>CM020221.1:10000000-11493333 GCA_009819775.1 Phoenicopterus ruber ruber | reverse complement strand
ATAGCATGGCATTTTTTACCACTGTGATTTTCTTATATTATTATTATTATTTTAATTTTAATTTTCTTTCTAAAATATTTAATCATGTAATAGCTTCCACAATACCAGTTTATTGTAAAGATAACGTGGATATCTAGGTATCTAGTACTAAAAATACAAACTCAATACAGAAAGGAATGGATTAAAGAAAAATAGACCAATTATTTTTAGTGCAGGTCATTGTAATGCAACATAAAAAATCTGCAAAGAGCAGTTTTTTTCATACCTGAGTGGAAATGTGGCTTAACCTCTCATATCTCTGAGATATTGCCCAGTTACCACTGACAACAATCATTCTTTTTCCAAGCCAAAATGCAGCTTTTTTTGTACTTTGACTTTGTGGCTCCATTCAGGATCAGAGACGCAATTTTTGCTGAATTTCCAGTTGAATCACAAAGCAAGAAGAAGAAAATCTGTTCTTGTTCGTGTCCAGTGTCTGCTTTACAGACCTTTGTGTCTCACTATGCGCCCAGAGACTGCCCTACACCTACAACTGTCACAAGAAGAATTATGTTTACACTGTTCTTGCTAGCACAGATACGCCCAGGTCAAAAGTTTCAGTCTTGTTCAGAAGGGATATCTGGCTCTACGGATAGGATTCAAATATTTTTCTTACTTATCTGATGACACAAATGCTGTTTCGGTTTGGTTTTCATAGTTATGCAGGCTGATAAAAGCAGCGTTTGACTGAAATCACCAAAGGACCCAAGAAGGTGCTGACCGTCCTCTGAGATGTGTTTCATGATCTCAGGCTCTGCATGGACAGCCACAAAAACGGGCTTTTAGTCAAAGGGATCCGTGTTCACTATCATTATGGGCAGATCAGTCAGTAATTTTGCTACTAATGCAGATATATTGCATTATATATCAGCATTTTGATGTGGAGAAGGTAATGGGGATAATGAGTACCGGCGCTTTCCGCTATATAAGGAGTAGTGAATGAATGTATTACTTGCAATGCCTAACTTTAACTTAAAAATGCATTAGAGCACTTCTTACCCCGCTCTGATGTGAATTCTGACTGAATAGCATCAACAATGTACTTTGCCTTTTGTGTATTAATTAATTTTATTCTCTGTGCCACAGTATTCAAAAACAGATAGGCATCCTGGGCCTATTCTGGACAAAGTTATGGAGTCTAGCTTTTCAGGCCCTCAGTCTTTCCCAGAGGCCTTGTCTCCTGACAGAGGAACCCAGCCCATCAAGCAACATAGGTAAGCACACGGCTGTCTGACGGGAGATTCGGCAGGCTGCCGAGGGATGGCATTGAGCTGGTGATACGCGTGCAGGATTACGATGTGCTGTGACTAGGAGAGATGCTGAATGGTATGGTACCAACAGAGCCTCAGCCGCCTCATTAAGCAGATGTCCGAGCATTTCCTTAGCTGCAGATGTAAAAGGCAATAACAGCGCTCACCGACTTTGCATTTTGTAAAGTCCTAGAGGAAGCATTTAAAGACACCATCCAAGCTGTAGACACAGAGCAGTGAATGAAACAACTGTAGTTTGAGAAACCATTAAAAATAAGACTTTCCTTATCGATGTTCAGGAAGTTAATGATTCATTTGCTGCAGGAAGACGTGGTTGCAAACTTCCAGCCTTTCTCATTGTTTCTTTAAACAAATAACACTTGAAATTAATAATGACTCATTTATGAACACATGGTGGCCTTTGAAAACTAGTCTTTAAAAAGTTTGGATGGTTGTTTCCAAAAGGAAAAAAAGAGAAAAGTCAGCCGTCACTGGATGGCATTTGGATTAGAATTCTGCTTATAGCCTTTTTGGATGAAAAAGAGTGCAGATGCTTCATTACAGGACTAAAAACCAAACTCGTGTCTGGTATAAGCAATAGTGTTGGTGGAATGGCAGTGGTAACGTCTGGTCCAGAGCACACAGAGAGAGAAAAAAGGCTGAGAAAAAATGAGTTCAGAATTTTTTTAGCTAGTTAATCTGGAGGGCAAGACTTATTTATTAAGAGGATATTTTTAAAAAAAAATACTAAAAAAAAAAAAGTCTGGGATTGCATGAGGTTATGATCTAGCTTCTGCAGTATTTGGTCCTTTTTCATTGCAGTCCCCCAGTCAGCTACATGTTCCTTCTCTTTTGAATGAATGATTTGCTTAACCTCCCAAAGTGCAGCATGTGAGTCAGGAAGGGATATTTGGCTCCTATCTACTTTTACCTTACTTAAGCCTTTAATTTGGCGTGAAAAAATAATGCCAACTGTCAAGTCAGATCCATTTCCTAGGGCTTATTCCTTATTACACAGAGATTTTCAAAATATGTTTAATAATTTTATTGAACATAGATGAACGATGGAACTGTTGCCTAGAATGCTTTCCACAGAAGTTCTGGGGGGAATTTTATCTCCATTTAGTCAAAAAGATGAAGTTCAGAAAAAACATAGTGACATTCCCTTACCTTTAATAACATGATTGCAATATCCAAGTTTGAAATGCTTTAGGTGCTGTACCATGACATTACCTAAGCGTAAAAATGTGGAAATAAATTAAATATTGAAAATATTTCTTCTATTTATGAATGTCACTTAAAATAAAAGCTGAATGATTCTCTAGACTCCCAGTTTTCCATAGGGAAGTTACAGAATAAGCCACAGTGAATTTACAGTGAACTAATGCAGAATCCCAGATTGCTCATTCTAGCACCTTTGCACACAAAATCTCTCTTTCCCAGGGAAAACAAACAAACAAACAAGAATAAAAAACACCACCAAGAAAACAAACAAACAAAAGGTCATCTTATTTGCAGATGTCAAGCCCCAGACTCATCTTAAGAGTCTGCTTCAGACTGTTTTAAGATGTGGAATAACTAGCTTAATTTATAAAGAATTCTTTTTGTAGTTTTATAACTTAAGATTTATTATACAAGGCCCTTGCTTTATAAAACATGCAGCAGACTTGAACATGGAAGTCTTATAAGGCTGTCTTTAATTTACGCACCATGTGACGGCTTCCTAATTTACTTGGTTTCTTTAGTTTCTAAATAGTGTTCAGTGTGGCCAAATGGTCAAATGTGGCCAAATGAGGAAACTTCTTTTTTTACTGGGGTACATTTTGTCCTAAACATCCCTTCATTCCGTTCCAAACCTGACGTGAGCCTGCAAAAATTCCAGCAGCTCTGCAGGTTCTGTTTTATGCTGTTGTTAAACTATATTATTGTTTTATTTCTACTTGCTACAGAAATATTTTGTTTCGCGTCCAGACCTGTTTTCTCTGCTGGTGTTTTCAAAGGCACTAATGACGGGTGATCATTTCTTAAAATCAGGAGCTGTCTGTTTCCAGTCCCTAAAACTAATACAATTTTGGCCTGGCAGTAAGACTATCAAGGTGGGGAATCATTTAGGGTTGCTGAAATTTGACTGACAGAGATCACCTAGTTATTTCACTCAGATTACTAGATACTAGCAATTTTCCATCTCTACCAACCTCAGCTGCATGCAAAGAATTACTGCGGAGATTGAACTGAAAATTTGAATCACCACTGACTCTTACTCCTAAAATATTTCGCCTGTATTACGCAATGTTATTACAACAGAAGAATTTTACATCATCTGCTTGCATATGTAAAACACCTCTTAGTACTGTCAGAGCTGCAAAGTAACAGATGTGTTCAATCAGTAAACTCCCTGTAACGTGTACAATGCACTCAAAAATTCATCTCGGATTATCTGTGGATTTTAGTAAGAAGAAAACCCTTACCGTCTTAATTTCTAACAGATAGCAACAAATTAGAGTTTTGTTAATTATGGGATTGCGTTGTGATCCCTTTGAATAGCAGTTTTCTTGGTAATTAGTCATCCTGACTTTCATTCATTGATGCAGTCATCATTGATTTTAGAGGGATTCATTTCAGAGAAAATCATGATGAAAGCCTAACACAGAGGCTTTCAGCTTAGAGCAGTTGTATTGTCTTACAAAAATGCCAAAATAGGATAAACTTACTCTAAAATTTAAAATAATTTGTGTTTGCATTTTTAATGAACCTTTAAGACCACGAAAACCATGGTAAAAACAACTTTTTGATTTAGTAAGCATTTTATTCTTTATGCTCCCAATATAATTGATTCAGTTTAAATTAAAAGAAAGAATAAATTAAAGTTATTCTGTAAATAAGGCTATTGAATTTCAAAGAACAAGTGTTGATAAACTAAAGCAACTAAGAATGTAAAGGCAGAGGAAGCCTGAAAGGGAGAAAGTATAAGGAATTTGGTATTTTCCCAAGGAAAGAACATCATTTTCTGGAGAAATTTACTAAAAAGAATGGAGCGTAGGGAAAGAAACAAACTATATCACAGAGGGCAAGAAGTCATGCTTGAAGTGAACATTTCCAGGAATCATTGAGAGTTAGGAATTACTGGTAATCCTGAAAGCAGTCAATTGTTCTTGCTGTATGAAGAGGAGGAGCACTATACAGGAAGAAGCAAAGCTGATGGTGGGACAGAGATAACGCATGAAGCAGTTAGAGCAATCCTGAATGAATATATTTCATTTCTCAGTTAGGATGATTATTTGAGGATGAAGGTAGAATGGGAATAGAATCAAATGTATGCAAATAGACATTACTACTGTCAAAGTGGAAGTAAAATGCAGAAATCAAAGCCTTCAGGTCAAGACGGTCAGGTTAACCTTGATCAAAGAAGTCTGGAGGGAAAACTGGCTCATGACATTTCAAGTCTGGTAGCAAAATCTATCAAAATGGGAGCTGTGCCATGTGATGATGGAATAGCAAATGTGAAATATTTAGGAAGAGGAAAAATTTATCTGAGGAACTGAAGACCTCAGTTATGTTGAATTAGACTAGTCAAGGCTTTAGGACAAATGTGGGGGAAGCAGATTCTTTGGGTAGATACCAAAAAGGCTAAAAATTGTCACGAGGTTTACCAGCAGCAGTTCCTGCAACGCTACACTGATGACTTTCTTTGGATTTGGTGTAGGTGAGCTAGATCTCTGCACAGCCTCAGGCAACATTTGTTGTCTGTCACGTGTGTCTGATGCCTTTAATGGGAGAAAGTAGGGACGGGCAGAAAAACTATAATGCAGATACGCAGAGGTGGTTAAAAGAGAGATGGTAAGGAGTTACGTTGAGAAGGTAAGTACTGGGCTGAAGACATTCACCAGTGGAGCACTAATGGACCTCTCAAAGAATTAGTCAACGTTGGGGACAAATTTTGTTTAATGCTTTTGTGCATGAGTTTGGTGCAAAAAAAGGTTGGAACATACTGAAAAATATAGTTAAAAGATAGACTCAGTACAGATAAGGATCTAGGTATAAAGAATGAATTGAATAGCTTTAAAGAGTGGCATAACAGAGGTGGATTGAAGCTCAGCAGTACTAAATACAAGGTCAGGCATTTGGGAACTAGTAACTAAATTTAAGAAACAAATGAGGAAGATGAATTTCAGTATATACTACTTGGTCAAAGGATAACCAAGTCACAAAGTGATGCAGCTGTGCAAAAGATAAATTGGATGAGAGGAAGTATTAATCAAGACATTTCCATCGGAAAGTCAGAAACATTAAAACCACTTCATGAGACACTGTCGTCACTTCATTTGAATATAGCATGAGAATACACCACTATTATCTCACCTGGTTGAAACGGCCTCCTGATTACTATGGCCTCAAATTGCATTCAGGAGCTAATATGAGGAGTGAATAATCTATGTTCCATAGAAAGTATTAGAGAGTCTGTCTCGTTTCAGTCTTCAGTTCAGACACTGAAAAGAGTATATGGCTGCTACTTATAAATACATCAGAGAAAGCATAACGAGAAGTAAAGGACCTATTTAAAATGGAGGAGTATGGTCGCTCATATGATAAATAGATGTATACTCATCATAAATAATTTTAAACTGAAAAGAAGCCTCAAAGTTTTCAATATAGATCAACTTTCTCGAGTAGTAGCCTGGATAGCATTGTAGTTTTAGGATGGAGGTTGATCAGTGCAGTACAGGTAGTATATAATGAAGTTATGGCACGTGACTGAACTCAGTGCCACTGAGGTACCTTCGAATGCTCTGTTCCCTTTTCCTGTTGTGTGTATCTTCTGGTGGAACCGGGATGGTGACCAGATCATATAGGTAGTGTTGAAGGATTTATGCAAAGTCCCCGAGCAGCCTCGGCACGTGCTATTCCTGAATACGTGGATATATAATGGAAGCAACAGCGTTGCCATTTCAGAAATCAAGAGTAGATTTGTAGGTATAGGCTGGCTGCTGGAATGCTGCTCCTGCGTACGTGAAGGGAGAAGAGAGTTTTGCAAAAGGCAGGCTACAGTCCCCCTCCATCACCTGGGCTGAGAACCTGACCAGCTGTAACGGTTCATAAACACAAGCTAGGAAACACAGGTCATCGTGCCATTGTAGATGAGATGTTTCCCTAGACAGTAATCGTGTACTACGACAGTACATGGTTACTTTGCAAAGACACAGGAAAGAGTGGTGTTTAAATGCTTGGGATGTAGGATGCTGTTGAGAAAAAAAAGATAAAACTGTTAAGTTCTGTTCTCTTATGCCACAGCTTTTTTTGGCATAGTAATCTCCTTACAATCTTAGTATACTTTTAATCGCATACAGCTTTGTTGAAGTCCCAGACGTTATGTTAACTTTCTCCCTTTGGGGAGCCATCTATAACACAGGCTCCAACAGAGACGTGCTCATTGTGTGTCATCTCGTTCTTGTAAACAGTCTGACAAAAGGGCTTTGTGATACAGCGTTATTATTGTTGCACGGTATTTACTGAGAGATGCTTATGTTCTCAGGTATAGCAGATCCTATTTATTAAACCTGAAAATGGATTGAAAGTCTGTAGAGTTGATCTGTACAAATGTTAGCAGTAGATTGCCTAACTCAGCCTAAAAATGTGGCTCCTAGGGAACATCAGAGGACACTGTCTATCTGGCAGCTAGCTCTGTCATTGGGGTATGTATTTACTGTTTCTGTCTTACAAGGACAAAAATCACGGCTTCAACGCTAATATTTGCATCTCATGATCAGTAGGTAATATAGTATGTAATAAAATATGCCTCTCTGTATAGTTTTTGCAGGTACAGAGCCAGAGTATTTACAATCAGTTTTAGAACTTTCCTTTCTTCCTCAACTTTGCATCTTTCTTTTAATGAATTACAATCATGAAAAAGGGGGAAAGAATAAGTAAAATAGATATACATGTAACTAAGATTATAAGCACTATTTCTGTAGCTCCATTGTGCTTATTAAACATGAAGGGAAGGATTTGGATCCCATCTAAAGTTTTAATACATTTGTCATCCTCTTGTTAATGCTTTTCATGTTCCTGTTGACAAAGTTACTTCTGAATGTGTTCATAATGTGATGTATAATCAATTTTGTTTAGTAATTAACTAAAAAGTAGCACAGGAGGATTCCCAGAGTTACTGTAAATTCACTGCAAGTCTTCTCCTCTTCATGAACATGGTTAACTGCACTTGGGAGTTGTGTATGTGTCTTGAGAAGAGAATACTCCACCTGCTGAGACAGACTTTGTTTTTACTCGGTTGCTCAACCTAAAGAAAAATTTCACACAAAACAATTTGCAACAATGAATCCCAAGTTCTTAATTAACTTTAGAGATGGTTGAACTACTTCTTTCAAAACATGAATTCATCAGAAGCCTGTTTCTCCCTAGCTTATGCATTACTTGTGAACCAGTTCAAGCATATTGTGATTTTTGTTATTCTGGAGTAAGTGATTAATAGATTTTAAAGACATATCTGCTACAGCTTTCCTTATTGGTCTGTTTTATTGAACAGCTCAGTTACGTGGGCTGGTTTCTTTTTCCCAGTTAGACTGGAGTACAGGGAGGAAGAAACCGTAATGGTGGCTAAAGGAGGATAAATTCCCTGAAGAAATCTGAAAGGCAGTGTTTGCCTCAGAGAGAGGAACACTTCACGTGAGCAATAGAGCAGAAGCCTGAGAGGGACTGCATTAACATTTTTGGAGGAAGAGTATGCTGGCATTCATAGCAGTTTTGTGAAAACGGAAAAACTTTACTGTGCTGGAGTTACTTTTTCATAGAACTTTTAACAAAAATTGTTACTATCTTGTCTTTGGTGCTTCAAGAAATGAGCGTTACCCTGCGCCTTGCAGCTGCACTGTCTGTAAATATTTCCGGGTCCTTCTTAGTGAATTTGTCTTGTCCACGGCCACAAATTATTTTTGTTCATTTTTCGCTCTGTTTTTTCTGTCAGAAATGTTGAAAGCGTAAGAACCTCACATTAGCAACAAATCGGTTGCTTAAGCTCTGCCGGTGCTGGAGCCGCTGCGACTGCAGGACAATGTTGGCATGTGTCAGATCCATTCAGTCAACCAGCCCACGCACCTTTAGCAGCCTGTAGCCTCTGGTGTTAGATGTAGCAACAAGAGTTTTGGTGCAAGTTGAAGGAAGTCCAGACAGGTCATTTAGATGCATCTTTGCGGCAGTTTATACCAATTATCTCAGGTATACCTGGATGTGTTGCAATGACGTCTATCACAAATGCAGAGCTTTTGTGAATTTGCACGTGCATGTTACTAGATGGGAGACCGTGTGCTCTCAGCCAACAAGGAAGATGCGCGAGGGCATCAAACCAACCACAACTAAACAATGTCTTTCTAGTTTCAAATATTTGTAATCAGTCTGAAGTCTGTTAAGTTAATCAGTTTGTTGACTTTTGTGGCACATTGATGAATATACTGCAATCAGTAAAAAACCCTGAAATTCATTATCCATCACAAATTATTCGTTCAGCTGCATCCTTTGAGATCCCCTGCTGTAACAATCTCAGACTCTCCTGGGCAGAAATTGTCGATTGTTTTGTGATGTGGTAGTGCTATTTTACAGAACGTGAACTGTAACTCACAACTCGAACTCAGCCTTCAGAACTGAAAGGCCAGTACTTCCGTTTTTTAAACAAGTTTTTTTGCAGCCTCCTTAATAGCTAAGGAAAAATCTATTTAAGGAAGCATCGAAAATCCTGGAGGGAGTGCTATTGCTATGGGTTATTGATCTTTTCAATTAAAAAGCACCAGGAAAGTACAAGTGTGGAAGAGAAGAGTGGAGACTCTGATGGAACACTGCTAGCCTGGGCAGCAGGAGAGAGACCGTTGAATTTATTTCTTATGTTTTGACTTTGGGGAGAAAAGGTTGGTTTTAATGGAAATGTACACTCCAAGAGAATTTGCCCAAGATACTTGATCCAAGCAAGAATTGCTTTGGGAGTAGATGTGGCCCTAACTATAAATAAAGTTCCCACTAGGTATAAAACGTAGATTGCTTTTAAGTCACGTTATAATAGGAAAAGAGAAGCAAACTTATCAAAAGTCTTTTGCATAGCTGAATTGTATCAGAAGTTGAAATTATTCACGTAACCAAAAATAATGACTCTTAAAATGCATCTACAAAACCTATATTAAAATATCGTTAAGGATGTGATAGAATATTAGGTAATACATGTGCATTTCTGAGACCCAGGAGATGTCAAGAGAAATAGGAGTAGCTGGAAAATGAATAGCCAGTCACGCCGTGCAGTACTGTGACCTGTTAACAGTAGAAATAGGTTATGTCTTGCCTTAATTCTGTCTTCCTTTAGTTTTGCATTAGCAACAGCTGAATTTATGGTAAATATACCAAAACTACGGATTCTAGACACCTTTTAATTCCTGCACGAAATGGAAAAAAATCCATTCTCCTTCCAAAACACTACAAAAATGTTTACAAAAGCAATTTTCTGAAATAAGCAGAAAACTATTACTTTTTTTTATCATATTCAAGTTTGTATTCTATCACATAAAGAAACAACACAGTATTTATCAATGTATATAAACAAGAAAACAATTTGTATCTAAAACAAGAATAAAATAATATAGAAAAGAAATCTTGTTCAACATGGAGAACACTTGCTTCCTGGATGGTTTCTTCAAGCTGCAGTTCCTAAGCGTCAGTTATATTCTTCACTTATCTTTTTTTCCCAATTTAATGTTGTTGTATCAGGAAGCAGCACCTTGTAGGCTGATAGATGATATATTTAAGATCTGATTTTGAGCTCAGCTGTAGGTATAATGGAGCTGTGCTCTTTGTTTATACTGTCTGAGGAGTCAACTCTATATAGCAGAATTATGGTATGCAGGATGGAGAAAAAAGAAGCATCCTTCATCAAGTACAAGAAAACATTGAATACACCAGGCAATCGTTTTCTTTCCTAGAAGAGAGGTGATGTATTAAATACGGCATAAACAGCAGGTAACTGTGGATTATAGTATTATATTTCCATAAAGAATTTCTACTGACGTCATAGACCGCCACAGCAAAGTATATAAAAGCAGTAATCCATGTGTTATTAATCCTGACTCTTTACTTTGCAGAAGTTTACACTTTTGCTGTGATAATTTTTACTGTACTCTTGGTGTTGTTCCTAGAAGTCTCTCTTCATGCTGCAGCCCAGGACAAAAAAGTGGGATGCTACATAGAAATGCCTTTCGGAGGACTCCTCCCTTACCTCGGGGTAGGTTCAATGGAATTACAGGACCAGCATACCAACAGCTAGAAGAGTCAAGGATCACAGACCAGGACACAATACCTTGTCACGGGTAAGTAATAACGTAACTGGAGTGAGCCAGTCGGTGAGTGGCTGCTGTTACGTGGTTAATACGCTTTGCCATTACAGTCCTTCCAACTTTGTTGTAGTGTACTGTGGATCCAGGGTTTACAGTACTGAAAGCAGAAGAATGTTTTCAGCGTACTGGCTCTTTGAAGGTAATACGTTTTTATTTGGCTGGCTGCTCTTTTTAAGCCTTCAAAGGCTGTAGAAGGAGTGATTGGAACAAACTGTAAGTGATTGGCAACGTTACTGTTTATACCTGATGCTTTTTCTAGCGGTGCCACGATGTTCTAGTAACTTTTGCATAGCATTTTTTTCTTCCATCAGCACTGGGCAAATAAGAGAAAAATAATTCAGAAGTCCAACTTTCATGTTTTTTTAAATAAATCTATGTACATTGCAAAGAGCACTTGCTGTAGACTGCAGTCCGATCGCTTCACACAGGTTTGTCTTTGAAAATGCACGAAGAATCCAATATTTTTCCTTTTTTAATTCAGCTTATTAGAATATTGAATATGAGCTCCAGCTGTACATAAGGTCTGAATTTCAGAAGTGGTCCTGAGCACCTACCGCTGCCTTTGAAGTCTTTTGCAATTGCTGAGGTATTTTGCATAATATTTACATATCCCTATAGATTTCCAAAGACTTTCCAGAATCACTACAAACATTTTATATGTAAAACTAGGAGTGATATCTGGAATGGAGTAACATAACACCAGTTTCATTTGGGCATGTGTAAGTCACAGCTTAGTGCAGCGAAGTGAACAGTTACACTGCGAGAAGGCAGCTGTACGTTCTGGTATCGGAACTGGCTTTATGAAGTGCAGAGCTGAGGTCGCCTACGTGTTTAAGTTTCCTCAGGGAAGAAAGGAGCTATTATCACTATCCGCTGTGACCTCCTGGGATGTGACAGCCACAAGCGCTGACCAGGAATAAGCGTCGTTACACGGGTGTCGTTGCACGCGTGGGCACGCGCGCAGGCAGACGCTCCCCCCGCGCCTCCCTCGCCACGCTCTCCGGCCTCCAGCAGGACTGCCCGGGCTGGGGTGCTCTGTGAGAGGGCAGCTCGGCTCACTACATGTTGTGTAGCTGAATCTACCTAACAAAGTTGGCCACGGTAATTAGGAAAGACAGACCAAGAACAGGGCTTACCTAGGAAGGGAGAAAGCAAAGCGGCAAAAGGTTCGGGTGTCTGGTGACTTCTTTTAAAAAGTACAAATTTGTCTCATACTTCTTTCATTGTTACTGTTTGCTTCTTCTAAGGAAAAACTTGTTTATCACTTCTTGCAGTAAATATATTATTGTTCATTCGTATGATAATGTGTGTATAATTCGTTACAAAAATTGTGACTTACAAAATGCGACCCTTCCTGAGAGGGGCAAGCTAACAGCCTTCCCTCTTCAATGGCAGTGTCGTGTAGCAGGGGCTCTGGAGAGTCCTGCAGCCCCTTCCCAGGCTGAGAAGTGAGGCAAAAAGCAGGAAAGCTGTCTGGCGGGTGGTTGTATTTACTCGTCTCTAGGAAATCAGTGTGCGATATTACAAGTATCATCTTGTACTGGCCTATATTTTAAATTTGCAGTTCTGCAAAAGGTTGATACTTGGACCAGACTGTGACCCCTTCTGGCCTCAGTCCACTAAAGCACCTCATCCATATTTTGTGTGCTAGGGACGTCTGTAGAATTAGACCTTCCTAATATCGACTCTAACGATGGGACCTTTCTCTGAAGGAGCCCTCTGAGTGCATCAACAGGCGGTGCTGTGACAGGGAGTCACAGCAGTCTGTGTATATCACAAATACGATGCCAAAAGTCTTCAACTAGTACCCATGGAAATGAATTTTTAAAATGTCAATGTTAGGCATGAAAACAAAAACAATTCTTGGATCTTATTTTATTACAATGTTTTACTGATGATGTTTTTTATGAAAATGAAGTCTTTTAAGAGTGTAACAAAACTTTCTGCAAGTTATTTTGTGTTGCAGCAATGAAGTAATGTCTTCAACTAAAAGTACACATCTCATGTCTGAATGAAAACAAAAAATAATTCACTAATTCTACTTTATGTGCAGTTCTTCTAACTTAGGAATGAGGTTTCCAGTGTTGGTATTCTCATTAGTTTTCCAGCCAAAATGAAAAGTTCCCTTGTCCCCTGCAGAAGTTACCCTCCTTCCTTTCTTCTCCCTTTTCACCTCCATCTTCCCCTGTAAGGATGCACAAATCAAAGTGGTTTATCTCCCTAATTCTGTGAGCCTTCTGAAGTTCATCCATCAGCAGCTTTGCCTGAAGTTTAGTCAGCTTTTGTATGTTTATATTGGATAAAAAAGAGGCTAATTTACCTAATTAGTTTTTTTCTAGTCCTGTAAAAGTGCTCCTCTTCCCATCCCACATTGAGAAGAAAGCGCTTGCTGCCTTCCAGAAGCACCAGATCTCATTATTTGCAACAGGATCTAGTATTTGCAGAGTTTGAGTGAAACACAGCTAAGATCAGGTATTTAATCGGTGTGCTACTTGAAGGAGTAGAAAAGCCTGCTTGAAAGGAGGGGCTTAGAGAAAGCAAACCATCCCCATGCCAGGCGCACCTCAAAGACCGATTCGAGTCCCCGAGGGTGTCACAAGTTTACATGCCGTTAAGCGGACAGCGGTTTGATCGCATGCGTTCAGTGACAGCTGTTTGCGTTACACGGTATGAAGTGTTAGAAGTAATGCCTTATAGCCTGTGAATGTGTACATATACAGATGCAAACATGTTTATGTATACAAGACCCAATGTGTCATATCTACGGGGTGTGTATGTATAGGTATACGTGCTTGCAAGGCTGAACCAAAGCCTGGTAGTGCCACTGGAATGCCTCCCATTCATCTTAACAGACCTTGTCGTCAGGCTCGTATACTGAATACCTACAGCAATAGGACTTATAGCAAAGCTGTTGGCACTATGCCAAATAAAAAAACACTTTGTATTTTAAGTTCCAATCCCTTCTGTCTCTAATATCTACTTTAAGGAGGCAGTAAAATTATTATGCTTCTTCCAGTTTCATTCTTTAATTTAGACTCTTAAACACTGTATAACATAATTACCATTGCATATTTATATATGTTTGAGTTTCTTTTTTTGTTTGGTTTTAGGAAGAGGGTGGAGAGAGAGCTGCACTTTGAAATACATGCACAGGAATGAATTTATTCAGCCAAAATAATTTTTTCAGATAAAAAAGCAGATATCTTTCTTAGGAGGAACTATAATTCTGGGAAAGTTAATTATAGGAAAATGTAATTAAGATTCTGCAATTATAGGTCTAAGTCTCAGTCTACTGAAAACAGCAGCAGTCTAGTGTCACGCGTAGAAGCATGGATCAGTCTGTAATTAACCAAAAGCTGAGTCTCACATGGTTTAGATGTAATATCCCTCGTACTTTGCCTATTGCACACAGTGTATGTGCTTTAATTCAACCTCAGTCCTCCTTTGAAAGCCCTGCGAGCACAGGGCAGAAACATGTAATTCTGGAGTAAAATTGGTGTGTCTACCTGTACTTCAGAAAATATTATGGAACTATGCCAGGCATTGTGTTACGTGTTATTGCTGCTGCCAATGAGTTTTCAAAATACCAAGAATAACTGAATCTTTATTATGGAATTGGCAAATGTTACTGTTTTCTCATCAGACCCATTTTAATTCAGTCTTGTCTTGGTTTTGCTTATATATCATCCATATAATACATCCATTGCATGTGAAATTCATTAAAAACATTCACTCCCTTTGTTTTCAGGGTGCAGCCCAGAATATATTTAGGGCCCGAATTACCAAAAAAGGGAATAATGCAACTGATGCGATCTCTCCAGCTATAGTCGTTTGAACAATTATATAATAAGCAAAGGAAACAAGAATGGGCACAACCCAAAGGTCTGCACTCTTTTGTTTTCATTTATTTTTTTTAATTGTCCTCCCTCGGGAATAATATCCCTGATCAGTATTTCATTCATCCTGATTCTTGAAAACTGTTTCAAAAGGCCCTCCATAAGTGTCTAAGCGTAGTGCAAATGTAATTAACCAAAAGCTGAGTCTCAGCTGCCTCAGATGTGAAACATAAATGCAGCTGTATAGCATGTACAAGAAGTTCTAGCACGTAGCCATAAAAGCCACTTGCTATATTATTCCCCTGGGTCCCACTTCCCAAAGCAGTATCTCTTTCCATCAGATAGCAGCAAAGATCACACCGCCTCCCCCTTATTGCAGAGCTCCCAGCTGCCTTTTCTGGTCTTTTGGGGACGCCTGGAGAGTTTTTGTGCAGGGGCTGCACAGAACTGCATGCACGCACGTGCACGGGTTAATATGTCAAGCAGTTGTACAAACACGGTGCCACCACAGACGAGTTAATTACAAGTCAGCGGCGCTCTGCTGGAAATGAGCCTAAAGATATCTCCTCCTCTCTCTCCCGTCTGACAGCTCGTCAGGAGGATGAGGCCAAAGGAAGCCTTTCCAGTTAATTAGCGTTGTGTGCTAATATTGGACTATGGCTGTTTCATGCAATTCGCTTTCTTTGCCTTAGTTCTCTTTCTGCTAGTGCTGAAAAGCAGCAAGGCACGTACGAGTAGAAGGAGATCCCTCGTGAAGTCCTGCAGGCTTAAGCAGCTTTCCGAAAAATACCCTTCAAGTCAGAGCTCAAAGCACCTGCTTCCACACCAGATCCAGATGTTGCTTTCCTCATCCATGGATAAAACACATTAGACTTCACCATTAGCTTGCCTTATTAAACAGTGACATGATCACAAAGCTGATCATAAATAAAATGTGTTCCGGTACTGAGGTGATGTCTGTGGTCCTTGGCAATCATGACTAGTAGATATAGTAACTCTTAGAGCACCAAATTTCTAGTAATACTACTTCTCAGATGGGAAACATCTTTTTTTTTTGTCATTGTTTCCTTTATTTTATATTTAGTATACTTTCCATTTCTGTTTTTTAAGTATTTCCTGTAAACAGAAACACTTTCTGATCAAAATAATGAATTTGGCTTTGAAATAAAATGGAAATGTTGATAAAAAATCACCAAAGTTGCTTCACAATAAATAAAATCATGGTATGGATATTTTTTTTTTTCTGAAACATGGGATTACAACATCACGAAAACACAGACATTTGCTCAAGCCCAATATATTAGCTCTATTTCCAGATGGGATCTAAGAAAACTAAATCAGGCCAACATTAGGAGTGTGGGCTATTGAAAAAAGACATGTTTTTCAGAGGTACACTGCACTTAGATGCTCTGCCTGTTTGAAGGGGAGCACAGACAATCGTTTCTACGTAAACAAAGACTACACAACCATGTTTTGTTCAAAGTTCTTTTTTCCTGCACCTTTTTTAAGAGTTTTCCTAAAATAGCCATTTGACATTGAGAGTTCTGATGTTGAAGAAAGCATCAATCCATTTCCCCAGTTAGGAACGTAGGAATGGAATTTCAAATTTAATTTCAAAGCAAATTAATCGTACAGTATAACTCCTGAAATCCTTTTAAAAGGAGTTGTCGTTATTCTCATATACTGGTGGGCAAAATGAGACTGAGAGAAAAGCAGTGGTTTGCCACCGGCAGATCTGAGAATCAAAACCAGGTCTCCAGAGTCTGTTGTTTTCCCCGGGGCCACACTATTACCAAGCGCTCCTCGCGTGAGGGAAAAATGACGTGTATCCTTTCGGCACAGTTCACTGACTCTCGTACAGCGTTCCTGCTGCCGGTTGCATCTGACCGCCTGACGTACAACAAAAACTTCTGTTTACTCTTTCCAGGTATTCATCCAGTGGTTTAAAAACTCCTCAGAATACTTCAATAAATATGCAACTGCCTTCAAGAGAGACAACCCCTTATTTTAATAACGTGGATCAGAAGGACTTGGTCGGCTATTCGTCTTCAAGGGCCAACTCCGTTCCCATCATCCCGTCTGTGGGCTTGGACGAAGCCTGCATGCAAATGCAAAATGTTTCTGAAGTAACGGGCATCAAATGGTGCAAAAACTCCTATTCAGCTGAACTTGTCAATGTGAGTTCCCCGGTCAGTAATTGTCTTATAGCAGAACAACACGAAGTGAAAATATTGCTAGAAACTGTGCAGGAGCAGATTCGGATTCTGACGGACGCGAGGCGGTCGGAGGACTATGAACTGGCGAGCGTAGAAGCAGAGAGCAGCGCGAGCGAAAACACGGCCTTTCTGCCCATGAGCCCCGTGGCCAAGTCAGAGCGAGAGGCACAATTTGTCTTAAAAAGCGAAACGCAAAGAGACTCGGTATTGACCAAGTGACTTTGTGTGGGGGTTGTGGGAGGGGAAACGAGATCTGTGCATTCGATGCTTTGCTAAACAGGAAGGGAGGAAATTAAATACAAATTATTTATATGCATTAATTTAAGAGCATCTACTTAGAAGAAACCAAATAGTCAATCGCCCTCATATCATAGTGTTTTTTAACAAAATATTTTTT
Source organism: Phoenicopterus ruber ruber (assembly GCA_009819775.1). Taxonomy (NCBI): domain Eukaryota; kingdom Metazoa; phylum Chordata; class Aves; order Phoenicopteriformes; family Phoenicopteridae; genus Phoenicopterus; species Phoenicopterus ruber. The sequence goes on along the minus strand of CM020221.1, from coordinate 11,476,215 downwards.
TAAGGGAAAAGTTCCAGGAGGGATGAAGCGTACATCAGGTGCTTTCTAGGCAGGATTACACACACAGTTTCAGTTACAGAGCATTTTACCACAGTCCCGTTCGGCTGTCCGAAGGCTTAGGCTATGCATCTTTTTTTCAGTAAAGGCCAAGACCATTCTTAGATTCTTTTCTGGTTTCAGGGCAGCGCTGCAGCGAGCTGCTGGCCAGGGATTCGGGCCCTGGGGAGCAAGTCCCGTGACTCCGGCACAGACCCAGTCCCCTCTCCCCCTCTCCTCTTGGTTCAGGGTTCATACCATGGGAACAGGCATGCAGACGTCTACTTCTGTGGTCTGGTACCTGCTGTGGAATGACAGTAAATCCCTAAATTGAGCCAGATGCTTAACTCTCGACCTTGCTTTAACGTGTCAGTCGGCCCAAGAAAGTCAATGGAAACATTTAGGAGCTTTGGGTTTGGCCAAGTGTGGAGTAGGCTTGGGGTCTGTAGAGATGCGCTGGTCAGGAGCCCACGGCTGCTCCATCTTCCGAGCTTTGCCTATCAGAGCTGCCTTGGCGGAGAGGGAGAAAGAACAAGAGAAAGTGCAAAAGTGTGTATTGCGACAGGTTTGGGTTTGGGGTTTGGTTTTGGTTTGGGTTTTTTTGAGTGGGAACATAAAAAGTCTGTTGTTCATGACCAACCCCTCAACGTTTCCAAACTGTTATACTTTGAAGGCATTTGTAAGCTCTCAAGGAGCACTTCTGAGTGTGTCTGTATTTTTTTTAACTTATTTTTTGTTATGGGTTGTTCAGACAAGAATCAGGGAGATCCAATATGATCAAAATCCAGCCGATAAGTGTCCACGCTGCCCTAATTTGTTCCCGCTTTCAGTTCTCCAGTCACTTTAATTAATCGTGGCTTAGGCTTGTGAACTTTAAAGCTTCAGCCCCGCAGATGGTTCAGTATGGGCAGCCCCACAAGCATGCACAGATCTGATTCTAATGGGGCTATATAAGAGCAGATGGTTCCCACCAAATCACTCCCTGCAGGGGATCAAGGCCTCAGAGAAGAAATGTCATCTCCTGGTTGCCGTATCCCAAACACATTATAAGCATTTTTTGTATTTACTTTCTTTTGAGTCCCTCTTCCCCCCGTAAATTGTAACACAATACGCCAATAATGCAACGAATTGGGTTCAGTGACACACACATTACTGGGTTTATTAGTATTAAAATATCTGCTTATTCGTGGGGAAAAGGAAAATGAACTATAATAAATAATTGCTACATAGCCTTCCCTGGTTAATGTCAGAAGATTGATTAAAAAAAAATTTACACTATATACAGAATGTATTAAAATATTCCTTTGCAGCAAATTTAATTGTTAAATTTATTAATGTGCCCCAGACTTTCCAGTTCACAAGTCTCAAGACTTCCCAAAATAGCACAATCGATCACACAGTGCTGTTGTATGTTAAGTCAGAATAAAGCAATATTTTAACCTCTGTCAAGTAAATTTGGAAAAGAAATGCTGAAGGTGTATGTCATTTTTTTTGTTCAGGCAGTAAAAAAAATTACTATTCACAATCTTCATTCAGCAAGTCTTATTTTGGGTTTCTTTTGCAGTTTTGGTTTGGTTGGGGTTTTTTTTAAGATAAAGTTGATGAAATTGTCTTGTTTACAGAACTTTCTATGGCTGTAATCTTCGCTGTGTGTTTTCAATAAAAATATATTCGAGGCCAAAGTATGCTTTATGCCCCAGGACGGCGCATGCTTCGTTCGGACTCCCTTCTTCAGGACACAGAGCTTGTGCTGTAGCAGTACGGCGGGGTCACCGCGAGGAGTGGTCCCACCCTGGCGTGTTTCTGCAAGGGGCTGTGGCTGGGCACAGTCTCACCGTGCCTGAGCTGAGCTGGCTGCCGTGGGTACGGCCCCAGGCCCACACCGCATAAACCCTCTGAAAGACGAGGTGTGTTCGGTGGGGCTCGGCTTCTCAGCCCTACAGTCGTGTGGCTTTTCTGGCAACGCCATTTACATCCCACCAGCTCAGGGCAGGAGCAAAGTGAGCGTGCCTCTGCCCGTCAGCCTTGTGAACACACCTGTAATATAAAAACTGGCTACTATATAAAGCTCTGATTCAATAATTTGTGAAGCGTGATCACAGTTAATTAATTGTTCACCATTAATTTCATCAAGAGATGGTCTCTCTGCAATAAAGTGCAGAATCCCGCCCAAATGGATGTTTCAAAATTAAATCTTTTCAATCCAGATGTAAGGCCTTCTCACCCCCAAATCCTACCAAACTCGGCAAATTCACCTTTGGCAACATATTGGAAACACACGGCAAGATTTCTGTTGAAGAAAGAACCATATCATAAGCAATGCCTTTATGGAGAGAATGTGTTCACTCAGCACCCCCGAAAGACCCAGAAAGAGGGGAAGAGCGATGTACTTAAGCGAATGAAATGTTTGACTGAATGACAGATGAAGATCTGAAATGGTGAGGATGTCTTCAGTTCATGTTAGAGATGCGATCTTGTACTCAGCAAAGGATGTGTGACTGTTATATGTTAACTGTTCTATTCAGTTTTCAGCATGTTTGAATAGAGAGACGTTAATATTAACCGTATGACAGACTAGTGTATTATTTGTTAAGAGTATCGCTTCAGATCCTATTGAAACTGTCATTGTTTGCAGAGGAAAAGAAAAAAGGTTTGAAAACATCAAACTAGGTAGCCTTAATGTCATTTGTGTGTGTCTCTAACGCAACTATTTTCCTCCGTGGACCTTCCTATTTTACAGTGAATGGGGCAACATTTTCTCTGAGGTCTGGCAATTAATTATGTAGAGGCCACAAAAGGCAGCTGTACTGACCCAGCCGAAATGGTAGGCCAAATTTTGCTTTACTTCTGACCCCTGCGGTCCCAGTGCACTCAGCGGATCAGAAGGGATGCGAGTCAGTGCGAAACGCAGTTCGTTCCCAAAATTACATCTGTTCCCAGCCTTGGAAACAGACCGTACTCCCCCTAAAAGAGGCTCTGAACTCAGTCATTTACCTGCAACATAATTAAAAATTGTATCTGACCTGTGAAGTTCCAAGTGTGGTCTGGTGTGAAAATTCACACACGTAGCATTACACTCGAGTAAACTGGGAGAACAGCTAATTAAATAAATTGAACTTTCTCTGAACTGAACAGAGAAAGCCTGTATCTCTTCAGCATAATACTCTGGAGCAGAATTATGAGAGGTGTATATCCTCATTTTTTTTTTTTCTGTATAGAATTTCTTCAAAATAATCCTAAAAAAAAAAAAAAAAAAAGGCAGTAGAATGATCCCAGCATTTGAAATAGGAAATGTAGGTGAGTATGGGCACATTTCATAGCGTTAACCACTGAAAAACTCTTCAGTACACCCAGGACTCAAAGCTGAAACGTTCTAATTCTTGCAGGATCTCGTTTAGATCAACAAACGCATCCACGGAAAAAGAGCTCTTCAGAACGCTTTTGGTATCTAGCCACCTAGCCACGCTCGCAGCTGATGTGGTCAATGCAGTAATGACAGTCTATAGTAATACAGGATCCCAACCCAAATCTCTTCTACTCGATGTCCAATGTAGCGTCGCAAAGCTTAGTAGCCTACCACACGATGTAAGGACTCCTGCACTGATTTATGGAGGTACCTGCATTTTGCTTAGGAAAATCATACTCACATCAGCGTGTGAACACCCTCACTAGAAGACGGTGCGAGGTTCGCTGGCCGCGTGATTGGTTTGTCAGGTCTGTCTTCGACAAGGGCTGAGCATCCCTGACCAGGCTCTAACAGCAATGGACTTACCACCCTGTGGCTATTTCCAATGTTACTCATCAAAATCCTACAGCTTCAGGTTTAAATTTTGAAAAAACAATGAGATGATGGCATGAGCTTATAACGTTCAATCAGATAATTCATGTCTACTTCTCATGTAAGTAGGGAGAAAATCTGGATTCCTCTTCCCAGTTCATCCCCAGCTTCCTTTAGTCTAATTTTGGACATTATTTGAACATTTCTTACTCTTATAAGAAGTTATGAAATTTAATACTAAAGAAGAACTCCTTCAGAGTCCTAGCTGCAGTAAATAAAATTGAAGCTTGAAGGAGCAGACCTGGAATAAAAACTGGTTTTGAAAATGGCATTAATACAATTGCTTTTCAATAAAATGGAATTTCCCTATAAACTCTTTTTTCACTTGGGAAACCAATGAGCTTATACAGTGATGTATTATCTTGGCATGAATTTAAAATGCCCATCTTCAAGCAGATTGGGAAAAAGCAAATATTTAGTATAGATTTGCAGCTTTTGTGATTTATTTTTTTATATTTTATTTCAGTAGCCCAACAGGCCAACGATTCCATCACCTGTATTGTTTGATGCATAGTCTAAAAGGCCATCTCTATCCCTTTTTGTGGTCCAGATGCTGGACTGTTAGATTTCCTCAAAGAGAGCAAGATTTTATCTAAATTGTATTAAAAAATGATTCATAGAATAATACAGTTCTTTATTTTGCTGAAAATATAAAGTGATGCAAACTTTTTTCTTTTTGTATTGCATTATTAGTGTAAGTTCATAGCGAGATTATGCTCCCTTTGCTTAGATGTCTACTCACATGAAAACCGCGACACCCAGTTTTCAGGCTTTAGACTTGGCGCTTCTAAATCATCATATCAAACAGGATTTTTGTATTTTAAATAGCAAAGTTCAAACATGACGTATAAATGAAACTGCTACGACAGCAGTAAACTTATTAATAAAGGGCAGGGGGGGCATTTTTGTTACATAGCAATTAGAGGCCTGGGCCATAGGAATCGGTAGTCTCTTGCAAGAAATATAGTCACGGAATATATGAATGGCAGTGGAAAGCCATCGCCGCAGCCCAGACCCGGGGAAAGCAGCAGGGGAGGAGGAAAGAGGGAGCCGCAGTGTGCCCTGCACGGGCTAAAAGTGCCCGTGTCTTCACAGTGAAAACCAATACAGGCGTTCATCTCTTGAAACTGCCAAAAAGTTCCACTACCTGAATTTATTAATGGCCATGTTGGTAGTATTTCAGAAAAGGAAAAGGGGCAGAAATTCCCAAATTCGTGATGCTTGTACTGTCCCTTGGAACAAAGGTAATTATGTTTTGGTTCTTTGTTCTTACAGCACGGTTTTCAATGCCTGCTGCAGAGACAGAGCGACCACACGACCCTTTCTTGAAAAGATTGCGCAGTCTCCTCTTTAGCCAACAATCCTGTAAACAAGGAGTGATCTCCTAGTACCCCACAAGGCTATTCTTGTGGAAATGGTCCCGGATAAATAATAACATAAAAATACAAGAAAACCTTTTTTTTTTTTTTTTGCTATAAGGAACTATAATATTTTATAGTTATAATGGAGAGGGATTTACTGATGACAGAAGAATGTAAATAAAGTATAGGACATAACGTATGTAAGTGGGACGGAAATCCTGTATTTGTACTGTAGCTTTTAGTAATATATTCTCTAACACCATCAGGAGGAGACCTACATGCAATTTATATTTGTTTTTACCTTAACAGTGACCACGGTCTGTACCACATCGCTAGAGTGACTGGGCAGTGATGTGCTCTTGTCCTTACCCCTTGCTCTTGCCCGCTTCTGTGCTGCCCTATGCCTGCCCTGGTTTTACTGAAATCACTGAATTTGCAGTGGTTCACCATGTTTATTCGCATTCAATTTTACCTTGCCCTCAGAATCTAGAGTATAATTTACAGCCTAACGTTTGGGACACTGGGGATGTCCGCTGAGTAAATTTAAGGCCTAAAACGTTCAAAATTTTATACACTTAATTTGTCTGCTTTGGGTAGACCGAACGTGAAATCCTTCCCTGAAGAAGGCTTTATGCAGCCTGTGCTGCAGGGCATTTTCCTGCCGTTCCTTCATATCTGCCGGTATCAACATCTCCAGTCTCCCGAGTCAGTCGCGCCCTCTGGGTTCTCCTGCCCGGCCCTGGGAAGTGCTGTGCGATTCCAGACCAGAAGCCTCTGTCAGAGTACCAAAGACCAGAAGGCATCTGAAGTGTCCTGAGCTGTAGCTTCAGATGTGACTTTCCGCCTCTTAATACTAAAATGTCTCCAAAGGTTAAGACCTCTAACATGCATTGCATTGAATTATGTAATATAAATAATGCCAAAGTTCATAAAATTAAGAGTTATATGGCAAATATTATTGTTTTAACGTACGTCTTGCTTTGAAGGAATATGGAACGAGAGCTCTCAGTTGTGTAAATACTTGGAAACTAAAAATACAAACAATAATACAAGAATAGAAAAGAATACAAAGAATAATTAATATTCTAAAAGTAAAAGATAGTTCCTTGCTTTCTCTGAAATAAACAGTAGTAGCTGAAAGTTACTGAGACGCACCAGGGAAATGAAAGAAGAGTCAGTGAGGCCATTTTATAAGTCGTGCCAGTAATATAGCTAAGACCTTTTTTTAAGGAGTTCAGGCTTAGAGTTTCCCTTACTTGACAATACATGAAGATGATGTTTCTTTCGTAACGTAAAGCTTACTCCTATACAGAGCCGAGGCAAGTATCGCGCACCTCAGCATAAGCAGGACAGAAAGGCAGTAGAGGTTTCACTTTGCCTTTCTGACTCAAGTAACTCATTTGCTTTAGATCATCTCTGATCTCTTCCAGGACAGAATAAATGAGTATCCCCCAAAAAAGAAACGAGGTATGAATACTTGATGACTTTTTTTCAAAAACCTACCAATTGATACTAAGGTTGGAGCCAGCTGCTGGACTTGAATGTCCTAGAAAGAGCTGAGATTTTGACCGTTCTTGGTGGGGGAAGCAGCAGCTGGTAGAAGTATTACCACCCCCCACCCCAGCAAGATGCACACTGAGAACTTCTCTGGAGAAGACGGTAGGGAGCTTCTCTTGGCTATGGCACAGCTTTTTCCATGGGGGAGGACGGATGGATTTTGAGTTGGGCCAGGTCACGTCATCTGAGAAACTTGCCTTACTTTCATTACTTTCTCAGATCTCTCTCATGTCAGTCTAACTGTAGTCATCAGCACTAGTTTGTTTTCTAAGTTAGTGATTTCCAAATTCTGACATCCTTTGAAGTGTTGAATTTTGGTAGCAGAGAGTTCTCAAAAAAAGAGAAAATGTCTTCTGTGATTTTTTAAACCATCTTTACTTGAAATGCTTGTATCATGTTAACTATTTTTTAAAAAATTAGATGTTACAAATCTAAATTACAAATATTTAGATTTACGTCACGATAATGGGCCATAGGTAAGATGTGTGTTTCATGTTTCTCTCCTGATCTAGTTGAAAATGTCTGTGCTCATTGCAGGGGGGGTGGACTAGATGGCCTTTAAAGGTCCCTTCCAACCCAAACCATTCTAATCATTCTCTAAGAAGCGTGTTCAAGTTAGTTCTTTTATGTATTGAATTGCCCATAAAATGCTGGAGATTTCTGTGCACATCTATGGTAACTTTAGTTTTACGTGGAAAGGTAAATAAAACTAATATATTTGCAAGGAAAAGGTAGACTACGTAAAACTTCCAGGTCAGTCTCTGGTGTTGGACAAGCGGCGGCTGTTTCGCTGAATGCACGGTTAATGTGAAGGGAACGAGGCTCCCAGGGGAAGATATTTGTGGTGGCTCAGCAGCTGCAGTGACGGAACTAAAACCCAGGTTTCCACCTCCGCAGTGCTAACCTGTGCTCCTTTCTGAAGCCGGCCGGCCCAGAGCCCCAGGGTGCCGGCAGCTCCTCCGCCAGTGACCGTACCAAAAGGCAGGTGTCAGCACCGGCTTCCGTGAAGGCTCCTCTCACTAAATCGAAATGAAATAATATGAACCAAAAATCGATGGGTCTGATTCTCAGTCGCTGTCAGGTTATACGGAGTGCCAGGAACGGTGCTGATTTAGTTTCTGAGGCCGCGGCTCACGACGTGACCTGACCCATTAGTTCCCACCGCCTGAGCCGGAGCAATCCGAGCAGAAATCTCTCTGCCCATCAGGGTAACTTCAGAATAGCATTAAAGCAGTTTGATTCCAGCTAAGCTCGTTTTTTATACTTCATTGCATATTCTCCTTGATTATTGCAGAGGTGAAGCTGCTTCCAAAGTTGTCTTAAAATTGTCATCACCGGTCTGTCTTTGCCAGAGTAACCGATTGTGATCACTCAGCTCCAGCTCTGACAGTGCTGTAAGGTCCCGCGACGCCGCAGATCAAAGCTGGGTCTTGCAGACCGAAATCATGTATCGGTACAAGCAAAACTCTCCATCCTTGTTCTGCAGCAATCGTATGCATTCAGATCTAAGCATGGATCAGCTGCCAGGCTGATCTTTCACATTATCAGTTTCATTTAACCAAGCTATCTTTTAAATATAATTTTCTATGCTGCTTCTCTATGTGTTGTATAGAGAAGAAGTGAAGGCAAATTCAGCCCGTCTGCACTTTCATCTCAGTTAATGACGGCAGGGTTTTTTCCAAAGCAGCTCAGGAGATGAAGTCTTTAAAATTCTGACCTCAGAGGAGGAACCGATACCCTAGCAGGAGAGTTATTCTGAGCAGGTTTTGCCCGTGTGCGTGTTTATCTAGTCTGTCTTTCTTCCTAAGAAACCTTCTTTCTTCCAAGAGCTAACGTATCTAAAAACACTTAAAACATTCAGTAAAGCTAAGGCGAGAGATGGGCTCTGCCTTCTCTGCGGAGGGGACAGGGGCGCGAGTAAGGGCTAATTACCAAAAATCTTGCCAGCTATTTACACTAGTATTTGCACAGACTGGTATTGCCGGAATGACTCTGTACGGTTTGGCCGCATTTATTTGCGGCTGTGATGTATACGAACTGGTAACCTGTTCTAAATTGTCAGAGGTTTGTGGTATGGACGTACGGACATTTCTATGACACGGGCGGCAGTGACACCGCATCGCCGGAGGTGCGGCTGTCGCACCGTGGCCCGCATCGCCTCCTGGCAAGCGGGGCAAGCCGGTCCTTCCCCCAGCCCTGCCGGCAGCTCTCTGGGCTGAGGGAGCATCCTGCCGCTCAGCCCCTCCGTCGGGCGAGGAATCGGGTTTCGCATAGGGGAGGCCTCCTAAGCTAAAAATGAAAAACTCTCCCAAGATTGAGATAAAAGGGTGACTTGGAAAAAAACCCTAGAAATCACAGTCCTTTAAAACAAGGCCCCTCTGTAACCCCAGACAGATCGGCAACAAAGTTGTGATTTTCATTTCAGTTCCTCCAGTAAGTAGTGGAGTAGTTTTACTTTTACGTTAATTGAAAGCTGTCTCTAGATGGCTTCAGAGAATAAAGAGAACACATCACTGTGCAAACACCGGTGCTCTAGGAAGGTACTGTAGCTCACGGGCAACTTCCCATCCTTGTGGGTAGGCTCCGGGCGGCAGCACTTTGCCCGTCTCCCTTAATTAGCTGGGAGAAGACCAGGCAGTGCCCTGCACTCCACGCTCACCGGCTGCCGATGCGACCTGGAGCAAATCCTCATAATAAAAGCACGTAAAAAATGGTACGAAGGTGACGGAAATGTGGTTTGTTCACTGTGAATATCCAGCTGGGATAGTTGGAATAACTGCAAGGGAAGAATTGCCTTTGCAAATCATGTGCCTGATTTATTGGTTAAATAGTTTCTCAGTCCTCGCTATTTAGTCAACCAGGACATTAAGATGTCCAGAAATAAAAGTGGAATGATTGGTTCCCAGAACTAGTCTTAATGGTCACAAATCCAATATTTCAGACTTTTTGCTGAGCACTTATCAAGTAGAGTCAATCAGGCTTCATTTAAATAGATTAACTTTTATTGTAGTTATACCTGATTTCATGCTTTCCTTTATTGATCTCTAGATCTTTTCATATCACAGAAAATTATGTTTACCTTAAAACTGATCTCTAGATATGCATGAAATAGCACCTAATGTGGAGATGAAGTCTGAGCGTTCTCAATGCATAGGGCGAGTCTCGTAAAACCACCTTTTCAGCAGCCGAAAGTCTTGAACCATTCACTGAAATAAGACAACTATTTGATTTCAACAAAATTTATTCTACTGTCAATGAAATCACTGATAAACACTTGAGTTGGATTTGGGGCTTCTGAATAATATATATATATGTAAAGCTACATACACAAACTTTTTTTACAACACAGAAATGAATGCTCCAACTCAAAGTTTATTCATCTAAATAGCTGGAGAGAATATCCACTAACCACCTAGCCTAAACACATTGAAGAAGGGGGGGAAAGGTGTTTATTTTCAACTGTATTTATTTTTTCACTGGTAAAAACAGAAATAAAAACAGAAGAAAAAATAATCATTGTGCCTATGACAAAGATTGTGTTTCAAGGAGTGTGCAATGTGTACCACATTTTACCGGCAAATGGAAGCCGCTTTCAGACTGAGCGTGGTTGAAAGGACATAACCTTAGAAAAACTGTCACGCAGCATCCCAGGAAATGTTTTGGTGCGGTATGTTTGGCCTCCGTTTTTGTGGAGCTGTACATTCCTGTCCATGGTTTTAAAGGATAAAAAAAGAACTGATTTCAGAATCAATCTGTATTTTGACTCGTTTTTATACTCCCAACACCCAGGTTGGTTTACCATGTGCGTAAGCGAAGCTGAACAGTATCATTTTTCTACTTAGCGTCACAAATGAGTTTTATTGTGTTATTGAATTCATTCCTTTTCCTCTGCCGAAGTGGTGCGCTCCTGCTGTCGCCAGCCGCCTCTCAAAGCAGAGGTTTCTTTCGTTAGCAAAGCCGCAAAGAGGGTCGAGACTCATGGTCTGAAGACAAAAGCTTCCTTCATTCAGCCTCGCTGGTGGGAGGATCGGCTGGGGACAGCTGGAGTTTGAGACAAGAAGGTGCGGGGGTCTCTGGCCTCTCGGCACACGCAGAGGCACCCGCCTGGAAAGCCCGAGTCTTCCGCTGCTGAAGTCAATCCTTTCCGCCTCACCTGCAGGCCTCGCGGTTCTAGGCTAAATGAACCAGGTAGAAAGGCCAAAGTGTCCAAAATAACACATTCACAGGGAGGATCAACCGAGAAGAGAGGCAGAGGCAGCAGTATCTTTAATTCCAGAGTCCCAGCAAAAAGAAGCACAAGTTCTTTGCAAAATGACTTCCCACCTGAACACGGTGAAACAGATCCAGGTGTCCCAGCAGCAGCCGTGGGGACGGGGCGAAATCTCAGTGTCACCCACCCGCACCCAGCCCGTGGCACCATCCTGGGGTGGTGGCACCTCCCGGGGCCCCCCATCTGGGGCAGCCATGGGGGATGGGGTGCCCACCCCTCCTCGCAGCCCCTGGCACCGTGCATGGCCGTCCCTCCCCTTCCCCCTGCGCCCAGGGTCACGTTTTCACGCACATCCCTGGCGGTTTGGGCTGAACCGCTCCATGCTGAGCTCATTCACCACCCAAACCCCAAAGAGACTTTCTGCTCGAGTGCATCCCGAAACACCTCTCTAGTTGGCGCCAGGTAGCCCCCGGGCAAAGCCTCGAGTCGCTGTGGCTCCCTGCCACCGCCGGCTCCGCTCGCGCTGCGCCGAGCACCCTAAATCTCAGCCGCGGCCCAGCGCGCTCCCAGGCAAGGGAAGGAGGGTGCAGGGCCGGGGGCCGGGAGGGCAGCGGGCGCTCCCCAGCTCCGCTCTGCCTCGGTCGGGCTCTCCCAGCTCCCCCCGCACCACTCCTGGCCACCGCCCTGCAGGTCCCCGCTTTCCTGGCTAACACTTGGGCTTTTTTCTTTTGGGGTTGTTTTTTTTTTCATGTAGCTCAGAATAGCTGTCTGAATCTGTCACTTGGCTTCTGCTAATGCATGGGGTTTGCTTGAAATCTGCCTTACTTTAGTAGCGTTAGTCCAAGTGCTTTTGAACACACAGACATTACAAAATAGCATAAAAACATTTTACTTTTTTTTTTTAGTTTCAAAGCTGCTCTTCCAGGCACCTCATCCCTGGGAAGGGGATGAGGCACTCAGATGAGTTTAATGCTGAAACCCGTTGGTCTAATAAGAAGGTTTTTGCTTTTGCCCAGGGCAGAGGACAGGTTTGGGTGGGAGTATAACGCTGCCCCAGGTGAGGCTCCCCCAGGCAACCACACACCTGCATCAGATGAAGCTGGTCACCCAGTTTGCAGTCACAGCTGAAACCACTGGGGACACCCTTTATCTCCCCTCCAGTGGCCACACGTTCAGGTCTGTCCCCTATGTGTGCCTGCACCAGAAGGTCTCAGCCTGCTGAGCGGTGGCAGCTCTGGAGGTCCGGCTCTGGCAGGAGGTTTGTTTCCCAAATGTGCCATTGCTGAGAAAATGTTTGTTGGGAAATACTTTTGTTGTTGTTCTTCCCGCTCCCCCCTGGGTTTGTGCTGAATGTTTTCTGTAGTAGTTATTTTATTTGTTCTATGGTATAGTAGCTGAGTTTATCAGACGGAGCAGGGATTAAGGTATTAGGGTACAATGGCCTTACAGTTTTATCTTAAAGCTTTCCCTCCATTCAGAGCTGTGGTTGATTGTTTTGAAAATGCACCTGCTTGGTAAGAGAGCTGCTGCTTTGTTTTCCCCTTCACCCAAGGGTAAATTGCCGTTTCTTGTCTGCTGCTTTCCAGAATGGAAAAACCCGGAGCTTGTGTAGAGCGTGGCCTGTGCCGCAACAGGCGCTGCGTGCTGTCCAACCGTCTAATAAAGCAGCCTACGCGCTGAGGAACTATGCAAACTTTCAAGGGTGTGACTTAAAATGTAACAAATAAGAATGTAATGAGCGTGGCTCATAAAATTCCCATTAAGAGTCAAGTTTGATACTTGCTTAAAATTTCGTATGCTTATGGAATGCTGCTTGCCAACGTTAAAGACACGTTAATTACAACTGCTTTCTGAAGCAAGGCTACAGCATGTATTATACAGCTTCGGAAATTTCCTGTGACAATCTGTATCCTAATAACTCAAACCACTTTGCTTAGGCAGTCATCTGCAGAACAAAAACTTTCCTCAAATTACTTAAATACTTTTAATTTGTACTCTTCACAGATTGATAGCAAGCTGTTAAAAATGCTAACAAGTACCTCTCAAGCTATATTTAAAGTTACGTCTACCGCTAATGGCAAACACTGCAGATACTTACTAGCAAAATGTTTATAGGACTGTCATTGGTACTATGCAAAATAAGAATATGTCTTATTGTAAGCATCTTTTCTGCTAGGACTTGGCGAGCATGTGCACATGCAGATCACAGTGAAGTGCTTAGTTACTTGCAAAATGTCTCCACTCCAGCACAGCTGAAGAAGCAAAGATGATTGTGAAGCTATTTTGTTTCAGGAGTAGCACTGCTCCGCAAAATGAAGGGTTTGTTACTAATTTAATACTGCTTAAAATAGTCCATTTATGTCTAAAGGTTCTGGATGTTTTCTAACCTTGAGTAGAAGAGCTTGTTTCTCTTTGCTGCTTCTCCTTCAGCACAGCGAGATATGAAATTATAGGTGGGCAGGCAGCAAAAGAGTAACCACTCGCAAAATTCTGATTTTACTCCTTTTCTAGTGAGTTTGTGGCTGTCTCTTTAATTTGTTATCATAAGCATTGTTACAATAGGATTTACTGAGATGCAAAGATGCCAGGCAGTGGCTGACGTTATGGGAGGCTCTGGCTGTTTGCCGCAGAGGAGCTGGAGGAAGCCATGGCCTGGGGAAAGGGTGGGTCTCACCTAAGCTCAAGACAGATTTCGGGAGATCTATGTGCCAAGTGTTAATAAGGATTTAGAGAACAAACTCTCCGTGAACCTCTTCCATGTTCAGATAAGCCAGACGGACAGATCCAGGTCAGTGAAGGGGAGCTACTTGCAAAGCTAGGTGGGGGAATCTATGCTGAAAATAAGACTCATTGGTTTTTCTTTTTGGTAATTATCTACCAGAAAAAAAGGTGGCTCCAAATACAAATTTTTGCTCAGCATAATCACGAGAGCAAAGCCAGAGAGAGATTTGCAGGTAAAGCCTGTGATGTTTGGTGCCTGGGTGTTCTTGACCCCCAGCTGTACCTCCTAACTCATCAGTCTGACAGATGGCTTGGGCTAAGAGTTGTGAGTGAAGTAGAGTGACTAATCCATTATAAAGGTGATGTTTTCCAGAGGAGCTGATTTCTTTCTAAGGAATCGAAGTGACTAGAGGGGAAAAAAAGCACTATTATTGCTAAAAAAATATGTTGCCCAGTTTGAGAGATTTGCTTAGTTATTTCCTCTACTTTTTGTCCTGAAGCGAGGCCAGAGAAAGTTACAGGGACTCAATTTTAGGGACCAACTTAGGGAAAACAAACTTTTTAAAACTAGTTTCCTGTAGCCTGGGATGGTAGATAACGGTTCTGATTCTACAGCCAGACGGGGTACTGCAGGCATACCCACGCCTGTCTGGCTCCACTCAACGGCTCTCATTTGTAACAGTCTCTTCCCACTATTTCTCTTTTCATCCAGAAAACGTTCCAATGCGGTGGTGTCGGGGTGACGGGAATGGAGGGAATATGGCTTCTCTCCAACAGCTAATACAAATCCCTACAGCTGCAGTATGTCCCCTGCTTTCTTTTTGGTGTCTTACATAAAGCCTCCAGTTGTCCTTCTCTGGGTTTCTCCTGTGGTATCTCATGCTCTAGTTTTTTTTCTGTGTCATGCTTGATAGTTTGCTGCTATTCTTCTAAAAATAGTGCTGCTATTCTAGGCTGTGATTTATACCAGGGATAACAGACATGACAGCTATTCAGGACTTTCTTTTTTTTAAAAAAAAAAAGTATTTCTGGTTTTGGCCAAGTCTCCAGGAAATCTGGAGGGCCTGAGGCTGGCCCTGACAGCCAGAAGGCTGCACGGGGTGTCTGCATGTCTGCGCAAGGGTGGTAGAAGCTCCCCGGGGACCTTCCTGGGTGATGCTGGGGTGTGGGGACTCACCTGCCGAGACCACTTGTGAACTCACTGCTGAGCCGATGCGACTCCAAGAGCCAATGTTGTAGCTGTAATTTGGTAGGGAAGGGTTTTATGGCAAACTACAGTTTATGGACATGGGCTGTCCTCTTTACAGCCAGCAGTGTAAGGAACATGTGAAGCCCATGTGGTGCACAGCACCTGAATGAGGTGGGTGGGAACAGATGGAGGCAGGTGTTTGACAGCCCCGCAGCTAGCAGGGGAACTGGGAGAAGGGGAGACTCTGCCTTTCCCTCTGAGCTGTGCCTGACCTGTGAGCTTTCCAGAGCGCGGCAGGCATCAGGTGCTTTTTGGCTGCTACTCTTTGTTAACAGCCTGTATTTTACCACTGGATGTAATAGCTCCTTGACCCAACCTCCACAGGGTATGCCTTGCTCTGGGAGCTTTCTCAGTTTGAACAGAACAGTGTTTATAGATCTATTGGTGATAAATTTTACTGTAAATGTAGACCAGCAAGATATAGAGATGTAACTTTTGGTTTCAGATCAAATGAACCTTTTATTCCTATCTAGTTAATTGAGCCAATATAGTTTAAATTCTCTAACATATGGCTTTTCCTCTCCATGAATTAAATGGATTAATCTTTCTTAGAAAGCTATCACTAATTATATTACTGTACTGGGCTATTAATTCCCTTCCTCGAAGTTACTATTTTTATATGGCTACATTGGCCTGAAGTAATTGCAACACCAGCATTACTTGAAGCCCTTTGGTTTAGCAATCTGCTGGAATTTACTGCTTCTACTAATGCCTTGCAAATACTGGGAAGGAATAACACTGCATAGAGGGAATTTCAATAAGCACTATCAGAGCAACAGCTGAAGATACCCTAACATACTAGTATTCCTTTTTTCCCTTACATAATCACACGGGGGTAATTGCATGTCTATTTGAGAAGAGGAAGAAAGTGTTTGCTATTAGTATGCGTTAGATTTCTTCTAGATGCTAGAAATCATAAGCTGTTTATTTTATCTGGTTGATGATGGAAAAATAAGATGATGACTTACTGCATGTTTGAAGTCTGCGAGATTGCCCAGAGTCCAAAATTCGCAATGCCAAAGGCCAAATTTCTTGTTTGTATTATTAGAATTGTAAAATGTTGGGCTGCTGTTGTGTGCAAGAAGAGGTGTTAGTGAAGTGCTTGCTGATCGTCCAATACCTTATTTCTTAGGTGGGCAAAGCCTACTTCATCCCAAGTACGAGACTGCAAATGGGAAGTACTGAAAAGGGGTTTGTCACCTGAGAGGAAAATTTCTCACCTGAGTTTCATGACAGATGTGTCATGAAGCCAAACAGGAGTGAATTTCATGATTTATGGATTAAGTAACACTTTAATCAAGAAGATGTCTTAAGTAGCCAGTTTAATCATTGTCATCAACTTCATCAGGGTGATTGAAACCATCATTACTTTAGCAACTGATTAGCAAGAGCTGGATGTGGTCTTTCCACTAATGCTGGAGCTGCTCATCAGAAAGGTGTCAGAGGTCCCTGACAGTATCTCTGCGTAATCTGCCCTGGTGCTTTTGCTGTATTTTGTGAGAGCGTGTGTGGATTTTTCCTTAGATTAAACTTCTTTCGGTGTAATTCAAATTAATTACTATTTTGTATTACAAATACCTAAATATTTATGCATAAAGCTTGTTGATAAAAGTGCAGAAGTCTGTCTGATTGCTTCTTAGGCTTCATAACCAGGGCCAAACAAATCATTAACTATTTAAACACAGTTTAAAAAAAAAAAATAAAAAATGTAAAAGAAAGGATTGGAGCTTCTGGAGGAAAACAGACGAAAATTGCATCTAAACAAAGCAAAATCCCAAAGCAATGTACGCTGGAGTAGACAGGTGGTTGATCTGTGGTCTGACAGAAAAACAATGTTGGGCAAGACCCACAAAATGACAGTCAGTTTTGGAAGTTAAGGTATGAGGTTCCCCATCTGGAATAAGAATACAAATTGATTAGAAACATGATTCATGTGTAGCACACCCCTGGGGTATTTGGAGCAGATAAGGGAGAAATAAGAATTTTTCTGTTAAGTAGTTTAGAATGGGCTGTGTAAGATATAAGCAGCAGCAAAGCCTCAACAAGGTTTCAGGAGCATAAAAATGAGTTTCAGAAGCAACTAAAATAACCATAAACTATAAAGCAAGTTACTTGTAGAGGTCGTGAATCCAGTCAGCCAGAGACCTTGGGGAGTGGGGCTTTCTGTCGAACTGAAGGTAAATCATGCCCAGTTTGGAAAGCAGCTCTGGTTTTCAGATTTTATTTTTTTTCTAAAGTAAAAGCAAAAGTCTTATTTTGGTTATTTAACTTCATGGTGCTAACAAAGAATTGGGAAGTTGATCAAAGACACAGGTACTAGTAGTCATATCGGTAGTCTTGAAAGAATTTATCTCAAATTAGTAAAATAATCCAGATTTTGCTTTGGATTCTTGAAAGGGTTAACAGTTGGTCTGACAAGATTATAACAAAACCTGAACAAAAATTCTCCTAAAATACTTCCCAGAACACAGAGGAAAATCGAGCAGCTCTCAGCTGAATGGGACAGAGACGAAGATTTGTAATCCAAGTGTGGTGATTTCTGGTGTAAACTGGTGATACACCTCATCTGTATTCGGCTGGAGACTGGGGGAAGGGAGCTGCGGATGGTTCTGTCACTTTGCAGCACCCGCCCTGGGCAAGGCAAGCGCTCCCAGCAGCAGCCCTCCTCCAGGAGCAGCAAATACAAGTAAGGAGCAGGGCCCCTAGCAGCGCACAAAAAAGCGTAGAGGGATATAGAATTTCAATTTGGTTTCAGAATGTATGGAAAAACATGAGTTTGAAACTAAAGAAAACCTTTTAATTAACTTTATGGTTTACACATTGAGCTTAAGGACAGGCTGGACTGAAGAGGAAGTGACATGGAAAGGAGAACTCAATGAATGTGGGGAAAGAGAGGATAAAGGAGTGAGTTAAAGGCTTCTTGGACAGGGGAACAAGAAATGGCTCCCCTACCTTATTTCTTGTGTTGAACACTGTGTTCTTATCTTGAAATATGTGGGAGACCATGTGATGTGTACTGATTTAACAGTCATAATCCCGTCCCGTTTTGGGACAGGAACACTTGTCAATCCTGTTCGGCTTTTTACGACAGGCCTTTCCCCAGTTGTAAGGGCTTCTTTCCAGCACCAAATCTCCCAGGGCTTTTCTGGCTCTTTGATTCAGTGAACACTGGGGTGCCTTATGTCTTGGCTGCTGAGGTCTTGAGTACCCGTTTTCATTATTAGTGGGGTATTTCTCAGAGTATTGCATTCTCCAGATCCACACAAGTGGCTTCCCAGCTGTTAAAATATTTCATGGCACTGAGTAGAGCTCCTCCAAACCAAAGCAATGTTCTCTGCCATCGTAGGTTACGTGGAGATGATATTTTTGAGCCTGAAGTTGACAGAGGGAATTTCATCAGGCTTCCTGCACTGGCACAGGTATCCTTCTTTGGTGCCTAGAGAGTTGTGCTGTCGCTCCACCTCTCTGCCCTCCTGAGCAGGGCTGAGTGACGGCACGGCACCGCTGCTGCCGGCACCCCTCCGGGGCTGTGCTGCGCGCGCCCCGTAACCCGGTCCTCGCCTCACCCCGCGGCTGCGGCAGCTGCTGCGCTGGCAGCAGAGCTGTGCTTGCATCAGGCGTGTTACTGCTCACGTGTGTAGGAGAGTTTGAACCAAATTTTCATTGTTATTCTTTGGGCTGATAATCTTTAGCATCAAAGGAGCGTTCCTGCTGTGGCTGCTGTTTCAAAACACATACTGAAATTTTATTTCTATTGCTCCCTATTAGTGACAGTCTGTCTTTCTCTTGCTTACCTTTGCTTCCTACCCTGCAGGTGGGCTTTAACAGACATGCACACCCCCTTTCCACTGGGGTGTTGCTCTGCACATTGCCTAGAAGGAGCATTTGGTACAATTAACAGGCTTTTTATGGTAGTACCATTGTTTTGAGAGAGTGCTTTGGAGTATCTGTGTGCTTGGCAACTGCTGAAGCCAGCAGTTGCTGAAGCAGCAGCACCTGTGACTTTCCAGAGAGGAGAAACGAGCTGCAGACAGAGCGGCTGTGCTGGCGGGCGGCAGCCAGGCTTGGCAGATCCCGGTGGCTGGCTATGCTGAGGCCACGGCTGCGTCGGTATTCTAAAATGAGGAGTCCAGGTTTCTGCTCCCATGCAGGAGGACAATCAAACCTTCTAATCGTAGCGAATAACCGTTGCAGCAGACTGCAGGAGTGCCAAAAGCAGCAGTGAAATGCATCTGATGACTCCCGGTGGCTTGTCAGCAGTAAATAATCCTGCGTGTGAGTTGACAGCAGCTCCCAGCTCTGGTGGCGAGAGCTGTGCCACCAGCCACGCTGGTCCCTGATCGGCCAGAACCTGGACACGGGGTTGTCCTAGACTACATGGATGGGAACCAGCATCTGCTAAAACAGTGACAAGGAGGGAGCTTACCATAGGGCAAGGTAGTTCCCAGCTCTTAATTCGCTTTCAATTAACACTATTGGAGTGCATTTGCCAAATTAGTGGTCGTGGGCAGCACTGAGAAGGACAAGTACAGGGCAGGCCAGGCAGACTTCCAGCTTTCTGAGCAAAAGGAGAGCATGGTTATGCTGTTGTGTCTGTACCTGAAGGAAGAATTCAATTGTTGCTGTAATGAAAAATGCTATTTAACTTCTCTGCTTCCGCCTTGTTCATATTTTTCCAACATACTTCCTCCTAGATTTCTTTATTACTACTATCTGTTTTAGTTAATCTAATTTTGTGGTCAAAATGAGCAGATGGAGAGGGACGTGCTATTCCCCAGCATGTTCTAAACGACATCAGCCCAGTGAGTTTAAGCATTGGCGCAAATAGCTGAAGCTAGAATCATAAACAATTGCTGTATCTAACACAAATGATGCGTATCAGCCTGCTAATGGAGTAGGTATATATTAACCTCCCACCAACATGGCAGAATTTCAGAAAGTTCATGCATATGCTGTCTTGTTAACTTGCTTAAAGAATAAGAGTATTTACTTTTGTAAGTTGCTGTGCAAAGAGATGATGCATTCGTAACGGGTATCTTTGTAGAAGATGTTAACATTACTGAAACCTTAGAAAGCAAATCTACTGTTAACTATAATAAAAAGAAATTCTTGAGGGGGGGCAGGCAGGAATTAGGAGTCCCAAAGACACATAAACAGCATTATGTTAAATTAAATTAGAGTTGTTTAATTAAGGACAGCTAAGATGCAAAAGGCTAAGAAATGATCAGATCTTGGTCACTTTTAGCATCATTCATACTAAGTGCTTCCATCTTAGATGTGTAAATACCTGTTAAATAAGTCATCCTTTTCTCCAAGGCTAAGGCAAAAAGTCTATTCAGGAAATGGGGCTCAGAAGGGACATCAAGTGGCCAAAGTAACATCAGCTTTCATCCCTTTTGATGAGTACTTGTCTAACTTTTCTTCAAAGCTTGTGTAATTTCTCTGGGCACCCCCTCCATTTATTTCAAATTCGAATCCTGTATTGCATTTGCTGCAAGTGAAGACAATTACTTAATTTGGTTTCTTCATCTTTGACATGCAGAGAAGATTACCGTTTCCCACTTTGTCTGTACCTCTCTGAGTATTTGAAGGCTATTGCAAATCTCTCAGCCTGTGGTGGCCCTGTCTCCCCAGAGGTGTTGTTCTGGAGCCATCTCACCCTCACAATTCCCTTCCACCAAGGAAGACCTCAGCCAGTGCCTCCCCCAGTTTTGACAATGAAAACTTAATAATTACTGAGTGCAGAGTGTTTTGCCATTAGTTCAGTCTCTGTGTTGCAGTGGTTTCATTTAGCCCATGTTTCCTCTGTGTTTCATCAGAGAGAATACCAAAAGGTTTTTTTATTGTGATCAAGATATGACCTCTCCTGGGGCTCACCTACCTACAAGGTCTGCTCTCCTGTCAGGGAAGGAAATTGGACTGATTTGGCACAGTTGGTGTTTGACAAACCCATGTTTCTTGTTAGTGCCTGCAGACCCTTGCAAAACGTAACACAAATGAATTAAATGAATTCAAGTGCAGAAATACCTTGGTTTTCTTCTGTGCTCCCACAAATAATTTCTTCCTTCTGGTATCCGTTCAGAAAAGAGACTTACTGGTTAGCCCAGACCTCCTTCCTCCCATCCTCACTTCTTTCTCAGAGGTACTGTGCTTGAACTATTCCGGTATTTCCAGACCATATGTGAGCCCTTAAAGGTAATGTTTAACAGTTTGGAGAGAAACTGGCTGAAGCAATGTCCTCTAAGACAAATTCTGTAAAGCCCAAGGAAAGCATTTGCAAAGGCAGGAATACAGAAGCCAATGTGCCCAAACGGTGGCAAATATCAAGGGTCATGACATGCAGTGACACAAATAGAAATCCATGGCAGGCAGCAGGGAAATGCCGCAGATGAAATAGAGGCCGCTTGCCTTGCGAGAGGTCACCCCTGTATGCGCTAATAAACCATATAGCTTTGTTTTCTTTACAGAGCAAAGGAAATAAAGCAGTTCTCTGGCAGCCCATAGCCAAAACCCAATAGAAATCTTACTTTTCTCAAGAAGAAATACTAGCCATCATTAGCTTTCCAGAAAACTTAGGCTTTTCATAGGACTGTGAGAAGAGAGCATGCAGTGAAATATTCCAGCGCAGGTATGCGCGTACAAATTACATCTCGGAGTGCAGGGGAGGTCTGCGGAGAAAGACTGAAGCTGCTGAAACTGATGGAGATCTACAGCTTTGGTTTCCACAGCTAAAGTTCCTCCTGCCCCCACCACTCCTCTTAGGAAGCTCTCCAGGTAGAGGATCGCGTTTAGTGCCTGCCGGGAAAATTGCATGAGAGGATCTCAGAGAGCAGGGGAAGTAAAATCGTGGGTGGGGAGGGAAGGGACAGGGGAAAAAAGTAAAGAACATGCACAGAAAAGTGTATACACAGAAAAAATAGCCTCTATATATTTCTACAATAGTTAGATTATTTCAGCAGTTTGGCAGGTGACAGATACTTCATGTTTTCCTACCAAAAGTGATAGGAAAGAGTGGTATTAATGGCGGTTGTAACATTTTGACTTATTCTTAATTAAATTTTACTGCATTCTATCTCACTTTCAAATTTTCTTGTGGTTATGGGTGACTTGCAATTCAGGCTTACTATTCCTGCTTAAGTTGCTGTTTATGCGTGTACTTTCTATGGTTGCTAACAAAAATTTAACTCTGAGATTTGATAGCACTACTTTTAAGAAAGACTTGGGAAAAGTGTGTAGTTTGGTTTTTTAAAATCTCAGATACTGTTGTCTGGGTTCAGAATTTAAGTTGAAAAATCAGGAGCATCTGTTTTCTTCTCTTGTGATTATAGCACTGTCATGATAAGTTTTTTTGGTCAGTATATTTCCTTTGGACTGTCAGCTGAAGAAAACAAAAGGAATGGGGAATGGGCTAAGAGGTGTGGGGTTTGTTTGTTTTTTTAAAAAAAAGCAGAGTCCTCCATGTATGTATTTGTACATATTTGCTTTCAGTCATTAATCAAACAGTGAAATGTGAGAAAACTAGACTAAATCCAAGCAGAGATTATTTCACTACTGTTTGGCTGTTGGGCAAACAGCTTGTTAAATGTGAGTCTTTGCGTTTGTCCTCATAGTTCTGGAATAAAATTAATTGCATTTTCTTGGGGGGGGGGGGGGGGGGGGGGGAAGGAATAGGAAATCAGATGTAGAAGGTTAAAAAATAATGATCATAGCGTTAAATGTTGGCGGGCTTCCACATAACAGCAAACTTGAGATTGAAGGGGTGTTTGTTTTTCAGCTGTGAAGAGACACTCATGGTCATCTTGTTGCCAGGCCGCTGATAGAAGTGGTGCTTGATCGTAGCTTTCCTGTATCCAGCCGACTGTCGTGCCTGTGTATTCCTGTACCAACTCTTACCCAACATTTGCAATCCATTATACTTGGAAATACTTGGATGTATTTGATGTGATGTACCCTAACACAGCTACAGCTGACCCAGGGCATTCAGCTAAGCCAGGGAAAACACAGCAAAGCACACCTTAGCTGTGGACGGTAAGGTGAGTGGGAAACTGGCCGGACCATTACAGGGCAATGAGCAGGGGCACAACTCATTATAGAAGTGGAAAAATAAGTTTGATTTTTGCTGTCCTGAAGAAGAATGGCATATATCACTTTAGGTGAAAGTAGATCACTGTTATCAGAACAAGGCAAATGACAGATGAACAGTCCTGAATCTAACTAGCCCACTGTGGGGTGCAGGTACCCCATTAGCTGTTTGCATACTTGGTGATTGTCCTGGTTTCAGCTGGGATGGAGCTAATTTTCTTCCCAGTAGCTACTGTGGTTTGGATTTAGTATGGGATTTGGTATGTGAAGAATGTTGGTAATACACTGATGTTATTAGTTGCTGCTAAGTGATCAAGGACATCTTCCAGCTTCCCAGGTTTTGCCAATGTGCAGGTGCAAAAACTTGGCATGGGTATAGCCAGTATAGCTGATCCAAACTGTCCAAAGAGAGTATTCCATACCATAGACGGCATGTCCAGTATAAGTGGGGGTCAGCAGGTAGGCCAGTCCCCTTTTTCCCTTTTTTGGTTTTTTTGGCCTTTTCATTCATTCAGCTGTTTGTTCTCTTGCTCCCTTTCTCTGGAACTTGCTGTTCTGGGAGAGCTGCTGAGGAATATTTCTGTTCCCTCACTGCTGCTCGGGACAGGCTGTATCGGTCGTTGGGTGGTGAGAAATTGTGCATTGTTTGTTTTAGATATGTTATTGTCCTTATATATATTATCATTATTAATATATATATTTTTTTTTCTTTGCTGTCCTGGTGAACTGTTTTTATCTCAACCCACAAGTTTTTCCTTTCTCTCTGATTCTCCTCCCCACCCCACTGGGGAGGGGGGAGTGAGCGAGAGGCTGCGTGGTATTCGGTTCCCTTCTGGGGTTAAACCATGACATTGATATAAAGCAGAGTGAAAAACTATATTGTGAGAGAAGCTACTCAAGACAACCAAAGTTTATACATAACAGATAGGAATATATGAAGCATAATATTTAAACTCTTATTTACAATCAGATTAGCATAGTCTGAACAATCCCCTGTATCTAGGACTAAAACGTGTAAAGGAAAGGATGAATTGTATTAATACTCACGTGGCCCCTTAGACAAAACTAGCTCCATCCAATTTTTCTATCTAATGTAGAACTGTGGACTTTAATGCATCTCCATCTACCTTCAGTAATTTTAACAAAAATGGGTATTGCAGTATATTCCACAGAACTAAAAATTTCAGGCAGTGAGACGGACCTATTCAAGTCAGAGTTCTGCATTGCTTTCTAATCACTACAGAAAGTTAGTTATAGAGAAAAATGTCATTTTAAGAATTAAATAACATCTCTAGAGTTTTCCTCTCTGTGCTTTCTCAAGAAATACTGGATGCCACTGAGGGCGTATGTCCTAAGGCGCTTCCCGACAAGGATTTCTGCTAAAGCATTATGAATGTTTTGCAGAGCAGTTGACTTCGCTTGTGCATTCCTTTCCACAACATACATTTGCATTTTATGGATTCTGTAGAAATAAGGGAAAACATTAAAAAGGGAAAAATCCCATTTTATATCTCATCTTGAAGACCAGTGTTGTCATTTAAACGCTATGGTGACAAAAAATGCAGCCACTGAAATTCACAGATAAACTGTGGCCAGCTGAGTTTGGGCAAAAAAATGAGAATTTGGGGTTCTCCCTGCACAGCGCACCTCTGTCAGTGTGCTTTTGGTGGAGTGACAGCTTATTTCTGTGGTCGAGGGAGTCAGAAACACATCTCTCCTTAATGGCCGAACATAGATAGCCTTCCAGCCAGCATGGCTTCCAAATCTGTGACTCAGTATTGTAGAGCAGGAGGCCACCATAAACTTGCCCATTGGTTCAGATCCTGATAATACGTGCCTTGCATGACCAACTCGCTCAGTACAACTCGTCTTCAGTACACAGAATGATGTTTGTTACATTTACTTGAATGGCTTGCTTTAAAAAAAAGTGTACTGGTGCCTCTCAGGGCTTATATTTTTGATATTTTAGTGCGTGTGGATGTGTAGATGAACAGTGTTGTTTGGTATACATCAACTAAATGTAGAGGAAAAATCACCTGGGGAAACCCTGTCAGATTCTGGCTAGAGGCCAATTTCAAACATTTTATGACTGCAAATTTGTTGCAGAGAATCAAAGAAATGGTAGTCGGAGCATCCAGAAGCAGAATAAATTAACCTCTTAAATTCCATCAGGAGAGCCTGTACAGCAAGGGAAAAGAAAAGCCAGGGAAGTTTGACTTTCCTTTGAAGCTTCTCTAGAGTGTCTTTAATGATAGGTGGCCGTGACTTCTTTCCAGATGATAATGAATGTACAGACTCAAGGTTTTTAGGGCACAGAAGATGGAGCTAAACAAAAATAAGCTCAAGGTGCCACTTGCACTGACAGTTATCTGTAAGTATTCCTCGAGACAGGAATTTAAAGCACTACTCCGGGTGAATAATGATAAAGCTAGCATCTGAAAGTGGAGGGGGGATGATGTTTGTTCTCCGAGTACTTAAATCTGGAGCGACTCCAGTGGTGGGAAATGCAGAATCCTCTCTTCTGCAGCAGGGGGGGGGGGGGGGAGGGGAAACGGGGGGGATGGGACTAAACTGCACAACAAAAGCTGGCTCCAAACATTTGCACAAATTTGGAGAGAGCACCACTCAGGTAAAAATATGGAAGAAAAATGAATAGCTCGCTAAAAGCTCCTTTTTTGTCCCCCTTGTAGCAAATATGCTTAGTAAGAGGTTGATTTTTGACTTCTAAAGGAATTTCTGTCAAATACAATTATCAGGGAAGACTACAACTGTGAAGGTATCAAAGCTATGTTTGCAGAAATCGGGCTTTAGAGCACTTGTAGATGGAAGATGTTTGTCGAGTTTCTTCATGTGTCATTTCATGTTTCGTTTCTTTATGAATCTTCCAGCTGTGGTACATGCTGTCTGTTTAAAGGCAGGAATACTCCAGCAGTTTTCTTTTTTAAAAGTCTCTAGCAGCTGCATTGTATTTATTTTGTTTTTCCTCTCTGTCTTTGGTTGAGAAGAAAGGCAGGAAAGTGAAACAAAGCCAAAAAATGAAGCAGTCTGTCACAATGAAAACCTCTTAAACATAAATAATAAACTTTATTGACTAGGTAATTCTCTTTGACACTCTTGCTTTTCATATTTTTAACTGTTCTCACTTCAGACAGTGTTGCCTAAATCCAAGGAAATTGTTTGTCTTCATATTGTTAAACTGAAAGAAGCGTTATATTTGCATTAACAGACAATCAGGTTTGAAAGCATGTCAGAAATATTTTGAATGTAGTTAGAAAAGCAAATGCATTTCTTTCAAGTGTCTGAAGACTAATTTCATTTATATTCAGGATAAGATTGGGATGGTAGCAAGAAACACATTAATTGCTACTTTTACTTTTTGCATGGCATGTGTATTACATGTTGAAGGTATCTTTTTCTGTTCAAGAGTCTTTAAGGACTTTGTTATATGTAGATCAAATACTGGTACCCACTCTATACATGAATCTATTTTTATCTCTGTGTAACCCATCACAACAATGACTCCTGGCTGATGAACTGAGCATTATTTTAAGCACAGGGAGAAAAAAGAGATGAAATGGATTTATTTCCCATTTTTGGACTGCTCAGTAGCCCACAATTCAAACACACACTGCATAATCTAGTGAGAATTAAATGTCAGTGTTTGAATGTAAGAGGAATGATCCACTGAATTCAAATTGTGAGGAACCCTGAATTGCTTTCAGCTGTCCTTGCAGGTGGTTGCCATTCTAATGATGAGTCAAGTGTCCAGGTATGTTGGCAGAGCATGAGCAGAAAAGGGGGATTGTGTCTGCAGGAAATCAGGTGTTAATTAACAGGAGATCTTGGTGTCTTGTGTTTTGGAGCCACAGCCAGAATGCCTCCATCACTGCTGTGCCAAGCAAAGCGCTGCTCAGATTATTTCAGAGAAACCATGTCATGTTTGCTTTAAGGGCTGGAAGCAGGAGCTTTGAGCTATTTCCATTACGTTTTTATGTAAAGTTTCCCCAGTGGAAATAGCAAGTCACGCTGCTATTGTACCCTTACCCAGTTCTCCTGTGCTGCTGGGGTGCTATCAGGCGCGGGGTACTTGTGCAGGCTCCAGGGGATCTGGCCAGGGCTATGAATGTGCAGAGGAGGGGGATCAATCTCCCCAGCACAGGGGGATCCTCCATAACCAAAGCAGAGAGCAGAACACTTCACCTGTAACTTCATACTGAATTAATTTAAGACTTGAACAGAACAGCTAAAAACCTGCTGCTGTATTCAGTAGTTTATGAATTATATTCTTTTTCTTTGCAAAAAAGTCTAATTCAGTCCCTAAGTGTTTGCAAGCATCGCCTTGTACAGGCATCACATCCTGTTCTCTAAAATTCAAGTGCGATTTGCTGAGGTTCAAAGCTGCGGTGGGATGACTCATTCCTCTGCCAGGCAAAACCGCCACCGTGTATTTTGTAGTGTCAGTACAGTGATGGAGGTGAAGAGGGTACCTGACAGAGCAGGGGGCAGGATGTATTGCTCATGCTTCAAGATGTAAATCAGTCAAAGATAACTTCAGGTAAGAAAGAAACCTCTTCTCTATGTATTTAATGTCTGGCTATAAATTTGAGGACTCTCCCTCTTGTGCAGCAATATTGACTAATGTGGTTTTCCTATATACAAGTGTGCATTTATCAGTTCTGCCCACAGTACACACATTCACAATCTTGATCACAGATGAGGATTCCCCTCTCCTAAGATTTTTTTTTTTCCAGGTACAGATTCATTTTAGAAGTCTGTGGAGGATGCTGTGGCTGTTCAAACAGCTCTATCAAATGGCACCCCGGGTGGCCATGGAGCAGCATTTTTCATAATCCAAAATTTCAAGACATTATTTCATAAGAAAAACAAATTCATAGTATGGAGTTTTCCATCTCCTCACAGGCCATTAACACGGTAAATACGACGGGAAGAACTGTTCATAGTTAGAGCTACATTTGGGTCACTTACTTGATTTTCCGAGGTAGTGCAACCACATGCTCATAAACAGTTCTGCTTATTTTTTAGGCTTTGAAAGAACAGTATTCTGGAGGCCATGTAAGCTACATGCAAAAGCTTGCATGCCTCTCAAAAGGAACTGCTGGTTTAAGAGGGTGAGAAATATTAGAAGCGTCTAGTTACAGCAGTGCAAATTGTCAGTGCTTGTATAATAGGCTGTATTAAAATATAGTTTGTGTTGGTTTTGCTTTCAAGCCAAGATAACAACCTCATAGGAAACCAGGCTTTTACATCAGTTAATTTAAAATTGATATGGCTCCAGTGCAGCCTAGATAAGGAGGCACTTGTCCCTCGTGCTTCCAGGCGCTCGGTGAAACCTGCCCTGGAAAGCCGAGCAAAGGCCAAGTATCAGTTGTTGCTAATTCCCTGCCGCTGCTCCTGCGGGTAGCTCGTAAAGAGGATACAAAGGCTATTTAATTTCAGTGTCCCATAACAGCTTTATACTAAGCTATGTGCTTCTGTAATAATTTACTGTTTTAATTCTATTACATTGTTCAGGCTAAAAAGATAAGAAATAAAAATCTGATAGGCATATTTCCCTTTAATACTCGGCTCTTTTAGGGCTGCAGGAATGGGATAGGAGGGGCACAAAAAAAATTGAACTAAGTCTCACTGGATTGAACCATAGCTGCGGAGCTGGGTGAACTCATGCAACCATTAAACGTTTTGACACCACAAATGGCACTAAAAGTAATTTCCCGCCATATGTGAAACTCTACAGTACAAAGCAAAACAGTGGCACGAGCTATCGGCAGCAGGCTCTGGAAGGGTCTTTACGATTTTGTAGCTGTAGCATGGTAAGCTGCAGCCTTGCTCCTCCAGGTTTCTCAGCCTGTGATGGGAGCAGGATGGCACGAAGCTAGGGATTAACAGACTGGGGTTTTTCATGGAGATCCCTGCCCTCTCGCTCCCCTAGTTTGGTGGTGGGTAGAGCTAACAAGTGTACGGCACGAGGTGATGCGGTTGCTGCTGAAAGGCTTGAGCCCTTCTGGGACGCAGCAGGATTTCTGAAAGCTGCCGTAACTGTTGTGCTGTGTATCGACAAGCCATAAACTGCAACTTCGTGATGGCGTGCTTATTCAGTGTTGTGTAGCTGCAAAGGAGAAAGTTAACAACGGAAGAAATTGCTACTTAGTTCATTAATACTGTAGATGCTTTTTAAAAAAGATAATTAAAAAGTAGTTGGCACAGACTGCAGGATTTACTAATCAACAGGTCAGTTCATTTCCAAATGTCTCATATCTCAAGTTATTTTTGTCCAGCTGCCTCCTGAATATCCAACTTGAACAGTCAGAAATAAAAGCCAAATTCAGTGCGTTAGCAGCATCTTGCTGGGACTTACCTCTAACTTACTCATGTAGGGATCTTCTAAAGGTATGCAAATAGGGGAGGGGGAATTCAAAGACTGTGCTAAAGATCCTGTATTTGTAACTGTGCAATAAGAGCTTCATAATCTATATCCAGTTACGATGTTCAAAAACTGCTTAACTGTACAGCTGATAGAACTTCTGCATATGAAAAGTTAAGCACCTCCTCATGTGCTAGAACAGTTTCCCTGTGCTGGAGACCCGCCAGGTGAGCACAGGAATTGTTCCGTGTGTGCGAGCAGTTACGTCTCAAAGAGAACAACCCCAGCAGATGGGACTGGGTTTTGTTTTGTGGTTGGATTAGGAAGGACAAAGGTGTGTGTTATCAAGTCAGAGAGATGTTCAGTATTGCAAGAAGCAGCTTAAAGAATGGGGAATTCGGAAAAGATGAGACTAGGATACTTTCAACCAACCAGGCTTTGCCTCTGAGACTTTGCACTATTTACCTGTGGTGCTCACGGGTGAGGCTAAAGGAGAAGAGAGCTATTGGAGCTCAATCCCTGTCCTCCTCAGCTCTGTTGCGCTTGCCAGCATGTACCTCCTTTCTTGTACTCATCCCTCCTTGCAAGTGTACTCGCTAGGGTGTCAAAGACCGATGAAATCCAAGGAAGAATCCAACAAAATCACGCAAAGGATACCTGCTGACAGCAGGGAGCTCTTGATTACACTTTTAACAAACATACTGCTCAATTTTTTGTCCATTTTGCTTTTGTTTTGCTCTTTCCTTGTTTAATCCCATTCACCATGGGCATTATTAGGAGCTGGAGCACAAATGTAGGAGTCTGTAATAAACCTGAGGCTCTAGGGTATGTTTTTGCTAGAGAGGAAACAACAAATGCTTATTTTCTTTTGAAGTAGCTCATCTGAGCTTTGAGCAATCGGAGAGAGGTTTCTCTTGGCAGGCACAAAAAGGACTCTTGCTTTAAATCGCAGCAGAGGTGGCTGTGCAGAGGAGACTGCTGGTCAGCCGAGCCGCAGCTGCTGCTTGCCCACAGATCTGCTTGATGAGCAAGGTGAATGCTGCTGTGCCACTGGCTCCCCTGGCCGGGCTCCTTGCCTATTCCCAAAGTCCTTTCCCATCCCTCCCCTCCCACACAGGTGCCTGAGCCACCTTCTCCTCTCTGATGGAAAACCACTGTTTTGCAAGCTTCTGGAGCTTTTTTCAAATTGGTTACTAGTCATGACCTGAGTGGAGATATTTAAAAAGAGTTTGCTGCCTCGAGAGCAGACTTCCATTACCGTGGGCTCGTCTGGGACGGAGCTCATAGCAGCAGAAAGCCAAGGGTCAGTATATTAAAGCAGAATGCAGTAATACATTCAGTTGTAGGCTATCTTGATTTCCATATAAATGCAGAGAATTACATTCGACTGTGCACCTTTCAGGCATGTGAAACACTAATGGTAAAGTAACTTTTATGTTGCTTACTTTACATTTTGATTTAGTTATTTAATAAATGAAATTCTTTCTGGCATTCTTGCCATTTTTGTCTTGCTACACCAATGTCTGAGCAGGGATAATTTTAATTGGAATTAATGACTACCGATGGCACTTACACACATCCTTGTGTTTAAGTGCTAGCAAGCTAAATCTTGGAAACCTGGATTCTGAAAACCATCAGAGGTGTTTAAAATGCCCTGCACTGCAAACTAATATTAATACACAGGTCTGTTGTTTTGAGCTATAAAGGATCCATAACTCCTTTTCTGTATATCCTTAGCCTGACCCACTGTTGTACCTTGTACCACTAAACCTACTTCTAACAAAAGATTTTGTTGGCAATAATGTGCTGTCAGAGCCCGCTTTTTTGTTTCAGCCATTTTCTAGCCCTGGAAATGGCATGGTTTGTCCTAAACGCCTTTGGTACCTAGAGGTTCCTGGCAATCGCAGACACCACCCTGGCTTTATTTCTAGCAAGCTTTTGTCATAAAGGTAATGATCAATTTCTGATTTTCCTTTAAATAATTCTTACATTTGGTCATGTATTATTCATGAGTAGAGAGTGACATCCTAGAAGATCGTATATGTACCATCTTACCATATTCTTATTTTTTATAAATGAGAAAGGAGCATAGATCATAGGTTACTAAGCACAAACAAATGAACTACAACTTGGAAGGAAAAATCATAAATTGTAGTAACCTTTGCCAGAGCCCTGCTGGGATGGTGGGGGGAATTTGGGCCTCTACTGATCCCATCTGGAGCAGGCATTGAGCTATCTGCAGCTGCTACAGCAAGGAGTTTTCCCCCTGCACCTACTTTGCACAGGGAGCCGATGGGGCTGCCCCAAGGCAATGCCGCGCGTGCCCACGGGGCACGGCGCTTGGGTTTGTGCGCGGGCGCAGCTCTTCAGGAGTGCGCACCCCGCCAAGGCGGCTGTGACGGTAGGGAGGTCAGGCCGGCGGTAGGCTGAGGAGGATGGAGGCTGCATGGAAGTCAGACTTCATTTCTTCTATGTAGTGTCTGTTGCCGTTTGTTTGTAGACTGCAGTGACAAGAAGCATTACTGCCTGTACAGCTAAAATGTGTACTTGGAAAACAAGTGATAACTTGCAGGAAACGGGCAGAAAGATAGATCTGTCAGGACGAGCGCTATCTGCTATGTAAAGCAGTACCTCTCCCCAGCGACCACGTTGGCAGGACGGGGCTGCCAAAGCAGTTCTCAGCCTTAATAAATGATTCCCCGCTAAAGGTTCTTATCTTGTATTAGTGGCTTTTATTATCCTGTAAGTGTTTCTCCTCTGTAACAGACGCAAGCTGACTTTCCATAGATAACGCTGATGTGGGTAATGCGTCTGTGGGTGGGAGGTGCCCATGCTCTGACTGCCAAGCAATGGTTCCCTCTCGGGTGGAATGCAAGGTGCAGATTTATGGGGACGCTGCCCTGTATGTTTGTCACTGTGCAGAAGGGCAGTCAAAAAGCAAGATTTCTAGCTAGCGGGGAATTCTCAAAAAAGAAGCAAACCTCAGCCTGCCCCCAGTTTCCAGAGCATTGAGGCTTTCAAGTATTGTTTGCTTTGGGAGTATCAATAAATGTTTTCCAAAATGAAAAATACCCTCCCAAGTCTTCCAAGCCACAAAACTGAGCTTGTTGCCAGCTTCTCTGCTACTGCTTTTCAAACTTGCTCTTAATTTCATTGGTTTTGGTTCAGTTTCTAGTATATAATCCAAAATAGTCATATCAACAGTATAATATAATCTTTTTTTATTGTCAAAATTCTTTTCCTACTGCCTTGTTCCCGGAAGATACTGCTGCTGTTGTGACAGCTAAATACATGGACTAGCCTTAGAGTTCAAATATGACTCATGCTATGTTAACTTACTGATACAGTAAACCTAAAAGCGGAGAAAGGAAAGATAATTGTTTGCTTTTTTAATATGTTTTTTTTCAGATTGTTTGAACTTAAATAAAGGGAATCTAAACTTTTTTATAACAAACCCATTTTTTTGTGAGAGGGTCTTGCCATCACCTTTTCTGTTTCCTTCTCCCCTAATACTTATTACTGAATTTTGTATAATTGGGAAATCTGTAAGTTTAACAACTTTGATAGTTTCTAATTTACACAGAAATTCACCATTTATTATGGGAAAATGTTTTTCTTTTGTGATATTAAAAAACATTTCTTATCTTTTTCTGAAAGAGAATATGAAAGCATTTCCTTTTCTTGTAAAGGATACAAGGGAGATACAGAATGGTGAAAAGGACACATTGAATTTCCAGTGGAAGTTGTGGTACCCTGGGCAGCTGCCTTTATCGTTGCATCACCGCTGCAGACAATGAAACCCTGACTCTTAAGCAGTGAAGGGAGTTTTCTTTAGTTTCCGGACTATGGACTCTTTCATAAAATGCTACTACACGTGTAAAAATATCATATAGTGTGCCTCATTTTCTGCTCATTACTTGCATATGATTTTTGTCACTGCTGGCCACTTGTCTGCTGGATTTTTTTTTTCCTAGGGATGTTTTCAATGCCTTTTCTTTTTTGCCATGTATCATTGTCCAGAGCTTACATTCAGTGCCTTCACTTTCATTATTTCCAACTCCAGAAGGCCCACTAGAAATGTATGTGAGAATCATTAGATCACCAAGGACTATTCAGACAGAAGGATAAATCACACTAGGTCTCTTCCAGTTTTCAACTCTGCTATCGAGCATCAGCATTCTTCCTTTGGTGGTCTTGTTAAGAGAGACAGGCAGACCCAGCGTGCTTGGCTCTGTTCTGCTCCTCTGGCTCATCTTTCCTGATCTTTTTTTCAAATCACAACTTGAATTGCAAATAATAGGATTGCTTATATGAAAGGGTACCTCTCCACATGAGCAGAAGCCATGCATTTGGACCCCTTGAAAATGGCTCTGTGGCATTTCATATACTTTGTTCTCTGGTCAGAAGTTCAGGATGTTCCATTTCTAAACTTGATTTCCAGCTAAAATATAAATGTGTCTCATTGACTGATCATCAATGGAAGTTTATATGCTTTTAGAGTTAAAGATGTGAATGATTAATGCTTCTGCTATGCTTGGCTATGAATCATTATATGATGCCCTGATTTTTCTTTCTAAATCTCTGCGGCTGTAGCAAATAAGGTGTTTAAGGGAGAGGGGGGAGGAAAAAGGGTAGAACGACCTTCCTATTTGTTGCACTTCAGATAAAATAATATTCCTGCAAGGACATATTTCTGGGTTTCTGGCTAGCTTTTGGACTGTGGCAAAGCACAGACCTAGCACCTGCAGGCTGCTGTTAGTAAGTCCAAACACAGACATCTTGAAAGTTGAAGCAACAGACCATGCTGTCAAGGTTTAAGTTTTAATACAATCCTAGTTAACTCTAGTATTATTTCCTCTCAAGTTAGATTAGATGTTTTTGGGGTATTCAAAAATCAGATATTCCCCTGAGAAACACATTTGTCCCCTTCTGGTGGCCAATATCATTTAAAGAACTCCTGAACCTCTTTTGTCTCCCTCAGTCACAGTGCAGAGAGGCTCCTGCTGTGGGAACCCACTTTTTGCAGCCCTCTCACCTGATGTTCTTTGGCTGTTGTTGGGGAATGAGTTCCCTGAGGTAATGATCAAAAAATGCATAAAGTTCATAGCAAGTCCCACACTGGGTTCAGAGCTCTGATCTAGACTTCGAGAGCCGATGTTGTCTGTCACCTGCAGCCGATGTCACCTGCTTGTGAGTAACTAATTCAAATTTTTGAATCAAAAACAATGGGGCGTGATTCATTTAAGTGCAGGTATCTACACTTAAGATGAAATCTGTTTTCCCAAACACTCACCCACATTTCTAATTCATCTGCTCCGGCGCTATTTCATCATCCCAGCAGCAGAAAGTACCACCTCTCCTTTGACTATTGACAGAGCATTTTTGCTCACTGAGCCCTTAATTCAGGTGGGGCGGATGCAGTCTGGGAGGGGCAAGGTACCACAGGGGAGATGCTTCAACTCTGCTGCCATTTAAATTGGAGCAAACAGGAGACCAGAAATTGATATGAGAAGGAATGAGGGATTAAAAGTGCTCTTCTGGGTCTGCTCTCAGGAGGGCAGGTGCTATGCGTTTACCTGGCAGGCATTACCCCAAACAGAGCGACTGTCCTAGAAGGCATGGAGTTAGTGGCCCTCAGGACACTCATAAATTCCACTTGCCATATTTCTTCAGTGATGGGGCAAGGAAGATTTACCATTTGTCATCTTCATCTGTTAGGGAAAAAGTGTTTCATCTGATGCTGGTTTTGTCATAAATACTGAGCTAGAGCAGGAGAGCGCATTTTAATTAGAAAAATAAACATAACTTTGGGCTGTCTCTTCCAAGATGAATCCTTTCTTTGAGGTGTTTGGAATGAAGCTTTCACATGGAAAAACATTAAAAATCATCTGTGAGCTAGTGGCTGCCCACTGAAGAGGAGATGGCAGCACTATGCAGGGGCATGAGACCATTCTATTCTGCTTTGATAATGTCTACCTTTATACCAGTTTCTGTGCTCCTATTCAACTGCTGCCACAGCAAAAGCACTTGCTTCAGCTTATGGCAGGTGTCTGCTTCTCCTAGGGGAGACAGAGGACTCAAAAGAAGACAGGAAAATAATTTCAAATTCCCTTGGTCTGCTTTTTACCTTCAGTCCTTTTTTCCCTCCCCAAAGTGATCGTTTGCCATAGTCAACTTCTTTTAGAGAGAATTATTTTCTTTCAGGCGCTTGTCATGGTTCCATAGCTTGGATCACCTGGGAACAGTCTTGCACTACTTTGGGGACTAATTGCACAGAGTAATTACTGAATCCTCAGTCCTCACAATGATTGTTTTATAAATAATTCCCCGCTTTAAAAGTTGATCACACATACGCTTCCTGAGACAACTGTGCGGGGCAAGTAATTCTCTGGAAATATCGCTATTTCTGTCATACAGCACAAGAAGTAAAAGTTGCCGTGTTGTGAGGAGCAGCAGGTCGCAGGAGAGGCGGGCTGGCTCCGTGTGCCGTCGCCCGACGCGCCACGGCCCTGCCAACGGAGCAGGCTCTGAAGGCGATTTGTTTAGGTGCAGTTGTGAACTTATTCCATTTTAAAGCAGGAATGATGGAGTGACACTCTGTTACAGAGCTCTGATGCTCGGCAAAACCTACATCTAAAGGCTCGTGTAGATGGGGGGATGGAGCTGGGTTTCCAATAAAAGGGAAAGGAGCTAAAGGGGGGTGTGTGGCTCCATTAGAATCCTCGCCTCAGGCTTTTTCTCCCTGCTTCAGAAATTCAAGTGGATACAGCAATTCATGTGCGGTGAGGGGGACTACATAGGTAACCATATAAATGTGACGGAATGAGACTTTAAAATAGCAAATGTGCAGCGGTTGTGCAAATGACAGACTACAGATTGGGTTTTGCTAAATATATTAGCATGGTAAGTGAAGCAGGCTGACAGTGTTGTTAAAACCAACACTGGAGCATTTGTATAGGGCAATCAATACCCCTTCTGGCCGCAGTTCCCAGTGTCAGGTAAAGAAAATGTTTTAATAGAAATTCAGTTTATATATCTGAAGTAGAGGAGGTATTTGTATTTCCTATGGTAACAAATGCACTTTTCTCTTTGAAAGTATGCGTCAGATGAATTTTTTTCTTCGTAGGAAATGGAAATATTATTGCAATAACCGAAATGACAGAAGTGGTGGTAAGGTGCTGGCAAGAGAATCAAGCATGGACCGCAGGTGATTAGCTAAGGCAGAGGGGTGTCTCAGGATAACTGCTTGCAGGCTACACATAAACACGTGTGTGCAGTCTGAAACAGGAGCAAGTTGTACTGGATAAGTGAAACATAATATTTATAACCCTACCCCAACAATTTACAACATATCTGCCTCCTACTACAGAGCACAGGGCCATAATCAAGAACGCTTCTGAAAGCTAGAAAATATTGTTTGTAAATGAATGTGTTCTAGTAACTGCTTTTTAACTGCTTTCAGGATCTATGTTATCTGCAAAAAAAAAAAAAAAATGGTTTTCAATTTAGAGAGGGATTTTTTGAGAGATTTTTACTGCTTTAGCTAATGGTACCTGTTTGAATTCTGTAGCAGATCTATAGGTGAAAAGAGTGCACGGTTTGGTTTCTGGTTTTGGTTTGCATTTTAAAGGTAGAAGAAAAGCTTTTTCTCCTGCACTTTTCAGGAATGTAACTCTGACAACGCAGTTAATGTAATACAGGACCGCGACAATTGCCTTGCTGGAGACTTGAGGTAGGCCATAAATAGCGTATATCTGGGTGTTGTCATCAAAGAGGTATTTGATAGCTTGAGGGTTGTTCATCACTCAGCTGCTTTTGAAGGCTGTCAACTTCATTTCATGGTATTTGCATGACTTGGTTTTTGAGTGATGTGGCTCCCTGAATCTACTGTGGCGTTGCTGGTCTATGAAGGGCTTCCTGATACCATTTCTTCCTCTTGGCAGTGAGATGGGAGAAGTGTTAATGGGCTTCCTTTAGATTTTGATAGTTAGCAGCAGCTACCATTTATTTTGTATCAATCAGAAGTGGCTTAGTGTTCAAGCCTAATAGCGACGATGATCTAACCAGAAAAAACAGGATGTTTTCCCTGAACCAAAACTTAACACAGGTTTGGTGGTTTTTAGCCTCTTTTGCATTTACTTTACTTTTACCTCAAACCACTTTAGAAAGTAATTTAAAAGGCTAGAAATCTGAAAGGCCAGAATGATTATGAAAAGCTCAAATCTGCTCATGTTTTTCGTGGCTGTGAAGAAGTAGCATGCCCCTGCTTGCAGACCGAGCTTTGTTTTACCAGCCAGAGTGAGTATTGCCCATCGGGCACACAGCCCTGTCTCCAGAGAGCGCTGCAGGAAAAAGTCTGGAGTCGGGGCTCTTGCTGGAAGCTGCATTGATCCAACTCCACCAAGCACACGAGAGAAATGATGGTAAATTCCTTCCCCAGGCAGAACAATGCTATTTACTACAAGATGTGATCTGCAGAAATCAATTAATTTTGTACTTTTCAGTAAATTCAGGCTGCTCCAAATTAAATTGGAAAAACTGATTGGCATGAAAGTAATTCTTCTAAGTAAATTTCTGTCTAGATTCTTGCAATAATATCAATGCAGATTTCATGTATGTTTCATTAAAAAGATTTTCATTAGGAAAGAGTTTCAAAATTTGCTAATATGTCAGACTCTGAGGACACTCGTAATTATATCCATAGCCGTTTCAGATCTATCCTTTTTTTCCTCCTGTCTCTCTCTATCTGTATTAGTAAGCATTTCTAGACTGCTTGTTAGTGTAATAGTCTGGCACACTTTACAAGTTATAAAAACAATTTTGTTTCCTCTATATTTGCTCAGTCCCTTAATCTTCTCTTTCATTACTTTTAAGCGTGTTATCCTTCTGCTTTTTTTAATAAAGAAGTGGTGAAGATGAACGTCTAATCACAGACAGTGTCTAGGTATTGGACCCTGGCCATGGCATCTCTTATGTTTTTGAACGCATCAGACAAAAGCACGTGCCACAAGAAGTGAACACGTGCAGACCCACACACTCAAAGGACTCCCAAATTTCTGAAAAGGCAACTTGTCTGCAAGGGATCAGGGACCTTTAATGTGGCTGGTAGACAAATCTATTTAAGAGAAGGATCCCATTATTTAAGGATCCATCTATTTAAGAGAAGGATCTCCCTCGTGGTGAGGGGCTGCTGGAGATATCACTGTTCAGTGTCCAAGAAATCATGGCCTCACGCTGCCTCGAGTCTCTTCCTGAGCTCTGCTAAACTTTGTGTGCCGGCGGGCTGCACACACTCTTTTGACCGTAAAAAGAAGGGTCTCTGAGACAGCAAGAGAAATGAAAATGTGAAAATTGTGGATGTTTGAACACTACTCTCCTGGTGAGTTATTCTCTCTGAAATTCATAGAGAACCTGACCTAGGGTTAATGAGTGTATTTTTTTGTCTTGAGGGTACTGATTATTTTGGTCTTTGGCTCAAAACTGTGCACTAATGAACTAGCAAACATTCCAAGAAAAAGCTTGAGCTTTAAAATATTCCTTATTCTCTTTATCGTCTAATGCAATCGTTCTGTGTTTTGTTTTCCTGAAGTTCATGAACTTATTTGGCTGAGATGATCTTGATTAAGCTGCTGCTGCCGAAAATATCAGTCTGAGTTTAGTGATCTTTCCAAGAAAGGATAATGTAGCCTTACATTTTTTCACTGTATATCACATTGCATATAATTAATTGAACAGTGCTCACAAGAGAGGTGGTTGATACTTTACTATCTAAAACTTTAAGAAAATTAGTATTTTCCTAAAAAGGAAAGTCTTGTTATTAGAAAAATTTTAAGCTTCAGTAATTTGACTGAAAAGTTGTATTTAACAGTTGGAAATTTTCTGTGATAAAGTCCCTCTTTCTTTTGAGCTGGCTCAATAATCTTTGGATGAATAAATCAAAAAGGATGCCAGTGTGGGGAACTGCTTGCACAGGATTTCGTAAAGAACATATACAGTGGGCATCATTAAAATGTACATCCTTTCTTTATTGAAATGTGTGTGATGTTTCACAATGGGCAATGTTATAAATATTAGAGACTGAATTTTTTACCTCTGGGTCTAAAATGCCTCTGTATTTTTAGTAGGAGATAAGCCTTTGCCAAACATTGGTTTCTGAGAAATATGTATAGAAAAAGCATTACAGAAGAAATACTTATAATGTTACAATAATGGTCTTCAAATGAGACAAGTTTTGGAATAAAGTGTAATCCCTTTTTTAATTGAGAGATTCACACATTTCAGCACATCACATATCAAAAGGATGGCAAAACAAAAGAATATTGAGGTAAAGCAAAGTGAAGTTCAATCTGGGATTGTATGGTCAGTCATTGCCATAACCATTTCATAAA
Source organism: Phoenicopterus ruber ruber (assembly GCA_009819775.1). Taxonomy (NCBI): domain Eukaryota; kingdom Metazoa; phylum Chordata; class Aves; order Phoenicopteriformes; family Phoenicopteridae; genus Phoenicopterus; species Phoenicopterus ruber. Next base: position 11,436,391 of record CM020221.1, on the reverse strand, counting down.
CCGTTTGGGTTTTTTGGTGCCAAGAGTCCTTTGCGGCAGGTAAGCTAAGAGAATTTGTTACAGGAGGAAATACTTGGTTCCAGAAGCAGAGGTAAAGCAGAGAAAGATGGAGAAGGATATTGAGTAATCTAACCTTTCCTCCTCCAGGAGAGGAAGATACTTACACGTTATTTTACAGCTTGATTTGGTTCTGTTTCCAATGTCTGAAATAATGGGGCTTCAAGCTGTTGCCCTTCAAAGATTTTTTTTTTTCCCCATTCAAATCTATCCATCAGCATTATTATGCTGCAGAAATAACTCCCAAATTATTAAAAAAAAAAAATTGCCATGTCTTTTTTAGAAATTATTATCCATAGGACTTCTGCAGATAATGTGCATCAGCTCGCTTAGGTTTATTCTTTCAAAACAAGAAGAGTATGCAATTTAATGAGTGTCACATTTCAAATCCTTGAAAAACATTCATACAAGGCCTTCTGAACTTCCAAAAAATAGGCATTTCTTGTTAGTCTGAAATACTTGAATTCTGAAATGCTAAAAGCAAGTTTATTTTAGGATTGTTAGCAATGCTAGGACGTGCCGATTACCTAAAAAATACACACACGTGCTCCAAACTGTTAGTTAATTATATACTATATCTGTTCTGCAAGATGTTGGATGTTTCTGTTATCATCTTTGAAGTGACAGTAAATAAGGTTTCTGTTCTGAAAATATGTCTACCTAGCTTGAAATGTTTGAATAACTTGCAAGTTTTATGTGCTCAAATTAAGCAAGAATTTAACGCTCTATTGGACTGAAGGTTTTAGTATTTTCTATAGGTAGTTTCAAAGCCTGCTCATAATTATTCAGTAACAATTATCTTAGTGACATAAGTATATTGAAGATTAGAACCTCACAAATACAACAGGAAATTTCCCAAACCATCACTCTCTTATTAAGAAAGGACCAGGTTAACAAGTTGATTTTCCTCCTCAGTGTGGCAATGCCCTGGTTTAATCAACGTATTTCAAGTTGGATGGGCTGGTTGATGGGTTTATTTTTCCTTCCTTCCTTCCTTCTTTTGAACTAATGTTCATTCACTAATAATTTGGTGAGAAAAATAGTAAAAAAAGGCAAACTGAGGCAATGAAAGCTAGGTGAAAATAACATGAAATGATTGCATGCAATCCAAGTGGTTTGTTTGTGAATGTGGGACCCTTTAAAACGAAGTGCAGAGTAGGTTTTAGCATTGACAAATGCTAATTTTGGAGATTACAAATGATCTAACAGTGAGGACGTTGCTCCACTGCCTAACATCTTCAGTTCAAGCTCTAAGGGGCAAAGTAGCACTGCAAATGTTTATCTCCTGCTTAATAGATATGGGCTAGGGAAGGTGGAGAGGGGATTATTTAGGTGCAATTACTAGTTATAGAAGGTTTATTTTCTTTTATGGAAAAAATGTGTAATGTTTGTAAAGTAAAATAATTTTTATAAGTGTATGTTTAGAATTATTTTTGCAGATGTAAGAGTTTTCCCTTTGTGGTGAAAAGAGGAGTACAAGATATAACAAAGGGCTGTTGGTTCAGTTTTTGTGGCCTGGATAATCCAGGCATTCAAATGTCACCTCTAGGAGCACTTGAGTATCTTCAGCCCTCCTAGAGGGGCTTGGTGCTCCTCTTTTGAGATGACATCCCTATCTGCAGGTTTTTACAATCAAGTACTTTCAAGCTCACTGAAAGCACAGGTTATTCCAATCAACATTCAGTGTGCTCTGTCCCATATTACCTCAAAATAAGACCGTATTGCATCAAAATAGAATTTGTTAAGCTTGAATTCCAGGATTTGAAAAAATGCAGAGGAGTGAAAAGGATAAATGTATATATCTAAGGACAAGATTATTTTTGAAGTGACTTTTCCTGTCACTTTCTTGGACAAAGCAAAGAATTTAAAGGATTTTCTTTAATTAGCTTGATTGAGGAAAAAATGAGTAATATAAGCACATGAATCTTATGTGCCTGAAAACAGACAAGAAGTATCTCCTTAAATTAAAAAAAAAAAAAGAGGAGACATATTAAGTAACTAGAGGGTTAATGCAGGACATACTTTAATTCACTTGTATTCATGTTCTGTTCCATTCCAAAATAGTTGCGGCTGGGTTATCAGTTCTGAGCAAACCCTCAATCTTTAGGAAATTAACTTAGAAAAAGTTTAGACATATAACCAAATCCTTGGACACCTATTTCTAATGTTATGAGAGCTTTAGCTAGAGTGGCAATTAGTTGCTAGATAAATTCAGTTATTTTTATAAACTGAAATATCATCTAACACTTCCTCCGTTGTATTGGATCTCTGCTTAGAAAGTACTAACATGAGCCCAAACATTTTTCTTTAACATCAACTGTTTTGCTGGACAATTTTTCTTCATTTATTATAGCTTGTACATAAATCACTTAAGGTATTTTCCATTTCTTCATATGTTTTTCATTTTTAGCTAGAAATGCAAATTAATCAAGAACTGTCCCAATATTCCTTTGCTTCTTGCTTGTTATCTTTTTTTTAAGAGGAATTTGAAATCATTACTTGATTTCTTGATTTCTGAAATGTACTGCTTTTTACTTCTGCAGCATTTCTGTTTTCAGTCCTTACTGTTTCAATTAAGTTTTGCTTTGACTTTGTCATTTTCTGACTGAAGGAGTCAGTATTTAGGATCAGGCTACATATGTGAGACAAACCCCAAATTTCTCCCTCCTGTTTTCGTGGAAGCTGGGAGAGGCTCAGCAGAAAGTAGCAGCGCTTGCTGCCTCATTCTAACCACGACCCATAAAACTCGGGTTCATTTGTTCTTACCGAAGACTCTGTCATGCTATCAGGATTCAGGATAATTGAATTGCTGCCCACTTCTTTCCCTGTAATCCTCTCTTACCCTTCCTTACTTGTCAACAGGACTTAGTGCGGCAATTTGCCATGGCTGCATTCTGGATGTTTCACCTGGGTTTTTTTGTCTGCTTGTGTCGTAGTGAAATTAAAACAGTTAATTCTTAACTTCTACTGTAACCACTAGCCCAATTAATTTTTTGTAGCTTGCATAGCTAAGACACAATTCATGATCTGTTCTTCATGTCAAAATACTTTCTCTCATTTGATTTCAGTTCAGCTCTTTGTAACAACTGAAGATTACAGTAAATTAGGATTTTAAAAGATTTTTTTCGTTGATAGAAACAATCCATTAACTCTCAAGGCTGAGAGGAACTAAGATGAACAGCATATTTCAGAATTAGCATGCTAGTATGCTAGCAGTGGAAGCTTGCTATCCAGACGATAGGACAAAATCTGCTTTATTTGCCATACCCCAAAGGAAAACAGATACCTGGTATCAACTGTGGAGGAAGAACTTCCCCTACTTGAAGAATTGTACAGACCAACACAGGCTGTTGGCTTTTCCCATGAAAACACACCTTTGGTGAAGCCCGATCTCTGAGGTTAGGCACCGCAAATGCCAGTCCAAGTCTTACATGCTCACTATGACTAAAACGCTCTCAGGACACAGCTGCAGCAGTCCCCTTGCCTCCTCCTCGCTTCATTTCCCTACTAAATTGCTGTAAAGTCTTTCTGGCAGTCTCAGAAATGGAAAAAACCCATTCATTATCACCATTTGTAATGGCAGAGGCCTACAAAGAAGTGCTTAATGAAGTCTCGCATTATCTGAATCTCAGTCACCCGGCAGTCACAGGGTATCCGCTTTCCTCCTCTTTGTACGCTGCTGTGCCAAATCTGCAGAGAAGGAAGAGAGGGACTTAGTGCTACTTACAGATTTAATTTGCTGTCTGTGGGGAACACCGTGATGATGGCTTTTGACTTTCACATGAATAGACTGGGATCTAAATGTTTCTCATCAGGACATGTCACATCATTAAATTTTAAAATATCTCTGAAGAAGACCATGTTGCTGATTTTTGAATGCTGATCTCCAACATTGCAGAGGACAAGAGGCTAAACATTGGGCTCAAGTGTTTAACAACTGGGCTTAAGTTTGAGGTAATTTAGGAGCTGGGAGAGCAAGATAGTGTGTTTTATGGATGTAACCATTGATGCAAGTTAGCTGGAAGGTAGTATAGGAAGAATCAGGGCAGCACAGTGGGAATTGAGACATTCATCAAAGCCTGATGTGCGACATGGTAGTGTAGATTTTTCTTTTCATTAAAAAAAACCCAAGAAAAATCATTTTGTCATAATTCTACTGACTTTAACAGACCCGGTATCAGGTGCCTGCTTGGTCAGCTCCTCTGCAAGCAGTGTAGTGAAGTGGTCTGGCTTTGCAGGAAAGATTGAAGAAGATGTCAAGGCAGCCTTGGCTGCAGTGACCATGAAATGGTGGAGTTCAAGATCTTTAAGGCAGTGAGGAGGGCACACAGCAAGCTTGCTACCCTGGACTTCAGGAGAGCAGACTTTGGCCTCTTCAGGAATCTACTTGGTAGAGTACCATGGGATAAAGGCCTGGAGAGAAGAGGGGCCCAAGAAAGCTGGTTAATATTCAAGGATCACCTCCTCCAAGCTCAGGAGTGAGGCATTGCAACAAAGAGGAAGTCAGGCAAAAATGCCAGGAGGCTGCATGGATGAACAAGGAGCTCCCGGACAAGCTCAAACACAAAAAGGAAGCCTACAGAGGGTGGAAGCAAGGACAGGTAGCCTGGGAGGAATACAGAGAAACTGTTCAAGCAGCCAGGGATCAGGTTAGGACAGCTAAAGCCCTGAAAGAATTAAATCTGGCCAGGGACATCGAGGGCAACAAGAAAAGCTTCTATGGGTACGTCAGTGATAAAAGGAAGACTAGGAAAAATCTGGGCCCTCTCTGGAAGGAAACAGGAGACCTGGCTACCCGGGATATGGAGAAGGCTGAGGTAGTCAACGACTTTTTTTGCCTCAGTCTTCACTGGCAAGTGCTCTAGCCACACCACCCAAGTTGCAGAAGGCAAGGGCAGGGACTGGGAGAATGAAGAACCTCCCACTGTAGGAGAAGATCAGGTCTGGGACCATCTAAGGAACCTGAAGGTGCACAAGTCCGTGGGACCTGATGAGATGCATCCACGGGTCCTGAGGGAACTGGCGGATGAAGTTACTAAGCTACTATCCATTATATTTGAGAAGTCGTGGCAGCCCAGTGAAGTTCCCACTGACTGGAAAAGGGGAAACATAACCCCCATTTTTAAAAAGGGGGAAAAAGGAAGACCTGGAGAACTACAGGCCAGTCAGTCTCACCTCTGTGCCCAGCAAGATCATGGAGCAGATCCTCCTGGAAACTATGCTAAGGTGCATGGAAAATAAGGAGGTGACTGGTGACAGCCAACATGGCTTCACTAAGGGCAAATTGTACCTGACAAATTGGGTGGCCTTCTGCGATGGGGTTACAGTGTTGGTGGATAAAGGAAGAGCAACTGGTGTTTTAGATGTTTATCTACCCTGCGAAGAATTATTTGTACAAGATTATCATTTACCAAGGTTAAAGCTGATAGGAAAGTAATATAAAAATAAGAACTAAAGAAAAGTCTGCAAGGAACAACTGAGAAATATCACTTCTGCTTAGCATTGGTTATTTAAAAATGAGTCCTGTTTCACTTCTCATAAGTGTTATGCTTTTCTTTGGATCAGACATAGCAACAATGACTAATTTCAGTGCTGCAATAAGGCATTTATGTTGCAATGAATGTTTACCTACACTTTAATTACACAAAACCATTATAATTAAATGCATTTCAGACAGTACGTAAACAACAAAATAAATTCCTCCATATAGTAACATTAAATAAATAGGCAATATTCTTCTCTTTTCTCGGGACCAGATAACAATGAACCAATTATTCTTTACTGCTTTCCAAGAGGGCTTCTCATTGTACAGAGAGGCTTAACATCTGGATCAATGCTTGCACGGTTTTTAATGAAGTCCTTTAGCTCTTAGAAATTATTGAAAAAGCATCTCCTGTGGAAAACAAAGATTAGTTTAGCTGGATGCCATGCTGAGCAACGGATGTTTTTCTTGGCTGCCTCACCACAAAACTGCTTCCATTCTCTGTATCAAGTAAGAATCTCCAGGCTTTAGTCCAGTAAACAAAGATTATTTTCTTGAAATTCAGTACGTACTGTAGCTTCCTGCTTTTCTTTAAGGATGAGTAAATTGGGCCAAATTCTGGCTGTCACCATTGCTTCTTTGCACTGCACTATTTCCATAAGGGCACTCAAAAGGACTCTTGGAGAAATCTATACATATGACATAGCCCTAACTAAGAAATCCTGCATCTCTTTCCTGTAAATCCCCATGCATTAAGATTTGCCAGGATAAGGATTAAGTTGTGTGAGAAGGTTGTTGGCAAAACGCTGAAAGTATGTGCCAAAGTGCAAAGACCAGCAGTGAAAGACTGCCCTAAGGTACCAGCCTTCAGTATTTTTCCAAATTACTGCCAGGTATGCACTCAGCCCAGAATTAAAAGGAAAAAACAGCTTTAAATATTTGCAATGTTTTTAATGTGGTTTTTTCCCTGTTTTCCCTATGCTGTGCTCCTGACCGAGGGCAATCTGCGAAGAGCATCGGTGCTCCCCCTCTGAGGGAGCGGCTGGGCTTGGGCCCCTGGGGTGCCGCGTGCGGGAGGGCCCACAGCAGCGTTTGCTGAGAGAATCAGCTGCCCAGCGATTTTGGTACTGTGTTCGCTCTTACTCAAAAAACGTACCATACGGGACTCCAAATAACCCTGTTGGATCAAGTCACACGTACACCTGGAAGAGCAATATTTTGCTCCTCAGTGTAAGGCACGTGAGCAGCCTGATGAGACTGTGAGCCAAACCCTTCCTTGGATCCAAGATTTTATTCCTAAATTACTTTAGCAGTTTTCTCGAACTTTTTGGCGTCATTTCAGTTTTCTGTGTGTTCATCTACCCAGTGGCTTACCAAAGGGGCCTCTGTCCCTGTAAGGGCTTTCTATGCTACTGCTTGCTCCAGCAGCGGTCAGGCTTGATAAATCTCAGTTGGTGAATAACTTTGATTTTTGGTTGAAGGGATAAATGATACGAGAAAAGCAATCATGGCAAAGTATTGTTCTGGTAAAGTGAATCAATGCGCCCTTAAAAATGTCCTATTCTGAGACCTGTGTTTAATGGGATGACCAGAGTATGCTGGAAGAGCTAAGCAATGAAACCTTTGCTTTCCCTCTGAATGAGGAAGAGTTCTGCATCTGAATGATTTTTAATACTCTCTTTTTAAATTAAAACATGCAAGGAGAGAGACACTGAAAAAGGGACTTTGGCTGAAGGCTTCCTAGCAGGTATACCCACACTGATGAACAGCATGGCTCTGTGCTTTCCAACGGAGGAACTGGAGAAGTGAAATTACATCTGACAGGTTCATTTCTACATTACCACAATTTTTGGCTAAAGGCAAAATTGATTAAAAGAGAAAAGACTTACGATGTAAGGAATTGTAGCTGTGTTTCTATGTGGAGTCCTGACATTAATCCAGACTTGGTGGTGCTGGTTACAGGACAAGAAAAGAAAATTCTGTACCAATTTCAATCTGTGTTTATAAATAAAAGCACTGATGTAATAGAATTTTTTTAATGCATGGGGTTTATGAATTCATATGTCGAGACAAGTGAAGCTGGGAAGTGATGGAAGAAATATATTTAGTAAGAAGTGCCTGAGAATGGTGTGCTTAAGAAGGTAAATCATTGGAATAAATACAGCTGCTCTGGAGAAAAATTATTGTGCTAGTAAAATATTAAAGTGTGATTATTATCTATAGAAACATAAACACTTTTTACAGATCAGTGTATAGACAGAGACACAAATGCTTATACAAGGACAAAAGCATCCACCTTGTACAAATGAGCAAATTCAGAAGTGTTGGGGAGAAAAACACTGAGTGATAAATGACAGATTCTGCTTTACTTTGTGTCAATCCTGTTTGGTTTTGTTTAGTACTTTACACGAATAGCGCGGGGGTCATGACATGGCTCTGTTTTTTGTTAATTAGCTGAATTGACAATGGCTATTGACCAATTAAGACACCAGTTAGGACTTGCAGTGTGAATACAGTTTGCATTACTTGAAGTGTAATATTAAAAGGGAGGGGATTCTGTCTTTTCATGTTTGGGGTATAAATGAACTCAACACAAGCTTCTCCATGTAAGGAATTCTATTAACAAGTTAAAAGAGTCTGTAAAGAAATAAAATATTAACATTTTGAAAAAGGATGAAGCTGCAGAAACAACAAGATGAAGGATCCATCAGAACTAATAATCCAAATGTTTTTGCAGATCTCAACCTGTGAGGCCAGGCGATTGTTTAAATTACCTTTTTTATTTTTTGAAGTTAAAGTCCCATAACAAGTATCTAAATGAAACTTTTTAATATTTCATGGATTGCACATTTTCTAATCTGTTCTTTATTTCATTTTTATGAAAATTACCCTTCAAATTAGTTTTCTTCATCCCAGGAAGACTCATATCCTTATGCATTATAATTTTTTAATTATCTTGATTTGTGTAGAGCTATGACTAGAGAAAATTCCAGCTTGAATTTCCAAAATAACTAGTGTGACATATGTGGCCTCTAAATGATGTTCCATATCCCTCACAAAAGAGTATTTTGGATGGTCTTTTGAAATGTTTTCACTGAGCAACCTGAAGATGATTATTTCAGTTTTGTGTTGCTTTTCCCAAATTAGCTTAATTCCGTAGGAATAATGGTTGCAAACAGTTCAGATACTAATTGCCACAGCTCCCCCTGCCCCCAAGCCTTTCCCAACATCTTCCTTAAGAGATGGTGTTCTCCCAGGGAAACAGGTGGAAAGATTTCCTTTCATGGGGAAACTGTGAGAAATGAGGTACATGGCACTGGTTCGTGGTGGGAAGTGGCAGAGACTAAGATACCTTTACTAAATATGTTTAATTAGCTGTTATCACTGCAAGTTTTATTCGTATGAAGTTTGGACATCCAGTGATGTGCTTGGGCTCGGAGGGTCAGCGCAAGGCACTCCAGACCTGCCAGCATTTTCTTACCATTTGTGTTAACTCCAACTGTTTTTCAATGATAGAGGTCAGGAAAGGAGATAAAGCTCCTCTGACTTTATATCTCCACAACTGTTGTTATAAGGGAACTGGGGGAGAGCCACGATGGCTGAGATATTCTGATAGAGTGAGAAACCAGGCAAACCTCCAAACTTCAAGCAGGCACTTGTTTGGCAAGTAGTGGATGATAATCTAAACGATAACAGCTGAAAAAGCAAGCACTAATCAAACAGATTAGTCAAGTGGCAATATCGAGACTCTGATGCTGTACTTCTGTCTCCAATGGCTTCAGTCTTTGATGTTTCTTAATCTTAAAACAGCCAGTCTTGAGACTTCTTTGATGAGAAAAGCCAGGAGCAAGGTGGGGGTCTTCACTCTTCCCCAAGCTATGTTATTACCGGTGCTTATATACCCTTTTCTGTTGGAGAAAACCAATCTGGTCTGAGGGCTTGTAACCTCTTTTTGCAGGTGAGGACTAGTCTGTTTCAGCTCATCCAGATGGGTGTTACCCCCGGCGCAGGTCCCTCCTGGTGTGTTCAGGTGAGCGTGACCTGCTGGATGCTGGTCATCCGCTTCCTCCTTATAGCTACAGACTGGAATAGCCAGTAGAATTAGATACCTTCATTATTTTTATGCAACTATGCCCAACAAGTACCTGTTACAAAACATTTCACTTTCTCCCGTGAATTGAGCAGCTTTGTGCTATGCCTGGGGTGCAAGGCAAGCAGGGTGCGTTTCACAGGGAGCTACAGTGCTCATCCAGCCACTCTCCTGGCTGGGACTCTCAAGGAGCCTCCTCTTTCTAGTCCTGATTAAGTCTATCAAAGAGAAAAGATTGTACGCAAAGCGTTTTTAAATTAAATTACCCAGAGGGATGAAATCCAAAGCAAGTGTGAACTCTTGTACGGACCTGAGGACGTCTAAGGCAAGGGTAGGGGTCTGGCCCCCAAAGGATGGGAAGCAAAAGCACGAGACAACACAGGGAGGTGAAGGTGGGCACCTGAGGAACGTAGGCTGAGACACACGCTCAGTAACAGCACCGACTGTAGCTGCTTTCAGCAGCTTTTGTCATGTTTCATACTGTATCTTTCGTCCAAACACGTTTTTCTTTGGGGAAAGCTTTTTATACCTCTTCTAGCATACATGTGGTATGTGTTTTATTAGTCTTCTCTCCAGCTGATTTAGACAATACTTTCCCCTCACTGCTCTTGCTTCTGCTGGTTCACTCAGATGCTCCATCTCCCACACAGTGGCTCTAAATTATTTGAATTTTTTTGAGTGTGCCCCGGAAACCTTGCTAAATCAGAGTCTTTCAGATCAGGCATTCAGTTCCACCCAGAGCTGGAAATATTTGACAACTTTCAGTGTTTCTTCTTCTGTCAGGACCTTAGAAATATGGAACCCTGTGAAAATGAATGAAAAGCCTTGCTTATGTAAAGCTGGTAGAGCTCTGCTGCACATTCAGACTGTATTTGAAGCAAAGATTAACATGAAGATGAGGTTTTATTATTCTTCATCCCTCCTGCTCTTCCCTGTTTCTCTGTAATGGATTTTGATTTATTTGATGATGGGATCAGACTTCTCTCCTCTCTATCATCAGGAACCTCCACATATTTTCCACTAAGGAAGGGGAGGGGATGGTAAGATTTGCATTATGTTTATTTGTGGTTTTCCTTCCAGTGCAACTGAGATTTGAGAATCCCTGGTAAGGAGAACCTTTTTTTTTTTTTTCTTTTCTTTCTAGATACAGGTCTATAAACCAGTGAGAATATCTAAATATGTATATATGTACAGATAAGAATTATATAATACATTATGTTAGTAGCTGCATCAAAAGTAGCTGGAGGTAAAGCAAATTATTTTCTGTGTAAGAATATAAATGGTTAGGCAATTTTTCCCAGCTGAGAAAGTTTCTACTGTGTATTTTTGTCATTGTGTCATTCTTATTAGAGAAAAACTGCCAAGAATTTTAATGTATCCTGAATGCATTAGTAGTTGGTAATGAATCTACGATTCTACAAAATGCCCGTCAAACCACCACAATCTCTGTATACATTTGTCTAGTTTAATAGTCTTTCTATAGCTATCCTAGGTCAAATACGTATTCAACGCGCATCTGTCTTCACTTGCTGGCAAACTAAGCTAATAATATATGCATCAGTCTGTGCTGTACCAAAGTTTAGATGTGTGCAAGTTTGTATATGTGTTTCCCATTGAAAAGGGAAAAACACTTAAGCTTACAATAGATGTTTTTCTGTTTAGCTTACTTATTTTTATTCTGCATGTATTTCATTATTATTAACAGCCTTTTATCAATGTTACCATAGAAATGGAAAATGCTAACTCCCAGAATCATGCCAAAACTCATTTTCTATCCTGCTTACTTAGTTGCTCTACTGCAAACACTGCTTGTTAGGTATCCGTGAATAATTCAGAGCAGCTACGTTATTTGGCCAGTTTATTTTTGTGTGCAATGTCCTTGCATTTGAGCAATACATTTCACATGTTTTTTTGGAAATGACTCTTGTGAAAATATGCTGAATTTTAAAGGCAAAAGCGTCAATGAATTTCCAGAGGGGGGGAAATCCATAAAAAAGAAACAGAAGGACAGGGGTCTAAACTTATCTTCACACATTGAGTAGTTCTTTTCTCTTTGAAAGTCATTTCGTACTAATTCATCTGCTGTGTTTCTTCAAACTCGTACATACGTGTTTTAATGGAACTGAGTGATTGTTAGGCATAAAGCATGTGCTGAGATGCTTTTTAATGTTTATCCTGAGAGATCAGACTGTTAGTAGAACTTAAGGCATTGCAGCTGTATCAGCTACAACCATCTAGAACCTAGCTGAGTCATTTTACCATAACATTAAAATTTATTTAATTTTGAAATACTAATTAACTGAGGGGGAAAAAAAAGGAGATTCTAGAACCATCTAATAACTACATTTGCAATGCAGCACGATTAGTTAGAAAATTAACTCTCCTAAAATAACATCTCAGTATTCCATAATTAATATAGTTAGAGCACTCCACTATGAATCTTAAGAGTCTGGAAATAATAATTTCAAAATATTCCTCCTGTAACAATTGAATTCAGTTAAAAATCAACATGTTCTTTCTGCTTCATGCATCATCATCAGCTATGGCAAATTGCAAATGTCCTAGAATCAGAACTTACCAGGCAATTTTGTTAATGTAGCAGAATAGCAGAAGGTGGAAAAGAATACAATTTCATCTTCCACAGCAATATTGACTCTGCTGTGCTGACAGCCCTTCTCATGCTTTCTGTTAACTGTGTAATTGGAAAGAGACAAACAAATCAAAGATGCGCAGCAGAAAAAGGTATGTATTTTTATATAGCCATCCGCTTGATTATTCTCCCCCCAACACATATATTATGGCCATGAATAAAAAGAGAGAAGGGGAAGAAAGGAAGAAATGGTTACCGAAGTGCAGGATTCTGAATCTATCTTCTGGCATTGTGAATCAGATTGATTTTATACTGTACGTAGCACTTGGTGATTCCTCTAGTTTGTGTTTACAGATTTGCTTGCCTATTTTCTATCATTTGGCTATTTCCTTAAAGACTGTTTAACTCAGAAGTCATATCTGAGAATATATTTCTGAGTGTATCTCAGAAATACTGCCAAGTATGTCTTTTGGCATTGGATAGTCCTTTTGTTTCCTCGTATGGTCCACGCTGTAAACAGCAACAGCACCTAGGAGTTGAGCATTAGCACAACGTAGGTAGTAAATAACTGGTTCAGCTCTTACAATGAACTTCACAACTGCCAAGTTTCTCCAAGCGACAACTAAATCCTGCATTTTCACATGAACAGAATGTAAAACTCAATTTGTAACAGCACCATCTGGAGACACGGTCATGTTACAGCCTCTAAATCTGCACCCACACGTCTGAGCATACAACCAGAGTATTTTGCTACCCAGCTATGGATCTGTAGTGGTTAGCCATGGTTATGTGAAGATATTTGTACACAGATTGTGTAGGCAAAACTATCCCTAATGTCTTTAATCACTTCTACCTCAGAACTCCATATGCGCCTCTCAATGTATTAACCTTTTTCAAAAACTACCCACCCTACAAAAAATTATTGCAGTGACAGTTAATCTTTAGACATTATGACTTGGAGTTTTCATAACCTTTCAGTTTTTCAAGCCATTTTGGCCTTGCAATATGTGGGTATTTGTCTATGCAAGCAAACTAGCGATGATTCCGTCAATGAGCCCTGGTACCAGTGCTGCTGGCCCTTCTCCCACTGCAAACAGGAAGATTTCACATAAGAACAGAGTGACTGAAGCCAGCAATCTGCACACTAACCAACCTCCACCTGCGGCAAAGAGCTACTGCTTCTATAGTCAGGATTTTTAACTGTGGTTTCTCTCTCCACTCGAAAAGGTTTTGATCAAGAATGCTTGTTTTTTTTAAAAAAAAAAAAAATCTCACTATTCAGTACATGTATTATTATTATGAAATCTTCATCTCTATTCATGCTGTCTCTTCATATGTCCTCCTTTAAATTAAAAAATGGGCAACTCAACCCAAGCTTTCAAATCAAAGCAAAATTATTGACACTTGTAAAACTGCAGTAAGACTGTTTTAATGTATATTACTAATATTTTTCATATCTTAGCTATGGTTGCACCATTCACAAAATGTTTAGAAAAATACATATCAGTGCATATCAATAATCAAGGATTTATGATGTATACTGTATATTTGAGTGCCTTTATAGTGTTGCTTATAAAATTCTCACTCACCAGAACAGAGTGCGCTGTGCTAACAGCACTGTTCAGTAAAAGCATGTTCGCACATGGTGCCGCAGAATCTGCTTTTCCCTGGCAGTTTCTGTGACATCTGTGAAAGATAACGGCAGAAAGGTGGAAGATTTAGCACTCTTTGCCATGTTTGTCCACGTGGTGAGAGCTGGTGTCCGATGCCTGTCTTTGAACTCTGTTTCTAAGAAGAATGGGGTGGGCTAAAGATCTCTGTATCACTGACTCTTTTTTGATTAATCTTATTTCACTGTGCCCCGTATATGTGTCAACGCTAGATAGCTGTTGTCTGCCGAAGGAAGACTCATCTTCAGGTTTTTCATTCTTGTGCCATTTATAGCAAGTAGCCCTGGCTCTCCTTCCTCACTCGGTGTACATTTATTGTTGTTTTTCTCTCCTGCGTATCTGCAGAGCAGTGTATTCTCTCACTTAGCTGACCTCCCACCAGACTCTGGGAAGCACATGGTCGGACAGGTCCCCGCAGCTCTGTTCTTCCAGAATAAAATCCAAAATGGGTTCTGCTGGGAGAACCCGCCCGCGCTCCTCCAGGAAGCGGTAGGAACTCGAGCTGGGGGCTCTCTAAAGGGCCGACACGTTCTGGCGCACCTAGGGAGGGGGAAAGTGTTAATTGCTTTGTCTGCACAAATGGCCCGTGGGGATTAGGACACCTCAGAGTTTTATTTTCTCCACATTGATGCCAGTTTTTAATCGCTATCTTTAGTGCTGTCTGTGAAGTGTTATCCTCTTGAAAGAGTGTGCATTTACTGGAATAATCACACTTTCTCTTCCCCTCTGTCAGCTATTAATAGTGATAAATTTTAATTGCATATGTAAATAAAAACACTGTGTACTCATTAGTTTAAATATGTTTTTCATTAGGCAAATGAAATGCTCGTTGCATATGATGCAAAGCTAAAAGGAGAATGTTAACAGCAATGAGCAGTTTGGGAAGTATATTGACTTGATTTTTTAAAATTATTTTTTAGGATAAAAATAAACCATGTGTTTAGAGATTATTATGGGCAAATTTCTGCAGTACAGGCATCTTGTTTTCGGAAATGGAAAAACTAAAGTGACAGAAGCATTGGGTATGGGGTCAAGGCCGATGCATTTAAAACTTCTACTAAAAGGGAGGTAGCGCATAAACTTGGATTACTGTTTATAGCATTGACTATTTTGGAGATGGTAACTGCAAGGCGGGTAGCATTTTTCAGTTTCTATTTAGAAAAATCCTGACATGTCTCACATTTTGATAACTTGAAACATATTGGCCCCAAATTACATCGCTGCTTCATCATTAATTTTCAAACTCTTGGAACTCAACACTCCAAATACACTTTTTTGCTATTTTTAGGGGCTATGCAATTATAGTCAAGAAGATATAATTTTTCAGTTCAGTAATCCATACTTTCAAGCTTGGAGTATATTTATCTACCTACTAGGTCATAATTTGTTTCCTTTCCATCAACAAAACACCCAGAATTTCATAACCAATTTACTTGTAAACGGTCTTTACCATCTCCTTCCACTGTTCTGCTGGCTGGGAAATGATAAAAATCTTGTCACAGAGACCTTTAGTAAATCAGTATAATTTTACACAAAAGCCTGGCCTCTTAACACCTCAGTCTTAGTGAAAAGATGCTCTGTGGGTGTGACTTTCTAAAGTTGTTATGGCTCAGAACAGATTAACAATCCCTCTTTTGGCATTGGAAAAGATCGCATTGCTTGTGTGGTTATCCATTGAGGTCAGTCATTTGTCATTATAAAGTAGATATATATCATAATAGCCAAACACGTTTCCTGATTAATATGAGACTATAAAATATCTTTCCCTCCAAAACTTACAGCAGCAAATATACTTTCTTCTCAATTGCTTTAGTAAGAGAGCTAAGATAAAATCTATTTTTATTTTATAAAGATAAGCTTGAATATCCTTGTCTTGTCTGTGCTTCCTCAGCTCAAATTCTATCAAATTTTTATATCGGAGCACAGTAAAATATTTATACGCAAGATGGAGTGAAAAAATGCAAAGGCTGGCTAGAGGGCAGTCTCTTGGAATTAACACAGAGGCAAAGCCTGAGCAGGCAGTCTAAAAAAAAAGTAATATGTCAGACTTCTAGATTCTTCATTTGCCAAACTTAATTGTAGCTAGCAGGATCCGTTGCCAAGAGAATAAAGACAAACAGAGATTCTATTTTGCATGAAGAGCTATTGCACTTGACATGGTTGAAAACAGATTCATAGATTTTAAGATCAAAAGGGACTACTATGATATCAAATCAGGCTTTCTCCAAAAGAGAGGCCAGAGGATTTCAGCTGCCAGTGCCCTGATCAGGTTCATGAATTCTGGCTGAGTTGGAGCAAAGTTTTGAGGGTGATATTCAATCTGGTCTTTGTTGAAAGAGTTCAAGAACCAGAGAATCTCTTATGCGTCTTCTTGGAGCAAATGGTTAACTGCTCTCACATTTAAAAAGCAGTGCTGTGTGTTTGATTTTTCACTTGTCTGGACCAATCTTCCAGTCACTGCATCACGTTTTGTTTTATCCCACCAGTGGGCCATCTGAGGAGAATGGGGATTATGGAGTTGGGGGAGAAAAGATACAGGATGTGTCAAACGAGAGTTTACTTGGGGTTCTTTGTTTTAAGAGATTAAAGGAGGCATCAAGGGCAAAAGTGGCCCTCAAAATTCTGGTTTTCTAGTCTGCTATATTAAAAACAATAGGTAGTGTAACGTACAAGTAACGGTTACTGGATGTTCATGCTTACATACAGTAAGAGCGATCTACCAAAATGCTGGCTCAGTCCGGATCCACACCCTAATGAATCCATGGACTCATTTTCAAAGAATTTGAGCATAACAGCTCTACATGCTTGTTGTTTAAAGGCTAAGGTGAATTAGAAAGCAAGCATGTCCTGACCTTCATTATTGCTCTAAATATTGTCTTTACTATTCAGAACAGACGTTCTCGTTCATCTGTAATCTATGCGGCGTTTCTCCAAAGTTGTCAGTATTCACAGAAAGCGGTTAGCTTTTATAAATGATTGCACCGAGCTCCAGACTGACTCCTTTGATTCTCATCCATCACCAGATCCTCTTTAGTGATTTCTCATGAGGTTCCCCTCCCTGTTGCCACAGAATTTCTCTAGGTAGCAGAAGATGTACTTCAAAGATGCATTAAATCTTGTACGTAGATATCTGCGCATACTGACACAACTCACTGTAGCATTTGACAGCTCCTTCTTCAGGTTCCTCAAGAAGCTTATGGCAGAGGCGCGAAATGTGAGGCTATATAACACTTTAACCCGTCGTAAGCTCTCAAATATTTAAATTGTAGATACATCTAGACGGAGTTGTTTTAATAGTAAAATGTAATGTTATGCAGGTAGATGAGGAAACATAATTTCTGTATAACTCATCTAAAATGAGTATCACATTTTATCCACATTCAAATTTCTTATCTGAAATTTGGCTCAGTAGGAAATGGTAACATGTTGAGGAGCCAATTAACATTATTTTGCTTCCCTTTTTTTTCTCTAATTTCTGTGCTTTCATGGGAGCTACTTTCAGCTCTGCTATTGCTCACAGTGAAAGTATTGATTGACTTCTGGCATAGTTCTGTTTTCCTGATATCTTGAATACTACTGGGACCTCTGAATTTGGATGAGATCTGAACCTCCCCACAGCAGAAACCTCATTCACCAGTGTGCAATGAGGATCCGGATAGCTGCTACTTTGTCCAGTTTGGATTCCTTTGTGCAAACCGCAAATCCTTCCAAACCAAAATGTTGAACGGTCCATTTTGTACAGTGTACAACATCAACAGGAATGTGATTTTGAAGTACAGTCAGCTTTCCAAAATCAAATTTACGACGAGGCAACTGGAGTGCTTTATAATAGGGAGAGTTAGAAACATAATTGTAAGCTGCAGTAGACAGTAAGGAATATAAATAGGAGGGGTGAGAGAGGTCTGTGATCCGTACATTTGCGTATTAAGATAACTATCAATTATAAAAAAGGAGCCACTGTCAAACTGTTTAAACAGTGAAATTTTACCTTACTTCTCCCAATGGCAACCATAATATCCTTGCAAGGCAATACCAGAAAGGAGCGCCCACAAAGTGGTTCTTAGGTAAGCAACGTGAAACGTAAGCTCTACGTGAATTTTTAAAATGAATTGCCTTTCAGCAAAACCAGCACCGACTCTCTGCTTTGGGTTTTGTTTTATCTTTTCCAAGGTTCCCAGCTACAATACAAGCGCCTCACAAGTGTGCTGAGCTGGAAAAGGTTTTTGTTTCCGTTGTTCCAGGATAAATCAAACAATTTCAGGATAATTTGTCAGCCTCCATTTTCTCTTCAGGTAAGTGATTATCTGTCATGCACCTGTTATTATAAATTTCAAGTTATGAAGGGTCATTCACCAATAAAAATAGAGAGTTGTGGGAGGTAGAACAGGAAAAGAGAGTAAGTTTCTGCCTGCAAACTGTTCCCTTAATGCAGTCCAAGACAAGCAACTAAAGATACGATGTGATTTAGGATGTTTTGTGTTATGTAGCTAAAAACAGTATCTTGCCACTATATTTGTTCTACTGACTCATATCACTTTTGACTCACTATTTATCTATATTTCAATACCCAACAGCAGCAGCAGTTGTAGTTCAAGTCCCAATATACTCAATCGATTCACTGTGAAGCATTTATTTACCATCTATGAGTAACTAAGGAGCATGAAAATTAGAATCGTGAACTAACTTGAAGTTGGTAGGATCCACTGCAGAGGCTAACCATAAAAAAAAAAACCCCAAACCCCCCAAAAAACAAATACCCTCCCCTCCCCCCCAAAAAACCCCAACACAAACAAAGAAAAAACCCCAACCAAACACAAAAAAAAACCCCAAAAACAAAAAACAACAACCACAAAAAAACCACCAAAACCAAACAGAAAGTCCGTCACGGATCAGTTTTTACTCTCTTCTTTGTGCTTCTCCCCTGCTCGTAACAGATAGAGGGGTTTGCCATGCAAAGCAGCGTGGAAGACAGGATTCCCCAGAGAGAGAAGCAACATCTTTTTGAGATGAATATCCTTAATGTTTTGGGAGCTCCTGTTGCCTTGGAGGAAGGCTATCCATATGAACATAAAACATGCCCTCCCAGGTGAGTTTGGTAATCTATCTAGCCCAATATATATGTATAGTCACTAGGGATGTGAATATAAATCTACATCTGTGAAAATATGAACAAGAAATTACTAAGCAACTTGTGCAAGATGCATAGTGATCTGATGTCAGTTTTATGAACTCAGTCTCAAGATGATTTGAACCCCATCTGGGGTGAGCTCAGCAGACGTATGTAAGCCTTGATTCAAAGCATATGGAAAATGGCATGCAGATCATTACAATGAATTTTTGAAGCAATGCTCTATGCCGTGCCTAACTGGGAGTGCACTGTGGCGCTGGTGAGAGCTGACAAACAACTTAAGTGCTTTGCTGTGCCCTTGCGTTCAGGCCTTGGCAAGTCCAAGCAGTGCACTGGCACTGACAGCCTTCTCTAGAGCTGCTGAATGCAGATTCACACCAAACGAAATGCAATGCGGATAACTCCCCACAACTGCTGAAGGGTTGCAATGTATCATTTTATAAGCCTCTTGCTGGATGTAGATATTTTCACTTTGGAGGTAAAGGAGCTCCCTAAAGCACCTACGGATTGTATGCAAAAAAAAGAAAAGTAAAGAAAGTAAGTAATTAGCAAAATAAAAATATCTTGCCACTGCTGCAGAGAGTAAAAGTGAGACAAAAGTTGGTACAAACAGTGTAAGTATCAAATGGAGAAGGACTCACTCGACTCCGTCATATCTAGCTCTGGTCATCAACTCATAAGCACAACCTGATAATGTACTTCAATTGGTGATGCCTTTGGAAATGAAGGTAAGTTATGGAAATATGCATGCAGACAGCACGTTATCTCCATTTAGCTGCAAGCTGTGATGTAAGGCAACGGATCTCAATTTGCAGAATGGCTGTTCAAATACTGAAATTCCTGGGTACTCAAAGGCAGATTACAAAGTGACCTCTTAAGAGATATAGTTTTAGGCACCAAACCAAATGTTTACCATGTCAGCCAGGGAACTCTATTTAAAAGACCATGTCCAAGCAAATTAATTGCTGTGAAAACAAACTTCCTCTGCATCATGGCTCTGTTAGTACCACATCTTCTCACACACTCGGACTTGGACTCAGCAAAGCTCTTAAGCACCTGGTAATGCCTATTCCTAGTCGTCAATTTTTAATATTTGATGATGCTTTCATTTCTGTGAGACCTGTCATTAATGTTAAAAATGTTCTTAAACACTTGATTGCTAAGATTCTGCTCCAAAGACTAAGGACCTTAGTGGGAAGAGTTGCAGATTGTTTTGAGGGATCCTAAACCACAGATACCACACTAAATGATAGCCAGCCATTTTTATTTTAAGATATTATAGTTTGCAGCTCAATACTTCTAAAGAATGGCTTCCTACTTAGGAAGGTATTTAAGCATATTTTTAATTCCTATTGAATTTTATGATCTTGGAGTATATGTCTGAACTGATGCATTTTGAATAGAGAGGGGTATAGAGCATGGATCTGATAAGTGTCATCCTGAGTCCGTGCCCAAAGCATTTCATGAATCATGGATGCTTCTATTCCCACTGGGATACTTCATTTTCTAAATAGGTTGCAAGATCACATAAAAGAGAAACTTGCTAGCAAGCAGTGTATATATTAGCCATTCATAATTAAACTTAAAGAGCAGAAAAATCTTTGCAGTGCAGATACCGGGCGTCCATTGACAGATGGGGAGTATGAAGACTACAGCAACAATGTCCCGGCTATTGCCTTAGCTCATTTTGAGGGCAGGGGCATACTAGGATTACATTGTGCATATGTATGTAGAATAAAAACTCTCTACTTTCAAAACTGTTCACCTAGTTGCTATAAGCCTATCACATTAAATAGTCAAGAGCTACTTCACAGACATTAAATTTAACAGCAAATCTTGGGGAAACAAAAAAAGTTTTGCTTCTCTGCATGCTTTCTTGAACAGGCTTGCTTGCATTTTGTTAAACTTCTAACTCCAACTTTCCTAAACTTAGTTGTCTCAGGTGAAACACTTCAGGATTTGTCCTCGAACCTACAGAATAAGAAATTAGCATGAGCTTTTACCCTAACCAACGGTATTTTATGAGATCACCTATATGGAATTACTTAATGTCTCTAGATAGAGCTTCTGTTGTTAAAAATCCTCTGAAATCTGATGAAGAGGAGCTTTTAACGATGACTTTTACTAATTAATGCACAACAAACCTGTCTTCAATCCCTCTATATTAAACAGAGCAAACAATCTTTTGCTTGATTTTACTGACTGTTATAGCTGTTCAATAGGTATCTCTAGAGAATTGTTGCCATTGAAAATGATACCATTTCCTTTTCTAAGTTTCTCAATAGGAGCATCCTGTTGAAAAGCCTTTATAATGGATTTCATTTCCTTGCATAGCTGTATGCTTAATTTTTACCAAAATCCGCAAGTCAGAATTTAAAAAATGCAATACCAACTTGACGAAACATGACCCTAGCGTTGTCCATTGTGGTTAGCCTGACCAGCCTTTTCTTTCTTTCTTCTAAATCACTAGAGAACGTAAGACAAATAAAGTGGCTGCAATGGCGTCTACTGATGCATAATTAAATTATTTTTTAAAGTAATTTATTGAAAGAATAATATTAATATGTAAATTATCTGCAAAGGATGCAGCCAAAGACTAGAGCTTGGATCCAACATGAAGGATAACTGAAGTGCACCTGGGTGAAGGTCAGAGATCCAGATGGAAATGCAAATAAGCCAACCAAAGGTAAAATCTAAAAAGCTTAATAAGTCCGAGCATGTTGAGACCAGGGGAACTATGCTTTGACCTTACTAAAAGAATGAGATTCCTCAATGAATATTGACCAGAGGAAAACTGGTCAATAAAAATAGGTGAAGTATCTTAGCAACAAGAAAAGTGTAAGCCATTTTAATGGGTAAAAGGTTTTACTAAGAGATTTCTAAGGTGAAGTTGATCTGCATTTTTATTTTTGTAAAAAAAATCTAGTATTAGTATAAGGGAAGAATTGATTAGTGATTAGTGTATTGAAGGGTACAGAGTGCATGTATGACTTTTTTTTTTTAATCTAGTAAATTGTTTAGCTTCTTTTTTCTTTTTTTTCCACAAAACATTTTGAGGTTTATAAAAATG
The DNA here is from genome assembly GCA_009819775.1 of Phoenicopterus ruber ruber. Lineage (NCBI taxonomy): Eukaryota > Metazoa > Chordata > Aves > Phoenicopteriformes > Phoenicopteridae > Phoenicopterus > Phoenicopterus ruber. Next base: position 11,414,304 of record CM020221.1, on the reverse strand, counting down.
CTCATTTCTGTTTGCATAGTACAGAGTTGGGGATTTTTTTAGTGTATGGATTTCTATTTTTGACATTTTAACAATTTTCTTTCCAATAAAGCTATCTGAAGTTCTTGTGACGATGTCCAGTTTGAGAATTTGACTCCTCAGGGCTCATGAGCGTAGCAATGACGGGGCTCAGGACTCGGCCTGCCGGAGGCTTTCAAGTAAGCCTTTCAAGTTTCAGTTTTCAAGGATGTCTTAGACTTTGTAGGAAGAGGTCTCTGTTTACACAAACATGGTACTTATGAACATATGTCTTTGAAAGCGTGCTTCTCTGTTCCTGTGATTGGGACAGAAAATACAGAAAGGCAAACATACGCTTGACTCATTGTACAGTATAAAATGAAGTGAGGCAGAGGGCTTGGGGCATTTGCTTAGCTTCACTGGACTATTTGTCTTTCCCTATCCGTTTCTCTTTGAAGTGCCACCCAGCCCCTTCTTAAGAGTTCATCAAATTTAGTGGAGAAGTAATATCTTCTATTAGATCAATTCATACAGGTGGAAAAACAAAAAGGATCTGGGGCTCAACCTCCCTCGCTGACCTCTTTTATTTTCCTTATATCCTTAGACTGTGACACTGTTACGAAAACATAATACTGACTACAGGAAGAGATTTTTTTTTTTTATCAGATACTTTCTGCCCGTACAAGCTACATAATCAAATCAGAAGACAAAACCAGGCTTTATAAAATAGACGAACCAGTACGCAGACTCAAAGAGAAGATTTATCTTTTCTTCCAATAGCAGGCATGCAAAACAGCCCTGCCATCCCAGTAGCGATACACAGGGGTACGTATGCAGAGAAAACCTGAGCTCTTACAATCAGTGAAAATCAGTAAAGCTGTAACTCAAAATCACCGGTGAAAATGTCATAATGTAAAGAAATCATTATTTATAATAATTAATTATGGGCATTAGTTAAGTGAAAATAGTAAATCATATTATTGAATACCAAGCTAACACATTGCAAATAATAAAAAAAAGCAAAGTTGCTCTCAACTATCTGCTTATAAGATATGTACTGTCCTTCTGAAAAAGTTCATAAAGAAATTAGCTTTTTTTTTTTTTCTTTAACGTTTAGGGAACAGAACTTGAAATTTATTGAATAACTACTTTTACTACAGGTGTGCTTAAGGTGGGTGTAGATTTAACGGTGGATGAGAGTCTCTGAAGAAAAGTATAATTATGTGGATTTAAGATATGTGGCAACTATAAGCATTGTCATATTCCAGTACGCCTTTCAGTGCCTATTTTTTATAATGGATGTGAACTTATTTCAGTGGTCAGTGTAGATTAGAGGACAAACCCCAAACAAATATTTAATGTGAGTCAGTAAAACAAAACAATTATAACTTTCTTATCAGAAAGACCAAGAACTTTACAAAGGACATCACGATGCTCGTAGGCTGTGCCTTTCTGTGAATGTGATACAAACACTGGACCCCACGAGTTACACCACACATCACAAAATAAGACACCATTAAAACCATCATGAAAAATCAGCCACCTTTATATGTAATATTGAACATTACCAGTGGCAGTATGTGTTTTGAGTAACAAGAAGTACATGAACAGCCAAAATGATTACAAAGCTTTCTTAATTATTAAATATTATTTGGAGATTTGAGAACTGCAGAAGTAAGGGAGTGGGGGAAGAAAAAAAGAGAGAGAAACCCCATACTTAGTGATCACAACCACCACTTGAAATATTTGACAACAAATCATTTATTTACTGCATCTTTCAGGTCTAATAACTATAAATGCTTTCCTTGGTAAAATGCAAATGTGTTTTCACAAATATCAAAGGAAAATACCTGTGCATTTGTCTAAAATTGACTATTTTAATTGAAGATACAAACTAGATTTTAACTGAGAGTTTTGCCTTTCAGCAACAGGCTCCAGCCTTAGGACACCTGGACTCTAACAGCTGGTTTCTTTTGTAACTACCTCCAGTTACCACTTTGGAAAGTGCACACTTTCTTCTGCTCGCTACAGAAAAACCACAGCACATTTCTGCAAGAAATCAAAGGTATAGCTTTTTCTCCTTAGATTCAGAGTGTAATTCATAGATGTTTAAGATGTCTCCTCTCCAGACAGAAGCAATGAACGTACAAAATTGTTTTATTTCCTGACATACGTCTAAGGTTTACAATCCTTCTCTCTCTTTCTCCTCTCTTTCTCTACCGCTCACGTCACCCAAGAAACAAAGATGTATGCCAGGCAGACGTTATAACTATCTTTGCTAACATCTGTTACAGGCCAATTTCAATGCTATTGCTACTTCCCTTCTCATTCTGTATGTATGAGCTGGTATTAATATCTCCAAGGAAAGTAAATGCATGAATCAATGTGTCTGAATTAAATAGGGCTGAACGAATGAAGCATATGTATGAAAGAGCGCGTGTTGCGTTTGTACATTCAAGTACCGTGCTGAGCATCACAGGTGGCGTGGGACACGGTGTGGAGGCCATGTCCAGCTTGACAGAGAAAGGCAGACCGGCCAGAGGAAAAGTTGGGAAGACCCTCCATGCGAGGTGCCACAACCTTCCTTGAAATTAAGGTGTGGGGGGGGGGGGGGGGGGGGGGGGGCAGACTCTGGGGCTGTGATGCTTGTCTGCTCTGCTGCCACACAGGCATCAAGGGAAAGGACTGGCAAAGAGCCGCCCCATCAAGCCAGAGGCCCACACCAGCAAAGCAGGATGGAGGAGACGGAGGACAGAGCATCAGGGGGCCTCAGGAGCTGGGGGCAAAAGACCTGAAGACTTGGTGGCTGCGAGGTTAGTGCCCAGGGTAAGGGGCTGTTCCTAAAGCGAGATGTCTTCGGAAAATGGAGCATGTCCATCCTGGGAAGAAAACTGACGAGAAGGGGTAGGTACTTTGGGAAGCTATTTCTGAAAACTGCTGCTGAATAGACATTGTATATGTTGCAGCTGCTTTTCTAGCCGTTCACATTTGTTTTGTAAGCAGCCCTTGCAGAAGCTGCGTATGGAAGTGATATTTGTTCCAGTACTGCTGAGAGTGGGTGGGCAGTTACTCACCTGCTAGCTGACGTGTGGTCAGCTTGCTCAGAGCAGGTTCCAGCCCTGTGTTTGCTCGAGCACGCCTGTACCCGCTGAGGGGACAGTGCTTTTACTTTTCAGCCCTCCCAGCCTGGTTCATCCCCCTGTCAATAAGGCAGCCCGCTGCTAGTCAGTGAGTAATAGCTACGGCCAGTGCAGCATCGACACTGCCCCAGCCCCAGTGGCTCTCCCTCCTCTGCTCATCCATCTTCCCCGTAATGCAAGTCAGATGTTTCACAGTCAGCCACTTCCAGCTGTCTCATCCTAACAGGCACAGTCTGCTAGGAGGATTTCAGCAAAAGAGTAAGAGGAGATAGAAACCAGTAGCTGGCTTGTAAGGGAGAAGGGTGGTTTGGCTGGAATGTGTGCAGGTGATAGATACCCTTTTGTACTGCCCAAATTTGCACCTTGCACTATTGACTATAGCAGTGGCTGAAAACTGTCTATTCATTCTTCCGTTCCACATGACTGTCCTGTCCTATGCTGAGTGCGAAAAGTGTATGGCCCAGGAGCTGAGCCTACTTCACGCTATATAATGTTCTGAAGACTGGCGTCACTGCTATTTTGCTTTATGTGATAGCAATAGGCATTTTTGCAAGAGAAAAATATGTACAGGAAGCTCTCCAAGGTCAATATAACAGTGTAAATAGCCAGATGCTATTTCCCTGTGAATTACAAGGTTGAGCAGCCAAACATCTCTTAGTCATGTAAATTATGAAAATTCTGAGAACTGCAGTGCAGACAAGAAATATACAGCTGCTGAATCATTTTCTCTGGTTCAGAAATGACCATGTCTTAGCCTTTTGTTCCAGATTTTATTTGCATTGAATGATTGTGTTTCTTCCTGTCAGATATAGAGATGGAGCTAACATTTTTGCTTTAGGATATTGTTCTTGTATTATCAAAAAAGGCATTCAGCATACTTGCAGAAATTCTTTTCAAGATGTGGGAAAAATAATACAAAACCTGTATTGAGCTATTTCTCTTAAGCTATCTGCAGTTAAAGTGATTATTAAACCCCAGGACAGGTTTAAGGGTAATCCAGATGAATATTGTTTTCATCAAAGCAATAGTGAAGTCATCTGCTTTTTCCCTGTTGCCTCAGGACCAACTTCAGAAAAGGCATACCATCAAGTGAAATTGGAATTATTTTGCTCCAATTTCTTTAAAGTTCAATTTTTATCAGTTACTGCTTGTAGTTATCTGATGTAAGAAAGACTACTTGCTTTCTGAATAATGCCACTGATAGGTGGGGTTTTTTCCCCCCACTTTCACTTCAAAAGTTAGAAATGTACTGCCTTTATAGTAAAAAAAAAAACCACAACACCACAAGATGAAAATGCACTGCTTTTTCTAGTACAATAAATCAATAAGAGCTACGTACAAAACAAGTGGGACTGATTTGAGATGGGTGACAAAAATACTGTGAATACAGAACAGGTAAGAGAATAGCAGCACGTGCTAATGCTACAGACTTCAGTCTTGTCTAAGAAATATGGGTAAATGCTCCTCTTTTGTGGCTACTTCTGGCCATTACTGACTATTGGATGCAATGGTCCAGGTGCTAACTCTGATCCCAGAAGACCTTAGAGGCTGAAAGCAAATTGGCAATTACTACAACACAGGAGTGAGACACTATAGAAAAAATATACTTTGCTTGCTGTGTTTTTTAAATTCTTCAAAGCTACTGGAGGCATGGTGCTGGCCCTGCATAGTCGCCTCTGGAGGTGTGCAGTAAAAGTCGACAGTAGAAGTACCATGACTCTGCTCCTTGAGAAAGAATAGAGAAATTGAGACAGCTACCCCGAGGATCCCGCAGAGGCAAATCAAGCTTTGGAGCTATTACAATTACAGGGGCACCTCAGCAGTCCCCCTTTGGCTTGGCAAGGAGAACAAGCAGCCATGTTACTGAGAGGGGCTGTTCCTTGCTCTTTAGGAGGCCCCAAGTGCTCCCTAGGAATCAGGCCATGCCCAGGAAAGGTAACTTAGACAATCCAGGCACCGACAGCTATGACTGACTCTGAGAAAACAATCCACAGAAATAACTGAAAATATAAGCAGAAAACTACACATGCATGGAGCATACCAATTAGCACCACCACACAGAGGTTGTCCACATAGGGTGAGGGTACTGTGCATGGCATGTTTTCCCACGCTCTGCCCCCAGCAACACTTGAAGTCTCTACAGGAGACAAAACATTGGCATGGTCCTTTCAGAGATTTCCAGTCCAAGGACAATCCCCACGCACCAGATGAGATGCAGCTTCTACGGCTCAGTTTTATGTATCTGAGGATTCAAGCTAGTTGGTAGGAAAAACACCAGAAATGGGTGCCTGGGCACAATTTAAGTTTGAGAATATGACAATTATTTCTAATTACACTTTGGAAGCTCTGCTTCATCAAAGATAAAGTCAAATGACAACAGACGAAGTGGCAGAGGAAAATACGGGGCACAACATTTCATGAAGCATTTTATAATGTAAGGATTGTTCATGTCAGGACAAAGTGAGTGGAAAATGCACCTAAATTAGAATAATTAGGGTTAATATGCCCTTTGCACTGGCATGAATAATTATTTAATCCACAGGTCAGAATCAGTCTCTTTGGGTTCCTCTGGTATTTTTATATTTAATAGAGTGTAAGAGGATAATAGCAGAAGCAAACAGCACTGCATCTGGAGGAGCTTTGTAGTCCATATAAACTTAATCATTTAAGCTAATTCTACTCTATTCACTGCTGCTTCAGCTTGATCAGCCTATCTGCTTTCCTGGTGGAAACAGCATTCTTATTTTTTCTACTTTTTCTGTTAATAATCTTTCTCGCTCTTACATGGCTTCTCTCAGTGATGCTGTCAGCAAGATGATGCCTAGTCCCAATTAGAAATTCAATCAATATTCACATAATGAGGATTCTAGCAAAACCATGTCATTTAGTTCAAAGACATGGATATATTACTGTAGCTATTCAGGATGCAAGTAATTTAGGGCACCTCAGTGAAAAAAAGATAAAATAAAGCTGAAAGGCTTGGAGGTAGTTAATTGTTACTATGGCAACTTCCTAAATAAGCTTTTGATTCTAGTCATTATTCAGTTTATTTGGAGGCAGAACAGAATCATTAAAGATGAAACTTAGTTAAAGCTCAAAACAGTTCTGGGATCTTCTAGTTTCTTGCTGGTCCTTATAGAGTTACTTAAAGTTTGTCCATTTCAGCTTTGAACTGTGTCCAAGAGCAAGATGCAGACTGCATAGATTAAAAAATGGCAGCATGTTACATAGCAACAATCTAATTTTAATAACTTTGGCAATTGCATTTTTACATTTTTATATCCCAGTAGAGCTCCTTTAAATGTGAATAATGCTCTCATCTGTCCATAAAATGAAGTGATTAAGATCTGATTTTAAAAAATGTGCCCTGACTGTGAGCGCACCTTTGGCATCTCCCAACCTAGGGTGCAGTCCTCTCAAACCTTTTGGGAACTCAGCCCCTGTCAAATGCTGGCTCTCAACATCGCTGTCCCATGGTGAAATTCATAAATGGATCTGTGGAGTGCCATTAAACTAACTCCAGAGTTCTTCCTTCCATGAAATCCCCATGTACAGAAGAGTGGGGATACATTTTAGCCTGGTCCCTAGTAACTTCCTAGCTCAGGCTGGCTTTCCCTCTTCTGTAGGCTGGAAATCTCCGAAGTCACTGAGTCATAACTGCAAAGTTGTTAGGGAATGATGCCTTCAACGTGAAGATACTTAGAAGATAACTCCAGAGGTGAAAGTATAAGCAGCGTAGACTGAAGTAACGAGTTCTTCTCAAAAAAAAAAAAGGGGGACAAGTTACCTAGCTGTGAGCTCGGTGCTCCTAAGGGTGACTGGCAGCTGGTATGGAGGCACCTTTAAAACTGCCTCAAGTAACTTAACAGTGCAGGGCAGGGAAGCGGTTGTATGTAGGTCTCTCTCAAAAGGGGGTAAAAGAAGACCAGAAGAGTGATAGACTGTTTTGTACGTGGCCAGGAGTCAATATGACATTGTCATAAAACAACCCCCTTCACCACCACCTGCAAGTTTGTCTGTCTTTCACGAGTTACTGGTCCCGGGGATGGGGAGTCACCCAGCCCAGGACACGTCTTGCTGGGTCTGACAGCCTCGGAGCGACTCTAGACTTCCTCCGTAGTCAGTGTAGGGAAACGGGCACTGCCAGGACATGGTTCATTCGGGCCTAGGTATTAAACTAACAGGGATCAGGGAATTAGCCTGGTTTTCTTCCCAGATCTTGAATTACGAAGCAGAGAAGTCTTAAAATAATAAGTCTTTTCATTCTTTTTCCAAATGAAATTTTTCTGTTCATTTTTTAAAAAAAGTCTTTGTTTTGAACTATAAGTTGAAAATCAAAACTTCATGATATAAAACAGTCATAATGGAAGTAAACTGGTTCAGACTGGTTCAGGATACTTCAGCAGACTTAATTCTCTTGATCTTTCTCCCTTTTTTTGTCCTCAGAGAACTCCTCCAGACTGTGCCTTTTTTTTTCCTTCTTTCTGATTTAGAACAGTAAAAATGCTCTTTCAAATTTCCCAGGATGAAAAGGAATGTGTATCCAGCTGCAACAGAAACTGGTTTTTTTTCTCCCATCTGAAAAGGCTGTACAATGTGCAGCAATTCTGCATTGCCTATTACTTGCACCACTCCTTTTCTATGGAAATCCAGTCTCCGGAGTTGTAATTCAGGGAACTATAGTAAGGACTAACTTTGCTTAATTTATAAGAAGAGGAAAAAAACCCACTGAGGAAAAACCAAAGGAGAATATGGTCTGATCCCAAACAGTGCTGTTAAATCAGTCTGAGTATTATTTATTGTATTTTATTTTCTTCACTGTTATACAACCACAGCACCCGGCTGTTTGCTGTGTTGCAAGGGTAGTATTTTCAAGGTTAGCACAGAAGTAATCAAACACTTAACGGTGATATGAATATTCATATCAAGACACATTATGAGAAAGTAGATAGAGGCAAATATGCAATTTAAATATAGACTACAGCAGGAAATGGGACATGAAACAGTAATTAGATAGTGAAAATTACATGTTATTTACATAGGTAAATACACTCCAGGGGTTACGCATGTGATCTTTTCTATTAGCATTTGTTTGTTTGCAATTTAACCCTGATTTTAAGAGAGGATTTTTCAAAACATAAAAATGGGCAGAGAGGAATGCTTTCTTTGTACTAGAAAATCTGCATTGCTTACAGGATTATCGATTTGGGCTGTAAGCCAGGTTTCACAGCTCACGTGGATCAGAAGAGGCCTGTACTGCAGAAACTAGTGGTGCCAGTTCTCTAGAAGACAGGCTTTCTCCCCAGCCTTGTTTATGCAACTCACTCCTGTTTGGACTAATGGAAGGCTGTAGGTGCTGGCAACAAATGCCCGAGCTCCTACTGCCCAGACTAGCTGGAAATCACTACTGAATTTCTTGTGGGAAGAGCAACTAGAAGGGGACAAAAGCATTGTTTTCCCTTGTTCAGGGAACATGTAGATCGAGATTAAGTTTCCCGCTTTTCCTTTCAGAAACAGAAATGTGGCTCTAGCCTAGTTAGATCAGTACTCGCGTGCATCGTCTCCACAGCCATCAAATCAAAGGCAGCAATACTCATTTTTAGTTCTACTCTGAACCACCTCATCTTGCTGGCTTCCCCCCCCACGTCTGCTCCTTTTTCCTTTACCACTTAATTGTGCACTTCTCCTTTGTCCAAGAGGAAGGTGAGGGAAAAGGCTTGACTAATGTATCTCCTTTCCTCTCTTCAGCCAGCAGCATTCTTCCCTTACCATGACCAGCTGCCAGTTAGTTGACAGTTTGGGCTTCCCAGAGAAAATGGCTAGTAGGGAATTAACGAGGGGACGAGGGATGGAAACAGATGTCCCTCTTGCAAAGGCTCATTTATTCCTTAGTCTTTTGCCTCTGGCTCCCTTTTGGTTGGGTACCTCTACTGTGCTTGCGTCTGCAAGCAAGAAAAACAACTTCAGAGTACGTAATGTTTATTTATTGGTGAATACATGCAGTGGATAGCTAGGACTACCATGCTACAGGGCCATGCAAATATTCTTATGACTCTGGATGAGTCTCTGCTGAACAGGCAGCCATCAGTCAGGTGAGGAAGGGTCTGCCTCTTGCTCCTTGGTGTAGGCTGATCTTTGATGTTGCTGGTTTCCTATTCTTTGCTTTTCTTTCCCTAGGATTTTATAGCTTTTCATGTCAGTGTTCTCCCCTTGAGTCCCTGAGCTTTAAGTAACCCCATCTCAGCAAATACTGTTGAGTCTATTGTTTTACTTTTCTTATCCTGCATGGCTTTAGCTCATGGGCTTTCTCACACCTTAACAGCATTTTTCTATAAAACTCTATCATGGTGACAATCGTGTTGTGCAAAACCAGGCTGGGGCTCATAGACAGCTGAAGCCCTCAGCCACAGGGTATGAAGGGTTATATCCTCCGACACAATTCACATTAGCTGCCCCAATGATATAAAGAACTGCAGCATAAAGCTCAAAGACAAATTCATGAGACAAGCACGACGCTGCAGTGCAGTAACATTTTCAGGAAATTTCTGTGTGTAGGCTCCTGAGCTGGCACTTAGCAAATGCCCAGAATCCAGAGAGGGCACTGCTCTGCTGGAGGTCCTGTGCTGCTTAATAAAGAGAAACTAAGACATTTGACAGTGACTGGAGGGTTCTCAATGGGCAAGTGTCTCAAACTTGGCGTTGTGGGAAAATTCCAAGCTAGTCAGTCCCAGTCTATTATTAAAGTTCACCTGACAGTGCAAAATATGGGCTTACTACCTGTTCTTTTTAAAATCCAATTAAGACTTCAGTTTAGAAATCAGGATAATACAACCGTTGTCCTTTGTAATCTTTCATTTCCCATTTACTTTTCATAGAACCATAGAATCACAGAAGGTTTGGGTTGGAAGGGACCTTAAAGATCATCTAGTTCCAACTCCCCTGCCATGGGCAGGGACACCTTCTGCTAGACCAGGTTGCTCAAAGCCCCATCCAACCTGGCCTTCAACACTTCCAGGGATGGGGCAGCCACAACTTCTCTGGGCAACATGTGCCAGTGCCTCACCACCCTCATGGTGAAGAATTTCTTCCTTATATCCAATCTAAATCTCCCCTCTTTCAGCTTAAAGCCATTCCCCCTTGTCCTATCACCGCAGGCCCTTGTCAAAAGTCCCTCTCCAGCTTTCTTGTAGGCCCCCTTTAGGGACTGGAAGGCTGCTAGAAAGTGTCCCTGAAGCCTTCTCTTCTCCAGGCTGAACAAGCCCAACTCTCTTAGCCTGTCTTCATAGGAAAGGTGCTCCAGCCCTCTGATCATCTTTGTGGCCCTCCTCTGGACTTGCTCCAACAGGTCCGTGTCCTTCTTGTGTTGGGGGCCCCAGAGCTGCATGCAGTACTCCAGGTGGGGTCTCACAAGAGCAGAGTAGAGGGGCAGAATCACCTCCCTCAGCCTGCTGGTCATGATTCTTTTGATGCAGCCCAGGATACAGTTGGCTTTCTGGGCTGCGAGCTCACATTGCTGGGTCATGTTGAGCTTCTCATCAACCAACACCCCCAAGTCCTTCTCGGCGGGGCTGCTCTCAATCCATTCTCCGCCCAGCCTGTATTTGTGCTTGGGATTGCCTCAACCCATGTCTGGGACCTTGCACTTGGCCTTGTTGAACTTCATGAGGTTCATGTGGGTCCATGTCTCAAGTCTGTCAAAGTCCCTCTGGATGGCATCCCTTCCCTCCAGTGTGTCAACTGCACCACACAGCTTGGTGTCATCAGCAAACCTGCTGAGGGTGCACTCCATCCCACTGTCCCTGTTGCTGACAAAGATCTTAAACAGCGCCGGTCCCAATACTGACCCCTGAGGAACGCCACTCCTCACTGGTCTCCACTTGAACATGGAGCCATTGACTGCAACTCTTTGAGTGTGACCATCCAGCCAATTCCTTATCCACCAAGTGGTCCCTCTGTCAAATCCATGTCTCTCCAATTTAGAGACAAGGATGTCATGCAGGACACTGTCAAAGGTCCTCAGCAGACAAGTGCTTGTGGATATAAGGAAAAGCCCTGAGAACTCTTCCTATCTTTTATGCGTGCCTCAATATGCGAAGGCTCTGTGTGCATGACTGCGTATCTGTCCTCTGCAGAGTAGCTGTGTATTGCGAAGGATTTACCACTTCTCCTTGTGGAGGTGATAGCACATTGGTCCTTATTCTTTATAGAAAGGTTATTACTTTTTGTGAACTACCTTGAGACTTTGTGGAATAAAAGAGTGTGTTGAGATAAAGATTATTTATTATTCATCACTCCAAATACATTTGTTCATACATTTTAAAGCTGAGAACAGCGTGTGATAAGAGACAGCTGCATAGCCAGGACTCTTACTGCAAGCATGCAAATTATTTTTCAGATCTGAAAAGACGTGGTGGGCCCAAGCAAGTGTCTTTTTTCCCCAGCCATATCAGATGGGCTAATGGAAGCTATTACTTCTCCTCATAAAACATAACACAGCGTGAGCCCCAAAATTAACTAAATCTGTTGATAACATTCACACTGTAGATAATAGCATAAGCACACAAAAAAAAGGATGTAAAAATGTCATAAAAATCACCTAGTCTTTGATTTGAATCTTTTGTATGAGGAAGGCATCCTGCAAACAGAGCTACCATAAGTAGCCCTTATCCTTGTGTGCCCAGCTTCTCCAACAAAAATTGCTTAAGGCAGCAAGAGGCAATTCAGCTGAAGAAATAAAAGCAAAACCAGTCTTCTTGCAGAAACTAGACATTTTGTAAAACCAAATGGAGCAGAGAGAAGAGTGGATGTCTGTGACTGAAACGACCATGACATGAAAATCTCTCCATATGTCAGATGGATAAAATAACAACAGACTTCTCTGTGGAAATCTGGTTGAAAATCACTCATATCAGGCCTTTGGGTTTTCCCAAAGAATGGAAATTAAGATTTCAGTAACTTTTCTCCACCTGTTCAAATGCATTCCAGTTCTCCATTTTTCCTCATTCAGGAGACAGGGAGGATTGAACATCTCCCATTGCTTATGGATCCAGTTTGGAATTGCTGAATATTTCACAGGAAACGATTTTTAGGGGGATAATGCCTCTAACTTGGGCTGAAATCATATGAGCACCTGTGGCATTTCAGACCCAAAGAAGCCCAGAGTGCTGCATGGCAGTATTTATTGCAGTCACTTCTAGAGACTTTGAAACAAAAATATATTTTATTCCACCTTATTGCTTGGCAGTTCAGAGGAGCCTCTGGGGAAGGCAAAAGCTAATTTCTCTTTTTCCTGCTAACAGATTAGTAGTCAGTTCCGTTTAGGATGAATTCCAAAGGATTATTTTCCTCCCTTTTACACCATTCAGGATGGGGAAGTGTTACAATGGTCAACTGGAAGGGCTTATTTTTATATTACGGATAACTACAAATTTCAACAGTGGTTTGCCTCTGAAAACTACAGGTGACTTTTTGAATCACAGACATAAACAAGACAAAAAAAAAGATCCTATTCTGTACTTGCTGTGCTCAGCACTGTACAGTAGTTTGGTGGAGTCCATTTTCAATGAATGACTTTTAGGGAAAAACAAAACCTGAAGTGTCATGTGAAGACGACACTGCTAAATTTCAGGTTCTTCTGAACTGAGGAGCAGACACTGTCACATACATTGTGCATGACTATGAAATGTTCCTCAAATAACAGCGATAAACCCTTTTCAGAGTAAAAAGGCATCACATCAAATGTCCAGAGTCAACTAATTGCCTCACTCCACTGAAAATTAGCAATTTGTAAATGCCTTTGGCCACCAGCTTCATCTTCAAGCATCGACATACCTATCAAAAAATATCCTCTTTAATCCTTCTCTGACTCAATTCTCCTATCCTACTTCTTCCTCTGTGTTAAAACCTAAGATATTTGTACAGACTAGGTCATAGGAGAGGGTCTAATCCCAGGTGAGCAATTTAAGTGCTATTGTAATTCATTATTTTTTGTCTCACTTTCTTTCACTTAAGATACTCCATTTTCTTTCTTTTCTGATTTTTAGCTGTCAAGAGCGACCAGCTATTTTTTAAGGTATCAACTAGCTTGTTTCCAGCTTAGACTCCCTAAATGCATAGGCTTCTGCTCTGCAAGACATTCTCACACAGTAGACATTCTGGCATAAAATCTTAAAATCTTTGGTTTGGGGAACAGATTTCATCATTTCTCTGCATGCTGCCCAAGATAGGGGCAGGGACTGCGACTCCCAAACGCTGTTTCAAATGATTAATTCATGCCTCACACTCAAGAACACACAAAATATCATGATGAACTTTTGCATATAGGAAAACAATATCTCTAGGTATTTGTGTTCAAGATTTGATTTATATAAATGACATTTTGCATGTAAATATACAGCCAGCCATTTCACTGCCTGCCAACAGGCATTTGAGCTAAACACAATGACGGTCCTCTTAATCTAAAATGTCATGTTCTCATGTGCACCTACCACAAAGGTTATCACACACATCAGAAAGTAAACAAATTATTTGGCAAATAATTAGCCTCACCAAATTTGTGCCTTTTTCTTCCTCGTTAAAATAACTTATTTCAAGGAATATGACTCCCAAATAAGCATCCATCAATTTTGGGTGCCTGACATAAGATGATATGAAAATACTAATTGCCTTCCATTCACCCCAAGAAGAATTGAATCCCAGCTCCAGGGGGATTAAACAGATGTGCTTTGAAAATACTGATCCCTGGGCTAAAGTCTTCCAGGCAGTCCTGCCCGTAAAGCTTCCTTGGGGTTTTATGAATAACCAAAGGCCTCACTCTCTGTCCTTCCTGAATCTGGACTTGCACTCGGAGCCCTGCATAGGTAGATCGTTTATGACAGGAGATGGCTCTGGCTGAATGTGTGTTGAGATCTGTGTTTCTTCAGAAAAGCACGAGTGGCAAACATTACAGAGCATCTCTTCTTTTCTCCCTCTGGAGTTCAAAAGGCTTTAAGGCTTCTGATCTACAACCAGAAGATCTGATCTGCTACTTCAATACATATTTACCAAGTACCTCTGATATGTCCATTGTCCGCTCTACAACTGCTGCAGCATGACTTTCCCAGGCCTCAGGATGTTTCCCCAGTACTGAGACTGCAGCAGTAGTACCTCAGGCACTCCTGATGATACTCATTGCCTATATCTACCTATTGATTTGGCATGTTAAGGTACGTCTGGGGAGAATATGAATCCCAAGCTCTGAAGGAGAAAATTGAGTCATGACAATTGCATGAGCCTCACCCTCCTTTTGCAGAAGGCTACAGTCACTGCCTCTGTTGCTGGGCGAACTTCTCTCCTGCTCTGCTATAGGATATATAGATGCAGACAATTCTCCAAACTTCAGTTAGCTTTTTCACCTTTTTTCCCTTTTTTTTTTTTTTTTCCAAGTAATTATGGTCTGAGTTATTGATCCCTCCTCTAGGAAAACAATCCTGTGGTCTGTATTTTGTCACAGATGTAGTTAAGCTACTGTCACGCAACAGCTATCCCGCAGAGTGACACTGCCTACAGCTCAGAAGCCACCTTGTTTCCCTTTCTAGATCACTGAATGGGAAGCCCAAGCGAGGCTTGCATCATTTTAGTCTCTCTAATGTCAGATACGATGTGTTTAAATTTTGTTTTACCATGTGAAAAATAAAGCAAAAAATTGCAGCTTTCCAATGACATGCCCACATTTTCAGTTGAGATGTCAGACAAGATTTCTTTTTCCTTTACACATACACACACTATACACAATGAGGTAAAGAAAAAGAGGACTGCAGTTTGTCTGAGAAAACTTAATTTTTTTCACTTTAAAACCTAGCAGGAAAAACGGACTAAAATGAGGGTCTTCTTTCTTTTCTTTTTTTCACTTTCCTGCATGTTGAACCTTTTATTCAAAAAAAAATCATAACAAAGAAGATATAAAAGACACATAAAAAGGAAATGTTCTTTCATTTTCAGTCACAACAAAATTGATGGTATGTTTCACCGCAAGTGCTAAATTCCTCCTATTTCAGACTAAAGGAATTTTTTCCAAAACCAAATGGTGCATATATCTACCATAAATTAGGAGAGCCTATAGAGGTTGCTATTGTTCAAATGGTGTTACTTTATTTTTCCACTGAGGTGGCTAAACATCATTCTTTTGCTGTCCTTCAGTCCTGACTGTGAGCTAAGTACCAACAACAGTAGTTTATTTTCTGTCAGATATTTTTCACTAAGGCAAGCTCCAAGTGCTATCAGAGGCAGCCCGCTTGAGTAACAACTAAATGAAAACAGCCTTAAGATTTGAGCATACAGGAACCTAAACTGTAGTCTAATTGCTTAAAAGGCTGAAGGCTTGCTCTTGAGCATGGATCCAAACCCCACATGAGTACAAGGACCACATACATGTCCAGCAAAGTGCCCAGAAGAGTCTGAGTGTCCTGCATGGTAGGGGAGGTTGCACAGGTATAGGCAGCTTGCTAACTATAGGGAATCAGCTATTTTAACCTGAAGAGTTGCCCTTGCCTCTAACCTGCTCCTATGATGGATGCTGATGAGGGTGTCAGCTCTCACAGGTGGTGGACCTTCCCAGTAGCAGCACGAGTCCTCTAATATTTTGACCCAAACCAACTTCCTTCTTTCCCCTGTGAATGTCAGCAAAGAGACATTTGGGAACGAGGGAAGCATGGCTGCGGGGGGCGGGGGGACACACAGTGGTTTGGGATAGGAAGGGCAAGGAGGGATGGTCTGTAACAGAGGCTGAGTTAAATATTAAAGCAGAGGAAGAATCACAGTTAGCTGCCTGTACCCCTGGTCCTTTAACCAAAGTCCTGTTTTAAATCTGAATTTTCCTCCATTCCAGCCCTTTAACTTCCTTTCTCTGCCATTCTACCACCCCTGCAAAACTCATTTTTATCTACAGAACTGAGAAGTCCGGAGTTGGCTCAGCTCTGTGGCTGTACCTGGAGGTTAGAGTCAGTCTCCAGGCCTTAAACAGAAGGAGAGATAGAGTGCAAAGCTTCAACAGATGTTGCTGTCCTGCAGTTGTAAGTTAATGCTGCCTTTTTCAAGGGTTGCAAAAGTACTGCTTCTTGTGCAAGAGCCAGCATCCCAGGAAGAGCTCAGTCTGAGCCAAATTGCCACTTGTGCTTGTTACTTACCCTGTGCATGGTAACCTCTGGCTTAAAACCAAGTTTGTGGCACTTAACTGTAGAAGTGATGATGAGCTAAACTGTTTCCTGAGTGGCACCCACAAATAAATATTAGAGCTGATCAAACAAAACCCAAGACTCTGAAGTCACAGCAAAAACAGCAATTAGTTTAAATTTGTCATTGAAAACATAATTTTTTGGAAGCTGAAAATAGTTCAGTTACAGCATTTTGCTGAAAGCTGAAAGAGACTATGTAAGCTCTTTTCCAGGATCCAGCAAGGGAAAAGAAGATAAAACAGAGCAGGCCACGGAACCAGCATTGCATCCATTTCCACCCCAGGCCTGTGGTTTTGCTCTGGTCCCATATGCCATCAGGACAGCGACAGCACTTCAGCCTCCTGACTGACATGATATGGAAGAGCTGGTGAGGGGCCGTGGTGCCATACAGACACCACACTCCCACCCGGAGGGACTCTCTCAGTAGTTTCAGCTTCATACTATGGTACCTGGCCTACCACGAGAACTGGGAACAGGGAGCAAGACTGCATTTGCAGAGCATTTTGACCACCACCACTAGCAGAGCAGGAACGTCTTTTTCTGTAGAAAACGCTGTGTTAAGTGAAACTTAGCAGTCTGGACAAACACGACAAAAGCACAGAATGCTCTCTGATGTATATAGGCAGCCTCTCTAGAGGTGATAGCATGCTATAAGTTATGAGCCCACTCATCTTTTAAGCTCCCATCTGCAATGAGAACTAGAATTAACTTCTTTTTTCGTAGATGTTATTGAGATCATTCATGTGAATTTGACATTCTTGTGCTAAAATTCATGTGTTTGGTTTTATGCACTTTCAGGCGTGTCATGTGCTTGTGAGGCTGGGCACTGGACTGGATTTTTTAAGTGCAGGCCCTTTAAATTGCTACCTGGTGCCAGGTCTTCCAAGCCAGTGCTTTCCAGTTCTTTTCTTGGATTTGTAACTTTCCCAAAATTATCCAGGGGAGATTCAGACTACCTGACAGTAGGCTGCCTTCTCTTCTAAGGACCTCTATACAGTTGTCGCCATGTCCCTAAGGTAATACAAATGCAAACCCACTGCCTGCCAATGCTTTCCAACACCCAAGACCTTGGAATTAGACTTTTGCAATATTCAGTTATATTGCGTCATGCAACATGTACAGAATACATTTTCACAAGTGCAGCATTCTCAGAATCATCTAGTAAGTCAAGCTCCCTTTTATTTTAACAGCATAGTTAGTGGTTTTCACATAATGTTTAGGTGTGAAATCATTACCATGAATAATTCAACCATGTTTTTTTATCTTGTTTTTTTTTCTATTCACACTCTCCATTAACAAAGAAAACCTGGTGAGTGGAGTCCTGCAAGAACACTAAATTCATGTGTTGATAAAATAAAATATATATGCTGAAATGTTTCTAAGAGTGACTTATTATTCCTGAAGTACAATATAATTACAGCATTTGTTGATTCTAACTTTGTTATTATACTTTCTTTGACCTATTTGTTAAAAACTGTGTGCATATATTGTGTTTCTTGTACAAAGCAAACCTGTGGAACTCCATCAGAAAATCGCACTTCTGACATTATTATGATAAAGAAAATGATATAAAATGAATTTACTAAGAAGTTAGGGAGTATCAAAATTATCTTTGCATCCATTTAACTCACCATTTAAGTCAATTTGCTTTATTCTTCCATCAGATTCCTGCCTCATTCCCTGCTCTTGGCTCATGACCTCTTTTCTCATGCCCTGCACTCACTCTGTGGCTAGCTATTTAACATATTTTTTTACATCTTTCTCATTCATTGTGTGGACTCAGCGCCTTATTTACTGCATCACTCTAACTTTCTGTGGATGGAATATTTACTAATGCCCTCAGAGGCTTTTGTTTGTGGGTTTTTTTTACTATGGAATGTGAGCACTTAATATAAAGTGATGTCTTTATCTTCACACCACCTCTGTGAGATATTCTTCTTCCCATTTTACATATGAGGAACTGAAGGATAGGCTAAAGGTGCAATATTAAAAGGTGCAGAGTTTGGTTTGTTTATTTGTTTTCTATCCAATTTATAAGACATAAATTAGCCATTTATACTAATGTATCCATTCAGTGAACAGTTCTGATTAGCTCCCTTTCAAGTAGACCTTCTGCAAACCAGACCCAGATCTCCCTTTTACACAAAGAATGAAATGCACTTTAATACCACCTCTGAAAAGTATTGGTTTTCATTAGTTGCCCAACAATACACGAGAGGTTTTTTTTGGCAGAGTTAAAACGCAGCTCTTCAGAGAAGCTTGTATCCTTTTAAACCACAAGACTGTTTTCTCTTTTCTTCAGGTCCTTGTCTCCCTTTAAACACTACCATTTTTTGCAACAAATGCAACATTAATGATACAGGTGCCGTTACACTCTGACCACAATCCACAGCTCATATGAACAAAATATGAGTAGGCAATGAAACACTCTCTTATGAAAGCACATACCGACACAGGTCAGAAACTGAGGTGATATTAGTTTGGTTTTCTGGTGGAAAACAGCTCTCCTATCCCACAGCAGGTCACAATTTTTTAAGTCCATTTGCCAAACTACAGAGGTATTAAATTTCCCAATTAAGCAGTTTTAAGATACTTGTGCTACAGACTAACCTATGAGCTTTTTCCCCAGAATCTTTCTGGTAAATGACAGAAGAATTTTTCTCGATATATGTAAAGCTTATGGGAAATATGATGCTAAAATGTGGCAAAGCCATAAGCTACTGATAATGGGTTGCCATAACTGAGAGTGTTAGAGACTATCACTAGAAACCTGCTGGTTTTGGAGGGTCAATTAAATCAATAACCTCCAGTTAGGAAAAGCTAGCACTAGCATTAGTAATTTCCTGTATTTGTATAGTATTGACTATTACATCCATTTTTGAAACATGTTTCCAAGATATGATAGGTGAGTTGAAGACCAGCTGATTTAATCAAACAGGCCAATCTCTATACTCCTATGAGTTAGTCTGCAGGAATGTCGTCTTTTTTGAATGTATTTTTTTCTGTGGGAAAGCTTAACATTTAATTATGTTTAAGTGAACTTTGAAATTAAACCTTTCTCATGATTTCATGTTGATTTTTAAAAAAGCTACAGCTGGGCTTTTCCTTTCATAAATGCAATTATCAGCTGATTTTTGGCTTAAAATGAGAAAAAAAAAATCCCCATTATTTATTTAGCTAATTTCATTGAGTTGCAAAGTACCACTTAGCATGCTTTTGAAAAGATAACTGTGAAGCCAATATTACAGTAATGTTAGTTGGTGCAAACTAATTAATTCTAATTTTCTGTTTAATTAATGGGAGTAACTGTTTATTGGAGAAAGGGACATTCAGCTGTAGATTACAGAAAAAAATCATTTTGAAATCCTGATAAAATCAAGTGAGATAGCAGCCCTTCTCCTTTTGGGTGGTTAAATGCATGGGAGTATGGCATCAACTGTGGCCAGGGTAACTGTTTTGTTCTTTTAAAAGAAAAAAAAGGAAAATTAGTAAGTAAACCTTGGTTATGATCTTATGTGGGTTTATGGTGTTTGATAATGGTTGTCCGTAAAACATTCAAGGCTTGGGATCTATACAGAGCCAGTCACTTATCCAACTGGCAGAGTGTGTAGGTTTGTTAACTTATTTTGTTTCATGGACACTTTGCTAAGCGTAGCATAAGCCTATTGTATGCTATTCATCTACTTGCTTCAACAAATGAAGGGCTTTAACTGTTGTTTCATGATTGTGCTGGGAAGGAATGTCTGGTCTATTTTTAACAGCTTTGTGTCAGAGAAAGAGATCTCTTCTTTCCAAGGCTTTTCAAAGTAGAGACACCTTAAAAATGTACTTCACTTTATCAGCTCACAGTGCTCACGCAAACAGAAATGAGACAGGGAAGAACAGGAAGGTCAAACTTGCATAAACGCACTGTTGCACATGTTAACTGCCAGGAGAAGGAGCAACATGCATCTGAGCTGAATGCATTATGCAGAGAAGTCAGAAGATGCTATTCTGGCAAAGTCAAATTTCTCTTTCATGCAAGCTCCCATGTGATAAAGCTTAGAAGTGCTATTTCCTCTTAGCAATGTAAGAAGCATAAACTAAAATGGATTATTATGAATGTGACATGATGTTTTTAACAACACAGGCAGAAGGAGCTTTACAACTTCTTTGTTTTAAAGTTTAGAGACAACAAACATATTTTTCTGCTTCTATCAGCAAAACCTAAATTTCCTAGCACTATCATTCTAATAAAGCACTACTTCTTTCCAGGAATTCCACTTGCTGCTACAGAGAGAAATCCACCAGAAGTTGATGTCCTTATCTTGAAATTAATATGTAAAGAGGAGCTAAATCTGACACCAAATGATTTTAGGAAGAAAATTCAAAGTCAACCCATTTCCTTTGAAAAAGCCATTTGAATCCTTTGGGGGACAGATATAGAAACATAGTTTAAAACTCCCTTTCGCCCTCAAGTGATTGGGATTCATTTTAATAAATCCAGTGTTCGCTATGCATGGAAGATCTCCTCCTCTCTTACTACAAGCCCTGGACACTTTGGACTCCTCTTTCACTCTGCTGCTTCCTGTATCAGTGCTCCCTCATTCTGCTCGTGTAATTCACTCAGATTTGTTTACGTTCAGTTATTCAGATTAAGCCTGCTGTACCTGTGGGAGAACCGCCTGGCTTTCCCTGTGACCACTGAAGCAGCACCCCGCAGCCCCACCTCAGGCCATGCCTGTGACACGCAATCTCAGCTTTGCTTGTCGGCCACCTCTCTCTCTGCTGACAACACTCGAAGTTATGCTGCCTGGCACTGTCTCTATGGGAAACGACTGTTTGTATTTGTAACGCAAAGCAGACATGATTTTAGAACCTGATCTCTTTGACATCAAAGGCTGCAGAAGATTAGAAATGCTTAGATTTGCAGTTCATTAAAAAATGTATTTCCCCCTGTAAAAGAATTGTTTTTCTCAACTCATTTGCCTTGCTTCTCTCTCGAGTGTATACTTGCATTTGTACCTTAGTGTATTCTGGTAGTTCTATGAACTGTGTATCTTTTTTTTTTTTTTCTTTCAATTAGTTCCTCTGGGACTATTTTATTGAAGTCTTTTTGGCATTTAAAATATGTAGATGACATCATTAATCTGATTAAAGTGTAGGTACAAGTTGATAATATGAAAAAGCAGTGCAAGGTACAATTACTAATATAATTATTTTCATTATAAATACAATTACATTTTCAGTTGTTGCTCGCTTAACCTTTTCAATTTTTTCCCATCTCTGAGACAAATAAGTTTTTCATTAGCTCCAATCTACTGTTTTGAGAGGCAGTTTTCTCCTTCTTTAGGAGGTATTAAGGTATTGATGACTGAGGTGGACAGATTATTAGCAGAGGAATACAAGCCTTTTATCTCTCTGTGACTGGTCTGAACTCAAAGAAGTAAAGACAGCTCAGCTAGTAGAACTGTTCATTTTCCTACGGGGATGAGCAATTGGGGTCTCAGTTTATTTTCCAGGGGACAACGGTTTTACTGAAAAATCAAGACAATCTATAGGTTTGTAGGTAATGTCAGGAAAAAGAGACATGAAATACCTTTTCATGTCCCAGGAATGATTTTAAAGACCCGCTCTATTCTGCTTCACTGGCAGGCTACCACCAATGACATTTTATGACTACACTAGAGCGGCTCTTGCATCTGGGCACGATGGGCAGTGAAATAAGCCGATGTCATAAGCATTGCAAAGCAAAAATGGTGAAAATCATGATGAGGAAGTGATTCAAGACAGGAATTCAGGGTGAAGAAAAGAGGTTTAATTCTGATGGGAAAGATAGCAAGCTCGTGGGCTTTTACATAGATTAATTCTAGTGTGATACAGTTCTCTAGGGGATCTATTGTGTTTTGAATTGAAATTGGGCTGTATCTGACCCCACTTCTCTTCTTGTCCACTCTAAGGGAGTGATCATGGAGAGACTGTAAGCTGGTGGAGTCTGAATGGGAGGAAAATGCTGGGTTTGAAGCCCACTAGTCCTCACGAGTTCCCACACCTACACTACAGCTGGGACTAATCAGTAGATGACGCTTTTTCTCTGGGTTTTTCATGTTGGTTCCCAGACAGCACTGACTTGAACTAATGCAAGCAGATACTTCCAAACCTAAATCTACATCCCTCAGGGTAGTAATTCAAAGACGAACTTGTTGATGTAAATTAAGGAAGACTTAATTCTAAAGGCTTATATCTGTACAATGATTCATACACATCTAGCCCTGGGATTTCTTGATCTCTTGGTTAGAGTGGGTCGGGAAACTAGAATTCTGTTCCTGCTAACACTGTCTCAGTACAATGTGTGTTGTGGGACCATTTTCTTCCTGTGTATTTGGTTTTCTCATCTATCAAACGAGTATATAATAGTAAGCTGGATTTTCAGGTGTACCTGTGGTTTTTTTTTTTTTTTACTTATTAGGTTCTATAAAATCCTTTAAAGTTTCCACATATTTATGTTTGCATGTGTATGCCTCCTTATCTTGCTCTAGTAAAGTGTCTTCTAACTGCATGAGGCTGCAGTTAGTGAAATGTGGGGGTGGGAGGGGCCCTACATAATCAGTTGAAATTAGGGTGAATTGAGCATTGTGCATGAAGCACATATTTTCCTCATAGATTTGATCTCAGTGTAAAGGAATCAAAAAATATTTGTGCAGGCTCTCCTGATGGGAAGCAAGTGAATGAAAAATCAGAACCCCTCTTAATCTGTATGACACCTTAAAGAAGCACACAGGAACCAATTCTGTCTTTCAGCCACAATTAAGAGTTGCAAAGCTACCCTAAAATCTCAGTGAAGAAAACCCAGTATGCAGCTGCCATTCAAAAACTCAGCCCTACAGGCTACCTGGTTGAAAGGCTGAGGTACAACACAGCATTAGAGAAGCAATGCAGAAGAACATAGCAAACAAGATCTGCAGGTGATGGCTAACAGACAGGGGGTTTTTGCTAAATGAGCAGCAAAAACCCATTAAGTATTAAAAAAAATGACCATATAGAATAGCAGATTAATGTACAGCTCTGAAACATGAGTCCTGATCCAGATTCAGTGCTTAGCATGGATGCTGAATCAGAGCCTCATTTTTGCAAAGATTATTAAAGATTGTATTAATTCCTCTAATGCCTAGGAAGCAATTGTGACTGAGCTCTCCCACTTATCCCAAAATAGTTAGCAGGATCTAAAGTTGAATCCTGACAAGACTAGAGTTAGAGCACAACTGGGAGTTTTCATCCCTTTTCTGGCACACAGGACAGCCCCTGGCCTCTGCTACTGTGTGGGCTCCTTTGCGTGCTGCCGGTGTTGTGCCCCTTGATTCTCTCCTTCTAAGCCAAAGGACCATCTGCCAAGATTCACACACGCTTTGAGCCTGGGAGCCCCTTTAGCTTGTCCCGAGTACTACACAAAGTGCATGGACTGGCCATGGATATAATGCATCCCGAGAGAATTTTGAGATGCTGGTAAACATCACTTTAGTTCTGTAACTTGAGAGGTGAAAGGTGTCTAATTAGGAAGACAAACACAAAACAGAAAGAAGAATGAAGAGAGAACAAAAATGAGGCAGGGGAGACAGAAAGAAGCAGGTGTTTAGCGACTCCCAGGAAGAATAGAAACATATGAAAGCAACTATTCAGGAATAGGCAAACTCTAATTGAGCCTTTTTTCAGCGCCGCTATGCTATTGTAAACAGCTGAAGGGAAGGCTTTCTGAAAGAAACAAGCATGCATTACAAGAGAAGAGGAAGCAATATTCATGAAGCATTTAATGATAAAAATGATCAACAGGCTTCCTAATGTATTGCCTCATCCCAAATATTAGAAATGCTTTGAAGTCTGATGGCTGTTCCCTCTCTTCTTCCTCTCCAAAAATGTGGTTGTCTAAAGATAGCATATTATCCAACAGAAGCATACTTCAAAAATTTTCAAATGTTGCCAGAGAGAGTTTGTTTTCTTTCAAGTTATGTCAATTAGTTTTGCTTTTGTAATTCTATTAAAAGGAGTCTATAGGTCCAAAATCAGGTATTAGGAGATTTTGTTGTGACACACAACATGTAGTCCCTCAAACATGGAGGAGCAAGGAACAGAAATTTATGCGAGATGACACCGGATATCAATCATCCTCTAGGAATACCAGAGAATTACAAGGAATTAATCTCTGACTAACAGTTGCGCCAGTAAAACATCTGCTGAACAATCTCATGTAATACACCGATTCATTCAGATGTCAGCCTGGTGGTCATTCCTTATTAGTAAAAGCGGTAGTAGCTGAATGTCTTTGTTCTGAATACGCTGACCAAACCCAAGCTCGGTACACGTAGTTTGAACACAAAGCTGCTGGAAGAAGACACTATTTCTAGACAAAGAAATTTTAAGAACTTTCAGCACAAATACTGATAAACTCCATATATATTGTTTAGGAATATTTCAAAAACTCTTGAAACAGCAGCCCTTCTAGCTGAGAAATGTATGCCAAATAATAAGCTTACCATGGAAAAGGCTGTCACCCCAGGCGTTCAAGTCTAACTCCCTGGATGGTTTCCTAAGCTGTGGTGAACCAAACCAGTAGCATAGCAAACATTTTGGTTAGGAGCACTCTTAATGTTCAGCTATGTTCATAAGACTGGTGCTTCTGTAAGGCACCCAAGTGCTGGGATGTGAGACTGGGACGTCTTTGGATCTGCACAGTGCTGGCTCCACGGCTCTTGCTGCATGCTTGGCACATCTATCACCTGCTCCCTGCATTCGTGGTCTGTAGGGGTAAAGAATGGGTGCAAAATTCAAGTATAGGTTGCTACCCCCTTATCCACCCTTTCATTGTAGCTGGGTAGAAGGAGGCTGGAGGGTCTCTCTCCTTTGCTCTGAGGGGGAAGGTCTGGCTGGCTGTGCTGCGAGGCAGATGGGACCATCCCCAAAACTTCTTGAGATGTTTTCTGCTGTACTTGCATATCTGCAGAACTATGGTAGAAGGCTCAATCACACAGTTTATTTGCACTGTGTTTATACTGTATTAACCTCCAGCCTCCAGGTTTCTTCTGACATACTTGTGGTAGATCAGGAAGAATTTTTTTTATTTTGATATACTGTCTGGCTTTGGGGTATTACTTCTACTGAACTCTGCAGCACTGGGGTTTGGCTCCAGCTACAGGTAGGATTTTGGCAAGGTACACACAGAAATCTGCACTTGATATATTATGTTTTTCACACAAGAGAAAATCTGAATTCTGTGGAGAACATGTGTTAGTAAGCTGACAGAAAGAGCAAAGAGCATGAAATTCAGATGTGTTTGGTTGGTGTTTTGCTAATCCACTTAGCATAAAGCCAGACACAGATATAGAGCCAGATGGGAATTTTCTCTGCATCAGATCATGAGCATGTATTAAGGTTTGTTTTCTACCCTTCTCTACAGAGTGAGTCATGATCTTACACCAGGCTCACCTGGGAGCTTTATTTAGGAAAGCCGCTGCTCTGATAGGGATGTTATTAGCCCCACAACTCTATTATTACTGCTCCATCTGTGTGAAATTGCAGCACGTTTCTAGTAGGCCTTGTGAATGGGCACGAGGAAGTATTGCGTCTCCTCAGCTGTGAGATGATGCTTGGACCTGTCTACAAGAGACATTGCTGGCATTTTTAACAAATGGCTTTGGAGCCAGGCCCCCGCAGGTCAGGAAACCCCTTTTAACTCTGTGCTCCTGAGCCAGTGCAGTCCGCATACCCCTGAATCTGTCCAGCAAATGGAACAGGCAGGCAAAAGCCTCTTTTATGAGTGTTGGCAGAGCTTTTAAGTGTAACCTAGACACTAAACAGATCTATGCGACCACATCACTGATGGCTGAGTGCATGTAGAGCAGCAAAACTTAAGAGCCTGTGCAATTTTATGTATGGAAACTTAAGCATCAACAAGGTTAGATAGGGTGTTTTGTGACTGAGAGCGATGCCTAAATATTGGAAAAAGGCCATAAAGGAGAACTCCTCTTGCACGCAGCCCTAAGTCTTGTCCTTTTAATACCTAGAAAATGCCATATGCTTCCATGGTGAGTGACTTCTACTTCAAGAGAAATAGCATAGCAAGAAAGAACAAAAAGGTAAATGACCAGGAAAGACCATCATGTTGGCAGCTTCGCTTTTGAGCACAGGCCGGTGAAATGCGAGCAGCCCCCGCCGACAGCAGGCTGTGAGGCAGAGGGCAGCCGAGCAGGGAAGAGAAAGGGAGCTCTCTACTTTGTTGCTTCCTATTTTACAACATAAAGTTTAATGGGTAAATGCTATCAGCTTTTACGGTCAGATGCTTATTCGTAACAATTTCCGCTATTTTTCAAGCTCTGTTTAATCTTTGGGTTAGGCTTGGCAGTGAGACTCTCTTTGATTTCAGGAAGGTTTTTTGGAGTGGCTCTGGTTGCTCTCTTTTATATGTACTATTTTGTTATCACTCAGCCAGTCAGCCCTTTGCACACACTTTATCTTTTGACAAACTGACTGGCTTGGCTTTTAAATGCATTCAAATGCCATGCGGTTCATCTTGCTCGCGTAACCCCAGAGAAAGCACACCGTAATCTCCTCACGAAATACTGTTTCACCACATAACACGATGAAACCAGAGCTCTGATGCGAGAACACATTAAAAAGCTGACGAAGACCAAAAAGACCTGTATTTCTGATCACGCCGGAAACATAAACGTGCTCAGCTTAAAACTTGCAGTCTTTTTGGTGTTTTTTGCCACTCAATGAGAGACAAATGTTGGAGACCCTCAGGTATTGTCCCTCTAGGCTGGGGCAGAAACTTGTAAGGAGAGACCTGGAGCCTCAGGTGAAGGCGGCACCGGCGCCCTGCCGGGCCCGCCGTGTGTGAGGGGCCGTTGGGCAGCAAGGGGTTAACGGCCGCGCGGGTCACGTGACGCCGGCGGGCTATTTAAATGCCGCCAAGGCAACGGTTCCCTTTTCCCTCCCTCAGGGCCGGCGCGTCGGGGCGAGCTGCGGCGGCGCTGGATCTCCTCGGTAACTCCTGCGCGGGGCCGCGACGCGGGGGCTCGGCGCGGCGCGGCGGTGGCGGGAGGTGCGAAGTGGGAGGCCGGGGCGCGGCGGGGTGGGACGATGTGGGCCGGGCCGCGCCTCCCCGCCCCGCCCCGCTGTCTGCTGTTGCCGCCCGCGGCATGCGTGCGCAGGTGGCTGCGGGGGACGCTGAGGCGGGGCGGTGGCGAGCCGGCCGTTCAGCCCGTACTGCCGGGCGTCGTGCGTCCGACTGCGCGGCGAGCGGTGCTTGACAGGCTTCTGCCTTAATTAAGCCAAACAGCGGGCTTAATTAGAGGCAGTAATGTGAACCTTTGAGTAAGGATGGAAGTGTAAGTGTGGCTTCGTGATGACTGAAAGTTTGTAACGCCGTGGTGACGTTTGAGGTGTTGCCTGGGTGTTGTCCACTGCATGTGGGTTGAATTAAAACCAGTTTGCTGCTATGCATTTTCTTTTTCCTCTGGGATGTCTTAGTTGGGGCTCTTAAAAATTCTCCTTTGGGTTTTTTTTTGTTGCTTTTGATGTCTTGCATCAGAACTGTACGGCAGTTTTCTTTAGCGTACTCCCTGTAGTTGCAAAGACCCGGGCACTGGTGCAGCCCATAAGCCTGCCTGCTTTACTCCAGGGTGTATTATAACTATGGCTTTCAGCCTTCTCTTTGGTTCGGGTTGTTGCGTGCATTTTGTGGGCATTGTGCGTACTAGTGCACGAAGAGGACTGTTGCTGACCCTGTGGAGCAGGATGTGGGTGGGGGCAGGTGAAGGAAGACCAGGGGACTTGAGTACCCAGGTGGTGCCTTGTAATCTTCTGTTTACTTGGTGCAATTCTCTCCACAGGACCAACAATAGTTTTGGAAACTTAAGCTAACAAGTCTTCCATACTACATATTTTCATTGTAAATGTTGCTTAGCATAAGTTCCAAATCGGAACTTTTTTGTTTTGTCAGGTGGTGGAAGGGATTTTTTCTTTGTTTTTCTTGTTTTGTTTTGTGAGCTTTTATCCTAATGTGTGGCTACTTCAAAAAAGTCTTCAAATTTTGAATATGAAAGTAACATCTGGTTTGTTTTCAATACTGTTTTGAGTAGCAAATGCAGATAGAGTTTTGTATTTTAACAAAGCGTTCTTGGATTGTCATTCTAATGAAAGTTTCCTACATCCCAATTATCCTAATGTCAGGGATTTGCTGGATCTTGCTTCAGCTGAAAAAGAAACAGAAACTTGCTAAATGTTTCAGTGCAAAACTTATCCCTCAGGATAACTTTCCTTTTTAATAGCACTAGCTAATCTGCAACTTACAGTTTCTTCTACTTACCATATTTTAAAGTCTCCAGGCAATATATAAAATCTCTTTATAGGTCTCCAGTGCAGATTGTATCAGGCATGGACTATTACTGATAAGCTGACACTCAGCTCTTCACATGTACACAAGACTGCTCCAAGTAAAAGTGGTATAGAAAAGAAATGCTGACCTGGAAGTGTTAGTAGTATCTTTAGCATTTCATTGGGGTGTGTATGTGACTTGGGAGAGGGTTCTTTTGAAGCCCACATAACAAATAATTGTATCAACATTTCTCCAACATTTCTTGTTGGCTTTGCTTGTTGGATTTAATTTGTATGCCTGTTGTGGTTTGGTGTTGACTTTTTTGGTTTTTTTAAGTCTCTGCTCTTTGTTGTATCATTTGCTTTATGACTAAAAATAAATAATGAAGTCTTTCTCCAACTGTTCTGTATCATTGTGCTAAACTTGGTTCAATGTCAGTGAGAAAATGATGAATAAAGTATTATGGACATTTATTTTTGTTAATGTCCCTTTATTGTAACTAGCAAATAATAGTAAGGTATTAATAGGATTGTGTTCCTTCCTTTCTTGCCCTCATATGAAGCCGTTTCTTCTATTGAACTCAATGAGTGTGACTTAGAAACTGCGACCTAACTGCTACCTACAAATTAGTCCTAGAACACTAGTTTTGTGGGAAGAAGTGCAATTTTCTGAAGCAGATATAGAACTTCATGAAAGAGATTTACTTACTGTGTTGCCTTATGTACAACTTTTTTCCAGGGTTTTTAACAAAAATCTAAAATAAATACCTTAACAGGTAGGATAAGGTCTCTTTCACAAGTAAGAGATAATAAAACACAAAATATTTGGATTCTGAATGGGAAAACTGAAAAGCAAAACAGAATAGAATATGACAGCAGGGCCAAAGAGAGCTCTTGCTTTAGAAGTTGAGGAGGTTTGCGGTTTGGTTGAAAGTGTTAACTAGAGCTGTTCAGAACTTCATTACTAAGGATTTTTCTTGAAACTTCTACATTGGATAACTATTTTGTTTTATCAAAGCATCTAACTTTCATGCAGATTATCTGACAGGAAAAAAATAAACCTGCCTTCACTGTAAAGTTTTCATCTGTGCGTATGAAACATTTCCTTTCTCTGGTTTAAGGACAAAGGATTTGGTACTTCAGCGATCAAGTAATTTACTTCTCCTCCTCCCTCTTTGCAATCATTTGCATTTTGAATCCTCTCGAGAAGGATGGTAAAAGAAGAGGTGAGGAGGGCAATGGAATTGCCATAAATCAGACTTATTAAACAATTGGTTTTCTGGTGTGTTGTGTCATTGCAGTACTGCTTTAGCAAGCTTCAGAGAAGAAAATGGGATGACAGAAATTGTTGGAGTACTCAGGGGTGGTGTTATAGATATGCCTCCATCAATTTACTGTTTCTTTTGAATGATCACATACCTGGTTGTGGTGGGTTGACCTTGGCTGGATGCCAGGTGCTCACCAAGCTACTCTGTCACTCCCCTCTCAGCAGGACAGGAGTGGAGAAAGTAAGATGGAAAAAACCCTCATGGGTCAAGCTAAAGGCAGTTTAATAAAGCAAAAGCAAAGGCCACACGCGGAAGCAAAGGAAAACAAAAGATTTATTCTCTACTTCCCGTCAGCAGGTGATGTCCAGCCACCTCCCTGGAAGTAGGGCTTCAGTATGCATAGTGGTTGCTCTGGAAGACAAATGTTGTAATCACAAATGTTTCTTGCCCCCCCCCCCCCCACCGCCCCGCTACCCCCCCTTTTCTCTTAGCTTTTATTGCTGAACAGACGTCATATGGTATGGAATACCCCTTTGGGCAGTTTGGGTCAGCTGTCCTGGCTCTGTCCCCTCCCAAGGTCTTGCCCACCCCCAGCCTCCTGGTGAGGGGGAGTGCTGGAGAGAGCCTTGGTGCTGTGCCAGCACTGCCCAGCAGCAGCCAAAACGCTGGTGTGTTATCAACACCTTTCTAGTGACCAGTACAAAGCACAGCGCTATGAGGGCTGCTGTGGGGAAAATTAACTCCATCTCAGCGAGATCCAGTACACTGGTGGTGTTGCATTTCTCTTCCCTGAATGAGTAATTCTCCAAAAGAACCTGGAAAGAACTGTGAAAAGCAGCTCCACTGAAAAACCTTGAAGGGAAGTACTCATGGGGTGTAGCTGGTAAACAAGCAGGGTGGAGGATCAGTTTGATGTAGCATTGGTGAATGTTTTCTGGCCTTCTCTTTCCATGTTATGCTCTACTCTGCTGACACAAATTGATTACTAATTTCATTTCTGTATCAGTTTCCCCTCTACATGTGAAGTTTTATATGATATGGTCATTGAATTGGAGGACAATCAACTGTTTAAATTATGAAAAGCTTTCCAGGTTGGTTCAGAAACCAAAATGTTGGGATTAAAATTGAGTTGACCTGGCACTTCTGGCTATTGTTGAATCTTATCAGCTCATTGCTGGCTCTGTCCTTTGACCTACTTTCATTCCATTCCACTACTCTATGCTGAAGATATTTTAGGTAGATTAAGTGCAGCTTTCACTTAGTTGAGGCAGAAAAATATTCTGATAGTCATTAATAAAACCAAATCCACCTCACTGTGTAATGCCTGTACTTGACTGTATCTGATACGAGGCTTTTTAATCCGTTTTAATTTCCAAGTCTGTGTTGTTTGCTTTGTTAATTAAGAACTAGGATTTTCTCCCTAATACCCCAAAGTGTCCTCTATTGTGGAGCATGTTTATGTAAGGAACTAAGTTTTACAGGATGGGCATCTTTGCATTTCTACAGCTGCATTTATATTTATAAACTAAGATTTGTTTTAAAACAGTTCTTTTCAAATGAATTGTGATTTTTGTGTAGCATCTCTGATTTCCTTTCATCGACATGAACGTTAGTGCTGCAGTTGCCCCAGTCATGCAATATTTGCATATAGATCATATCACTGAAGTCTTGTTAGAGTACAGTTTACCTCACTGTAGAGAGGACACAACTGGTGTCATTGTGCAAAAGGCATCCCAAAGGCTTGAGAATTGTTCTCAGCCTCAGCTACAAGAGATGTAGCTATTTCAGCCAGAGACTTCAAGCAAGGAATAAAAGCCATAGACATACCCTTATGCATAAGCTCAACAAAGCCTTTGAAGAGAGCTATTTTCAGTACAATTCCAAACCCATAGTATCCTTGCTCCACACAGCTGCATTAAGAAGTCTTTGTATGGACAAGGACAGTTAAAAGCCTGTCCAGCAGCATGCTTAACTGCTTGAAGAACAGGGTTCACATCATGTTTTGGTAATTTAGCTGGAACTGTTGTCTTTTAACAATGTGCCAGGTAAAGTAGTAAAAGATAACTTGACCTAAAAGGTACGGAGCTTGCGGTTGCTTTCTTTTCTAATAAACCAACCAAACACTACAGCTTATTTGTTTCAAGAGGACTTGCCTACAGAAATGTCTGGCATTGCTAAGAGGTGTTTGGAAGAAATTTGTGTCAAGTTTCCCAGCTTCCTTTTTCTCGTACTTTTCCTAATGTTGGACTATCCAGAAGCATCCTTCTTAATATTTTAAGGTTCAAAAACCTGCAGTTCAAAAACCTGTTTCTTTTTTCTTTCTCTTGTGTCAATGGATAATGAGATGGGCAACCCTCTGTTTTGCTGAATAATCACGAAAATGGTTGCCACTGCATTTGAATCTGAAGAAGACAGGTTTGGAGATGCATGGAGTAGCACCATCAAATGCTCATCTAGTGTATTTCATTTCTTTCTGAATACTTTGTTCCTGCATATTCCATTTTTTCCGTATTAAAGGGTAATCCTGTGTCCTTTCAATGCGTCTTTCCAGAAGTTCTAAGATGTGTAGCTGTGCTCAAATGCGTATGGTAGGAGAGGGGTAATAATGTGAATAGGGTGGATAATAGTTCATGGAGCATAGCTGTGTTGGAGAAAGGCAGGTTTAACTGTTTGGATGAGAGCACAGTACTTCAAAGCTCTTTGAAAACGCTGCTAACCACTGGTTGTAGAAGTTCAGAGTGAGAATAACATTCACAGCCAGGTGTGTAATCTGAAATCTGAAGTTGTTTTTCTGTTATTAGACTTCATATTGTTCTATGTAATTCATGGCCATAAGTTGAACTTTTTGCTGGAGGAGAATAGCCTCTACCATCACACACAAAATTCAATAACCTGGAATTGGCAGACAGCATCAAAACAGGGATGCTATGCTCTTACTGAAAGCAAACAAGTTGTGCTGCTGACCTGTGGGACACTTGTCTAGCTATTTTGAAGGACACAACAGAATTTCAGGTATGGAGTGGAATGACAGATGTCAGTGAGGCTTTCTTTCATTTAAAACAAAATATAACTTTACCACCTGCACAGTGGTCTCCAGAGACTTGGTCTCCAAAGGCTTTAGATTGATTTAGCTTTTGTGTACTTACAGAGTAAGCTGAGCAGGTTTCAAATGTATACTTAGGAAGTTGTGGAAAAACTGGCAGTATTTGGCTTTCACCCACTCTGAGTTACCTCATGCATCCTCATGCTTGTCTCCTGAACTGTCCTTTTAGCTTTTCTGTTTGCTGAACAGCTTAATGGCAACATGGTTCAGCAGGAATGATCATTATCTTTGTTTAGCCCCTTACCTTCATAGGGTGTTTTCTTTCTTATGGTAAATAGCTTACATCAAGAACAGTCTCTGAGCCCTCTAGTCAACCTCCTTTATTTACTATGGTACATTGAACAGATCTTGCTAGGACAGCCAGCTATCTTTTACATATCAATATGAGTCTCTGATATATGGCGTACATTCACCATGTCTTTTTTTCAATTACATTTACCTGTACACACAATAAGATTTTGAGATCTGCTTAAACACGCACCTTAGGAACACAAAATTCCTTAATTGATAGTTGCTTTTTAAAGACTGTAAGACTTGTATGTTAGATTCTGCATGCCACTGATGAGCCAAACTTGTCTGTTTCAGGTTTTGTGTTGTCCCTTCAAATTTATTTGAATTTGTCCTCAGCTTCTTTCTGTTCCTGTGAGCAATGAAGACTGAACTCCTAATTTTCTGTTACGGGAATGCTACAGAAGAGAAAAACAAGGTAGTCATGGTCACAGCCAGTAACGGAAATTGCTGGAATTAGTGGTTCTGGAAGCCTGAATATGTGATGGGAGTATCAAGCTCCTTTTTGATGACTTGAGATGCACAAAGAGTAGAGCTCAACTTTAAAGCATGGTTTATAACATTGAGATCAGGAAAAAAAAAAAACCCACAACACAAAAAACAAACAATAAAAAAAACCCCAACAAAACCAAAGCATCCTAGATTGCAAACCCTTGTCTTGGCCTGACTGTGGACCTCCATCTGCAAATGAAGCAGATAAGAAATTGGCAACCCTGAACTAAGAAACTGCAGTAAGTTGATTATTTTTGCATGGTACAGACACAAAAAATATAGCTAACACCAGCTGCTTGCCTCCTGTAAATAGAGGCAAAAGATAAGATTAAAACTGGCTATCAATTCTAGTATAGAAATACTGAAGCATCTGTCAAATATTTGACACTTATGAAACCAAACTTTGTTCACTGGCACTGCTGGAAGAGCATCTGGTAAAAAAGAGCAGAACCTGGAACAACTTCAAACAAAGCCTTGCTCCTGGAAGGGTATTGCTATGGTAACTAAGTTATCTCAGCCTCACTCAGATCAATGTTCCTCTTCTCGTTAGACTAGCCAAAAAAGCATCAAAATGTCCCGCAGGTAATACAGATTCACAGAGCAAGTTTAGTATTTGTAGTAGTGAAGATATTTTGGTATCCTTTTTCAGGTAGCTTACAAATCCTTATATTCTTAGAAATTAGGTCTCTAATACTAGAATAACTAAGGACTGAAGCTGAACACTAAATGCAGTGTTGAGGTTTCCATGGAACTTGTCCCTTTGGGAGTGAATATTGTAATGAATACTTGGGAAATCTTGGTGGGGGTTTATTTCTGCTGCGTAAAAGGCCCAAACATAGCCCAAGGTTTCCATCATGATGTGAAAGTATAAAATACTCAGCTAATAAATCTGTTCATTTTCTGTTTCATTTTTCTTACAAATTATACATCTTTTAGCATAGTTGTATTATAAATCTTACCTTGAAAGCTTTGTGTTGTATTGGCAGAAGATGAAAGCGTGAGTATAGTCGTATTCATGACTTGCTGAGGTCTAATCTTACTTCTAAATGATGCTTCTTGGGAGTATCATTTAGCTTCACAGCTACAGTTCTCCTATCTTTAAAATGGAGATGAAATTTGTTTGTTGCATAAAGTTGTTCTGAGAATTAATTGCTTAATATGGTATGTATGCACTGCTTTGAAAATTTTGGCATATAGGTGATGAGCATTATTACCAAATAATTACTATTAATACACTGAGTTCTAATTAAAACAACTATTGGGAGATAAAGGTAGTGTCTGATTCTCCATTTTGATTTCAAGAATGCTACACAGTCATAAACCTGATATAATGTGGTAAAGAAGCAGCTCTGGGAATAGCTGCTACTTTTATGGAATCCTTTTTATCACTATAACCTAATGGTAAAATGAGTAAATTTTAGCATTTACTCTATTAAGGGAGTTATAACTGTAACTACTGGCAGACAGAGTTTAGCATAAACAGAAATGAAGTAAGAGTCCTGCATATCTCTGGACAGGTGATTAGTGATCTCAGGCAGCATCTTGAATTGCCTTTTGTAACCACATAGGTAAATGGTGCTGAGTTGTGCACCGTTTTTGTCGCAAATGAAATGTTTCACACGTATTAAATGAAGGGAATTTATTAAAAAGAAATATCTTGGCAACGGTGTATTTGAATGTGAACAGGTCTTTGTGTTAGGGTAGGAAAAGCTCTGATCAAATATTCAGAGTTTAGTACCCAGGTTGGGGATGAAGGCTGTGATTTATGACAGTGGATACTGTAAGACTAAATATCTATGGGATCTAAGGAGTTCTGTGTACTCACTGTCTCAAAATTAGAGTATTGGAATTGCACAGTAAAAATTATCTGCTGTAGACTGGGTGATTATTTAGTAATGTACTACAGTGTAATTTCATCTGAATTAACAGCTCCTTCAACGTCAGTAGTGCTGCAATTAAGAAATAATGATAGCCAGTAAATACAGTGTCTGAGTATCTTACCTAGTATGTACCTACCAACACAACAGCTACTAAAGAGAATTTGTTAAATCCATATCTATGTTTTTGGGGGAATGTAATAAAATTCAAAATGCACAAGATGGAGGATTTGGAGGGTTTATTCATTAAGCCTTGTTATTCACATCCAAAGCCACCTTATAACTCTGATAGTTGTCAGGATACAAAAAGGAAGTGACTAACTGTTTATTTCCACTTTACCTTGTATGGGAGAATCTGCAACTAAAAGCTTACTATTAAGCAGCAATCTTAGAAGAGCTGAATGTGTGTGATGTGTCTTGCTGCTGCAGAAAAGGATTGTAAAATACTGTCCTGTGTTTCAGGGTAGCTCTAATTCATCATTGATGATGCATCGTTATTTTGATGATAAATTTGTTAGGCTTTAATTCCTAGATCTGAAATATTTCATGAGCCTGGTGGAGTAATGAATATTGTTAAATATTAATTTATTACACTAATTCTCGAATGATCTCTTAAGTGATCACACTAACCTAACAAAGTGATTTTGTGTTAGTCAATTTATTTTGAAGCATAAAGCTTAATAAAGGAGCTCATTTAACATGTACGTTATTATATTTAATCACTTGATACATGCTAGTTTTCCTTCCAGTAGTAGTTCTGTTCTTTCATCTTCCAGCTGTTTATAAAGGTCTAACATTAAGCACAATATTTGCAAAATTGGTTTTTTAAGATAACATTTAATGAAATTTATTCATATAGCTAAGCTATTTCAGCTGATTTCCATCTCTATCATTATCATACAAGTCACTTTTCTGTGCTCATTTGCAAAATTCTGTTTTAATGGAAGCATTTCAATTCAGTTTAATTTTCATTTTTTTATTCATCATTTTCTGCGATGTTTAGTTTCTTGCCAATGTATTCTTTGGTCGTCGGCAATAGACAACTGTATATTAGCCTAGACAACAAGCTAAGAAATCTGGAGTTTGGATATCAGTTATCAAAAATTGATCATTTATTTTGGGGACATTTTGCTCTATTTCTGTATGGCAGATCAGAAGATGGTTTGGAGACTTTGATTTACTTTTTCTAGCTTCTAATGTTAAGGATTTAAATGGTTTATGGAATGGGCTACAATTCTAGATCCAGCTTGTGTAAGAATGACTCTAAAGCAATCCTTGGTCCTACTGAGATCTATCATAGGCTTTCTCTCTCCTATCTGACTGTTCTCACAGACTGTGATGACATTTGGAATATAGGCATATCTCAAAGGGCAATGATTCAAAAACTCCCCCTTCATATAGTTCAGTATAGTACAAATATTGATGAAGATCTGTATTTTCCCTTTTCTAATGCTGACTGTGGGAGGATGCTTGCATTTTGTTGTTACATTAAGTATATTCTAAAGCTAGTACAGAGTTGAGAGCCAGATTAAATAGCAGTCCCTGGTTAAATTGTCTGCGATCATTGCCTCTGAAGAAGGCAGATGCAGAAAAATCTGACAAAAATAGTTGTTAACTTTTTGCTCTGTTTTGCTAAGCTGTATCAGGCCCAAAGCAGGCTTTAAAACAAATGTGTAACAGGCTAAGAGACCAGATCTTGCTTTTGCTTCCAATCTTATTTTCTAGCGATCCAGTTTGATAACTGATCTCAATTAAAAAAATAAAAACCACAGGGAGACAAAAAGGGATTATCTGACCATTTTCATTACTTGCCACTTACTATATTTGGTAATAAATCTTGGAAGGAGAATTTGACTCAAGTTCACTGATTGTTGAAGACTTATTTCATACTGACATTCTTGGCATAGGTCTCTGCTCTTCTATTCTTCCCGCATGCTTCCTTTCTACAATTTTGGTTTTTATTCATTACCACATGCAAGCTTCAAAGAAAAAGAAAATCTTTAATCTTTTGATTCTACAGTGTGTTGTTTAGGAAAGAATCAAAAATGCTTTGTAGATTGAATAAAAATTGTGAATTTTCTTACAGCAGCCTGTACAGGTCCCAACCAAGAGATGGCATCTTACTCTGGCAAGTTTTGTATAAATAAATAGAATCTGATGCCTAATGTTCTACTAATCTAAACAGACGGTATGACTGTATCTGCGATGACAGGGAAACTTGTTAACATGTTTGTTGGTGGACAAACTTCCAGCCAGTAGAGGATGAATAGCAATACTCTAGTAGAACTTCACTCCCTTTCTGTGCTGTCCCCTTAAATTGAATCATAGAAGAAACAAAAAGGAATGTGGAAAAAAATGGCTTCCAGCTGCCAGAGACCTTTCCAAAATCTTAAGAGTTGAAAGCGACACATTCTTTTCTATGGAGAGGTGATAGTGGTAATGCATAATTAATTAGATATGTATTTTGAAGTCAGCATGTCTCAAAAGAAATTTGTATATTTTCTCATGGATAAGACACCTTTGGAATACTTCTTTCCGTGTTACATGGCTTAAAAACTAAACCCAAGAAGACAAGTGCAGAGTGAGTAAATGACTTGCTGAAGATCATTCATAACTGAAATAAATTGTGGAGAAAGTGGGAACGGGACCAAGACCTAGTTTCATTTTAGAGGGTTTTGACCAGAAGAGAATTCCTCACTCATGGGTAGTTTGTTCTGAAAATAGCTCAGAATAATGAGGGCACTGTGAAAGTTTTAGTTAGAAAAGGAATATGAAATTTTAAGTTAAGCTTCTATGTTTTATCATCTTTTTGGTGCAAGTCAAGCAATCAGAACTTAATTACCGTTAGACAACAAGAAAGGGATTTGTTCAGTGGTTGCTATGTAGAACACAAACAATTCCAATTCATCTTTGGTTGTGTCAGTCATCTACGATGTTGACACCTGCAACAGTGTTAAAGGAGCTGGCGGGATAAGAGAGGACAGATTTATCATGGATAACATGCAGATTGTGGGACATAAATTTTACTGATTCACTGGTTCTATTTTAAATGGCAAACTGCTCAAAGCCAAAAATGTATGAATAAAAGAAGTTTCCCTCTAATTCACAAAAAAAATCAGCAGCCTGAGGACATGCTGATTTATACTGTATGCTTCTGTTCCTGGTTATTGCCATCTGCCAGTAAGGCCTCCTGTCTCTGTAATGCTAGTCCTTTAGAACGTATGTGTCATGCTGGACTCTAAAGCGGATCCAGATCTGGTAATTTTGTAAAACTATACTGAAGATCAGGCATATAATTAAAACAAATTATAATTCTTCCTGCTTTTAGGATATTTTTAAACATCAAATTCTTCTAATTATTTATGTTATAAAGTTTTAGGGCTCCCTCAAAGGGATATTTTAATTATGTAGCTGCTGAAGGAAACTATTAAAATTACTTACTAGTAGCTTTACACTCTTAAATATCTTTTCATCCTAGGTAGTTATACCAATAGTACATTATTATACCACTTAAAACTGACAGAACAGAACTGATATCTTGTATGGGCCTGCTATCCAAAAGGACCTTATTACATGATGTGTGCTAATTCTGAAATGAATCACTCGGATAAACACGAACAGTTTGGTGTCTGTTTTCACAAAGTACTTTCTGCAAGTTTCCTTTTCTGACTGTTCTTGGTCATTGCATAATAAATATCTGTTATAAGAGGATGTTGTAACCTACAGATTGTTAAATATGTTGGCGCAGCACCCTTTCAAATAGGAAAGGATACAACTTTCAGCACCCTGGTGAGTGTCAGCGTGCTGGTGGACCAGATACACCAAAGCTGGTGTGGGGAGACATAAGTTATTACCGAGTCGCCTGCTCTCTGGGTTGTCCTTCAGAAAATTACTGCTATATAAACCTTCTTGGTAGGAGCTGCTGTAAGCTGGTTAAAAAACAGTCTTAGCTCCTTAGCTCGCGTAAGTCGGAGTTGCTTGCAGTGTTATATAGAATGAGTTTTTCCTGATGTTTTCAATAATAAAACTGCATCAAAAATCCTCTTACCTACTGCTTTGTAACAGCTGACTTATCTTTCTTCTTACAGAAGCCACCACTTTTTTGTAGTTCCTCCATTGCAATGTTCCTTCAGTCCAATATAGTTAAGGTTTGCCAAAGTTCAGTGATTCCTTCATAACACTTCTACGAAAGTAAAGAAATGGAGGGTCTGGACTTCTGGATTTCTCCTCTCTGCAGAGAACTCATTGTCTTCTCACTCCTCTTCCTGGCAGATACACAACTCTGATAACCTTCTCACAGGTCTCACCAGCTTTCCTGTCACTGTCCCTTACCATTTCAATAGTATTAAAGTACCTCCCACATCTAAACTGTAAAATCCTCTTTACTTCATCTCACTCATTATTTTACTCCATTGAACTCATGCCTGGACAGATTCTTCCAATTACTGATGGTCTATTTGCATAGTGGTTGGAGTTTCTTCTTTTTCTAATGGGAAAGAAGCAGTCCTTTCTCCTTCTCACCAAGAAAGAGAGACTAGTTCCCCCCCCCCTTTTGTCCTTTATCTTAGGTTGTCATCTTCTTGGGAAGATGAATTGTCACTGTGCCTGCATGGCATCCTATCAAACAGATAATGATCCAGGTGGGATTACCCATATGTTGTTCACTATCTACTGTAATAATGCATGTAATAGGTCAGAGTATCTTATGTGATTGGTACTTTTATACCTGATGGAGACTTTGAGTGCTAAAGAAGTCCAGATGTTGACTGGTGTTAACAAATTTATGTATTCACTGAAATACATTTATTTCTATGGAGTACACATGGAAAAAAGTCTCAGTCTTTGGATATGCTGGACAGACTTAATAGATGACACTAATAGATTCATGTACTTTCCAGGCTAATATTTAGGGGAAGTACTTTGAAGTGGTACACAACTCAAGAGCAATTCAAGAACTCCTGGTGCTTTTGGGAGATGGATCTCCCTGTTCTTCAGAGCTTTCTACTACAATATCAATACATCAACTCTCAGGAAAAATGAGATAGGTCTCAAATATTAACTTTACCTTAACTTGCTGAACAGTTTTTAAGGGATGGAGAAGCAGATATAAGAAATGAAACAGTTCTGTAAGAAGGATTTCACATCATAAAACCTGGGTGTTAAATGAAAAACATAAAGCAACTCGTATGCAACATATTATGTATAGTAGAAATACCTGCATAGGAAGTAAAAGGCTGTTACTGTAATCCTAACAAAAAAAAAAATTAGTAAATAGTTATTGGTGTTTGCTATGAAAACTCTAGTGCCTGCATTTTGAATCAAATGTTAGAGATAATATAGGAGCCTGGCTGTAATGGGGCTTCTAAAGTAGCATGTCACTGTAGCCAAAAAAAAAAAAAAAAAAAAAAAAAAAAAAAAAACCAAAAAAAAAAAACTCAAGTGAAAACTGTTCTTCTGGGTTTTTATTGGCCTTGCTCATGTGGCTTTTTTGACACAGTAGTGTTTTGACTTTGAAGGAGAGGTTTTGTCTGCTAATCATGTAGCCGTGTTCTTGAGGGTGAGGATAGAGGAAAGGTGACTGTAAGGAATGATCGCCTAGGCATGTTATCTGTAAGTCACGTTTCTTTTGTGTTGAAATTATTCTTGTCTCCAGAAAAAACTGCCCTTACCAGCAAATAAAGCTTTTAGGATGCAGAAAGTATTGCACAGTCTGGACAAACTCTGTTGGTTATTCTTGATCCATTCTTTTGAGCTGCTACTTGTCATGAGAACACATCAAAGTAGAACTTCTTTCCATTTGATGTAAAAATTAAATGTCGTTGATGGTGTAAAATTTGATAATGAATAAGAAGTAAAGCCAAAACAAAATTGATTACTTAACACAATTTTAATCAAGGCTGCACTAGATAACTCAGTCTATGGGGACCTGGGAGGCCACACATTCATTTCCGGTTCCCTTTCACTCAAACACTACATTCCACAACTAACTGAAGAGAGCAAATATGTGGGTGTTTCAGCTTGGAGAATATACTGTTACCAGAAAGAAGGGCTCAATACTAACCACTGACAAGCTATATATGATGCAGACTCAGTGGATTTTTAGTAACTTCACTGCTGTTAACCTGTACAGTGCTATTTTCCCAACTGTATTTGTGTAGATAATGCTGCAAATGCGCACTGCCTGATGGAAACAAAAATACCATAATGTTGATGCTCTTTATCCACTAGTGAAAGCTTTCCAAAGCCTCCTTTCCAGAGACTGAAAAAGGCATAGTATAGTAGTCTTTGACCTCTGGAATGTAAAAGTACTTCTAGACAAAGAATGTCTCGGATATCTACAGAGGCAATAAATTAGAATGTCTTAGGTAATATTCCTGGAGGGTCATTCCAATATTTTATTCTATTGTAAGCTTTTTGAGCTTATACTTGAGAAAATAAAGGATTCACTGGTTTTATTAAGAAATATACTGTTGGAATCTGTAAGAAACATCAATCATAGAATCACAGAATAGTTTGGGTTGGAAGGGACCTTTAAAGGTCATCTAGTCCAACCCCCCTGCAGTGAGCAGGGACATTTTCAACTGGATCAGGTTGCTCAGAGCCCCATCCAGCCTACCTTGAATGTTTCCAGGGATGGGGCTTCTACCACCTCTGGGCAACCTGTGCCAGTGTTTCACCACCCTCATTGTGAAAAATGTCTTCCTTATATCCAGTCTAGGAGACAGTAAACTAGGGAATGATTAAACAATTAGTGTTATAGTGTTTAGTTTTTAATCACTGGTATTTTCTTGAATGTTTTTGCTGTGAACATTATGTATCAGAAAGAACTAGCATATAGAGACAGCAAGGAGGAGGGAGAGCTTGTATACAGTGCCTTGCTCAACTGAGTGGTGTTCAGCAACAGTCCAATAGGTTAGTAACCTGTACTGATTTTGGAATGAACAGAAATGTAAGATGGGACAGATGAAAACCTATTACAACTTTCACCAGAGTCAACCCAGTATCATCGGCAGATCTTTAGCTTGCTTTTGCTAAAATACTTCAGAAAGTGAATTCTACTGCTTAACATACTAATAGTTTTTTCCTTATTGGTGCTGAGCAGACAAGCTGCCAGAGCTTCTAGATCTCATAATAGAAGCAATAGTAAACTGTCCTGAAACAAATGATTATCAGATCAGGCAGTATCTGTTCAAAAGACTTGATTTCATAAAATTAGTTATCCATAAGTAACCATGTGTGGTCTCTATTTTCAATCACTTGGGACATATTTGCATCTCAGTAGTCACAAGGCCTTTACAAGCTTCACAGTTTGAGCTAAGTAGTCCTGTGATAGTTAAGATGTTTTATTTGATAGTATCTCTATAAAACAATCTTAATGCTTCTTCCTGGCTTTTGGTAGTCTGTCCCATTTAATGTGTGATTGCTTTAAAGAATTGCTTGGAACCAGAAAGGCACCTTCTGACAGTTTTTAGCTTTCAGTTTGTCAAAAGTGTCCCCATTTTGCCAAGTTCTAACTTCAGAGATGGTTGGGCTATTCACTGCTGGCAGTAAAAGTAATAATAATCATAATAATAATAAAACCCCTATCAGATGCATTAGGAAATCATGAAAAGGAACGACTTTTGGAAAGGAAAAGGAATATGCTTGGTATTTCCCAGTGGGTTTCTTTGACAAGATCTGGAATGTCTGTTGCATCTCGTAAGCTAGAAGGAATGGTTTAGCTTTCAATATATTCCAAAAGGAAACTTAAAAACTTAAGTAATTATTATGCAACTTCATCCTTCTTAGAGAAGGACCATAGTCTTGAAGTTGAGAGCTTTCACCAAATCTGCTGAATTCAGAATGAGAAAAATGAACAAGGCAATTGAAAAAAAGGCCTAGTCTGCTTGGATTGGATCTGGGTTGAAACTCATCTCTGGTTT
The DNA here is from genome assembly GCA_009819775.1 of Phoenicopterus ruber ruber. Lineage (NCBI taxonomy): Eukaryota > Metazoa > Chordata > Aves > Phoenicopteriformes > Phoenicopteridae > Phoenicopterus > Phoenicopterus ruber. The sequence continues at coordinate 11,370,658 of CM020221.1, read as the reverse complement.
TGACATTGCAACCTGTGCTACCTGTCCAGAAAGCTTTGCAGTGAACTGCAGATAAACATTTGTGAAACACAACTGTAGAGTTACTTTCTGGCAGAAGAGTAAAATAATATGAAAGCTGGATATGTTAAAAACAAAGGTCCTTGGTAGATATTAGTAATAGAAATATGCAAGATATTCTAGCACTTCAGGTAAACTGTTAAAGAAAAACAGATCAATACGGGAATGGTGAGAAGATGGTGAAAATTGTGAAACGCTCTTGGACATTTGAAAAAGTCAGAACTTTGTTCCCTAATAGGTACCTCTGTTTGGTTGACTTTATTCCTAAGGGATTCAATTTTCCAAGGCCCAGGCCTATTGGTTACCTCAGAATTGGTTTTCCATAGTTCCTCATTTAAATTATATGCTCACTCTGTCGTTAATTATCTGGATTTCTCTGGCTGAGAGGTAGTAGTAGTAGATGTGAATTTTATTGCTCTACTAAGTGATTATCAGTTAGCAGTAATAAAGATTCAAAAGCTAGTTAAAGCCTTGAATTTAATTAGTTTGGGACTCATTTGAATTTGGCAAATCCCTTTTTGACTGGAAAAAATGGAGAAAATTCCACAGGTATTTCTAGGACAGTGTCTTTGTTTTCTTTTCTTTTGTTTTAATTAGTATTATGCCTGGTATTTCCCAGTGGGTTTCTTTGACAAGATCTGGAATATGTAGGTTTTTGAAAGATAGGGATCTGAATGTTGGTGTTCTAAACTTTGAGAAGGTACCTTCTGTCTCTAAGGGACTAATTATGAGCTCTGCTCCATACACAGCCTAATACTGTCATGGAGAGGAGGGGACATCAGTCAGGTAGGCTTGTAAAATTTCTCTCCATTGTAAGTTTGCACTTGAGTTCCTTTGACCTTTGGTGGCAGACCAAATCGCTCTTGCACGTGCCATTGTGTGCAATGTTGTGCCCATTTTCTGTGGCTGTCACCCATTATGTACTGCACAATGCTGGTAGCATATTTTATAGCGGGAGGTTCTGCACACTGGTAGAAAATTGTACAAAACAGGGAATTGTTTGTCCAAGCATGTTTCACATTCCCTTTGCTGTTTATTTTTCACCGTCATTTGCCAAGGTAGTTTAAAATTAAAGTGCACTACTTCAACCTGAAATGAAGGTTTAGATAAGGAAGGATCTAAACAGAGAGGGTTACCCTCCTCATAGTCTTTCCTGAAGGAATCTTTTGCTGTATGCCTCTTAAATTAACATGAAAGTGTGTTTTGGATGCAGCTAGAGGGGGGAAGAATCCCTCGGAATCTGCCAGTAGTGGTTTTTGGACGTTGGCCAAAGATGTTTAAGGGAAAAGCCAACTGTGTCTTTTTTTCCTCTCCTCTGCAGCAGGAAGGTAGGATCCTCATGTTGAGGAAAAGTGAGGCTAAATGAACTGTGAAGATAGACAACAGTTGCATTTCTTTCATTACTGGGGAGCAATTAAATGTTATGGAAATAAGAATGGTATGAGAACCGTGTGTAAGGGCAAAATGTGAAACCACACCTTAACTGTGACGAGAGAGGAGAGGAGGCATCCCTTTTCCTTGTCATAAGGTTTGCTTTTAAATACTGTGATATGTAGACTGCGTAAGAATCCTTTAGCGATAAAATAGGAGATAAAATGCAGATATGTGGTTCTGTTGTACGGCTGGGACCATACCTTGTGAGATGCTAAATTTGGGGAAGCAAAAAAATTTACTGATAAAATTTAAAAACCATGATACTGCACTGACTGAATGTGATTCAGGAGAAGGATTGTTGTGAGGACCCTGTAAGAAGTCCAGGGTTCCTCACTGCATCATTCAGGTCTAGCTGGATCATGGAGTATGGGTCACTTTGGGAACCCAGCCATGACTATAACTAAATACTGGCCAAATATTTTGGAAGCCTTAAATGTTTTGGAGAACTTGAAACATGAAACCTAGATGCTGCAAAAGAACTGAGTTTTCTGAAGCATTAATACAGCATTTGGCATAAAGTGGGTCCTAAATAACTGGGTTTGACCATTCTAGCTCTAGTGCTGAAGACTTGTGGAACTGCTGTGTGGAAACAACATGGAATATATTCCTCCTCTGAGGTCTCCCACACCTGCATATTACTGGTTTAGAACAAGACTGTCAAACTCTTCCTGTATGCACTTTTAGTTTGCCCGTAATGCTGTGTGTGTTCGTCAGATGTATATATTTCATTGAGTTCTTATGAAGCAAGTGAATGTGACAGTAGCATTTAGCAAGGTTTGTTTGCTGGGCTTATACTTAAACTCTTTATAAATTGCAGTTTTGTATTGGGAGGGTGGGGGGGTGGGAGGCTGCTGATATGTCAGCTGCTCAGCATGAAACTCGTGGGAGATAGGATTTACAGTCCTGACCTGAATCTGTGCAAACTCTCTGAATTCTGGGTCGCTGGAGTGGTGTGTTGTCAGTGTAAAATAGCACTGTGCTATCAGTATGCCAGCAGCAATAAAGATGTACTGCTTGTGTCTCATGAATACTAAATTCCCATGCAAAGTTCAGATAGAAAGTTTCACATGCATCAGTCATGTTTGCTGCTCTTGTAGCTATCTCCTGGTTCCATATGTAAACATTTCAAAATAAGCTTCCAATGGTTAAACTGTGTAAAAGAAATTAAGATTGGAGACAAAGCTCTTGGAGAAGTTAATGTGATGTTCGGTGCAAACTCCCTTATTGATTGATCCCAAATGACATCGCTTGAGGATTTAATAATTAAAGACCCATTTAGCCACTTTACTCTAAATTACTCTTGTATTGCTCTCTTTCCTGCCCCTCAGTAAACTCCAAAGCCATTTAAAATGGCAGAATTGACAGCTGATACTAGTGGACTTACTGGTTATATCTGTACAGTTAAATTAAATGTGCTTTGGACCATTCTCAGGCAGTGAGGTCAGCTGGTGTGGAAAAACCCATGTCTATATTATGAAACTGTTTTACCCTGCAGCACAAGGGACAGGTGGGCAATGTTCAAGTTGTCATGTTTTTTCTGGGAATGATCCTTGTTATCTGCTGTCTCCAGAACCAGGGGATGGGTTTGGGGAGTGTGATTTGCTACATGCCAAAACTGTTTGAGACTTAAAAATGTAACAGTCTAAACAAGTAAGTTTCAATGCCTCTTAACAGTGCAGTCTCTCTTTCCAAGCACTGCTTAATTTGCTATTGTAAGTGTACCTTTGGATAGAGTTCGTTTCACCTTAAGTATTTTTAAAAGCTGTGAATCTAGTCTAACATGTTGGACAACAGCTGATAGAGAAATCACAAGTTAATTCTTCCTGTCCTAACCTCTCTGTCTGAATTACCCACTGAATATATAAACATGCATAAAGCAGAACTGTGCACAGGTAGATGATATCAACCCTTTTAATTACCTGCACTACCTTGGAGGAGATATGTGCTGGTTTTGGCTGGGATAGAGTTCATTTTCTTCACAGTAGCTGGTATGGGGCGCTGTTTGGGATTTGTGCTGGAAACAGCACTGATAATGCAGAGATGTTTTTGTTACTGCTGAGCAGGGCTCACACAGAGTCAAGGCCTTTTCTGCCTCTCACCCCACCCCACCAGCGAGGAGGCTGGAGGGGCACAAGAAGTTGGGAGGGGACACAGCTGGGACAGCTGCCCCCAGCTGACCAAAGGGGTATTCCACACCATATGACATCATGCTCAGCATATAAAGCTGGGGGAAGAAGGAGGAAGGGGGGGATGTTTGGAGTGATGGCATTTGTCTTCCCAAGTTAACTTTTACATGTGATGGAGCCCTGCTTTCCTGGGGATGGCTGAACACCTGCTTGCCAGTGGGAAGTAGTGAATGAATTCCTTGTTTTGCTTTGCTTGTGCGCATGGCTTTTGCTTTACCCATTAAACTGTCTTTATCTCAACCCATGAGTTTTCTCACTTTTACCCTTCTGATTCTCTCCCCCATTGCATTGAGGGGCAGAGGAGGAGGAGCGTGTGGCTGTGTGAGGCTTAGTTGCTGACTGGGGTTAAACCATGACAAGGTATCTGTACAGGAAGGCTAAATATTAGTCTGAAGAAGAAAAGTCAGAAGTAGATAATAGAACTGTGAGGTGCAGGTTTAGAAATAGTGGTGAATATTGTATGTATGTAAGGTCGCTTACAGAAAAGCACAAAGGTAAAATAAAATAAGGAGCATAACTGCAGAGTGTTGGAGAAGGAGCCTCTAATGAAAAGAAAAGTAAGGGTGTAACAGATCCTGGAGGAGAAACAGCAATAGAAAAAAAAAAAATAGGGGATTATATTGGTGCTAACGGAAGGCCAAAGTAAATGGAAGTGAGCAGACCAGAGTTTTAAACAAACAGGAAGTCTTGTAGTCTGAGAGCTGGTTTAGTAAGATATAGCCATTTAAAAGGGTCAGTCCCTCCAATTTAAAAATCGTGTATTTGGAGGACTTTGAAAAAATTCTCACCTGAGTCTCTACTATGTAGCAAGTACTTTGTAATTAAATTCTAGTGTGCTGGGTTCATATTCTGACAGATACCAGAATCCTTGCCTCATTGCATAATTAGACAGTAAAATAGAAATGTTCCTTTCTAATAGATATATAAAGCAATAAGGATATTTTAAAATTCCTGTCAAATCACTCCATGTAAATTACCTAATCAGATACCATAGCTACATAATGTAACGTTAAAAACAGCAGAATTACACCATTACAGAAATCAGCTAGCCCTGTTCCAGATTACAGGGTTTTATAATTACAATGTTTCTTCATCAACCCACTCCACTTCATGCTGTCACATATCTTTGGAATTGTTACACACATTTCCCTCTCTATATGTTTCCATCCTCTTACAAATGCATGTTTTTCAAATATTTTTTTCTAAAATCCTTTTTTGGTGAATGCTGATGCTGGCATGTTGGATATATACTAGTTAGTTTAATGGCAAAACAGAGGCTCTGTAGAGTACTGCTTGTTCAGGAAAAACAGAGCAACCTCCTACCCCATCACCACTATATCCATATGTGTAAATCCACAACAGTGGGCAGTGATGAAGTTTGTCCTGAAAGGCAGACCACGAAAACCTGAATGTCGAGAGCCTCTTCATCTTAGAGATGCTCTGAGGCCTTGACATAAACTGTTGCCAAATGATCTAAGAATGCTGTGGTTATGCAGGATTTTAAAGGAAATGAGATTAAATATGGTGCTCACCAGCAAGTTACTTTTTAAATATTTAGGAATTTGATAAACAAAATGGTACAGTGCATTTAGATCTGATCTGAATCACATCGGTATCAGTAAGAAATGAATGTGTATTGGTTCCCTTAAAATAGGAATATCTTGCCCCTGGTGTCTCATCTCTTCTTTTGCAAGGAAGAAATGATACAGATGAAAATTCTACTTTGTGCATGGAATAAAAGGGGATGAGCAAGGCAGTCTTCTGCTACCAACTGGAAGGCAGTTCACACTCAAGTGAGTTTCTCCCAAAGATGCAAACATAGCAATGAGTTTGAGTACTTTAGGCTGGGGTTCTGAAAAGCACTTTTTAAAAACTCGGATGTTTTAGGTATGTTCGTGAAAACACCAAAACATGATGGATATTCTGTGAGAGGCTATGGTGTAGCTGTACCACGGAAGCAGATGCTTGAGTGGGCTCTGTGTAGCCCCACAAAACAAGAAACATGGCAGAATATGGTGTGAAAACATCCAAATTGATTGCTGCACTACTGGAAACACTATAACCTGAATAGCGTGAAGGATTATATGGCTATAGGCCTTACCTCATAGCACAGCTTGAAGATATAACAACATAGGCAGGCATTAAGTGAGCAATTTTTGCTTGTGACGTGTTTTCAAATTCAGTATATTTGAAACTGACTCTAACAATGGACTGGGCATTCTAGGAAGGCAAGTATATCTTATTTACCTCTCATAATAAAATATTTAAATATAATAAATAAAAAATTTAAATTGTTTCTTATGGAAAAATGTACTATAAAATGAAAAGTTCCTTTATATTTGCCTCTTTAATTCTGAAACTGTAAATTTGATCAAATTTCTGTGAGATTTAACATGCTGAGAGTCAGAAGTAGAGAACAAGTTTCTACACTATCACAGCCTCTTTATAAAATAGTTAGTTTTTCTTTGTCAGCTTCACATACTTTTTCTCAAATACAAGGCCTTGTACTGTTTGAAAGAAATCAACTAAATTTGTCCTTGCTCTACAGTTTTCTCCTGTGTTCAGTTTCATTAAAATTCTTTTTATAATACAAGCCTCTTTCTAGATGTGACATGTTGTGGTTTAACCCCAGCTGGCAACTAAGCACCACACAGCCACTCGCTCACTCCCCCCAGCAGGATGGAGGGAAGAGAATTGGAAGGGTAAAAGTGAGAAAACTCATGGGTTGAGATAAGAACAGTTTAAAAAATGAAATAAAAAATAACAATAATAAATTGTAATGAAAAGGAAAACAACAGAGAGAGAAATAAAATGCAAGACAGACAAGTGATGCAAACGAAAGCAATTGCTCACCACCAACTGACTGATACCCAGCCAGTCGTTGAGCAGCAGCCCCTGGCTGAGCTTCCCCCTAGTTTTGTTGCTGAGCATGATGTCATATGGGATGGAATATCCCTTTGGTCAGTTGGGGGCAGCTGTCCCAGCTTTGTCCCCTCCCAACTTCTTGTGCCCCCACCCCCCCCCAGCCTCCTTGCTGGTGGGGTGAGAAGCAGAAAAGGCGTTGACTCTGTGTAAGCCCTGCTCACCAGTAACAAAAACATCTCTGCATTATCAACACTGTGTTCAGCACAAATCCCAAACAGCGTCCCATACCAGCTACTGTGAAGAAAATGAACTCTGTCCCAGCCAAAGCCAGCACAGACAAGATCAAGTATTTGTCTTGCAGTTTTTCTGTACATTAAATGCACAACAAAACTGAAGTAATCCTGTTAATGATTTTAATCATGGCAGAGATTTTAAACATCCCAAATCCCCTTTCCCTGCAATACCAAAGGTCCATGATAATGCAAGTGAAATGTAGAAAAAGGACCGATAATTTTAACATATAGTAATTTCAGTTTTATATTAATCAGATTCAACTTAAATAGCAAAAGCAAGAACCTGTGGGGTTTTTTATAATGGCTGAGTTGGGTTTGTCTTTTTGCAAGTATATGAAGTAAAGTGTTGCTAAGACATGTTCATTGAAATGTCTGGTGCTTTTACTCCAGGGCTGGCGGGAAGTCAGTTCAGCCAGCATATGTCACTGTCATTTTCATATGAAGGCCTGATACTGGCACATAGTTAAAAGCCAAACCTCCGATTGTTGTTCTGTCATATTACTGTTCTTTTTTCCTTCTAGCTTGCTTCTGTGGAAGTGAAAGTAAGGGGGACCTGTCAGAGTCCAGTACTGTCTGAGCAGGTTCTTTTTAGGTGTTCCATGCAAGAATGATTTAATGTTTAATTATCAAGTTTACTTACTTAATATATTTGGCGTTCCATGGGATTTTGATTTAGCACAGTGATACTGAAATCATAACACATAATATCACAAGATGAATATGATTCCTGTTACCAGTTCCTATATGCTCACTGCCATGATGCTGGGTATCCACAATCACTGGGACTGAATATGTGGGTTGAAGCCAGCTCAAGCCTGTTGCTCTCTTCAAATTTTTTTATTAGTTGTCCAGTTTAGAATTTATATTGGGCTGAGTCATGTCTACACTTCCCCATCTCCACTTACTATCTCAGGAAAGTCTGTTCATACAACCTGGTGACCCACTGGTATAGCAGTATACGTAAAAACAAAGGTTACCCCTAGCCTTCCTTGTGTTGAGATAATTTCAGCTTGCTTTATGATAACTGATGGTCATTCTTACATTATTGCCTGAGCTCATTATTTTTGCCCATCTCCTCTGAGCTACCTTCCATCATGGGGGTGTACTGGTCAGTCACATTCCACCTCTTGGCTCAGACCAACATTGAACAATTACTGGTGTTACACAGTGAGCTTAATACATTCATCATATACATGACCAGCCCTCTTACAAGACCAAATACTGTAGTCTCAATAGTTTGAGTTACTTGGGTAGACTTCAGGGCAGTGTTTGACCTTTCACTATTTATGCTGATCTTCAAAATACCTTGATGACATACATAAATGAACCTTTGGCCAGGATGGAAGTGTTTAATGGAACATTGCTGCCCTAAGAAAAATTTTTCAATCTAGAAGAATTGATCATGGAATCGTTTAGGTTGGAAAAGACCTTCAAGATCATCGAGTCCAACCATTAACCTAGCACTGCCAAGTCCACTGCTAAACCATGTCCCTAAGCGCCACATCCACAGTGCTACCATAATGGATGTTTCTGATTTGATAGCACTAGTATTTTTTTCTGTAGTGCCTTGTCTTCTCTGGAGGCTAATGTAATACCTGAAAACTCTGGTTACAGTTCAAGGATTTTTGGCAATCCTAAAGATTGAAGGTGTCTGGAAAAACTGTCTGGAAACTCTTAAAGCCATATTATGGACCTCTGGGATTAAGAAACATTGAGTTAAAGGCACGTTTGAAAGCTTTATTTCTGTATTGCTTTACCATTCCTCCACTCTTCTGTTTTACTCTCTTGTTGAACAGGAACTGTTCTCAGTAACAAAACTGACTATCTGGATAAGCTAAAGATCAGGGCTGCTCTTTGGCTCCCTCTGGCCCTCAGCATACATTTCCTCTGTTCATTCACAACTTTCCTTCCCTACTGCCTAAAAAACCTTTACAGTTGACTTGAACCAGTTAATAGCAACTCAGAAGGCAAAAAAGTCCTGGTCAGGAAAGGAATTAAATCGAAGACCTGCTCAATTTCCAGCTAATTGGTTCTGGTTTTCTCCCAGCCAAGAGTGGAGTCTGGACAAGAACCCAGAAGAAAGTGCCAGGGAAGGCTGGCAGAAAAGTTAAGAGTCTGGTTCACTGGTGTTGTGAACATAACACTGACCCAGACTGAAAGAACAGTTTAGCACCAAAATAAATATGCCCTTTTCTATGGAAAATGTGAGCGAGGAAAAGGATGTTTGGCTTATGCAGAAGATGAATCTGTTTATACAATGCAAGGCAAGTTTCCTTATCTGACAGTGACCCGGGGAAGATGATGCATCTCTGGCTTAGCCTGAATAAGGCTGACCAGGAAAATTCTCAATTTTTTTTTTTTTAATAGGAATATAGGAAAGGACCACCGCAGTCATAGTCCGTTCCTTTATAGTAACAAATCACTGTGCAGCTTCATTGGAACTTCCTGGTTTGCTGAAAGCGGAACATTTTGCACAGACCATTTTCATTTCAGCAAAGCTGCGGTAGGGCTCTGACAGATTCCTGCTGGGGTTCTAGCTGCCTCTCCTGGCTCAGCCTTTGGCAAGCTGCCTGGCAGGTTGACAAGCAATAGAGAGCCTGACAAACTAGGGGTTCTGGCACCTGTGCTCATCACTCCTTGGTAGGTGAAACTTGCAGGCTTTTTAAGACTTATGATTCCAAGGCAGCTTGGTAGGTGGACTGCCCCAGACTGAGGGCTTGCTTTTCTTTTTAAACTGTGGCATAAGAATATAACCAGCATGAATGCTGATCATAGATTACAGCTTTTTAAATAGCACAGGCAGGAAAACATTAAGTCAAAAGTTTTTGTAACATGTGAAGGGGAAACCTTTCATGTGAAAAGTTTTTTCGTTTCTTGGTTTGAGAGGAAAATAAATATATGCTATTTTTATTAAAATATTTGACATTGCAGTTGCTTAATAGCAAAGTCCAAAGTTAAAATTGCAATATATTACCACAGTAATAAGACTATCTTAATGGGTTGCTGTAGGTTTTTGTCAGTAACTGAAAATTAGATATTCTAAATCTTGTTATCACATATGAATTGGGAAATTCATATGTGAAGTAGATCAAATGAAATCTAGAAGGTTTGTTTTTTGGTCCTTGCCCTGTCTGATAGTTTTTATCACCAAGCTGTCCTGTTGTGGCTGAATGTGTTGAAGGGGAGAAGTAACAAGCTGTGAAGGCTTGACAAACTACTCAGTAATAAAATGTTAGCCTGACTTTCAAAATAAAACTGTGGCATCCTCAAATAACTTGTCAGTGGTTATAGATGTATCTAGGAGAAGTGGCAAAATGTTAATTGGGCTCTACTAATAGGGGTTGTACCACCTAGTCTGATGGATATTAACATTTCTGGTATCAGTGAGTTAATTCAGAATTAGATTTGGTCCTTTTGCAGAAAGAATACATCTCATCTTTGAAAACACAACCCCCTACCACCACCACCTTGCTCTCCCATTCATACACAGTAGTGTTACTGCTCTGTGGTCTCACACGTCTCTGCCATTGGCATTTCCAGTGTCTGAAGTCCCGTCTCCCAATAAAGACTGACAGAACAGACAGAAGGTGGATATTTTTCTTCAGAGCTAGAAACTCCCTGCAATTCTTCTTTCCTTTCTTGAGGTTGCACTGGGCTTGCTCTCTTTTGTTTCACTCCTGAGTGATGGTTGGATTGAAATGTAAATGTATTCTGAGCATTTTTTCTAAAACAGATTTGATTCAGGGAGATGTCTCAATTTTATAGATGCCTGAAATATTTGCTTTAAGAGAATGAAATAAATTTGCAGTGCCATCTTGTAAATATGTCTTCAAACCCTGTTAGCTTTCATCACATTTGATCAGCTACCTGCTATTTTGCTAAGCACATGATTTCTGTTCATTTCTTAAGGTCAGGCACAAAGTGGCTATGAACATGGTCTTACAGCATAGCAGGAAAAATGTTTCCTTTCAATATCATTCCGCAATTTTTATCCCATCCAGGATGTACATCATACAAACCCATCTTGATCACTGTTCTAACTTTTTTCTTTCCTTTCCCCTCCTAACGGTTTCCAGGTCTGGCTTCTTATCTTGCCCTGGAGCTCTACTGCAATTTCCCATAATATTCCAACCATATATCTTTCAATTCAGTAGAAATTGGCAGTGCTGCTGCAGTCAGCATGCATATATCTTTCCTTTCTGCTGTCTTGGGCTGCTCCTCCTTCCAGAATGTATTTCTACACACTTTTCTGTCTGTAGGAATCCATCCTTTCTATAGACTTTGTTCTGGAAGTTAACTAGTTCTGTCGGTTTCCTGATTAGACCAGGTCTCTCAGCCTGCAATTTACTTCATGTTTCTTCTTAGATTCACATACTTGAGTTCCTTCTTTCTTGTTTATTTTGTCTTTTGCATTCTCAGAGAAAGAATGGAAGGATCCCCATGTGATGAGTCACTATCTTCTAAATGATCATTCTTAACCCCATCTTTTTCACTTGCTAGCCATGGCCTCATTAGTTCTTTCTGGCTCAATAACAGTCATCTATCAGTGACTTTTTCCCTGAGTAATGCAGGTCTCCTTTTTATCCTTTTAAACCTTTAGTTTTATTTCAGATCCAATGTGTATGGTATCTACTGTGAATAGCTAATACATGTCCTCTACCTTTATTGAAACAAGTAGATATTTCAATATAGAAACTTTAAAATGAAAGCAAACAAAAAACCTGACCAAAAAGCTGTTTGAGCTACATTCCCTTAACCTCCATTTGTAATTATGTGCTCCTTATTCTACCAGCCACATTTTCATCTAACAAAATGGCAGTTTTTATTAAAATATATTTAATTGCCAGTTCCTGCCTCCCAGAATGTTAGCAGGATTTCTGTAGTGTTGCTACAGAAAACAATTTAATTTCTGTGTGAGAAACAAAATTTTTACTGTGCTTTGTGCTATTGGATCATTAAAAGGGATTTGAAATGAGGCAAGGGTCAAAAGAGAATTTAGGCTTAGCTTAATCAAAAGCAGAAGCAAATCAGTAAAACGAGCATACGTGGTCAGGAACAACAGCTAATATATGTCTTATGCTAATTTCAGCGATCCTGCAAGAATATTGCACTTTAGAGTAACCATAGATGAAATCTGGTAGGTATGTCTTGTACTCTAGGAATGGCGTGGAAGATTTTATGTAAGCATGGTCCCCATAAGGGCTCTGATTAAAACAGGAAAGTAAAAGCCTCAAGCAGTGTAGTTAAAATTTACTTTTTACCTGACCTTCCAGCCCATAAACTGGCTGCCTTTCCAGCTCTGCCCCAACAGGGATTTCAATCGTTTCCACTGCAGCCAAGAGATCAGCATGAAGACTAGGATCTAGCCCTGTACTGTATTGTTCTTGGATTAGTTACTGCTCAGTGATCTTCATCATTTTCTCCGTCCCCTTTGGAACTACTTCCCACTGTTAATCGTTCATTATAATTCTCTTGAAGGCCATGGAATCTACAGGATCATTGTGTGGTTCAATTATGTATTTCACTGGTGGTTTCTGGACAGGCATTGCCATCTTCTCATTAAGTTTCCCCTGGTTTTATTGTTGCTCAAAGCTCACCCTAGGGCATATCCAATAGTCATCTATTCTGATTCCTAGTATATGTCTGCAGAGGCTTTCACGAGGGGCTAGGAGATCGTGGTTTGTGATGGTAGAACTAGCACAACAAACAGTTCTTCTGTGCTCTCTTTGTTACTCCACTGGAATGAGAATGTGTATTTTTTTCTATACCATCTTTTTGAGCTCCTGCTCCCCACCCTGTCCAGAGATGGGGAGAAATCTTGCAACAAAAATAATTGCAAATGTATCCTGTCTGTGCAGCAAAGAGATCAGTGAGCTTGTGAAGTTCCACTTGACACACAACAGTAGGACATGTGCTGTCATACATCTAAAAGTCATAGGCTGAGGTGGTTATTTTTTTAGCCAAGGGAAGTGTATGTGTGTTTAATAAAATGTATTTTAAATTATAATCCAAGTGCTATTGTGCTTTGTGGCAATTGCAACAGGAATCTCCGTTGGTTCCCTACGTTGTTTTTTGCTGAAATGTTAGATAGAAGCATAATTGCATAAGCCATATAATTGCATGTTGCCCTCTCATATGCATTCAGATCTGATTAAAATAATCTCTTCTGCCATCCTGTTTGTACATTCGTAAAGGTCAAATGTGTTATTAGGCTTGACTATTCAGCTGCAGGATATAGAGGACTTTTTACATCTGTAATGTGATACACACAGAAGCCTTTCTGCTTACAAAATGACACCTACTGGTCTTGAGGGTCACAGGCATGTTTTTCTTATCTACTTCATTGCAAGTCATGGTGCCAAATCTAGTCGAGCCAGAGAATAAAGTGTGAACCTGACTGGAAAGCTGTGGTGTTGCCTTGACGATGCTCAATATTGAAATGCTGTTAGTCTTGAGTCAATTATCTTTTTTGATCTTTATATTCATGTTGTATTCAGAACACTTACTGCAATAGTTATTTATGGGGAAGTATATATAATTCCTTTTATCTTTCCTCTCTCTTTGAACACGTTGAACATGGTTCACAGGATGTTAAGTGCAGTATATTTGAATGCTATAGCTGTTTTCTCTGGGCCTACAGCCCAGCTACAACTGACTGGTACAGAATGGTAGGAGTTGGAAGGGACCTCTGGAGACCATCTAGTCCAACCCCCCTGCCAGAGTAGGGTCACCCAGAGCAGGCCGCATAGGACTGCATCCAGGCGGGTTTTGAATATCTCCAGAGAAGGAGACTCCACAGCCTCCCTGGGCAGCCTGTGCCAGGGCTCTGTCACCCTCACAGTAAAGAAGTTTTTCTGCATATTTAGATGGAACTTCCTGTGTTCCACTTTGTGCCCGTTGCCCCTTGTCCTGTCGCTGGGCACCACTGAAAAGTCTGGCCCCATCCTCTTGACACCTGCCCTCGAGATATTTATAAGCGTTGATGAGGTCCCCTCTCAGTCTTCTCTTCCTCAGGCTGAACAGCCCCAGCTCCCTCAGCCTTTCCCCGTAGGAGAGATGCTCCAGTCCCCTCATCATCTTCGTGGCCCTCTGCTGGACTCTGTCCAGTAGTTCCTCATCTTTCTTGAACTGGGGAGCCCAGAACTGGACACAGGACTCCAGATGGGGCCTCACTAGGGCAGAGTAGAGGGGGAGGAGAACCTCCCTTGACCTGCTGGCCACACTCTTCTTAATGTATCCCAGGATGCCGTTGGCCTTCCTGGCCACAAGGGCACACTGCTGGTTCATGGTTAACTTGTCATCTACCAGGACTCCCAGGTCCTTCTCCTCAGAGCTGCTTTCCAGGAGGTCAACCCCCAACCTGTACCGGTGCATGGGGTTGTTCCTCCCCAGATGCAGGACCCTGCACTTGCCTGTGTTGAACCTCATGAGGTTCCTCTCCGCCCAACGCTCCAGCCTGTCCAGGTCTCGCTGAATGGCAGCACAGCCTTCTGGTGTACCAGCCAGTCCTCCCAGTTTCGTGTCATCAGCAAACTTGTTGAGGGTGCACTCTGTCCCTTCATCCAGGTCACTGATGAATAAGTTGAACAAGACTGGGCACAGTACTGACCCTGCCAATACTCACAGAAATGCCAGAACACTGTGTGTGAGGTGTGTTTTAAGTAATTTTGACAAAAACCTTTTATGTTCCGGAGAAGTTGGAAGAACACGTTTCGTCTTTGAGAAGTGTAGTGACATAAACATATTCTGTGTATTTCATGTGGACTTCTGCATCTAGATATAAAGGAACTGCACTGACAGCGGCCTTCTGATGCCACATAAGGTATTCAGAATTTTACTCTAAGCTACATCACTGTTTTGATATGGAAACTGGAGGAATTGGAAATGTGCAGTCCTGCAAGATACCAAACATGTGAAGCAACAGAGGTTTTGGTTGCAGGCTGGGCCTGAGGAGGTCTGAATTTCATTTCCTGATTTATAACAGATTCCCTATGTTATTTTAAACAAATAATTTTGTCATGTAATGCCAGAGCACTCTCTTTCTGTAAAGAGGCAAAAATTATTGCAGTGCTCCTTGCAATTTTGTACAATCTTCTCTGGTATTTATTCATGCTTTTCTTTAAATCAGAAGCCCCTTTGGCATTGCTGTTCCTGGTACCTTTTTGTATCTTCTGAAAGGTCTGGTCAGAAGCTTCCCAAATTAGGTCAAGGTTGATTTTTACTTCAGAAAGGATATGCAACACTTAAGCAGACTGACTATTCTACTGAAGGTGAACTTCTAAGGAACTCTTCAGTGACACAAATCCAGGGGGGCCTTTAGATTTGCTCTTAGTGGCTCTTGCATAACCAGAATCGATTAGCAGCTACCAGCAGCTGGATAATCTGTGTGAAATGAGTTGGTGTTTTCATCCTGTTTTCTCTGTCTTGCAGTTACCTCCTCCTCTTAATCAATAAAGTTGAGGTTATTAGCAGTCTCTGGAAAGGCCAAGAATACAACAATATTGAAAATATGCGGGTGAGGTGATAAAGGCTGAATGATGGATTACATGGGTATTCCTAGGCAGGTTTTGGTTGGCTTGTACCTTCAAACACCTTCTACTCTGGTTATTCTATGAATGAATATACACATGGATTTTTTTTTTTTTTTTAAATAAGTGTTTTTAACAAAAAAAAAAAATCTTCAGAATTCTAGTCTTAGTTCAGTCAAAGTAAAACAGAATAGTTACACTGAATTAATATGATACAATGGACAGTTCAGACCCTTTCCATTTCTTATTACTTTATCCCCTTGTAGTCAGAATCTTGTGGCCCTCTGGGGAAAAGAGTTCAGACAGTGTGAAATAAATTCAATCTGGCAGTCACTTCTCCCATTTCCACATCCAAAACTCATTAGAACTAAACAGAATTCTTCAAAATGAAATAAACTTTCCTACTTGGACAGTGATTTGGATCCATTCCTCTCTTTA
The DNA here is from genome assembly GCA_009819775.1 of Phoenicopterus ruber ruber. Taxonomy (NCBI): domain Eukaryota; kingdom Metazoa; phylum Chordata; class Aves; order Phoenicopteriformes; family Phoenicopteridae; genus Phoenicopterus; species Phoenicopterus ruber. The sequence continues at coordinate 11,354,857 of CM020221.1, read as the reverse complement.
TGCAGCATCTTTTACATCCTTCAGATGTGTTATCTCAGTTCTTTAAAAATGAATGAAATGGGAAAATTGAGTGTGTTTCTGTTCTCCACCTCTGGCAGATTATCTTTTGCATGGCTGCACCAGTAACAAACCAGAAGCTGCTCCTTCACAAGCCTGTGAGTCCCACCTGAAGATATTTGCTGCCTGAACCTAGTTTTAGGTTACATTTAGTTTGAGCTACATTTATGTTTCCAGTATATGAAAAAAAGTGAGATAAACATGTATATTTTAGAAGCCACTTGCATTGTAGGGAAGAATATATACACAATATACTGGTCTTCAATGAAGTCTAAACAATATGTACTCTTCAATGCTACCTACTGGTATTGCAGGTGTTAACTACCTACCTATGCTTATACACGGACATCTTTAGAGTATCTTGAATCAAGCATCCTGTGCAGGAGGCTTGTGATTCAACAAAAGCAGTCAAAGCTTTACTAGCTATCCCTGCCTCCCCTAGTGATTTGTCTCCTCCCATTTTAACATAATTTACTCATATCTAAGGTTCTGGATTGTATAGACTTAGATCTGATTTAGCAGGTCAATTGCAGTTGGTCAGTGCACTGGTATGATGCAGGTTGAAGTGCTCTGTTTAATCTCATTAAACTAGTAGTCATGGGATGACATGGCAGAGGGCAGGGAAACCAGGATGCTAATGGGATGTTGTAGACACATGTGCTCTAAACAGAGTTAATGTCTACCTACAGCAGGATGTTAGGGTCAATGCAGTGGTTCTGTCTCTTAAAAGAAAAGATGGCTTTTGTTTTGTGGTCTGGTCAATCATACATGTAGCCTCTCTAATTCTTAAGAATATTTTAGGATAACTCTGCAAAGAATTCAACCCCTTCCCTTCTTGTAAGAGAAAATCCTTAGAAAAATCACTGTCCACCAATTGCAGAAACCTTCTTCTCATACCATGAAAGGAATATCCTGTCATGACAACTGCTCCCATGCTTTTCTATTGCTCAGGACAGGGACTGTCTAGGCCCTTAACAAACTGTCCATCATTGATCATCAACTTTATGGGATTCAATCTTAATACAGCAAACCATGTAAACACACTAAATTATTAACCTTTGATTCCTGAAAGTTTGTGGGTTGTATTGCTGCTGTGTTTTTTGAGAGAAATTATTGTGTTTTGAAGCTCCCTCTTTCTTATTTTTCTTTCCTTGGGTTCATCTTGGTTTTGTTTTCATTATGTTTCTCTTTGGTGGTGGATCATGGAAGGAGTACTTGAGCTATCCTAAAGAACTGATCTTTCCCTCTGCTGTTCTGCTAGGCGGAAGCAGCTGATCCGTGCTAACTTCAGTCCCAGTTTTGAATACGTACGAAAAGCAGTGTCTAATCTTTCCTATCTGTAATCTCATGACTCTTCAGGACGTTACTTCACCCTGCTTAGCTTTTCCATTATCCAGTTACTGTCTCTGCTTCAGTACAATTCCCTCTTACTACTCAGCTTTTTTTTTTTTTTTTGGAAATAAATGATGTCTTTTCTTGTTTTTGAAAGAAACTTATCTGTCTAATGTTCTTGCTTTTCAACTTTTCGATAAGTCAGTGTTGTAAGCAATTTGCTGACAAAAGCAAGGGCTTTTGTTTATTTTCCTGAATACACGAGGTTGAAAGCAAAGAGGAGTTGATATATGTAAACTTCAACCCTTTTATGGATACAAATAATAGTCCACAGAATAGGTTATTTGGTTTTGGATAATAATTTCCATTAAAAGTTGGATATTTTATGAAGTAGCTATTTTTATATGTGTGTATATATATGTGTGTGTGTATATAGAGAGTAGGTATTTTTATATAAAAGAAAAAGTATTAAACAGAGCACAAAAATCCAGAGTTGGCATTACATATAATGAAAGAAAGGTAGAAGAGAATGAATTCTAGGAATAAATCATAGTGCCTGCATATGTGATGCAGCAGTTTAGGCCTGGTGATGCTTCTGCAACCACTGTTTGAAGCAGAAGCTTCTCTTCGGCTAGGAGAAAAAAAAATGGGTCACTGTTTTGAAAACATCTGAAACTTTGATGCAATACCTAGACTGATTCTGTTCTCATTAGCATAGCTTTTGAGTCCTCAACTTAATTGGCCTCAATTACTGTCATACAATGCCAGTCTAGTGGCAGTTTAAGCCTAAGTAGTATAAATTACAGTGAGAATGGATTTGCAAACTTGACTTTTATTTAAAAAAAAAAAAAACCACACAAAACCACCTTAAAATACATGGAGAGAGTTGCTTTAAAAAAGAAAGAAAGAAAGAAAGAAAAAAAAAGACAGCTCTGTATATCCCAAATGTTGAACTGCTACTAATTGAAAGGACAGAATTGGCTCAGAAATGTTCATGGGAACAAAAGGTGATCATTCAAATGGCAAGGTTATGACAAGCCTCTTTTACCATTTTCTTACAGATACTCTTCTCAAATGGGAAATGCGTGATGTTTAACAGCTGATCAGAGTGGGTGTGCAGTCTCTGAACAAGATCCTACTGCTTCTGTAGGAGACAGCTTCCAGAAATTGCTTCTAGAAGAGTAGCAGCTACTTCCAAAGGGAAAGGTAAGCCTTTGTCATGTGAGACAGTATGTGCCTTCCCTGAAAGATGTGAAATACAGCAAGAGCCTGAGGTATTTATCAGACTACAGAAACATCGCCCTCTTCTGGGAACAGAAAGACAGAGTAAGTTGAGGATGTTTTTCAAAAATGCAAACGAGGTGTTTTGAACTCCTGTATTTATGACTGTATTACTCTGAGGCTGTTAAGAGTTTTAATTTTGTGGTTACCCCACCTGCTGTTTCGTTATTAAAACCTTAGGTCTGATTAATCAAAAATGTATTCTGCAGTCAGATCACACAAGTTCTATAAAATTTGTATGCATGAGTATACTGTGGAAGCTGTTCATGACTGAAATAATTTTTAAAGTTTCTGATATGTGTTTACGTGTCTTATGAGAAAGCAGTATGGCAAAACAGGAGTGTTGCGCCTAGAGTCAAAACATGATACTGCTGTGAGGAACTTCCTTTCCTTTCATATTAAACACACACATGCTACATGTAAAGGGAGAGTTCATGTGACAAGTTATTTTCATGAACACATAAGATGTAGTATACCAAAAAAGTATGGCTGACAAAATGGCAAAAATAATGCAAAAACTTGGCAAATTCAATCCTCTACATCATGTAATTCAACGCATGCGATTTCATGCCTCTAAGGGAAAATGTCATTGAGCCACTTGTTTTAAAACACAACTATTGTATGAGGACGGTACTCATGACTCTTCACACTTCACCTAGCTTAACTCTGACATAAAGAGGTCTATTGATATTTCACTGGCTCCCAATTTTGCTGAATACTTTTCTCACAACAGAAAGTGTGATGAGAACTTCTCTTGCAGTTCATGTTTTCATGAAGGTCTTCATTTGATATGTGAATAGTGAAGCCTTCACTCTTTCATGTAGTCTAGGGATAATTTAATTCTTCAGACTCTTCATAACTCTTGCTGTGGAAATTATTTTTCCCTGGTTTGTTTTTGTACAGAACCTAGCACCAGAACGTTGCTGTGTATCTGCACTTTTGTTCTTTACTGCAGTTGTTTATAGCTTTTATGGGAGCTCAGGCAGGTAAGCTCTGCTGCTCCTGTTAGTTATTTTCCTATATTGATGCTGCCACATCCAGCAAGTATAACGAGGTGAAAAATGGCAGCAGCTCTGCAAAGCAAGTTTGAGGACAGGACAGTAGTGTCCAGAGTTGAGAGGATGTCATGGTTTAACAAAAACATCCCTGAATTATCAACACCGTTTTCAGCACAAATCCAAAACATAGCCCCATATCAGCTACTGTGAAGAAAACGAACTCTATCCCAGCCAAAACCAGCACAGAGGGACAGAAGGTAACAGCAGTGAGGCTCACACCGAGGACAGTTTTTGTGTTACGTTTGCAACACAAACAAATACTAGCAGTAATAGTGTAGGTGGGTTTATGCTTCAGAGTAATGGTTTCAGTGCAGCTGAACACTAAATCACTGCTTTCTCTAGTCCATTAGACTCAGGACAGAATGAAAACAGCTTATCTAATGTCTGGAACAAGTCAGAGAAACAGTTAATATTAATTCATGAGGAATATATTATAGGAGGTCTGTTAAGATTAAATTTACAAAGTGTAATTTCCAATCAGATGAGTTACCTTTTAAAGAAATGAAATGAACTTGCTTTTGGGAGCCCAGTCTTTAGCTGCCCTTTCTGGTTACAAAGCAATTATTTCCATGTACAGTGCTTTGGCAGTATAAAAAACACTGCGGAATGGCAAAATGTTGTGTGAAACTTAGTGACAATGCATGGAATTTTTAAAAGGAAGAGAAAGAACTGCTAAAAATAGAAGTGCACCTCAGAAGATCTTATTCAAGTCTCATGTAATTAACTTCATTCTGAAGCAGGTGAATTGGATCCAGGTTCTTGTGTGTCTGAAAGTTCTTCCTTACCATTGCAGGCTGCATGACATGACCATGTGAACACTTGTTTGTCCTTAACGTTCTTCTCCTTAGTAGTCTGATTGCTTTCATCAACTCTTACTGGTATTTTCAGATGCGTGTGTTGTCTTTCTGCTAAAAAATGGAGATGCAGCTCTCTATTTGGAGCTTACCAGGGTTGTTGCTTCTTCCTCCCAGGTATTACGGACTGATACTTGCTTTGTTGCTTCCTGTGAGATCTGAAAGACTCAGACCACTGTGTTGGGGAGTGGCAAGAGTGGGCTGCTCTGCAAGGAAAAGTGACAGCAAAGACAGGTGGGGCAACAGTCTCTCTTAAGCCAGAGTAGCAGGTCTGGTGACAGTACCCAGGGCAAACAATCATCCAGTGATCATCAGACAGGCCTGTAGTGATGAGGCAGGTTTGAAGTCAAGTCAGCAAGGCAAGTCTGGGATCAGAAAGGTACAAAGCTAGGCACAGTGTCGCCTACAGCATGGCAAGGGCAAGGGTCTGAGCTTCAAGGCAGCTCATGAGTCAAAGGGAAGAGACCCCCACAGACAGGCCTTCTCACAGCTACTTCTTGCATGGCTCTTTCTCAGAACTTAGTGGTTTTCACAGCAGTCTGATCCAAGGTTATACAGCTGGTGCCATAGCAGAGGTGACCTTGAACAGAGGTAGCTAAACCCCTCAGAGAGCTTGCAGAGCCTGTTGGTGTGCTCAAGTTGCTGACATATGCTAACAGCGGGATTGTTCCTCCATGAGGACAGGAGGGTGCTAGAACCCTTATTGAGGCAGCTGTTAAGACTAGCCTTGTACTTTGTACTTATGTAGGGAAATTGGCTGGGTAGAAGTTGGACAACTGGAGGAGTATTTGGTCTGAACAAGATTCCCCTTGTAACCACTCTCATTTACGTGCTGTTTAGCTCAAAGAAACAGAGTGTCATTTTTCTGAACATGTTTGATCTAGCTGGTTAAAGACTAATGCCAAGCTCCTGGAACAAGTCATCCAGCTCCAGATGGCTAACCACATGTTCTGACAGTAGTACCATCAGAGGAAGATGCAGTGTGACAATGTATCTGGCCTCTGACCACGTTTCATATCCCAGTGCTATCTTTGGCAGAAAATGTGGCTGGCTGGAACTTAACTTTAGGTATTGGAAGCCCAGTGCTGAGTATCAGCAACATCACTTAGCATTTTCAGGGGAGGCTAAAACGGACATTAAGCTCCTTGAATTTTGTTGTACCAGTGAGTTACATGCATCTCACATTGCCTGCCTTTCTCTCCTTTGCCCTCACAAGGTGGCCAGTTATTCTAGAGAAGTTTTACCAAAAGAAAATTGAATATAGGCCGTTTCAACCTTTGGAACTCAAATTGTCAGCCTCCTTTCTTCTATCCTGTGTGTGTGATGATAGAAGAAGAGATTAAATCTGAAGCTTGTAGTAATAAGCTATTGAATGAGGCACCTTGGATGGCTTTGCGCTTATAAGTAGCATTTGCGCCTTTAAATAGCATTAAAAAAAGATTCTAAGTAATGTAAAGGTATACCAGGTTGTTTTCAGGGGAGCGTGTCATGATACACATATCGTGCACAAAAAAGAGCATGTTGCAATTTAGCATGGAAGCATGCTAGATTCAACATCCTGTGTTGAAACCAAAGAAACTGTGGTTGAACCTGGCACTGGTCATTTGTCATCTGCAAAGATCAGCTGTGAGACCAAGAATGAAACATGTTTTTAAGACTTCTGTTACCTCATGTGGTGTTTAAGGTTCTGAGCTTTGCCTGAGCAACTGTGTGCATCAGAACAGGCAAAGGGTTGCTTTCATTTAAACGCTTTTCAGGAAGATCACAGGAAAATTTTGCTATTCATGATGCTCAGTGATTTTTTTTTTTTCTCTTTTTCTCAATTGCAGGGACTGTAGACACCAGTAAGAACAAGGTTTTCCCTCCTGCAGACTCTGCTATTGTCCTTTTAAAGATCTCAAAAATAAGCAAGGTTATTTTAGCATTTAGCTAACTTGAGGTACAAAAACCTATTTCTACTCGTATCTTTCTAAAAAAGGGTTTAACATAAAAGTATGTAAAAAATGATCTAGAGAATGTTAGCTGATTTTGTTCTTATCCACACAGTAAGCATTAGAGCTTTCAGTCTAAGAATCCCAACTAGACTGTGGATGGTTTTGGGGTAGAGTTGTTTTGCCCCCCTGGCTAAACATAACCTCTTGTATTTGAACTCCCAAGAAATACAACTGTATATAAGACAAAAGAAAAAGCTGTTCTGGGAAATATGTTTCAAAGGGGCAGCCTGATTGCTAAGAATTTTGTAAAGAGGGGATTTCTTTTCCTGCTGTTTCTTCTGACCCCAGCTCACTTGGTGATGCTTTACATCCTGAGGTAATGAGTAAAGGAAAAGGAATGGAGGGATGAGTTAGTCTTTTGAATTCAAAATCCAAGTGGATCTTCATGTCAGGAAGACAGTAGGCTACCCTTGCTGTGCAGTTGACCAACAGCACATCTGCCGAATGGGGAATTGTCATGGTTTAACCCCAGCCAGCAACTAAGTACCACACAGTTGCTCGCTCACCAGCCCCTCGGTGGAATGGGGGAGAGAATCAGAAGAGAAAAAGTGAGAAAACTCATGGGTTGAGATAAAGACAGTTTAACAGGTAAAGCAAAAGCCATGCACATAAGCAAAGCAAAACAAGGAATTAATTTGCGATTTCCCAGGGGCAGGCAGGTATTCAGCCATTCTCAGGAAAGCAGGGCTCCATCACGCACAACGGTTGCTTGGGAAGACAAACGTCATCACTCCAAACATTCCCTCCTTTCTTCTTCCACCAGCTTTATATGCTGAGCATGACGTCATATGGGATGGAATATCCCTGTGGTCAGTTGGGGGCAGCTGTCCCAGCTGTGTCCCCTCCCAACTTCTGGTGCCCCCCCAGCCTCCTCGCTGGTGGGGTGGGGTGAGAAGCAGAAAAGGCCTTGACTCTGTGTAAGCCCTGCTCAGCCATAGTGGAAACATCTCTGCATTATCAGTGCTGTTTCCAGCACAAATCCCAAACAGAGCCCCATACCAGCTACTGTGAAGAAAATGAACCCTATCCCAGCCAAAACCAGCACAGGGATGAAACCAGAATAAGATTCAAATCAAATTTGCACCTTCCTATCTCTCTTCATCTAGCCCTCAAAAGTCACTCCTGTAGTTGGAAGTTGGGCAGATATTCATGCCTTTTAACTTCAGGTATCAAATTTAGTTAAGTTAGGGGTCTACATTTTCTATTTACATAACAAAGAGACAAGTTCCTAATTTATAATACTGTCACTTGTCTTTTGGAAGCTCCATCAATTTTTTTGGCAACTTGGGTATTTAAGTCTGATGCTTAAAGTTAGGGAAAGTTGTCATCTTTCAATGATGTGGGCACATTTCTTTAAAATCTAGAGTGTACTTTTGTGACCTATTGGAAAAACAGCCTTGTCTTTTTGGCCCTGAAATGCTTTGGAGTTTTGAGTACTGTGGAAAGGATATGTTCAGTTCACATTTTTGTGAAGTGACATGAATTAATATGTCCTGGTAAACATAACTGCTGCAATTACTAGGTTGTAGCTAGGTATGTCATACATAGCATGTGAGACAGTAGGATCACCCTCATAACTCCAAATGAAAATGGGCTTTACAGAAAACCTTCACATCTGATCAAATCCAACAAAACCAAAACAACTTCCTATCGTGAGGGTTTCTGTTTTTTTTTTTTCTTATTAATTAAAAGCAAGATGAGATAAAACAGAAGTTTATCTGAACTGAAAATCAAAGACGGGCATTTTGGCCTTGAGGTCCTCACTGGTGGGACAAGCTCCATCTCTCTGAAGAAAACCAGCTCTGCATGTTTTACAAGATCTTTGATGTGACCTGGAAATTATCACTTTGTAGTTTCAGGCACATCTGTGTTTTAAACCTTTATGGAAGTAATATCCACACAGGAAGAATACTTCTTAAATGAAGTAATATTTCATATGGAGTTGAATACACTTCAGTCAGCCGGTCCTGGAGCTTCACTTTCCTCTGTGTAAGCTGTGAAAATCAAAGTATTGCCAATGATCTCAGTTTTGATGGACAGCATAAAATAAATGTGGTGGGGGTAATCAGAACCACAGCGGTACTGGGCAGGGGGAAAACTGGTGTGACAGTGAGTAGAAAATAATTTGCCAAGAATTAATGAGAAAATTGCATGGACTGTAGGAACATAGGGTGTAAAATGTTGCTCTCCTTTTTGTTTTTACCTGTCTCTTGAGTATAAAACGTGTAATCTAACAACTTGGGTTAAATATAGTGATCTGGGGAAAAATATCAATATTCATTAAAAAGCAGTGGATTACAGACTTGCAGAACAGTTAAGGTTGGAAGGGACCTCTGGAGATGATGTATTCCCTCTTCACTGCTGAAAACGGGGTCAAATTAAACCAACTTAAATAATAATGAGTTGTTATTTCTTCCACTTCAAATTCAATCTATTGCATTTACTTCTGGCTAAAAAGCTAGAAACTAAAAATGCAAACTACTAACACAGTTTTCCCTGTCTTACCAACTACCATAGGTTCTATGTTCAAAGGCTGCAATACCATTCATGCACAGAGACTTTACAAAGTCAAAGGGAGCCTGAATTTGCACATCTTTCCAGTATTGGAACATTTCTAGTGACTGTGAGTTGTGTGGCAGCTGGTAATTTTTGTTGTAAGTTGCTGGGAATCGTGTTTTCTGTGATTCTCTAAGACTTAAGTTTGCCTTAGAAAAGCAAGATAATAAAAATGTGTTTTCCTCATTTCCTTACCACTGTATTGAAGTGGTAAGGAAATGGGTGACTATTCAGCTATGTTTTGCCCATGTTTATTTTCCATAAGTCTTCTGCCACTTTGAGTATTATGCATAGCAGTGCGTTTATCAGATCTCTCACGTAACTATATGCAACAGTGTGATGGGGCAGGGCTATGAACTTATTCAAAGTCAGCAATTGTAATTTCTAATTGTTCTTTGTAGCAAAGGGGAGACAGTCCTTTTCTTCCAAAAGGCTTCGCTATGCTGTTGTACTAATGCCACTCTTGCTCCTAGCAGCTATACCGTGCGCGGGGTTCTTAGGGATAAAATTCCTTGCTTCCCTCAAAACAAGTGTCATCCAAAACCAAGTTGTGCATGTATTTAAGATAAAATTTTACATCTGAATTGTTTTTTAGAATGTTGCGTAATATGTTATCTAAGGTAGTTCAGAAATACTAATAACAACTTTACAACTGGAAATTAGACTATTCCTGGCCTCAGTTCTATTATCTGGGGTAGATCACTTGAGTAAAATGCATACATTGAATTTTTTAAAGTACATCTTGGGTAGAAGTTGGATGTGGAGGGCATTATGCATATGTATTAAAATTCTTTGTATGCAAAATCTTGAGAAATAGGAATAGCAGATCCTCTATTTGTGAGGATTGCAGCATCTATTTCATTAAAATATGCATACAAAGGTCATGCCTGTTTCATCAGCTCCATGCTGGCAAAATATTAGTATTTAAAATTCATTGATACTCTCTGTGATTTAGGATTAGATACCATTTTGTAAGAAGCTGGACTGGGTTCAGATTCTGCAGTGCTAGGTGGGATATGCAGTGGATTCTGCTTTGCATCTTCTGTTCCACCTGCTCATCAGTGCATCTCTCAATGTGAAAGATGTTACAGCCTTGGAGCTGTAACCTCATCTGGCAATTCAGAGTACTCTGCTTGAGGAAGCTAAGCAGAATTTGGAGAATCTCTGCTATAAGCCTCCAGGAAATCACTTCAGGCTTTATCTTAGCACTAGGGTATCCTGAACTTAGTCCCTGCAACTAGTGACACTCTTCCAAGTTTCCTTAGGGGAGGCTGCATGCTTTTAAAGGAACCTTGAAGTTTACAATTCTCCTTTTTGGCATGTGGATGAATAATCAAGTCCCAGCCAGACAGGCTCTGCCTGGGGATTTCTGTATGTATAGTCATATCTCTAATAACATAGTAAAGTATGCAAAACCTCCTGTCTTTAATTTATGCAAAGGACATGTGTTGGTCAGTCTTAAAGCTTGCCAAAAACATTTAGTGGGTTTAAAATTCATCAGAACTTCAAAGAGCCCTATGTCCTTACCAGATCAGGAAGGAGGGGCGTGAGTGGGACTCAGTATGTGCAGCATGTTCAGGTCATTCTGTGATTAAATTTTTTTAACCCTCCCACTTCCTAACAAGTCTAGGGGAGTAGTTTGTAACTGAACCTGTAATGGAATAATTTGCACAGTTTATCTTCAAGTGTGGAATGATGCTAACTTGAAACCCAAAGATATTTCTAGTGAAACTGAACTGTCATTCCCTATTAACCTGCACTTGGTCCTTTCAGGAGCCTGAGAAACCTTCCTGCCCAACCTTGTTGTCTTGCTTTGGTAGGTGAAAGCTACCAAGGGCAGCTTGGCTACATCTTCTTTGTCCGCTTTACCCTGTATCCCTCCTGGTATGTTTCAAAGATCCTTCCAGCTTAATCACCTTGTGTTCTTTATCTTCCATCAGCCCCTCTTGGAGTTTTGAAGCATGTGTTTTAATATTATATTTGCTCTGGTAGTAAAGTGATTATAAGAATTGCCTACTGTCCACCAGTCCGAGGTCTTGCTGCACTCCTGCACCACCATTCAGAGCTCCTTCAACCATGCCAGTGCAGCTGTTTGTTTTTCATTTTGTCAGTTACATCCCTAAAATCATCCAGGTTAAAAAATCCAAACGCAGAAGTGGTCCAGGGAAGGGGAATGAATAGCTAGGGGTAAGGGGAAAGGGCAATTCTTAAGCTATTCCTGCTGCCAAGAAAAAGATGCATGAAACTGTTCCCTTAGTGTCAGGTGAAGGCAAAAATGTAGTACAGAAGTAACAGGATACAGTAGACTTTGATAGGTATAGTGTATCACTGCAGGAGTTCTCCCTGCTTTGCTGTCAGTCACAGGCTATGAATGTGCCAGATACAGCTTGATGTATAGTATTTGATTTGATTCATTACTCAGCCCTCTAACTGCAGCCATATACAAAACAGGCTCAGACTAGCATTCCTTGACTGAAAGATTACTGCCTGGAAGATGGATGCAAATACAGTTATAAGAGGCAAGGCAAGCAGGTAGAGCAGATACAGTAAGAGAAATGCTTGGATCTTCTGTCCTCTCCTAACAGTTTGCTTGTCCTTTTGGCATTGCAAACCTGACCTAAATGTTCATGTTGTAGGTTCCTGTGTGACATTACATACATTTGTTATAGTCCCCAATGTGTGGATGTAGGCAAAGTTGTTAGATAAGGTGGACAATAACGTTAAGTCAGGAAAAACTTAATGTGTGTGTTCAACATAGTTTGGTCAAGAGTCTGTTGTGTGTGTGCTTAGTCCAGGTGAGAAGTTTAAGAGTAGAAGGAAATCCAGCGAAGTGACAGCAGGGAGTCCTGGCTGTGACTAAGTCTTCGAACAAATAGGAAGAGCAACAGAAAGTTGCTGGTGACAAGCCTGACAGGAAACGAAGAGAGCAGAGAGAGCTTCTCTACTATACTGTAGGATGTGGTACAGTTAGGAAATTGGTGAAAACTTGACAAGTGAGGAAGAGAAGGGAGAGATAATACCACTGGGACTTTTGGCAGTGTATATTTTCACAGGGGAAACACAACAAAGCTCTGTGGATGTTGAAGAGAACAAAAAATAGAACCAATTGGCATACCAGACTGCAGGGAAAACAACCCGCTGTTTAACACACACCACCACCACCTGCAAACAAACCCCAAAAAAACTATGGCTATATATCATGTGTCTAATGACTGCATTTAAAATGTACAGATGTTTGTAAATGCAAGATCCATTTGAATGGAGAACGGTGATTTACCTTCTCTGCAACCTTGATTTAGTACCAATGCTTCCCTCTTTGTAATAAAGAAAACACCAAAGTCCCACCAAAACAATGTTGCCTTTTATTTTCAACAATATTAAAAGGAACAAGAAGAAACCTCAGAACTGAGCTAGAAAAAAAACACTGGTTTGCCAATGGTAAGCATTTATCAGAGAGGAAGTCATTTTCTTGAGGACCAATCACTTATAATCTTTGGGATTATGACAAGGTACGTCCACTAAATGCATGCCTCAGAAAAAATTAGTCAGCTACGTTATGTGGTTTCCCTGGACATATTTTGAAAAAGTAAGGGATATTCCCTTCATGAAAAGGGGGAAAGAGCTGAAACGGTAGGTGAGACACATTTTTAGTGTGATAATCTTTAGGTATTTTTTTCAGACTCTACCCTTTGAAATTGGTAGGAATAATGCAAAAAGGCAACGCCCTGACTGTTATTTTAGGTTCTGCTTTTTACATTGCTTTGGAGTCGCTGATTATCTTCTGATACCATGGAGAACTGATGCAGAGAATCTTTTATTCCAACTGTTGAGCAGCAATCTTCGCTGTAAAAAACTTAAAGTCCCAAGCTTTTACTGGTGTAAAATGGTGTAGGTTTGTTTATTTCAGTGGCATTAAGCAAATTTACGCCATCTGAGGATTTTACAGATTATTGCATCTAAAGCTATATATTAGAGCCCTTAAAAATTTCATCAATGGAAGATGATGATAAATGGTATCAGAATGAATTGTTACATTTCTTTAAAAATTCTCAATTCTTTAAATGCATCAGCTTATTTGTAACCACTGAGTACTTTGTAATGCTGGGGGGCGGGGGGGGACACACGACACCTTCTGAAGAGAATTCTTAGCTAAAACCAGAAAAAAAAAATCTATCAAGAAAAAGAAGAATACAATACAAAATAAAATACTATAAAGTTAGTAAAGCTGTGTTTTTAAGGTTTCTTTGTCTCTAAGTGAAGAAAACTCTGAAACAGCAAAAATTAATACAAACAATCAAAAATTACTAGGAGAAAAAAGCTGAATCCATACTTCCTTTGAGAACAAAAAGGTTATGATGAGGAAATAAAGTGGTAGAATTGTTATTGAGAGTGTTAAAGGATATGGAAAGCTGCAGAGTTGCACTGTGCATACAAAGGAAAACAAGGGAGGTTTCACAGATTCCTTGAATATTAAGGCAAGTGTGGTGGCAGTTTACAAAAACTCTTTTAAGACAGATTGCAAAGAGAAAAAAGTTTAACACTTATAACTCAAAATGGAAATAGTGCATCCCTGTGAAGTCAAGGGTAATAAAGTATATTTGGAGGAATTATTGGCTGACTAGTATGGTGTCTTTCAGCATGGTTTGATCTTTTAATGTAAGTTCAGCAGGGGACACCCAGTTAGTTTGACTCATTGCCACAAAGAAATGGTCTTCTGATTTAGTGATACATTTATCCAGGTTGTTAGTATGGCTAGTCGCTGCTTACTTGTTACTGTAGCTGACACTGTTCATCGTTGTTACCACCATGTCAGAAAGCCCTGTTGTGCCTGGCATGGTGCAAAGGAAAACAGAGAGAGATGGTGTCTGTCCTGGAAAGTTTACAATTTGCATAGTGAGAGGAGAGAAAAGGGTGATTTTAGGACATGTAATTTATCTTGAAGTCCTTAATGAATCACATGAAAAAGCCTGTTTCTCCTTATTAACCACAGAGGGATTCTACAGTGATGAGCTCTGCCATAGGAGCTACACTGCTCTGAGTTAGGTGAGATGGATGTCCCCCAGTATGTCACAGTGATAGGCATGATAGGATGACATGGCTCAGTGGTGCTTAAATGTTTGAGAGCTTTATATATATGTCATGTGTACATGCGTTTGACAGAAGACAGTTGCAGGCAACAAGGCAGAGAATGGTTGGAGGAAGAATAATAAAGATATTTAAATTAGTATCCTGAAAATGGAAGGGTGTCAATGTAAAGTGTCTAGGCTTTCTCCGAGTAACTCTGAGCACTGAGATGAACTCTAGGCAGGCTCTGTCAGACTCCCTTGCACCAACCTTTGATCTCTGTTGTGCTGTAGCATACATTTACATGCATTACAGTTTATACAGTTTATATGCTGGGAGCTTTTTGGGTTTTTTTGTTGTGGGTTTTTTTTCCTACAAAGGAAAGATCTTGGCAGAAAGGCTCTGTGACATAGTAAAAAATACAGCAAAAATAAGGCTTGCATGTTCCTTAGGGCCATTATGGAACAGGTGGCATCTCCCGTACTGGCAGGAATAGAGTTCCTTTTGATCAGGAGGAGAAGCCTTGCCGATCTTAGCAAATACATGCCCCTGTGTGGTCTGACCCTGCCTTAGTAGGGTGAAAGAGAAAGCCAGAGCAAAGGAGAAGAGAGAGATCAGTGGTCTAATCAGATCATCAAAGGTAGGAGGATCCAACAACAGATCTTCAACACAAACAGCTTTGGGACAGGGCAGCTTCCTAAAGATAGTTGGGCTAAAAAGGTGAGACCTAACCCATACCAATTAAAGTTGTATGACTGCAAGATAAAAATATAGATATTTTAATGTACAAATTAGTTTGGTTACTTACATTCGGGCTTTGTTTCCAGAGTGTTTCACTAATAGACCTGTTCACTGGGTAAGTGCATAAAGCTTTCTTGATGCGTATGCATTAACATGTATCAATTAAGACATAGAACAGAAGCGTCCTTCTCTGTGAGTTAACTGATTAGCCACAAACCAGCTTAGGATCTGACTGAACTGGGATCTAAACACAGAATTGCTGCAACCATGCCAGATACTACAGAGAATTCATGAAGCTGTTTGCCACAAGTAAGTGGAGAGGATACCTGTTTCTCCAGGATGACCTGTTGTTCTTTACTTTCCTATTGCCTAGGAGGTGCCAAACCCAGAGGATTTGTTGCTTCTGTTAGATCTGCAGAGGTCTCAAAATGACTAGTAGAGGTAGAGCAACTGCAGCTGGGGCTTGTTGGCCAAATCAAGCTCAGGCCTCTGGAATAAAAGGAAGATGTGTGAGAGGGGTTTGGTTTGAGGTAGTGGGAGGGTTACACTTTCCTTTACGCAACCCTGCAGAAAAAGAGCTATAGACATAGCTGATTTTGTTCCATTCACTTTTAAAAGAATAGCTTTATGGGGTAGTGAACAGTCTTGATAAGGCCTAGTATAGAGGGTTTATCTAGGGAAGAAATCTTGGTCTGTGGGGAAAAATATAGCTGTATACTATAAACAAATAGAGGAAGGCAAAAAGATTCTACAGTGTAGTGTAGTTACGGTGCAGCAGAGTGTGACCTGAAGAGTAGTGTTACATTAATGCAACCTAAAGCACTTGCTTGCATTTGTAATTCTAGAATACCTGAATGACAAGGGCTCTTAGGGTAGATGGCATAAATGCTTGTAGTAGCTTTCTTTCCCATAACTCCATTAATCCTCTAGAATGCTACATGCTGATCACATTCCTGCTGATAAAATATTAACTACATTTTTCAGTCTTGGCTGAAAATATGAAGCCATGTATGGTATAGTTAAGCCAAGGGTGAAAGTGGACAAAAAAAGCAAATCAAAGGGTGAAAAATATATGCCTGGAAGAAATACAATGGGATATCAAGAGAAAACCAGTAAAACAGGTTCCCTTAACCATTTGCATGTAGTGGAATAAATATACAACACTCCTGATAGTTTTCCAAAAGGAGAGTTCTTTGTGTTCTGTATGGCTCAGGTATCAATGGGGTGATGGAGTATGGTCCCTTTAATCAAGCAGGGTGCTGCGTTCCCAGACAGAGTGCATCTGTGCCATCTCCTCTTCTGGTCAGCTGTTGCAAGCTGGGGTAGAATTTTGCTGGTGACCCAAAGTCACGTGCCAGTTACTCTCCCCTACCTCTGCCTGAGCTTCAGAACTACAACAGCAGTTATCCTGCGCTACCAGGATTGTGGGAAGGAGCAGAGCGGTAGAAATACAGGCAAGAAATGCATTTCCCATATCCTTATCTGTCTTCAGCATGTTGTTTCACAGTGGACTTCTACTGAATGGGTTGTTGCCTTAGCAATGCTGATGTAGAGAATGAAGAAGAAAACCTTTTAGGGAAGCAGTTGGCAGCAGTCTGGATTACACCTTCCACATGGAGGATAAGTAGGCTGATTGAAGCTGTCTGTCAAAGTTTGGCTGGAGCAGTTAGTTTCACCTGGCTTATTCCACTACAAGTCAGTGTCATGTTTTAATGTGAATTAGTTTTTAAGGCTGAAGGCTTGGAGGAATTTGCTTCTCTTATGTTTTCTGTACTATACCTAGAGATAAATAGAAGGCAGTATTAGGTAGTGGTGGAAAGTGAAGGATGGTGAGCCACTTAACAATGCCTTACGTGTTTACAGTGCCTCTTAAACAAGAAGATTTTAGAATGTACTCTATATTGTGAACATAGAAATGTGTTATGTATTATGATGTTATAATAGTTCTTGATAGACATGTAAGTTTGTATTATCTTCTATAACAGAATACAACCAATATATTTAATGTACTCATTAGACCATAAGCTTAATTATTTCAAGAATGATTTGTTATCTTGTGGAATACAACTGTGTACAGTGGGGGCTGTGAAGTAGGCTAGTGATGGGTGTATCCAGAGTTCATTGAAAGATGAAGGGGAAAACAGGGTTAATTCAATTAAGTTTTGGCCACAGAACATCCACTTGTTCATACCTGATAGTGATAGCTGTAATAAGTAGTTCTTGCTTTATCTGTTAGTTGTGATGTAAGCCTGTTAGTGCAACAAGACTTGCAAGCTCTTTAGATATCAGATTAATATTGCTAGTAGCTAACTTGATGAGCTAAAGACCATGTTTGGGGTTTTGATAACCTATAGGTAGAAAAAAATGCTTGACTTCAGGGTGCTTGGAAAGCTGTTCTTTAGGTTTAATTGTTTTGAAGCACTTCAGAAATATTGGCCAAGGAAAGCTGATATCAGCCTTGCATTGTGTAATCTTGCTTATATGTAGCGTGGTCACTCTATTGTACTATAATTATTTAATTCTACTCATGATTCAAAGAACAAACAGAAATGGATTTGAGTTCTATTGTCATTTGTATTTCTTAAATAACCACTCAATGGAAGGGGAAAAAAATTGCTTGCGTATTGGATGCCCACTGAGATTTTTGCTAAAACAGATATCCCAATAAGAGGGTTGTTAGGGTCCAAGCTGGCAGTAGACCAGAGTACTTTGTCTAAATCGAGACTCTCCTAAATTTTGCATATCTCTCCTGATTTACTGCTTTACTTATGAGAAGAGAGTGGCTGTGGATTGTATTTTTAGTAAGTGAAATAAACCCAAAAAGAACAGGGGATGTGGAAAACAAAAATCTCCTCAAGATTAAAACTTTTTTCTTAATGAAGCTTTGGAGTTTATTCACACTTTTACTAGAACAGTATAGAAAAACTCTCCATAAAAGATGGAAAGGATGGCATTCAGCATCCTCTTGCTCAAGAGAGCATAGTCTAAAAATAAATCGTTCCTATCACCATGGAAGTTTCTAAAATCTTGTTTAGTTTTTGACTGTCAAGATGATACTTTCTCTGAAATGCACTTAAGGATATCAAGGAAAGCCTTTCTTATGTCTGCGTGAAGCCAATACAATGATACCTTGGTTTATCTGGTGCTCAGCAACATTAACAGAAATGCAAATCAAAAATATAGTAATTGAGTCACTAGTCTTTCAGTCAACCAATAATAGAGATTTGGGGTAATTAATTAGTTTAACCAGACACAAGAACATGAATATGAAAGACTAATACCTATGTAATCTACACACTATGGAACAAGATCTGGCTTGTTTCACTCTTTTCTGAAGGATGTTGTTGTTAGGCAATATTGATGAAATCAGCAACATAATTTCAACATTGGAGCTTTTGTATTTCTGTCCTAGCTATTCTAGTATTATATAACTTAAAGATACGTGACAAGCTTAATAGCGTTTAGTTGCTCCCCCCACTGCTAATGGTATTCTGGGCTGCAGTAGGTCGAGGGAGGTGGTCCTTCCCCTCTACTCAGCACTGATGAGGTCACACCTGGAGTGCTGTGTCCAGTGCTGGGCTCCTCAGTACGAGAGAGACGTGGACATACTGGAGAGAGCACAACGAAGGGCCACAAAGATTATGAAGGGACTGGAGCATCTCTCCTATGAGGAAAGGCTGAGAGACCTAGGATTGTTCAGCCTGGAGAAGAGAAGGCTTAGGCGGGAATTTCATCAGTGTATATAAATACCTGAAGGGAGAGTGCAAAGAGGATGGAGCCAGACTCTCTTCAGTCGTGCCCAGTGACAGGACCAGAGGCAACAGGCACAGACTGAAATACAAGAGGTTTTGTCTGAACATCAGGAAACACTTTACTGTGAGGATGACCAAGCACTGGCACAGGTTGCCCAGAGAGGTGGTGGTGTCTCCGTGCTTGGAAATATTCAAAAGCCACCTGGACATGGTCCTGCGCAGCGAGCTTTAGGTGGCCCTGCTTGAGTGGGGTGTTGGACCAGATGACCTCCAGAAGTCCCGTCCAAGCTCAACCAGTCTGTGATTCTGTGATTTTACATTCAGTTTGCATGAGTCTCTCTAGAAAGCTCTAACAGATAGCATTTGTTGAATAAAAGCCAGTTACAGCAATGGGTTTCCTGCAGGAGTTTCAAGACTGTAGAATTAGGTCTTATACAGCTTTTGATTTTCACACACGTGGTGTAATTATTCCTAATTTTCGACCACTACAGTTAGATAAAAGATACAGGAAATGCACAAAATACTGTGATTCTCAAGGCCAAGAAGGATAAGCTAACCAACCAAATAAAAACACTTGTACTATCTGTCACGGAAGGCAGAATAATACAGAAGAAATTTATGTTAATGAAGTTTCAGGATAGGCGTAAGAATTATTCAGACACCAAAGGACTTGATAATAGACCAACATAAACAGAAGCATCTGTCTTTCTGAAGTGCTGGCTGATTAAGAAAATTACTGCATGTGTTTAACTAAGCTTTTATACTAACCTTAGGTTAGTGGTGAGGATTAGAGGCTTTGTAATTTTTTTTTTAATGGAGAATTTTTAATTTCATCTTTGTAGAAAGGCGCTTAAACAAACACTTTCATTTACATGTTGGGCTTGAATGTGATTTGTAGAACTGGAAGCTGAAATGTGTAAGTAGCTGTAACTAATGGGGAGAAACCATAGTACAAGAACTATTGGAGGGCTGCTTTGCCTCCTGCTGATCCACCTGCATAGAGAAGATTCTCTGAGCACGTAATTCATTGGGGTTTAGTGTCACTTGGCATTACTGGAGCAGCCATTGCATTGTGCAGAGGCCAATTTTTTTCAGAAGACAAACTCCTTTTCTGCAGCTCCCACTGTTTTCTAGAGCAAATACAGGTGTTTGGCAACTCTCCTGAAAGTGAATGAAGTCACTGGATTCTTGTAAGCTTTACACTACCACAAAAAGACATAAGCTTGTCTATTTTTTTAGAAGAAAGTGCAACAATAAGAGTTTTGGGGAGTAAAGACTGCTGTGATATTACACGGACTCTAAAAATTCCTTTTGTGACTGAACTGAGTAAAATGCTATGAGGGTATAAGAAATAGTCCCTATCCCAAAATCCAGTTGCTGAGACTGACTTGTAACATATGTTTACAAAAGTTATGCGGCATGTGCTACCTTATTGTTGAGAAACCCGCAGTTTACCAGTGTAACGCTATGAGCATTTACTTCTGGGGAAATAGATTGTTTGCTTCATGTGTACTGCAGCATGGCACACAAGAGGGAATAGCCCTAGAGAACCCAGTAGGCTGCTGCCATAGAGCAAACTGAAGGAATGTCACATTTCTTTTCTGTTGTCGCTGTAGTCCGACAGCTAACAGAGCAGAAAAGAGCTGGCTGAGTGAATTCCAAATTTAAGCAAGCTACTCCCTTGCCATGGAGATTTCTGATGGTCAGTAGAGGGAACGAAGCAAACCTGCAGAGAAATGGCTAGTAATGCTTCCAGAAACTAATATGTGGAAAAGACCCTTTGAGTAATGTGATCCCTCTCATTTAATATCATTCTAGCTAGGAAATAATAGAGAACATGGCATATCTGTGGAGCTGGAGTACTGTAACATAACCAGACACTTGCATTTCAGGTGTGCCATCAGACCTGATTTTGCATTCCTTCTACCTGCACCTGGATGCTTCCACAAAACCATACAGTTCCTATAATGAAAAAGCTTAGTCCTCAGAAACTTAATTGAGCAAGCTCACTTGAGAAATTCCTTTATGTGACTTTTTAAAAGTTTACAAACTATGGCTTTTCTCTCCTCTACATTATGTTGAATAAATAGAGATCCATTAGGGAACATCAATTTGGAAATTCCACAAAGTGCGTCTGCAGTACTGAATATTCTTCTCTTCTGTCAGGGTTGTATTTGCAAACAAAGCAAATGAAACCCAATAGCAACTAAGCCTAGGCAGAGATCCTTCCCAGGCCAGTGTTCAGGAGATGAAGAAAGTTACTTGCACTTCTAGAAGGTTGTTAGAAGTCTTAGAATTTCCTCTTGTTAGTTATTCTCCTTTATAATGATTGCTATTTTGCTTTGACAACACTATTTTCCGTAGATCAATTTAACAGACACACAAATGTGATTTGGAAGAAGCTCTAACTCAGTATTGTCACCTCCTTAGCTGTTTAATGAACCAGCACTTCCCTCCTGTAAGTTTAATGGATTATTCTACAACAAAATTAAACTCATCCACAAAGAGCAGCAGATAGAGCAATTACTGATAATTTCATCAAAAAAAAGTTTTCAGCTCATTTTGTCAATTTAGTGAGATGTCTGTAAAGTTAAGAGACACATTTGTTTTATTTTACAGGTGTATTACTCATTTAGGTTTTGTTTTATGTATGAGAGATGTTTAAGAACACTGTGTTCATTTCAGGGCGAGGGTTATTCTGTAGTCCCTGTATTAAGTAGGGGGCAATAGTCAACCGTACCATTTTCAAAGGAGCAGCAGGGAAGAAAATGTCTTTATTTCAACCAAATTACCAATTCCTTTGAGGGACCAGGAATTTACTGAAATCTTGAAGGAGGTACAGCTTTTTTTGTTCAGGGCAACCCATGAAAAGGAGGAATTACTTTTTGCCTAAACTTATGAGTTGTGCAAAACATCAGAGTTCCTAGGCCCTGCATCTGCAACGCAGCCAAGGACTGATTTTTCTCATCTATGCAATGGATTTTTCATATGTCTACATGGTTGCTTGAGGCCAGAATACATTCTTGCCTTACACTTCTATAGCCTAAAATTCCATTTTCCATTTGGGCAAACAGATAATAGTTTGGATCATAGGTGAACAGCTGTTTGTTAATAACTCTTAAAGTGAGAAAGTCAGCAAAGCACACTATCAGAAATAATGTTTCAGGAATGACTTATATGAGAAAAAGAAGAGGATCAAATTCTGTCAGCAGGAATTAGTTCAAACACATCAATGAATACTGCAGTGCCTTCTCAAAGAGAACAAAAAAATTAGGCAATTTTAAAATAAAAAATAAAAACAACAGTGAAAAGGAATCTTTTTTACATCTTCCCAATCCTTTTTGTCATCTCTGTGTGTATGTATATATGTGATATGCCTTTGTATATATTGGTATGTGTTTGAATATTTATTAGCATATTCATGTACATATGTCTGTATACATACCCTTCTCTTTAAAATTACGAACTTGTTTGCTGTGAAAACCCATACAACTGAAGCCACGAACTGACTTTATAGCAGTAATATCTTCCACTACAGGGCCATAATTTATAGGGAGACACCAATACTTAAACAGTAGTAGTGATATTTTCAGGTGGAGTGTGTACAGTTGCATCACAACAGTGATATGCATAGGTACAATGCAAATGTATATAAATACAAATAAGCATATTAGCAACTTCACATTATTAGCTCAGACTAGTAACGTAGAGACTTCATACCAGTTAAGGATTGGCTTCTTTTCAGTAAGCAAAAGTTATAGGTTTTAATCAAGCTATTTATGGGTGGCAGAATTAATTTCCAAGTTTAAAGATTGATGTTCCCTAAGCATAAGCACAAATATCGTCATAGCAGCATTTTCAGAGGTACCTCATTGCTTCCTGTTGCAGCAATCATTTAAATATGAATTGAAATTAATTTTAAATCAAGGGGTGTTTTTTGTTTAAAGCAGCACTAACAACTGTCACAAGCCAAAAGATTTTCCAATAGCCTGAGGTCCAGTTGTGTCTTTCATTTTGTTTGTCTGGAACAAGCATAATGAAAGCATAGTGGTACCTACTGCCCAAACAATATATGGTATCTTACTCCCTATAATCAAAACAGAGTAGAACACGGAATCCCAGTTAACAGGTAAGAAATGCAGAAGCATACAAGATTTGGTGAAAAAACAAAGTTTGATTTGGATTCTTTTACAGATTTGTAGTATGTTGAGAAAAAGTTTTTGCCACTAAGCTAGCTACCACATTTTATATGAATATTGATACTTGCTCTGCACCATGTTCTACGTGTGGTAGAAACTCTTTCTCTGTTTTATTTCTAAATGAACAACTGGGTTGGCGATGGGTCAAGAACTCTCATTTTCTGTTACTGAATGTCTTGGTAATTGATCAAGATGCTGCTGTTTGCGAGGCACTGTGGTTTTGTTCTGTTTGTGTTCTATGACCCAATTTAAGTGAATGCAGGGCTTGGCTACTTACTTACAGGACGAGAATCTAATTTTATTGTTTTCAGTGAACTGTAATTTAGGATTTGACTATACAGGCATCATGGCCATTACAGCTATATGGGACTAGAATAAAGTAAAGCAACAGTTCAGTTAGTATATGTATGTATATGTGAGTGTATATAAACATACATTTTTATATAACATATAAAAGTATGTGTATGTATGTATTTTCATGTACATATAAAAAAGTATAATCTCAACATGGTAATCATCCCGAGTCTTGTATATCTTCCTGTCTTGCTTTTATGTCCTTGAACTAGGCCTCTTGTCTTTAGTTTGCTGATTTGTTGTGTTTTCTCTTGTAAAATGCAGGATTTTTGAGGATCGAAAGGTATTGCTTCCTCGTTGGAGCTTTACCTGGCTGAAACTCTTAGATATCACTACTCAAAAAGAGTTACACTGTGAGCACTGTACAGTGTGTGCAATTATGAAGATTGCTTAGACAGTAAAGCTATGGAGTGTATTCTCTGTCACACTCTAATGAATTTCTAATGACTATCCATAGTCATACAAAGAGATAATTTCCTTACTAAGATAATCTTCTTTTATGTCCCCACATTTTCTTTACCTGAGCCATTATTGCGCTTTTCATGTCTCAACCTGCTTCCACCTTTTTAAAAGGCCTCTTTAATTTTCCTGTTCCTTTTTCTTAATCTTATGTGACATTCTGTACCTGAGCACTTTTGGCAATTTGTGAGCAAGCTTTCCCTGCCTGCCGAGAGTCTGTTTTGGCTCATCCTACTTCCACAGTGCAGCTGGGCATGCTAGATTGAATTCTTCTGTTTCATACTTGCCAGCTGCCAGACCTTAATCTCTTTCTAAAACCAAGAATTATCAAACTCCTCAACTTTTTCTCTCATTACCGTAGCTGAGGCCCATATGGCAGATTTACATAGGAAGACAAAACAAAGCAATTCTGCAATTATCCTCAAAGCAAAGGCTTCTGTGTTGAATCAGACAGTCCCGCTGCACAGATTTTGGTGGAGCAGTCTCGTGTGTCTTTCTGACAAAGTGGTAGACTAAACTGGGCGCTGACTGAGAGCACTGCATTTTAATCTGCATTTCAACATTGACTGCCTATGTGTCCTATGGCTAGTAATTTCACCTTTTTCAGTTTAGATTGTAAGGCTTCCAGAATGAGAACTGTCTTTTCCTGTCTTGCTATATTTGCACAGTGCTGCTACAGTAGGCTCCAAACCTTAAGCATTACTGCATCAGAAGCTTGCTTCCGTCACTGACATCGTATTCATGATCTAGAAACAGTCTTAGCTGCTTCCATGTATTAGAGGACCTCGCAAACATTTTCAGCTCAGCTCTTGAGTTTTCGTTCACTCTGCTTTACAGTGAAAGGATTAGGAATGAGAAAGCCTTCAAGCGCACGTTATGTAATGACTGTACTCTATCCCCTAGAAGGACATCCCATCCTTGATTGGAGGTGAGGCTGCAGCAAGCCAACAAGTTCTTCCACTTCTGAGAGATGAGAGTTGACAGATACCACTTTAAATGCATATGTTGTTATTACGCTAGACTGAGTTAAGGTAGCAAAGGTGACAGGCGTATAGAATGGTTGAATTCTAATCTGGATTTCTGGGGAAACATATTAATTATAAAACTGTATTACTTTGTCACTTCTTTAACAGTACACAAATTTTGTTTTGAGGATGGCTCCTGCAGCAGCAGGAAATTGGAAATATGAAGGTGTAACTGATTCAGCACCATTAATACTAGTCTAATGGCCAAAAATGCATTTTCCACCAGCTGTCTCCCTGAAGCACTCTGGAAAAATTGTTTTAATACTTTGACCTGATCAATTAATATAATGGGTAAGATTTTCCCATGGATCTTCCTCAGTGTTACTGTAAATGTGAACTTGACATGAATCATGTAGACGCTACCGATGGGAAAGCTAGCAGAAAAGAACTGTCTTAGTGAAGCATATATTTTGCCATTTGTATCAAACATTTGTCAGCAGATAGACGAGAGAGAAAAAAAAAGAGTGAACTAAAAGTGAAATATACCTACAACATATCACTTTTCTTCAAATGCTTTGTTTTCCCTCTTACTTTACTCTGGCATATGTCTTTGTTTGCTCTTTTGATTACTGAATTATATCCAAATATTTTTCTTTCAGAATCAGGAATATAGGCCATTGATCCTTACACAAGATTGTTTCCTAGTCTTTTATGTCTGATTGTAGATTTGTTTAAGCAACTCCTATTAAGCAAGGTATTAACCCTTGTGAATTTGTGGGGGCAGGAGAGGGAAGCCAATAGTGATTGTTGCTGTCCTCTTTCTGTTGTTTCTGCTCTGCAATTCTACCTTACAAGTCACTCAACAGGCCCTTCCCCAGTGCTCAGTTGCTCCTATAAGGGAAATAATGGGAAATAGTGTAACTAAATGACCGAATAGTACCTGGTGTTGAAATTGTGAAGTGATTTATATGGTGGTTTTCATCTTGGCAAGCTGCCATCGTTTCAGCAGTCAGTTGGATGCCCAACGGACTCTGAATGGGCACTTGTTACATTAGTGAGATAGAGAAACTTCCTGCCTGCTGTGAAATTGCTTTGTGAGCCATTGTTTCAATTGGGCAGCCCACCCTATTACCAGCTTGCAGTGGTACGGAGCACCTTTTCAATACACAATGCCTTGTGCCAAAGGCAGTGTAATCTCACAAAACTACTGAGTTTAAACCAGCCTCTCTCTACTCCCCCCATACCTCTATACATTAGTTAGAAACAAAAGCTTGAGAAATGGTATTGGAGGGGGAAAAACCCCATACTATTTCCAGTATTTTATCTATAGGTGAACTGAGGAGCTGAGAGAATTACTTAGGTCCTCTTGCATTTGCCAATGGTACAAAATACAGTGGCTCTTTAGAAGATTTTGGAAAATCTTTGGATACTGTTTTCAGTTTCTAGAGTATTGTGTATTAGAGCAAAATGTTTAAAGTCTATCTAGGCTTGGGGCAGAAATTTGCTGTCACATTAACAGCAAAGTATCAGAAATGATGATACTGTGGAGTGGAGAGTTGCACTGTTTTATCCAGCCACAATTTCATGTGTTATGCTGATGTAGGGTGACTATCCAACAGATGCTTTCGCTCACATAGTTCCTTCAGTAATATAGCTAAAGATATGAGGAAGAGGCCATTTACTGCATTAGACTCAAGGATAAAGGGTGAAAAAATACAGTATAAATGAGAATTGTTGAAAATGTCATTAAAAAGGCGGATTTTTCAGAATACAGTGAGAAAAGTCCTCTTAGCCAATCATTCTCATTCCCCTATCTAAATGAGAAGAGCAAAACTAAATAACTTACTGCCTTTTCATGTGTACGTTCTGGGACAGAGGCAATTCCGTCAGCATGAAATCTAGCTGAGATGGAGAATAGACCTTCTGTGATGTGCAACTCTAGTAGCTTCAAGTTAGAAACTTAAAATGATGATGGCACGTCTTTGATAGAGAAACATACAAATTAATAGGCAGGAAAGAGATTGCATGAGGGGGAGTGAGACTCTTTTTCCCTGGTAGGTTGTTCAAGAGAGAACAACAATCAGGCTAGCCAAGACATCCTAGGGAATGTTGCATTTCAGCTCAAGCCACTGAAAGAGTCGGCCCTAGTTGCAGACTGCAGAAGGAGCTGGCATCCAGAGGTCCAGCAGTTGCTGGCTGACATCCAGAGCTCCAGCAGTTCCTGGTCTTTCACAGTCTTCTCAAGTGTGTTAAGACTTCATGCTTGTTCAGCCTGAGGCTGAGGCTACGCTGATAGCAATGTTTTGGTCCAGAGCAGTAGTATACCCTGCTTGTCCACTAGTTGCCTACCTGTTCATTCAGTTCAAAAAGGTTTTGATGCATGCAAACTACGTTCCTTTGGAGAAACAAGTTAGAAGCTCCTGCCCAGGTGGAGACTACATGGATCCCTGTGCCCACTGGGGTCAGCTCCTACTAAGTATTCACATGCCAGCAGGATGCTTTACAGCTGTTAACAGCTCCTGTAACACCCTAAAGAGCTGCTTGTGCTGCAGAAAGAGCTGAATGTACCTTCATATTTACTATGAGATGCCAGCCCTGAGTTCTTTGTGATTCTGCTGCTTTTTGCCTCACCTGCTCTGGTTTGGTGCATTTTCTCTGTTTAAACCTCAGATAATAATTTTTGGCTTTGTTAATTACTGAAAGAAAATTTTCAGAATTAATGAGACTGATTTAAAAATAAAAAATCTGTGCTGTTTTCTCTCTTTTTGGCTACACTCTGGTCATAGTCCCTCATCCCGTTCCGTCCCGTCCTGTCCCCCCCCCAGTTCTATTTTTTCCTATTTTCCAGTAAAAGGTGATGCATCTATCTATAGGTTCAGCACTCTTAACCTGCTTTTTCTTAAAATAATTAGCTTATCATGACATTCTGTATAAAATCCCTTATACTGGTAGTGCCATAACTGTAATTTTGGTGCTTGTGGGGTCTTTTTGCATGTGCATTTCAGAATAAAATTTAAAAAAAAAACAAACAAAACTGTATTGGTAGTGTCACATTGCTTCACCTCAGTCCAAGTTAACCTTCGGTTTATGTGAAGCAGCAGGCGCTGTGTCCTTGTTTGCAAGTTATACAAGTTTTATGTGAGCTGTACCATGACCTTACTAGCTAATAAAAATATGTACTTAAAAATAGACAGAAAAGTCATAAAGGAGAAGGAACTTCAGAGTGGCAATGCTTTTGACATCATGTGTCCTTCTCTCCCCCAGTTCTCCTTGTTCCCTACCCATCTGGTTGATATATAATCTCTGTCTTGCTAGTCTCTTTTGTATGAAAAGGCTCATTTGTACCTACAGCTAAGGAATGGTTTTATTTTTCTTATGATCCTGTCTCAGGAGTCCTTGAGGTATCTCCATATCCCTGTATTTCTGTTATTCTGTGAAATGTTGGGTATAATCATCTTGTCTAGGACCTCAGGAGGAAAGTGAGCTCTTATGGCACGTGGGAAGCAGCAGTCACTGTGGCAGACTGTTCCCACTGCCCGGATGCTGTGGAGCAGCAAAGAAATGTAGGTTAAAATGGCTGGGCTGCTGCCTCTCTCCTTCCAGTGGCCTTGGAACACCTGGTGGATGCAGTCCTGCCGGGAACTTTTATGTCACATTCCCTGTTTTTTAAGCAAGGTGTAAAATAGCTCATTACTCGGTTTAGAGAATGCATGTAGGGAACCTGAATGCTGAAGAGGAAACAGGTAGCAAGTTTTACACATCTGAAGAATTAGAGAGTAGGACAAGTATTCTTTCAATTAGGATTCTGCAACTAATGACATGTTCTGTCAAAGAAAATTGCTCGTGACTGTTGCTGTTGGAGTGTGTATTGGGGAAGGTCATCTCTAAAGCAACAAACATCCTTTAATAAAAATCAAAGGAATCACAGTGACGTGGTCCTGAACTGGTGCAGGGGGCAGATGGACAGAAGGTAAATAATACCTATATAGGGTATGCTGCTGAATAGCTGTTCTATGTGGCCAGTGCTTATAACTAGGATTATACTTAACTCTTAGCCACCTATCTGGCTGAGTTGCAACAATAGGACGCAGGAAGGTGTTTCCTTAAGTTAAGGGCATTGAAACACTCTCTAATAAAGGACTTGGCATAAAAATATTACTGCAGCAATCTAGATAAGGTTCAGTACAGTGCCTAAAAATGTGTCTTCTGTTGCTTGTAAACCCTCAATCAATTATGTTATTTGATCCATTAAGGAGGCTGGACTTTTTTTGGGTGGATATGTTAGTTGACTTTATGACTAATGGCCAGCGATCATACAGTCTGCTCCTTCACCACTCAAAAACCCTCCTGACAGATAGCAATAAAATGGCATCAGATGCCAAACAAGAACAGATATCACTCTAATAAGCTAAGGGAGAGATCCATAATTCACATCCAAGGTCTTATTGTAGCTTGCTTTCTTCCCTAACGAGGTACGGGAGTCTGGCTACTGCTCCTGAATATCAAGTACAGCAAAACAGGGAGAAACTCTTCTTACTTGCTTGTGTTGGGCAGAAGATGTCCTCCTCTCCCAGATACATTTGCAAGCTACGCACTGAGGGCAACATGCAGTTACCGAGTTGACGGCAAATGCTGTGCATCTGGAGACAAACAGGTATACCTGTTTGTCAGGAAAGAAACATCACCTTAACACAAATTACTGTACTTGAAATGTAATTCCAGCCTAAATTGCTTTATATTGGCTTGTGTGTCAGCAGGCTTATGGAGAAATCATCTTGATGTAAGAAGTAAAAACAAAACAAAACAAACCCCCAAACCGAAAAAAATGCATCCCCCCTCAAAAAAAAACCCAAACAAAAAAAAACCCAAAAAACCAAACCAAAACCCCAAACCAAACAAAAAAAAAACCCCACCACACAAAAAAACATCAAAGCAAAAAAACCCAACCAAACCAGGTCTCCAGGATGACTGCACTGAAGAGTTTGTAGAACCAAATTGAGACGTACTTGCCCCATTGTAAGGTCTATAGAATGACTTAAAAATTCTATTCTAAAAATAATGTTCTCTATAGCACTAGTTAGGGGTCTTCCATGGGGAGGCAGTTATTAGGATACTGCTTGGGCTTACAGCATAGAAGGGATAACAGAAGCACATAACAGATGATCCTAGAAGAAAAATCCCTGCTCGCTAGTCTGCAATAATAAAGATTTGTTTAATGTTTATGTTTTGAAGAGTTTTTAGTAAAGTATTGTCTTTAATATGAAGGCTAAAAAAAAAACCAAATCCTTTTAATCTAAAGGAAGATGAAGTATCCTAACTACAGCTGTTCAGGTGAACTGAATATGGAAGCATGTACCCCAATATAGAAGACAACATAGTAGAGCAGTCAGTATGCTAATAGGCATATAAATAAATGTAAAAATAAATACAGAAAAAGAAAAGTATGGTAGGATCTAAAATAAATTGTATGTGTGCGCTTCATATTTCAGGAGTGTTTTTTTCTATCTAGGTTGACAGTGATACATGTTCTTGAATCTAGATCTATTTTTATACTTATTTGTATGTATTGTGTTCTAACTATTGTTTTACCTGAACGGAAATATTTTTTTTGTTTTGCTGCATTGCAAATATACATGGAGCTATAAATGCCACACGCGTATCTGTTTATTGGATTGTCGCCCAGTTTGGAATGGAAGATATCTTGGGTTTCTTGTAAGCTCAGTTTCCATTAAAAAAGAAATCAGTATCATACCTGGCTTACAAATTAAATTTTGCTTGTTTGTAGCTGTTTATCCACAAAAGTTTTGTTTTACCCTTTTTTTTCTTCCTCCCATAGACTGAGTTTAATCTTCATTCACAGATCATGCCTCAATTTTCTGAAAAGTCTCTAAGCCTTGCTTTAGTACCTTCTGAGAAGACAGTTTATGCTCCTTTGGCCTGTTTTAGCTCATCCCATAATTCTTCTGGTGAGCTTTTCATGTCTTTTTTAGTAGCTTAGGGCTTTTCTATTTGTTCCGTCTCATTTCACAGGAGTACCATCTTATAATTTATCTCCTAGGAGATGCCACCTTTCTTCCAGTGCCAATATCAATGCCCATCCAAGTTGCAGAAGATCTCAAGATTTTGCAGGTCAGCAGGTAGTTGGGCTACCAAGCTATAAAGTCGCTAAAAACTGTCTGTTTGCAACAGCTTTTTCAGAGAAGCTGTCCACAAATGATCAATGATAAATGTTGCTCTCTAGACAGACCATATTACGGTCTCATAAGGCTCGTAAGACTCTCCACTGGCTCCTGACATGATGATATTTATTCTGCGATGCAATTAAGGCATTCATTTAAGAACTTTGTCTATTGTATGATCTCAGTTGTTTCACTCCTTCATTCACAAGGGAAGATACAACAGTCTGTCTCATCAAAGGACAGGGTGTGAGATTGTATTGCTGTGCTAACCTAGGTTATGGGACTACAGCAGCTCAAGGCCACTGCTGGTGTTCTTAAACTGTTTTTTATTTCCCTTGCAGATTATATCTTTAAGCAAATCTATTTTTTGCTGTGCTGAAATTTACCACAGCAGGTCTCAGAATGCAGTGCCAGGATTACCCCCTTCCTTGTTTACTAGGCTGCATTGTGCCTGCCACCAGGGTTATACTTCTACACATTCCTTTCTGCTTTCTAGTGACATTTTGATGTCTTTCACCTGGCTTCCTTTTTTCTTCTTTTCATCTTCTTTCATCATCATCATCTTCTTTCCAAGGACATCTGACCTTTTGCTTGGCTTAGCCACTCTGGTTTTACATATTAATTGCCCTGTGTGGAACTATCAAACTGAATCCGGCTCATTGTCTGCCTCTAAAGAGGAAGTTGTGATATTTCTGTAAGTTTCCTCTACATTTTATTTCTCCTCTATGTCAAGTATGATTTATTGACTGGTCAAGAGGCTATTTTAAGCACACAGAATACACATAATAGATGTTTGTGCCAGAGGTTATTCTCACTGCTGTTGGGGTCATGGGCACAACAACAAGAAAAAGCAGAGTGTGGTTATGACTCTAGGGCTTTTGTGCTTTTGATTCAGTGTATGGGTTATAATAACCCAAAGGAGGTGAACAAAGTGTTGGAAGTTAAACCAGGGTCTCCCAACCAGCAGAATATTGATGTGTAGTTAGAGGCTGCGCACCAACCAAACTGTTTCCCGTATCTTGTTAAATGTCATAGTCATTAGAACAAATATATGGGATTAAGAGCAATAATAATGAGGCCTACACATCTGTCTGCACTCTGAATAGCTCAGTGTGTGCTATCTTCCCACCTGTAGTGCTCAAGTTCTCTGCGCAGAACATATACTGTGAACTGGAAAAAAAAAAAAAAAAAAAAAGGAGAATTAAGATTGGCATAGACTGCCCATATAACAAATTTACTAATTAAAATGAAAAAGGCAGAACACAAAACCTGGCTGTAGATATAAGGTCAGCATTATTTATTTGGTGTCAAAAGCAAGGAGGATTGCCCAGAGCAGGTACTCTGAAATGGAATTCGACCCTGTAGAAAGTACTGTGAAATGGAAAGTTATTAGCATAATCTAGTTGGAAGGGAAGGGTCTTACCAGCCTTCTAGCATATGAAACCATGCCCTACAGGGAGTATATAGGTATGTGTGAGAGAATATGCATGCTTTCTTTTATTCAGAAAGGTGCTGAAAGGGAAGGCTGCTGTGAAGTTCTTCTTTGGTCACTGTTGTTTCACTCAATTTTTTTTCCCAGTTAAAGAATGTGATGAGAAGGTACGACAGGGATTGTATCTGTTACTGAGGGGCAGGCTTATCAAAAGCAGATTGCCCCAAATTGAAAATAATTAGAGGATTTGGCATAATTTTTTTTTTAAAAACAAAGCAATATTTGAACCTTTTCTGCATTGTAGGTGACTGACAGAAAAGTGGTGGTTTGAGTTTCATGGTCAGGGGAAGAATAATTGAATGCAGCTTGTTAAACCATTCTCATTTTTCCTTTCTATTAGCTAGCAAGAAATAATCTAAATGGCACTTAGATATTGTAATATGCTGACTGTTTTAAAGCAATGGATTTGACATAATTTTTTAGGAATTTCTGACATTTCTACTTATTGGAGAAGGCTTGCTACATATTAAACTTTTTTTTTTGGAGCAGTGGGTAAAATGGAATATAGATTTGGCAAGCATTTCTTTAAGCTGGCATATATTAAGCAGAGGATGCCAAGGTACAAGTGGCCAGATTAATTAATGCTGCTTCGTGGACACTACTGGAAACATTTTGCGTCCATCCTTTCCCTCTGCCTTTCATACAACTATCCACTTATTCCAATCACCAGAAGACACTTGAACTTTTTCTTGCAAAGCAAAGAAGGATGCGTAAACAGAAAAGTAAAGCAAGATTGCGCCCAGAATTTTACTTCAGCATCAGCTTTTGAGATGTTCTTGGGTGTATGAAGCCAATGAATGACAATATAGTCAGTCAGGCAGCCAAAACAAGGCTTTGAAACTTTCCTGAGATGGGGTCAGTGGCAAAAGTTCATGTTTAAGGTGTTGGAGAAATCTGTTTCATTAGCTACCTTTTTTTGGTCTCCTGAAACTCAGTGCTCAGTTAATATTCAAATCATTATTGGAATTTAATTGTGTGTAGGTGTTTTCCATAATAGACAGTTATGAATTCATAATAATTTATGTCTGTCTTTGCTTAAATGACGTAGTGCAGGATGAGAATTTCCATGATGACAAGACAATCAGTACACTCTGCAGTGAGTTTTCTCTACCATAAAACCACAATGGTGGCACATTGCCACACACCCAATTTTTTGGTCTACAGCATAGTCCTCTGCAGCAGATACAAGCCAATTACCCATTACTAGGTCTGGTATTTGAATGCAAGCAATTTTTTTTGTTTCTAATTGTCCCTCAATGAAAAAAAAAAAAACCTGCCCAAAATCAAAACAAAAAAACAGTAACAAAAAACCCCAAACCACCCCCCACCTGTGTCCCCCTCCCCCCCCAAAAAACAAATAAAAAACCCCAAAACAAAATCCAAACAAAACAAACTAAACCCCCAAAACAACAAAAAAACCACCCACCCCCCCCCCCCCCAAAAAAAAAAAAACCCCAACAAAACAAAAAACCCCGAACCATCCAAGTTATTTGAAAAGCAAGTAATTCAACAACTAGACTTTCAGGTGATGCTGAAGGCCAGATTTGCAGAGTAATCTCTTTTCTTGGCTTAAATTTTTACCACTTGCAGCAGATTTTAGCAGTTTACTTTCCTGCAGATGCTTCAGGATTATTGAACAATATTTCAACAACCCAAGGTTAAATGCTTTTTTTAATGTGCTATTAATTTTGCTTTTAATTACTTTAAAGAAAATCCTCAGGTTCAATGATCTTGATATCAAAATAAATTTTAAAAGTAGTTCTAAATGCTTTGCCAATTTATTTCTGCTCAAACTTTGGGAGTAAGCCATTTTAAGATGCTGTTTTGATGCTCTCTGTGATCTGGTGCTTTCTCTAGTAAGATCAAGACTAAGATTTTTCCATTCCTTTAGTAAGGATTGTCATCACATAATGAGTTTTGGTCACGGCTATTTGGAGATTAAAGACTTTCCATCCAGTTTCTCAGTACTGAGTGAATCAGTTGGCTGCTAGACTTGTTTTTCCTTTTCTTCCTAGACTTTAATTGGTACTATATCTAAAGGTGTGCAGTGCCTGCACTTCCTATGGTGCCACTTCCTCTACTCCAAAGTTTATGTGTAGTTATGCTTTAAATAGATGTGATGTCTCTGTAAGTTTACACTGCTTTATTTTGCGCCAGCATACTCTTCTGTATGGCACAATGAAAATTAGGCTGCTTTGTTTCAGACAAAATGAAAAGTTAATATCTTCCTCTAGGCGTTTTTCAAATTTGAGTTGCCAAAACCTCCCCTCTCTAAATCTGAATTAACCTCTGTTCAGCCTTTTATTAGATTTGTCATTGTGCATTTAAGAGAGCTGTTAAATTTGGAGTTAAATGGATTCACTTAGGTGATGTGCTCAGTCAAATGTTGTGTCTTAATGTCATTGCTGTTCTTCTGCAGACTAGCAGCTTTCTTGTGTGACAGGTTCACGACGAAGACACACAGTACTTTTGGTTGTGATAGTTGAGAAATGCTTCTGTCTCAGAGCATATTGCAGTCTTACAGCTTCTGTGACTTCATGGCCAAGCCGTAGCTCTTATTACAGAATTCACCTTGACTTCCCAAGAAATTAAATACTAGATTTAGATGTGGATCACTATGCTGGCTTCTGACATTTATATTTGCATGAAATTACCTTGGCCAAGTTGATTGAAGCAATCTAAGTTTGTTTTGTTTTGAGCTTCTGGGTTTTTTGTGGGTTTGGAGTTTTGTTTGTTTTAGGGGATTATTTGAGTTGGGTTTTTACAGGGATTTTTTGTTTATTTTTGAGATCTGAAGCACAGTCCTTACAGGAACTGTATGCTACCATGAGCTCCATAGCAGATGATAAAAATAGAGCTCTCAGAACTTGCCTGCCTGGAAGCATTCTGCCTTCCTGACTTTTTTTTTGTCTGGGTTAACATTTTTCCTCTTGGCACACTGTCACATGGAACAAATGTGCAGATTTAGCACAAAAAGCCTGAGCTTCCAGGTGACAATCTTCCTCTGCTTTCTGTGGGCAATCAGGAATGAAAAGAAAGACTATTGCAATAGCTTGTGTTTTCCAACTTTCCTTCCCCTGCAGCTCTAATATTTTTCTTAGACTGACTCTTCTACTTTGTAGTAAGTGAATACTGATCTCATAATAAATTTAGGAAGCGTTGAATCTTAGGAATTAGGTTTATATGACTAATTCAGGATTTAGTTCTCTCACATAGATTCTGGTCAGTCATAATCTCTTATCTCCCTAAGTGTTTTCCCAACTGATTCTGTGATTTAAAATAATAATCTTGTGGTAAGAGGCCCACAAGTGCCTAATTAGACTGTATGCCAGAAGAGTGTTCCTTTGATAATTAAATATGTCAGCTTAATGCAGTAGGAGCGACTTAAACATGTTAAGCCACTGGGAAGTCATTTGAGCTGCCTACTGCACAGGAAAGAAGTGCAAAGAAATCTTTCTTATGGGCCATTAAAATTCTTCATGACTGTTATTTCTGATTTGCAGTAAAATCTTTAAATCTAACGATCCTTGTTCTTCCATCAAACGTATATTCCTGTTTGCTATATCAGCAATCCTTGAGGTCAACAGCAAGGTGCTGTTTTGTTCCAGATACCAGTTTAAGGTTTGCTGATGATCTGTTTCTGTAAGTTCATTCTCATTATATCACAGAGGACACAAATACCTGAACATGATGAATTTCCCAGAAACATGATATTACCCTGGAGATGTGGTCACATGCAGCTTCCTGGCCTTCTCTCTAGGAAAAAAAAAAAAAAAATTAAGCAAATAACTAATGCCTAGTAAAGTGGTCATGGTCCAATATAGACCCAGGGTGAAATAATGTATGATTTCCTTAAGGTAGGGAAATGCCAACATAGATCGCATAACAGAATTGTATGTCTTCATTTCTAGAATAGAAGTTTCTACTAAACCCCATTTTTATGGTTGCTGCACTGATGGAGCACTGTGGCAATGAGTTTCAGCTCTGTATCTTATGTTTTGGCCTTGCATCTCAGCGTGTAAATAGGATTTATGCTCAATGAGACACCAACACACTGAAATTCACAGAATCACAAAATTGTGTGTCTTGGAAGAGACCCCCAGAGGACTCCAATCCAATCTCCTGCTCAGCGCAAGTCCAGTTAGAGTAGGTTGCTCAGGGCCTTTGTCTAGTCAAGTTTTGACTATCTCCAAGGATTTTGGGGTAGGATATTCCGGTTTCTTCAGCATTGTTGGTTTTTAGGGGGAGAATTTCTCTGAACAATTAAACCTTCAGTGGGGAGAGCTCCATAATCAGTGCCCTCTACCAAGTCTACTCAAGTGTAACTCATTAGGAAAATAGTTTTTCTTTAGAAATGAGGCTGCTGTTACTACAGTGTGTTACTCTTCTAGGCATCAGGGTTCGGCAATGGAAAAGTTACTCCAGAGAAAAAGAGTAAATGTTTGCTAAGGTACCATGAGAAGCACTATCACCACCTTGTCCAGTGATCGCAGCAGGACTGACCAGATGGTGAGGCTCAGCTCTCTGCTGGGCCACATCCGCTTCTGAGCCCTTGCACGAAAGCTGCCCTCCTTGCTACCCTGTTTGTGCCCAAATGTTTCACACGTTGGCATTTACCAAGTTTACATCTTACATCGTAGTCACACTACTGATAGCATACATTAGCTGACAAAAAGCTGTCCTGTATTACAGTAAATTTAATTGATGATGTAACAAATGCTTGATTTAAGCTGACAAAATTTGTTGCTTTCTTTTTTCCCCGATTTTGCTGGTGCATGGATATATGATTCTAGCTTCTTAAAAGTTTATCTCAGTCTGCCTCTGATTTTCACCTCTTGAACCTGCATTGCTTTCTATTTGTGACATGAAAATTAGTTGCCATGGAAATGATTGCAGCAGGAACAGAGGATCTCTTAAACAGGGGACGAAAAAAAGATTGCACATATAAGCAGATAGGCTTAGCAGTGAGCAAGGAAGAAAACTCACCTAAAATCTAAGGTGTAAAGGAGCAGGGGTTTTTGTTTTTAAAAAGTCTCTCTATTTTCATTTGTATACCAGCATCATCTTAAACCCTTGCTGATTTCCTAGAGCGCTGTACGTGTGTAGGTGTGTACCTGACATCCTAATCTATATGAAAGTGTACCCTTAGTATCTGTGGGGACCAAGTACCAGCTTTAGTGAGACACGTGGTAGAACGAGCTGCCACAGGTGAGCAAAGGTCCCTCTGTGAAACAGGTATATGAAGAAAGGTTCAGGGGGTTCCTTTGCTGGTCCAAAAAATGATGCAGCCCATATTCCCCAAATGGTATGCAACAACAGCATCTATCTGATGAGTGTGGTGACAATAGCCTGGAGGGCTGGTTCTGCTTAGCTATATTTGCAATTTTTTTTTCTTGTCCTAATAAGGGTCTGACCTGAAATATTTTAAGGCTGGTTCTTTTGATTTGGATAAGAATGGAATAAAATCTGTGGTGGGATTGTCAGGCTTACGCTGGGATGGCTTTCTGTCACAGCACTGACACAAAGAGTCTCCTAGATCTGTTTGAAAAATCAAATGCAATTTTCGTTATGGAGCATTACAGTCTTTCTATCTACATATCCATATCCATAGTGATGGGAAGCTGACAGTCTCTTCGCACATGATGTTAAGGAGAATGCTCAGTAGATTCTGCTATGATGTGATTGGTGATAAGGAAATTTTCAGGGCAAAGTGAACTAAATTTCACATAATGTAGGGGACAGTATTTAGGTCTGTAATTCTTTTTCCTAGATATAGTACAAGTCTGGAAATTTAAAAAGATACTTAGAGATATCCATTTTGTTAGTCACTATGGAAAAAGGAAATTGGATCTGTGTGTTTGCACAGTGACTATGTTGAAAGGCACAATCATCTCTTGCTAATAATCACAACATCTAGTTCTCTGCAAGGTATCCAAAAGGATCGCATGCTATCTGGTTTGAGCTCTTATTAGAAACATACCTTGTTTCACTGTATCTTTTGAATAGTTACTGTCTTTTTGACCCTTTCTCATGCAATTATCACCTATAATGGTCACTGCAAAGCTTCATAGTATGGCTCCACCCATGACCTAGAAGGGTGGACTTTTGTGATATGGTACAGAATATTCTACACTATCATTACAGAGCTGCTGTCCTGTCATGCTGTGGCATTGGCCTTTGCTGGCAAAGTATAAATCTAAGCAAATACCTCAGAAACCTTTTCATGCACAGTCACTGGAATAAAAGAATATTAAAAAAAAAAAAAAAGCTTAACATTTAGTTCAGACCATTCTTTTGTTTGCTTTCTGTGAATATTTTAGTGTGTGAAAAATGTCTGTAAGAGCATGAGATTTATGTACATGGACAATATTTGCCAAAATCACATTATGAATTTCTACAGATGAGTATTTAATCAGAAGACCCAAATTTTAATGGTCATGCTTATAAATATTAAAAAATAGTACAATAAACAATCCAAATTAAATTACAATGCTTGATTTTTGCTTTATATACTCAGGATGAAGGGCTCATCAGTCATCCCATCATGAAAGATGATTTGTAGGAATGGTTCTGCAAATAATTAAATTATGAAATATTACAATATTTTAAACTGCTGAAGACCAACTATGAATAGGAAAACAATTTGATACAAATGACTTGTTCTAGCTGGGAACTTCCACAGCAATGGTCAATGTCATCAGAGTTAATGAACATCTTATCCTTAGCAGTCATTGCTCTAAATTTACAATGAACTTGAGCCCACCTGCCACATCTCCATCCCTCCTTATTGCTCGGCAGTAAATTTTATGGCTTTGTTTGGGACAGTATCTTTTGTTTATTTTTTAAATAATTTTTTGTATCAGTACAACTAATTAATCCAAAACTCACTCAAGTCTTAGTCTTCAGTAGGGCTCTGTCATACGTGGGCTAAATGGTACTTTTTGTTTCAACAAGTTTTTTGTTAATTGTGTGCTCCTTTGTGTTCCTGGTGTCTTTGAAGGGGTGGAAGGTGCTTGGGTTTTCTTGCTCTTTCACCAGGTGCTGTGAACAGAGAAATTAATGAGAAGTGCATCTTGTGATACCAACAAGACAGACAGATAGGATCATAATAGTTAGAGGTGGTGAAAAAAATGTATTAGATGTCAACATGTCTTCTGGGGGTAAAAAAAAGTCCTTAATGGGGTAAAAAAAAGTCCTTAATGAGGATTAAACTCTTTAGTCAGGGCTTAGACTGGTAGTCTCAACTATTTCATCTGATGATAATGAACAAATGTGCACTGTTAGGTAAAATAATCCCCTACAAGGCATATGTATATTGCTGAAAATTGGATTTTTACCATCGATGTTGTAATTAAATTTAGTGTTAAGAGTTTTATTTTTTAAAGTTCCCATAGATTCTGTTCTCCAAATTTGTCATCAAAATATTTCTGCCATTCACTCTGTAACCAGAAGCTGTAATACTTAGAAGATGCAAACCCCATTTAAATAAGGACAAGGCTATTGATGGTTCAAAAGGAGGGTTCGTTTGCTTCTCCTACTACTAGTACATACTCTGAAATTCAAGG
The DNA here is from genome assembly GCA_009819775.1 of Phoenicopterus ruber ruber. Taxonomy (NCBI): domain Eukaryota; kingdom Metazoa; phylum Chordata; class Aves; order Phoenicopteriformes; family Phoenicopteridae; genus Phoenicopterus; species Phoenicopterus ruber. The sequence continues at coordinate 11,314,955 of CM020221.1, read as the reverse complement.
GTCTTCACTGGGCTGAGGTAAGAAGGCCTGTATGTGTCCCTCCTACTGCTCTCCAACTGCTTCCATGCAGCAGCAGAGTACTGAGTCTCCTGCAGAACTGGTTCAAGTTCAGAGTGCTAACGAGCAAGGACTTGGAGCCAGAACCCTTTTTCCATCTTCCACACTATTGTCCAGTATTTTGAAATGTCCCTGGACATTTTTATTTAAGGTGATTTTCTTAAAGGCTCATTCTGACCCTTTCTCACGAGTCAAATATTCTAGGAGCATTCTAGTCTCTTGTAGTGAAATCTTTTGAAATACTTTCTTAAAGTATTTTTGACCAGTGTTTTAATTGCTTACTTTCTTGATAAGCTTGTGTGTAGTCTATAGCAATACTTACTTTCATTGCAAAGGTAAACGTTTTCTATTGCTTATATTTTAAGCATTATCACTTTTTTTATTATTGTCCAAACAACTACTATGATGAATCTGCCATGTTTAAATATCTTGTTGTCAAAGCCTCACTTTTTTTCTACTGTTTTTAACAAACTATATACACGTGGTTTTCAAAAGAAGTATAAAATTGTGACGTTTGTTTTGTTATTTCTCAATCTGCAGCTGGCATTTTTGGGCACAGTTAAAAGCAGTCCTTAAAGGGAAAGATTCCACATGCTTCTGTGCTTAATTATGCAATGACAGTATCACAGAAATCACAATATTCATGGTGACTTCATTGTTTTTATCTTATTTATGCACCTTCTAACTCTCCTTTGTGACCTGTAAAGAGCAGGCTTCCTACCGGTGTCTGCATCTAGCAGTCAAGTCTCCAGTGCTGGTTTTGCATACCATCAAACCTGTAAACATCTGAATCCCTCGAGCTGTGGGTTTATATTTTAGCGTGAGATAACTGAACATGTGATCAATATATTGTAGGAGAATACAGAGTGTAAATGAGGCTTGTGTTGCTGCTCCATGATTACATTCCTTCCTAGATGGGTGACTTACACGATGCTTCTGAACGGTGCCCCACAGCTTTTGTTGGCATCAATTGACACAAACATACAGATTTTGGTATGCAAAACACTTTGTGCAACGAGGTTGAGATGAATGTACAGTACTCTGCAGGATAAAGTATTAAATGTTTCTCAGCACTCAGCTGTGACTAGGGTTTCTAATTTAGCGGAGGGGAATTCAGTACCTTTCCATTTTGGAAAGGGAAAGATTTCTAGGCCTAAATGAAAGGATATTTTTAGGCCTAAAAAGGTAGAGCAAAATCTCAACAACTGCAAACAGGATCTCACTGTGGATGTTCGAGGCTATTTATTAAAGAAAAAAAGTCATGGACAATGTGGTTATTACAACATACGGTGTATATTCTTACTTGTCTCTTCTCTCGCATGGCACTAACATAATACCCTAAACAAGAGATCGTATTATGAGACAGCCTTTCATATAGGGGTAAGCTTTTTGCAAACTAAAATGGACATTTCTGACCGACATGAGAATGTTTTGTTTTAGTTTTTCATGCAGCATCTAGTCTTCATGCTTACCTTGTTCACAGCAAATATGTTCCCTTCCCTCTTCATTAGAGAGCATGACCATAAGCTTTCTGTGTTCCGCCTCACTTAAATGGTCAGCTGGCACCTCCATGACAAAGCCCAGCTGGAAAGGGTTTTTAACTTGACCTTTTTTCATTGATACCTGGACTCCCTGGCAAAGAAGATCTCTGAGCACTGTGAGCTTTTGGCTTTTGTTTTTATCCTTAAATACATTTGATTTAAATTATTCAAGGTACTTCTCTGTGCTTGCTTAGACTACAAACCATTATTTCTACCATTTGGATACCTTCTTATTTCCAGGATTTCCCCAGGCTGAAACAAGCATCATTTTCTTCTGGATATTGGCTACAGCTAACTGCCCTGCAGTACTTTCAGCCCTACAGGTTAGATAAATCTGGCATTGGAAGGTCCATTCACATCAGCTGGCTCTGGTTACTGTAGATTTACTTGGAGATTCAGGTACCAATGAAGCCGCTTTTTCTTCTGAAGCATTTTTAAGGGTCATAAATCTTCTGCCTATGTATAAGAAGAATGGAAACGTATTTTCTGTGGTTTTCTAGATGCCCAAGCAAGTAAGATGCAATAATATTCAGCTAGAAATTTATTCATGCCTCTTGCTGGGAGCTGATTCCTACCTTCTTACTAAAGGTCTGCGATTGATTTGCACAGTGCTGGTTTTCAGCATTACCAGTTGTATTTTGGAAAGTGATGATAAAAGGAATTGCTATCTTGCACCATTTGCAAGACAGGGTTTTGCCCAGCCTGACTCCAAAGTGAAACTAGAAAGAAGGTCAGAAGTTATCCTAGAGACAAAGCTTTAGCCAGATGAAGAGGAGGACAGGCTACCATTTAAATGACTCGTGTGGTATACCCCAAGCATTTGTTGCTAATGTAGCCGACACTTCCTATCAACAGACTGCCACTATATTCCTGTGTTAGCCTCCTGCATGCAGGGAGGCTTATTCTTTTCTATCTCACAGTTAAGCTTTCGGCGTTTAGCATCCTTCATGCAAACTTTCCTAGCTGTCGCCAGTTGGTTTGACTGCCCCTATTTGTCTTTGCCCTGGCATAGATGAGAAGCATTTGCTATCACAACAGCTGAAAGGCATTTTAAGTTGTTCCCTGCTGTTTTCTGCTGTGTGTTTCTGTTTCTGAGCTGAACACGTGCCTCATTATACACTAACTTGAACCCAATCTCAGACAGTAATGATGGTTGCTAGGCTGAAGAACTCAACTTAGGGGTTAAACCTGTATTAGGATCAGGGCTTGAATGAGAAGCAACAATGTTACCGAACTAAAAAAACCTCAGTGGCTTGCAAACATAATATAAACCTGACAGACATCATGAAAATCAAGGTTAACACATGACATTTTTTCAAGGGCATATGTATTGGAGTGAGTTTGCATAAAACTTCAGCCTTTTTCTCAAAATGACAATGGAAATTACTGTGTGTTTAATTTTTTATCTGTGTGATTACATTTGATGGTATTGAGCAAGCATTTTATAAAATGCTTTCACATCCAAGTTTTAAAAATTTAAAGAGGAAAAATCCAAAGCTGAAGAGCTTAACAGAAAACAGTAAGCTTCCAGTACTTAAGTTTAACATTCTCAACCGCTAAAAGTAAAAAACTCACTAAACCAGGAAAGCCTGTCTCCATTATCACATAGCAAATATATAAAGCAGAACTGCGCTAAAAGGTGTTTCATAGCCTACAAGTATGTGATATAACTCTGATACTGTGCATTTCAAAGAAAAGTGAAAATGTAGATTAAAATCTCAGGAATTTTAATTCAGAATCTGGAAATGAGTAGCAGCTTACTATTAAGTATCATGGAAGCCTAAACAGCAATGTGTTAATTTAAAATGGTTATGACCATTAAAAAAATATAGATAGCTGCATTTCATAACACCTAATATTTTCATTTGGTTTGTAAGTTGTTTAGATTTCATAAGCCTGCATGAGTTGCGGTGAGATTTAGGAATCAGGCTACTAAATCACGAAAGTGTTGTGGAAGTATGATTTAAAAAGAAAAGCCTAAACAGCGCTGTGCTTGGACTTGTTAAAACCTTTTTGTGTCTGAGTGTTTCAATCCTGCAAACTGAACTATGTAGTCTTCCTGCTTTGGGAAATCTAGGGGTGTCTTTCCTGCTTCTAAACAGTGGGATCAGTTCGTGAGTCTGCAAGGTTCATGGGGCTAGACCAATGCTTGCTGCTAGGTTATAACAAAACTGGACCATTTAAATAATGAATAACAAATAATAAAAGTGTTAAGGCTGACGGAATATTCCATTTTTAGGATTTTACAATGTATGAAAAGAGAATTGGAAATTAAACTGCAAAGTTGCCACCATTTAATCCAACTGGAGAGGAAGGTAGAGGGAAGGGAGGGCAGGCAGCGCAGCTATCAGCAGGAGCTAAGAGTGAGCGTGGATGCTCAGGGATAGGTTTTTTGTTTTGTTTTTGTCATGATGCAGAAGGGCCTGCCACAGTTGCAAGAGATAATTACTTCTACTGAATTCCTGGTGGGAAACCCTGTTACGAATACAACTGCTTACGCAGAAAGTGGTGTATACTACCACACTGCTCCTCATACCTCACCAAGATACAAGCAAGCCAGCAAGCTGGCATTGCTTTTTTTTGTTTGTTTGTTTGTTTTGTGAGGAGAGGAAAAGAATTCTGATTGCTTTCCTCTGTTTTTGTCGTGTATTCCTGCCATCTCAGCCATGATAGTGACTCTGACCCTCAATCCACTCACAGAAGGAATGCTTCTCTAGGCCGGTCTCTCCCTCACCCTGCGACAATCGGTCTGCAATTCATTCTCTGTTCCTGTTCTGACTGGTCAAAGCTCTTGACAAGATGTCAGTGCCTACTGCGATAGCAGTTCTCAGCCTTTTTGTGATCTGAATATCTTACTTGGAAAAGAGCCCTAAGCTTGTTGAAATAACTTCACACAGACTCTGAAAGAGCCTTGAGATTTTAAGACCAATCAGTAAACTGCACTGGCTTTGAAATACGGCCTTTTATTCTGTTACCTCTAGTCAATGCAAGCTGTGGTGTCCTTGCATGTCTGCCACTGTTCAGCTGTATTTTGGGTTTGCTTCAGTGCTTTCACAGGCTAAATATAGCCTTAGTGCTCCGCCTGCGACAGTCAACAATAAATGTCCATGAAGTTTAATAGCATGATATTAAAAGGCATGGTGTATCTGCTGCTTCCTATGAATTTTTATAAAAACAAACAAAAAATAGCATGCTGTAGGATGAGCTCTTTGAGCAAGCTGCTGAAGAGCTGGAGAGGACAACGATACATTCTGTGCTATTGTGGAAGAGGAGTTACTACATTTCTGTCCTGATACCTGAAGTCTGTACATGCATCAATATGCTTTCATCTTCTTCCACTTTACCCCTACCAGAGTGCGACAGTGAAACCTAACATTTTGAAGTTTCACCAGATTTCAGTGGCTCCAGTGGGGTTTTTTTTCCTTTTTGCAGCAGTATATTGTGAGGGAATGAGAAATCTTTGGCCAAATACCTGCTCCACTAGTCTAGGATGGCAGCTGTGCAGGAGCTGTCATCCAGCAGACACACACACTCACTCTCTCTCTCTCTCATTAGGTACTTGTTTGCTCTATAAAGGATTATTATATGATCTGAGGAGCTACATAGTTCAAAATGAATATAGCTCATTATAGTTTCAACTTTTCACCCATTCTAGAAAAGTCTAAGAAGGGAGTACAGCTGGGAAAAATTGCTGCAAACATATACGAGTGTTTAAAAGGATGACAGTGATTTCATGGACCACTTACTGTATCAGATGCCTCTCTTGACACCAGATGAGGGGAAACTTCTCAAAGTATCTTAAGTTGAAGTATGACATATAGCCTCTAATGCTTTATGCTATACGAACATAATGTGTGCTTTGGGACATGACAATAAATAACATACTTCCTATATTCTTAAAGCGTAGTAGCGGAGGCCTTACGGAGGATATTGCAACAGCCTCAGCTCCTGCTATTGCTCAGCTGGGTTCCACAGTGCTGCTTGGTTGGAGTGCACTGTAAGTAGATGAATTAAGGAAATAACAAGGATCATTTTGTGTCTTCTCCTAATAATAAGGCCACATGAAAATCTCCCTCAGGAAAAAAAAGATTTTTTTTTTTTTTTTCCCCCAAACAACCACTTTCCTGAGCATAACCTTATGAAGACGACTTGTTTTACATTCTCCATCATTTAGGGAACCATGGTATCTGTAGGGCCTGTTGGTAGTGTCTATTAAACAGCAGCAGAAATGCATTTCTTTCCTTGGTTAGACACTCCAATGAGTTCAATTCTGTAGGCAGAAATGTCTTTTGCTCTAAATATTTTTTTCCTCCCAGTCTAAATGCATGATGCAAATAATTCACTTCATAAAAACATAACAAATGTTTGTGTAGATTTTTTTCAAATAGCCCCAAACATGATAGTTCAGGAAGCTAGTGTAATTTTAAGAGCTTAAGAAGCAGCAGCTACAGTATAATAGGATCTGAGTTTTATGCAAATAAAACCATTATGGCCATTACTGGAGCATAACAAAGTAGAAAGACCTTTGCACTTATGGGTAATATGACAAGTGCTTTATTTATGATAACTCTTAGAATTTTCTCCTAGCATTTTCTCGCAGTATCATGTGGTCTCCAAAAGGCAGAGTTTTATGTTGCTGAGAAGAGCTCTCAATATATTAATAAGATGCTGAACAAATTACTTCTGCAAAACAGATGTTCTTCTGAGATTTTGTTTTGTTGCCTTTTAGGTCTCCAGCAGTTCAATACAGTCTTGACATTATGAAGGACAGCACTTCAATATATATGGTTAATATAATATAAACATGGAAGATGGGAAAGTTCTTTGACTGCATGATTAAACTGATCTTAAACTTTACAAGTACAGTGTGGCTGAAGTCAAGAAAAAATACCTTGCCATGGGTCAAACTGTGGAGTCCCCCATTCATTCTACTGCACCAGGCAGTGGAGTATATGAGTTTTCTGAAGAACTATTCAGATGCCCCAATAACTGGAACACCTCAGTCTTCAAGTTTATTTGTTGTCTTATCACTCAGGCTTTTGCATTCTACAGACAGTGTCCTAAGGCATAGAAAAGCTGAGTGATTACCTAAGTCTGCAAAAGAGCAGATACAATCCTTGGCCCCAGAAAGCTAAGGGAAGGCCTTGACTGTGTATCATCCTTCATTTCTAGGAAGTCTGGCTTGTAAGCTTGTGTGTTCAGTGACACCATGCTTTTGATAATTCAGTTCCTTCCAGTTACACTAAGGAAAACACAAAACAGCTTCAGGCTAAGATGCACCTGAAGTTTATCCACAAAAAGCTGCGTTATACTGACTGTAAGGACCAGAATCTGCAACAAGTTTTGTAGAGAAGTTGCCTAAGATCTCTCCCTAAGCTCACTCACTCAGCTTGGTCATTTGGGTTGACTGCTAAGTTGGGGGGGCACCGAACATTCACACTGGAAAAATCTGGGTTCCTATTTCTTCTCTGCCCTAGTTTTCATTTAAGTTTGGATTTAAAAGGGAAGTGATTAGGTATTTCTTAATATCACACTTTTTTATGCATCTATGTATTTGTGTCCTGGTTTTGGCTAGGATAGAGTTAATTTTCTTCCTAGTATTGTGGTTTGGATTTAGTATAAGAATAATGATGGTGACACACTGATGTTTTAGTTGTTGCTCAGTAGTGCTTATACTAAGTCAAGGACTTGTCAGCTTCCCATGTTCTGCCAGCGAGGAGGGGCACAAGGAGCTGGGAGGGGGCACAGCCAGGACAGCTGACCCAGACGGGCCAAAGGCATATTCCATACCATATGACGTCATGCTCAGTATATAAACTGGAGGGAGTTGGCCAGGGGGGATCGCTGCTCGGCGACAGGCTGGGCTTCAGCCAGTGAGTGGTGAGCAATTGCATTGTGCATCACTTGTTTTGTATATTTTTTTTTTTTTACTATTATTATTATTCTCTTCCTTTTTTGTCCTATTAAACTGTCTTCATCTCAACCCACGAGGTTTTTTTCCAATTCTCTTCCCCATCCCATTGGGAGAGGGAGGTGAGCAAGCAGCTGTGTGGTGCTTGGTTGCCAACGAGGGTTAAACCATGACTTTTTTATGCATCTGTTTGTTTATGTATATGTATAAACATGCATATATGGAATCCAATTAAAGTGCTCATTGAAAGCACCACCTCATAAGAATTAAACCTCTAAACAGTATTCTTACCTGCCTGTAAAAATAAGCAGTTGCTAGGCTAATTTTCATGACCAAATTGCTACAATTACTAGAGTACAATTAATCTTTGCTCTATGAACTTGAATATGTATTATTTGATCTCTGTCCTACACTGTTGCTGTACTCTTTTGTCTCAATAGACCTGAGTTTCAGTGCATTGGCGGCATTGCAGTGACCAGTGAAGGGACTCCTTTGCGTCACTGCAGCTCTTAAAGCTTTGCCATAAAAATTATTATTAATCTGTTTTGTGAAAAATAAAAAGTCCATCCACCTCAAGTATTGGAAGCTTACGGCACACAATGAGAAAGTCAGTAGCTAAAGATGTCTTATTTTTATGGTGGTGCTTTTGTTGCTGTGTCAAAGGTTATAAAGCGTAAAAACCCTGGGTTTTAGGGAAAGCACACACTAAAACCTGCTGACTTTTGCTAACAATATTATTTACTCTATTAGAAAAGAAAAAGTAGGCAAACCTGCTTTCTCTTTTGTTTCCTACTCTTGCCAGATAAATCCCACTCACTACAACCGGTAGCAGCAGGAGAGAGAGAAAATTTTGAAATGTTCTAGGAAAACGGGAACAGATAATGTGTTCCTGCACATTTCCAGGATACTATGGCGTGCCCTAGAAAAAAAGGCAAAGTCCAGCTGTGTTTCTGTCAGCCACAGAGGGGATATCAGTTTACATATATTTGAACTCATCGCACTCATTTCTATTATGAACCTAATTAAATTTGGCTTAGTTCAATCAGTACAAGTCAAAGCTTATTCTCCTCTCCTCTAACAGGTTAGTGCTGGGGTTGCTATGCCAGTCACTTACACTTAAATGCGGCTATTTGCAAGAGAAGATAAGCATGCTTTTCAGAAATGGCAGTGGCTATTGGGATAGTGATGCTACAGCACTAAGCACCTGTTGGGTGCAACTTTCCCATCTGGAATAACCTCATTAACATTACCCAGCAGTTAAGATTGCAATGCAATTTGCTTCAGGTTTTGTGTGCAATACATACAAATGTGATGCCAGCTCCTTGAAGGCATCGTGCAGCTGGTAGCTGACCTGTCTCCTTGTCCTTATTCACCAGTGGGAGGGATTTGTCAGCAATACGTTCATAAACAGCTTGGAAATCTCTCATGATTTTATTTATTTATGCTGACCTAAATACAGGGCAATTGTAGAAATTTATGGACAAAGCACTTCAAGGGACATTGTCAGCAAACTACCATGTGTATGGTAGGACATCCAATAACCAATGGGTCTCATCAAGTAGTCTTCCTGCAAATGTGCGAACGCTACAAAATGGCCCTTGTGAGCTCAGTATAGTTTCCCTCAGTGAAAAACACTGTAAGCAGAAGTACTTAGATTTACCTTTACTACTGCAGTAAGCAGAAATCCAGATATTGTGCGTAATTAAATGGAGACAGCTAGTTTAGTGAAATGTGCAGATTATGCTAGCAAGTGTTCAGTATATATAAGGTGGATTCTGCTATTCCATGTGACCAGGTAGGGCATGGCAAATATGTTTGGCTTCATAGAGCAGCTTATGAAAAAGAAAAAAAAATATTTATAATCAAATTTATACAAGTTTATTTCTGGAACTATCAGCTTTTGAGGCAAACTCAAAACAGGTCAAGGCATTTGTACTTAGAAAATTCAATCCAGAACACCCAAAGTCTGCTTAATATTTGTATAAAGTTGTTTTTTCACGTTTCAGTAACTCAGTTTAATACTTCGTTGACTTGGATTTCAAAAGATTTGCATCCAAGTCTTGGCATTGAAAGAACTATCCTGCACAAACAATGAACCATGGGGCAGGAAACTTGTCTTTTAAGTCACCTGTTCATGTAGAAGGTGGCATGTGATTGCCACCCAGAGACTTTTTGATGTTTGTGAATTAAATTGTGCTTCCCTAGATTAGAAGACTCTGTGTCATAAACAGCAATGTCAGCCAAAAGCTACATACACTGTGGAGAGAATGATCTTTTGCTCTCCTGCTTACTCAGTCTCTCCTGTGGGGAGGTTAAGTCCTGCTGCTGGCCAACTTGAATCTGGGCTATATCTAGAAGGGATTTCTCTATAGCTGCATTTCTAGTCTCAGCACTAGACCTCAAAGTAATGATCTTGGAATTTGTGTGGGGATAAACCCAGGGAATGGTGAAAAGAGTCTTAATCAACTGATAAAGTATTCTAGCATCTGTTCCACTTTGATTACATAGACTTGTTTTTACAGACTCATGAGTGCTACTTATTCTGTAAATTATGAACATTAAGACCAGTTTGTTTGGAGATCATATTGTTTTAGATTAGTTTCTTCAAAACATCATCCAACCAGTATAATGAACATGCATTCTGGGAAAAGATACAGCAAAATTGCCATGGCACATCAATGTGAGTTATTTCCTTAAGAACACTGTCTAACCAAGAACTCCACAGGTATGAGGGAAATGTTTTCTGTTACTAAGAGATGGACAAAAATGAGGTCAGGAAAAGGATGACAGACAGATGCCTGATAGTAACTGAAGTTTTAAAAAGAGAATGGAATTACTCACAGAATCGGTAAAATCATTTAGGTGGTAAAGTACTGTAGGCTTTAAGACTCTGTGGATGTAGTTAGTTATTTTAGTCTGGAGAAAAGGAGGCTGAGGGGAGACCTTATCGCTCTCTACAACTACCTGAAAGGAGGTTGTAGAGGGATGGGGGTCGGTCTCTTCTCCCTAGGAACAGACGCCAGGACATGAGGAAATGGCCTCACGTTGCTCCAGGGGAGGTTTAGATTGGACATTCGTAAAAATTTCTTCACCGAAAGGGTTGTCGGGCATTGGAACAGGCTGCCCAGGGAGGTGGCAGAGTCACCTTCCCTGGAGGAATTCAAAAGATGTTTAGATGTGGCGCTAAGGGATATGATTTAGTGGTGGACTTGGTAGTGATAGGTTAATGGTTGGACCCCATGCTCTTGGAGGTCTCTTCCAACCAGAACGATTCTATGATTCTATGAAATTAACACATGCAGAACCAGAACAGACTTATTAGCTGAAATGAGCGTCCCATCAAACCACATATCCTGTCACTTACAGTAACCTGGGCCTACACTGGGTTCCAGTGCGTGCAATGCTGTGGTGGGATTGGAATAACCCACCAGGAGAAATGCCTGCACCGAAGGCCGCTGGAGATGAAGGGCCTCACTCCTTGCAGAACTGTCTTCTAACTCTTTTTAACACAACTGTGCAGATATATGTTGGGGGGGGCTGCAGAGTAGGGAAGAGGTTAATGATTCAGAATTTTAAAATTTGGGAGGGGAAAGTAATTAAATACTATAAATCGGATATTTTTATAGCCCAGGATTTCAGAGAATGAACAGTAAAATAAGGTTTATTTCTCTTTAGTTTTTTTTAATTAGTCTCTTATCCAGCAACAGACAGTTGTAAATATACAAAGACACCCTCTGTTCCTACTTATTATGAAAATACAGTATTGAACCATAATAATTTTTTTTCTAGGAAAAATCTAATTTAAGCCAGAACATTATACCTCTTCACAAAGAAAAATACTTTTTTTTTTTAATAGAAAAGGGAATCATTAATTATAGATCATTAATATGGATCTAGTTTTGTGATGAAACTTCTCAAAACTAAGAAAAATATCAATTAAATTTAAAGCAGCTTCTTGACATTATCTGCTGCTGAGAGATTATACACTTAACTAGTCTGGCCTGGGATACTGTACCTTGGTGTCCTGCTGAATGTGCTAACACTGTTTGCTAAAACCAAAGGATCAGCTTTGACAAAATATGAATTCTTTCTGTTACCTACAATATATATAGTTGGTTGTGAGTGACTGACATTCCTACTCTGCTTCCTAACACAAAATATTTATAAGCAAATCTGGTAGAATTTCCTTGTACTTGCAGCTCCCACGTAATTCCCCTTATAAGATGATGGGTTTAGTTGCATTGTAGACTTTCAGCGTACAGGTTGGCAACTTTTGATAGTTGCCAACTCAACTCAACAAATTCCTCAGCTTAAATTTCCAGCTTAATGTAAATAAAAATGATTTAATCGTATTGCTTATATAAGATAGGGTGAAATATGTTGTTGTGCTATAGAATTTCTTACAACCGTTTAATTGAGACTCCGTAGTGTTTTGAAACAGAGACTAAAAATTTGGCAGGAGGCTAATCTACTACCATGGCTATGTCTGCACTTGGCCTGATGACAAGGCTGAAAAACAACATCTTCCATATACTTGGTGGAGGCTTGTCAGAATTTGCTGAATTCTCTGAGGATGTATCTTTTCGTGCAGGGCTGCTGGGGCTTTTTTGAATGTCCCTGTAAGTGCTGGTCCTGCCAGCCAGGGCTGCCCTCGGGCCAGGCACTGGACCAGAGAGGCAGCGGAGCGGCAGTGATGGTACTCTAGCCTTCTTGTGCAGCGGGATGGCAGGCAGCATGTGTTGGATGAGACAGCCCATCCGGACACAGGAAGAGCAGAAAACTTGTGCACTTAGACTGGGAATGGGGCAAGGGCAAAGAGAAGCTGGGAGAACTACAGGTTTAAGAGAAAACAAAACTTTTTTCTGTCTTCCTCTTTAATTTTGTTCCACATGAAGAATACACTCCTCTCCCTGCTATAAATTGCCCCGTTAACTAAAGACACATGATTTTGATCTAAAAATACCCTCTCAGAGACGACCAATGGGTATCTGACCATAGTTCCATCTGATGAAATTGGTCTTTTTTCCACTTTAAAACCCCACAAAACCCTAAGTAAATTACTCTTTTGGTTTTATGCATGTGAGGCCATCTTTACTTTTATGATTGTCTAGTAAGCTTATCACGGCAATGTACTTGTTTCATTGCAACTGCATCCCTTTGCTCTGAACTGGCATTACACGGACAAAATCGTACTACTGTGAACTGACAATAAAGCAGCTTTTTGTTTTTATTGTGGTATATGGGAAAGGGAAGGTGAAAAAGTTGCAATAAAATAGCCGGTAGTTTTGTGTTGTTTGCTTAAGGTAGTACAACAACAATACAAGCCCGACGACATGTAAATAACGGTCCTCTTGAACAAGAGCAATTACATTGGACTCTCCCTCCTTTGAACAGATCTAATGTTATGCCTGTAATTAGCAGTTTCTTGAAATGGCGGTGCATGTTTGCAATAAACATGCATCAATCAACCCTGCAGAATGATTTTTTGGGTGTTCATTATTATAACTATTTCTGGGAGAAACTGTCAGACTAGATGGCTTTCTGTAGCCATAACCGTGAGGATCTCTTAGGAGTAATGCCCACATGCTTAATAGTACTCAAAGAGCTAGAATGTTTGCATTTCCCCTAAGATCCTGTTTATTTTATTCATTCAGATACAGCCTCATGGAAGGAGTGGGTTTGAAAGAAAAGGGTAAACTATTTCAGAGATCAAGGCATTTAAATCTGAGGTTTTGGTCTGACTGAATCTCCAGTTTGGGGAATATGGAGAGAGCAGAGTTGACTGCTGGCTTACTGCCCAAAATACTGTGCCAGAGAGGCTGTTCCAGTTCATCACCCTGAATTGCTTCAGCCCTTTTTTTTCAGTTTCTCATACAGTAGAGAAATATGCATATATGTTTAAGTTCACAGATGACTTGAGAAATTTCTATTACCTTCCTATTCAGACACGACAGTTACTCTGTTCTGTTTTGGTGGCTTTTTCTGGAGCATCCATTTTATGCTGTTCCTCCATGACTTGAACTCAACAGTACCTGCCATCCTGTAGATAAGTACTATCTTTTAAATCAGCATTAGTACTTTCACCCTCAGAGCCCATAGAGCAAATGTGTCAGGAGGAGATTTTGAAGGACCTGATAAGCTGTATTAGCTGGGTCTGCTCCTCCTCTTTTATTGTATTTTGCTGCTTTTCTGCCTTCCCTGCCTTACTTGCCTAGCTGTCATTGCAATAGCTGATAATCTGTTCAACAGCATACAAAAAATTTGCCTCAATCTTGACTGCTGACGATGCACCACAGCTATATAAAGGGATAGAATACCACTGGAATATAACTGAGATTCAGTTAAAACTGAGATAATTAAATTTAAACACACATATATTCTAGACTACTCACTTTTTGTGGAGACATGAAGGCCAAACACTCAGGTTGAATCTGTGGGCCATGACCACGTCATTTGTTTTAACATGACAAGCCTGACTTGGTCTAATGCTGTTGGCATTCCCCACTGTGTGACCCATCAAACCCTTGAATGTTCCTTTGATTTACCTGTATATATTCAGGCATGATAGCACCAGAAATAGGTACCTGATGGGTATATGATACTCCACAATAAGATGTGTATATGCTGTGGCTCTAGATGGAAGAGATGAGGGAAATGTGTTTCCCATAACAGAAGCATCCTAGACTTTTAGCATCCCTGCTGCCCTTGATAGAGATGAGTGGTGCCCAGTAAGTAGGGAAAGAGATTCCTCACAACAGCAAACACGGGGGTTTTTGTCTATGTGCCTTTGCTCTGTTACAATCAAGTATAACTTGTTTTGCATTTCATAAAACACAGCTTGGGATTTTGAAGGTAGTGGTGTTTGCATCACACACGTGAGCTCTGCCCACCTCCTTTGCTGGCTAAAAAGGAGTCTTACGATGAGACAAAAACAGAGCCTAGAGTGGCAAATGATGTATGAACTGACACATCCTTACATTCTGCTGTGCTTTCATTTGTGATACAATACTCAGTTCATATGCAGCTATCAAAACACATAAAAGCCAGAAAAAAAAAATAAAGCACCGAGCACTGTAAATTTTTCTCTTCCTCTGTTAGTCTATACTTATCTCCACAAAACTTAAAAGCTATGTAATTATGTAATTTGAGAAGAAAATAATTAATCACATATGTAATTCCTGCCACCAAAAATAGCAGTGTTTTTAAAATAACATCTTCACAGAACCATTTTGTCAAAATAGAGGTTTCATTGATCTTACCTCTTTTACAACCTTAATTTGAAGTTGGTGGTTTGTGTCTGAAAACCATTGCAGATGAAGGGCTTTTGGGCAAAGAAACATGGTTGACCAACACTAACACATGTGATTGCATGTGATTACAGATATGAAATATGGTTTCAAGTTTACCCCAAGATATTTTAAAGGGATGTTTTTATAGTGTGTTGCTCTGTCCCAGTAAACAAAATGCCTTTTAAAGTGTCTTCAGGAGAGCCATGAAAATCACATAAGCTTTTAGAATTTTCTGTGTCCATGACCATAATAATTCAAATAATATTAAGGATGTTCTCTATAAGAACTGTGCATTAGCACTGAACTCATACTAAACAGCAGCCAAAGCTATATACTCTCCTCTGACAAAATTATTTTCTAAGGGCAGCTTCTGTTAACCCTACTCATGTCAGGGAAGTTCAATGTCCTTGAGAAAATTGAGGAGGTAGAGTAGATGATATGCTCTGAATTAATTTCTAAGTCAAATTCTGCCCAAATCTTACTTGTTTTTTTCTCCACAGTTCTGAGGTTTCTATGCAAAAATATAAATGTTCGGATTATGATGCCTCAAGGTTGGATTGAGACTATGATTTGACATGCAGCTACTCTATACTAAAGCAACATTTCCAGAGAACAAACCTGTGGGAGAAGTAATGCTGATCCCAGTGTAAAATTCTGATCCTTTGTAAGCCTCCACATGTGAGTTTTCTATAATCTTTGCATTCCTCTAAACCAGTTTTAATTCTAAAACTGCTTTTGTCACACAGTGTGAAATTTGTATTGCTGAAATCAAATGACTTGGCTCCTGATAAATAAATTGAATAGCTTAGGAGACAGTATGCACCGCTGATGCCACCTATGTTTCCAGATAGGCTTTTCAAGCTCCGAGTGCAACCTCTTTTAATAGACTGATTTCAGTTAAAAAGGAGTATGCTATATTCCTAGTTTTGGTATGACTGGAACATCTGCGAGACGTCAGTGTGACTGTGAAGGTTCGATAAGCAAAACATTCACAATTTAACAAGTGCTGTGGCTTTTTTTTAGCTGAATTTCTTTGGGTTTTGCTTTAGCTTGGGGAGAAAAATAGGCTGCAAAAGTGGTGAAGAGTGAAAGAGTTAACTGGGGATTCATGGAAAATGAGGTAGATAGCTGGGATTAGCTTGCTGGTATGTACATCTGAAGCTTGAAAATTAAGGTTCCAGCTGACTAGTCAAGTTACACATAGCTAAATAGTGTTCAACCACTGCACTGAAAACTTCACCTATTGAAATTCTTTCTTTACTCCCTCTGAAGCTGTAGAGAAATTGCAATTGTAAGGTAGTGAAGTTGCAATTAATTTGTAATTTAATTAATAAAGTCTGAGATTCAAGAATTTCCAATTACTATCTTGATGAGATTTTCTTTGGTGAACAGATAAGAGGTTTCCATTCTTTATTGATGAGGATTTCCCCATCAGAACTCTCAAAACCGCAGCACTTGGGGACTACTTTGGGAAGGCAAGCGTTGGTTGCAAAAGATATGTCTAATGAGGTCCTCAGTGGCTTGGAGTCACGTTAGAGAATTTTCAGATCAAAGATATATCTTGCAACGAAGAGGACAGCTCTTGTATTCAAGTTAAGTTTAGAGGAAATGTATCTTCTAGGAGACTCCCATGCATGTTGATGGCATTATTCTAGATGGACATCTTAGTATTATCATGGAATTCAAGATGACTATAAGGTACAGACAAGTGTAGCTGGGAGGAACGCCATTCCTGGAATCAGTTAATGCCTAAGAGCTTTGGCTTTGCACTGTAGCATTCTCTTACTTCTTTCTATACCACAATTACATATTTAGATTGTCTGAACAAAGTGATTGAGAAGTACTATTTCCATACAGTCTTCTAATGGCAGAGGTTTTACACTGGGGGATGACAACAGGCGGGGAGTTCAGTAACAGACAGTATTCTCAAAATTCAGAGCAAAGAGGCAATATTACGTAAAGCTGGGCATTGGCAAGTCTTTCTAAATCAAGGGGAACTGTCCTTTTTGTGGATCTTGAAATGTAGAAACAGTACTTTGCTCCTTGAAAAGTTATACTTTTGAGCTTTCAATCTTTGTCAACTACGAAGCTTTATGAGAAGTGGTGTTACAGCCTATTTTGGATAATAATATCAATGTTTCATGCAAACAAATACTGGTAATTGTTTAAAGCATTTGCACTTCAACTGCTAATACAAATGTGTGTATTCTGCTGACTACCCATTAGTGCTGAGTTCTCCCTACTGAACTGATCTTCATTTTTTTTATGATGTTCTACTAGACTTGAACTTTGTAGTTTAATTTTTCCTTCCCCAGGATCCTAAATGTTAATTTGGAATTAACTCTATTCGAAGCATGCATTTGAGAAGAGAGACGATCGATAGCAGAATTCCATTGCTAGAGAGGCTCTCTGGCTACACCCAGAAATGTCTCATTTTTATGTCAATAGAGAAACCCTGTGAATTAACTCTATTCTCCCTCCAGGAACATTTGTTAGTTTAACTGAGATCTTTAAAATCTCAGTCACTGCTGACCCAGCAAACTTATACAATACATCTCTACCTATGGCATTTATATTTCCATATGTTGTTCATGCAGTTTTGCAGAACAGTCTGTGTGTTGACTGAGAATTCAGCAATGGCAGCTCGATGCTGCTGTATGGACATGGTTCTAGAAATCTGTAGTTGCTCTAGTCCGTCATCTGCTGATTGTGTTAGGTAGCCTCGTTAAGCTTAAGCAAAGATGAGACTTAGTTCACTGAGAGAGTGGATTAATGTTAACTTCGATCTTTTTCCAGTTGTCTGTAGTGTTGGGCATTCTCTGTCTCCGTCACACACACGCACAGATTGGTAGAGAGAATATTGTGCTCTCAGCTGCCAATAAACTGGATCTTCTCCATACGGTGCTGTCAAGATGTGTCAAATCTGTTCTGGAATCACACTTTCTGGAGGAATGCTTCATTTGTAGTTCTAGTGATCTGCATTTGCTACAGTCCTGATGCTTTATCCTCATTTGTTGTACGGACACACTGGCACTTCATTCTTACTCTTTCTCAAATTCAAACCTTGGAAAAAGTTCTCCAACTCTTTTTCAGGTTAAATGGACAGTCACACCTGTATTTCCTCTCCCCCCCTTGCCATTGATATTTCTCATGCTCATTTCTGTATCATCTTTGTTTCATTTGTCTACGCTTTCTGCCCGCATTTACATGGCCCCATGCTCCACATATGAAATAACCTTCCAGTTGATGCAAACCACAGTGTTCTTTAAGCAACATATAAAGCCTTTCTTAATCCATTAAACATTCAGTTTACAATGGCAATATTCCACACTGCTTTTTTGGTCTTCCATGCTTTTATTTAAGACATGCACTGGCACAGCAGGTGCTGCTCTTTCAGTACCTATTGCTTATAGGAAACACATTGTGAATGCTTACAATACTATAGCAAAGAATTTGGGTTCCTTTGCTGAAATAGTCAAAGATGTGGCTCTTCTATCAGTTTTAACATCGGTATTTTTCCAATGGGAATTGGATTTCGATAGTCTATAGAGCTGTTTTTTATTTCCTCTAAGTTATATGTGGACACAAAGACTCTTTCAATCTCTTGGATACATATTTTAGTGCCATGAAGTTCTTTAGCTGAAGTGAACTCCTGGGAGGAAAGCAACAGACAATTAATTCGTGACCCTAAGTGGTAGTGTGTCTGGGAAAACTAAAGACTAATTGAGCTAAGCCATCACTTGACTGTTTATTTTCATAACCTAATTGTTCATTTCACAATGGCTGTAGGCAATGTGATTAATATAAGCTGTGAGAGCAATCAAGCTGAAAGAAGATGGTAATGGACTACATGAGGGTATTCTTGTTCTCCGTTCACTTATTTTACTGTAGTTTTGAAAAGGTCTTCAGCTGAGCTGTGGAATGTCCTCAAATTACTTGGGTAGCCAGCAGGTATAGCAAGGTCAGTCTACCGACAGGCACATTACTGTTGCTGGTAGTGTTTAAAGTAATAAAATACCTAAATAGATTTTGCTTTTTTGTTTGTTCTTTGCTGCTTTCCTCTGTAACACCCTGTGTCATCTTCAGACCTAAACAATATATAAGTGCTCACTTGCCATTTGCAGGTCAGGTCTCATTCTTCAGACAGGGAGACTCCTTCCCAGAAGACTCTTTCTTGCTTGCTTATTATTTCAGCTCTGTAATATATCAACCACGCCATTCAAGATCCATTACTGCTCCATTTTCCCCTTTTCAAAAGGCATAAAAGCCCTTTGTTGTTGGCCTTATTTCCTGTATCTCTTTAAAGCAATGTGATGCTTTTCTGTATATGAACAAGGTGAGGCTGATTGAATGAGAAATTCTTTCATGTACTTGCCTGCATTAGACTTTTAAATTGCAGGGCAGAATTAAACTAGATATGCAGCGATGCTCTTATAAGATATTTAAAGTCCAGTTCTGCTGGCAGCTGGCCTAGATAGTCACAGTATTAGATTGCTTCAGCAAACTGGAAAAGCATGACCTTGACATCTTTGCTTCTGTTAGTTTGAAATAAAGGGGGTACCAGTCACTTGCCAGTAGAAAAAAACACATTACAAAGCTACAGGGGATTAACACAGAGTGAATTTTGGAGCCTAGGTGTGCTTGTTTTGGAGCAGATGGACTTAAAAATCTCCAGAGGAAAAAGGCATTTTCTTTGGTTGAGTTTCCTATTTGTGAGCATTCTATGCTGAGCAATTCTGCTCACAATCAGCTGAAAGATGCTGTGCACATTTATTTTTTAATTATTTTCTACCTAAAAATAAGCTAAAGGCTGCATAAATACATTTAGTATGTGCTGCTCAAAATACAAAATGAGTGCATAGCAATAAAGCTAGGCTCACTCCACTAAGATAAACAGGCCACATGCAGAAGAAGAAGAAAGGCTGTATCATCATTAACTGTTATTTCATTTACACATATATAGCAACTGTGGGGTCTCACTCTGTTAAATCAGCACAAGCCAATATATAGATATGCCTCAGCTACGATGAATAAATCCATGTCTCTAAAGCCATTCCTTCCTTTTAAAGCCTTTTTACATACAGCTGAAATAATAAGCTCCTCATGGTGCAATGGATAAATGTGACCTCACACTTGGTCTTCACATTCTAATAACAGCCTGAAGCAGAATCCTAAATCATGTATGTGGTGTCTGTACTGCATCGTAGTTATTTTTCCAGGTTTACAGTTTCTGTGACACACTGATGCGTACACCCAAAAGTATTGACCAAGGGTAAGTTTTCATAGTTTTGTGTTCTAGGTGATAAATTTGCCTCGATGGGGCCTGCAATGCTTATTAATTGCATACGCCATCAGGAAAGGAATGTCAAAGAAGACGCTACGAATTTTAGAGCAGTCAATAAATTAATTTCTGCTGTTTTCTTCTCACAAAACAGTTTATATGAGAAAGATCCAAATCTTTCACCCTTTACTCATGAAACTGTAGCAAAATCCAATATTGCAAAATATCCTCTCATGAACCAGAAGCAGAGGATGTTGGTACAGATTACTGAAATTAAAAGGTTGGTACCTCTGGTGTAATTCTTGCAGTGGGATCAGAAACACAGACTTGTCTAAGTAAGGTCCCACTGAAGAATATGAAATCACAATGATCTGAACACCATCACTGCAGGATCTAGAGAGGAAAAGGAATCCATCCTATTTCGTAAAGCAAAAGCTGGTTCTTGAGAGCTTTTCCCGCATTTTTTGGGTGATGTCAAATACAGTATGTATTTTATTTCATGGTGCCATTCATCCCAAGGCTTCTCTGAATAGACTGTCAAAACCTTTGGCTAGAACAGCCTACGTGATGCGCAGACAGGCTAGTTTCTTGAAGCTGATCCTGCATCATTCCCCATCCTGACGTCTTGCAAGTTTGCCCAACAGAGAGGCAGCATCAGAATGCCCAGACTTTGCTAGTGTCCGGGCAGCATCACCAGTATTTGGGGTTACTGCAGAAGAGCCGAGCTAGAGCCACCTTAAGGCTGTTCTGCTTTGCTACCCTGGCCCTACTTCTGTCTCTTCTTTCTTTTGTTTCCACCAAAGATGAGATGGAGTTGAATGTTTTCTTTTCAGTGAAGTTAACATAGGCATGTCACAGCCAAAGAAAATTGTGAATGTGAGAAGAAATAGAATTGTTTTGAGCCACAAAAAAAATTAATACATGTACTACCAACAGCAAGAGAAATACTGGAAAATACTGGCTGCTCATCAACATAGGAAGTGTGATTGAATTTTGAATGTAAAGCAGCATTGCTCCTGCCCAAAGAGTACAAAACAAAAGCAGGAAAAATGAGTTTTTCTAATTTCTTGATTATTTTTTATCTAAAAGAAACATGCTCACTTGTAGGCAGTTAGTGTTTTAAAATCAAGAGCTGTTGGTAAGAACTTAATGAGAATGTGCTGGAAAAGAGGAAACTGAACAAACATGAATTTGTCTGTTACATTGCTTTGGGGGCTTCCTCTATGGAATCTCCATCGTATCTTAAAATGCAGTCTAGTTCCTTCCCTACATCTGCAGTTGGATAGCGGATTAAATATTTCACAGTTGAATGAAAGAAGTCATTAGTTTGTTTCTGTTACTCTATATGTGCCACCAAGTTCGCTGTAATTAGTGGCCCTTGTACTCCAATTATAACTAAGGAACTACACACACACACGCTCACCTCTGCTATTAACTAGACAGGTCTACATGTGCATTATGTCAGAAAAGCGAGTGAAATATGCTCCTACGGCAACACTCAAATAGCTCATCCCTATTAACTCTGACTTCTCTATAAACTGTGGATTTAGTTTTAGGTATAATACAGCCGGGCAGAAATAACAGGCTATTTTACATGCGGTGTTAACCCTGTAAAAACTTTATTTCCTTTTAGTTGTGCAAAGGTTGAAAGAGTCCATGTTGACAGAGATCAAAGCCTAATCATGAAAGCCTTGAGGCACACACTTTATCTTTGATTCCACTGCCTCCTCTCTGCAGTGACCCTCATTGGGTCACTGTCATGTCTGTAAGTGTGGGTTGGTTTTCTTGTTTGTTTGGTGGTTTGGTTTGTTTTATGAAGAGCTTTTTTGTAGCACTTAGAGATTCATTTTTGCTGCCACATCACCTTGTAAGAGAATTTGTGTGACTCCTCCTGAATTTTTATGTTCTGCTAGAAAAAGTCTTCTCTTCAAAGTCAGTAATTGAATACTTCGCTGGCACTGGTCTGTCTGCCTGTCCTATTCCCCATCTGTCCTAGTCTGTCCTTGATGTTTGCAGAATGGTCCCTGTACACGCTTTTTGTAGAACAGCGTGTGAATCAGCATTTTACTGAGCAGCATACTCTCTAACCAGTAATGTGTAGTAAGGCACTCTACAGTAAAGGTGTTTGAATTCCTCTTTGTACAGACAACATAATCACTACTTGTTGGTCGGGCAGTGAGAAAGATGGACAGACATATATTTACACTTATTATTTCCCATTTTTTTTAGGCTCTTAGTTTTGAAATTACCTTGATGTTTCTTTTGGTACTCAACAGGTAGTGGCTTCATTTTTTCTTTTTTGGTCTCTCTCTTTCTGGTTTTACCACAAAATTATGCCATATGAATTATTTTGCAAGGTATGAAAACTATAGATAGACCTGTAAACATAAGAGACTAAATGATTTGGATTAACCATCCCTAAACATAGCTGAAGTCTGCATGTCAGCATTTCAGAGCAACTCCCGATGAAGAACTGTTTAGTATTAGCGCAGTGTTACATGAGTTGCTACTCCATTGCAAAAGATTCTTTGCTAAGAAGAAATTAACAGCTGGCCAAGATAACCAACAAGAAAGCCCCTAAGAAAGCCCAAGGCTTTTTTTTTTTTTTTAAGTACTTTTTATTTATTAAAGTAATTCATTCCAAAATTTCAGGGTTTATTCTGGAAGAGATTTCAGGGAAACTCCAAAACACAAATAGGAAAATTACAAAAGGGAGACTATAGGTTATGTGTACATAGTCTATACAGTCTACAAGTCCTGGTTCTTGAGCCAGAAGGTAGGCCCTGCCTTTTTTCCGTGCTGTATCTGCAGTGTGTGGGTGTCTGGTGCTAAACGTCTTTTGTTCTGCCCTGGGTATCTTCAGCAAGGATTTGCTCCCGAGTGCAGGAGCTGGCTAATACATGTGCTGTGTGGAGATTAGAGAATTAGGACTGGCACAAAAATGGAGAATGAGCCTACTTTTTTATAACCATGTGTTAAGTCCCAGCCATCTGTTCACCAGAGTCACAGTTCTAGGGCATCTGAACAACTTTCAGAGGAGATTTAATGAGGAGAAAAGGTGAATAGAGGCAAGCACACAAGGAAAGGGAAACCAAAGGAAGGATTAAACCAAGAGACAGAACTCAGAGGCAGAATGACCCAGAATATCTGGAACAGGGAACAGGAAAGGATGACATACGAGGAGTTTGTTGCTGATATTGAAGGCACTTCAGTATAACATGCTTAACCCAAAGTAGTATGAAAACGGTCCACCCCAATACAAATATTAAAACTGTGGAGGTAAGCATCTTCAGCCTTCTCTGTTACGAGGGGGAAAAAACAACCACTAAACACTAAAAAACCTGAGGAAAGGAGGAGAGGGCTTAGGTAAACACAAACAATTGAAAAAAATGGAAATAAGTCCACTCTGAGCAGTATAAAATAGAAATAGGTTAGGAATTTTTGATGACATTATTCTGAATATCTCTGAAAGAAGCAGTCAATAACAAAACCAAACAATCCCCCATTTTTACTTTCTTATTTACAAGATTAAATGGTGCTGTTGTAGCTTTCTAAGTCAATCTATTTATGGATTAATATGTATTTTCTCCTTCCTAATGAAGACTTCTATTTGGGAAGGACTTTCAAGGGAATCATTCCTCTAGTGGGGGAACGTCTAACAAAAATGATAATTATAAGCTGCTAGATCACTATCCAAGTCTGTTAGCAACAGTTCTTTTTGTGCAGGATGTTTCCATAAATAACTGCGTTTGTAATTCTGAACTGATAAATGTTTAGACATTTTCTGAAAGGAACTGCCTTGATATTTGTGGAGAGAAACACTACATTGTCCTAGAGAAAAACTGAACAAATGGAGGTTGTGCTTACTTGCCTTAACAGTGTGATTTTGTTTGCCTGAGTAGCAGTTTCTCTGCTGGTTAATGGAGGGAGAACTATTTGTTTAATTGTGGAATGCAGTTAACATCACCCATCTAGAAAGAGAGCATCTCCTTTCAGTAGTCAGTGCCTCTTCAAAACTCTCTCTTAAGAAGCTCTTGAAATTTATATGGGGATGGTGCTAACCCTTGTTGCTACTCCTGGGTTTTATGCTTATTGGAAGAAATTCTGATACTAATGTGGTACAAAGTAATTCTTAAGATAAAGAAAAATCCCAAGGCATTTACTTCCTCAGTGATATTTGTGCCACTCAGCCTACAGGTCTTCTGCATTCACACCTGACGAAGTGTGACAGTTTTTATCTGATTCCCATATCAAAAGAAAATCTGCGTTTTTCACCTCTTCCCTCCCCTTTTACACTACCTCTGGCTAAAAGTTTGTAGAGGCAACAGGAATCTCACCTTCATTGAAAATGTGTTAATATCTGCCACTTCCGTATGAAATGATCTCAGATGAGATTGAGAAAGGATTTATGCAACGTGGATTTCCTCACCTGGAAGTCCCTGGGAATAACACCAGTGTTGTTTTAGGAAGTTTAAACTTTTTCACTGAAGGATAAATCCAAGGCCCTTTGGTGTCACCAAAAAGATCCCCAGCAGTTATGATAGACTTTGGAACAGGCCTTTAATTATGTCCTAAAAAAATTAAGCCCTTGAGTGCAGGATAAAACAAACTACATTAAGACTGAAGACTTGGTTGCCCGTGAATGCTTATAGATTATGGTATAACTGATGACTGGGTCATCAGTGTCTGAAGGAACAGTTTGATGTGTTTTTCCTGCAAATCGTAGCTGTTGTGCAACACCCGCAGCCACCACAAAAGCTCTTCCATAGGTCCAAACCACAGCTAAAAATGTACCTTTCCTCCCTGCCCAGGGATAGCCAGCAGAATCAGTTCATAAATTAATGCACGTCTTTTGTGTTCACTGCTAATATGTAAAACTAGATCAGACACAATTTGGTCAAAAAGCATGCATCTCAGAACAGCATTTTTTCTTTTATAACTTCTACTTAGGCTGGTACATAGATGCACTGGTGCCTTTTGTAGCTGCGGTGTCTTTCTGTTGTCACTGGCGGTTAACCCTCATCCCCTTTACAATGTGGAACGTCTGACCAAATGCTTGTAAATAGATGGGAAACTGAAACAGTAGATACAAGCTCAAAGGTCTCAGTGTAACACAGTCTGACCTGCCAGCCCTTTCGTTCAGAATGAACACGGAGATGCTGTGATGGACACATGCACATCAAGTTTTCTTGCTAAGCCCAGTATATATTACAGCTGCCTATCTCTGAGTACTGTAGATTTCTGAAAATGGTACCAAGTTTTTGCCTCTCACTTTGAGGATCTGTTTACTGTGAGCCCAAGCTGAACGCCCTTGGGCTTGCTGCCTTTTAAGGCAAGAAACAACCCGGCCTTAACACGGATCTTTTCCTCCCTGCTCAAGTGATGAGGCAGGCCAGCTATGTGTCTTCAAGTGTCTGTCGTTATGGCAAGTGTTTGCTTTCTTGCAGCATGTCATTAAACGTCCTGAAAGGAAACCTTAGAATTGTGGCTGTGCGAATTATGGCGGCAAGTTTGTGATTTCCAAGGCGCTCTCTAGACTTCAGCTGAGGAAATGAAATGGTGAAAAACAACAAAGAAAAATAGTTGGCAGAACTCCGCATACCTGCCATGATATTTTGTTACATTTTATTTATTAAAATGCACTGGATACAGATGATTTTTTTACCTCAATATTTATAGCTTCATCTGTCATGAAATAGGAATTGCACGTGCTTTGATAAATGGATAAGGAAGGTGCCTGGTTTGATTTCTCTGCTGACTGTTAAATACTGTGTGCTTTTTGAAATGCTGCATTGTAACTTGCACTGGTATCTTCCAGAGAATCAAAATGTCCTACATCATCTGGAAGAGCAACACCTTTTGGAGGACTAACTGTCCTTGTTCCTCAAAAATGGAAGAACACCCACCAACACAAAATTATGATAAAGTTCTGGTCCTTTGTCACACTGAGAAATGGTGTGTTTGGGAAAATCTGTCTGCAATTTATTTGTTAAAATGTAGAGAACTGTACAGGGGAGACAGTTACTTTGGCTGTTACCCTGGCCTAAACACAGGGTCAGCCTCCAGGGGGGAGTAGAAAATGCAGTGATATTATTGTGATACAGTGCAAATACAGCAATCAAAGTTGCAGGGCTTAGTGTAACCCATGAAATGCAATAGCTGGAGGCTGTGTCAAATTCCCAGCAGTGAGTCTCTTCTGCCTTGCATGATGGTCCCGTAACTCCTCTGCACGGTGCAAGAGAACCACAGTTCTGTTACAAGTGGATCTTTTGTACTTGGAATGAGTTGGAGCAATAGTTTTGTTCTTCAATGACTATAATAATTTTATCTTAGTTAGAAACTTTCCATTATAATTGGAAGTCTTGGGATCAGAATAAGCCAGGGTGCATTTTAGTGAAATTCCTACTTAGCTCTGTTGCTTGAGATTCATCCAGTATGTTACTAAGCAGAGACAGCAGAAACATGTAACACTAGCTTTTCAGAAAAGAAGAAAAAAAGATCTTATCCAGGCAACATGCAGTTGGCTACTTTACATGTGGTGTGGTTTAACCAAGCAGGCAGCAAAACACCACACAGCCGTTCCCTCACACCCCCCCACAGTGGGATGGGGGAAAGAATCGAAAGAAAGGGGCGGGGGGGAGTAAAACTTGTGGATTGAGATAAAGACAGTTTAATAGAACAGAAAAGGAAGAGAAGAAGAAGAAGAATGATAAGAGAATATACAAAACAAGTAATGCGCAATGTGATTGCTCACCACCTGTGGGCTGAGGCCCAGCCCGTCCCCAAGCAGCAATCCCTCCTCAGCCAACTCCCCCTGGTTTACATACCAAGCGTGACGTCATATGGTATGGAATATGCCTTTGGCCCGTCTGGGTCAGCTGTCCTGGCTGTGCCCCCTCCCAGCTCCTTGTGCCCCTCCTCGCTGGCGGAGCATGGAAAGCTAGCAAGTCCTTGACTTAGTATAAGCACTACTCAGCAACAACTAAAACATCAGTGTGTTACCAACATTATTCTCATACTAAGTCCAAAACACAGCACTATAGCAGCTACTGGGAAGAAAATTAACTCTATCCCAGCCGAAACCAGGACAACATGATAACAATTCAGATGTCAAATGATTTGAATTAGAGATGTAAGGAAATTAATTTAGAGTGCCCATAGCTTTTTTCAGTTAGGAAATGCATGATTACTTGCATGGAAACTATTTTCCCATCACCTTGTGCTGAACTTAATTACGACGCTACAACCCTCAGGACAGAAAGGAACCCAAAATACCAGTTGTGTATTCAGCAGTTGGTGCAGAAACTACAGTTCATAGTGCCTGGTACTACAAAGGTATGTGTAGGAAGACTGGAAATGAAAACAGATGAACTGGCAGGTAATGACAGCAAAAGCAATAGGAGGAAAGGTCACTAATGTTTCATTCTAATTCCAGCATGCTTTTGTGGAAACATCTGTAGAAAAACAAGTGAACTGAGAAGCAGCTGTGCTACGGATGTGTGGTCTGGAAGCCAGCCATTAGTTCTGTGAAAAGTGATTATGCTTGAGTGTCACGTCCTTTGTTAGGCCGGTTCCTGGCAGGTAGTCAGAATCACATTAGCTGATTTTAGTGCTTACAACATGTTTCCCCTACTGCTTACGTCCATTAACCAGGGATTGCGAGTGCATGAGGAGACTGAGCTGCTCTGGGGGTTTCTGCTTGTTAGGGGCCAAGGAGCTGCAGCTGAGCTCGAGTCAACCCGGGGCTTCCTGTCCTGCGGAGCCTTAGGCTTCACTCCTCTCCCCTGCTCTTGAGCCAGGATCTGGCAGGGAGGAGACTGCTGTTTTGGGGAAGTTTATTCTACTCTCAGCAATTCCTCTCTTGTGTCCCAAACACTCTGCTACTCTCCCTCAGCAGTGGAGGCAAATGCTGGTTGTTCTGGCCTTGCCTGTGGCTTGGTACCTTAGGCAGCTGTATTTTTTGTTCAGGCTTATGTGTTGCCTTGGGCTAAGCAATCCTGAGGGGAGTGGGATTGCATAGATGTCCATGTAGGTACAGGATGTAAAACTTATTCAAAAAGACAAAAAACATTTTAAAAAAAATGTATTTTGACCAAAAGTGGCAGGAGTAGCAACCACCAGCAGAGAAAAACTATGCATGAAAGACTGAGGAAAGAAGCTGAAAGCCAGACCTTTGGCCAGTATAAATATGTTGCTGCATTGACGTCTCATCAGCCCCGGCTGAGAGACAAGCCTGCAAAGATGATCCGAGGAAATGAGAGAAGGTAATGTCTTAGATATGCTATAATATGTGTATGTTGTATGTCATATAATTCTCACAGGAATGGAAAGAAAGGTGTAAAATCAAACTGCAGTCCACTTTTTTTTTCTCTCTATTGAGTTCTGAGAGTTTGTTTTGGAAACTGCTGACCAATTTTACACGTTTTAAGTAGCAATCTTAGTGATAAAGGTTAAGGTGTAAAGGATAAAGTATGTGTGGATGTATATACTCAGTATTAGACTCCCAATCCATCAAAGCAGAGGCTTTGAAAAATGTTTTGTACACACGTGCTACATAATGAGCAACCTCTTCCAGAAGTTATTTCAACTGTAACTTAAATGGCATATAACAACAACTTTCTTTAAGGCTAGTCAGTGCTGATGGTACTGAGAACTTTCCTCTATCAAGTCATTAAGACTCCTACTCCTAGTCAATAGTGTACTTTTAATTTTAAAACAATCATATGTAGGCAGCTTTCAGCATACTACCCTAGTTAAGCATCTGAAAACTATAATTTAGATTTTAAAATTGGAAGAGAGAGGCCCTGAACTAAATGCATTATCCAACTCCAGAGATGTTTGAATTTGGCAATTTTGTCCCAAGCCTTGGTGGTGTTTGCTAATACTGTGACATATCCTTAAACGCTTTCCCTTACCCTAGGCTGGATAGCAGATGTTTAGGAAAAGCACTAAGGAAAAATGTTGTAATTGTTTGAAACTGAAATACTATCCTGGTCCACTTAATCTTGTGACATCTGCCAGGAACTGAATATGGAGGGAGGTACATTTTACTTTTTAATTAGTATCTGACATCTTAAAATGCTTCTCCTACTCAGTGAAGACTGAAATACAAGTTGCATACACAAACCGTATGTGAAAGATCCTGTTTACTATCCAGAATATTCTAAAATGTGTGAAGTTGCTGTTCCCAAGTGTTCATTTCTAAAGCTATGGATTGAAATTGTTGCAAGCATCTTTGAACTGCAGCAGCTATTTAAACATTTATATAACAGTATTGCAAAATGTATGTCTACACAGGCAGCCTTTTTAGCTTGGAGATATAATTAAATGGGCAGATGAGTGCATGAATTCTTCACGTGCTCATTTATAAGTTCTTAAAGGACTTATTCCAAAAGTGATAAAACAGTGCTAGTATTGGATACTCTGAGTTAGAGTACGAAAGGACGGTATGAAATAAAGTGCAGTGATCTTGTGCATGAAGGGAAGACATTTTTTATTGCAGACTTGAGAAGTACACTGAATTTCTGAAAGTACTGTGAAATTGGGAACTTCTGTGTGTGCTGAAACTCATCGAGGAGCAGGGCTGTTTGTTTGAATTGCAGGTGTGGACAAGATAGTCCCTGCCCCAGTGATTCAAAAAAAGGCAGAGGTAGGCTGACTTTTTCTGCATTCATGCAGCATTATAATAATAAACGATAGTGAGCAATTGCAGCTGTAACAAACAAGTTTATACTTTCTTGTTTTTCGTAGTCATTTAATGAAGTATTTGAAGGTCTTGAAGCATTTAGTATCGTGGCATCTATTTAGTACTATCTATCAACAGCAAAGACCACTGAATCTATATAAAGATTGCCATTGAAATTGCTTCCATGTAAAAATTAGTAACAACATTTTACGTTCTTGATATTCCAAGAAAAACTTGTCGTCTCAATAATCAGATGAATTTCATAGGCAAAAAATATTAGCAAAGAAGTTTACCTGATTTTTGAATGTTTGCTTGTTTTCCACAGTAAGAAGCATTTTAGGCTTATCAAAAGTAAAAATAGAGCTTAACAGAATTTCAGGGGCTGATGGACTAATCACATTTAAAAGCAGGAAAGTGGGTTACATCTGGCCTATCTGAGTGCATTGAGGCCCGTAAGAGGGCACATCGAGCTGGAATGGAAGACAGCAGTGTGTGCCACGAGTGATGGGAGTTTATTTCTACCTCCCCTCAAGTTTGGGATGGCAGTTTAGCGAGGGACTACCTGCACAGATTAGAGTGCCTTCAGAACACCTGCTTGTAAATGGAATTTGTGAGCTTAGCTATGCCCTCTGACATACTGCCAGCAGCAGGGAGCAGGAATCGTGGTGGCAGTACTGGAATTCCTGCATCATCAGGAGAGCTCCTGTAGTGGTTTCAGCCAATGATATTCCTAGTTCCACAATATTTCATCAAAAAGTACAATTCCTGGCTAACATTCTTTTCTGAATCTTACTAAAGATTACAACAACTGTTGAAGTGAAGGTAAATTCACAGAGTATCATATTTTATACCTTTATTGTCCTGGAGGTTAAGTTAAGGGATGTTGGGGCCAGTACACCTAGCAGTAGGCATCTTTTAGTCTTCCTTAGATTAGCTATCTATTTATTTGAAAAGCTAAATTTTTGACAGCCCCCTCCCCCCCCAAATTACAAGTGCAAACAAGGAAACAAAAAGCTAGTGATGATCTGGAGTGTGGTGGTATCTGGGCTGTGCTGCAGAATCATTTCATGCACCAACAAGCAAACATTTCAGACTGCTTGACTTTGAGGCTGGATCATGTTTAATGATGTCAGCCATCTTGACATCACAAACTGTGTTGGGCAAAACTGATAGGATGTGCACAAGCTTCTAATTGTTACCAGGTCTGAAACTGAGACCCCACGTAAAGGAATTAATGTCATTCAGTGTTTGCGTGCTCCCTGTAATGAAGGTCAGTGTTGAGATACTGCTATGGACGTTCTACATAATGATGGCTCTGGATTTTAGGTCTGTGAATGAAAAAGTTTTAATATGTGCTGAACTGATGCAAAATTAAAATTGAGCAGTGTAAATATTCATTAGCTAGGATGAAGTTAAAGCTCTGTTTTAAAAACACTGTTTGTTTCATTCCCGAAGGAACAAATGGGCTGGAGTGCTTCTGCTAAGCAGCTCCTGGTGTCATTTGTGTTACATCCCCCAAATCTGACAGTGTGTGCATAGTGCCCGCATAAGAAGAGTAGCTCTGCTTTCACTGAATTACCTAAGGAATTTAGCAGAGGGATAAAATGATGCGTTTCAGCCCTCATTTCTGTTGACAGTATGAGTACACTTCAGGCAGATCACCTTAACAATTTATTAATTTCAGTACGTAATTTCATAACCACTGAACGCTTTTTCCAGATAACATAAAAGTATGTTTCTGATGAACGAAGTAGAGCAAGCCCTGCGATTAACAGTTGGTTTTTCCATCCAGTTCCACACTGAGCCCAATGGACAAACCAAAGAAGGGTTTTAGAGAAATGTAAATTCTCAGTTTAAAGGCCTTCAATTCACTGGGAATCCTCTACACCCTTTGGTAATTCCAGTTGGTAATTCTATTACCTCCTGGGCAAAAAAAAAATCCTCTTAGTGTAGGTGACTGTTTCTAGCACTACTTTCCAGCCACTGCATCTTGTTATCCTTTTCTGTCTGCTAGCTCCTAGAGTCGGATACTTTTTCCACATACGTGTAACTAGAAAATGTGAAAATTCATCATCCTGTAACTTTTGATAAGGAGAAAAGACAAAACTCTCATGAAAAACATTTTGCAGCTATGATGTATTTTGTAAGGTTCAATTTTTCAACTACTTTGTAGAGGTGTAAATACAGAAAATTGGGCATGATCGTTCAGTACTGATAATACATCCTTTTTAACTGTATGCTGTATTTCTGTCTTGGAAATTGTATTGGCGAAAATCAGAATGGACTACGTAGGCTTTGCTGCAGTCCTGGCAATCTGGCAAATCCTCTGCACTGGAAGTTGCTGAGTGCAAAGGAGGATGTAGTGGGCAAAAGGGATTGTTCGCAGATCTGTCAGCCAGCAGATCCACATTTTCTCTACTTAAACATTTATTTTGCTCGTCGAATATTTCTGTTTGAGAGTTTTGTGTCACGAGGCAATTCCGATCAGTTTGGTGTTCCAGGCAGGAGCCCCTTCGTGTTCAGGGCTGCCTCTCATTTATTATTGAGTGAAGAGCTTCCAATGGCCATGAACGAAAATAAAATATGCCATGTACGGAAATAGTCATCTATTGGATTTTCATGTATAATACATATGAAGAAGCTCTGAATAATGGCATTTGATGCTGTATAGTAGCCCTCCTTGTTTTGTCTATTGACAATAAGAACATAGCAAGGACAAAGGATGCCAGATGCCCTTATTCGGAAGCTTGCTATATAGCAAGGCTATGATACTCATTGCTAAAGTGTAAGGCCTGCTGGACCGGGGGAGCTGGGCTCAGGTTTTTATTGTCATAGGTTTCCTCTGTAATGATGGTCAAGTCACTCTGAATGTCTGCATCTCTCTTTGAAATATTGTAAGATGAGGGTAATAGCAACCTTGTTTCCTACCCATACTGGACAGCATTTCTTTATCATGTTTTTAATGGTTCACCCTTTTGTTTTAGTGTTTTGCTCATTTGCTTTAATGTTTCACAATAAGGATGGGAAGAAAGAGAATCGGGAAACTGTACGGACTTTGTTGCCACCCACCCAAAAAGTCTAGGGAGAAGAAAGATCCTGCCTTGTAAGGATACAATGGTTGGGGGAGAGAGAGTTTCCTATTGCTCTTTTATTTTTTTCCATCTCACTGACTGATGTTTGAGGGTTTGCTGTTCTCTTTTAGAAGTTACCTATTATAGTTGCTGCTGAAATAAAACTGACTTTCAGTTTAAAACTTCTTTGTTCTTTTGGAGGATACTGCTGTAAGTACAGTCTCAGGCCAAGCGCAGTTCCTGTCATAGCATCTTTTGGTTGATTGGTGGTAGATTAAGTTGGTATAGTTAGTGTCTCTTTCCTTGGTCATCTGGACACTGCTTTAGTACAAGGTATAAATAACATGGTAGATCTCCCTTACCGCAAAAGACAAACTTCCAGCCTCTCTGAGTGTCTAGACTTGTATAAATGGCTACAGCTCTCTTCTAACAACAGAACAAAACACATTTATGGATCCCTGAGAAATACAGTTTTATATACCACTCTTTCAAATGTGTGTATATATACAACCCCCTCTGTATCCTGAAGCTCAAATCACGAGAAAAGTGACTATCAGGTGAATCCTTGAAATCATGGCAGATGGCTGTATCTAGCTTGATATAATTTCATCTTATCAGTGATTTTTGAATTATCTCAAATGTCATCATCTATGGTAAATTACATATTGCATCTGTTCTGCAGGAACAAGTGAGATCAGGACTGAAACGGTATTAAGCACTCTCCCATCTGCCTAAACCAAGGGGTGCATTTAACGAGGTCTCGTCTCCTCTGTACTTCCGTTGTGCCAAATGGAACTGAGCATGGCACAGAGAATTTTTTCAGGAGATGATGCAAATTTTAAACAGTTGGGCAATAATTATGTTTTTTTTTTCCTAGTGTCTCTTATAAAGAAAGACCAGAAAGGAT
Organism: Phoenicopterus ruber ruber; assembly: GCA_009819775.1. Lineage (NCBI taxonomy): Eukaryota > Metazoa > Chordata > Aves > Phoenicopteriformes > Phoenicopteridae > Phoenicopterus > Phoenicopterus ruber. The sequence continues at coordinate 11,281,213 of CM020221.1, read as the reverse complement.
GAAGCTTCCGTTCACAGAAGTTTTTGGAGTTTCTTTTGTCCCATTTTGTTTCACATTAATTTACAATGTAGAATACTGCATGGGATTTCTATTACTTTCAGTTAGAAGGGAAGCTGCAGATACTTTGATTTTTTCCTGACTTCATAATATTGTACATAGATTCATGAAACGTCTCAACACACGTCCCCGCAGTCCTGTGAACCTAAGTTGTTTGTAGTATTAGAGTGCTCTGAAGGCCTTTGAGGTTGTGATCATTGCTCGTGGATGTCTATCTTTCCAGAAAAATGAGGGTAAACAGGTTTTCCTCAATCTTCCTCTTTCTAGTTACTTGTGCAAATAGAGTACTACAGAATAGCGTAAGGAGGAACTTGTTCTGGTCTGCTTTCTGTGCTAGCTGGGAAATGTGTCTCCCAGTTCTGCCCATCACTCTAACCCGGAAGGCTAACGGCAGTGGCAGGGTTTCTGCCCTCTGTCACTGATTGTGGCACAGGTTGGGACATTCGTCCTTCTCGTCTGAACTACCCAGAGCAGCAACTGAGTTGGCAAAGCCACTCGAGCAAAGAGTAAGAAGAGTTATTCGGGGAGCTTACTGACAGCTCAGGATGCCATAGCCTGGAGGAGTCTGAGCTTGTTCTACAGGGGCACGCCGTCCTCCTGGACAGCCGAAAGAAAAGGAGCTGCAAAGCAGTTGCGCCTGCCCCTCAGTATGCTGTAGAAAGCCATTACAGGCTGACCACTTGTGTTTTAGAAAGATCTGGTTTACTAATGTTCCTGTGATGCCCCGCTGGGTTATCTGTTAACAGGGAACGCGCAGCCTGTCTGTTCCAGGCTAGTACATCCCCGTTGCAGGAGGACTGCAAACTGGCAGCTTAACAGCCCATAGCTGAAGTTGGCATTTCCTAACCATGCTTTCTTCTTGCTCCCCATACACTACTGTACGTATACCTTCAAAAGTGCTTATTCCTTTTCCCCCGGAAATTGGCCATGTATTTGATGACATCAACAGCCCTTTGACACTCTGAGAAGTGTTTTGGCTGCTGTTTGAAAGGTCATGTGTACCACTAATTCTACAGCATATGTATTATGTAATTCATGAGTAGGAGAGTCCAGGGGTTGTTTTGTGGTTTGGTTTGGGTGGGGTTTTTTAACTGTTACCTTTTTAAAAATAGTTATTTTTTCCTACTTTTTTTTTTTCCTTTTTCAAATAATACTCTTTGAAAAGGATTATACTCTTCCTTCTGTTTTATCCTGATAAGAATAGAAGAGCAGGCTGAAATCCTGAATCTTAACCTGCGAAGATTTGGAGAGATTTCAGAGTGCGTAAGAGACCCTATCCCTTCTGCATACTAAGCCAGTAGAGTGCATCCAGGCCCTTAATTTGGATGAAAATACAATGCAAAATTTGAATGCAGTAGTAGTTTGGTTTTTTTTTTTATTTTTATTTTAGAAGTCTAAACTAATATGAAACTGTGTTTATTTGGAAGTTATTTTTCACTTAATTATTACAGGTAGAAGGTAGACTAAATTGTGAATTTCACTGTAGTCTGAAACACCTTATTCTCTAAAGCTGTCCTAAAAAGCATAAATAATTCAAGCCCGCACTTAGGCCATTTCATGCCATAGATGTGTTGTCTGTCAGATCTCAAACACAAGAGATTCCATTTTTTCAAATTCTTTAAAGGCACATGTTTTTTTCCCAGTGCTGTCAGACATTGTCACAAGATCTCCCCTATCTAATTAAGTCGTCATTTAATCAATCTTCAGGCAGTAGTTTTTCATTTTAAAGGACCTTCTCAGGGAAAGGCTAAGTGCTCCTTTCAGGCTGTGAGACAGCTTTCCTGAGTGCTGTTCAAAGTTGTCTTAGAGCAAACTGTTGCAGCCAAATTCCTAAACTTCCTGATAAAAATCAAGCACTTCACAGTCTGCATTAAATATTATCCTTCAGGAAGAATTTTTGTCTGGAAGTGAAGGAATTGCTGTGAACTCTTAACTTGGCCTAGTTTTGGGCCAACACATAGAATGACTGATACTTTCTGTTCAGAACTGAATTACTTGAGATTTTGCTTTGAACTAGAGCTCGGTGATTTTTTACAACTTGCATGGTTTATTGCTCTAGTGACATAAGGAAGCTTTTCAATGCAGAATTTTTCTACTTAATACCAAAATTGAGATGCTGATATTGTTCCATATGGTTTGAATTCGGAGGCAAATTTCTCGGTGCTGCAGCAGTCTGCAATACCTACTGCATAATCCCTGTGTGGCTGCTGGCAATTGCAGTGCACCTCAGATGGTCATGCTGCATGGCAGAATCAGATGCTTAGGCAAGCTAAGCCAGATCTGTTCTCCAGAAATACTACACCTCTTCTTTCTGTATTCTGTTTTTAGCAAATGACTACCTAAAAATGGCATCAATAGGCTCCTAAGTGATTTTATATTGCTCACTAGTTTTTAGTGGGTTTTTTTTGGTTGATTCTTCCTGCTTCGGTTGATTTTATCTTTTGTCTGAATCTATCCTTTTTACTGTTAGGGCTTCCTGGCTGGGACTAATGACAGCATTTTAGGCGATAGCAATTGCTGCTGTCTATTTTGGTTTTGCATTTACTGTCTCTTGTCATGTGCATTCATCTCCGCTTTTTTCCGTCTCTGTCTCCTTCGTCTGCTAAGCTGTACAATTTGTCCCACATCTGCCTGCCTTCTCTCATCTATGTGTTCTTGTCACCTCTGCTTGCCCAGCTCATTGCAACGCCAGCGTTCTATGTAATCTGTACATATTTGCTTCTGGTTTTTCAGTGTTCTTGCATTTCTTTGTTTTTCTGTGAACGTGCCTTTCCCCACCTAGCTTAATGGTTTACCCAATAGCTGGGGGTTTCAAGTGCCCTACAGACACCAGGGACCCAAAATTGTAGATCATGAGTCAATGAATCTGTACTTCCAAGGCACCAACAAAGCACAAGAAGCACTAATGTAACAAGAGGAGCGAGAGTTTGGGGTGGTTCCGTATTTTGTCACTAACAATATAATTTCATTTATTACTGGGGATAGTTGGTGGTGGGTGTGGCAATAAATTGCGGCGTGAGTGGGACATTAGCTGATGATGAGGAACTGATGTGGTTACTCTGAGCCTTCATCTGTTGTTCAGCCAGCCCATTTATTGACCGTTGTATATCAAAGTTCTGCTTTTTTAATCAAGCATGTGGGGTTTTCAGGATCATAGGGAAATACTGCTAATGAAGGTATCAAGAAAGGATTCTCAGGAAATCAGAAACAAGCCTATTGGGGACTGCAGTCTTAGGAGGTATTTGGAAGTGCTGCTGAACAAACCTGGACCGAGCAGCTTCTGCACTGGAAGTGGGATTTGCAAAATGGACTCCTGAGGGCTGCAAAAGCCCCCGCAGTTAACCTGTCACCTGACAGAGAACGCATGGTAACCAATTAGTAGTCATGGGGCTGTTTCACTGGTCTACTCTTACAAATAGAGTAAGTTGTTAACCAAATCTGGAGCGGAGCTGCATTGAGGGGTTACTCCGTGGCACCCCAAGAAGCACCTGTGGTGTAAGTGGGCTCGGGTTGCAGGCACGGCCCTGCTTCTGCCGCCCAGCGCCAGGGACAGGCAGCGTCTTCAGGGATCCTCGTCTGGATCGTGACACAGCCACGTTCTGTTACCACCTAAATTTTTATTTCCACCCCGACCCCCTGCAGATCGGGTCGTGTAACGCATCGACCGTAGCGTGAGCTCCGAGCGCACACCCACAGCCGGCCCAGCCCCCGGCGGCACCAGCCCCGGGCCGCCGCTCCACACCCCAGCGGCTCCGGCCGCGCTCCCCGCGCCCCGCAGCGGGCGGGCTCACGGGCCGCGCGCCGCGCTCTGATTGGCCCGGGCGGCCGGGACCCATGTACAGCAGAAGCGAGTACGTGACCACCTCGCCCGCGGGTAATGGCCGCCCGCCCCACGAAATGGCGCCGAGCGGGTGGCTCTGGTGGTTACACGTGTGCATAAGGGAGCAGAAGGAGAGGTCACTGTGTAAATGCTCCGATGTGATGGTGACACTAGTCACCAAGTGACAGTCTTCATCCTGCATGTGGAAAAATGCTGGAATGCCAATGTAGCCCACTGTGTTTCTGGCACAAGTAACAAGTAGGTCACCTGCAAAGATGTGGCTTGGGTCTAGCCAGTCAGTTGACAGATGTGTTTGGTTGGCACACAGGTCTTGAGGCCCTGAGACTAAACCAGGGACTTCTAAGTGGTGCTCCAAGTACAACACAGTTTTATGAAGGCAATAAGAAGTTTCTGGAATGTGCAGTGCTGTTGGCATTTAGGGATGTTTTCCCAATTTAACGTTACTCAGGCTGTTTCCAGGCTCCAGTGGAGCATGTCACAGGTGTATAATGGCTACTAGAAAAAGCCTAAGCAGAATGGAACCATCTTGAATTCAGGTGCCAATACTGGGTATGCACTGACTTTCCAGTCAGGAGAGAGACCTGTGGCAGCTGCTTGAAATTTCTGCGTGTCTGACTTAACTCTAGCACTGTGTTAGAGTCGTGGGCTGAGAGTCAAAGCTCATGCATTGTGAGTCGATAGTCAGAACTTCCTAATAAAATAGGAATTGCATATACAAAATAATTACCGCTCACTAAGCAGTTTATTTGCAATCTTCCATCGTATTTCTTTACGGGGGAAAAATAGAGGAACAGTCTGTTATGTAGCATTAACCTTGTATCTCCTGTAAACAGCGCAATGCATTTCTTAATGCCATTAGAAAATGAACGATAGCCGTAGTGTTTATCATGTCATTCCACATGAATCATATATGTTGCGATTTATGTAGGTAATAAAGGATTTAAAAAGCGTTAAATCTCCAGGGAGGCCTTTAATCCCTGTTCTGTTTGATGAGTCTCTGCTCTAATAGTCTAACACTCTTAAATGGCCCTGTAGACTGAGGTGTGAGTCAGTTAACCTGTGTATACTGAATTGTCATATATACGTAATAGACAAGCAACAGGATTATGGTAAGGAGAAAGGAGAGAACTTTATTCTCCAATGCCTAGAAAATGAGAAGAATTTTGAGACTTAACTTTCCTCTCTTCCCCCCCCCGCCCCTGATTTTAATTACAGTAGATTTGCTGCCTATGAAAAGTATCTGCCTTGAAAATTAAACACGCACGTATGTGCGCTGATCTTCTGTCACAAGAACAGGTAGTGGAGCTTCCTCATTGTTTCTTCCCAGTGCGTTTCTCTCTTGAAAGAAATGGTATAGTTTGTTCTCCCTGCTCTCCATTTCCCTAAAATAGACATATTTAATGATAGACAAATTCTGTCCTCCAAACCTCTTCATTGTTCAGCTTTTAAAGAGAGCGAAGATGTATTCTGAATGATTCTGTGGGCAACATCATCCTCTAACATTCATCAGTCAGAAGACAGACATCCAGACATTTATGATTAGTGGTCAGGGAACACTTTCCAAATTATCTTAAGGGAAAGATCTGCCACCATAAATCCTATGTTTTTCTGTATGAAAGATTTCTCCCTGTGGAGTTAATAGCAATGCAGAGGTTGAATCGCATGCCGTGTAATTGAGGCAAGATTAATAATTATTTAAAAGCAATGGTCTCGTATCTGGAAGACTGACTCATTTGTGCTTTCCAGCAGCTGTTGTGCGTTTTTGCTGTTTGAAAGATTAAATTAGCTTTACATTATCCTGTGTTTCCATTCTGTTTTCTAACTCTGTGACAGATGTTAGCTTACAGCATCAACATATACAGGTGGGAAGAGAAATGTTGTTTTGTATTTCCTTCTGCATCCTGAGTCTGGTACTATTTTGTGGGTTTTGTTAATATCATGGATAATGAAATAAAGAGTGTACTTAATACATCTGCAAATGGTAATAAGCTCTAGGGAAAGGCCTCGAGCACTCTGAAAGCGTACAAGGTAATCTTGGCCAATTGGTGGAATCACCTGAAATAAACAGGGTTGAAAAAGGCTGAATGCAAACTGCAGTACTTCAATAAGAGGATCTGTCTGCCCAAACGCAGGCCAGGGAATGGGGCAGGCAGAAACTCTGCGGACAAGGAGCCGATGGGTTCTAAACTGAGCACAAGTCAATGGCCTCATACTGTTACCAAATACATCGACCCCAAATATCATTGTGGGATATAAAATGTTGTGCCCCACTGAAAACAAGTCTGAGATATGCAAATAAATCCTTTGCACGTTGCTCAGCCCTAAGAATATCTCTGCTTATGTGCTATGTCTGGTTTTGAGCACCACACTTAGAAAATTCTGGACCCTGTAGAGTGAGACCAGAGGAAAGCAATGAGAATGGTCCAAGATATGTGAGCTCTGAGGAAACTTCTAATGAGTTGGATATAATTAGTTAATTGAAGAAAACACTGAGGAATGCCATAATAACAGTCTTCAAAGGCCCAGAAGGGCAAGGCCTTTCTGGAAATAAGACAGTAAGCAATCGACTTGAATTGCAAAACTCTTTCGTGTGCAGCAATGGCTAAGGAGGTTGGGGAATTTCCATCACTGTGGTTTTTAAAGACTGAGTGGGCAAATTATGTGCTAAACATACTTTAGTGCCAGGTGACTGATTTCCTTCCCAGCCAAACATTTCAATTGCAGAATGGTAGAATAGAGCGTTCACGTAGCAGGCGTAGCACTTCTAGAAGCAAAACCAGACGTTGCGCTTTAGAGCAGTGACTTTCTGGATTTGATATGGCTAAAGGTCATCAACATTGTAATTTTATATACACATTGGAAATATTAATACTTGAATATATGAAGTTTACAGTGATCTTGTGCTTCAATAATAATTTGTCTTTTAAAATGTATTTGCAAGTCTTTACAGCGTTTTGGCATGTCTTGTGAGACTAGTTTTGTGGTGTGGTTTTTGTGGCGTACAGTACACTGATTTTAATCATCACTGGAGCTGTTTTGTCAAAATTTGCTTTTTTTAGTAGTATCTGATACTAGGTATTAGTTATCAGGATAACAGTATCTGGTATCAGGTTAACAGTTACTAACAAGATAAAATAATAATTGTAGAGAAGCTGTCTACATGACTGGAATTTTCAGGAGTTCAATTCACAATCAAATACCCAAATAATTTATTTTCTTTGTTTCCATAATAATCTTGATGATGAGTTTCTCTCTGAATCTGGTTTTTGTGGTTTGACATGTCCAGATCTGTTGCTAAGGGCTTTTAGAAGTCTTCCCTGTAGTGCCCTGCTGCCATGTGTGGCCTGCTTTTGCCTTTGATCCAGAGCAACAGCCTATCTCTGTGTCTTCGGGTACATCTTTGGATCTTCATTCTCTGCAGATCCAATCACAAAAAAGTAGCAGTTTGTATTCACAATAAGTTCTCTTTGCCAATATTTAACACCAGTTTCCTTGGGTTTCAGACCTGCACACAGATTAGTACACTCACAGATTATTTTTTTGAAATCAAAAGGGAAATATTAGATTATATAGTTTGACCTCTACCATGTGCCTTGCAGTTTTGCACAGCTAATCTTACAACGAGCCAAGTAATTTCCTGGAAGGTTACTGTTCTCCACTTCAGGTGTCAATACATGGACAATCCATCACTTTCTCTTTTGATTTGTTCCGCTCGTTATTTGCTTTACTTTAGTCCATGCTTAGGTTGTTCTGTAGGCTCTACAGAATTTTGCTCAGGAAGAAATCAGAGAAGTCTCACTTGGGTTACTCTATTATGCCTACGGAAATGAACTTCCATAGCCTCCAGAGAATTTTGCTATTAGCTTGCTTAGTTTTTTCCCACTTAAATCTGTAAAAATTGGGCATAAATTCTGTTGCATACTCTCTTCAATTTCCTATGATTGTATGTTATTTCTGTAAATTGTGTCTATGCGACAATTTCAAAGAGAATTTCTCAGTTCCAAATGATGATAGTTGTAATACGATAAAGTAGGTAAAGTGGATCCATTAAGGTCACATGCTTTACAAATACACATGTGCATGAGTGCAGGGTTTATATGAGAATGAAGTAAAAGTAATCTATTAATCCTCTCTCAACTGTCCTTCAAAAAGCAGTAACTTCTGGTTGGTTTTGAGGTTCTTTGCTCCTATTTTTACCAGTGTATTACTTAGCAGCTTCAAATTTCACATCTTCCAAGTGTAAAAACACTTGTACAGTGTAAAAGAGGAAGTTATTGCCTGGTTCCTTTTCTTATGGGAATTTGTAACAGTGGCGGTTCAATACCTAGTATACAAAGAGGGAATGGATATGTATATTAACGCATGAGAGATAACTTAAGATAAATGTTAATTACATTATTGCTCAGCCACTTTGCGTAGTAAAACTTCATTACAAAGTGAGTTCCTGTTCACCATAAAAGAAGCAGCCAGTAACTGTGATTTATAAAGCCATCAAAACTATGGAAATGCTCACTTTAATCAGAACTGTAATTATGAGGAAATTTGCTGCAGGAAAATTTACTCACAGAAAAAAAGATTAAAAAGATCTGAATGTTGTCTATCAAAGTGCAACAATTACATTTTCTTTCCAAGTCTGAGAGATCCTTGTGGAAGAAAAAAGAAAGTAAAATTCTGTCTTTTCATTACAGTGGAGAAAACAACCTGCAACAGTTATTGTAATTTCCTCAGATAACAGTGGCAAGTGTCTATGAACGGACATACACACATGCAATGAATGGATTTAATCCACTCTCTGAGGCTGGAATTGCCTATCAATACGGCTGCCTGTAATTAACTCTCTTATATGAAATAATTCCCTTGGCTTGAACGTAACAAAATCGCTAATCTGAAGAGGCGTTTTTCTTATCCCAGGGCTTCTGTATCCCCCACAGCTGCCATGTGGATACTTGTAATATTTCATGCACTTGTCTTTCTAACAATTGCTGTACAGCCGTCTCTTTCTCTCCTCTCAGGAGATAAAGCCAAGTTGTTGTCACCCCATTGTGAGCAACTTGACAGAGCTGGCTGCTGAATGGAAAAGGGTAGCATGTATAAAGTGAACTGTGGGACTCGAAATCCATTGAGAAAACTCATGATTTTTTAAAAAAAATAAATTAAAAAATTGACTTTTCAGATCACAGTTTCCTGCCAAAGTTTTCCTCACTGCCTTATACTGGTCCACAGTAAATATGCATATCAATGTCCAAGGGGAACAGCTGGAACATGAAAGTACCCTGTGTAAACCAATTACTACATTATAGTCAGTAGTACTTTGACAGTTTAAACTTGCTTGATTGCTTTAATACTGGAAGGTCATAAGATGAGGGTGCCACTAAAACAGGAATTGAATGTTACTGTTCTTGACTTTGGATCTAAATATTTTGGGATAGATTTTTGGGGGAAGAAACAGCTGTTTCTAACTTTTTGTGGTGTTTAGAAGCCTGGAAAATAATAGTGAGTTTGGAGAAGATGGGATTAATAATCCAATTATTAAAATGGAATTATAATGCAGTTTATCACAACTGCAATTTATTACACTTGATATCTGATGAATATGCGTATATATTGTCCCCAGGCAGCTGCACAAATCTGATGTCCTGAAAGTAACTGAAGATGAACTGAGGAAGTCTATGTGCAGTACTGTGTTAGATGTGAATAAGGTGCAAGCAACGTCATTTCTTATAAGGTGTAGTAGTATCAGATATATAGCCAGTTCAGATTTACAAGAACCATGGCATCAGCTCCGTGGTGTGCCTGTGACAGCTGATCCAGTTGTTGTTTATGGTTCATGAATTGGATTGAGTTAAATGCTACCTTACAAATCTCTGATTTGCACTATACTTGAACAGTATGGAAACCTTTATAACCTTAGTGCTTCCTCATCAGCACTCTCACAGTACTTAGTACTGAGCAGGACAGTATCCTTCTGGCCTGACACACAGTCAGCGCTACGGAGAGATGTGAGAATACATATAAATGTTGCAATAGGTTTTTTCTCCTTTATCTGAGAATAGGGAAAGAGTAATCTACCTTAAGCAAGTCAGAAGTCAGACATGGAATCAGGAGACTGGACCCAGAAGTGTCATCTAGTTACATTGTCAGTAGGAAGAAAGAATGATCCTATGAGGCAAAATTAATCACATTTGGAACCTTATGAAATTGCTTTCCCACACTTGCTGCTGCAGCTGAATCACAAGGGCATGTGGAAATGGCACAATGCAGAATAGTCACTGTGTTAGCTTGAGGCCTAGTCTATCTAATTAACCCTGCTCAGAGGCAAGGTTAACGAGCCTGAGTACAGTCCGGCACAGGAGGTTTTTTTCAGCTTGCTTGGAGCTGCCCTAAGGCTTTACTGTAGGAGTGCAGCATAGATGTGTAGGTTACTAAAATACAAACATGTAATGTGACTTCAGGATGCTTGTGTGGTTTAATACAACACTATTTCGTAATGAAGTGGCACTCACTCTTCTGGACTAAGTAACTGTCTTAGAGCTATAGCTGTGAGGAGTACTTCACTAGAGGATGGGAGCAAGGAGCACCCGTAGGGCAAGTGACCCATAAAGACCAAAGAAAAGGTAGAGCGGAGAGGTGGACTGTGAAGGTTGGAGTGGTCTGGTTGGTTGGTGTGGAGGTCTTTCTTGCTGTCCCACCACAGGCTATACTGGGTGATGATTTCACTACAAAACTTCTGTACGAGTTGCTGATGTTAACAAATGACTCCTCTCCTATTCTAATCCAAATCTTTGATAGCCATCCTATAACAGTTTTCTCTGTAAGACAAGAGCATGAGCTCCGTGATCCAAGGGGTTTCTTTTGGCCTTTTTTGTGCAATTGCAGACACTTGTACAGTACCAGTAATGCAGAAACATCTACACATCACACTTTTCTGGACATAATCCACAACTTATTTCCCCCAAAACAGGCAACCTATAGACACCCAAAGTAAAGTATAAATCATATTGACATGGTGCAATGATCAACAGATCTCCTCCTAACAAACCTTTACTTCCTTCCCTCTTCCCCCACTGTCCAGCATTCCAAAAACCCAGATATTAATGAACTGTCTCACTGCTTTTATTTCTAACTCCAAATAGTTAATGGAGAAAAAAGTATAAAATAAGTTTCTTTTTTCTCTGTATAGATGTATTTAATAAAAATCACGATAATTATGCAGGCAACATATAATTTATGAATGAAATAATAGTAATTCTACTGTAAGTAGAACAAAATGGGTAGTCTTTCTTCTAAAATGATTTGGGACTGTCATCTTGGATGGTTTATTGAAAAGGAATGCAATTTATTTCACATTAATTGGGATATTCACTTAATTAACACAGGTGTGGGAAATTAACTGTTTCTTCATAGAATATTAAGCTATGGTCTTTCACACCAGTAAAAAATAAATGTCATAACAGTTTAGCCATAACTTTCTAGTGAATAATTTATATGACTAATTTCTGTCTCTCTTTGTGTGTGATTGGATTCCCCATGTGTGGATTACCCATGATCAGTTTTCTCTAGTACTGCACTTACATTGGAATGGTGAATAATTCATGGCCTCCTTTCTTTCCCAAACGGATGCCCTAATGTTGACCATTTTTTCTTATGGAATTACTTACCTACATCTCGTGATCCCAGGTTTCTTACCGCCGGGTGTCTTACATCAGTTGCCTAGAACAGGATTTTTTTTTCAATTCATTATACAATTTGATACTTTGAGTGAATAGTTGTACATATGAATTTTGAATTCACGTTTCATACATATTTGATCTAGTAAAATGCAGTTATTGAAAAGTTTGCAGAAAGTAAATATAAAAATGGATACTGATTAGTCCAAATATAATTTCTAGTCTGTATATTTGCTGTCAATTTGTTCTGCCACGTGGTTTCATCTATGTCATGTACTTATCTCAGACTAAATGTTTTAGCAAAATTTGTTATAAAATGAGTTTGCTACTGAAATGTCACCTTAAACCTCACTTTTGGCTTAACTATATTGGAAACTGAGGGTAGTGTTAATCATACTTAATGAAATTGCATCTGAAAAGCTAAGTGATCTGGAGGTGCTTGGCAAAGAGAAAGATGGGGAAACTGAGGCCTAAAAAGATGAAAAAAAACCTTACCCAAAGTCATTCAAGACTCTGGAAGTAAAGTCAGAATTACGATAAAGGTCTTTCAAGTTCCATTTCTGGGCTTATCATTATAGGGTCCAGTGTTTAGTAAGCAGAGCCTGCGGCAAACATGCCATGGTTCCGAGTAACCCTTTAATAAAGAGAAAGGAATTATCATTATTAAAACAGTATTTTTCACTAGTGAAAAACACTCTTTTAGATTTATTAATCTTAGTGCTACTTTCCTAAGGCTTTCCTGCTTTCAACTGATTTCTTTTGAAAAAGTTCAGCATACCCACTAAATATTATTTTAATGTCTAGATGAAAATCAAGAAATAAAAGTAGAAAACCAAGGTCCAAGGCTGCTTAATCAATAGATGAGAAATCAGAAAATCTTGTCATGATATTTCTGGATGAATTTTGTAAACCAGACCAAATCCAATTGAAAGACGTAAGGTTCGCCTTGCTGACAAAAGGCGAGGCTATTCTCACGGTGTTGTTTCCTGCTTGATTATTATTTTCCCAAAATACAAATACATACAAAAGGCTTCATAACAAATTTGCCTTTTTATTTATGAATGTGAACACTTATGAATGCTGGTCCTTAGTTTGACTTCAGAATTCAGTAAGTTATCAGTAATGTCAACTAAATTCATATTAACCTCAGGTTTCTGATCAACATACAGTACCTATATTCCTACATGTGTTTTTCTCTTTAATGTTCTCCAGGCACAGCAGTCCGCTGTTCTCTGACATCAGTTTGTGTTTGTAAATTCAAGGAGTAAACCTTTAGATTTTAGTTTGCGTGGTAACCTATGTAAGCTGCAGTGATCAGACTAACTTGTTCAAGTCATACAACATTTTTTGAGATTGCATTCTTACCATCGCTGTTCTTGTGTAAGCCAGGATTAACTTCAGTATTCCCTGAATATTCAGAGGGACAGAAAAATCTCTTACTTCATTTAAGAGTTTTTGTTAGAGAGAGACTACTTGTAATTCCCTGGATCACACAAGTGCAATCATCATCGGTATACTGAGTATAACCTGCGACCCAGAACAGTCTCGCTGGCAGTCTGCACAAGAGCCTCCATGGCATGGAAGCAGAGTGCAGTCCTCTAAGCTTAATGATTTCCCCCATTTATAATGTTAGATGCTTCCTTTTGATTTTATCTTGCGTATTTTTTCCTCTCTGAAGTGAGCAGTACTTTATGTAAGAAGCGTTATTTCTTCTGTTGTTTCTAGTTTCTTCACATCTTGATGCTCCTTGTCTTTTCTCAAATTAGTTTAAATTCTTTCATCCCAAGAGTCAGTGAAGAGATCCTTCAGGTGTAGATTGCTTTTTAGTTAACTGAAGGAAAGTATTGTGTTGCTGCTTCCACAAGGGGGTAAAAGAAAAGTAGACTTGTTGCAACAGCCTTTTTTTTTTTTTCTTTCTTTCTTTCTTTTAGATTTATGTGTGTTTTGTATTCTTTAAAACAACAGTGGAAGCTTTAGATGAAAGAGGTGCATGCGTAAGTTCAAAGCCTTTCCTGCTTGATCAGTATTCCCACAAGAAACATGGGTGAGAAAAGGTGGATGGGGAGAGCCTGGCTGGACTGATCTCACCAGCTTGGTTAAAAGGAAATAATGGGGAAAAAAAGAAAGTTTTGTAATTTTTGTTTGTTTACTTACTTTCATTTTTATTCCCCTCTAGGCACAAAACAAGCAAACTGAGCTCTGTTTCAAAACAGAGTGTGCTCTTGCTCCCACACACCATCTTTTCATAATCAGAATCTGGGTAATTCTGTGCTAGACTTCTTGTATGAGCATTTTCAAGGAGAAAAAAATGCTGAAAGAGCACCTGGGGGAAAACTCTGCAGTCTCGCGAAAGATAATTTTCTACCTGATTGCATAAATAAGAGCAAAAATTGGTGTGTTGAACTTCTTGTATTTGTTAGTATTTAGGCCATGATTCAGATAATTGTTTTTCCTTAGGGTCAGGCTTGTATCTGAGCTCTTCAAAGTACTTCTTCCGTGTTTGTCTGTTCATTAAATTATCATAAAATGATACCCAAAAGGAATTGGAATAAACTGCAGTGGGTTTCACCAGAGACTTCAGGATTTAACAGTATGATCTAGGTTATGTCCTTTGCAGCTTGCTTCCGCCAATGAGGTTGCTTAATGAAGCTGTTGAAATTTAAAAGGCAGATATATTTTTCTTCCCAACATCTCAACTAAGATCGTCCTTTCCCCAAGGCACAAGAAACTGCCTAATCTGCAATTGTCTACCTCAGGTTTTCAAGACCTAACAGTTCTGATACCAGCCTGTTGGAGACACAGTAGTGGACTAAGTAGGTTGATTGCTGGCTTTTGAGTGGCTCTGGGTGTTCTGATACTCTTTATTTCAGAACATTTTCATAAAGAAATGTAAGTAACGGTTGCTTCAGGCCTGGGTGACTGGGTATACCTACCATAGGAGGAGACTCTACAGTCATGAGAATGTACAGCTTAGAAAAGGAACCCCATCAGAAAATGGTCAGTGCTTGTAAGAATTGCTGTACAATGAGCTTTTCATTGCTTGTTTGTAGAGCTATAATCTAATTCCCTCAAATATAATTTCCATCCACTTTCTGTCCAACGAAGAATATGGTATCATACTAGTTCTATCATTTGCCACTATTAAATCAAAGGTTTGTTAGCAGCTGTAAGTGGGAATTGATAATTGAGATTGATGAAGTGATTCAAATAAAACAGCGGTTTAAAATTGAAAAAATGTCTGATGTACAAGGCAGGTTTTTAACCATATTTGGTCTTAAAATTTGTTGAGCTTCACAGAATGAAGGTGAGAACTAAGAGATCTCTCTTCTCGAGCAGCATAGGAGGTTACTGCGCTTATTGAAAGTTGCTCATTGCTGATTGATAATACCTGCACCTCTCATACTTCGTGAGAATCACCATATCGTTTTTGCCACCCCTTTTTGGAAGGGTAAGAAATTACTAGTTGACTTTGCCAAACTGCGGAGCACAAATGAAATTGGTATGATGGCTAATGCATCTTGTACTTGTGTGTCTATCAAAAGCAGTAGCAAACAACTGCTGGGTTTGTTTAGTCTCCCAATGACCAGCTACTGGCAGATTAAAAGAAAAGATTTTTAGACCAGCCCTTTGGGGGACAGTCTTGTCCTGTTCTGGCTTCTCTGGTTGGGACCCAACCTCCTGTAATAACTGCTAAGAATCCCCAGTGACAGCAGCTGCTTATTGGCTCAAAACTTCAGTACAGAGGAATTTTAGTTTGGAAATACACAGCCTACTAGTTACATAGTCAGTACTCACTGACACACCCCCTCAGGGTTTTTTGAAGGATTTGTCTCTCACAGTGTCTTCATTTTGGGAACTCATACAAGCCGTATAAAAATTGAGATAACTGGTACAATTTGAATGACATTTCATATTATTAAAACTAAAGTGCTTAGTGAATATGTAAGGAGTGGGATTTTTTTGTTGGTGAAAGAGGGAGGGCGGCTCATGGTTATGCAGAAATTTCATGTTCAGCTCTGCTGATCAGGAAGAGTTTCAACCCCAGAATCTGCCCCATTGTAGATTAGTGTTAGGTTGTTAGATGATCCACGCACAAGCACTCCTTTTCTGAATCATTAAGCTCAAATTTCAGACTACAAATGGATGTTTTGACACACTTTCCATTTAATGAAAAATGTTAAAAAAGTTTTCATTTCAATTGCAAATAAAGGCAAATTTCAAGACCTTGAAAATTGCCATGGAATGCAATTGTATCCACCAACAAATTGCACTCAGGCCCCTTACTTTCCATATAAACTTTTGAGGCAAAGTTCCATTGCGTGTTCATTTTATTTAGGCAATAAAGTCCAGGAGCTTTGAATTTGAATGTTCCAGCTTATGAATTGAAGAGTTGTATGGAGCAGTGTAGCACTGGCGCTTGCCATGTGCCACTAACCAAGTCTCTTCAAGGGAACCCGTGGGCCTCGTTTAGCTTGTAAGGTATAGCTGAAGGTGCAATGAATGAGCCTGCTGTGGGAGGGCTACAGAGTTTATGCTAAATGTGGTTCAGTCAGAACTGAGTGTGTACACATTGCACGGTTGTGTTGCTTCTATACTACCTGCTCCCCTTCATGAAATTGCTAGATTCTGCACTCACAGATGGAAGATGTACTGATCCTTTGCTGAACATGGGAAGCAGCAGGGGACCCCTTTCACTCTACTTCCATGGTCCCTCAGGTCTACCTACAGTCTACCAAATTTTAACCTCCTTGCTGAGACTTCTTGACTGCATTCAACCTCTTTAAAAGCTTTCATAGATAAGTGAAATGTAGTGCGATCTATAAAAAACAGTGGCAATTTCCCCATTTCACATGTGCACACACACATCCTTCAAATACAAGAAAAAGGGCTCTAGAAAAGACCCTGGAAAGCAGAGAGTCCAGTGTTTATATGGGGGAGTTGGCCTTTGAGACATAAGATCAGAGATTGCTTTGTCATGTTGTCCCACTAACTTGTTTCAAACCGGATCTGGGAGGATCACCAGTGTTAGGGGAGAGGATGCATTAGTTACCAGCTCCTGGTTTTGTGTTCCTTTTGTCTGTAGTACTGTAGATTAAAGTAGGCCCTGTTGACTTTGAATGAGATTGAGCCATCTAATGGTCTTCCCAGAGGGTGTTCTTGAGGACTGGAATCAAACTGGTAATCTGAAGGAAAAACACTTTCCACCTTACTGCAAGTTCCATAAATAACCAGATTTTCTCTTCCGTGTGCTGTCTTAGTTGACCCGTCTTTTCATTTTGTATAGTGCGTTTACACTGTGAGATAGTGCTTCCACTGCCATTTGGAAGCTGTTCTCCAGACAGACTTTGTGTCTGATGCAGCTTCATATATCTGCTTTGTGTTCATGGGTGCCTAAGGCTTAAACAGAGATTCTTTGTCTACACCAGAATAAAACTGACATATGGCTATAGTGTGGAGCCGTCAAACCACTGAATCTTACTGTTCAGATGAAGATCTGGAAATGACATTGCTGCTTGTGGACAAAGTCCAGTCCGTAAACTATATCACAGAAAATAAAGCCAAATACAAGATCTTGTCCTGCTCTGCATGCTGTCTGCCTGCATCAGTATACCCCTAAAGCAATGTCTGATGTTAATGTCTGTGTAGTTTTATTATGGAAAGCAATTGAAAGTTTTGTAAGACTGACAATGTAATGTTTTCTATAGAAAGTCTGTTAAGCCAGAGAGGTTGTGAATAAGCGTAATTGAAAAGCTGAGGCTGAGTGGTAGTTTCGGTTTTAAAGGACTTAGTTTAAGTGGGGTTTGTGACAGAGCTGTCAAAAACTTGGGCCCATGTTATGTCCTCAGTTTTAAGCAGAATTGTCTTTTGAAATCAATGGCATGATGTGGCACCTGGGTTTTGATCAATGCATAAGGAGTTACTGCATTTAGAAGAAAATTCACATTGGTAGCTATCCTGACATCCTGTCCAGAAGGAGCAATTCCTTTATCATTTCACTCCCTATTCTTAAATTAGGATGGCCGTCTTTGTCAAGCGGGGCTAGGATAGCTGTGAAGTACAGTATGCTGAGATACTGGGGAAGGAGCACTAATTCAGGCATTGACAAAGGCAAGATGCTGCTGATGAAATCTCATGTATGAGACGCAGATCTGAGTGCTACATTGTTCTGGCCTGTACAGATTCACAGTCATTATTGTCAAAACAAACGTCAGCATCTCACAGAAGAAAAAAAAAAAAACACACCAAACAAAACAACCCCACAAAAATAAAGGATAGCTTTCATAAACAGAAAAGTAAATATCAAAGCCAAATATTTTGCCTCATTAGTCCTCATTAGGATTAGGGAGGCAAGTAATACGTCAATGGGACTGAATAATTAAGGCATAATGAATCTTCTTAACAATACGTGCTTCTCACTTGGGCAAGGATCACGGAGGAGAGGCAGGCTCAGCCTGTAACTCCAGCCTCCTATTTCTTTATTTCTATGGAAATATTTTCTAATGTTGATTGTGGAGTGAACCTAAAAGCTCAGGGAATGTTCCTAAATTGGGGGATTAAAGTGGGTGAAGTCTTTGAGAGGGAATAGTTTAACCCAGTACAGTATGTAAACACAACAAAACAATGTTGCTGCATCCTTCCTTTCACTGCTTGCTCTGCATTTGTTGATCAGTGTTTTCACTGATCTTTCTTAATGCAGAAATGGTCATGGTTGTGAGTAACAGGTCCCGAGTAGTGCTACAGTGGCATTGGATTTAGTCCGTAGAATTTGCACACGCATCTGGCCAGGTCTGTAGCATCCCAGCATTTCTTAAACTAAGTTTATAACAGAATCTTGTGCCGGTCTGGATAGAACTCTGTGGCAAATGCCAATGAGAACTTGAGTTTTGTCAAAATTAGGATTTGAACTAATGCTTCCAGAGTTTAACCTAATGTACCACTGAGCTCTCTCGAGATCTGCGTGGTTTACAAATGCTGTCATGTACGTGACCACAGTAGGACATGTTGTGAATTAGATTAATGCTTGTTCCTGCGGAGCTGTACAGAAAACAGCAAGTGTCGTTTTGCTCAAGTATTTTAGCAGTCTGGATTACAGCCTTGGTCCAGTGGGAGAGAGATTTATCAAAGGAGAAAAGGCTTCCCACCATATATAGCATCCATGATTCTTTGCTGCTTTTTAGTAGTTTCTGTAATTAGCCACTGAATTTTATCGACAAATAAGCTTTATTTGGAAGCTGTACTTTCTAATGTCCTTGCAATGTTTGGGGGAAGAACAACATTTGAGTGTTCTGTAGGATGAGCGTGTGATGCTAATACACAAAGGGCGTTTGCATTCTGTAATTGGTTTTGTGTGAACACGGACCATGGTAGCCCTACAGGGATAGTGCAGTGCCTTAAGTGCCTGCTTAAGTGATGCAGTGGCACTGCTAACAGCAGTTGAGGTTTCTGTTTGCATGTTCCTAGGGAAACAGCAGTACCTCATGTATTGACCATTTTGTAATCAAAGTCCTACTTTGCAATGACTTTTCCAGCCTGGCAAGACCTCTGTGGCAAAGGATCCTCTCTTGTACAATTGTTTGTACAGTGCCTTAATCTGAAAGAAAAAACAGAAATTAAAACTAACCAATGGCAATGTGATGTTTTCCTGAAATAAAGGAGTATGCATTCAGTATGTACTCTAAATAGAAAGTCATTTGCATGGTTTGATTTCCTAATGGATCAGTGTCTCATGCTATTTTGGGACTCCCATTTTCTTAACTGTGCTTGTAAAAGTTCCTCAAGTGGAAGACAGATGAGGTATTGGCTGATCCTGCATTTTAGTCCCGTGAAATTAGCTATGTAATGGGATTATAGAGCTATGGACATTCCTAACTACAGCCATAATGCTAGCAGCAATTTGAAGAGCATAGCAGGTGCCGAACTGGAACAAAGAAACTGAAAGCCAGGAAGTAAATCTGTGATAAAAGTCCCTGATCTTTTTTGTAGTCCAGATCTGTGATGAGAGAGTTTGCAAAAACGTAGATTGTGACTAGGGCAGATGAAGGTCTGGTTAATGTATAAGAACTAATAAACGTATGTTCAGTGTCACGTGTTTTGTTACAGAAGCCAGTTCAGCAAAGCACAGGAGTAATCTGACTTCATTGTGCACAGAGATGACAGAAGAACTCTTGTTCCTGTTACGACTACTTGATAGCTCATATAGGGGTTGGTATAAACCCAGTTTATATAGAGGAACAGTGCAAAAGAATATTATGTAGGTAAATGGCTGGTGTTTGCTTATTACTTCTTTGAGGCAGTTGAAACATGAAGAAAAACTATCAAAATCATACAAGATTTGTGAACTTACGTGCCACCATTATTGCCTGGAGTCAAAAGAGTCCTTGCTTAGGGAGTTAGCTGCTTGAATGACAAACTTACAAGTTTCAGGAAGAGTCATTTTCCTAGTGATCTGAAGTCGGTTGTTTGTGGTAAAGGAGGAGGAGAGATTTCTGATTTCTTTTGGTAAAAGCTTCATGCTAGCACACTATTTATTGGTGGTCAGAAGAGAGGAAGTGCAAGAGTGTATTTTTCTCAGAGATATCACAAGAACAAAATTACTTTCTAAAAAGGTTAGCTTAAAACAAGCGTGATGATTAAGACCATTGAACTTGAAATCAACCTGTGATTAAAGTTTTGTGTGTTTAATGTGTACATGTAAACTGCATATAGTTGTGCTGCTTTATTCTCATGGATTAGTTTTATATTGGTAGCATTTCTCTGGAGAACATGGTTACGAATGTATTTCCTCCATTGTGAGTAGTGCTTGCTGCTGCACTTGACTTTGAAGTATGTTCACAAAGGGAAGTCACTGTATAGTAATGCAAGTCACAGGACATCTTTGCAACATCTCTGAGTCTACTTTCCTGTGATCAGTAGGTGTCTTTCGCACCTGATTAATCACAGGATGAGATTGTTGATAGATTTACTCTCAGATCTAGGTAGTCTTCCCCTTAAAAACAAAACAGAGGGAGAAAGTTATTGGGGGGAGGGGCAATGTGTCATCTACAAAGGATCTCAGACTGAAAAAAAAAAAGAAAAATCTTCTTTCCTCCACAGCGTAGCAAGATGGAGGAAAAAGCAGGGTCAGACTTTAGACTGGATATTTACTCAGTCTTCTTTTTGAAGTCACTACTGCATTTACGTTGTTGTCTTTGCCTTCAACAGGACCATTCATAATGCTTGAGTAACCTTCTTTGATATTGAACCATAAATGAAAGGTAGTGGATTCAGCACATCTGCAAATTCCTGGGGCAGTTTTTTTCTTATTTAAGTAGACTGAGGCTTTACTTTTTTTTTTCTTTCTACTGTTGCCAGAAGCAGAATGAGAAATGTATTCAAAATCTGGGAGGAAGAACAACAAAGCAGAATCAATGTCATTGTACATTGTACAGTCCAATATTTGAAAGGTTTAAAAGGTTAGAGGTTTATGACAGCAGTGCTATTGAAGGCCATTGCAATCCTAATAGCTAAGCAAGTTTCAGTTGCTTGTTCCCAGAATCACTGGTTTGGTGTAGAAGGACCATTCCCAAATAACTACATGTCTAATATTCTCTAGCTAGAATTTTGTATTTCTTCCTTAGGTGATTTTTAACAGAATGAAAAGATAAAATGGGTGCCTTACATTGGCAATGAAAAGGCAATGAAAATCTTGCCTTTTTAAACATATTGATGAAGCAAAAAGGACAGTTCATGTCCATCATGAATGATGGCCCTCATCCCAAATACAAAGGTACTTTCTTCAGGTATAATATAGTTGTGCTTTTAATATTGTGTCAATTTTGCATAATTAGACTTTACTGTTTAAAATTTAAATCACTGGGACACTTTGGTCTCATGCTTATCAGGGCTTAGCTTTCAATGTTGACATGTTTTCTCTAGGATAAAAGCAGCCATAACCGAGTACAATGCTAGGCTTGCCAAAATTTACACACACAATGTATTTTTTGTGTGTTCCAGAGCACCAACATATTGTATTTTCATGTTTTTGCATCTTTTCAAGTATTTCCCTATGGCCTCGTCAAATTGCTGGGTGGCCTGAGTAAGTGCATCCACCTCCATACGTTATTTGTTACACTGATCAGTGGGACAATGTATAGACTGAGTTTAAACACTAGATTTATGGCCAAAGTAGGTGCCTTCCATGAAGAGAATTTGAAGTTGTGTATACATTCCCTCACGGGGAAAATTCTCTTGGCACAGAGGACAAGTTATTTCACCTGTGTATTGAGTGGGGTTTTTTTGAAAAAATTCATTACATTTTGTATGGAAAATTGCATAGAACTTTGGGGTAGCCACAGTTGCAGATTATGAACTACTCAGAGGCAGCTGCAGAGGGCATGGGGGATTTCTGCTGCCACCAATACTAAAAGAACAAAGTCATGTTTGGGAGGTTTCATGTGTTCACGAATGTGTTCAGCTGTCGTAAAAGTACTTCTTGTAGAGGCTGGTGCTGGTTTTCACAGAGGGAAGGCAGTAATTTCTGTAAGCGGCCAATCTTAACATAAACACTGGTAGTTTTCACAGTACTAATTGACGTATTAAGCTTGGTTTGCTGAACCATATGCAACAGATTAAGTTCACCTAAGGTTTTTCAAGCACACGTGACAAACAGCAAAGTATATGCAAGCATAGTTCTAGTGTATAACTTGATTTAAGTTGATGATAAGCTTCACAACATCTTGCCACTATGACAGTGACTCAATTTAGACACCATGACAAATAATTTGTAACAGAAATAATTACCAATGACTGCAGCTGGGCAGACTCAGTGTGGTGAATGACATGTTCAGGGGCCACAATGACATTTTCTGCTGTGGTCTGTGAACGAGCAGGCTTGGGATATAGACATTGCCTGAAGGATTTATGGACATCTGCTTCTGTTCCTGCTATAGTCCTTTGCCAATATCACTACTATTTGTGCTGTATCTACTTAGTATTTTGGCTAACATGGCATACTGGGATTTTAAGTCAGAGTAGGAGTGTCTTCTGTAGCTTTGCTGCAGCTCTACTGTACTACTGTAAATTGATACAATTTACTGCTGGAGTTTCATCACTGAGAACACCCCACTTTCAGATTGATGTAAAGGCTCCCCTGAAGGCTGGGGAGCTAAAAAGAAAGAGAAGAATGCCGATGTGTTGATTCTTGAATGCAGGCTATAATAAAGCAAGCTGCATTGCTCCAGCAGCCATGCGGCTACACAAAAGTTTGCCTGACCATCACATGCTAAAAGTGCTTTTGATGATAAATTTGCTCTGCTACCCCAGCAGTTTTTAGTCTCTGAGGTACACTTCTGTCCTCTGATGAAATTGAAATTCAGTGCCATTGGAGTTGTTCTATGCCTGGAGAAGACTGGCTGAAAGGAATGGATGTTATGGTTTCCTAACTGTGTTAAGAAAGGAAATTATCAGACTGTGAAACAGCAGTGGTACACTTCCTGAGTTCCAAAAATATTTATTAAATGGATATCTAACACCTTCAACCAGAAATGTGCCAGTGTAGCATGAAATTCTTTGAGATTAAGCATGCTGGCCTGATGTAGTCCCTTGTGAAATACCAGACGATAGAGTCAAGTGATGTTTAAATTGTAAGGAAAACAAGTAAGCCACTAGTGCAAAGGGCAGAGTTTCTTATAGGAAATGTAGTGTAGCAAATGTACATTGTAGACGCTAAAATTTGCCCTGAAAGTAAGGTACAAAAATCTGTCCACCCAAATAGCAGCTATGTACCTGATGTTTTCAGAAGGTGAGAGGTAAAATAGGAGATAGCCACTGGGTAGCCAAAATTAATTCAGATTAATTAATCTGCTTTGAATGATGGCATATATCTATTTAGTCCCTAATGATCCCTAATGATTGGCCTTCTGTCATGGGGAGGCTACTCTGGGAAGAGCTCTGTGGCCTCCCCAGCCTGGTCTGCCCCTCACACAGGTACCATCCCCATACCAAGAGGAGAGCAGAGTAGAGATAAGGGCATAGCTCCATATAGAAGTATTTGCAGAGGGACTTTCCTGGGCTAAGGACAATATGTGTTGAACAATTGAAGGCAATTTTGTAACCTCTTGTGCCACTTAGTTTCTAAATATATACCTTGCTGAGAAATCTTATCTGGAGCAGAGCAATAGCAGATTATTAAAGCCAAAAGTTAATGAATGAGCCAAAATGTTTAGTTTTGCACATTTGACATAGTCTGCATATAAGATAGTGAGTTACATTTGCAATAGGAATACATACAGACCATATCACTGACATGCAAGTCTAATTAATTAAATTTAACCAGATAACAAGAAAAAGCATGAGACTGTGTTATAGCCACTCAAAATTCATGTTTCTCTAAACCTCATGCAAATAAATGCTATCTGACATCATGCAGCAAATCTGAGGTGTCTTAGACTGAATAATTTATCAAGGGTAACAAATTATCCTTAATCTTCTGCAGGTTTACTTTGTAGTATGAACAATCAACATTGTATCGTTATATCTCTCTATATCCTAAGATACAGCTGAATATCATTGCTTTAAAGTACAAGGGCATTAAATAGCTCCATCTCCTTTCCTTTGAGGACAAACTACTGGCTTTTGGCAACTGTTGTACTCCAATAGCTCCTCTTCCCAAAGACTCCGTTTTCCCAAAAAGTGGTTTATAAAAACGCTCTTGGAAATAGATATTTTGAATTCACTTATGTAAGCTATCTGCAACTATGAAATTGCAGGGAATTAGCTGTGTAAAAAAGAAAAAAAAGGCAGTAAACCAGCTGAAGGCTGTCTAGGATGTAGAGAGCTGCTTTACCTTTATTTTCTCTATCTTTTAATTAACTGTATAGCTAAGTGTCAGTTTTGGTGCGAAGGAGATACTTGACTCAGATGGCTGTGTGTGTGGTTGTCCATTCCATGCTTCAATTACACTCCATGTACAAAATGTTTCATGAGCTCTCTTGACATGTAGCTATCAGTTTTAGAGAATACTTCTTGTAGCTTCTTAAGTCTTGTGGGATCCACCTATTATTTAATCAATGTGAATTAATATGTGGTATTCTTCATTTATGCCATGTTTTGCGCAACAAACAGCAAAACCAGCATGTTCAATAGAAAGTGTGAGGGCGACATGACAAACATGGTCCTTGACCAGCTAAGAGGTACCGGCATTCAGGAGGTGTTCTGCAGCTGAGAGGGGTTGTGCAAACACTTTATGATTTCTGCAGCAGTGTCTAGAAGCTGCAGAGGAGATTAGGTTGCTGCTATGCTTGCACTCTGCTGCTCCATCATTAGAGACTATTTCTGGCCCAAAGACATTACTCACAAAGTGCAGCA
Organism: Phoenicopterus ruber ruber; assembly: GCA_009819775.1. Taxonomy (NCBI): domain Eukaryota; kingdom Metazoa; phylum Chordata; class Aves; order Phoenicopteriformes; family Phoenicopteridae; genus Phoenicopterus; species Phoenicopterus ruber. Next base: position 11,256,304 of record CM020221.1, on the reverse strand, counting down.
CATAGATGAAGGCTGGGAGAAGGGCATGCTGGTTACCTCAATTAAGTAGACAAAGAAAAGTAGACAATGCAGAATGAAAGGATTTGTTTAAGCTCTTAAGAAGAAAGGTAATACTGGGCAGCTCTTGGAGTTAGATCTACACCTCCCTTTTCCTGAAATGTGATTGGTGTTAGTCTTTTTTTTTTTTTTTTTTTTTAAAAAAAAAGGTCACTTAATGTTGCTAAAGATCTGAGGTCTTGCTAGTGCTTTGTAGCATCTCTTATAGCAGTGTTTTGGTTGTGTTATTGATAGCAGGTGAACTGGTGGAAGGGAGAAGCTGAAAGAATATACACCTATAACTTGCCTCTTGTTTTTAGCTTGTATCATTACAGCAGAAAATAGTTGCAAAGAATTTGTACACAGATGAGGTTTATGTGATGATGATGATAGTGATCTTGGCTCTGCCCTTGAGCAGGGTTTGGTTTGGGCATGGGCTTCTGTGTAACCTGGGCAAAATGTTAAGGCTGTGGTTTGTAATGAGACTTAAGGGAGTTAACCACATTTTGTAATGGAAAATCCAGCTTTTTTCTTTTTATTTCACTTGTCATTTATAAATGTTCCTGCAGTGTTTTATTCTTTATCTCCCCTATCTAATTATATAAAAAAAATTTTCAAGTTATGGGAGCATCTGTCATGAGAAGCATGGAGCACTGCGAAGAATAGGACTCTAACTTTAGCTTGGACATTTAAGGACTGTTCAGCTACAAATAAACATGCTAGAAATAAACAATACAAGAACTCTTGGGTTTTGTAATAAAACATAATCATTTTATGCTTTAAAAAAAAAAAAAAGGTGTGGTTTTCCCCAGATTTCGAGGCATGGGCAGCTCCCTTTCTTTTGGCATCCTAAATAAGATGAATGCTCACTGATAGCAGTGGGAGGCTAACAGTCACCTGCTTTAATCAAAAAACTTTACATTTCAAATGTAATCTAGAGCTAGACTGGGGAAAGCTTTCAAAAAGCTGTGATATTGAACAAAATGGCTGCAGCTTAGATGTTATAATTGGCTATTTTGGGTTTTATCATAACTTATTTTTTTTCTATAGATGTTTTTGATACAAATGGGAAGAAAATATATTTAAAACATCTGCTGTAATTAGGGTAAATATCATAATTTTATTGTATTTTAGCTTCTAATAAGATACTGCATTTTTGAGTCACTTTCCTGTCTTCCTATAGTACCTCCGCCTTGGACCACATATATTCAGAAAATATCTTGGTAATATTTTTTAGAATAAACCCTTTTTATTTCTGTTGATTCAGAATTTTGCCAAATATCGTATTTTTATAGCATCTTTAACACTTGGATTTATAAGGTTCCATGAGCTGAAAATGAGGCCAAAATGGCAAGATAAAAAACCTAATCCTAGTGTGGAATAATTTGTTAAAAGCTCCTGCATGGCTTACATTTCACTATCTCCTGTGGCTTGTGGACCAATGCCACTTGCCACTGAAGTTGGCATGAATTTTGGTACTGACTTTGGAAGGGGTAGATAGAGTCCTCATAGCTCTGCTGAGACCCTAGAGTTTTCAAATTGCATTACTCAGTTCCTCACAAGAGGCTCTTTGCTTCTTCCAGAATCTGGCTTTCCAGCAGGTGATTTGGTCACTGTCTACAAATATAAAATGCATTTCACTTTGAAAATTAGTACTTGCTATCAGGAGGTAAGTACTTGCTTCGTGCCACTAAGAAAGGCCAAGGATTTAGCAAATCCATCCATGCAACTCTGTTCTAATTGTTCCTGCATTGCTGTGAGTGGTCTTTTACCGACAGATATCAAAGTGCTATGATGTCATCTTTATGACTTCTCTTCCTAGAATGATCTGTGTGCAAATCATGTTCTCCACCTGACAAAGTAAAGATCGCTTTGTAACCTTCCCTTGTCCTTCCCTTCTCCTTACAACACTTTTAGAACAAACCCCCCCAAAAGATGCGATGTGTAACAGGAGCAAGTTCCATGTTACACTCATTTCTGTTAATCTCATCCTGTTAATACTTGTTCAGAGTAAGACTAGCTATTAAGGATGACAGCATTCTTTGAGACAGAGAACAGAGTAACAGACCACGCTATTGCTTTGAGGACTCTGCTCCATTCGTGCTGTTGACAAAGGCAAATACTGAAGGAATTTATCCCCCATCCATATTATGACACTGGAATAGTTTCATTAGTATCATCATCATCAGTGGTTTAATGTTATAGCCATCAGTGATTGTCTCTGGGTGAGAGAGATACTGTTTAAAACAAAAAATAATAAATTAGGTTAATTTTAGTTTTGGATTACATGCTTAAGTCCAAAGGGCTCCTCTACTCTTGATTATTTTGCCATTGATGTAGCACCTTTGTGATTACTCTGAATGCACCTGCTTTTAGTTGTGTGATTTAATTATAGTTTCCTGTAGATTTGGCTTATCTACTACAACTAATGCTAGGTTGGGTAGAGTATTTCCTTTTTTCTCCTTTTATTTCTACAGCAGCCTGAAAGATACAGGATACCTTGCTTTTCTTGTTAATTTATCAGTTCAGGTGTGGACACAGAGGGGTGGCCATCTGTCTGATCTCTCCTGTTGACATTTTATATTTTGCCTGCCTTTAGGGAAGACCACAGATTCCATGAAAAGCATGTGAGCAAAAAAATGTTTGAAGAGTTGTTAGCAAATGTTTATCATCTGTTGCTTTCATTCTAAAGACTGAGATATATTAGAGTCTAAACATCATTGCCCAAGAGTTAATACTGAGATAAAATTTCAGCTCCAGGTCTTGCACGTATTGTGGCTTTTGGGGGTAACATGTTTGGCAAAGTGAATGATCTGACCAGTGCCATTGTTGTTTAAAAAAAAAAATCTCTCTCTCTCTCTCTCTCTCTGAACACATCTGTCTTTTAAGTACTTTCTGCTGCTGGTGACTTTATAAAGCTTAAGGATGCTTGAGTATAATTCTTGAAACAATAGAGCCACGCTTACTTATCTGAGCAGCACCATTCATTTCAAGCATCCTCACTGATTACAGTGGAATTATTCACAGAGTCAGGGTCACAGAATCTGTCCCATTTCTCTCCTTCATCCATCTCCCACTGTCTGCTAAATACAGAGTCATAGAATAGCTGAAATTGGAAGGCCCATCTGGAGCTTGCCTACTCCAACCCCTCTCTCTGCTCAAAGCAGGGTCAGCTACTTGCTGTAGCAAGTTGCTCAGGACCGTAGGTGCAGGATTCTGCATTTCCCTTTGTTGAATTTCATGACATTCCTGTTTGCCCAATTCTCCAGTTTATCAAGGTCCCTCCGAGTGCAGCACAATCATTGCTCTATCACCCACACCTCTTAGTTTTGTATCATCTGTAAACCCGTCCTGAGGATGTACTCTGTCCTGTCGTCAAGGTTGTTAATGAGATGTTAAACAGTATTAGCTCTGGTGTCGGCCCCTGGGGCACACCACTAGCGACTGGCCATCAGTTGGAGTTGATGTCACTGATCACACAACTCTTTGAGCCTGCCAGTTCAGCCACCTTTAATCCACCTCACTGCCCATTTATCTAGTCCATACTTCATCAGTTTGTCGATGAGAATCTTATGGAAGAGAGTTGACGCACCCTATAGTTCCCTAGATCCTCCTCCTTGCCCTTCTTGAAGATAGAAGTGACATTTGATTTCTTCCTGTCCTGAGAAGCCTCCCCTGATTACCGTGACCTTTCAAAGATAATTGAAAGTGTCCTTGGAATGACACCAGCCAGCACCTTTAGCGCTTGGGGATGCATCTCATCCTAAATACCTCCTAGCCTTTTCCCATGCTTACCTACAACCTGCAAGTAACAGCAGTTAATTAAATATGTATCTGTATCAAAATGGCAACAACTATTTCACAAGCATCTTTTTCCCCTTAAAGACGTAGTTACCCTGATCTGCTCATCCACTGAGTTCTTGCCAAGTGGTATATTGTCAGGTGTACAGTTTAAAGTCTCTAACAAATTTTTTACTTCAACAGAAAAAGTCAACTATTGCTCTTACAGCAAGGAGGGAGGGAAGGTTGCATTTCTAATTTTATGGTGATAATTATCCTACTGTCATTATTCTGTCTCATGCTTCAGCACAGATTTATAATGCTGATATCATATGCCTCCTAGGCTGGCTCTCTTTCTCAGCAGATAAAATTCTGTCTTTTTACAAGCCTGCAGGGAAGAGCTAATGCAACCAGGTTAGTCATGATTTATGGGCATTTATCCTAATCAGCTTTTCTGACTAGCCTCCCGTTAGGACACCACTAGATTTGGAAGCAGGCACGAAAATCTAGTTTTGTTTCTCATTCTGAGATGCACAGAATTTTTCAATTCAGAGACTACTGTCTGAATACTTGGTAAAACTGACTCAAACTGTAACTGCTTTGGAAAGGTAAATATCTAAAAGCTTACCAGGGCCACCAAGTGTAGTGTACAGCTCATCTGTGGCTAATATTAGGGATGCTACTGAGCATTCAGATGGTGCTTCACAATTTTAGTGAATATCTGTGTTATCTTTATTATAATTCCAAGTTCAGCCTTTTGGGGTAATATTAACTCTTCATAAGGAAATGGAAGCAAAGAAATGAAATAGTCTGATAACACGCTCAAAACAGAATTTGGGGCTGCCCAATCTTTTCTTTTTTCCCAATTTCTTTCAAGCAAGCAATTTTAAAAGATAATGTAAAAAAATAATCCGTCATCGCACGCTGAACAGTTGCTGACTTTGGGGATTCTTGGCAACTGTTTTACAGAAGAAGCACACGAAGTGCTTCTATGATGTTCTGAATAATGATTTGCCACCTGCACCTAATGATGGTTTTATTGCCTTATGTCCATGAGGGATGTTATCTTCTGTGACATTTTTTTCTGGTTACTCCCTCCAAGAGTGACATTTAGAAGGAAGTAAATGTTCATTAAATGGAAGATGTAGGTCTGATGTGCTTAAGTACCTACCTATCTCCTGAGAGCACTGGACTTTCCTTGTCAGGAGGTTCAAGAGGTACAGAGCAAATTTAATGAACAGTCCTTCCCCTGTTTCTTTTAATGCTTCAATATACATTACCTCCCATATACTTTTTTTTAGGATTCAGCTTTTCATACTCACTGTAGCAAGAAGTACTTTTTTGAAAACTGGAGGTAATTACAAAATTCAAATGTGAATCAAGAGGGCACAAGGAGGCATTTGTTACTTTGAATTAAGGGATCTAGTGAGGCTAAGGATTTTGGCAATGTGGTTTATATCATCAGGCAAACTACAGTTTTCCTCAGATGTATCTGGAATCTAACCTAGAGAAGCCAAGCTCATTTGAAGGATAATTCATTTGTAATTTTTGTTTAGCTTTGAGACTCTCATGTGCAAACCATAACGTTTACATGAACGTGAAACAATGGTTCATCTCAGGTGCAAAGAGCGTTGTTAATATTCTAGAGAATTGTGGAGATTATTTGGTGTCAGAGTTCTGTGAGCCTTGAAAACAAAGCACAGTCCTAGCTAGTTTCACTGTGTCTTGTCCTTTGTGGTGGAAAGGCTGGAATCTTCCTCTCCAAGAAAGCCTGAGGTTTTTAGCTTTTCACACCCTCCTTCCTGCTGCTGATGTCTGGAGCTTAAATACCAAGCAGGGTATCTGGGATTTAGCTATCTGGAAAGAGGTCAACCAATGTTTCTGAGCAGCAGAAGTGATCACCCCTTCAAACTTCTGTAGCTGATGCTTACAGCATCACTTATTTCAACATTAGCTGTACCCTGCATCTGAGAGCTTAGTTATTTAATAAAAGAAGAGATCTTAATAAGAGAAAAGCTTTTACTAGCTGGAACAACTTTTAAAACAGCAATAAGTATCCACTTACCTGCCAGGAAAACTGGAGGTGAGTAAGCTCCTACAGTCAAAGGAATTAAATGCAAAAAGAATAATGAAGTATGTGTGGCCTTATTTGCAGAAAGCGTATATAGAGCATAGTTTCACTGGAAGCCATGTCCCTGATCTCATTTGCACTGCCAGAGGATTTGCTAGTAGTATTTGAGACTCCCTCTTTTTCACCTCTTCATTTTCAGTTCTTATCCTGTGATGGCGCGTCCTGGTTTTGACTGGGATAGAGTTAATTTTCTTCCTAGTAGCTGCTATAGTGCTGTGTTTTGGATTTAGTATAAGAATAATGTTGGTAACACACTGATGTTTTAGTTGTTGCTCAGTAGTGCTTACACTAAGTCAAGGGCTTTTCAGCTTCCCGTGCTCTGCCAGCAGGGGCACAAGAAGCTGGGAGGGGGCACAGCCAGGACAGCTGACCCAGGCTGGCCAAAGGCATATTCCATACCATATGATGTCACGCTCGGTATATAAACTGGGGGGAGTTGGCTGGGGGGATATCGCTGCTCGGGGATAGGCTGGGCATCTGTCAGTGGGTGGTGAGCAATTGCATTGTGCATCACTTGTTTTGTATATTCTTTTATCATTATTATTCTTCTTCTCTTCCTTTTCTGTCCTATTAAACTGTTTTTTTGATTCCGTCCCGCATCCCATTGGGAGAGGGGGGTGAGTGAGCGGCTGTGTGGTACTTGGTTGCCAATTGGGGTTAAACCACGACATGGCATTGTTGTCCCTCAAGTGGGGTCGTTTACCCGGCATGCAAAATGCCAATGTACACACAGAGTAGAGGTATTTTAATTTAATTCATATTTGCACAAAGATGGGTGCTACGTGGTAATTCACAAAGCTAGCACACCCGGGCTAACATACGGTTAACATTTATACACTTTGAGCAACTGTTACCAGTATTTTCACAGTTACGCTTAGTTACCCTCTTGCCCGTTGGTCCTTACAAGTCTCGCCTCTAATTAGAGGTGCAGCACACATTTATTTCACTACACGTGCTCTGTGGGGAAGGGGCTTCTGTGAGTAGGGGGCGACTACAGCCTAGGGGTGTGAGTTTTACTATGTTAATGAGCTAAGTTCACACAAAGTTCACAGTTCTGTTTATCTTCTGTTTACCTTTTTGTGGAACACTCGTTCGGTTACAAATTCGAGGACTCAAACAAGGATGTGCCATCCTCAGGCCCCTTGATTAGGCTTCCTTATCCTGTTGTTTTGTCTCCCATACTCCCTACTCCAGGGCATCCTGTCCTTGTAAATCGCTCCTTCACTTTTTCATCAGTAAGTTGTTCCTTCTTTCATCAGCATTTCATTTGTTTTCCAAAAAGCATAATTGCTTTTTGGTGTTTGAGTATACACTCTAAAAACTGTTTCACAGAAATTCATGCCTCCCACTCACTGCTCAGGCAAGGATGAAATATTTGGACTGATATCTACTTTTTTAGTAAAACATGTATTTCTCTGGTTTCCTGGGTACAGTGATAAAAGCATTCCAAGTTTTTGTAGCTTATGCAGGTAGAATGTCTTACCTCCAAAAACTGCATTTAACAGAAAAAGGGAGAGAGACTTAGTAGGTAGTTATGTCCAAGCTAAGTCCACTTTCAGAATGTGGACTTATTTCAATAATGCTTTTTGTATGTGAAATTTTCATTTACATTTAGAACCAGCTTCCACCCAGCCCAGCTCGTTGTCATACAAATAATTGGTGACTTATGAAAAATGAAGTATTTTTTACCTTGTAAGCCATATAAGCAAACATTTTTTACTGGCAGAAGCTCATGTTTGTCCCTGATGGAAAATCTTTTCTTCTACTGTTCTCTGTAGTTAGGAGATTTCTTTTACTAACAAAGCAACATGCCACAGTCCAAGGGCTGCCTTAGGGCAATCTAAATATTCATTCACAGGAAGAAAGAAAGGAAATTAGACATTGGCAGGTATTCAGAATATAGCTAATGCCCCAAAGCGTAGATTTGCAGCTCAAGAAAAATTAGTGTCTCATATTATAAAAATATTTATGTGAATTTTTAATATCTTAAAGTTCAGGGCTGTTCAATGCCAGAATTGTGATTCAGCCCATCAAAAAGAAATGAATCATCTAGAAATTGTGGTGACAGATTCATGCTCAGAATATTTATGCCACGGTTGTGAGTGATGCATGAATGTAGACAGATCAGTTTGTAGATTTGCCAGTGCTATTTCTCCGTCATCGGTTTGGGGATTGTGTTCATTATTGCAGAGCTTGAGGTGTCGTGAGGTGTGTTGCCAAGCAGACAGTGTCATTCTGTTAGCAGATTTATCTAAGAAATTGGCTACAAATTATTAGTGATCTTATCAACAGCTTTTATTCTCAATTGGAGTAGTTCTTAAAAACTGTTATGAGGGAAGCCTGCCTCCAGCTAGCAATAAATGAATCACTTGTAGGGCACGTAACCGAGCAATTTTGCATATGCTTAGTGGAGTAGCCAGCTAACGTCATTCCAGGCACTAGCACTGATGGCAGCGGCGCAGGTCCCCCTGGCGTGCTGCCAAAGCTCCTAACTCAGTCAAAAGCAGTCATGAGGTTACGCATTGATAGGCATGTCATTGCGTGCTTTGGATGAAATCCTGCTTCTGCTGAAGTCAGTGGCAAAATTCCCATTGATTTCTCTGGAAAGCAGTAACTTTGCTTCATACGCTCAGCCTAGGTGTTTTATGTGTGAATATCCTGTCTTAGGTTATCCTAATGTTTTAGCTGTGCACGCACTCATGACGACTACAGTGGCTATTTTCAAGATTGCTAAGATAGGAGGGAGGCATTAAACAATTGTGCTTTTGAGTTTTGCTATGGCACTCTGGGTGGTCTCATAATTATGAAATCATATACTGAAAGAAAAATAAACCGAGAGCTTTCTCGGGTGTACATGGGAAATTGTTTATCGCTTGTTGCTGCAAATGTCTTGATCAAGGAATGCCTTAAGTTTAAAAACATAGTCCTAGAATCAGTTCTTTTTAAGAGCTTAAATTAATTTCAAGGTGAAAATGTATTTTCCAGTATGAGGTAGAAATTATGCTACAGGTAACTCTTGTTTGCTTAGAAAACGTCTCTGGGACATTATTATTCATTTTGACTAGAGAAACACATTCAAGTATAATGAAATACCCTTTACATGATTATAAGCGGAATTGTTCCAGACTTAGGTATAACGGAAAAAACTTATCTTCCACTCTCTAGAATGGAGTTAATGGTCCAAATAAAACAGAATATGTTTTAAAAAAAAAAAAAAAAAAGTTGTGCAACATGGAAATTTTCTTAGGATGTGAATTTTTCATGGTACCTTATCACTGTTTACCATAGACCAGTCAAGGAAGGTGCCTTTGGTGAGGATTCAAGTGTGCTGGCCACTAAGCCATGTTTGGGGTAGTGTCACTGTTAATGGAAGAAAGCTTTTGCTATGTGTTAATATGATGTTGACATAGCAGGAGTCTGGCTGAAATGTGGCAGTGGCACGGAAGAGGTAGCATTTGTCAAAACTTGACACAATACTTCACTGTGAGATGGGTTTTTTCTCCCTGTTTTCTTCTACTGCTTAGACAATGAAGTTGCTCTGAAAAGTGACTACCTAAAAATGGCACCCTGTATTTATAGTCTCTCAATAAATACCAGGTCAACTCTGCTTGTATACTACAGCTCCTGCAAATTCAGCCTGGAATCTGCCAGGCCAAGGGACTTGTTCTGACTCGGGCATTAACACACGTAAAGGTTTTGGGATCTGCCTGTGCTAGCGTTATATTTCCATTGATGTTCAAACTAGAATAGGCTCGAGGTTTGTTCACCACCACTACCAGCACCAATTAGAGACATACACTTCTCACTTAATAATAGATTCGAAGCTTGTCAAAGTTGGAAAGGAATTGAATTTTAGCTGCGTGGTTCCATGCTGATATTTGAGGGTAAGTATCTCAACAAAGGGTTGAAAGTTGGTGAGTTTACCAACACTTTAGCTTTACAGGGGCCATCATTATCCCTGTTTATTTCTATCTGTTAAGCCTTGAGCTGAATCACTCCATTCTTTAGAAAATGGCTCCTGTCCTGGAAGTAGACCTGCCTGTACAGACAATAGCCCCAAATGTAATTTTGTGGTCTCCTCTGGATTTATATCCTGGAGTGAGCCCACAGGAATGAGTTCCTTAGTATTATAGGCACAATAGGCAATAAAAGGTATATACGGGGAGACACACAAAAAAAGTGTACAGCTTTATGAGACAGCTTCATGAGACAGCTTCAAGAGCAATATTTATCTAACCCAGAGAAATGAGTTGAGGCTATCAGGAGCACAGAAGGGCATTTGCAATGGCAGCCAAACTGAGAAAGACAAACAATCCAAGTAAGGCTTTTGATCTATCAAAAGAAAAAAATCAAGTTTCATGAAGAACAGGTGAACGAAACACATTTTGTGTCTGCTTTCCTTGTAGCATTGAAAAGCATGGAAAAAATTATGGATGCCTGACAGGTGTGTTCTTTATAAGCAAATATGCCACAAAATACTTTCGATACTGGTTTAATTAAAGCACTACTGTTTATTTTATGTTTTAGACTGTGTTTGTCTTGCTTGAATTTCCAGGATACCTCTTTTGGTTTTTTGTTGGTGAGTTGTTTGGTGGTTTTTTTTTTTCTCCTACATCAGGTAGACCTATGTGAATTTAGCTGTACATTAATTGTAACAATCAAAATTGAATAGTTAAACCAAAATGGGATATAAATGCATAGTGGTATTCAGTAAATACACTAAGCAGGGAAGCTGTTCTCTTTCTGGTAGCCAACTGTGTCTGGTAGCTATAATGTGTATTTCCTACAAAATGCCATGGATTGGGAGTGTTAGGGATGAAGTAAATAGCATCAGTGACTTAGCTCAAAGTTCTGGTATGATATCAGTGGTGATCCATGAACAGCATTTCATTCAAAATTAGCATTGACTCTGAAAATAAAATATAGTCTATAATCCAAGAATGTTAATGCTTCAGCTGCTGGAAAGTCTGGAATCAGTGCCACAGCAGTTCATAATATTTTTAGATACAGCATTGATCAGGTTTACTGCAGAGAGGTTATTTTGTTATCATCCTTCTTTACAGTCCCAGCCTATGTCAGAAAAAAAAAAACAACCCCAAAAAAAACCCCCAAAAAACAGAACAAATCTTTAAAGAAAAAGCCTCCCTGAAATGGGAGCCACTATAAAAAATGAAATATACGAAAGTGTCTCATCTGTTGGAGTTTGAATTATTGTGGGCCTATTGGAAGGAAACATGATTATACGAGAAGTTTCCTGAACACAGCACCTCATTTCTTCTGTTAGCAATGATGATTCATCTTCACCTAAACCATTGTTTCTTCATTTATAAATAATCAAGGTTATCATGTGCTAAAAGAACAAGAAAAATGTCAAGTTTGACATCTCAATTCGTTCAAGTCAACATGAGGAAATATAGAGAAAGACCTCTTTTCAACCGTGTAGAAGAGGAAGAATGTAAGGATAAAAAAAGGAATAGCAATCCTGCAATATTGCTAGGTAAATGAGGCTAGATTGAGTGACAGTCTTTTTTTCCTCAGTTTGTCACAAACTCTTCGTATTGTTTGAACAGAGGAGATTTTGAGCATGGTTTTCTCCATTCTCAGGAGAGATACATGGAAAAGTATCCTGGACAAGGGCTAGAGCGGTGGTCTCCAAAGTGGAGTGCACACATGACCATCCATTGGGGTGTGGGAAGAAAATATTTTTTGTACCATTAATAAAATATTGTTTTAAATAGTGCTTATTTCATCTTTATCCCATTCACTCAGAAAAATGAAGCAAGACAGTTTTAGGAAAAATCATCCAAATAATCAACAATCACACTGGAAAAACCTGTAAACCCGTTGTGCAGATGGAGAGTTATTAGATAAGGGAGGGTGGATTGAAAGTTGAAAGAAAGCGGCACAAATGGCCAGAAAGATTTTGAGTAGTACTGTTGATGCATGTATTATGGAATAGGAATTAATCCTTTATGTTGACTTGGCTCCAGTATGGCAGTGTCTGGAAAATTACATTTTTTTCAGGATATTGCTTTATCAGAAAGATATGAGCACCAAAATGGAAGGAGTTCAGGAACAGTAAACTTCTATGGGAAAGATCGGTTATGAGATTACTTATAAAAAATAAGAGTTATTAAAATGCAACTGTCTTGCATATGTAAAAAAAGGAGGAGGGGGTGACACAGGAGAATGGGTGAGGTGATATGGCTTAAAAAATTCTTAGTGCCTCAGAGAAGGAGAAATGAGAGAAACATTAAGCAAAGAAAAATATTGCTTTGAGATAAAGTCCTTGATGATGACATGGTGATGATAAATTACTTAAATTTCAATAGAGTTCATGGTGCTATGTGTTTTCCAAGCACATAAAAAGATGTTTCAGAGTTTAATGTCTCAAAGATGGACAATAGCTGAAATAGCACAGGTTTCCAAGATCAACAGAGAGTCTGAATAGGCCACAGAGGTTTAAATAGTTATGTGATATCTGGCCTCCTCCTAAGCCATTTCAAAGCAGTTAAGTTATTGGGTTTCTAAAACCCAGGTGCTTCTCCTATCATTTTATGGGAAAGTGCATATTACCAAAGACAGACTTGTCTTGGCACTGGATCATCTCATATCCTTGATTATGGTGTTCTAGAAGGAAAAATTATGAGAAATATACAGTCAAGTTATTTAAATGATGACTCCGTGTCATGCAAGGATGACAAAAAGCAAGCAGTTCTTTCTTATGAGTGTGCAGACGTACTGTTGTGTTGGGTTATGACAGTCTGTAGGTACTGAGACAGCCTGTAAATGCTTCTGTATAGTGAGGTCAGGAAAGACGTGGTCATCCATGGACTTGATGTGAATAAGGTAAAGCATCTGCGTAATTGTTTGTCAGGACTGGCACAATTTTTTTTTTCTAGGACATTGTTTTCCAACTAACTTGACAATGAGATCCAAGGTCTCTTATTAAAGTCAATGATTTGTCTTTCCTTACCCTTGAGAAATTCATTGCTGTTTTTCAAACAGCAATTGATTCCTGATGTATTTTTCAGCATGGAGTACAATAAATACAATATAAAGTGAAGAACTCTAAGTGAAGCATCTTTGTAAAATGAAGTAATTGTTTTCTAGTGCATTTAAGTCATGCCATTTCTGACGGTTGCATGACTCTTCACAGAGCTGCACAAGAACAGTTGTATATGGTTTGAAGGCCTTGTGGCTTTTGTTATGTACTAGACAAATTTAGACAATAATCAAACCTAATTTGCTTCTGCCAGCAATTTCTTTTTATCCTTCAAAATAAAAGCTGCCTCCCTACACTGAGGACTGCTACATACCACAAACCAAATCAGCTTATCTTCTGCGGTTCCTGTGCCAAGCCGCTAAAAACATTCAGCGAAGTATATCTCAAAAAACCTGGTACTCTAACACTAGTGATCCCAAGATGTCAGTTGTCTTGTATCATTATGTTGCAAATGTTGCCTGTGTCTTAACAGGCTTCTGTAATCACAACATCCTTAAAAGAAGACTTTTTAGGACATAAAATGACAAGATTCACAGTGACATGGTTCTGATCTCAGGATACAGATACTCAACTACAGGAAATTCTGTTTAAACATAAGAAAAAACTTTCTAGTGTAGGGATGATCAGACACTAGAACAGGTTGCCCAGAGAGGTTGTAGAGTCTCCATCCTCAGAGATACGCAAAACCTGACTGGACACAGTCCTGAGCAACCTGCTGTAGGAGACCTTGCCTTCAGTGAGGGAGGCTGGCCCAGGTGGTTTCCACAAGTCCCTGCCAACCTCAGCCATTCTGTGATTCTGTGAAAAAGCCAAGCATTTCCAGCAAACAAACATTCTGTTTTACCAGCCACAATATTTGTAGTTTCTGTATGATCTCTGTTATAGGGTCCTATACCCATCTTACTTAAATCAGTTGCTCAGTGCTATCTGAAAACCTGACTTTGTGTTGAAAATGGTGATTTCCTGTATTCACTTCAGATTGCTACTAGCAGCTAAGCGATGGTCGGAAGATGATCACATTATATACAGGCAGTCTTCTTAGTATTGACTGGGTGGCAGATAAACAGTAAAGAACTTCCTTAAGGGATATTTTGGATGAAAAAGCAGTGCAAAGGCGGAGTGGTATAATAAAGATATGCTGAACTTTATTTCAGTGTATTACGGTCTTTTTTGTGCCTTTCAGGATGTCATAAATAGTAAGAACAGGAGAGCTGACAGTTGTATTCAAATGAATTAAGTAATGCATGTATTTTATGTAATGCAATTAAAACCAGTTCCAGAAATTTTTTGTCTTGCAGTGTACCAAAAAAGATGCAGAATGGCAATTGGAAGGATGGAGGAAAACTATTGCTTGCTTAAGAGCGTATGCTTGAATTGAATTCCCACTGCAAGTCTGCATGCAGGATCCAAGTGCTTTCTTTCCCAGTGCTCTGGGGGCAGTTTCCCATGGCCACAAGCCATTCAAAAAGAAATCCTTTTGGTGTGACCCACATGCCCTCTGTCTGTATTGATGTATAAAGGAGGTTTCTGGAGAGCCAACCCGAGGTGCCAAGGTCCACGTTGTCACAAGTAAACTGGCTGGAATTATGTTTTCTTAGAAGAGAAGAAAAGATCTTGTGCATTTCAAAATTGTATAAGTTCGTGAGACCCTTAGATTCCTTGCAGATTGTAGATATGTCCTCCCTTATGGCCGCAAAAGAACCAAAATCACAAAATCTGCAAGTGAATAGGACATATTGGACTAAGTCCATGAGGGAAATACTCTACCTGAGTGAGAATTTTTCTTCCACTGTGAGCTCAGGCCAGAATGATCAGTACACATCCCGATGCTCGATATGCATAATGCTCTACCATTTCAAAGCATGCGCCTCATAAGCAGTGCAGCGTTCTCTTTCATTCTTCTTTTGTATCCCTGTTTTCTTACCTGTTTGTAACTAACCTGCCTACTCTGCAGATTCAGCAGATATCAGATTAATTCTTCTGCTGATTTAAGTGACAATATTTTGAGGTAATATTAGCTTCAAAAGATAATAACATCAGGGTGGGAATCTTGTACTTGGATTAAATAAAAATTTTCTGATAAACTTATTGAATCTTAAACTTATTAAAACCACGTGTAGACATGGCGCTTAGGGACATTGTTTAGTGGTGGACTTGGCAGTGTTAGGTTTACAGTCGGACTTGATGATCTGAAAGGTCTTTTCCAACCTAAGTGATTCTATGATTCTATGATAAATCTGAATTCTCAAAGGTTGACTGCCGAGTTGAATACGCATCTTGGAGCCTTAGTACTATTTATGTTTGGGCCTGATATTTCAAACCCCTACAGCTGAAAAATGCAGGATCCAGCAAGAATGGGTTAGACTACAAGGACATTAGAGACTGCTCAGTGAAAGTTAATGAATCAGAAGAGATGCTAATCTGCAGTTTGGCTCCAGTATAGTGATGCTTGTGTTGCAAAGGGCTCAAACTGGGTGAAACTGATCTATGGTAATTGAATGCAATACATCTGGTCTTCATGTTGCTGTGTCTTTTCTGTTTCCTAAACTTTTTGTTTTCTTTATCTTGCATGAAGTGAACTACTGTAGCATTATTCAAATGAAATTTCTGGCCTAGGATTTCAAATATGTGTTACTTCCGTGGCTTAATAGTAAAATCAGTGCAGACTGTAATTATTTAATTGACAACTTGATCAGTTTTGAGGAACATACCTCAGAAATCCCTCTGCCCTTATGTAAGATGACAAATCCCCACAATTAAAAAAACTTATCTCTTCTGTTAATGTAATTACACCCTCCTAAAGCAATTCCCATTCATCTGTAAGCTGATTTTTTAAAAAAAAAAAAGTGAACTGTACATGATAACTTCCCAGGAACTTTTGAACTCATGAGACAGTTGGAAGAGGGCAGAAGTTGTAGACATAGTTAAGTTCTTACAGTTTTTGTGAAAAATGGAAGCTGGATGGCGTAGGAAAACATAAATCATTGTTTACTAAGGGTCAAGTTGGCAGAATTGAGCTGTTGTACGTACTGGCTGGGAGCAGCTGGCGTGCCAGTCAGGAAGGAGGCACTGGCTGACCAACTGTTATTTGAACTCGGTATTACACATGCTGGGTTTTGTGTGGCACAGATGTCATGGAGATGCACAAAAAAGCTGGATTTCCTGTAGCAGGTGAGGGAAAGGGGAAAATACACACAGAGACTTTATTTGTCCTACTGCATATGGAATAAATTGCCTAATGTATTTATCTTGATTTCATCCTGAGAAGTAAGGAACAATACTCCCGTGTTACAGGCTGGAAGTTTAGGCCTAGATGGATGAAGTCACCTTGTCAGACTTCACTGGTTATGTGCTACAAAGCAGGAGACTGAACCCCAGTCTCCAGAGTCCCAGATTACTGTCAAACCCCTTAACAGAGCTCTAAGTATTTCTGTTGGAAACAACTTCTCAGCTACAGGCTAGAGTCTCAATTGGGTGGTAATTCCATCCAGTTCTACTTAAGTCTCATGGTTTTTTTAATTCCACATAAGTACAATATTTTTGTAGTGGTGTTGTTCAGATCTGGGCTGATAGACACCTCAAAAACATTGTTGAAAATTGTCTTTCTGGAAACCAGTTGCATTTTTAAATGGGGACTGTTAATTCTTTCTAAAAGATGAGTTTGTCCACTTAACCTATTGCTAGTGCACCATGGATACTCCATGGTCTGCTGGAGACATGAGCTAGTTAATGGAAAAGGTCAGTCAGCACTTACTAACATTAAAACCTCATTTAGATCTGCTGATCCCCTTGAGGGTGCTTTGGTTCTCATGGCACACTGGGTTTTATACTGCTTTTCAGTGCTTGGAACCAGGGGTGTTTCATCGCTCCTTTTGAAAGCTAATAACAGCACTAAAAGAATGAGTTAGGTGTTGTGGTGCATGTAGATCATTGCTGCTACATCTGAACTGCTGTTGAACCTCACACCATACTCCTCTTCTCATGCTCTTTTAACTCATAGCAAGTCTCTAAAAAGGTAGAAGAGCTATGAAATAGAAAGGCTTTTGGTTTGGATGCAGCACAACTTTCTCAGCTTCTTGCCCGTCTCTCAAATGGACAGAGCTTCGTCACGAACAACCTTCAGATACCCTGCGTGGCATTCCTGGTAGTCGACTATCAAGATAGCCAGCTAAGGCTCAGATATTGAAAAGAAATCTGGTCTGCATTATGCTGTCGGCAGACAGTAGGGCCATAGGCTTTAGAAAGCCATAGTATTTCCTGTTTGTCTGGGGGTTTGGGGTTTTTCTTCCCGTTGTATTTTTTTAAAAGCCAGTTACTAAGATGGACAGAGAGAAATAATGATGGGACGTATTTGTGAGCTCTTCTAGGTTAATCAAGCATGCAAGTTAGACTGGAGCAATACTGGCTCTGTTCCCAATTCATACATATTCAGGTGATCTGCATAGCTGAAGTGTTTGGAGAGGCGTTTTTAATCATGCAAATATGGTTCTGTACTGGCCATATTCATCCACAATTTCTGTGAACCTAAAAAATTATGCTTCCTCTCTGGTAACCAGAAAGTTCTTTGTGTATTGCTAACAGAAGGGCATAATTACTATAAGATATCTGTTTGCTGCTTAGCTGACCTTACTTGACATTACAAACCAGTAAATCACAGGCAGATATTTCTGTGTCACCTTTCTCAGGATATGAATTCTCCTCCTTACATGAGCAATTCTGTTTTAGTCCAGTGTAACCTATGTAGGCATGTAAATACTACACTCAACACCAGAATACGTCTTCCTGAAGAACACCTGGTACAGTCACTAATATCTGCTATTTCTGGTTTGTTCACTCATCTTTTCTGCACGCAGGTAGATGAGGTCAGCCTTTTTTTTAGTACATTTCAGGGTTTCTTCTTCGTTTAAGCATATATTCTGTTAGGAGAATAAGGTAAAAATCCCCTTTTCCTGAACATTAAAGGTGATAAAGTTTGTAATGAAGTTTCAAACTTTTTTTCAGTTTCATCCTCTGTCCTGAAATGTCCCCAGGAAATGAATATCTGGTGAAGAAATGTGTTATTACCTGTAATATACCTGTCCCTGGCAAGCTCGGTTAGTGGCTACACCCTCCGCCTTGGAGCTGTGGAAGAGTTTTAGATTGCTGAGCCTGTGCCATTGAATGAGCTGAAGCTAAGGACCTCGGCAGGCACTGGGGTGATGGTGCTTCCCAAGGGAAGGCACGTCTCACAGAAACCCTTTTCCAAAGAGACGTGCCACACCATTCTGTAGCTTAGCTTTTCTAAGGGATCAGCCTCTACACACTGCACTGTTGCATGTACATTGCATTGGCGGTTTATTTTTACCTCTATTGCTGAACAACAGTTTCTCATATTAATACTCACTTGAGTGAGTGGAACATTTAAACTTGTGTTTGATGCTGTGTATTAATAATAGCATATTGATATAATTAACTAGATGACTTCTTGAAACAAAGGAGTGTGTCTTTTTTTATTACTTGACCAGAATGTCATACCCTATTATTAATGAAAAACTAATAAAAATCTTCATTCAGTTTCCAGTAGAGAGGAAACTTTAGGTTTTTGCCATTTCCATCTGCCACGTGAAAGAAAAATAAAAAGAAGATTTAGAGTTTCAAACTTAAAATAGTCTATTAGAGGGCAATCCAATAGCATGACTACCTTGTCTGATAAGCATACATGCTGGTATTTTTTTTGATCTATTCCACCCCGCCCCCCCCCCCCCCCCCCCCCGAATGTCCAAATCAGTGTTCTTTTCTCAGCAATCCTAATACTTTCTTCTTTGAGTCTAGTAACTGGTTGACCTTTTGAACTGCATAGCATGATACTGCCTGTTCTTTAAGACTCAAGAATTTGTTAAAAATGCCTAAGCTTAATAATGCAGAATTCTGTTGTTTTATGTTTCTCATTCTTACTGACTTGTTATAATAATCTGTCATATAGAGAGAATCAGACTAGAAACTGACAGACCTTGTCTTTGCACCTCTATGGAGTTTAGCAGCACTGTGTAAAAAAGCTCTTTCACTTACTTCTATGCCATAAATCTATATACTGAAAAAGTAATTCAGAAGAACAAAAAAGAGGCCTCCTATTTTAGACCAACAAAACAAAATATAGTCTTTAACCTGATATATGTATCAGACCAGTTCTCATTTGCTTTCAAACATGTTCCATAAAGCACTTATAATCATACAGAATCTAAAAGCACGGTGATGAAACATAAATCTTTGATTTTTTTTTTTTTTTCATACTGTGGTTTTTCTAAGAGTGCTTTGATTTATTTCCAAATGAGGAATGAGGGTCTTAATCACAATTAGCATACTTGAGAGTGTTGTGTTAAATGCTAATCTGAGGGTTCCTCTTTGTATGTTTTATGAAATAAAACCCAGAGAACTAGGTGATAGAACTAGGCACAATTTCTGGAGTTTGCTTTGCTGAAATTACAGGTTAATGTTATCTGAATTTGCAAATTGATTTGAATTTGAGCTGTGTGAAATGTTTACAATGGAACTTGAAGCTGAAAATATATCTGGTTTGAGTATTTGAAAGAAATACTCAGTCTGTGTGCACACATTTCAAATGAACCTGAGCTGAATCATGCATTTGCATTGAAATGTGAAGCATTTACCTGCAACTTAAAATGAAGGAAAGTTCAGCCACATTTAATAAATTTCACTTTGAGTTTTGAGACACGTTTGAGCCTAATCCAGGAAGCAAATCTCAGCTGACATAAGCTGGTACTGTTCCACTGGAGTACCTGTATACATACACCTATAAAGTACTCCTTGCACCGAAAGATTAGGACGATACTAATTTGTACCAGCTGAGAAAATGGTCCAGCATATTGAAAACTGCATTCACGAAAACACATGTAAATACATGTTTACATGTAAACATCTGAACAAATTTCTGTGGTAAAATCTCACGTGTTTTCCTCACCACATAAGCTTAAAATGCTTTTTTTTTTTTTTTTTTCATTTGTAGCTGAGTGTATTAGAAGAAATATCCTCCCAAAGACACCATAGTACAAGTTGAATTTCACAGACTGAAAATAGCGTCTTCAGATTCCTTTCTGGAAAAGCCCCGGCACATGGACTACTTGAAATCAGCCAGCTGTGCCAACATTTCCTATTTGAACTGGAAAAGGCGAGCTGATGGCATGCTGTGCTGGGAAGGAAACGCTAGTGGGACCTAGCAGCCAAATGAGCTGAAGTTCCCGTTCCTGAGCAGAGGATGACTATTAAAAGTGGGTTACAAATCTTGCCATGATCCTTCTATTGCATCATGCACAAATACGGGAAATGTTAAATAGCACCTTCCCCCACATTGTGCACAGTAGGCAAATGACAGTATGACCGGTGGTGCCAGCGTCTTCTCAGGAACTATTTTAAAGCAATTCTTTGTAAATCTGCAGTCTTATGCCTTCATTTGCAGGCTGGCTGCCATGACATGCTGAGGGGAGTGTTCGTAACTGTTAGGACCTGAGATATCCTGCATCCTCTGTTATACCCAAATAGGGCTCCCCTGCATCAGGAGTAGTTTTTGAAGACATTTCTTTTCCGGACTCCCTCTAAACAGTACCATCATTTTCCTGGCACGGTGGCTGGACAGTGAGAAAACCAAGAAGCCCTTGGGAGAAGTAGATCCCTGACAGAGAGCTCTGCAACTTTCCAGGATGTCAAAGCCAACCAAGAGTAACAGTTGACTTTATAGCCTGTGCACATGCTCACATTCATCTTACAGTTGGACCAGGGGGAACAATTAGCAACTAAATGAGAGATTAAATCGGATAAGTTTTCATATAAAGACTGTCAGGACACAAAGTCCTACTTTGCTGTCCGGAGACAATGTGCCACTCTGCTGCAATACTGTTAGGAATAGGAGGTGAGGCACAACTTCAGTTACTTTAGCAGATGTATGCAATATATTTTACTCCATTTATTTTGAGAAGCACATCACTTAATGGCTTGTGTCTTTGTGGAGTCATTCAAATAACTCACAAAAGGCCAGAAATAAAATCACTAATTAAGATTTAGATAACCATTTGTATTAGGCGACCATTTGCAAATGGTAATGTAGGAGTTAAAAAATGACAAATAGATGTTAAAAACTTATTACAGAAGCTTATGGGGAACATGAGTAAATCTCTTTTGTGGAGTCTTATAAATTTACTGATCGAGCCGGGGAGGTTTTGTAATTGACCTCATGAAGATTTTTTGCCTAAGTTTTGTTGGTGTGTTTGAACATTACTTTTGAACATTACGTCCATTTAATTCTAAAATGAAGCAAATAGTCTAAGCTAATAGCTAATAAAAGCTACTCCAAAAAGAGAAGAGAGTGCCTCAGAGATTTCTAAGATGAGTTTAACCCATGAAGAGGTAGAAAATCTAAAAGCTTAGGTTGCTTTTGGCCAAGCAGTTCAGATGCAGCTCTGTCTTGGGCCCTGACTGACTTGTAAAATGTTGAGTCCTTGAAAGTATCATGAGGACTTAAGTGTTACCATTCCCTCTAGGCCCTCCTTGCAACATGGAAGCAGCAACCATCCAGCAGTGCAGGTCGGAGCTCTGATAGATGATGATTTGGAGTGCCCACTACCTCCCACGCTTGGGCGCTTACGGCACTGGTCACATCCCCACCTGGGAAACACACTTATGCTACCCTTGATATGGAGTAGGTGAGTGGTGGCATTGCCGAGCAGCGCTGCTTCCCCATCCACGTAGTCCAACAGGCCATTTCTGTCCAAGCAGCATGCCTCAGGCTGGCCACGTATCATCCTGCTGCTAGCTGAAAAATATTATACCTTTGCTGCTGTAATATTCTGATTCATACATGCTACGCTGACGGGAAAGTCCTAGGTCATGAACTTTATACTGTCTCATCAGCAAATTCCTGAGCAGCTTTACTTTGCAGAAGATAGTGTTGCTAAGGCAATGCGCTGCAGTCATCTCTAGTGAAGACTCCATTTGGACCACTAGTGTGGCAAACTCATGAAAGAGAAAATCAGATGGAGACATTAGCCAATAGGCCAGCTATGCTAACAGCTGCAGAGGAGAGCCTGAAGATAGTCTCTCCTTTACATACAATGGAATTACACCCTGCTGCACCTTCTCAGCCTGCACTAATACTCACACTATTCAAAATATCAGGAGCAGAATAAAATTCCTCTTGTCTTGTCTCTGCACCATACATTCCTTTTACACTTTTTCTTTCATCTGTAGGGATATGGGGCATTTTTGGGGTACTGGATGAATCTGCCTGACCTGCTAGTGTATGGAAATCCCTATCTGGACAGCTATAAACGACCATATGTTCAGATTTTATTGTGGACTTTGGAAAGGTCATTTGTTTTTTGGTTTTATGATGCCACAAGTCAATTTTCTAATCATAATGAAACACTCCAGGCTGCACTTGCCTCATAATAACAGTCTTTCTGCAGTTGAGGACTCTGATCTATCTGCTTTAGGTCTCTTATTCCAGCCCAAACGTGTGATTGCGACCAAACAGCAAGCCTCTGGGTGTCCAAATCCTCCACACTGTATTATACTTGTCCTCAAGCTCCTTTAGAAGCACCTTCAAACCTTGCCAACATACAAAATCAAATTATAGTTGTCATATCATTCTCATTAGTCTGTGTCCTGAAAAAATTTGGGATACTAATAGAAATGTAGACAGCTCAAATCGATAAAGGTTTAATCTGCGTGATTTTTGAATTGCTTTCCTAGCAAACAAGACTGAAATAAGCCAAGACTCATTTCTTCCATCTGAATGACTATGATACTCCCTGCAGGATGGTTTTGATTTTTGAGCAGTTCTATTCCTAATTTATATGTCATTCTCCAGAAACAAATGTT
Organism: Phoenicopterus ruber ruber; assembly: GCA_009819775.1. NCBI lineage: Eukaryota > Metazoa > Chordata > Aves > Phoenicopteriformes > Phoenicopteridae > Phoenicopterus > Phoenicopterus ruber. Next base: position 11,233,481 of record CM020221.1, on the reverse strand, counting down.
GGGCCAAAACTGACAATTGCCTTGGTTTTAAACTGTCATGTTTCTAGCAAGCAGCCTGTCTTGCTCGGCTGACTTCATTAGCAGTCTTGCCAGGATCTCAAGCTTTAAGGATCAGAAGGGTTGCTTAAGATTCCTGCATGCATTGTAAAGTAGTAGTTGCTGAATGCTGCCTAAACCCCTATTTTCATCTGCTTTGGTTTGCTTTTATTTTTAATTTATATGAAGTGAATTCACATTTCTTGTCAGAAATGTCTGACCTTAAGATAGGTTGATGTGAGACTGAGATGCTCTGATGGGTATCTGCAATGGAGTTGTAATTTTCAAATGTAAGGACAAGATCTACTTTCAGAATCAGTTGATCACCGAGGTTTGTACTCAGTTGGGGTTTCTCTGGAAGGGTGTATTGGTATCACAAAAATACAGAATGCCTTTGGTGCAAATGACACCTCACTTGGGACTCCTAAAATATATGGGTAGAAAGTCCCATCCCATATTCCATACAACCAGAAGATGTCTTTCCTCTCAGTGAATTAGACAGAAGAATGGCTAGTTTGAATAGATTCTTAAAAAAAAAAAAAAAAAAAAAAAAAAGAAAAATCCTCACAATATTTGTTGTATTTTAAAAGGCATTTGTGTTGACTCTGAACCTCCTGTAACTCCTCTAAATCTAACCTGCCCTTCATGCTGGCAAGGGGATTCAGTTTGAAAATCTCTGGTTTTGTCATTCCAACTGTGGAAGATTGAATTAACATCACAAGCCTGACAGAGCTTCTTGGACTGAAAGAACTAAGCCAAATACCAGTTTTATCAATTTGCTTTGGAAAATGGAAATACTAATTATTTATGGGGTTGTGCAGTATTTCATGACATGCAATTTCATTTCCGACAGGTCACATAATTATATTACCGGGGATGGGATTTGCAAATCCAGGGTACCAATCCAAGCCCCTTCATACTAAAAAGCTTGGATGATTGATAAGGATAAACTTTGATTTTTCCCGTTCTGGTCCCTTCTCTGACAAGTTTTAATGAATTATAGATACGTTTATGCATGTGCACAAGTGTAAGAGAGTGCATATTTTCTTCAGCCATTTTCATTATGACTTTCATTGAAATGACCTCTACAATATAGATTTTCAAAGGGAATAAAACAGAATAAACTTTCTGTAGATATATTGGAACAATGAGATCTTTCCCACTTAGGCTGCTTCTCTTTTCTCTAGGTAAAATACTTCAAAAAACACTGAAAAAAAGAACCTGGACTGGAAGTTATTCTTGGTTTTATTTTTACACATGTGGGGTTTTTTCCAGCTCGGGTATTCTGACCTCAGCTGGAGTTTCTGCCTTCCTTCTGACATCAGTCTTATTTATTAGAAAAATGATATTGGTTAGATGTGAAATCAGTGTGTGAAAATGTTATCTAGTAGTTAAAATGAGATCACCAAACAATGCTGTGCTGAACCTTGCAGAAACAAGTTCATATAACTATATTTTTTTCTTGCATAAAATTATAGCTGGCATGATTTAAATGGCTCTACCTTTTCTTCCATTTGTATTAAGTGTGACCTGCCTTAACTTGTGCAGTATTTTGTCCCAAGGTAAAAAACAAACAAAAAAAAGGAGCAAGAATGTTATCTTTCTAAAGGTCATGTCTCTTATGATTAATGTCTTGTTTTGAACACAAATATCAGTTAGCAATTATAATGTGAATGCAACTACCAAAATTTTAGGAGAGAAAGGGCTTGCTTATGTATTTATTTAGTTATGCTACCCAAAGCCATTTAGAGAACAAATGTTTCCCATCAGTATCCTCACTTCATTCACAAATCAGACCAAAAAATTGTAAGGACCATGAGTTCTTTTATATTTTCACACTGCAACCTGTGACTTCAACCTGACATTTCGAGTCTGCCTTAGATGGGTGGCTTCTGTGTTAGTTTTTATTCCATTGTTAAATACATGGTTAATAATGTGGAAGGTGAAGGGTGAATGCTCATAGAATATGGATGAAGGCAGAAGGAGCTTTGTGTCTTTGGTGATCATAATTACTTTCTTTTTTTCTCTTTTTTTTTTCCCCATGTACAGCCTGAAAGTGCTGCACAGACTGTCCTGAAGTGCCAACTGTCTGTCAATGTCATCCATCAAGGGTTGATCAAGGATTCACTCTGACAGACATCTATGGCTTAAAAGTAATGTACCTTAAATTTCATAACACTGAATTAAACACTGGCTATAAAGCAAGTCACTTAAGACCAATGTGGAATGTAAGGTTTTGCTTTCTACTTACTTTATGGCTACTTTATTTACTCTCTCTGTTATATGTACAGATGACATAAATTAATCTGCTTGCTCTCCCTAGATCATGTGAATTGCCTGTACTGATTACTGGAGTGAGTGTTACCTGGCACAACAGCAGACTGCATTGATGTAAATGTTACTGCTATTAGTAGTCAAAGGAACACAGGCTTGAAACTCAGGCATCATGGCTCTGTCCCTGCTTCTGAGTGACCTTAGATAAATTGTTTGTTTGCTCTCTACCTCAGAGCCCTCTCCCCTAGCTGGAGCAGAGATCCAGTGTACCCCCAGCTGGATAGCTGCACTAGGGATCCAGTACATCATTTGGAGACCTGTGGTTTAAAAGCTGGGTTTTCTTACTCTTTTCTAGTTTCACCGACTATGACGAATCAGAATTTTTTCAGTCATACATTTAAAAATCAGAGTAAGCAGACTTGGGCTGGAAGGATGAATAGGTTTCCTTTAATAATACACTTCTAGTACTTAGCACTTGCATTTTTTTCTCAAAGGCTGGATATGAAATACCATTTGCTGACTTCTCATCTATATAATTAAAGCAAGTCCATTTATCAGAAAGGTTCTCATGAAAGAAAGCTGCTCTCCTACATATTCACCTTTTACATCCATTAAAAATTATCTTCTGACTTTACCTTGTAAAGTAAATTTATAAAAAGTCTATAGAAATTTTCCTATTGCCAATTCATAGAGGGGAAAATAGGGTGCATTTGATTTTTCTTTAAATTCAGTACCTATCCAAATACCTATGGATTTTCTAACTTGTTTTGTCTGTAAATACAACCAAACATTTCTAGTCTCTATCACATGTTTTGAAGCTATGCTTTTTTCCTCTAGATTATTTTGAACACATTATGATAACAGTCTCCTTCCTCAGGACCCTTAGCAAAGAAACATAAGGGGCCTGCCCATGTACATCCAATTGCAGACTTAATTTTGAGATTGCTTTCTTAACTTATTGAGGAATTGGATTCTCCATTTGTGGTGGGCCTTACATATTATACAGCTCTCCATGAGAAAGAATGCAGCCCAAATTCATGTTGATGCACCATATTGCTAAACAAACTGCCTCTGCGTAACTTTGATGTCAGAGGTATGGCTCTGCTTCTGTTTGCGCTTTCCTTTCTCAGAGACAGGTACTGTAGGAAGTACTGAATTTGTCAGTAAAAATTCTAACACATGCAAAGCAAATGGACAAACATCTTGTAATGCAGTTAGCTTTCATATTAAAATGGATGAAAAAGCTTTCTCCTCTTCTGAAAAACTGATCTTCCATATTCATGTGTTTACTTGCAAATACTCACTATTGTTATGCTACTTTCTCAATCAGGAATGCCCAGGACGAGTTTTAAAGCAATCAGGAATACCAAGGATGACTTTAAAAGCACCAGGTCTGCTGGTGGAAGGTACCTGGAGCATCTACTCAGCAAATGGCAGAGAAAATGTTAACTCCCCTATGCACTGAGAAAGACCTCAGCTGGACCCATTGATTGCTGAGATTGTCAGCCCAGCAGCCCTGGTGACTTGAGAAATATCTTCCATGTTATAAGAAGAAACTCTCCAAATAGAAAGGTTTGCTACTATGTAAATGTGAATCTTTGGGGTTGATGAGAAGAAGTGAGAAAAAACTTTTCCTGATACTCTTTCATACTTTATTTCAGAGGTAGTCTTAGCTGCCTGTAGCCTTTCTGAACTCCGTCTTTGCTACTTTGATGAGGGGTGGCTGGTTTGTTTGTTTGATAAGACTCCTGGAAGTGCCAAAGTAGAGGAAGCTTTCAGCTATGAGTTATACTCATATTCAAATTCTGTACGGAAAGTGTCTTGACTCTCCTTTAACTCTGCTTTAACTTCCTCAGACTGAAATTCCAGGTAGTGGTAGAGAATGCAACCTCACATTCTCTGTCTTGTCCTCTTATCCACTTTGTCTGAAACTCTGCTGGCCTGTGAGGAAAAATGGAAGGAACTGGGTTTTACCCCAAAGAAAAGACAGCTGAGACATGCAGCAGGCTTTAAATATTTTAAAAGTTTCTGCAAAGAGGAAGGGGAACAAACTGTTCTGTTCAAGTTGTGAGACAAAAAGTAATACGCTTAAACTAGAACAAAAGCAGATTTAGAAGGAACTTTGTAGAAAGAATGCTCCAATGACAAGCATAATTAAAGACTAGAATAGATTGCATAGAGAGGCTAGGGAAGCTTACTCGCTGGATGGTTTTAAAGAGTGGTTATAGAACAATCTGTCAGAAATGTTTTAGTTGTTTTGGGGCAGGTGGATGTACCAGATGATCCATTCGAGTCTTTCTTACCCCTTTCTAGGATTTAGCAATAATAACCTAAAAAAAGGGGAAAGACTACACCAAGTATCTGCAGCAGGGTGACATTCATATTCCAGTTTAAGACAGGGTGATTCACTTATCCAAGTCTAGCTCCCATATTATAGCAGTAACAGAGAGCTCCAAAAGTACTCAGTACAAGTAATGTGTGTGCATCCTGTCAGCCATTTGCAGTCATGTGCTAAAGGTAAAGAAAACTTGTACTGCACTAGCCAGGACTGGACTCCAGGGAAACTGAACCCAAGATATCAAAATGTAACAGCAATACTTCTTACGTAACACACCTTGGGAAAGTGGTTGGTGCAAGGTATTAAGGAAAGGAGGCGTACGTATGACCAGCCAGGCTAGCTAATCCCAAAGGGCAAGATGGGCTTGCTGTGTTTGAAAGCGGTGAGTCATATTCGCCAAGGAATATGTGAAGGGGATATTCAAGTGTTGAAAATACAGCTGTAATCAAAAACTTTCTTGCACACTATGTAGCTCTAGTCAAGCAGGTCAAGTATTCTCTACCACCTTTCCATCAGGCACTTGCAGTGGATATGTGCTGATTGCTAGATCATTGGCTTTAAAGTAACAAGGGGTTTTGTGGAGTATTTGTTGGAGAGATGTGCATGGTTTTGATTTACAATAAAGTATTGTCAGTTTGAAAAGGATTGGAATTACGCACATTTGTATTCAGTTGAGGAATGGGATAGAAATTCTCAGGTTATACAGTTTCTGTTTTTTAACATTTGATGATATTTGAGTAACAAAATTACCTGATGGTGTACAGGGTTAATATAGTTTGTTCTTCCTATAAGTAGCAAACAATTTTTAACTGGAGATGAAGGGGTTAGTCTGTAGAATCTGCATAAATCACACAATGTTAATTTAAAAAGTTAATTTAGTTCATTTCACTAGCAAATATTCTGCCTCCAGGAATTATCCTTTCTGTGAAAACTGTTCTGACTGTTTTCTATTGTCTATTAACATGATGCTTTAAGGATATTTTCTGTGGGAATGTTCAGACTTAGAGCTGTGCCCACCTGCAATGATATAACTAGCAAAGCAAATTGCATTATCCTCTCAGTAAGCATTTTAGTTCTTTATTGTTTTAACCTGAGTTCCTGTAAATCAGCCAGAGCAATCAGTTTTAATGACTCTTCTAAGAGAAAAACAAACAACAATGGAAAAGCTCTGTTTTTTTCACTTTAATCCAGAAAAAAAGAGAAGAGGCACTGCATTTTCCCTCATCAAAACCCCTGATGCATAACCAATTCTCATTGCTTGCCCTGTGCTAGAGGTTATGAGCTTCCTGAGCCTTATACCAAAGCTGAGAAGTTGTTTTTCAGTGTTTGCTGTGAACAGCAGTCATTCAGCAATCTGCTCAAAGGACTGCACCAACAGTAGGGAACAAGATGGCTGTGGTCCAAAATACTCTGATTCTGGTCGTTGCATATTTAGTGATCCCCGAATAGTTTGCATCAGTAAAGGGCTGAGTTTGTTTGCACTGAAACCCAATGCATGATTTCTCAGCTTAATTCAATTGAGCCATCCTTTCTGCCAACGACCCCTACAAAAATGCATTTCTCTGAGATGCTTTGGTTTCAAAAGGAGATAAAAATTGGAAAACCCTGAGGACTGAATATAAAAACAAGATGATTAACTAACTTCTCCTTTCTGATTGACAGGCTTCTGCTTCTTCTAGTTCTGAGGAATTCCCTCAACAATAGTGTTCACAGCCCTAAACAGAAATGGCAAAAGCAATTAATTGTTTAGTTCTGCTAGCATTCGTTCTTTTCTCAGCAGACAGAACGTCTCGATTCTTGAATTGTGAAGATTATAAGTTACGACCATAGAATCATAAAATAGTTGAGGTTGGAAGGAACCTCTGGAGCTAATCACATCAGTCTTATAGATGTTCTAAAAGTAATGAGTTAAAGTAATTGCATTCTAAATCTGGTAGTTTATTTAATTGTTAGATGACTCTAAGACAATATTTTGGAGGCTTCAGGCCAAGAGCCCTGTTTTTAGGGAGAAGAGGGAAAAGTACACTAAAATGACAGCCTAAAAGCTGGAAATAAGAAAGGAAGAAAAGAATGGGAAAGGAGATAAGGGTTTAAGGACCTTTTTCCACCTGAGAAGTAATAAGGTCCAGGGAAAGCGGAGTATTCTTTCCAACAATACCAGTTGCTCTAATAATATAGTACCTCCTCCCATAAGAAGTGCCTTCCTGTGCCCTGAGAACAGTTGTGTTACAACACTACTGCCTCAAAGACAGGGTTTTTAAACATGGAAAGCATTGTTAACAGAGTGAGATTAACAGCCTTATTCAGTAATAGCGATCAGTGTATACTGTTATTACACAGCAGAAACTGTCTTGAAGCCCGTTTCATAGTCTCATAGAATCGTTTAGGTTGGAAGAGACCTTTAAGATCATCGAGTCCAACTGTTTCCTTTCAGACTTTGTTCTCCCTGCTTCCTAAGCTTTCTCTCCCACCATAATACTCCAAATAACTCTCCATCATTAGAGAGAGAGCATTTCTGCAGATGTTTCTAATGTATGCATGTGTTAATTAGTAAGCTATCGTCTACCAAATAAAGTCTGATGACCAAAGCATGCCTGCCTTGCCCTCAGCAGGGGCACTGATTTGAGTCTCTTATCTGTTCCTTTATGGGTCTTTACAAAACCTGGAGGAACAGCAGTGACTGTGCAGAGATGATAGACAAGTGAATGAAGAAGCTTTCTCGCTAAAGGACATCTGACTAAAAAATTTTTAAGAAAAGCCTTTCCCCCTAAACCTTTAGTGTCAGCACTTGATCACAGCTGCTATATGAAATCTGTATTCTCTACCAATACGACATTTTATGTAATTCTGGGTCAATTCCACTGGTGGTGAATCAAAGCAAATTTCAGTGTTATTAACCACGATCAGACTGGTTATGGATAATAATAATTTTTTTTTTTTTCCCTAGATGGTTGTTTAATTAAGATATAAAGGTGCCAAATCAGATCTCTTGGGAACCTAAGAATTGTCTAGGGAAGCAGGATTGTAACTGCTATAGTATACTATTGTCTATACGTATGCTTCATCTTTGCAGTTTAGTCTCTTCAGGAACACATAGGATCACAGCACTTTATGTTGAGCAGTGTGGCAGATGTAAGAGTTTGAGTACTGATAATTCACTATTTGGTTAAGTTTCCTTCCCGTCACACATCTGTGCATGAGTCTGCCATTAGCAAGGGGTAAAGTACCAGTCCACAAAAAAATGTAGGCTCTTCAGTATCTGTACTTTATTTGTATGATGATTGATATATTTTTAATAAGTTTTATTGACTTAATTAAAATTGTTGCAAATGAATTAAATAATTTAGAAATTTAAAAGAACCTCTGAGATAAAAGGAAATGTGGGAAAAGATAAGGAAAAATGTATTTATATCTAACAGTTTCTTCCATATCATGGTGCTCAATATGTATTTTATTTATTTATACATTATGTTCTTCAGAAAGGAAATGACTGCAAGAAAAGTGACTCCTTGGAGAGAAAGGGAGACTCTTCTGCCCTTGGAGCTATTGAACATCCTATTGGGAGAGCAGCTTCCAGAGTACAATGGCAGACAGGCAAGGGAGCCCAGTAACAGGAGCGTCTGTGGCACAGTGGAGACTACCAAGAAGAAAGAGGGACAGATAACCTGCCAAAAGTGCAAGGGGGCAGAGAGACTTTTCCTAGTGCATAGAGGGGACGGCACAGCCTGCCAAAACCCAGAAAGTGACCGAGTTGGATTTAAACCAAGGCTAAGAGGATTTATCCACCAAAAACATGGTAAGATCTTCATTTACAAGTACTCTTATGTTTATTGTTTGTTTTTAATTTTAAGTTTGCTTTGCTATTGGTACTTACAAAAGAACTAGCTTTTGCTTTTGAAAGCCTTTTGCACATTTCAAGGGGGTTCATGATAACTTAGTGATGAGGCTTTATAAGTATGGCTTTTGCTGGGAAGTACTTTGTCAGTTCTTCAAATTAGTTCTTTTACCATCCATGAAACCATGGTCTTTCAACTAGTAGACTTGGCATCTGCTGTCTGCATAGCAGCAACTTCTGCTAAAGTGGTAAGTACGGTTCTAGTGAAATCATGCAAGGCATACTGGTGAATTAAGATACTAATTTTCTGTTTTCTCCACTGGTTGGGAGTCAGATTTTGCTCTCTTTATGTAATGCTTGGAATTATCACCTTTTATTAATAATACTGCCATATTTCTGTGTCACAGTAACAGAATCAGACCTTTTCTTCTTTAATCTATTTGCTGCTTTTTTCTTTACAACTTTTAAAGTCACTTTAGTGATGGAATTGTGGACGAGCTTCTTTCCAAACCATTCAAGCTAGAACCAGTATACTATAGTATACTGAGTTAAAAGTATGAGTTTCATATAAACAGTTCTGTGAATTGCCCAGTTTTCAATATCTTTATATTTTTAAATGTGCGCCTGGGAAACCGTAATGCTCTGTATATGGGTGTATTAATTTCCTAATGCCTTTTGAGATGGCCGATGCAGCCTCAGAAAGTTCATGTAAAAGAAGTAGTTATCTCAGATGAGCAATAAATTCTAACCTATCTCAATAAAAGCTACTGGCCAAATATCATAATTACAGCAAAGATGAGTAACTGATTGGTTAGTCATCTCCAATTTATATTCTGTTTCATCTTTAGAAGATAGGAACCTGCTCTGTTCAACTGGCTTATTTTAAGAGTGCTTGATCAGCAAAATTATATAGTAAAATGCAAGTACAAACTATTGGAGGGGATTGAAACGAAAACTTGATTTTAAGAAATGCTTTTGTTTTTACTATGCTGGAGCCCATTTAGATTCAATTTACGCTCTGCTTCCTTCAGATTTTACGTAGCTTTTACTTTCATGACTACGAACAGCATCTCTGTCAAAATCCACATCATAGAATTAGGCCTGTGGAGGCATTTTAGGGCACCTTCCCCTGGATAGCTGTAAAAAGAGGAGACACTCTCCACAGTATATCTTGAGATCAGCTAGACAGCTTCCCATTATTAAAGCCTCATGCCACTGTACATAAAGGGATCCAGTGTTTTCCTCAAAGCTCTGTCTTTCTGAAGTGAAGACTTCTCTGATTGTTCTATTGGATGTTCCCTATTTAAATGGCCTTAGGATAAAAGAAAATATACTTCCATATGACTCCGTGAACTTTTACTCTATTTGACTTGTAAAGACATAAAGAAAATCCTAGCTCTAGTCTATTCAATTCATAATGTCTTTTTATAGGCAAAATACTTATAATTGAGGAGATACTAACAGATCTTGCTCTTTTGCAGTGAGATAAACTTTACGTAATTTCACTAGAATTCTGACCTGGCCTGTAAAATATATATAATATAAAATATATGGGATATAGCAGAATATAAGAAGATATTTTAATGGACACACAAATTTGCCAAGCATCAAGACTGGCAAATAGAATTGATTATTCAGTGTCCTGCATCTTGTTTGGACTGAATGTTGTTCATGAACATATAATTGGACTGATAGTTTGGGCTTTGTTGTTTTGCAAATACACAGCTTCAAACTAACGGGTAAGCAAACACTGAATGCCTTCAGTGGTGTGAATACATCCATAGAACTTACTTGCTTACTGTCTCTATTCTCTCATATAGTAGCTGCTACTTAAAATTTGAAGGGTTGATACATTTAAATGAAAAATCTTTCTTGTGAGAACTGTCTAACCTAGTCCTCAGGAGGACTAGCTAAGACAAGAAGGCTACTCAGCACGATCTTGAAGTTCATTATGACAGATATTGGCATTCTGTCTAAAAACATGTTTGAAGTGAAACATTTTAACCGCAGTAGACTGAAATCTGTCATTGTTACCTGAGCTTGTGTAATAGTCTCTAGACGGCCTTTAGAGCAAAATGGTTTAGTTGCAGAAGGCACAGTTTCCCGAAAGCCAAGTTTTTTACTGTAAAAGACTGGGCAATCCAAGAAGTGGTGGAAAATACAATCCAGCCTCTCTTGGATTACTAAATAGCAGTTTACACTTAAGCAACAGTTCCGAATGGGAAACTAATTTGATTGCCTTGCATGATTTACAGCTCTTGGTTCTCTTCCCTTTCATTCAGTCTGTCTTGAATTAGCTATTCGGTAGTCAAGGTTTTTAAGTAGGGATGGGTGGTAGTCACAACTAGGATGCCCTGGAAAAAATACTTTTCTCCTTTGAAATAGTCTAGCCATAGGCAAGATGCTTACAGAGCTGTAATAGGGATTTGAGGATTTGGATATCAGTTGTATGAGAACCATTAGACACGGGGAATGCTTATAGTGTCTGCAATGTTAACACCAGTAAGAAGCATATAGATGTAGAGCTCTGTTAGATGGGCGTGACTGAACTTAGCGTGGTGGCATCTAGAGCATACAATGAAGGATGCATCTTAACATCACAGTACCAGGGAGGCATCATCTTGGAGAGCATCCATCTGGGTTTTTTGCTTGCTGCCTGAGTAGATGGGAATTTTGGTTGCATGTAATTTAGATGGATTTGTTAAAGCTTGCCTGGGTCAATATATCATCAGTAGTATTTCAAGCAAGATCACTTGTTTAATAGACCAGACCTCTTCTCCAGACTGTGGAACTGGAGAAGAATGATGGTTTTCTATTAGCAAACTATTTGTAGGGACAAATGTAAATATTTCACACATTTCTGTGAGATTTTTTAGGAAAAAAAGAATCAGAAAACCTTGAGATGAGAATTTTTTTCACTTTCCGTTAATATGACAAAACCATAATCTACTGCTATTTCTATTTTATCTTGCTGTTTATAAAGCTAATACTTTTTAACATTCTTCTGCTTCCCAACAAATCACCTGCAGTAGTTGTTAATTGTGAAGCAACTCAGAATGTTAATAAGCACAGCAGAGAGAGAGAGGTAAATTCAGGAGTCCTATTGCCAGCTCGAAACAGAGGATGCTTTAAATATGTGTTGGGCTTATATTTCTTCACAAATGATGGATTGTGGGGAAACTACAAGACCAAAGAGATGCCCCTTAAGAATTTGCTATGCTATGGAGGAGATATGCATACATCGGGTGTGCCAGACTACTCCTATGTCCTCAGGTGATTTTTGTTTGCATTGCTGTATTTTAATATTACTATTGTACTATGGGAAGGTGCAGCTCGTCAGAGGTGTTCAAAGGCCTATTTTACCTTAACAAAGAATAAGTTTCTTACCCTGTACCCTACACAAAAATACCTGTCTTCCCTTAACACCAGGTGTTCTGTAGCTTTCTCTGGTAAAAGAAGTCCTGTGCTTCCTTTAGTGGATAATCCTTTTGGTCGGTGATTCAATTTGCCATAATGATCAGGGCCTAGTGACTGTGAGGAGTAGGCCATCATCGCAGCATGGGGTGCTATCCTCAAGCATCAAAGAATGGAAATGAGTGAAAAATTTCCTGATCCAAAAGTCGGATGTGTTGTGTAGTTTCAGAGAAAAGCATGGCTCGAGGACACTGTTGCCCTATAAATTGCAAAATAATTAATTGTATGATCCTTTTTCCTTGAGAAAGAGGTAACATTTCTTTCAATTCTAGCAAATAGAGGGACGACTGTGTGGAACCCAATGCTCGTTCCAGTTATGTGATTCATTCTGTCCTGTGTTGCATAAAATAAAAACAGATGCACATCACGCTGCCCTCTGTTAACTTGAGGGATCCAACTCTGGTCTGTTATTGAGGAAGCTGTGGTGATCTGCTAAAGTTGATCCTGTCTGCATCTAATTAGCACACTGTGACTTAAACCATGTGTCCTAGAGTGCTCACCACTGTTCTTGATAAAAATTATTTCTTCATATGGTTTGCAGTTTCCATTGTAGTTCCAGCAGCATTGCCCATTGGTGCCACGAGTTTGTCCCATTGGCTTGGTTAGCATGAGTATCATGGGAAATGATGGTTTGCTTAAACAAAATAGAATCACATTATTATGAAAGCTTAGGGAGCAACAGACCCTAGGAAGGTATGGTTGAGATTTATATCTGTAGTAGAAATAATCTCTCTTGGTTATGACTGCTCTTCAGTTACCTCATTTAATTTTGTTTACATGTCTATAGAATACTATCACTTTTTCCTCCATGAGTTATGTTCATTCTGATGAATGGTTTCAACAGAAAGATTCACAGTATGATATGTCATCCACCCACCATTTTAAGTAGAGCTTTATTTCTCATTTAAAGAAATAAAGAAAATGCCCATTGATTAGATAAGGTCCAGAACATTTTCTCGTCATCATGATTGTTACATGAAGACTGTTGGTTTTTTTAGTTGTTGTTTTTCTTATTTTTTCTTAGTTGCTGGAAAGCGTTAAGGAACCTAGTCTAGGTGGACCTACTCTAGGTGACCCTGCTCTAGCAGGGGGGTTGGACTAGATGCTCTCCGGAGGTCCCTTCCAACCCCTGCCATTCTGTGATTCTGTGAAATCAAAAAGGCAAAACTTCTTCCACCCAGCAGCATGATGATGTTCCGTGTAGCTGTAGGTATGACCTGTCTTTGAATGTGAGTGAACTGACAGCTATAGTTAAAGAAGAAACAGAAAAACTGAAAACTGTAGAAGAGGCAGGAAAGGGAAGTCTGTTGGGGTGTGTTGGGGGCTGGGTGTATATATCACTGTGATCAAAGAGTGTCCCAAGAACTCATTGCAGTCTGACGATTTTGACAATCATCAACTCTTCTTCCTGAGGCATTTCCAGACTTCCTTGCTAGGGTGTCCCTGCTATTTGAGAGCAGCACTCCTCTAAATCTATGGTACATTTGCATTTTCCAAGATCCCCCTCCTCTACATTTTTTTCCTCCTCATCTAGAAATTCAGTATATCTGTGACGTAACAGCCTGGCAGCAGCACGTTACTGTCCTGTACAACCACCGTGTGTCTGCCCGGTCCTTTTGACACTATCAAGAAATCCTTTCAAGAGCTCAGCCCTATATCTATGTATGTGACCATACTCCAAACTTGGACCTAATCCCCTGCCCCCACTGCCCTCCAGTGTCTATTCCACTTTGCTAAAAGACCAGATCCGTTCACCCCAGTTCTGCACTCTGGTGTCACATTTCTTGCCCTCACCATCTTGCAGAAATTGAGCATTCACTTCCAGCTCAGGAAAGAGCAGTGAGGAGAGGGGAACACTTGCTGTGGAGTCCTTGGGTCTGGTCCTGCTGGTCTTCTACAAATCATGGGCAGCAGGGGCCTTGCTGAGTCCAGAGCTTCTGTGTCGGTTCTTCTGCATCTATCCATCAGACACCTCTCGTGCTCCCATCTTTTTCTGGTGAGAAAAAAGAAATGCAGAGAATGAAGGCAAAAAGGAGGTCATAAAGCAGGGGTGCAACTAAAGGAAGATGGAATTAAGGTAGAGGAAAAGAAAATGAAGATGCTTGAGCACTTAATGTTTCATTCATGCTATAGGGCAAGGCATAGATCAGTCCTTGTGTTATCCAAAACTGATTTGTCTTCCTTTAAAATACAGCCCTTTTATAGAGATAAGCTTACTTAGTCAGAATGTTCTTTGATGAAAATATAGCTAACTAAAGTGCTAGTTCAGTGAGCATTTTCTTAACAGTGCCGTTGTTTGAAGAAATCTGTTTTGGTCTGTAGTACAGAAAAGGTAGTGTGGCCTGGGGAGATTTTCTGTGGAGCTTTTACCCGTTAGCATGCTAGGCAGTTGCTTATTTCTCCTTTCACTAATCCCTCAGCTGGGCCCCCAGATTTACCATAGAGAAATACTTGTAGCTTTGGGGGTTTATTCTTTATAGAAATATTCACAATACATGTAAATAAGTTTGGTTGTGAATAGGATTTGCTTGCTAGCTGTTGGTCACTCTTGTCCTTTACTGTTCCTTATGCTATTGTTTTCAAAATCAGTGTCATGTAGAGTTAGAAATGTAAGTATTTTGAATGGATTCTTCACAATATGACACCACTTAAAGGCTGGATGTTGTCACAGGCAAATACTTAATCAGAGCTTAATCAACAAACTGGAAGAATCAAAATTAGTTGATGATCAAAACAAAATATAAATGTATTCTCTAATTGATTAGAGTGGCTTGGGAGGTTCTGCAGATTAAAAGATTTTGCCCAGCTGGAATGAAAATCAACCTTTCTTCCTATTTTCCAGCCACAAATAATATTTAATAGCAGTTCAACAGTCTCTGCTTCTGAGGAAAAGTAGGAAGAAGATGAAAGGAATAAAAATGACTCGTAGAAAATACCTGATAATATGAAGAGTGCTACTTTGAACGTGCCAATTCAATCAGGACTGGGAGGGAGGCAAGACAATGGAGAAAGTCTTCCAATGAAACATTTTTTCACAATGTATTTTCTTGCCTCCCACAGAAAAAAAAATACGTTAACTTTTCAATATATATTTTTTTTTTTAAGGAGAAACAATAGCGGGGGGGGACCAACAGCGCTCTGCATCAAGAAGTGTTTTCCTTCAACCTAAATCTACTTTTCATGATGTCCCATGGGTAGGAGTTGTCACAGTAGATCACTTAATCCCATGAGAGAGGATGGCCCCTGTGTATTGCAAGTGTGTGATGCAAGGAGGGAGACGGGCCATCCTGGTGGATAGAACGTCTCTGGCAGGTGTATAGTGTCGCAGATGCAACTTTTCCAAACTAAAATATTTTGATTCTGGGCCAAAATATTTCAGATTTCAACCTAATTTTTTTTTTATCTGTAAGTTTGTCCAGAAAAAAGGAGTTTTTCAGTAGACTGGTTTTAGGGCTACAAGTAAAAAGCATAAGGCAAATATGAAACAGATCAGAGTTGCTGTATATCAGACTGGTGATGCAGAGGGAACATAACATATTGGATCAACAGATCAACACATCTGAAGTCTTTCTGTATTTCTATTCCAGTTATGTTCATCTGTTTGTCAGTTCATATGGGAGGAGAGGTGTTGACATATAAAATCTGCAGTGAGTGAATTGGGGTTGACTTGAATACAAGTTAAACAATCCTTTAATTATTTTTAAACTATTTTAAGCAACTTCTATTTCCCAGTTACTGCTGCCACCATAGGAAGCATGAGAAGTCCTCCAGAATGTTGATGCCTCAAAATCGTCTCAGCTAAGGGAACTGAGAGACCATTTCTAAATCATGAGGTTAAAATAGTGTGGGCTGGTGCTATTTGCAGAGACCTGCACGTACCCCCACTGAAGTATAGTAAAGATCTAGCCATCTGACTTTATAGTCAGATAAAAGTCACAGGGAAAGGACAGATGGAATACTTTGTCATCAGTCATTGGAGAATTAAAGAATAATATTTTTCTCTGGAAAAAGTAATTAAAGGCATATTTATAAATAACTTGTTTCCATACTTAGGGAGGTGGAGGGTATTGTTGGAGACCTTCCCCCTTCCAGTATTTGACATAAAATAATTATTTTTCTTTTAAGAACACACCTAGTAAAATGAAATGAAAATGAAAAAGCTGTCAAGCATGCAATTGTAATGGTGCAGCGTGAAAAGCTGGGAAGTGAAAAAGATGGCATATTGAGAGAGACATCTGATTTCTGAGTCCTGAAGTTTAATTTTGACTGCACATTGCACTCTTAACAATAATAGGAGAAAGGGGGGCAGAAAATAAATCAGATAGAATTTAGCGAACACAAGTTTGTGCATCTCAGAAATGAAAAGCATTTTCCCAGCATACAGCCAGGGAAACTGGCTTTTCTCCTCTAGAGGTAGGGCAGCTTCTCACTTCTTAGTCTAATTCTCTGCTTTCCTTATGTCCATGGTGTATGATGAGTGATACACCTGTAATCCAGCAGCCTAGTAAAAGGAGGCTACAGTTTTTCAGAACTGTATCATTTTTCAGGGTGCAGGCAAGTGAATGCTGTACAGAATCAGCTGCTGGGCATACTGTAGAACACGGCACATTGCAAAAGAAATCAACTAGCCTGCTGCTTAAAAAAAAAATGCCAGGACCATTGCTAGATAGAAAAATAAAAAGAGAATAAATTGGATGCAAAAATATGACATGGAAAGAATTAAGAATTATCTATTAAATGAGGAAAAAAAACCCCATCATCTGCTTTCACATCAGAATACCCAGCAACTTTGGAATATTCTTCTTCTCGGTTCAGCTACCTCCAATTAAGTACGTACCATATGTGATATTATAAAGATCCTCAAAAATTTACTAGGCATAGTGAACACTATGTCTTGGGAGAAAGACATAGTGTTAAGAATATTTTAGATTTTCTCCTTTCTCTTTGCATCCCACCCTCTTTGCTCTAAATGGTTTTCTTTTAAATGCCTAAATCTAGATTTCCTGGCAACATGGACGTTTTATAAATTAACTGCCTCTGCCTAGCAACTGTAGCAACATTTCAGGGACAGTTAATGATTTACAACAACTCAAAATGTAATGTAGAGAAAACCTCACGAGCCAGACTGGCTCTTACACTATCCTTGAGAGAGCTCATTTGCTGAGAAAGCCGTGCAGGACCTCTTCTAAAACTCAGACCACCCTTTCTGTTGACAGCTCAATGTTTTAGCTTGGAAAAAGTGCAACGCTTGACACCCCATCAGCCCTTTATTGAAGTTTCAGCTTTGAGGTCTACAGCTACGATATTTGCAGATCAGTCACACAAAGAAAGCTTTTAAAAAAATAAATTGGTTTATGAAGTTGCATAGCTGCCTTAACTCAGCCAAAATATATTTAGTTTTATTAATGTTAAAATGCCATAGCAACCATGGTGGGTTTACGGTTTTCCAAGCATATGGAAGTGAAATAGACCTATTCTCCCAACTTTTTACCTTCCTTAACTGCAAAAGAGCAATGCATGAGAAGGTACAAATGTATAAGCAAGTTGGTCAAGGCAATGACGGGAATGTAGGTTGTAATGCATTTTGAGGTTGAATGTTGGGTATTTCTTTTCCCTTTTTATTTTGCCACTGCTAGTTGTATCCTTTCTGTCACATACTGATTTTCTTCTAGGATTATCTCTGTTTGCGTCCCAGCCCTCAGAGTGCCATGTAAAGAAACACTTCACTCGGAGGGTATCTAAATGAAACACATAAGCAGGTTGAGAGCACAGCTGAATTAAGATCATTTGAAATTAAGAAGCTCTTATACAAATAGATCTAATCAACATGTCTCGCTTGAGCAGAGATTGGAATGCTGAACTACAGGAGTCAGAAACATTTACATTTTAATGACAGTAAGTAGGACATGGGGCAAGACCCTTGAATTTCTCTACTACAGTCTTTGTCTTCAGGGTGGGAGTGGCTTACAGACATGAGAAGTTGTTCATATCTACTGATTACAGCGATTGTACAGTAGAGCAGCAGTCAGGGACAAGAACACACCTGTGACAGAATCTGAGCAAATGCAGAAAACAACAACAAACCCAAAGCCCAAAATAGATACCCCTGATCTGACTTCAAACAGCAAATTCTTAAAGTTAACATAGAGCAGCTGTATACCAGCAGCCAAAGGATAATCAATAGTAAGACAATATCCTTCAGTATGAATGTCTCGAGAGCTTTGGAAAGGCAAGCCATTGAATTCTGACTAGGCAGCAGAAATCAAGAATTGTGATGACTAAATTGTGTAAGGCTCAGCGCAATAGAACCTTACACAGACATATCCCACACACTTTTGGCTATGGCTGTTTTCATTACCATTACTTTTTTAGTTATACTAAACTCACCCACAGATGTTTTAAAAAATGTGATTAGAGATTCTGTGCTAGGCAGAGAAAAAGGAAAAAAAGAGCTGTATCAGCCTTGTCTTTCTCTCTTAGGTTTTATGCAGCATTCGTAGGGGAGCCTCTTGAAAAAGAATCAGAGTTCAGTGAAAATGCATGCTAAAAAAGTCCGTGATGAATCCTGAAGGTACCCTGTTGTTTTATACCAGCTAAAAATACACACTATTACAAGGAAACTAATCATGATTGTATTGTGATGGCATCTTCTTCCAAAAGGGTTCCATATGTCTATGTCCTGTCTAAGAAAATAGCTGCCCTCCCAAGCCTGCCAATAGGTAAATAATTTACCTAGGTTGGGCAGCAAGTCTGTAAGGCAGTGGAATTTTCTTGTAGTGCTGTGCTTCAGAAACACCCTGAGAATGAAGGGCAAGGATTTCCTGATATTCCAGTTGGTGGTGCTTGAAAAATAATCACAGTGCTTATGTGTTTATGAGTCATTTAAGTGAAGCCAGTTGCAGACTTACGGAGGCTGCAGGCTGGTATCTCTGCAACAGCTTTTCTCATGGTATGAGTTAAAGTAGATCTAGTGATGTTACTAGAGCTAGAACTGCCAAACTGGAAGCCTACACATGAAGTTGCAGAAATGTTTAGAGAATAAACTATCCAGCTGTTTAAACCTACAAACAATGTCTAATTTTAAGGTTATGGTTACAATTCAGTTTGGTCCAAGCACAACATCTATTGCTGTAGAGATTTTTAGTAGTAATTTCTGCAGTCAAAGAGGTAGTGCCCTACCAGATCCCCCATCGTGGAACACTCCACGTGAGAAGGAATCAGCTAAAACAGAGCAGAGTGCGGGACAGGTCTCCCTCTCTGTAAGCAGTAATCTCTTAATGCTCTGAAATGCTTGTCTCAAATCCTCTAACCTACAAAATGAGGTTGCTGTTGTTATATTTCTTAGCTTGTCGTCCTGGTTGTCACTACTAGCTATATTATTAAGTCTTTCAAGGGGAAAAAAAAACAACCCTCAGATTTTGAAATGATTCCATCTGTATTTGGCAGTAGCCAAGTTTATTTCTTCACAGCTACCTTGGAGCTTGACAATGTGTTAAAATAAATAAATAAATAGAGTCCGTGTTTCCAAGAGGCTTTAGAGTATGAGCAGAGGCAAATATTAAAGTGCAATAATAAAGGAGTAGGAGTAGACAAATCTGGGGAGTTTAAGAGCTTAATAAAGGCAGAGGCTTTTTTGTAGTTGGCATTTTCTTTGGCATTGTGAACTTTGTTGTATCACCGTGGCGTGCTGCTGATGTATAACGTACTGCTAGAGAAGTAAGAAACCTCAAGGCTTCTGGTTTGCGTTGCTCTCAATGCCTCTTCTGATCTCTCAAAGCTTCTGAAAATAATAATTCAAGTAGTTACTGCATACAACTTCTCCTTAGCTTGGGTGAAATTCATCCCTGCGCAAGAGGCATTTACATCACTTCTCGTGGATGCCAGATTTTCAGTGCTGTAGGGAGCAATGGCACTGAGGAATAGACTAGGAGGAGGTGGTAGAATATTCTGCCTGAGAGATGATGGGTTTGTGTAGTGGCAGATACCTGTCTGTGAAAGGGTGGATTTTGTGAAAAGGAACAGCTCTTGCAAACTAGCAAACTGGGATGGAGAGGTGTGAAAGTATCAAAGGAGGGGAAGCTGACAAGGAGGGGAGAGAGCGCTACTGATGTTAACCATCACCAGTTTCCTTCAGAGCACTTAAGACTGGCTGTAGTGCTCGGACTTCCCAATTCAGGGAGTCCTTTGTCTGTCTAATGTCCCTACTGATGAGGCAGGGCCAGACACAGCTCCTTTCTCTTACACGTTAGGAAAAATAGGGCTGATAGAAAAGCAGTGGAGAAGATGACTCTGCCCTCATTACATGGCGACATCTGGAAGAGAGGGCGACATATGGAAGAGAAAGGACAGAGTTAGGGGGCTGACTGAATGAAGCTGATAGATGGCAGCAAG
Organism: Phoenicopterus ruber ruber; assembly: GCA_009819775.1. Lineage (NCBI taxonomy): Eukaryota > Metazoa > Chordata > Aves > Phoenicopteriformes > Phoenicopteridae > Phoenicopterus > Phoenicopterus ruber. The sequence continues at coordinate 11,213,133 of CM020221.1, read as the reverse complement.
ATTTAGGACAATTTCAGTCTTTTATAGGCATTCTCTGTAGTATGTAACCATAAAACTTTGAGCAATTATACTGTCTAGTATGGTGTTTTCACGTTATTCAGAAATTTTGCTGCAAGTTTTAAAATAACTAATGTTCACTTAAAGACCTATGTCCTGCAGTCCACTTACTAGTTTGGAATTTCGACTTGCTTTGTCCCGGTGTTTTTTCAAGGTTCTAATGACAAGATGGCACTGAAAGTGTTAAAAAAAAAAATATTTAAAAAGGCTCAAACTAGAATAAAATAGAAGGACAAATAGAGTCAAATATCCAGATCATGAGCTTTTGTGAAAATGACAAAAACTCATTACGTGATTTTTTTTGTGGACTTTTCATAATAGATATTTCAATAGATATTTGAAAACTGCATATGAATGCTACTAGATTTCTCCTTTCCTACATCATGTTTGTAAGACCAGGTGGACGTCTGCAGTGCAGTGAATCTTTTCAGTTTTGTAAGAATTGCATTGTGATGGTAAGAAACACTAGAGTGGTGCATTTGGCCACTATCCTTTAAGCATTTGAAGCCTCAATTCAAATCTTGGCTTGAATTCCAAGTGAAAATAAGTAAATACTTCATCTTCAATCCTGAAGTTTTCACTGATGCCCATGATGGAAGCATCCATCACAATAATTGAGGTAATTGTGTAGTTCTTCCTCTATTGAGGACCACAGGACCAAAATAGCAGGGTTATTGATGGTTAAGGAAGAAATGTATTTCTCAAACTCAGTGCATAAAAACTTTCACAACAGCAGAGATTTGCCCAGGTTGGGAACAGGGCGCATTTTCAGAGCAGTGAGTAAAAGCTTTGTCCTGAAGCTGATCAGAAAAAATGAGACCATGGAGTCCATGAAATGAGCTGCTGGAATCATTGTCATAGTTCCAGGTCCAGTTTGGCACCCACCGTGGCTGCACCTGCTGATGCCATTTTGTTGACAGGTACAAATCACCAGCCATCAAGGAGAAAACCATGAAACAGGCCACAACTGGCTCTGGCTGTATGAAGTAATTAGCTAGCCCAAAGCCCTAGGCAGCAGTACCTAAAAAGAAGCAGGTGGACGGCCAGGGAAGCCTCTATGTTTTCTTTTTTTTTTTTCCCCCTCCTGAGTACAATAGCAGCCAAACATTGCAGAGACATTTTACAAAGCACTTGCTAAAGTGGGCCTCCCAAGGGTGTGACAAACCCATCGCGCTGTCGTCTTGTTTTACACACATCTTTCAAAGATCTACTCTCCTTCACAGAGATTTTCCACTTGTATTTTGAAATTGAATGTATTTTGCATCTTATATGAATGTGCTGAGTGTAAGCAGAGAAGGATGGAGTTCTGTGTGGTGTAGAGCAGTGTGAGCTTTAGTTTAACCATTGCCTAATTAGGTGGCTTTTTTAGTGTGTGCTCTGTATGGGCTAATTAGAACAGTCTGGCCTACAGCCAGGCTATTTCTTCCTTAAAGATTTGGTTGCTCTACAGCATTGTTGGAACAGATTTGTCTTTCTGGTTCAGACTGTGAATGAATAAATACCACAGGTGGCAGAATGTGAGCAGAGAACGTTACCTGCCTTGTTGATAAAGATAGACTGTAAGTCCTAAGTGGATGATATTGGCACTTGTGAAAAGTCAGTTCTGTTCCTCACTGATTATCAGCGACATTTCAGCAAAATGTCCAGCAAAGCTGCAATCACAGTAATTGCATAACAATTGCAATCACAGGCTTGTTTGGCCTTTCTGGAAGCAGAATAGTTATTTGTTATACAGCTGTGGATAGGTTTGCAAATGCCCTGGCAGTATCAAGTTAGTTAGTGAACTGTGTGGCTTGCTGAAAAACTGTCGAAGGATCAGGAGTAACATATGGACAGAAACGCAGGGGATCTACTTTAGTTGAGCTTGGCACAACACAGAGGGATATCCAAATAAATCCCAGCATCTTGGAGGCAGAGCGGGAGCAAGGAAGCTTTCAAAACTGAAGTTTTTGGAGCGATGTTTTCCCTCCCATTGCTTTTCCTGCTTTCTGCTTTTACTCCCCATAGGTACATCATATTTATTACCTCCCTTCTATGCACTTTGCTCTAATACTTAGTAAGAAATTTTAGGTTTTATTGCTGTAGATAGAGACTATCATCACATACACGCTACAGAGCAGTGTACAATAATGGCCAAACTTAAGAATACTCAGGTAAAAATTTATTGTTCCTTGAAAGGCAGGATTTTCACCAACTACGCAAAACCTAAAATGGCCAGAGCAGGAGCCTAATGTCTTCTGTAACTATTTGTCGTGGTTTAACCCCAAATTGTAACCCAATACCACGCAGCCCCTCGCTCACTCCCCCCCTCCCTGTTGGGGTGGGGAGGAGAATTGGAGAGAAAGGAAGACTCATGGGTTGAGATAAAAACAGCTCACCAGGACAGCAAAGGAAAAAAATATGAAAATATATTAATAATGATAATAATGATAATATATACAAGGATAATAGAATACATAAAACAAATGATACACAATTTCTCACCACCCGACGACCGATACAGCCCGTCCCGAGCAGCAGGCAGGGAGCAGGGGTACCCCCCCCCAGCTATCCCAGAACAGCAAGTTCCAGGGAAAGCAGGCGAGGGAACAAAAAGCCAAATGAACGAAAAACAAAAAGGAAAAAATAGGGAAACAAAAAGCAACACGAAGGGAAGCTTAACTATTAGGGCAAGTTAAGGGTCTCAAAAGCCTAAAAAATCTAGTGGCCCCCCCGACCGACCCTCGCTTGTATCGGGCATGATGTCTATGGTATGGAATACTCTCTTTGGCCAGTTTGGATCAACTATCCTGTCTCTACCCCTCCCAAGTTTTGCATCTGCACGTTAGCAGAACCTGGAAAACAGCAAAATGTCCTTGGTGGTTCAGCAGCAACCAGCAACATCAGTGTGCTATCACTGTTCTTCTCACACTAAAGCCAAAACACAGGAGCTGCTGAAAACAAAACTAGCTCCGTCCTGGCCTAAACCAGGACACTATTCCTCTATTAACAGGCATGTTCTGCCCTTCTTTCAGACCCTTGAACATGGTTTAGCACTTTTTCTCACTATTTCTTGCAATTGTTGATGGTTTTCTTTCTGCTCCGTGTAGTCTCAGATGCTGACCATATGAACTCTAATCCTCAGACTAGGACAGGGAATTGGTTTGCTGGAACATGTACACGTATAAAGGCCAAATCCCAAGCTCAATTTGTGCAGCTGAATGGGTCTCATCAATTGCAGAGAGCTATAAGACCTGACCCTGTGTCACATTGATAGATTGTGGCCTAGAGGTGGTGAGGCTAAGCAGACGTTGGGCAAGGAAGGATATGTGATGATATTACCAGTATGCAGGTAACAGAGAGCCCTGCACTGACTTGAAAATTGGAACAGAGCTGCAGAGGAGGAAAAAAATTTGTGTAGGTGAGCTCCTCAGCCACCGCCAGGACATGAATTCCAGCTACCCTCTTCCACTTAGCAGGGCAGCAAATGCTGCTCTTAACCAGTTAGCAGGTGCCGTCCCTCCTATGCCTGTTGGCACTCTGTTCAGGCATATTGGCTGTTATCTCCTTCCTATCCATTTCTTGCTGTCCTGTTCTACCTCTGCTTCTCATATTTTGTGCATGTTCTCATTTGCGCTCTCAGGATTTTTTTGGCTCTATTTCTTTTTTTCCCCATTAACCATGTTCCTCTTTGGAGACGTTCAGTGTAAATCTACCGGGCTAAGTCAAATACGGGTTTGGCGCTTACCTGAGGTTTGGAGCAATGCAGCCATCTGGGCTGCAAGCCCTGCTCCGAGTCTTCAGGGCTGCGTGTGGTTTTGGTGAGAGATGCTGTTAGAAGATGAGTGGGCAGAAGGAGTCACCTGCTGCTTTTAATTACCGTCATGGGTGCACAGCTTGGAGGTCCAAAGTGAAGTTGCTTTCTTCGCTTTGCTATTTTTTCTCTGCATTTTTACCCCATTTGAATGGTACTAGAATTGTCTCTCTCAAGCCCATCAGCTGCCCTGGGAAAACCTGTCCCAAAGCCTTCTCTAAAGGGCCTTCTCAACCTCAAACAAATCATATCTTGCAGACAGAAGGCCTAAGAAAGAGTGGGGATTATTGTCCTCTCTTCACTCCTCTGTGATTCAAAGAGGAGCACGTGTGGTTGGGGCAGTGGGGAATGGCTGCTTGGCTCAGTGGGCTTCCAACCCTCCCCTCTGCACCTCTGTGCTGGCTTCAAAGGGACAGAGCTGCAGGAATACGCACTTCTCTTTGTACACCGAGTCAGCAGGGAGATGTTGCCATGTAAAGGAGGCAAGGTGACCAAAGGCTGCATCTCTGTCACTGAATACGGGGGAGGATGGGGCAGCCACATAACCATCACATGGCTACCTTTGAATTACAGGGAATTCTCTTCCTCGGGATGTGGTAAAATGTGGGGACGGTGAAGGACCAAAAGAGGAAGTCTATGCATCCCAAAAAATGCAAGCCCTCGGCATTTGGCTCATGGCTTTTCATAGACTTGTGGTGTCCTCAGTCTTACCCAGAAAGCTACATAATTGCCCACGGGTGGAAGTAAGTACCTCTTCCAGGTTTCCCACACAGCACATTGAGGGGACAGGAAAGATGCAGAAGATAACAAGTGGAAGTTCACATGAGAGTCAGACTGCCAGTCCCAAACAAAGAGTCACTGTAAGCCACTAAATGGGGTAATTCTTGCTTCAGAGCCAAAGGGCAGCATGGTTCAACATCACCCTCCTAGTTTCTAGAAAAAGGAGTGGGAAAATACAGCGGTAGGTGAGAAAGCTGAGTCTGTGGAGTCAGAGTGCAAGAGGCTGCAGTTAGAGCGAGAGAGGAGGTGGAAACAGCGCTAGCAGGGACAGGAACAGATTGTGCAGGCAATAGGAGCTGAAACCTAATCTTTAGTGAGTCTGCAAGATGTAGGAACATCAGCAACGTCAGCAGGGGCTGGCGCCCTACTCCTCAAGAGAAAAATAAATAAAATACACGCAGGCTGTCCTTGTGTTATCATGAGGGAATCTTGACACAGAGGTGTCATCTTTATGTTATTTGCTGCTCCAGGTCAAGGGGTCTGACACTGTCGGATATAACTGTTAATTGACCGTGGTTTCTCAAGTCACTTTCTGATTCCAGAAGGACCGAGAAGGTGATCTGTTGTACGTAGGGAAAAATACACGGTTCCTCAGCCTGCTTTGGGCAGGTATCAGTATTCAGCATTTTGGGAGGGATAAAATGCCGTATGTTCCTGTTTCCAGGAAACTTCGAGACACAGCTTCTACAGATCATTATATTTTTCACATTATCGCAAATTAAGGTATTTTTCAATGACTGATGCTTGGCCCTTTGATCAGCTAATCTTATGAAGGAAACAGAATTAATTTAAATCTCTGAATAGGTAAAATAACCTATGTTTCATTTCTTGCTGTTGTTCTAATTATGACTGCAATGAGTTTGGGAGTCCAGACCTTCATTTTTCACCCTAAAGAATAAAAAGCCCCTAAACCACTAGAAAAGGGTAGAAGCAAGGATGTGTAGAATTGAAAAAACAAGCCTCAGAGGATAAACTGCACAGTGAATTATGATTCATGCTGCGACACAGATTGGAGCTTGTCTTGTGCAAGGAATCATCAGGAAGCAACAAGCAGTTAAGGATGAACCCAGAGCATGCCTGCAATTTTAATGGCAGGAGCCACCCTCGATAGGCATGTTTGTTTGTTACAGTGAGCCCAATGAGTTCATTTTGGATGCTGCCACCTGAAGAGCATTGTTCTCTTCCTCTCTGGCTCTAGCATAAGCACGTAAGACAGTGATCTCACGTGAGGCTTAGTATTTCAGGCAATGTGTGTCCTGTTCAGAGTAACATTAACAGAGCATTTTGGCACATGTGGGCGCACTAACAGATTGTAAAGCCACACAGAACTCCGAGGAAAAGAAGCTGTTCCCTCAGAAGGCTCTCCATCCATTGATGTGAGCCAGCCAGCTCTTCCCCCTTGCATTTCATCTCAAGATCCGTCTGGGTTTTTTGGTCTGCCTCCTACATACAGGCAAGGTATGGTGTGCTGCTGGGTATGAGGATTGTTCCAGAATCAGATCCAGCTGCTCTTTCATTTTAAGGACTTGGTTATCGATTCATAGCTGTATAGTTTAACCGGACAAAGAGAAGGCAAGTCTAGCTTCTTTTCTCCTATTAGTTTTGTCTAGTTGCCTTGTTCCCATTACTCCTGTTACCCCCATTTGCTGAGACCAAGAGCAAGTAGTGGTCCAAAACACAGAAACTTTCATGTACCTCTAATCCTGTGATCAGTCCTGCAAAGCCCTGTCACCCTTGCTGTGACCTTGCTGGTCACACAGTTTGGAGTTCCCACAGTGCATAAGCTGATTTGCTGTAGGAGGTGTGAGTGTCCCACAACTGTGTTCTTGCACTGATCAGATTTTCCTGAGAAGAGGTCATGTCTTTCCTCATTGTCTCTGATGTAAACCCTTAGCAGGTTGACTGTCATTAATGATCTAGGGGAGAAGTTTCTCCACTTCCCTTTTCATAAACAGAGGAGTTCTTGCTCTTTATAAAAATGTATTTCTTTGGTTTTAGAAATTCTGCAGTTTAATGAGGCAAATGTTCTTCTTGAGAATGACAGTTTTGCTAGTGGTGCTGTTTATTTTTATAATGCTTTATGTCCTTGAGGTTTCATAGGTTGGGATAAACTAGGCAAAGTAGAAGGCCAAAAAGCAAATAATGTTTAACATCTGTCAGGCCTTCAGCTGACATAGTGAAAAGAGAATGTGGAGTTATTGTTACTTTTTTTAAAAATTGGAGGTTTACAAATTGAGATAGCCCAAGTGAAAATCTCAAAATTACATGAAAACTGGCTTCAGTGGTTTGGCTTTTGGGTTTTTTGTGATTCCTTCATCCCTGCCCCAAATACTCTAGGGACGCTTAGGCTTTCTAATGATGATAGGCAGCTAAAATTTAGGAAAGCATTCACTCTTTCTGTGCCTTTAGGACTTGCTACAAAATACAGAACCCACACCTATCATCCTGTGGTGTGCTAAGGCCACAGAAGCCCCCATCCCATGGGAAGGTTGGGAGGGGAACAGTCAGGTGTGTGGCTAGGGCACTGCCCCTGCCATGGCAGATGGGTGAGATGCCCCCTTGGGACAGGGGAAAGCCCGGTCCTCGGTGATTTATGTATTTTTCCCTCTGGTCCCTGTCACTGGAAGCATTGCACTCTACCAGGACAGTGTGTACCACAGTAGAGGGAGAAAGAGGCTAAAGCCCTCTTCACCTTTCCGGTGTCTGATTGCAGAGTGACAGGCAAAACTTCCATAACTCTCCATGAAGACATTAGCATTAAGGATGGCCTGACTTAGTAATCTTTACCTTTCTCTTACAAGCAACTTTTTGTTATATTGGCCAGAATAACAAAATAGCAAAGTCCAGAAGCTGTGCTGGTGAATGATGACGGAGACTCCAGCTGAAGTGAACAGCTGCCGCCTGGCAGACAGCCACCTGTGTGGCCTGTGCAAAGCCTAGGAAGGGTTAAACAGGTGCTAATGGCATCCGAAAAAATCAGCCACTTGAGCTAGCCTGCAGGGAAATGTCACTGATACTGAGAGAGAAATATCCTCAGCACCACTCCTGTTGGGACTCACAAGCTCCCACGCAGCTTCTGCCTCTGAGCTCCTTCCTGGAGGTGCCTGTCGTTATCTCTTCAAAATGGGTGGGGTGAGGAGAGACCACAGCAGGTCGAGGTGAGTGCCTCTCTGCTCGCCCAGCTGGGGAGCACCAACCCCTTTTGTGCTGGGGACGTGTCTGCATCTCCCACCATGTGCGCAGTTGAGGCCTCTAAGATTCTGAACACCCTTTTCACTACATGGTTTTCACAGAGGAACTGTAATTCCAAATGAGGATTTCAATAATGAGTAGAAAACCATTTCCTGCTGTGTTTTTTCTTGCCTGTGAGCAGGGTCAGTGTTCATTGTGTGTATTCACAGTAGTGTATAGCAGTCACGTAACTACTGCAGTGGAGGAGACCGATTCTGCCAGGATGCTCGGTACCATGGGGGATTGTTCTGCGGTTCACAGACTTGTGCCCATTCTTTGGCCATGAGAGGCCCTCGTGCATGTATAAATATGCTTTGGGACCCGCTCTGTATGCCTTGTTGACCAATGCTGTTAGCTATTACTGTGATAGATGTGATAGCTGAAAAGAATATGAATTAATAGCAGTGGGGAAGAAGCATTATTTCAGAAAAAGATTCATGTTGAGCAATTTGACAACAGGGAGTGCTTTCTCCAGACAGAAAATTCCAGTAATAGGGAGAACTTGGTTTTACTCAGTGATTTTTTTCTCTCTCTGTCTTTGTGTCAGAGCTCATTTGTTTCATACTGATTAAAAGAAAAAGCTTTGAAACCAGCAGAAATGATTTACAGTTTAGTTCTTTAGAACAGGAAAATCAATCAAAATATTTTAAAAATAGAAGATAATAACTGGAGCTGCTCATCAAGATTTAGGACTAACTGCAGGCTTGATTGAGGACTCTAAAATTAGCTTTTATTTTATTTTTCATGTAGGCATGTGCAAAGCACAATTTGGTCATTATCAAGCTGAATTGTCACTGAAAAATGGCTTAACTGGATCTTTGTAGTAGATTAAAACAGAATGTCTTTTCCTGCTGTAAATCTCTTCAGCAAATGATCACTTTATCTCATGGCTTGTAGGTCCTTGTTTGAGGCTATGTTTCCACTTCAGATATTTTGCAAGGCATAGGCCATGTATATACTTCTGTTTCAGTAGGAATACTCTGATTTAGACCAGATGATGAACTGGTTCTACATTTATTCTTTGTTAGCCCATTTACATTTCTCCATGTATTTAAAACCTGTTGAAAACTGGTATCAGCAAGCAGTAGTCTTAGTGCTGTCCTGAACTGCCACTTTGTATTGTCCTCCTTCAAATCTTTATTGCTTGTGAGCAAGAGGTGGAGCCAACTGAGACATGGAACTTAAATGTATTTGCCTGCCTTAAGTTTTTCCCCACTTCTTTCTGTGGCTCTGAAACATTTCATAGTTAGAAAACCACTGAAGAGTCTCTCTGTGGGCCGTATGGTTTGCACCCCATCACTATCCTAGCAAATCCCAGTTTAGTTAATGATATAAAGGATAAAGAAGCTGTGATTATAAGAAACTAGACTCAACCACGTGGTTTGCTTTTGAACCTGAAACATTCAGCATTGCTCCCAAATTGCAATAAAAAATGGAAGTCTTTGTGCATCATGATAAGTAAGAACAGGTGATTTCTAAGGTAAGTAAGTTTTGTGTGGAATGCCCCATAAGGCACCAGAAGGCTACTCAAGAGACTGGGTCCTTATTCCAGTTACTCGTAATGCTGGGCTGTAATGAAGTCACTTAGCTCTTGGCTGCTCTATTGCAAAACTGCAAATACATTAATAGATCATCTAAATGCAGCATCCAGGCAGCTGTTCCAAATGTAGCTGGTTCCCTTCCTCCCCTCCCGCAAAATGGTGGTACTTCTTTATTCGGATCACCTTATTTTGTACAGGGCAGTGGCGGTGTTATGAGAAGAAAGCAAAAGTTAATTGCTTAAAAGAAAAGTAGAAGAGTGTTTCATAACATAGTGAATTGATAGGGATTTGTGTAAGACCCAAATTGACTCTCTCATTTTCCTGGTTTTAAATTAATATTAAACTATATATATATATATATTAAAAAAAACATTTCAGAATGAGTTAAACATTTTCTTCAAATGAAATCATTGCCAAATTTAAACTAAAATTTCTGTTACCTCCTAAGCAAGAAATGCTTTAAAATAGAAAAAGAATTAAACGTCTCATTTTGGAGGCATCAAATCAAATGTCTTCATTTTGAAGTGTTTTTTTCCAGGAGAGTTTCTTCCAGAAACAATTTAATCAAACATTAGCAAAGCTTTTAAGTCGATCCACATACCTGGTCATGTATTTTTCTTCATAGAAAAAAAAAAAAAAATCTGAAAATGTTTCCCCAGCTCACATAGTTGAAGTAGTCAGAACTTTGCTATCCTCCTATGACCTGCAAGTCCTGGATGGCTCAGTCTCCTTCTCATTTAGGTTTGAGTTGCTTCTAAATAGAAACTACCAAAGCTAGGGCTGTTTCCTGAACCATAAAGTACATTAGCCCTCAAAGGGAATGGAAACTTTCCCCCATTTACCGAAGAATTAATAAGCGAAGTGCAATGACGGTTGCAATTTAAGAGGCAGGAGTGCAGCCCTGGTTGCCTGGAAACAGGAGGATGCCTTTGGAAAGCCACACCAGGCTCACTCAGGAGAGAGGCCTCTTACACAACCTGACCCCCATCTTGTCCCTTTTAAAAACGTGACTTTTCTCATTGCTTTTTATCAAGACTTTAATGAGTTCCAAAATTCATTTAGCCTTTACAACATATTTCAGTGTGAGGATATATCATGTGGTATCCACAAATTATGGATGTACCTGAATAAGGGTCCCACATCTAAACTTTGAAGAAATGAGCCAGCATTCAGATTTCATAACTGCTCTTTTTCTTGTACTGCCGACCAAACTGCTCAGGAGTGTTCAAACCTGGATCAACCTATTTAGATTTTGCCAGAAGCCATATACGAAGTAGGGCTCAGTTTAAAACCTGCCTTTGATCTTAACCAAGCTGATTTAAAGCAGTTTGCATAAAATGTTACGTCTGCAGCAAAACTAGTATCAAATCCTGACCTGTTGCAGGAAAACCAAAATTAATCATGTTATTAACATTGCTAATGCATTTAATTTTCACGCAAGTTTTCCATGCAACTTCAGCAGCAAAACCTTATCAATAATGTCCCCTGCAGTAAAAAGACCTTAGGAATTCAGGTATATACAAAATATCTAATGATTACGACATTATAATTAAACCAAAGCTGTAAGGGGCCGGGTTAGTAGAAAGCTCATAAGGTTTTATAAACATTCCAGTCAGCCTGGGACTGTGATCCTGGGCTGGTCCAGTACCAGCTCCATCCAGACCAATTACCAGCTCCAGAGGTGCTGTGCTGGTTTTGGCTGGGAGAGAGTTCATTTTCTTCACAGTAGCTGGTATGGGACGCTGTTTGGGATTTGTGCTGGAAACAGTGTTGATAATGCAGAGATGTTTCCACTATTGCTGAGCAGGGCTCACACAGAGTCAAGGCCTTTTCTGCTTCTCACCCCACCCCACCAGCGAGGAGGCTGGGGGGGCACAAGAAGTTGGGAGGGGACACAGCTGGGACAGCTGACCCCAACTGACCCAAGGGATATTCCATCCCATATGACGTCATGCTCAGCATATAAAGCTGGGGGAAGAAGGAAGGAGGGAATGTTTGGAGTGATGACGTTTGTCTTCCCAAGTTAACTTTTACATGTGATGGAGCCCTGCTTTCCTGGGGATGGCTGAACACCTGCCTGCCGGTGGGAAGTAGTGAATGAATTCCTTGTTTTGCTTTGCTTGTGTGCACAGCTTTTGCTTTACCTGTTAAACTGTCTTTATCTCAGCCCACGAGTTTTACTTTTTTTCCATTTTCCTCCCTGTCCCACTGGGCGGGAGGGGGAATGAGCGAGCAGTTGCATGGTACTTAGTTGCTGGCTGGGGTTAAACCACAACAGGTGCCGAGCTGACCCACACTGTTCAGCCAAGTTTCGCCTGTGACCTTTTGTAGGCATGCTGAGCTCTGGGGACACAAACCTTCACCCCCACAGACAAAGGAGAAATCATGTAATTTCTTTGAAATGATACTCTGGGGTAGTCTGAGTGATTCAACTGTCAGTTGAGTTTGGGGCGAGACCCATGCATACATTGAAGTACTGGAGTCAGCTTCACAACACAGAGCCCCACCTTTGGGCCATGAGGACCATGTGAGAAGGAAATGCAGATATTCCAGGTTTCAGGATCACAGGTCTTTGAATGTGATGACTAACTTGAAGAAAGTATCCAGAATTTGACCCAATGTTTAGGTAAGAAACCCAAAATCTAAAAGTTTGTCTAAAATGTGTCTGCCTTTAACCACTGTTTATGCACACTGCAAATGAGAGTGGAAAATGCCTTGTTTCTGCATTGTTTTTTTTTGCAGAATGCTCAATGTTCCCAGCTTCTGAGTAGCAGAAGTAAGTAGATACAGTAAGAACAGACTTTGTCAGAGTCCCCAGGCATGGAAGGAGTTACGTTGTTCAAAAATGAGTAAAAATATAATGACTACTTTAGAGGGCAGAAGAGGATAGATTCAAGATACCAGCCATATGCCTTACACACTCGCTATTTGATTGCTTGAACCTTTCATTACCAGAGTTCCCCCCTGTGTTAAGGTGGAGATAATGCATTTTTCCTAGGACTATTGTGACAGCTAGTGCTTTACCAATTGCTTTGATGTCTTTGAAGGAAAAAATACTCTATCTGCCTAAATTTAGACTGACAGAACATTGTGAATCAGGTGCAGGTGGCTTTGACCAGATTCCTGTAGAGCCCTTTATTGCGTGAGGTATGGTTGTTTTATCAAATACAGCTTTCCTTTTTCATAGCCTCCCAAAGCACCATGATGTCCCTGAAGATGTGACACTTTTGCTAAGAATTGTTTGTCCTTGCATAACTCCTGTGTGTGCTGAGAAATAGGAATATTTCATGAGAGTCTTTGTGCCTGGTAATTTTATCAGTTCTTATCAGGTTGCAGAGAAAGAAATGGCAGTAAATTGGATGTCTTACCTTGAAAAGCTTTCAAAAGAAAACGTGACATGGTGAATAGATGCCTGGAGGGTAAGGTTTTTTTCTTCTTGGGTTACAGGAACACAGACAGGTCAATATGACAGAGAGTTATGTTAGTATTCATGAGCCAACTTTCCCTTTGCCTTGAGAGCTTGCTGTAATGGCTTGAGAAACATGCTCCACTGTGGTGGCTAAATGGCAGATTGTATCCAGTGTCAGAGGCTGGGGGAATGGTAACAGGTCCTGAATACCAATCAAGCAGGAGCTGATGATTGCTACAATTTGCCAGTGGCTGTGAAGTGCCTGAGATAGACAGCAAAACCTTCCCTTTTACTTCTTTTGCGTGTGTTTATCGCAGTGCATAGAGAATACTGCATGGCAGCTCAGACGAGTAAACAACTTCCTCGTGGCATTGGGTCACGTGGCACCAGGCCTCGTGGCAAATATAGGAACCCCTCTAATTACAGCAAAAATATCCTGGAACCTTAACATGGTTCTTCCCAAATAAAAAAATTAAACTTTGTATTATCAACCCAAAGGGGGAAGGGGGCGTGAGGGGGAATCCCTTGAGTATAGCCAGTTCTCAAAAATGGTCTATTTGTGTAAAAGCTGCATGTTAAAATTGGGCAAACATCCAGCTGTGGTTAGATTAAATCCTTTTCCTTATTTGAAAAAATACTAGGTTAAATGCCTCCATTTCATTATTTTTCCTAACTTTTCAGTACTGTGGGCCAATACTCCAGCTGGCATAAATCAACATCATTAGGCATATGAGTATAACAGCAGCTGAGGCCCAAGAGCTTGGTAGGGATGGGTCGATTTATGTTTAGCCTTACATTTAGCCTTATGTTCATGGTTGCTTTTCCTTGTGTTGTTTTGTGGTGTCTGTAAGTGAGATCTCTTCCTCAACACCAAAGAAATAAGCATGTCACATCTAATATGAACAGACTGCTTACCATTTCTGTAGTTTATTATATTTGAGGCACTCACAGCAAATTTTAAGATGCCAGAACTTGGCACGTTACCGCTCACGTGCTATTGCTTATGCTTGCTGAGGCAGCATCCCCCGTCATTGCTGCCAGCGAGCAGCTACGAAGGCAGCATCGATCTCAGCCTGCTTTATGAGCTGTCTGTGCCCAAATCAAACCTTCCAGCCTGCAGGAAGGCAAGTCTTGCTGTTCTTAATTGACATATCAGGAAACAGAGGCCAAGAAGAGCCACCTAGCCTGCCTGATCCTGTTTGAAGCCTAACCATGGATATATACCCAACTTCATGAGCTCTATTTTCTGCTGCTTTGCTGATGGAATACATTTAGTGACTAGCATAGCCAAAAAGTAGGCAAGTGCTCCAAAGAAGAAGCAGGCACATACACACTAGGGTACATGTACGAACTATGGATTAAGCAACTACAGTTTTGTCTTGTTTAGATGAAGTACATTTGGAGATCTTGGGAGAATTCAATGGATTCGGGATCTTGTAATCCCTCTGTTTTTGGGTGAGGCACAGAGGGACTGTACAGAACAGCTCCCTGGACCAGAGCAGCCGGCTCCTGCCCGAGCAGCTCTCCTTACCAAACAGGGGATGGGGACCATATCCTAGCTGATGCGTGGGGTTGCCCTACTGGCTGTAAGCATCCTGCAGGCACGATCATTCCAGCTAAATGTATTATCATGGCACATATTTTGCAGGCAGATGATTAATGCTTTTTTTTGTTAATTATTATTATTAGGCTGTTAAGAGAGAGTAGTGTGAAGAGCCCTTGTTGCTCCAAGCATGGAGGTAGTTGCTGAAAGTAGCCTTTATAAGGCAAAAAGCACTCTGCTTGCCCCCAGCTACTCTGTAATGCCTTCCCCCATGTTACAGCTGGGGCTGGCACACCAGAAAATGCCACCTAACACCAAGGGGCTGCCTGTACCTCTGAGAAAACAGATGCAGGGTCCTTTGTTGGGGGTACCCTGTATCACAGGGACACCTGCTGGAGCAAAACCTCAGTAACATCTGGAGGGAGTCAGACAATTGCTCTGGACCACAATTGTGTTTTGAAATACAACTACGATCTCATTTAAATGTAACTAAGCCCTCATTATATTCTTTCCTCAGTTAATTGTACTGCTCTGCATCTTTGTTAAATTTCCCAGGCATCAGCACATATGAGCAGATGATTAAAAATTCTCTTTGATTTACATGATAACACAGATGACTGACCTTGTGCCATACTGCAGCACTTGTCGAAATGTTGCTTCTGTAAGAGAGTCTCTTGCTTCTGCTGTTCCTGTGAAGAGCCCTGGCTTAGTCCTTAGGGAGGTTTGGGGCTGCACTGTCCCCTCTGACCAGAATGTCATCTGGAGCTGACGCTACTGGAAAGCCTTGAGAAAAGGGGCCATGTATTTTGCTCTGTCCCATGAGCAGAGCAGGGTATTACTCCTTGCATACTGTTACGTCTGGGGACAGTTAGATAAAACTGTTAGAGGCAACATCCCACCTCCTTCCCTGGTCCCTAGGGACAACGAGCCCCCTTAGGAGCAAATGGAAGGGACAACAAGTCCAGTGCCTATCATGCAGATACTCCTTTGTATGATGGGCCTTTCTGTCATTGTGCCGTGGAGCTGTAGAGGAAATAGTTGTTAGTACTGGCTTTAAGAGATCTAGTGCTTAAACATTTAGGAATGGTAAGTCAATCACTTTAAATCACATGTTATAAGGAAATTTCATCCTGAATTCTAAATTGTTGTAGTAGTATCCTTAGGAGCAGTGTCATTTGAGATTGCTAAGAACATAAAGCAAGGGGTTTTTTGATCTTATCCACTAGGCAAGCACCTTTAAGTCACTCTCGTGCAGCTGTGGTAGTGTATTGGTAATTGTGCAACTGATGATACCAATTGTCATCTCTCCGGGTCTCTTAGTGAGCAGTAGGGCAAACGAGGAAAGTCATGTTTTCAGTTCCTTCCATACAGGTCAGTGTGCTGATCATCAGACAATTCACATCTCCACCTACCCAAGTCATTTCTGAGTGATCAAAGAGCAGTGACCTATATGGGATCTGAATTTAAGGCCCCAAACATTACTTCTGCATTTTTCTGTAGTACATGCGTTCTGTAATGTGATGTAAGTATTCAAATATGCAAATTATCTAAGTATGCAAATACAGTGGTGTCTGCTTTGGAGGCAGAGTGTCCTGGTTTTGGCTGGGATAGAGTTAATTTTCTTCCTAGTAGCTGCTATAGTGCTGTGTTTTGGATTTAGTAGGAGAATAATGTTGGTAACACACTGATGTTTTAGTTGTTGCTCAGTAGTGCTTACACTAAGTCAAGGGCTTTTCAGCTTCCCGTGCTCTGCCAGCAAGGAGGGGCACAAGGAGCTGGGAGGGGGCATAGCCAGGACAGCTGACCCAGGCTGGCCAAAAGCATATTCCATACCATATGACGTCACGCTCGGTATATAAACTGGGGGGAGTTGGACAGGGAAGGATCACTGCTCAGGAACGGGCTGGGCATCTGTCAGAGGGTGGTGAGCAACTGAATTGTGCATCACTTGTTTTGTATATTCTTTTATCATTGTTATTATTATTCTCTCTTTCTTTGCTATCCTATTAAACTGTCTTTATCTTAACCCATGAGGGTTTTTTTGATTCTCTCCCCCATCCCGCTGCAGGGGTGGGGGGAGGAAGCGGGAGGCTGTGCGGTGCTTTGTTGCTGACTGGGGTTAAACCACAATGCAGGGGTAGATAATATACCAGTCTCATAATCCTGCAGCATTTGTAGTTACAACTATAGGTAACACAAGCGCTTTGACTACTCTTTCAAAACTGGCTTTTAAGTGTTTTGAAACTACTAATGCAACATTTTCAAAAGCAAGCATGAGATTCTGCAAACTAGTGTTTATAATGCCTCTACCGAGAAAGCACAGTCAAGATACCATGTCTCATACTGTGATGCAAGAGTTAGAAATGTGGGGCTTGTGGTAATGGGACTTCCTCAAGGAGAATGGCATTGTCTAGGTCGGGTTTCAGTCCCGGTGGAGAAACTTGTTGTGCTCAGGAAAAGACAAAGACATTCACTGTCTGCTGAAGGGAAATTTGGTAAAATTCAGCTTCTGCTCTTCCATTCCAGTATAACTGCAAGGCTGATAGCTGAGAATCATAGGCATCATTCTGTGACAAGAAATGAGCGTAGATACATGCCTATTAACATGCATGTATAAAATAGGGGTAAAATCCAGCATGTATTAAATGTTCTGAGGACTCTGTTCTCCTCCTGTAGTATTCTTCATCCATACTGTAGCTCAAGGGTAGAGAAACCCTTTGTACCATTGAGTTCTGCAGACACAGTTTCTCTGTGTTCAGGTGATGACTATCAATCATTATAACTTAGATTAGCTCTCAAGTCCATGCAAAGACAAATCTCTCCAGTCTTCTTCCTTGTCACCACTATTGATGACCACCAGTCAGAAGTTTCGCTTTCTTTAATAATGTCATTCTGGACGTTTGTTTCAAGCTTTTGTGATGCGGCATCTCATGGAAAACGACAGGTGATACAGTTTATTGTACAGGTGCTGTACGATGCTGAACTGAAATTCTGGAAACAAATGTTTTACACAATGCTTTCTCACTACACTCAGAATTTATAAATAAAGCTCCAGTTTTACTCTCAGGTAAAACTCTAGAGTCTGTGATGTACTAATTGTTGGTGCTGAAGTAATTTAACTATTTGTTATTTACATATTCAGTACAGGAAACTGTCTGCCTTTAGTACTGCTGCTAAATACAGCAGTGTGTTCAGCAGCTGCACAATCCACAGTCGTATTTACAAGCAGGTAACCAAGCAGAATAGCTCCGTGCCATAGCTAGCTCACTAGGCATAACCTCAGGTCTGTAACTGGCAAAATTCCAATGTTTTTGCAAATAAGCAGATTTGGGTAGTATAGAGACTGCAGAGCTCATGACTGGCATCAATTCAATGGCTTGTGGCTCTCCTGATACAGCAGCAACATTAACAGTATATGTATCTATGTGCACAGTGAATCTAGGGCTATTTCTATCGACACTCATAACAGGAACCTCTGGCACAAGTAATTTCACATACCTATTGCTCATTTGGAGCACTAGGACATACTCTCACAAAATGTCCAATTTCATGCAGTGTTTGCACTGGATTTCTCTTGCAGGACATCCAGCATAATTTCCACTATACTGTGTGGAGACCCGGTGGTAGCAAATTTTTCCCTGCGTATTTGGAGTCTGCTGAGCATGTGTCTGCAATATTGTAATTTTCCATAGGCCGTGCTTTGAACCCCCACCTGGAATGGCTGCACAGCTTGAACAGTGGTTGCTGTACCCCGACTTACCATTTTCACTTCTGCCATTGCTGACTCAGTCAACTAGCAATGGCTCTAGCCTCTGTTGAGTCAAGTCTGATTTGGGCAGTAAACCCTCTGTAACGTGAGGGGAAATTGTTTTTCTCTGTAAGCTGATCTTAGGTAATTTTGTCTGCCATGTTTCCAGACTCTCACGTGACAATCAGCTCTCATGAAACTACAGTGTAATGTTCTGCTTGTTTCCCATAGTCCCTTTCAAAGCTGGCAGAATTTATTGTGTTCATCTACAGCAGTTGCTTTAAGTACACACAAACATCATTATTGCAAGAGTACAATCTTGTATTTATCATTAGCTTGGGAAAATGTATATAGTGCACACTTGCCTTTGGCTCCGCTTAAGTTTACACTTTCCTCAGGAATGTCCCTGGCACTAATTGTGAACATACCGTATCCAGACATGCTTGGTCAAGCAATACGAAGGTTAATAGTCTCATTCACATTTTGCAGGAGTGCAGTGGATTTACTAGGGACTGCAGCAAAGTACAGATGGGAAGTGGAGACTCTGAGAAGTTTACTCAGGTACAAAAGAGCGACAGAAGTAAAGGCTAGGCATGCCTGTGGTCAGTGGTAATACATGCAAATACATGCGGAGAAATTAGCCCCTAATGAAGGTAGGGTCACTGCCAATATCACACAGGATATTTTTCTTTATCTCAGAAGAGCTGAGCAGGGAAAATGCTACACTTCACCAGCCTGTTGGTGGGAAATTTTACTTTAAGCACAGAGAAGCTGAAAATCCATCAGTGACCCAAAGCTGGTGTCCATGGCAGTCTATTCCTTTGAACTTTGTGTGGGTTTGCTCATGGTGGCTTTGGGCAGAGAAAGAGCATGGCTGGGAGCAGGAGCAACTCGGTGTCACCCTTCTCCAAACTATAGAAAGTAAAATTCATTTCTATGGTATGAGCCAGCTCTCGGTGGCTGAGTGAGGTCAGCCCTGCTGAGATGGAGCCCTTGAGCCCTCCATCTGCAGAGAAGTGCTTTTAGTGATGACACTAAAAAGATGTCCAGATGCTCTTCTTGTTTTGCATTTTCAGGCTGCTGCCAAACCAACTGGGAAGCCATATTGTACAGATGAGGCGAGTTGTCTCATGTATAAATTTGTGTGTAATTCATAGCCCATGCCTTTATTTTCCAGCAAACTTTCTTTTAAAGGTCAGACCAGAAATTTGGGAAGGTATTTTATCTCTCTGAGGGACAAAATGCAGCCTCATCTCAGTTATGGCACCTAGTTACTTAGTGTTAAGCTAGATCCTGTTGGAGAAGAAATGTTCAGCAGGAGAGAGTTTAAAAGTAAATAGTAACAGGGGAAGTCAAAAAGGTCGCTTTAGTACAAGTAGAAAGTAGTGCATAATAATGATTAGCTGGAGAGATAATATGTAAGTGGAGAAAGAAGTTAATTTATCAAGATAAACAGTAAGATAGTTAAAATTAAGGGGGAATCGAGGAAGAGATAATTAAAATCTAGCATTGTTAAATACAAAACCACACTTTGCGGTAGCTAGATATTTATTTTTTAATAGAGCCCAACTGAGCAATTGAGGGAATGCAAGGTATTGGTAAAGAGCTCCTAAAAGAACAGTGAAGCATCAATGTAAAGGTATCCTTTAGGACACATTTCCTCCACATATAAACAAAATTGTTTTGCTTCTATTTTACCATCATCATAGAAAAATTGCAGTATGTCTGTATTTGTCTGCATCTGTAGCCTTTAACAGGACGCAAATTGAGGATAAGAATGATGCTGGTATAAGTCAGGAGTAAGGAATTTTTAGTGCATTTAGTCTTACTGGTGTGAAACTCATACCAGAATACAGTACGAGTGATATATAAAGGGTACATAAAATGAGGTATACAAAAGCAACGAATGCTACTGTGCCAAAAGAAAGCAAGCAAAAATGAAAATGGAACCAGGTCATCTCTCCTCGATCACGGTTTTGCGCTTTTTGGTTTTTTGTTTTGGTTTGTTTGTTTGGTTTTGCTTTTTACTATCAAAAGAGCTAGATTACTAATAACATATTGTGTAGGTCAAAATTTTGGTGAGGTAGAAAGCAAGCAAATCTGTGTTTCCTTTATAGATAAACCCTTTCTACCCCGATTCTTAGCAGAAGTCCATTTGTGAGTATAAATATTGTTGGGAAATGAGTTTGGAGCCATATGCAATCTCCAGAGGTGCAATATATATTCATACAGTTACCTAGTACCAAGTACTAGTACCAAGCTACCTTGATCTGGACAGGCTGGATCGATGGGCCGAGGCCAATTGTATGAGGTTCAACAAGGCCAAGTGCCGGGTCCTGCACTCGGGTCACAACAACCCCAGGCAACACTACAGGCTTGGGGGGGAGTCGCTGGAAAGCTGCCCGGCGGGAAAGGACCTGGGGGTGTTGGTTGACGGCCGGCTGAATATGAGCCAGCAGTGTGCCCAGGTGGCCAAGAAGGCCAACGGCATCCTGGCTTGTATCAGAACTAGTGTGGCCAGCAGGAGTAGGGGAGTGATCATCCCCCTGTACTCGGCCCTGGTGAGGCCGCACCTCGAGTACTGTGTTCAGTTTTGGGCCCCTCACTACAAGACAGACATTGAGGTGCTGGAGTGTGTCCAGAGAAGGGCAACGAAGCTGGTGAAGGGTCTAGAGCACAAGTCCTATGAGGAGTGGCTGAGGGAACTGGGGATGTTTAGTCTGGAGAAAAGGAGGCTGAGGGGAGACCTTATCACCCTCTACAACTACCTGAAAGGAGGTGGTAGTGAGGTGGGGGTCGGTCTCTTCTCCCAAGTAACAGGCAACAGGACAAGAGGAAATGGCCTCAAGTTGCGCCAGGGGAGGTTTAGATTGGATATTAGGAAACATTTCTTCACTGAAAGGGTTGTCGGGCATTGGAACAGGCTGCCCAGGGAAGTGGTGGAGTCACCATCCCTGGAGGTATTCAAAAGACGTTTAGATGTGGTGCTAAGGGATATGATTTAGTGGTGGACTTGGTAGTGATAGGTTAATGGTTGGACCCCATGCTCTTGGAGGTCTCTTCCAACCAGAACGATTCTATGATTCTAGGGATCAGTTTTATTCCCATGATTTATAGATGTCAGAGTATATTTTAAGTGATTGTGTATTTACAATTTTGGCATGGCTATGTGTTGCATATAACTTTTAAGGACAACTTTGTGTCCAAACAGTGTTATTAGTAATGAGTCACAAACAGTAAGGGCAACTAGGAAGAGAAATTAAGACCCTCTGTAGTTTTAGCTGCTAGGGAAAACCTATGCTATATCACTACTTATAACTTGCATCATGTGGGAAAAGATATTTGGAGGTGAGGAAGAATCTGTGATAATTCACTTTCACTGACAAAGGGCCACATTTTCAGCAGATGTAGACTCGTATATCTCCCTTAGCTTGAAGGCTATTAAGCTATTCTCTCCCTTGAAGGAAATACGCTGTGATCAATGCAGTAATGAGGATGAGAGAAGAGCAAAGATGGCATCTGCAGCAGAGAAGTGGCTTGACTAGAAATGCTTTGCTTACAGACCATACTCTGAACATGGGGTACTCTGGAGAGAGAGGTGCTCGTAGGGCTGGAAATTCCTCGGCATGTACTAACTAACAGCTACCGAAGCGCTGAGCGTGCACTCACAGCAGAGGAGGTGCTGGCTCTGCTACCACCCTGTCAAGGAGAAATGTGACGTCAGAGAACTGCAGTAATGGCAGCAAAGGTGTTCGTGCTAATACAGAGCCATCTGGTTGGCAGCAGTAAGAATAGCAGTTTCAGGGCATTGCTTGTCTGAGCGAGGCTATGTGCTGGGAAGAAAAAAGAGGGAACTTACCAGGGAAGAGAAGCTTTTGCAGGGGACCAGGGGAAACGGAGAAGGCATTTAGCTCCCTGGAGCCATGGCAGAAACAGAGCCAGCAGTGCCAAAAGCAGAGGAGGCCTTCTTCTAGTCTCCTTTCCTTATTCTTCTCATCTGGCTTCTTTTGAAGTCCTGCTTCCTTTAAGAACCCAGCCTGTGTAATGGGCGCTGCCCCTCTTGGCCAGATAAGTGTCTGGGAGGAGAAAGGAGGTACCACTTTACCATCTGGAACAAAGAATTCTTCAGCAACAGATTTTTACCTTCTGTTTCTGGATCTAGAGAGGCAGATGTTGCTGCTTGCTACTGCTCATTAGGAGACTCCTGGTGCCTGAAAGGTCATGCTGCGGTACACCAGCATCTTGTGTCTGGCCATCCTTCTTCAGAGGGCTGGAGGCAGCAGTTGTCAGTACTTTAGCATCTTTCTAAAATGGTTAATAAAAAGAATAAATATATTTATAAAAATTAAAAGATGGGAGGAGAAGAAAGCATCGAACAAATTATTTGAGTCATTATCTAAAGGAAAGAAGATAGGGAAAATGTGAAGTATTTGAGTCCCTTTCTTATTTGTGTAGATGTACACACTGGTCATACAAGGAAGGAGACTGGTCTTGAGTGTCTTTGCTTGCACAATTGTTTTCATCTTTTTAGAGGTTTGGTTACACACTGATGTTTTCAACAGTTCTCAGATCAAAAAGGAGAGTGAGGTACTTTACCAAAAGAAGGGATTAGACTAGTGTGCAGTGGATTTGATTAACACGTTTGCAGTCACCTTGCCCCTCACTTCATTCTACAATGAAGTAATGCCATAGAGCAAACATGACATATGGTGATGCAACAGGGCTGCTGGTTCCTTTTGTCAGTTTGTTTAATGACTGACGATTACTGATATTGAATACAAGAATGGGGGTTCTGATCCTTTTCTTTTTTTATCCAAATACACCTATTTGACAGAGGCCGAGTAAAGTATGTCATACTGCAACGTCTGATTCCCTATTTAGGTGTTTGCCCATCTTAAGCAGTTTGTGTGAGGTCTCAGCTAGAAGAAGAGCTCCAGCAACAAAAATAACTTACTGTTTCCAGACACATCTACCCCCAGGACACTTGGGATGTTGGCATTTTTCATTAGAGCCAGAAACACTTTGAGTTTCAACCTGGCTATTTCCTGTATTACAACAAATTTTTTATGCCAAAGATATTTTGAGACATGTTTAATTGACCTAAGGTTTTCAA
The DNA here is from genome assembly GCA_009819775.1 of Phoenicopterus ruber ruber. Taxonomy (NCBI): domain Eukaryota; kingdom Metazoa; phylum Chordata; class Aves; order Phoenicopteriformes; family Phoenicopteridae; genus Phoenicopterus; species Phoenicopterus ruber. The sequence continues at coordinate 11,189,918 of CM020221.1, read as the reverse complement.
TTGTTGGTGTAGGACCTATTTTGTATGTATGCTGAGAGCATCTTTGATCTTATACGCTCAAAATGGGCTGAAAAATATGGGAATTATCACCCCCATTTCAAGGACTAACAAAGATGACTTGAGTGAAATGAGATGGTTTATCCAGAATTCTGGATAAACTGGCACAATGGAGAATGGTAGTTTCGTTTTCTGTCCTACCCTCGATGTTGTGCTGTGATGACAGGTAATAGGATTTCAAATATTCATTGTAGTCTCAGAGATGCTGTCCTTCTGTCTCTCTTGAGAATGTGTGGTTGGGTTTCAGATTTGCCAAAAAATTTGGATGTTGCCAATTGCAAGAGAGTGAGCTGGTTGAGGAAGATGGGTGGAGAGGACCCACGAGCGTCACAGGGAACTTCCAACAAAGCAACCAACATCCATGCAAATACCTGGTTTTCTCTAGGGTGTTCTGTAGGGTGTTTTTCGAATGATCAAGAAATTTAAAAGGGGGGAAATTCATCCACAAATGAGACCAAAGGTCAGAGGAGTTTCAGAGGTGTATCTGCCATAACAATGTTCATGGCTAACTAGTGAAGGAGAGAGTACGAGATGATTTTGAACAAAAAGAAAACTCCCCAGTGTCTGCTTCATCATTTGTTTAACTGCCAGCAGCCATGCATCATTTGACTGCAACCACTTTGTAAAGGGAAAAGGCAATAAAAGATTGTGTCCTTCCTAACAGTGTATCTACTCTCTTTGTATCTGGCAGCCTGCCCTAGTAATGCTTCCAAGGTAGAACTTTAATGGGAAGCTGAAAACTATCCAGAATTTGGTTTATGTACGTTTCTAACATTTAGCATTCAATAAAATATATCAGAGAGCATATACTACTATAATTTTTTTAATGCTGTGGATCCCACTGAAAAGAAAATTGTATTTCCCTGGGTGACAAATTCTTTCCAAACCCTGTTTCACCGCAGCAGGCATTGCCATAATGGGGCTGAAACTGATTAAGATCTATAGCAGGTGACAGGTTTGAGACGGAATAGTGTTTTCATTATTTAAAAATTAATAATGGAGGGCTTTTCTGCTTTAGATGCTAATATGTGTCAGCAGCAAGGTAAAAGATGTCTTGGAAAGTGCTTTTTCCGTAGATGAAACGTTTTGTAAGAAAACATGTTTTCCCATGTTGCAAGAGTAAGTGAAAGACGGGCACTGTAATACCATTTACATTTATATATCACCTTTCATTCTGAAAGAGGAACAGCTGATTACAGATTACCCTGGACAGGGCAATGACTTCACCCACCACAGAAATATAGCACAGCGTATAGTACAATAGTGTGAACAAAAATATTGCTGCCAGATGAAACATACTGAGAAATTATATGCAGGCAAGGATGTTGTATCCAGGCTAAAACTGAGCCTGGAGTTTGAATTAAAGAAAAATGGGATCCAGATTGTGCTCACCTTTTCCAGCCTATGACTAAACATGGCCACAGTTAAATGTGGAACTTGGATCATTGATTTTTTTTTTAACTCGTGGGCATAGGGTTATTTCACCACTTCTTTCTGTGCACCACATGGTGTTTACCCTCACAAAGGAGAAGCAGCAGGCTCTAAAGATGAGAGCACGACTGAACCACATCCTAAAAGTGCAGCAGTGGAGTTCAAGAACCACTGAGGGACCATGTCATTGGAAAGGTGATCCACCTGCTACTCTAATATGTATTTCCTTTCACTTCTTTTCTTCCCTCTTTCAATTCCCATTATATCTCCTTAAATGTCTTCTTACCCCATTTCATGCAGAGATGGCAGTGCTTCTTTTTCTAGTGTGAGTCCCCTAAATGGGATGTCTGGGTATCCTCATCAGGTAGGGTACTCAAAGCCAAGTGAGCCATAATCAAAAAGATCTGGTCCTTGGTCAACAGAAGCATCACAACAGATGTCTGGAGCATTCATTGTGCTGAGTTGCTTAGGTCAAAATTTCGTAGGCCATGTTTTCTGTTGCTCAGGCCATCAGTATGTAGTTTTGCTGCTTCTTCAGTAAGGATAAGGCACAAGATATTTGGAGCAGGAGGTAGATTTCAGCTGGAAATAACAGATGTTTCTTACAATAAAAGGCATCTGAGATATTTTAGAATTATTTATGTAGATGATACCACTTGGTATATTCCAAGCAATTACATAAAAATTCTGCAATTGTAAAATGCCTGTATAATTGAAAAGAGAATTTTATGCTTACACAGCCTCTGGCTGGCTGGAACTAGTGAGGGCTGGTCTGCCAGGTCAGAGCTGCAAGTGGGCAGTAGGTTTTGGCCATACCCTTTTTTGTTCCTAGCACTGAGGACTGTAGGAACCTGACACAGTAACTTGCTGCTCCTGCTTTTTACCCACAGAGGAGATACTACTATTCTTCCGCACGTTGGAACACTAAAAAAACGGATGAACGAGCTACGTCTCTGAGAAGGTCTGTTGTGAAAAGGACCGCACTCTAATGGCAAAAACAGATGGCAACTTAACATCTTTTTTCTTTTTCTGTAATCAATATCCATATCTCCTAAGTTAGTTGCCAGTTCCAGTAATGACAAACCAATTTGCATTGATGTCCAAGCTTTGGGGATCTTCAAGTGTGCACACACCGAAATTCTTAGCAAAAACCCATGTTGTAAATGACTTTAAAACGTCATATAGGGAATCAATGGCACAATCAGGAACAGACAGAAACCCTGACTCATTTGTTACTTTCCTGGTGTGCTCTTAGCTGATGGATACCTGCAACTTCAATAACCCATTCCCTATCCTAACTGTTGTGTGCTTCCTTCAGGGAGCTGCATATTTAGTCTCTCTTAACTCCACTTTTGTACACATAAAATGTAATCAAATTCAAGCTAATATCTATCAGGGAAGAATAAAATGAAAATTACAGCTAGGTACTCAATTTACAGTAATTTGTGATGTTACTGCTGTGCTTACCATCTTCCAATATGTGGCCCTTGCTCCAAGAAATTGAAAGCTTTGTTATTTTCCCATTTTAACTCTAACAGGAATAAATACATCACCTGGAGGTAAGGAGTTTTCAAATAGTTCAGGAATATTTAATTTTTTTTACATCTGGCTCTGGAAAGGTAGAATGCATGCAGCAAATAGGAAGAAGAAATGTTAAAGCTTCCTCCCAAAGTTCTTACCTTTCTTTAACTGCAGTTGGATGTTTCCTTGCTTTGGCATAACTATGACAAAAGATCCATAAAATGTCTGCTCGTTCACCTTATTCACATCACTACCTGCACTGAAAATTACCTCTGCGGAGGGAGAGAGAAGGAGGGAAAGGAGTCACAGCTCTCTTCAGAAGTAGACAGCAATGGTTGCAGTGTGGCTGTCACCATCACAAGTGACTGATCTAGAGCTAATAAAAGGGCAAAATTCCTTCCCTCCTCCTTCCCAGGAATTCCAGGCCCAATGATAATGATAAAATATCCACTCTAAAAAGGAAAGCTTTTAGTTTTTTCATGACAAACTGTGCCAAAATGTGGTTGGCAGCTTAATGTCTTCCCCAGTGGTAATGCTTGGGAGATGGGTCTGTGCTTTCAGTGATGAAGTGATGTAATACAACTCATGCCATACAGTAGCTCCAACCTGTATTGGAGCTACTGCTTTCATTTTGGGAAGGTTACCTGGTATTTTCAGTTCAGTTTATGGTCAGGAGTTTCCATGGCTATTATAGAAATGTCCTTACTTTTAATTCCTCCCATATAGAACTACAGAAATTCTGTCATGCTGCATTTCTCATCTGTTCATATATGTGGATTTGGTTTTGGTTTGTTTTCTCAACAGCAGTGCTGCTGCATCTCACAGGCTAAAATTAATTTTTACCCCACCAACACCAAGGAGGCAATTTTTGATTTAATTCAAACTCTGAAATCTGAGTTTGTGGGAACAACAGAAATGAGGGTAGTAGTTTGAATGCTTGCTTGAGTCTCTCCAGGTCCAATAACCTTAAAACAAACCACATGACAAGGAGGTAAATTACTGAATCTATGCTAGTGTGAAACCAACATTTGTTATTTCAATTTATTATTACTGATACGATTTTAATTCTTCAAAACACACTTTCCAATTTATTCTGCTCTTCCTCATTAACCCAATGATGAATCCCTTTCCATTTTTACCAAATCAAAGTTCCATTTGGCCAAAATTCCCATTGATGAATTAGAGGACTAAGTTCAGAAAAGAATGAAGATCAGGATAGTGACAATGAAAAGCACAGGATGCATCTTAATATTGGTGGCAATTGTTTTATTACTATTAACTATCATTATTCCTGTGACATTAGGTCATTATAAACTTGCCTGTGTCGTTGCTGTATTAAGAGAGATTCATGATTTATAGGTGGGTTGTTTGGCAACTGTAACGGCAGATGAATCCACTTTTAGTTACTTGTTTTATTAAATTAAGTGCTCAAGCTAATGTGAGGAGAGGTTATTTTTTACTGGGAAGAAGCATCAAGCAATAACAGTTGGTTTATCACTCTCACAAGGACAGATCCTTTACAACTACGGTTTTACTGTAACTTGTACCTTCTTTTCTATGCTATACTTTTAAAGATGTAGGTAAATGTTAGCTAGGATTATTCAAATGGACCATTTGATAGAAGCTTTCATTGCAGGTTGTAAAGCCATCCGGTCAAAATGGCCAGAAGACTTATAGAATGATATCATTAAAGGTGGGACATACCCATCTAGCATGTGAGAGAGTCCTCACCAAGTGATGAGTGGTAACACCAGTAGCAGGTTTTGTTTAGGGCTGTCTTACAATGTTAGGAGTCCTAAAAGTAGGCTATTGACAAACCTTCTCTTTGTAAGAAAAAAAAGTACGAGCTCTTACTAGATTTTTTTTTTTTTTTTTTTTTTTTTTTAAACTGAGGAAGATCTGTATGTTTTTGAAAGTTCCCTACTGGTAAGGTGGCAGTTCTTCTTTCCTAAACCTCTAGAAAACACTGACGGTTTTCTGGAAGTCTTTGCTACTTCTTAATGTTTAACACATTTCAGTAGTTGCATCAGTGCCTGTGCACAGGAAAGGCCAATGGGGCTCAAAGACCCAGAATTCTTGCCAGCTGAGAGTTATCAGCAGCGAGATGCCTGTGCTGCAGAGGAAGGAGAAAAAAAAAAAAAAAAAAAAAAAAAAGAAAAGGTTTTATTAGGTGAGAAGTTATTTTCCTTTTCCTAGATTAGCAGTCAGTCTGCCTTAAGACATTACCGTAAGATATAGCAGTCAGGTCAAGCATCCAGTGTGTCATCTTGGAATATCGCTCCGCTCTAAGGCCGCTCGTGAGGAGAGAGAAAATCCTTTGTGAGCTCTTTAAGCAACTAGAGCCCTGAACCAATGTATTAGATCATGTTAATGTTCATAATTGCTTACTAAATGCTATAGGTACACTGAAGAGCATGCAAATAGTCTAATTCTCCACAATAAGCAAAGAGTGCTTGAGGTGTACCTGAAAACCCAGTAATTTTCTATGATAACTTCCAGAACGCAGACATTGCCAGTGCCTAGGCTCCGTCTTTAATTGAGTTGAATTTCACTGCTAGTTGAAAGATTTGACTTCTCCCACTGGGCCAGGGGTGATAAAGAGGCCTCCTCATTTTCACTCTGTAGCAAAATCTTTTCTCTTTTATTACTTCTGCTGTCATGAGATGTGATTCTGATTGTGCTGCTCTGATGAATATAGAGCCTCTGCAGACACAGAGCAAATCTTTTTCATACGAAGTTTCCCCTCTCTCCTTTTCTTACTCGTTGGTCCTGCTTGTCCCTCATCCCTCTGGATTCTGGGATGGAGCAGGAGAAGTCTGTGGGCTGGGGTTTTCTGTGTGTGTGACTGGGAGCTGAATTTCACCTCTCTTCTACAAATACGTCATTTACAATCCCATCTGCCTGCTTCAGTTCCTTTTAACCTCTCGGGAACACTTCTGTGGTGTTTTGCCTGTGCTCAATAATTCTTTTGGTTCTAGATGCAGAATCTCTGATGTTGTACAGTATGTTTTCTCCTGATCATTTATGTATAAAGTCCTTTGATTTTTCTTAATCTTCTCTTCCCTTCACATAGCTGTTGCTATCAGGTACAGTGTAAAATCTTTTCTTTTCAAATGAATTTAATGCTACTGAAAGATACTGGACTGGCAATATACAGAGCAGTAACCTCTATTCACAAAATGAGACCATGAACCTGGCATAGTTGCAAACTGAATTGCTGTGAAGTAGCTTCAGGTGATTGGGGTGGCTAAACCACTGATCGCCTGGAACTGGTCTTGAGACATATTCAGTCTTTTGGCAAAACAGTTGTTGCTTTTGATTTTGGTTTTGGTTTGTGTTGTTTTAAAGAAAAAATGTTAATGTTGGAGCATAGAAGCTACTTTGATAGCATGCTAATCTGGTCATTGCCTAACAGGCCCCAGCTCTGTGATAAGAAATGGGGAAAGGTTATTGTCTTCTAATACTGAACAAGGAATCTTGCTGCAAAATGTATTTCTCTGTAGTTCACCTGCCACTGGTGGCAGACTTGAATCTTCTCCATTTGGATTGTCCATAGTTAGTTTTTCTTTTCTGACATTTTTCATTGCGCCCAGTGTATTTGGAAACCAACGCAGAGGATGCTGAAATGTTCTATGGTTCCATGAAGCGGAGAGAACTACCACCGATTTGCAGAGTATGTGCTTACTTCTTTCCTGGACAACGTACAGATCATCTTTATGCTTGCATAGCACTTACCAGAGGTCAACTCCAAGCTGAAAAAGCTTTAGCAAGCTCACACCCAGCAAGGAGGAGGTAAAAATGGTAGGAATAGCATGCAGATGGCATGAGTGCAATCAGCTATCACACTCAGAACTGTCTTTTCATCTTTGGTTTCCTGCAGGTGGAAGTTGTTGTCAGCAAACATGAAAAATGTACTAAACTTGAGTGTAGCAAATTGTGGGGGTTTTAATTTGTGAGGAAGAGAATGAGAGAAGGATCACCGTTTTCTCTTTTCAACTGCATGGACAGTACTGCAGTGCTAAAGCTGTGGATCGGCTCTAGGGAAATAGGGCAGAACTCACCGTGGGCTGGATCCATCAGCAAACTTTGGCCTAGTGTCACTGCACATTTGTAACCTGTAATCAAATACTCAGCAGGGTATTAGATATGTTAGCTTTCATGATGCACTACCTTTCTTAGGCAATATACCATTTCTCAGTCGTATGACTTTGTCTCCAAGGCAGCTAAAACTGGAGATTTACACAGTGATTCTGTAGAGGGGAGTAAATTGAAGAGGGAGAAGAAAAACTCAAGATTTCTCTGGCAGCTTGATGAAATGCATGTTAAGACTAAAACTAAACTTAAAAATATCTCACTGCCCCCACTTGGTTCACAGGCACCGGCAAAAAGTAACCTTTTTCTCCATTTCTCCTAACGTAGGTTTTGCTGATAGGTCCCTCATTTCTGGTTGACCAAAATGTTGATCCTGCTTGTTTTGTATCACAGAAGCACTGCTTTCATGTGGGCAGTAAAACAATTAGCAATGTTTGCATCTCACAACATGAAATTTGTCCTTGCAACAACATTTTTACAGTTAAATTTAACTTTGGTTAACTCTGCAAATATATTAGTGCTCCAAAATCTGATGTCCATCTTATCAATATCTTATAGAGAGCCCTGAGGGATCCTGGTGGAGTTCAAGATGGAACTGGCCTCATTCTTTTACCTGAGCAATTAATAATTCATTTGGTGGTACTTACTATGTGTTCCCTCTGCCCTCAAGATAGGAGTCAACATTTCTTTAAGTCAGAAAAATGTGCTGGCTTCAGGCTGCCTTTCAAAATACATGCTGTAATGGTAATGGAGCCCTGTTACTTAGGTCCTGGTTCCAGTGGCACACAGGATTTTTTTCTCCTTGAGTGGGACAGGAGATGAGCAATGCCTCCGCAAGTCAGTTCTGGAGCCAAATGTGAACTGGCTGCCCTGGCGGGTGAGGTGTGGACACGTGCAGAGCATTTACAGCACGCTGCAAAACTGCAGAACCACAACCTCCTCCTGAACTCAAAGTCAGATGATTTTGGCAGAGAATAGTGCTAATCTGCTGCCTTGGATTTTCATTTTTTGCAGCACATCTCTGATCTGCTTTCTGAGGGAAAAACAAAGGCAATTAAAGAAGGTTGATGGGGGGGCCAGTCTATCTTTCCAACCCACATGAGAGATCATGATATTTTTGTTGTTTGCTTTTTTCAGAGAAAAATACTTCAAAATACTACCTCTGATTTAGTGGAAAGTGTAAGATTAGACATGCAAGAAGCCTCGTACTCAGTGCCCAAGTTCCTGCCTATTAAGATGAATGTGTTGGTTCATCCGGCAGAGAGGTGTAGGAGCCCTTGGGAAGCGCGGAGATATCGCAGCGAGTTCCTCACTGCCACCACAAGGGGCCAAGCTTGGGACACCAGAGAGTGTGGTGGCTGGGTGAGCCCTTAGGGACTCCAGGCAACCAGCATTGACTTAGATTTTACGGCGTATGTTTTGTGACATACGACTTTGCACAGATAAGCCCAAGGGTCGGTAAAGTGCAAAAGCTGGCTGTAAGCATTCAGCTGCAGCTCAGGACATGCCTGCTCTGGGGTCTTCTAAGATGCAAATACGCTGTACATTCATGATGCTGTTGGGCACAGCAGCAGTAATGCTCAGTGATACACACTCCTGATTTTGACGATGCCTCCCTTCTGAAAACATGGGTCTCAAACTATTTGCCAAAGCATTCCGCCTGGTGAAAGTCTGCCAGGCAGGAAGGAGGGGGAGAAGGACTGCAATCCTGAGCCCGTCAGCAAGCAATTAAGGTCCAGAGAGAGGAGTTTAAAACCCAAGGTGAAAAAACATTGCAGTGCTGTATTACATGACTAATAAAGGAGACAAACATCATCAAATATCCACAGTACATTTATAGGCTTTATTTTAAGTTTTGTAAAGTGGGTTAGACACATTTGTATTCATTAAGGAGATAAAAACCCTTTTGCTGGAACTCAAGTGTTTTATTTAAAAAGTTTGAGTTTTATAGGTGGTGAAAGAACCATAAACACAGCAATGAAATGGTCAGAGAAAAAAAATGTCAGTTGTGCAAACTGCTTTAAAAGAGCAAGAGCATTTCTTTTTCTTAAATCGCTATTTAATGGATTAATGTATTATTAAAAAAGATAGATGATATACATGGATGGGAAAAAGCCCTGGGACTAGGCTGTCTTCTCTCCTGCTTAATATAATTTGTCTCCCAGTAGCATTTAGAGGCACTGACTGAGATTGAGGCCTCTGTGAGCACCGTAAAGAGGCAGTCCCAGCCTGGAGAAGCATCACTTCGAGTGGAGAATTATAAGTGAGGGTGGGGAGAAGGGAAATAGGGCCTCCTATTTAAAAATGGACATGATGGTTACAGGTATGACTGATGTGAAGTTGCAGAGCTTGAAGCAACCCCTTTTATTTTGATGCCTAGTATGAGCAGGGCTACTAGGAATAACCTTATTGTCTTATTATTTACTCCCTTTCCAGGTCATGTTTTCCCTCTCCTCTGCAGTTTCCTCCACTGTATCCCTCTCTTGCTCTGCAGTTTCTCTTTCCCTGGTTCTCCTTCCTTCCTCTCTCCTTGGTTTCCTGTCTGTAGCACTCAACTCCCCACACTTTCCCTTCAGAAGTTGTCAGCCTTTTTCTATTATACTACCTCCTCATCATCCACCCACTCCTGTGGCATCTTTTTTGTATTATTTGGCAGTTTTGAAAAAGGGTTTATGAAATAAATGATATTTATAACCTGAGCATGTGAGTAATTTGCTAAAGATCTTAATTACCTGACAAAAATAAGATAATCAGGAAGATTCAGTAGGGATTAATCGTGTTGGGAAACCTAGGAAAGTTTTTCCATTTTCTGCACCTGGTTGGACCTTCCAAATGAGCTAGCAGGCGTCTTTCCAGCAGGCACGGGAAATTGTAGTTTAAAATAGATTGGCTTTAGAAACAGGGTACTTTTTTCTCTTTTTTTTTAAAATGAGGGCAAAAAAGGTACGTGACTACAGCCAAGTTACTGCTTTGAGAAGCATTTGTTGTAAAAGTTGCAGAACTTCGTGTAACACTTCTTGCAGCAGGGGTAGACCATGCAATGTTTTTTAACAGCACACCCATGGGTTATGCCATACCAAGATATCCTTCTCCGTGAATCAAGTCTCTGAGTAACTACCTTGCTTAGAAGTTACTTTTGGGGAGCAGAGCTCAGGTAAGATGCAGATCTGAAATGACATTATGGGGCTTTACTTGACCCATGAGCCCTGCAAGCGTAGATCCGACAAGCCTAACTAAAGGTAGCTACAAGGTAGCTCTGTAATTATGTCCCACCAGCCCTTCTTGGTATAGGATTTCATGGTCATTTCAGTGTTGAAACTGTTTCCTTTCACAGGTGTGTTAAAAAATAGATGGAAGACAGGATACTTTGCAGGTGCCCTTGAAAAGCAACTTTTAAATTTTTAACAGGGTAATATTATTAATCATGGAGAAAGAGAGGATGAGCATGAGATTTCTAGAGTATTTTCCTGCTCTACAGCACAGGCTCCCTCTGAACAAATCACTGAATCTCTTAGTCCCTGAATTAACCATCCTTCGAAACAGGAATAAAGTATTCCCTTTTCCATTTTGTGTGCCTTGTGTATTTCAGTTGTAAACTTGTTGAAAAACAGTCTGGCTGGTGTTACTCCCTCATCTTGTACCTCACTTCTGTAGTGAAAAGAGGAATCTGTATTAGAATAAGGAAAATCATACCCTCTGAGTGTTACTCTTTCTTTGCTTCACTTTTAATTTTCATGTTAAAATGGTCTCCAGCCTTCCTCCTGACCGCTATGCATTTAAAATAAAAGCACAGATTCTCACAGCTCTCTCCAGTAAGAAGAAAAGACTCTGGGCCAAATCTACCCTGGAATTAAACCAGGGATATGCATGTTGTTCATCCTGCTGCTTTTGCAAAGTAGGTTTCTTTTTGCCTTTTTTTGCGTTTATTCCCAGGGATCTTCTATTGTGGGTCACAAACATATGCCAGCTCAATGGTCCTTCAGTTTATTTTTCTCTTCCTGCAAGGTAACCATTCATCCATGGAGTAATTTCTTTAAATGAGGCATTTTAATCCAAATTGCCAGTTAATACCTGCAGGGCTAGCTTCCCTCCTGATCAGCTCTGGAAATTAAGGGAAGCTTTGAATGCTGCTGTAAAGTTTTGCTTGCAGAAATTCTGAAGGGCTTTTGAAACACAGAGCAAAATTGGTAGGGCAAGCTCCGAAGCTTCGGACAAAATGCAAAACTGTAGGAGGAGAGAAAAGCAAAGTGTCAGATTAACTTTGTATTCTGGTCTGTCAGGTGGTATGGGTCTGGGGTTGGACTCTGAAGGATACTGTAAGTACAAATGAGGCTGGGGTCTCACTGTACTGTACTTGTTCATTAATGTAGAATGAGCAGTGTTAGGCTCTTTTGTGCCTTTTCCTCTTAAGCTAACCAATTACCTGATTGTTATGTATGGTACAGTAAAACTGAATGATCATCCCACTTCTTCTAATTTATGTGTTTATATAAAGGCAGCTACTGTATTTTCCAGTTAAACTTGAAGGGACTAGGGCAAGGATCTGTCAAATTATGTCTGTGCAAGTGTGTTTCCTTTGAAAACCTAAGCCGGTCTTCAGACCACCACCTGAACAGCCTCCCATATCAGAGCACATGTGGAATTTGAGGGGAAACTTCCCTCTGTGTATCTATGTGACTTTGACTTATTTGTAAATACTAATAGATCACAAGGGCACAAAAAAATCTCTTTAACTAAGTGTATTACCAAGAAAAATCATACGAGTCTGTTATTACATATTCCACTGGAGCTGCAGCTGAATCAATAGGATCCTCTTTGAAAATTAGAAAGAAAGGCATCCGTTAGACCCCAGTGTGATGATTCTTCTAAATGGTGGTCGTTGTCCCTGTGCAATAGTGAACAAGAAGGAAAGCATGTGGACACAAGCCAAGGTCAAATAAACAAACCAGCTAAATCTGTGTCCTGTTGCTCTGTTGGATGTCATGGCTTCTGTAATCTGTGAGGAGGAGAGAAAGCTCCTGAACTTTATTGGAAGTATTTTTAAGGTTTTAAGCTTGCAGTCCTACCAAAAAATCTGTATCTCCATTCCCCCTGCTATTTCCCACTCTGTACAGCCTCTTCCGTCTGCCAGCAGATGCACTTTAGCCGTCAGCTAGATTAAGAAATTAATACTGAGTAGAATTAAACAAGAAAAACGGCACCTGTAATTCAAAAGGCTGTAAGTTACCAACCAGTGCTGTACAATTAAAAATGTCAGTAATTGTCATTGTTCTCTAATCACTCATTCATGGCTTTTTCCTTTTAGCTTTATTACAAAAAGAAAAATATAACTACCTGTTGATAACCACTGCATGGTCTAAGGACTTGGCACACCGTTAGATTGGGGGGGGTTAAAGCTGTTTATATTTTCTTATAAATAAGCACAAAGCATGTAACAATGCCATTCCATTTATTGGACTCAACCTTTAAGCAATCTCTCCATAATTGCACTAGAAAATGTTCAGAGCAATTTGCCAGGCACCTATCTGGGACAGTAAGTGTCCCGAATAAAGTATGATTGTTGTGCTCTGAGCACCAATAATAAGCAGAGCACTGAGTGTTCTTGCTTTTAAAGCAAAATATAATTGTTTCTGGAATATGTGCATTTGAAAAAAACCTCTGGGTGCTTTAACTGATTATAATTTATTTTTATGTTTTAACTTTGGAATAATGCAATTACATAATGCAACTATGGGGAAGGGATGAGTTAAAGGGAGATTGTAATTACACTCAAAATAGAAAAAAAAAAATCGTGTGTTTTCTGTCATCCCAATTAATTTAGCTGTGGTTGTACAAATTCTGCCTTCTAAAATGGCATTTTAGCTCAGGGTGGTTAAGAGATGATTGCAGTTTTGCTTAGAGTTTTGCACAATATGGAAGTGCTGCTAAACCCATGCAAATTTTTGTGGAGATTTCAGCAGGTTCTGACTTTGGTTCCCTGTTTTCCACCTCTACAAATACAGATTCAGTTACAGTACCTGTGCAGATGCCTGAGACTGACCACTGTGATATGTACGATTCATTTAGTCCAAATTAAAATCTACCATCGTCTTAGCCATCAGCTCTACCTGACGATGGCTAACAGATAGCTCTTTATCTTCTCCTTTTAAGCCTTTCTTACCACCCTATTTTACTGTGACAAATACCAATGTCCTGCCTTTTATTTAAACCTTAATTAGACATAATTTTATATTGGATATTTCTAGAACCTGCAGGTACTTATTTTCTAAGAGCTTTAAGATACGGCCCTCTGTGTGCATCCTAACAACTGAAATGCTTTCTTCTAAGTTCTGTCAATCTCTTTGTATCTTTGATTGCTGCAATGCTATTTTCTTTGTTCTCAACAAATATAATCATTCCCCAAACTGCTGCTGCAAAGGTTTTTTGTCCAATGCATCAGTTGACTATATTATATTCCTCTTTGCAACCTAATTCCATCTTCCCTACTCTGTAATTTATAGATGGCTTTCAGAGATCCTCTCTGCACCCATCCAGTGCTTAGAGTCCAGTTCCTGCTTCAGACTAATCACGAGTAACTCAGTCCACATATTAGATTTCCAGACAAGAATATTCATACCTCCTGCCGTCAACAGGCCTTGGGAGGAATCCCTCATAAGCTGCTTCTGATTTACCTCATTATTTGCCTCCAGGTTCCACTTTCAGCCCAGTGACTCTCTGTATATTGGAAATGGCAAGATCCATTTTCACCTGGGGGCAAGCTACACATTTACCTCCGGAGGAGGCGTGCGCACAGGCAGTTCCCATGGTTCAGTTAATGTGCTGGAAATCTCCCCTCCAGCTTTTCTCACGGTAACTTGTTCAAATAGCCACACCATCAAGCTTCACCTGTCAGCCTCACTTTTGCTTTGAGCTCGGCTCATTTCTCTGGTCTCCCTCAGTTCACACACTGCAGTGGAATATTTAAACTGAAAGGAGCTTTCTGTGCAGTTAATTATTTCACCATAATGTTTCTTTTCATTTTTTTATCATAAAACTTTTTCTTCCAAATAACATCTTAAAGGGCAAGGGTACAAAGTAAAACCAGATGCTTTCAATTGCTGAAGCAAGGAGGCTGCAGTGAAGCTTCTGCTTAACAAAATGGAGAATAAGAAAGCATGTTTTATTCTATCATATATTAAAATTAAGGGAAGAGGGCCTCATTTGCTTAAAGATTGTCTATTAGTATTCACCTGGTGGCAAGCAGCCTTAATCTCACACCATTAATGAAAACAGAAGCTCATTAAATAGTCATTCTTTTTAATAGCGACAGGAGCCTGGGTTTGAGCAGCACTGCTCTAAGTTCCCATGTAAATTGTTCATGATGATCACCAATAACAGAATTTCTTGTACCTCTACCCTCTCCTAAGAGCTTTCATTACATATGTAATCACTTATGAATGCCAGGCAGGGAAAGAGCCTTGCAGACAAGGGAAAGAGGTTTCACCGTCAGATTTCAGATGTTAGAAAACAGGAAAGAAGCTGTTGGATACAGAGCAGGTGAAATAAGTAATTCTTGAACAGGGGAGAGGTGTTCAGAGAGACACAAGAGCTTTGGAGCTGGGGGCCAGTGAGTGTTCTTAGTTTTTAGCCAGTATTGCAGTGGTCTTGAAACAATATGAGGCTGGTTGAATTTCTCTGCTTTGGCAGCTGCTGCTTGGCCTCTCATTAACAGACGTACCAAGCCAACATGCTGTTGATTATCTCCCTCTGGCCATTGCTATGCCCTCCCTCCCTCCAGATGATTTAGCCATTAACTCCACCTTGTTGCTGTGTAGGCTGGTTGTCAGCACTACCTGACTAGTCATGTGTTAAAGACTTAAAGTAATGGACAAGGTGCTCTTACAGTCATTTCAAATCCACAGCTAAAGTTCCCATTCTGTTTCAAATGTTATAAAATGTTCTTTACTCTCGTTATAGTTCTCATCTGTTCCACTGCTTTGCATGGCACAAATCACTACCTTTATTTCATGCAGCTGAGTTGCTTGTGGCTCTTCTGATGAACAACTTCAGGCCATGTGGCCCTATTCCTTATTTAACATTATTCTGTTCTCTCCTGTACCGTTTCCTCTGTTATGGATGTCATTGGGCCAGGCATTGTTTGTTTCAGGTATGCATGTGGGAAGATTGCTTAGTGCTACTCCTTAGACACGGTTAATTCTGCCAGATTTTCTAGGTCTCTTGACATTGCTATATATAGTTCCTTAGTAATAATATTATCAATTATTTACATTTTAATTAGTGCTTGCATTAATTACATGATCCTTTACTGCAGGGGGAAAGAGATCTCAGTTTCCACAGCTATATGACCATGGTTTGTCCTCAGAGGCCTAAGTTTTATTTAGCATCAAGTGGCATCATTGCTAATACTCATCAAATAGCCATCATCCTATGGGTATGCTTCTGTGGGTACTTGCTGTCTCAGGACATAGCTTCTCTAAGAAGTTAGTAAAGGTTTAGATCACTTGACCAGCCTCCAGTGGGTGGGAGCTGACACACTCCTAAATTCTGTCAAGACAGTTTTGTCCTCCCTGCTGCCAGTCCCAACACAGGTGCTACTGGGATCCCTAGCAGCAAATGTGGTGGATGTTCATGCTATAATAAGCATAGCTGCTCTCTGACTCCTTCCACACACCCCATCCTCTTGCCCAGACTGCTGGAAGGGCTGGGCAGGGGAGGGCTCTGGGAAGGTCCTGTGGGATTATGTGCTTACTTCCTTAGGAAAGATCCGCAGAAAGATCTTTCCATACAGGAAACTAGGATCTGAACTCACTATACTGAAAGCAGGAGCTGAATTTTGGTTTAGCATGCCAGATGAGCCAGCTGTCTAATAGAAAACCTGGCTGAGAAAGGTTTGGGAGAAGATCGGAAGAAGGTTAGCGTGACATCCCAGTAATGACCCTCGTTAGCTCTTCTGTGCTTCAGCCTCTGTTGCAGATTGCAAATAGCTTTTTACAGTTAAGATTTGCATCAGTATTCATACTTCTGCTGTGTTATTAGCTATTGCAGTTGCTTTGGGTGACAAAATCGTCTTCTGTGTTTAGCACTCACTGTTACATGAGGTAGATTAGTACCCTGTCATGTATAGCAGAAAATGCTGTGGCCAAATGCAGTGTACGCATTTTCACTAAATGTACTATTAATGTTCTTGTACTGTGTAAAAACTGGGTTTGTTATAGCATGCATGCTGTGGGCAGTTCTTTCTGTGACTGTATCAAGCCAGTGGATTTTGTTTGGTGAGGTTTTTTTTCCGGCAACCAGTGTTAGGGTTTTTTGGTCAAAATGGGATGTAATGAAGATTTTGATTTCTTCCTCTCTTTCTGCTACCACATTCTTTACTAACTCCAAGGGTTTTGATGCTCACTGTTTTTTCTTTTGTGTGCTGCTTTGCAGTTTGAAAATCGAGTCTGCCCATAGATAAAGCAGCAGGGAGAATTAATGTTGCTTTATATTTTCTCTGCATGGAGAGTGAAATGTTACCCATAGAGGGCTAAATCCTGTTGGAAGAAAGGATTTTGTCCCTTCAGTCCAGAGAAGCAGAGCAATTCATTCTACCCTGGTTGCCCTCTTGCCTATAATGTACTATTTCGCTGTAGCAAGCACCCATCAGTACTTAAGACTGAGAACAGCTTTTTAGTATAACTGAACTAAGGTGACAAATTAAAAATAAATTCTATTATAGCTGCTTTGTTGGTTCAGGGAATAATATGAAGGGTGGCTTTACAGGGACAACAGTAAAGGAGCTGTAGCTCTTCCCTTCTATTCCTTGTCATTACTTATCCCCCCCACACTTCATCCCTGCCCAGCCACATGGTACAAGCAGCATTTGTGGGCAGGCTCTTGTCAGCATTACTGATGCATCCCCCACGAGTGACTGATCGTGGTGATTCACACAAGCTCTGTATCCAGTCTCTGTGATGCTATGTAATGGCACGCCTCACCCATGGAGTTGTACATTTCCATTACCCAGGTACTAACACTATTTGTAAGAAAATAAAAACTAATTCTCTCTTTCTTTATTTTGTGATGATAGTCACAGGGCGTCTTTCCTGGAAGCCACAACTAAATTGTTCTTCCTACAAAAACACGTCATTTTTATAGCTAATTAAAAGCAGTGAAACACAAAAATGAGCACAAACATAGATACAGAGAATGATATGTCAGCAGTAGGACTATGTCCTGACACAATGCCCCATAGAAAGGAATGAAATGCATCCAGGATGTATATGAGGGGTTTTTTGTCTATACAGTAACAAAAAAAAAAAAAAACCAAACAAAATTTGGGATTTTTCATAGGATCTTTTTGCACATATTAACAGCATTTTGTACTTTAATTTCACTGGATAAATCTGCTACCTTGGTTTGGTCAGACCCAACCAAAACAGCAACAACAAAAATTTGAAGCGGTCTGGCTCAAAAAAATTTGATTTGGGCAAAATAGCTTTCACTGGAAATCTAAAGCTTCCATGGAAGCATATGCTTTTCAGTGCAGTAAAATTAAAAAATTAATCAAAGTCCTGCCTTTCCTCCAGAAGTGGTTCCAATAGAACATGTTGAACGAATCCTGTTTCAGCTGCCCAGAGCTAGTGATAGTCATAATCACAAAGGGAATAAGAACATGAAGGAATAATCATAGCATCATAATATTGCTTTTGGAGGGATTTTGTCTTCTCCTAAAAATCTGCATTTCCTGATTCTGCTTCTGCTTGAGGTTGATGGCTGAATTCCTACTAATTTGAATGGGAACCACAGCCTACCTGATCTATGACAAAAATGTAACCATAACACAATTGCAGTTGTTACTCCCGTTCTTGTGAGCTAGCAATGGATGTTGTTGTGACCCATTACAAGTCCTTTCTTGGTATGCAAGATTTAAACAAAATGTCAAGCAATGACCCGCCAGTTTGGAGGTGGTGATTCCACAGCACTTGCATAGATTTAAACTGCACTAAATGGTTCAGAGGGGTTGCAGCACTCTCTATCTTAGCTTGCCTGCAGTAAGGCATGTTGTTTTGTAACTAATTACATAGGATTCATGTTTGCATGCAATAAAAACATGCATTTTACAAGCATGGCATTAGATCTTTCATGTGGTCATGGTTTACATTATTTCTGTGGAAATACGTGATACGCTGTGATCCACAAAGCACTGTACACATCCATTAAATGTTGCATGAACACCAACACCATGGGGAACATAAAATATTGAATCTGAGCAAATGGATAGCTCAGAGTAGGGGAATGCAGAGTTTTTCACCTGTAGGTCACCAGTTGAAAAAACAGTTCAGATTAGTGCCAACACCATAGCAGACATAACTTTGCAGGTGTTCATTGGCTGAAATGAATTATGTCCTTCAGCTTCTGTTGGACAAAGGGTTTTATCACACAAGCCACAGTTGTTTGTGGCACCCATAAGACAGATCATTGTTTCTGTAGAACAGCCAAGGTTTAAAAAGTCTTGGAGATTGTGAACTTTCCAGGCGTGTCTAGGATGGGGTCAGAGTTTTAAGACTTGAGAATTTTCCCAAGCCCTGGGAAAAGATCAGGTGGCCAACAGAGAAAAGTGTTTGGGAGTGGGCTGTGCAGTCACATCACTGTCTCATACTCCCTATAAGAAGTGCCAGGGCAGCGCATACCACCTGGGGCTTTCTGCTCAGTGCCTCCTACTTTGGAAGCCTTTCTGAACTAGTCCCACTCCTGGTTCTTCTTTGCTCTTCTCCCACTGTTTTGCTTTAGGTTTTTGTGGCTGTTCCTGCCTGCAAGGGAGCGGTCACTGATGTGCTGCTTAAGCTCAGGAGACGTAAAGCAGACATTCTTATGACCTTGACCGAGAGACCCACGAAGAGACCATTTCCATAATGACTGCTCTTTGTGGCTCCCAACTGGATTCATGGTTATTCGTTCCTCATTTGCCTGATCTATGAATTTCTTACTCATCTCTTCAGCACAAAAGTACAATTTCTTCTCTGACTGATACCATCTGTACTGCCTTCACCAGAGGATCTCTTTGATACTTTGGTATGAATATATCCTTATCTGTATCTGCATCTGTCTTCAAGAACGCATCTGGTTTATTGCTGTTCTTTGGATGCCATTTTGTAACAAAGAAAGCTCTCTTTCCGCCAAATCTCAACTACGGTAACAAATATAGCTGTCATACATCTTTATTGTGGCCTCATAAAGCCTGTCCTTTAGGCTGTAATGGAAAGATTAGAGTACTGATATCTGATAGAATAAACTGCTATGATCAAAAATCTTGAAACCTGTGAATTTTGGAAAGTGACAAAAATCTGCGCTGAAGGCACAGCCAACACTAAAGAGTACAGTTGCTTCTCTGAAGGTCCTGGTGTAGCAGAAATGCGTAGGATTTAATGTCCCTAAGACGCTAATAGAACTGGTTTCTAAAAACCCCTATGAAATCAGCATTGCTCCCTAGGTATAAATAAGTGTGAGGGCTGTTGATCCATGGACAAGGGAGCGAGATTGGAGGATAAATAGTATGAAATGTGGGTAGGAGGAAACTTCTGGCTCCCAACTCCTCCCGTCTCTTGGTGACTGACAGGCAAGAGCAATGTGCAATGTCTTATCTCCCTCAAAGACAGCTGTTGCAGCTTAGTTGTCACTGAGGTCTGGGCTAAGTGGGAGCTGGGACCCCACATCTCTTAGCAGGGCAAACGGGCTTTCAGAGGGAGCAGATCATTTTGCACGTTGCCTTAAGGCTTGTAGAGGGGCAGAAGAGAAGATCCCACCTCTGTGAAAGCATCAAACCCACATTCCATCCCGGCACCTGGACATCTTGCATTTGCTTCATGCTGGTGTGTACGTGGGTGCCTGTGTGAGTGCTACTTTCCACTAAGAGGCGAGGCTAGCTGTAGCTAAATAGGGCATTTATTTTGCTGCCCTAAAAAAGGAGCCCTGCTTTCCAGGAGCTTGTGGGCAAGCCCAGCACCCCTCTCATCTGCCTACTCTGCGTGGTGTAAGCAGCCTGTTCGGGGCACAGAACCACAGGGGAGTGCTTGCTGCAGCAGCTGCTCGCCCAGCACAGGAGGGAGCACGTGTAGCACCTTAAGGCTAAACTTCTGCCTTCTCCTGCTCATCCCTTGGCATGGGAGCAGCAAAAAACTCCCTCTTTGCTCTTCAGACTGTAGGGAGGGGTTGGTGTTGTGACAGGTGTTGGTGAAAACGCAGGTGAAGGTGAGGGAGGTTCAAGTGCCCTTACATAGCCGAATAAGGGCATTGCACTAATCAGTCCTGCATTTTTTGTGTGAATCCACATCTTGCAAACCTAGGAGAAGTAATCGCACATTGAAAACCCATGAAGGAAAGGAAAAGCACATCAGAGAGAGGTGACATGCGGATTTTGCCAGCCCAGCAAACTAGGTTTTGTAGGGAACTAAAAATCATCATCAAAACAGCTGGCTTATTTACTCTGCCATGCTCATAAGCAAGAGAGGCTGTTCCAAGGGATGGCTGCAAAACTGCTTTTTTAGAAACTGCAAAACTGCTACACCTGTGGTTTGTGTCTATTTTGTGGCTAAAAGTCACATTTGTTTAATGACTGGGGGGAGTGCTGGGGGAGATAATGGCAAAAACACATTTGATTTCTCTTTTTTAACTGAGCCTGGGCAAGCAGAAATGGACACCTCTGCTGTTGATTGTAGAGCAGATACGCAGTGGCACAGAGCACTTTGGCATCTAGTACATCCGCTGCTTGCCTAAATTTACAAGCAAATGAAATTTGTAAGAGCACTACAAGGAATTCTGAGTAGATCCCATTCCTCTGCTCTACGGTCATTATGCAGCACAAAATTAGGCGACCTCAGCTAGCAGCTGATGTCACCAGCACACATGAGCCCTAAATATTGCACAGGCTGGAGGAAATTCCCCCGTTATTTTCCAGATTGTCTGTGGGAGTAAAACAACAACAACAAAAAGGTAATAAAATGTACAACTCGGAGAGCATAGTCTGACTTGCAGATACAGCTTGTCGCTGCAGTATCGAAGCCCCCACTGAATAGAAAGCCGTATCTCTGTACCTTTGCTGCGTGCTGCTCTGGAAACCTGGCAGAGCCACCCGAGCATCCCAGGCAGGCAGGCAGGGCAGTGCTGCAGTGCGCTCCCCGCAGCGCCGCGCTGAGGGGCTGCAGCCATCCTGCAGAAAAGGAGATGCTCGCAAACACCTCCCTGCACAACAGGTTAACGAGAGCTTATAGGTAGCATCTGGCTTTAAGTTGGGTGGGAAGAAAGTGTGGATACTTGTTTAGATGTCTTAAAATGTATTGTTGACGAGAGTTGGGGAAAAAAAAAAAAAGAGTCTCTAGAGATATGAATAAAGGGAAAAATGTTACTCACTGGGGTTTAGAGAACAGAGAATGGCAGGAATTAATTCACCCCTCCTGCAATGAGCTCTCCTTAAGGTGTGAACTCTGACTACATGGATTTCTCTGCCAGATTGGGAGTAGAAATCACAAGCTTTAGGCAATAATTCAAATTGATTAGCACATTCTTGCTTCTTCACACCAGCATCTTGGTATTGACATCAGCGTTGCAGAGCTGCTGGGAGGCAGCAGATGCCCAGGCCCTTGCATCAGCTCTCAGTGGAGGAGGAATTAGGCCACATCCTAAGTGGGCATTTTAATTGTCCTTGTTTTAATTACAGGTACTCACCTGTGCTAAAATGAGGTGGTCAGAGAGCACCCTGGGAAGTCTGGCATTCTTCAAAGAGTTTCACCTGCAGCAAAACCTGACTCTTGGCAGAAACTCATGCTTGCAGGACTGAAACTACCAGCAGTGGGGCTTCAGCCTCTGCTCTGCCTTGTGTAACATGTTCATCCTGAGAGGCCTTCGTGGAAAAGCCCTTCTCGGCATGGCACCAACACCATCAGCATCTGTCTTCCCAAAAGGTACAGAGTTGCTTTAGTGCTATGAAAGTGTGAAAGCTAATATGTACTAGTGCTTTTTTTTTCTTCTTTTCTTGAAATAGATAATTTTTAAAATGGAAAATAACATGCAAACCCTACTTTCAAAAGGAATTATTCTAAATATGTTAAGGAAACTTTTTCTCCCTTTCTTCCACTAGTGGAAACAATTCACTTAATTATATCTGAAAGCAGATATAGTCCCTACTTGCTTCCTATGTCCTAAAAATGTTTTAGAGTAAACTTTGCTGTTTGTTTTGGTGGAAAAAGAATTGTCCAGTTCCTCCCTTCAGTCATGTTTTCTTTATTTACTAACTTGTACTCTGG
Source organism: Phoenicopterus ruber ruber (assembly GCA_009819775.1). Taxonomy (NCBI): domain Eukaryota; kingdom Metazoa; phylum Chordata; class Aves; order Phoenicopteriformes; family Phoenicopteridae; genus Phoenicopterus; species Phoenicopterus ruber. Next base: position 11,167,536 of record CM020221.1, on the reverse strand, counting down.
GAATGTTCAAGTTCACTTGAGGCTACCTAAAGCTGAGAAAATTCATTGTGTATCTGTCTGAATAATAGATGCTCTTTCAGAAAACATCAAGGAATGTTTTCAAACCTTTTCCACATGAAAAATGTTTCAATATTTTTCATTGAAACAAAAAGCCAAACTTCATTCAGCCTGAAACATAGTATTTCTTTATATGGTGTGCTTTAATGGTGTTTATTTTATTTCAAATGAAATTGATACAAATTTTGACGTTAGAATCAGAAAATCAGTAGGTTTCATTTTGAAAATATCTTTTCACGTGTTCACTGCATTTGCTAATGGTGTTGAATGTATTTTTTTCACCAAAGAAACATTCAGAGGAACTATTTTACTAAGCCTTGTGTCTTAAAACTTTTTAAACTTTGTAGGTAATGTTTCTTAGTAGATGGAGCCAAAGATCATGAACTCCTTTGAGCAGAGATTAATTTCATTTTTGCATCTGGATTGAGTTGGTTGGTCCAATTAAAATGGGTACTGGGAAAATGCTTTTATCAGGTTCCTTTACACGTTCACAACCACGTGGAAGAAACATCCTCATCAAATACATGTTCTTTGGCAATACATTAATCTCTTCTTTAAAATTTCTTTAGCAATTAACAGTCATGAAATCAGTAATTCTAGCTATGCACAAAAACAAGGTTTTAAAAATTATTTTAGGATGTTATTTTTTTCTTCACGACTGCACGTCTCCCAGAAAAAAATTCAGGAGTAAAAAAATGATAGGATTTATTAAACATCTAGGTTTGAATTCTTTTGTCACTTATTCATGGAGATGCTGATGAATATTTCACACAAAACCTCTAACAAAATTATACTGTTTTGACCATCGGAAAGTATTGAGGTGAAAATTCTCTTCTCTTGAAAAATTTTCAGCTTTACATTAGGAAAAAAAAAATTGAGGGAATAGCTGCTGTAATGCTTTTATTTCAGAAGCATTACTTCTATAGCATAGTTGGTCTGTAATAGTGTGCCTACACGTTAAAGGTGTGGAAGATTTAATGATACATAAAAGCTGAGGTGGGATGATAAGGACAGAAAGATTGATAACCACAATTGTTGCTCCTTTGAATTGTTGGGCTTAACAGACTTTATTTTTTGAACAATGGATGGCAGGCAAATAATAAGAGAGTGACACAATATCCAAACAGTTTTCCTGTACTGGCCAGATAAGCTAGAAATGCTGGTAATGCGATCTATGGGGTTTTTAATTGACTTTTCATGAATAAAAAAGCAATTAGAAAAGGGAGCAGAGAATTTTTTAAGAATAATGACTGTCAGGACTTCAAAGAGCTACCACACTTTTCAACTTTGAAGGAAAGTAACATCTTATAACAAAAAGCAGAAAATGAGGGAATTTAATGCTTGTTCTGGTTTAATGATGTTTTGTGGTTCCTAGACTGTTTTAATAGTTATATCATGCTTACCATTTTATGTTAGGCTGAGCTATGAATGTTAATAGTGGTTTAACCCTCCTGGAATGTCAGTCACTGGCATGTTTCATGTGACATAGGGACTTGCACTTGGTTTGTATAAATGGGATAGCATGTCTTTCTTGGAAGCAAAACCTGCAAGGATCTACATGAACAAAGCGTGTGGCGTGTGCTTTAAAACACTTCAATGAACACATCTCATTCAACATGATCTGTTTTTCTAACCTAGTTGGGCAATTATGTATATGAAGGAAAATAGGATGAATGCATGTGTTCTTAAATTTCAGCATGTGGAGGTTTCTTAAGGCAGGAAAAAATAGGGAATTCCTGATGTCCAGGACAGATGGACCCTGAGAAGCCAGAGGGTGCTGATGTGTAAGCTTGCCAGTGGCTAGAATGGGCTCTGAGGAGCCCCTTCCCTTGCAAGGTAATTGGAAAGGAGTTGTTTGTGCTTGTGGTTTTCCCTTTTGAGGGGCAGGAGGAGAAGAGAGGCAAGTTGAGGGCACAGGTGGTGGGGCCAGTTCAGCTCTGATTAGATTAGGCTTTCAGAAGCACCTGTGAAAACTCAGTGTAATTTTAATGTCACATCAGTGGGGCTACACACTGTGATGGTCTGACAACGTAGCACTGAATAAAGAAGCTGCTATAGACTGTCTTTTTCCAGTATATCCCCATATAAATATCCTCGGACATTAGAGCAAGTTTTGTTTCTGTTGGTTTTGTCTACCACTTTATATAAAGACTTGAGCTACAGCACAGTCATAAGGGAGGTACCAACCAGGAAAAAAATACACCTCAGGCCCTCTAACAGCTGTCTGCTGGAGAAGAGGAGCAGCAGCTACAAGAACTACAGATGCCTGGAGAAGGCAAAACTGAACATGGGGTGTTCTTGGCAGGGAGGAAGAAAGTCCCACTGTGCTCTCTGCTGCAGTGGACAGTCCCTTCCTCCGCAGGTGCCAGACACATGCCGAAAGGGTGACTTCTTTTAGAGATACAGGTGCCTACATCAGCAGTCAGGATCATGGCACGCTTTGCCTAACTGCAGCTGATTCAAAGGCCCAGCAGCTCTTAAAGTTGTGCTTTTGTGTGCAGCCAGAAGGGTTTGTGTCTTGACAAGGGAGAGCACGTTGGCACCTACTTAACAGTGTCCAAGCTGGTCATTCCAGTTGCAGAAACCCCAAGTGAAGGTGGCACTTGTGATTTTGTTCACTAACTGAGGCTTCTTTCATTCAGTATCGTTGGCATGCATCCACAGCCTGCCTGATGACTGCAATAAATAATACCTCCTTATCCTTGGACATTTTCAGCTATGTACATTTTATCTATACGTAATTTATTTTCTGATTGTAACTGTGAGAGTAAACTGGGATTACAATGTGAATCAAGAATGTCATGGATTGTTCCTTCTCATTCGAAATATAACAGGAAGACATTTTTATTTTTAATCTCATTTGGGGTTCGTAATTTTGAAGTAACGTAGATATTCTTTTACACACACACTAGAGCGCTATTTTTCTGGGTGGTTTTTTTTAGCTTCCAAAACTTGTCAGAAGTCACCTCCTTTCTTTTTTCCTTTCCACTTAATTCATTTAGTGCCCATGAAAACCGTCAGATAAATAGTGTTGCATATCAGAGCACAACCTGGGCAGCACGTAAGCTTTCTGCATCTTGCATGAGATTTTTTTGCCACTGTATTTCTGGCAGAACAAGGGGAATTATTCACAATGAATGGTTTATCTGACAAATTTTGCCTTTTTCCTGTTGGTCCAGAAATTGCCCAAGTAATTTTGAAGCTCTTGGAAGCTAATGCAAGTTATTTTTTAAGCTATCCACTGAATGAGATATATGAATAGCACTTTGAAGATTATACTTGATAGTCAAAATCTGAGATTTATAGTTTAAATAGTGTAGGTCTAATAGTTTGGACTTCAAATGATCTAAAAATGACACACCTACTTGGACATATTAAAATTCATGGTTTAGGTACTAAAAACGTATAAATGTCTGAAGCAGAACTTGAGAAACTAAGATACAAAATGATACTTCTTTTCTGTTTCACTCTGAATTACTGCAAAAACAAAATCTGTTTTATCCTTAAGGGTGAATTGTAATGTTTTATGGGGTTAGGTTTTTGTTGGGGGTTTTGCGGGTTTTAGTTTGTTCAGTTAACATTGCTCAGAAAAGGACCATTCTGTCCATTTTCCCTGAGTGCTGTTGATGACCACCACAAATCCTTGGGCTGCCCAAGACACTGCGTGTGGAAAGCAATGACAGGCTTTTTCACTGTTAAAGAGGATTCGGGGAGATCTTTCTCAGGCCTCTCCTGTGCAGCATAGTTCATGGCCTTGGACACAGAACACAGTGCCACAGTTCCTTTTGGACCCGTTGCACCCTCCCTAGTCAGGTCAGATAATCTTAAATTGAGTGATTTCCATGAAGATGTGCAGTAGCATGACTGTAAGTCACCCTTCCATTTTGGCTGGACAAATGGGACAGCACATGTGCCTCTAGCACCTATTTAAGGCAGAAGTATTTGGCAAGTGCTAAACTGTATGCAACTGCTGTCACCTTTATATTACACTTTATAATTACAAACCTCCTTAAGGTCTTATACCTTTATGTCTTCAAAGTGCTGTGTGAATAACTAATTAAATGAATTACTCATTAATCCACCTGATGTAAAGAGCAAATGTTCCTTTAAAGTGATAGAACATTTCCCAGTCGCTCTTTCATTACAAGGGAGGAGGAGGAGATGACTAAATGGAGAGGTGTGTAATTAGAAGGACCCTCACTTGCTTGGCTGAAGGCAAGCCCTAGTGTTTAAGATGCTTCAGGGCCCATAAAGACATTTCCTCAGCATTCTCTTGCAAAATGGAGTCATCTGTCATGTTCCTGCAAGGCAGCCAAGTCTGAAATGCTTGGTGGGGGGCATGGCTGCTGGACCCCTTCCAATAGGCAGAGCAGGGAATTGGAAACTGCACATTAAACAGCTTGCTTGGCCTTGCATTGGTTTCTCGGGTTCTTTTGCCTTTGCATGATTTGTGCTTCATAGTTCCAGGTTTCCACAGAAGCCTGAGAAAATCTGTAGACCAGCTTGTTGCAGTCTGGACGTGTCATATGCTGTTTGTATCCAATAAATAAGTGCAAAAGCGAGGATATCTGCGAATGGGAAAATGCAAATGTACAGTTTCATGTGGCACTAGGCAGAGCTGCACATAGCGTTTATAAAATCTATGAATTTGCTTTTCTTTAAATTTCATGTATTTGTCATCGGGGGCCTGACATGTTGTACCTGTTTTTCATATCCCCCTTTCAATTCAGCTGCTAGGCTCTGAATCTCCTGCCATACGTAAAAAAAGTTGGAGACTTTACAGTAAAAGCAAAGTACTCTTACTGGTACTTGTTACCTACAAGTCATGACTAAAGCAGGACACAGGGTAAGTGTAATTTTTTTCCACTCTGACTCTGAATCTATATCTAAATTCTACGCTTATTTTTGGTAGCATTTCTTTACTTTTATTTCTGTGTATATGTACACTTGCAAGCGCACACGCATTCAATTACTCTTTTTTTTTTTATGGTGTCATTATATCAGTGGGAATGATCTTGGACAAACAAAGGTGCATAAGTAGTTTAGAGAGGGGAAAGGAGATGAAAATAGCATACCATGGCTGAAGAGATGGTTACCCCAATTGGTAACTCTATTGATGTCAGTGATGTTACTTACATAGGGAAAGAATCTGGTCTGAAATGGGAAAGAAAATTTCCATTACATGCTTACTAGGAGCTATTATAAACAATGTTGTGAAGGGAAGAGGATTTCAAATACCTTGACAGTGTCTAGCTAAATCCTTCAGCTCTCTAGAGATGCAGTACCCAAATGTGTAAGAATCCTTTTGTTAGTTACACGTTTCCATTAAAGTTGAGGGGAGTTTAAGCCTAAAAATGGCTTTAAAAACCATTTTACACATTTAATGAGAAAAGAGCTGTCAAACTAATGTCAAATGATACTGAGGCAAGACAAGGAACTTGGTGATGGCAATAGGGGGACTGAGGTCAGCAAAGACTATTTCTGCTCTTCCCTCCCTTGCTCCTGACACAGGGGACACTCGAGTTGAAGCCTGAGAGGCTGTACGGGCTGGGGGAACAGTGGTCTGGCCAGCTATCGCCAGCATGGACAACGGGATGAGGCAGCACCAGGGCTCAGGGATTGCTACAGTTTTTAACAGCCACCTTGGGAACAGGTTGTGGTTTTGACAGCCACTTCTACTGAATCAACCAAGCTAACGCAGGCCCAAATTAACTATTTTATTTTTGAATCCATAAATATGAATGCAACTATGTCTGGAACAAGACAGAAATTACTACATGACGAGACTAGTACTGTGTAGTGGCCCCAACAAAGAAAAACACTGTAATCCGAGACAACAAAACACAATGTATAAGGAAGGCAATGAGTAGTTAAATAAACATATTTTCATTTTGCTCGATGCCTCAGAGATCTGACTCCTGAAGACCTTTGCACTGCCCAAATTGATGCGATGGTCTCTAAAGGGCTGATTGCTCCCATTAAAAGATGGCTCAGTTAAATGACTCATGTTGGAGGATATGAGTCTCCCCTTACTGCATACAGAAATGAATTGCTGCAACATGCAAAGTACTGCCACATGAAGCTAAGCAGTAAAGCATGGGGACAGATGACATGTTTGAAGTGAAGTGTTGGTCCAGACGAGTGACTGAGTTAGCTTGCTTGAGATATGTCTGTAGAGACACACTCCTATAGACTCTTTTGAATGCAAACCCCCTAGAAAGTTTTACTTCACTTACTCCGATTTCCTTTTCCCTGGCATTTCACTGTTACTTCTTTTTACTTTTGCTATTTTTCTGACCTGCCATCTGCAGATTTTCTGAACCTTGAACAGTAGCTGTGACTTTGCTGTGAGAACTCTGAAACTCATTAACAGAGGACTTAGCTTTAAGCAAATGTCACATCACATTAGTGTAATTGTCGGGCACTAGCTAGCTCTTAGCTTGGCCCATTCATTTGGGCAGAGCTCAAAATACCTCCTTGCTGCATCATAGAGATGTTCTGATGATGCTGATTACTTTTGTCTGCATCTGTTTTGATTGATAACTCAGGCAATTATTAGCATTCTGCACACAGCAGGAGCTTTTCTCGGCTCTTGTCAGCATAAGAGGACAGTGGTGAGGAGGAAGGGAATTTGTAAGCAGTATCCCAGGGAAAATAACCTACAGGGTCTGAAGATACTAACAAGAAGAAGTGTTACTCTAATTAGATGCTGTGCATGTGTACGGTACATTCATATTGCATTATGCTCTTCTTGGGGTGCAGCATTGGGATCTTGCAGTAATCAAGATGAAGATATCTAAGGTGTACAAGCAGCTTTCCACAGCGTTACTTGCATCTGCCTTTACAAGTGAAGGGCAAGGTAAACCAGAGTTTGGGCATTCTCATATGTAGCTGCTGAATCCTTTGTAATGGCTCTTCCTGCACTACCTGTTAATCCATCATTTATTGCAAAGACTGCAGAAATAGCCCAGCGTATTAGTTTGCAGTGCTCTGTAACATTACCCTTAGAGCTCGTCAGAAGGATATACCTTAAAACGGTAGAAGAGCAGGAGGAGGGTGAAGGAGATTTTGGACCTGCCCAGCGTACCAGCAGGTACATTGGTCCAACATTGCTTGACATACTTTGTAGCGTGTGTGTTTGCCTACATAGCCTCTTTCTCCTCCTCCTTCCAATCTACAGTGGAGGCTGTATCCAGCCCTGATGCCAACGGTCTGGCAAATATCTATTCAATCATAGTATCAAAGGAATATTAAAGTCATCATGGCAGAAAACTGAAAAGCAAAGAAACCCTTATTGTGGTTGACATATGACTTTAAGTCTGAATTTCAAAGCATGCTAATGTCTTTTGATAACCTAGATGCTTATTTTGGGCTGGGAGCACTACTGAAAGTGTCCCCAAGTTCCTAGTGCACAGGAACAACTGAGAAAAAATGAAAAAGCTGTTTGAGTACATAAATAGGTGGATGGAAAATGTAGCTCTTGATCCTGAACCGCAAGCAGAAGATTAAGTAGTGAGTGTGTTTTCTTGGCTATGGCAGGCATGCACAGTAAGCAGATAGGAAATGAAAGCAGCAGGGTGAGCTTTTCCGGGGATTTGAGCAATTACAGAATATTGAGATTATTCCTAAAAGAAAGCTGAGTTTTATGTTAAGATTTTCTTCCCTGACTGGACTGAGGTCTGCTGCTTTTTATGAAAATTATGGTCCTGGTTGTGTCATTGAAGGCACATGGTCATCTGAGAATTGAATGCAGCCAGTTCTGCCTGCTTACTGACTGGTGTGGTCATGGAGACGAGGTCTGGGTTCCTCGGTCAGGGAGCAGAAACTCTGATCTCTTGAGTATGGCAAACTGTGGAGAAGGGGGATGTCTAGTCACCAGTGAAAATGAGAAGAGGAAATGTGCCTCATGGAGGCTGCCTGAGATGTGCCCAAGGAGCTTCCTCCCAGCACAGCTCGGCAGCTCCTGAGCGAGCCAAACCACTCGGTGTGTGTAATTCACACAGCTCCTGGGCCTCACATCCAGCCTCTGCCTGCTTCTATGTTTCACAGTTTCCTTCTCGAGGCAAAACTGGGCTTGAGGGTTACACAAGGACTCAGCCTGGAGCACAGACTCTGCCACTGGTTTGCCATGAGATGTAAATCACTGAGACTGGAGTTTGTTCCTTGCTAACTCAAACCCGGGCAGCTCTGGGAAACACAGCTCTCATTTGTGATCTCATTTGAACCTGTGAAGCTCACTGACAAGGATACTGCTAAAATTGGTATCTGGTTTCATGGAGTGCAATAGGATTCAAATCTGCAAACAATTTGGTCCACGCTGGGGCTGATTTTCTCGGTTACATTCGGAAATCTCTTAGCTGAATGCAGTGGATACAAAACAAAGAGAGCGGATCCTTCCCTCTTAGCTTATGTAGCAGATGCACGGTAGAAATTATTTTTTCCTACACCATTTGTTTGCTCTTTTTTTCACATATAACTTTGCGCAAATCCCGCTGGCATTAGTGATAGTGATGAAAAGACATAATGATATCATTTCCCCTTGTTAAATCCAGGACTTGCATTTAGGAGCATGAGAAGGGCATGCCCAAATGAGGGTGATGTCTGAGGCATTGATGGACCTCTACTGTTACTAACTGGATTATACCTGGTGAGCTGTCAGCCGAAAGTTAATGAAAGGGCAATGAGGACCCCATCACAAACAAGCTTACTTGGGGAGAGGCAGTGAGAGTGTTTGCCACTGGTCTGAATTTTAGGGGTCTCAGGTGACAATTTGAATGAGTCATTGTGCCGTTCCACTAGGGAAATTCATACAGTCCATTATCAATTTCCCCTGATGTTCACAACCCTCGTAGGGTTTCTGGTGTCAGTTATTCCTTACCAGGCAAAAAGAATTTGATTTTCATACTCCTTAAGTGAGACAAAGTTGGAGAAATGAATAAGACAAACAAGGTCATCTCCTGAGCATGGTTTTGCTAGTTAGATTCCATTTCACTCACACACAAAGTAATAGCTGGTTTTCTTATTTCATTGCAGCTTTACTTTGCCTCAAAGTAATGGGTTTTTTATTATTTTTTTCAGCCAATATGAAAGACAGACAATAGGGATGAAGCAAGAAAAATGCACAATTCCCTTTAGAGGGAGCATTAATCTCATAATACAGGATTGGTGACTTCTGTTGGGGTTCCAGCTCCACAGTTAGGTATTGATACTTTTTTTTTTTGGCATTAACACCATTGCTAAATAGCTGTTACTGGGGCTTTTCCAAAATGGGATTCTTATGTGCCAGAGTAGGATTCTTTATGTTTTTAGTGTGCGATGGTTAATGATAACGCTGCATCACTGTGTGAAAAATAGTCTTTGGGATGGCTGCCCAGCTCTGCTTAAATGTGAAGGGAATCTCAAAGGAAAATCATTATGTGGCAGCTCTCTTGAAGAACCTGGTGCTTTTTAGTGAAGTACGAAGCACCCAAGTATTAATTTAAAATAAATCTGAGTTACGTTTTCCTGAAACAAGAATCTAGAAGAAAGTAGGTTCTTAGCTACTTGACATGGGGTTTTTTTTAATCTTTTCCATTCTTAAGAAGTTATTAGTAAGTCACTAAGCCATGGGATTCCACTGCCACAGAAATGTGTGGGGCAGTTACCTAAACACCTGTCACTAGACACCTAAGCAGTGTAAATAGCATGGACATGAAGGACTTGTATTTCTTTTCAAATAGTACTGAGGAAAAAGTCACAGGAAAGAATTTCCGTTATCTACTCCATAGCTGTCCTCTAAAAAAACACCTTTGAACTGAACTTTTTAAGTCCATACTCGGCTTGCATAGGTCCATATAGGACAAGAAGAATAGCCCACAATGGAGGTGAATGGAACAGTATCTACAGATTCCCATCTGCGATCAGAGCTGTGCACACATGTAGAAAGGGAGGGAGAGAGATGCTCTTCCTTCTTGTCTGTCCTACTGTCAAATGAGAAAATGAGAAACACACCCCCACATCCCCCCCTGCCCCCCCCCCCCCCCCCCCAAAAAAAAAAAAAAAAAGGAAGAAAATCCCGGTCCAGGAGGGTTGTCTTGGCTGGGCTGTTCTGTGCTCAGAGGTGGGGAGGCTGGCTCCAAACCTTGTGCAAGGACTACTTAAATAGCTCAAAAAGCAAGATCAAAGAGGAAATACTATAATTCTTCACATCACGGGCCAATATAGAGTCTCTTCATGCCATCAGACTTCTCTTAAAGCTAATCCCCTTTCTTCCTGGTGGCCTGTGGAAAATAGTGGGAGGAAGGCAAGAAGAAGGAAAACAAGAACAAGAGCTGGCATAGGAAAGGAGAGGAAGCAGCTGATGACAAACTGCCCCTCTCCCCCTACAGACAGTGGGTTTCACAGAGATACTAAGCTGTTGGGAAAGCGAGAATGAAGTGTCTGTCCCTTTGCAGAAGATGGTCAGGATTACTAAGTCCCATTTAAATAAGGAAGATAGGTTCTCTTTTAAAACAGAATAATCCCTTGTAGTGACCTAAGGGGACTTGATGACCAGAATAACACATTCTTAAACACCAGCCTCTCTAGCTATAGTGTGTGCAAAGGCACAGTGAAAACTTCTGGTGTTCTGTGTATGCTGGCCAATGCTTTTTAAACGTGGCCTATCGGCTGAGTCTAGACAGTGCTCATGCAGAAACCAGTATGTACTGAAAGATGTTATGTTTGCCTACTTTTTTAATACAGATAGGATTTTGGTTTATGCTTTTGATGTACATTGGGGCAAAGAATTAGTGGAGGAAAGTATGTGTTTGTAGTAGATACCATGTAATCAAAAGGGAAACACTGTATGGTGGTAAACCTATATTGATTTGGTATAATTGAAAAGTGGATGTCATGTTACTAGTGGAGAAGAGCTAATGGGATCTATAGGGAACAAACAGATGGAGACTTTTTATGGGTAGGGCTAGTCTGAAAACAGATTTACTTACAAAATAATACCAATCTGTTGCATACAAATCTACTTACAAAATTGAGATCAATAGCGGACACTGTATTTAATTACCAATGATCTGCTTTCATCTGGGATCTCTTCCCACCTCTCCCCACACTCCCAGACTACTCTAAACTCTCACTTTGCATTGGCATCGTGCTTCGTTTTCAATATTGTGACAGACTTTCCAGGCACCTTTTGCATAAGAAAATAACCTTACTCAAAAGGTACTGAAATGAATAAATATGTCCCAAAGAAATCTTAACACAAAAATATCGGGCTTCTCTGTGTGAGCAATAGCTCAAGAGTGGAACCACTTCTCCAGGTGAACCAAAGGATGTTAAGGCCATGCATCTCCTCTGGAGGCTGTGAGCAAAGTATCTATATTTAGAAGATGCTTTTAAACCCACGCAAAGCACTCCTGAAATAGCCTTGAAGTGCAGCATGGTGAAGATTTAGAAGGAAACAACTGTCCTCTGCAATGTTTTTGGATGAGAAGTAAAACAGGATAATGACTTCTTCTGAAATGTCAGGAAAATATTTGTAAGCAAAAGCCTCCCTTCAGGTGGGATATTGCACTTCATGAAGTCTTTTTGACAACCTCAGGTTTGTGCTCCACTAGGTAAGATTAGTGTAGATGAAGATGTACAGATGAGACTTCTATGGGAGCTTATGTGTTCATTTTGAACTTCTAATTTTTCTTCTATCAAGCTCTGTTTGTCAAACAGGGTTTAAATAAGAATTCAGAACATCAAATAACAGATGGCAAACACTAGGATATTAAAAGCAAAAAGCCCAATTGCATTTCAGTTCATATTTCCTTGGAGAATCTTTAATTTTTCTGTTCACTAAGACATTGTCTGACCCATCCTTTGTACAGATCCATGAAATGTATTCAAAGCAAGGCTTCTCTTGGCATCTCCAGTTGTTCTCTGACTATGCTGTGATACTTGTTCATATCGGATCAATCTCACTCAAAAAATAATCTTTGCTACCCCCACTCTGGAAAAAGACCAATAGTTTTCAGGGACAATGGCTCACAAAGCAAGAGGAGGATTTTTTTCTATGTATTCTGTTATGGTTTTTTTGTACCTTGCACAACATGAATGGTATCCGAGACAGTGAACAGTGGGATTTAAGTGACAGTGCTCTCCAGAGAAATGTAAAGTGACACATGGAGCAGTTGGATTTGGTACCTTAGTTCCTCAGGCTGTCTTTCGCTTGCCACTACTAGGAAACTGTCTTCAGTCTTCCAAATAAGCAAATTACTTTGATCTGAAAAGTGCCAGATAGCATTAGGCTTTTCTTAGGAATTAATCTAGATAAAAGGAAGGCTGCCCCTCTAGGCAAGAAAGTTTTGTATCTATAAACTACTGCTCCTCATTCCATGTGGAGCACTACAAAATTAATATATTGCTGATAGCTTTATGTTTTCATTTGCCTACACAGCAGTTACATTCCAGTGACTTCCCCAAATTGGATATTAATGATTCACACTCTGCAATTTGTGTATCCATAAAGTGGAGCTGCATAATCTGAAAAACTGAAGACCATACCTAGGCACTCCCAAGATCTTCCTCCTGATTTACTGGCGGGTCCTCAGTTCAGCCTGATTTAATGGCAGTCACTATATAAAACAAGCCTTGTTGTAGTATCAGCCTAAAGGAGGTGTGTACTAACAGCCCTGTGGGCAGCAGTGGTGGAGGAGCTTTCTGGAGAGGAGCAAGCTGAGCTTTGTGTCTCGAGGCTCCAGAAAGCATTAACCCTTTCTGTAGCGTCCTATGGTGATAAGCAGGAGTCATGGTGTGCTGGGGAAGAGAGCTGGAAGCAGTCACACGAGGAGAAGGGCATCCCTCATGTTGGCAAGCCTCTAGCGGTTATTTCTGCATGCCGGCACTGTGGTGGTCACAGCATGTCAGCACTGCGAAAGCAACGGTATGAGTCTTTAACTCTGTTAGTCTGTTCTCCTAGTTCCCTTGGGAGATGTTACCTGTATCACATCTCTGCTGTGGTCTTCTCGTTATTTCCCTGTCTCATTGGACAGGGAGATTTAGTCTGGCCTCTCAAGGTTTACAACACCCTGTTGTGACCAGAGTCATTGTCTCAATGCTAAGAATTCCCTACTTTCAGATTACTACTTAGAGCAATGGACTAGCTTTCTGCTTTTTCTTCTTGAAAACTTTAAGTAGTGCCTGTAAACACTGAGGTAGAAATGCTGCTGATTCCTGAAGGACAGGAGAGATCTTGTAGAACTCTCTTTTTTCTGTTCAGTCAGCTAGAGCTAGATGGCAGTTCTCTTACAGGCCCTTTGTTCATTATAGTGGACTGGTTTTGATTAAATATTTAATTGGGAAGGACAGAAAGAATGCACAGAAGGTACTTCGCTAGCTCAAGCTTTGCTGTTCTCCTGCATGCTTTCATCCATTTTCTGGTGTAACTAGTCCAACAGACCATCAGCTGTTTTGGTATATGTCTTCCTGCCACTCCTTTCTCTCAGGCACTCTCTGTTGGGCGCTGGGGACTGACACTGGCATTAGTACAGGCCTCTGGAAGGTGGGCAGAGAGCTGAGCAAGACATGAGCCCTTGACTTCTCGCCTCCCAGGAGGGTGCCCTAACCATCAGGCTGTTAGTCCTCTTCTATATGTGAAAAATTTTTCATGTCCAGTACAGCAACTGACTAATTGAGACCTTGCATCTCCATGACTTGCTGTTTAGCCTCCATTAATGTGGGCATAACCTGATTTTTCTGCTGAGGAGCAAAGATAGATCCTTCAGTTGGAGCTAAGAAGACAAAGTGTTTCACACTCAAAAAAAAAAAAAAAAGTAGTAAGCTTCTTGAAACGCTGGATATCCCTCTTAGTAAGATCACTGGTGAGAACTACTTGTGTTTTCTGTGTTCTGGAAAGCTGAGTGACAGAGCCACGAGAATGAGCAGAGCAAATATCAAAAAAAAAATGTATTTGCCTTTTTCCCCAGCATGGTTAATGACTTTGCTGGTACTGAAATTACAAGAGATTTGTGGGAGGCACGTGCCTCCTGCGCTCGCTTCAGACAGGCAGTTGATAAGAGGGGAACCTCCTCCCTGTCAGGGAGTCACTTTTCTTCTGCTGTCTTCCTGTGAACCCTCTAGACTTGCTTTCCCTGCCATCAATGTTAAACTCTGTTTTCCTGTGCCATTCTCCAAGTGGAAATGTTATTTCCTCTTGGCTTTAAGTAATGTGCAAAATACTGCTTTTACTTTATTTTTTCTAACAGGTTCTAACTGCAGCAGGTCATTTCCCCTCTTGGCTCAAATGAGCTGTTTTCTGCTTCTGGGTGTCTGTATTTTCAGGGTATCCACTGCTAACAAAAAAGCCTACCTCCCAACACTAAGATTCAGCTCTTGCCTAGCAGGGCAGTGTTTGAATTGAGAAGGATAATTATACACTGCCGTATTCCCTTGCCTTATTCCACATGCCACAAGAAATCAGGCACGGAGATGAAGCAGCAACCGTGAACTGCTGATATTACCATTACTTATACGGTCATGAAAACAAACAGCCCTTGCAGATAGCTATGCTATTCGTTTGCGAGCCTTGGTCACCCATGGGCCTGGGATCGTGCCTTTGTTCCTTACCAGCCCCGCAGTCCCCTGTTGCTCTCCCCTAGCTCAGCACCATGCCAAATTAGACAGAAATTATCTCTGTGCTTGCACAGCTTGTACTGAATCCTCAGTGCAGGAGGATCCAGATCATCACTGGAACAAAATACAAGCTGATAATAATCCCTGCTATTAGTCCATTTAAAATGGGTCAAAAAGACCACCTAATTGCCATAATTGCCTTCTGGCATTGCCTGTGCAACAAACCTTTTGGCTGCATGTGTAGGCATGTGCTCAACAGTAGGCATTCCTATCCCTAATAACTGAGCTCAAAGATTAATACTTCCATCTCACATAGCTGCCATCTGCTGCAACTAGTGTCCAGTCACCAAAGAATCTTGTGCTGTGTGTAAGATCAGTGATCCAGTGTTGTCTCTGTGCTTTTTCATACTACCTTGCTGGAATGACTTGCTGTGACTGGAACAGCCTGAATAAACCAAAATACTCACAGAAACAGTCTAGTAGATGAATGTAGACATTAACTAGTTCATTTAGCCCCTGCCTTGAGGCAAGACAAAGTAAAAAGCCAAAACAGTTTTCATAGATGTTCACCCACAGAATGGCTAAGTAAAAGTTCTGAATGACACTAGTTGGAGTGTTTTGGGCTTGATGCTGTCACCTGCAGCCATTGTGTGTCTGATACTACTTTGCTGATAGTGCCATTGAAATAAATGAGGTCGCCATTCCCCACGAGTTCCTTGTGGTCCTGGCATTTGTGATAAGAAGATAGGATGGTGCTGTTTTGAGCTGAGCCCAAAAGAGCTCAGGCTACATTTAGCACTCTCATGCACGTTTTTGTTTGCACTTCTTGGGTGTGGGGAGAGACATGCCAGTACGTATCCTGCTATGGGAATTCTGAGCTGCTTCCATCTCCAACAGAGCTGAGATGCAGCTTTTAGCAGACCGTCATAAATTACATATTGTCATTTTAATTACTGCTTGGGGACATTTAAACTCTGAATCCTTATGGGAATGAAGGCAGCTTCCCATCAGTCCTACACCCCAGTGTCAGGAGCTCTCTGGCTGCCCTCTGGGGCTAGCACAGCACTCTTGGACTTGCAAACGTGACATACGGAGACTTTACAGCACAGACCAGGTCTGGGAGGAGGTGACTCTGGCCTGGGAAGTTTGAAATGGGTTGGTGTGGACCACCTAATGCTCTGGACTGAGCATTTTGAGTGGCAGTTAGGTATGCAATATACCAATCTCCGAGAGCCAGATGGAGTGGATTTAATGTCAGAAGGCATTTTCCAGGGATCAAAGCAGTTTATAGAAATAATTTATTTTTATCTTTAAATGAAAAGAAATATGATAAATGTTAAAATGGCCCTTAATTCATGAGCTTCACATCCCTGGGGTATGATTAGCACCAGATAACTGGGTCTCCCTGCTGTGCCCTGTTGCTTAGCTACACTACACGAGTACAGTGCTTTCATTTTCTGTCTTATGTGAACAGAAGCAGCATGATATAAAAGTTTAAAAAAAAGTGAAAGACTGTGAGAGTACTCTCAGCTGTATTCCAAATCGCTTGGACTCCAGCAATGCCACATGCACCGTGCTTGCTGTGAATGGAAAGAAGCTTATTCTGATCGTGGGTGTAAATCAGCAGACACTCCGTTAGCTGCAGCTGCTGGAATAAAGCAGTGCAAACCAAATCAGAATCATGCCCAAAAGACTGATCCTTCAGGGGAAGTGATTTGTTTTCATTAAGAGAGTAAGAGAGATTAACGTCACAGTGGTATGATAAACTTAAAAGGCCCTGGAAGAGCTATTGTTGCTCTTAAGTAAATATTGATTCCTAAAAAAAAATTAGTGGATTGCGTATTTATCTCCTAAAACAGAACTGCCTTGAAGAGCTGGATACTTGGGGAGTGCACTGTATCTTTCTTTTTACCTGCTCTATTAATGAGGGTTTGGTTGTATTCTGTAAAAGCAGAGTTGGCCCATACCGGGTCTCACAAGAGCCACTGTGTCTGGTGTAGTTCAGAAATCTGGCGGAAGCTCTGCGCAGAAAAATGTGAGGGCCAGTGATGGAAAGAGAGGCGTGAGTGGCCATGTTTCATAAGTATGTGTGAGTTGCAGGGTAAGGCTTCTGTTCACTTGGGAGATCTTCTGCTGACTGTATGAAGTAGTAGTACATGTCTTTCACAGCTCTTTCTTACTGTCAAAATACTTATCTTTCTATTTTATTTGTCCTGCTAATGGATTCTTAAATACAGACACATAAAGGTCTCATAGGAATGAAGAGAAAACACAGTTTTGCTTGAAAAAATTATCTGGCAATTCCAATGGTTTTGTAGAAATTCTGGAACACCTGACTCTGAATACATGGCTGCGTGATGAGAGCAGTTTCCTTGGGAGACCACTAATAGTTTTTTGCCCACAGCGGCTACAAAGCCTGTAACACCAGCTTCTATTTCATGGCTGGGTCTTCAATTAAACAAAAATTAGAGGAGGACAGGAAGGGTAATAAATATGTTGGTTAATCCCCTCAGACTGAGATGGGTCAAAGATCTCCAGATTCTTCTCTTGTATTATTTTGGTTAGTTGTTGGCTTTGACTTTTTTTTATTTTTGAAAGAGGGCACAGGGAGAAGATGGGTCAAATAATATTTGTAGCAGTACTTCTTCATGGTGATTTAACAAATGTGTGTGATAACTTCATTTGCCACTTCCAGTGGGGGAGGCGAGAAAATTGCTGGCGTAGTAAGGCAGAGAACTGGCAAAAAAGAGGGGACACTCATGAATTGGTAGTATCATTGCTAGGTTTTGGATGGTGAACAAAAGATGTAGTTTTCTGGCAAAGAGCTCTCCTGAACGCTCTCACTCCTCATTAGTTCTTAGGGGTCGTGTCAATCGGCAATTGTTTTCTTCAGAGTTGTACCCCTGATGCTGCAGTTGTTGCATGAACTGGGTGGGAATCTCTTCTCCCACAAAGTCCAGAGTGAGAAAATTCAGGGATTCTTGAGGTGGACAACTATTACCGTTTTCCTCTGATAGATGGTAGCTCCAAGGTGGTAATTCCAAAGCAGCAGGTTTGCAACCTTTATCGCTTTTATTTTCCAGTATTTCTACGTGAAGATAGATATGTTCCTACCTCAGGTATGTTCTGCTTATTCTCATCAACATTTTACACTGTGATCCCTGCTTTTAACATCCATGTATTTAGACAAGCAGCCAGCCTTCCTGTATCAATAGATAGCTGTATAATTTACTGAGAAAACAGTTCCTTTCCTGGCTGCTTATTAATACGAAAGAAGATTTACTTTTATCCTAGGGAGCCAGTTGTTCTTCCCCTGTTACCTATAATAGTGAAGATATTGCATATTTAGCTAGAAATGCATAAGGACAGGAGGTCTCATTTTCACTTAAAATATCTCCAAGGCACTCATCAGCAGGCTCCTTGGTTGAGAGCTTTTGCCTGGTTTTCAGCTGACAAGCCAATAAACATGCAGATATGTGGGAATGCAGTGGGCTGACTTGGTGCAAGTGGATTTTACATATTCATCACATTAGGTAGGGACAAAGGAGTCTTCCTTTTTAGATTTGGGGGTTTTTTTCCCATTTGATGTGAACACATCCAGCCGGTAAGGTAATGACCAACCGTGTAAAATGATCAAATGAAGGGAGAGAAGGAAAATGCATGCCAGTACAGATTTTTTTTTTTAAATTTTTTTCCCCTGAAGTGGAAATCTATATATTTCTTTCTTGCTACTTTATTATGTTTTAGCACAGTGACTTCCTGCTTAACGTGGTAGCAAGTATGGTTGCTGGAGGATTCAGTGTATCATTAAAAAGCATAACAAGTAAATAGCTTATAATAAATCAAAAACTTATCTAGGGGTTAAGGACTACTCTTTTAGAACTAGATGCATCGGAATGAGGCCTTTGTGCCTTCCCACCTCGCTACAGAGAGCTCGGGGATGTACTCAGAGCACATCTAGTGGCTGCAGCCTGGGCGTGCAAGAGCTGCCTTGGGGAGAGGCAGCCTCCCTGCTGCTGCCTGGTTAGCAGCTCTGTCAGATGGGCACGCAGGGGTGAAGGGCACACGCTCTGCTTTGAGGAGTAGCAGAGCCCATGGAAGGGAGTTCCACCAGCTCAGTGCTCCCTCCCTGAAGGCTTGTGACAGCCCAGAGCTTTCATCCACACACATCTCCGAGTCCCTACCCATAATGTCAAAAAGGGGGGGGGGGGGGCAGAAAGGAGGGGGGAACTGGACTAACATCTTACCACAATCGTAATTACTACCCAAGAGAGATGGCAGGGCATCATGTTGAAGCTAAATGTCCCCTGGATAACACACATGCTATCTAGCAAGCATTTGGTTTGCCTTCCTGAGGAAAAGCCCTTCAGTGGGAAAACCTGCACAGTGTGAGAGTGCTTACTGCAGTGCTTACTACAGGGATCACTCCTGTCTTGTGGGTTTTTTTTTCTGAGTAACATCAATGCAATTTGAGATAGTTTTAAATCAATATGGATGATAATTAAATATTCTGTTTTAAAAATGAAAAATGGATTTTCACGAGGAGGATATTTCAATAAGGTCAGTAGGGGTGTGGCAATGAGTAAATCAGCTTTTGTTCACAGTTTACAAAATCTCTATCACAATAACTTAGATTTGTAAGCATTTGTAAATCTAGTTTCCCCCAAGGGAAAAGTGGTATTCAGGACCTTCTCCAAGGCAAAGGAGGCTGGCTCTACTGCTTATATCAATAAGCATTGACTTCAAAGGAGCTCTGCTGATTTACACCTGCCAAGTCTGGCTCAGGAGATCACTTTGGGACACCTCTAACTGTAACCTTTTCTGCTTGCTGCCTCTGATACCACTTGATTCAGATGGTGCAAATTGGTGCCCTCTCTGTCCTGCACAGATAGCAAAGACCCTGTGGTGCCTTCTCTAAGTGGAAAGCTGTGCCTAATGGTCCTTGGCTAAAACCTACCCTCTGCTCTGTTGGTCTTTGGCTAAAGTATACCACCCATACCATTTTGCTGCCTGTCTGCCACTTACCCCTTCAGTAGCGATCAGCAGATACAGGCTGCCCAACCCTGAAGCCCAGGCGTGAGTAATGTATGTGGCTTACTGCCTGTAACACTGTGCTTGTAGTTTCTCAACCTTCTGACCCATCTGAACATGAAAAGTGCCACAAACCATAGATCTGATTTGATGAGAAGGGGAGGTATCACTCTCAGGTTCCTGCACAATTTTAAGGATTACAGTAAAGAGCAATCTCTTACTGGGTCTGGACAGCGAGGTCATATGCCTGGATGAAGAACCTGGTTGGGAAGATGGCTGATGGCTGTCTTCTCAGGGTGGTTCTTAAGCCCCATTTTCTTCTGAGGGGATGGGATCTGTTGGGATGTGTCCATTTCCCATGATAACCCCTCAACACAGCCCAAGGGTCAGAGAGAGACCTGAGCTAGTCCTGCTGTTGGTAATAGGATGCTGAGAGCTATTTCTTACCCCTTTTGCTATCCTGCTGCTTGAGATTAGTGGAGTGTATAGCATTTCTTACATGCGCAAATCTGGACTTAAGTTCTGGTAACTCATGCAGCAATGAAAATGTAATTCTCGGTTTCCCTTAGACACTTGCACAGACCTAACAGCTGTGGGATAAGTAAAGTATATGTTCATCAAACCGAATTTACAAATCGGTGATGATAAGGTGAAACAACCCAGGTCCATATTTTCATGAGTAAGCCTAAACCCTACCTTTCCTGCCTTACCCATTTCCAATTTTATCACAAAACTCACTAGGTTTGTTTTATGTTTTCCTAAAAACTGTCTTACTGCTGTCACAGTCTAAGTGAATTTCAGATTTTGTGAACTTCCTCTCACTGAATTAGACAGAAGCAGTTCTAGAAAAAGAGATTTCTTTTTATCCTGGAAGGTTTAAGAAGCTGAGGATCAGTAATAAGGAAGTTGTAGGTATCGGCTTCAGAGAATACCATGATTTTTGAAGAAATCTGAGTGCAGCTGATTGATTTGGAAATGCTGAGGATTAGCAGTGTCATATTAATACTACTTCTGTACCCATTTTTCAAGTGGAGATGGCCACGGTGGAGATGTCAGCGTGGTTTTCCTCTAGAAGGTTTGACAGGAGAAAACTCTAAATGAAACCTTCCTAAAACTGCAGTGATTGTAACATGGGAAATGGAGATCAAGGAGGAAAGGTTCTGCCCTCTTAGCTTTTTTAGCTGGCTTGGATCAGCTGACAGTAGATGAGTATAAATAAACCTGGTGTAAACAGGGAAGCAGAGTAGGAATTGCCTCTGAAGGAGGAGCTTGGCAGAAATCCCAGCCAGAGACTATTTGAACTGATTGACTGTGCAGCTGAAACCTGAATTAACACTAATAATGAGCACTAGATGAGAAAGCTGTTCTCGGGGACAGCACTGAGTAACCGGCATTCTAAACCTACAGTGCACTTCTCCTGCAAAGCTTTCTGTCTTCATTGGTCTCCTGATAATTTCTTCGTCACGTAACATACCCTGAATAATGTTTAACCTTCCCTCCCCAAACGCACGCACACACGCACTTGAAAATTGAAAAGGGCCTCTTGAAGTTCTTTCTCCCAAACTAGATGTGTTGTTCAGCTTTCTGAAGCACTTGGTGGCCACTTGAGAATTTTAGCTCTTACATGTGGAAAGTGGATTTTCAGCTCTGCCAGCTGTCAGTGTGTTGGAGGTGTGGGGCGGAGGTGTTTGCACCCTCTCATCACTGGGCGCATCCTCCCCAGGTTGAGGAATAGTCATACAAGGTGACCTCTTTGCAGTACAGGCGCTCATTTGATTTCAGCAGTTGCTCACGTGCAACAAAGCCAAGTGCAGCTCCTGAGGAATTCTGTTGACTTCAGTAGATTTACACCGGTGTAAATCAGGAGCCAAGTGACAGAAGAAGCCCATATGTTCTCCTGGAGTGCTGATTATAGGGGAAAGGAGCTGGATCAGAAGAAAATGATTGCACCCAGATTGTTTTCAATGTGTTAATGACTAGCTTAAGGCAGCAAATAAAAACAGAATCAGAGGTGATTTATATTTATACTGAAATCTAAACAGGTCTGGCCCTAGGCATTTGCATTTGTCCCTGTCTAACACTGTGGCTGACTTCAGACCTCTTGAACTGCAAGGAATTGCTGAAAGAGTGAAATGAAAGCTGACTTGTATAAGACAGTCTCAAGACTCTTGGATACAACATAAAGGAAAGGAGGGGCTATACATATGGGAAGAACTGGGGGGCAGAGGAAGAATGTTATATTTGCATGGAAAGTACGGCTGTTCATGGGAAATACTACTTTTTTTTGCTCGATCTGTCCCCAGTTCCCTGATTAGCAATAGCTACTCTGGCAGATCTATCTTATTGAAGTCAAGAATTATTGAGCCGTTCCCCCAGGACTCAGGTCTCTTATGTGTTGTATCCACTCCAGAGCTTTAGCTGAGTGGGAGGGGGGAAAAGGGCCAAGCCTTCAATTATCACAGAATGGTAGGGGTTGGAAGGGACCTCTGGAGATCATCTAGTCCAACCCCCCTGCTAGAGCAGGCTGCACAGGGCTGCATCCAGGCAGGTTTTTATCTCCAGAGAAGGAGACTCCACAACCTCCCTGGGCAGCCTGTGCCAGGGCTCTGTCACCCTCACAGTGAAGAAGGTTTTCCTCATGTTCAGGCGGAACTTCCTGAGTTCCAGTTTGTGCCCGCTGCCCCTTGTCCTGTCGTTGGGCACCACTGAAAAGAGTCTGGCCCCCTTCTTTATGACTGAAAAGTTTTGCAGCCTATCCTGAGCTGCTTTTTTTTTTGTTTTTCCCCTCAGCTCAAAGTCCATCCCCAAACAGAAGGCTGGTTCCAGAGTAAAAGCAGCATCAGGGTAGTTGGCCCTACGCATAGCCAAAACCAACCGTCATCTAGGGCAGCATGTTGTTAATAGAAGGAAAAAGACCGTGACCTGGAGCCCTATAAAGTAAGGCTAATTGCAGCTATTTAAGGGAGAAGTTGAGGTGTTTGAGAGTGCTGCCATTGGTATATATTAATAGGAGAGAAAAGCTCCCTTTCTTTCCATAAGCAGGGCTTACCATTGCACCTCTTTTTCCTCTGGTGGCAAGAGCAGCCTACCAGAGTCTGTGGCTGTTTCTGGCTCTCTAATCCCAGCTTTGTCACTCCAAAGTTTAATTTTGCTTATGTTGCTGAAAAGCCTTTGGCTGGGTCTTGGCGATTAGCCTAAGCACCACAATCAGCAGGCTGGGTCTCAGTTCACCCTGCTTGGATATATCAATGTCCTTCAGGATCATGAAGCATAGAAATGCTATGTAGCTGGACCTCCTGAGCAGGCAAAGATGGCTGAAGCCCCTTCCATATAGGCAGCGATACTGCAGCAAAATCGGCGTATTAAATGGATATATGCTTTATACATGGTATAGCCCCTCTTTACATTTAAATTCACATAAAAGAAATAGTGAAGTCTATTCCGTTCTTCCTCGCCCACTCAGTAATGTGGTGTAGGTGTTTCAGTGACACACTGAGTTCATAGCACCATTTCACAGCTTCTTGTTAATGCATGCCACAGTAGAAATCTCATTCATGGATGACACTGATCTTATCACACATATTGATTCATCAGCCTAAGCTAGGAGCATTAGTAATGAGTCTTTCCTACACAGTTCTTTGATGGCTCTGATGTCTGATACCAGTAGAATAAGCTGGTGTTGGCTGATGTAGGGTGGGTGGTCTCAATGGAGGTTTTGGGTTGTTTTCAACTGAGGCTTCTCTGTGGGTCTGTGAGGACTTGATGTGTGGGTTTGGAGTAAGTATTCTGCATCAAAGGGATTCTTAATTTCTTTTCCTGCAGTTTCCACTGAATTCTAAGTGTCTCTTTATTATGAAACACCAGATCTAAATGGGGGGGAGGGTGAGATGAACTGTTGATATTTGCTGTTTTCAACTTGTATGACTCTTCCAAATGAAATCTGTCATTTATAAATTCCATTTTCAAAAGTTAGCCCTGGAAACCAGAGTTTGGGGTGTATTGGAACAAACCATACTGGGGAAGGGAAAGTCAGCTGGTGGAAAGCTTTCTGGTTTTGTGTTCATTGGTCTGTTTTCATTCTGTTTGGGGAATGTAGGGGGAAGCAAGGGCTGGAATTCCTGGTGAACTGGGAAATTCATAGTAACCATGAGGCATTTTAGATGCTTAAGCTTTGTGATCTCCAGATTTCCAAAGTTCAGTTAGAAAACTAAGGGCCTTTTCAGGGAAGGGTAACAGTTCCCTCATTGTACATGTCAAACCTGCTTGAGCAGGGACCATAGGCATTTGCTAGTCTTCATGAATCCTGTTTCCCAGGATTCATTATAATCTGAGATTTTTCCTATGTCAACAGACTATTAATCGTCCTCAGGCTTTTGCAGAAGGACTGAGTTCTTGATGCATTTCTGTTCATTCGCATACTTCTTTCAACTTTAGTGTATTGTCATCTTTGTGACCAGGTGAGCAATGCCCTGTGGCAACAGTCTGTTGTCTTCAGTATTATTAAAAGGGAAAAAAAAAAAAAAAATTAGCCATGCAGCAGCCCCTGTCAGAAAACTGGAGGGGACAGACTCGGAGAGAGAGAGAGATGTAAGAGACAAGGTGTTGTAAGGGACAGCACCATCTGCTTTGTTGACAGTCACTTGTGCAGAAAGGACAAGGCACTGATTAATTTGTCAAGGACTTGTCTTAAGAGCTGTGAAAAGAAGGCCGATAGGTGTATTCACAATGCAGAAGGTGGGGGGGGCAATGAGATGGTTGTCAAGGCAAGAGAGAAGGGTGATCCGAGCTTTTAAAATGAGGATTTGGACATCTCATTTGGAGAATGGGACAAAGGCATTAAGTGACACAGCTTTGCTGCAAGACAGTGATAAAAGCTGTAGGTTGTTGCTGAGCAGCAGAACATAAGTATAGGTAGTTATTTATGGTGCACAATAAGATGAAAAACAAAGCGCAGGCTGGCTGCTAACCCTTGGCTGATATTTTTTTTTTTTTAACACCCCCCCCCCCCCCCCCCCCCCCCCTCTTCACTGGAACCGATGAGAGAAGGGGCTGTGGTAATCTCCACTAATTGGCAGTGTTGCTGCCAGGCTCCCCGTACAAAGAACTAAAAGAGCAGGAAGGATGAGTGATTGCCAGGGAGATGCAATGGAGGGATAAGACATACCAGTGGTCAATGTGAGAACTTTCACAGCTGCAGTCCACTCTGGGCTTTTTCCTCAGGCACTGTGTTCTCTTAAAGCCATGCTATAAAATGTAGGCAAGTTGTGTAATTAAGTGAATGAAAACCAATCTAGAGGCATTTTGGGACTGTCAGCCTGGCTAAAAGACAAAGACAGAAAGTGCTCCTCTCAAAGGAAAGCTGCTGAAATAGATAGTGTTGTATTTGCAGAGAAAAAGGAGAATTATCTTCTGACAATTGGTGCCAGTACTTTAGATCAACAGAGATGTATGACCAGATATGGATGGGAAAGATTCCAAAATTTAGGGGGACTCAAGCAGATTATTAATGATCTCATCACTTTTACCAATAGTCTAGAAATCACCTCTAAAAGAGACCTGAGAGATAATGACTGGTGTTACCTATTGGGCAAGTCTAAGTTGCCCATTTATGGTATTAGTTATCTATCGATCAAGAGAAAAGAACAGGTGAAGATCCCTGACTTGCAACAGCTCAGTTCTGGGCAGTTCAGGTCTTACTACTGATGGACAGTTTATGGCAAGGGTCTATTGATGAAATAAGTCTAATCTGACATGTCATATTTGAGTGCACTAGAGAAGTTTCTATATGGGGGCAAAGAAGGATGGAGGAATGCTCTCCCATCCTCGGCAACGGAAGTGCTATTCCATCCTCTTACAGAAACATGCCTATGCAAAAAGGGAGAGTAAAAGTGTACCTAGAACTCCATTTTTAAGAACTCTAGACTAAGACTGAGCATATAGAGCTCTCAAGACAGGATGCTTTGAAGGGGATGTGCGTCTTTCTCAGATCTAATCCAGTTCGATAGTAGTAAGTGCGAGGAAGGTGACGAAGGGAAAAAGTATTTGAGAATCTACTGTTCTGGAATGCTCACATGTTCATTGCCAATCTAAGTTGGCAGCGTGGATAGTGAGCAAAGACATTAATCACAGAACAGGTGTAAATTAAAGGAAACTTCCAATTTTGCTGCCAATTGTAAGGGCACTGGATGCTTAATGACATGGAGAATTCCATTTTGAACCTGTTGCGAGCAACCCAACAGAGCGATATAGTCTGCTCTTCCACAGACGAGCAAAGAGAGACTGAGGCACAGATCCCTTTCACTTCCTCACGAAGTCTTTACTAATCTCTTGGTTACAATAAAGGTTTGTCTCGATCATAAACTCCCACTCAGACTTCTTCTGAAATACTACCCGGCAGCAGGATTGACATTGGATCTGTGGAGACAGACCTCTGCCAAAGTATAATGGCAGGATTGGGTCCTTATGTTAATCAGAAGTCTGTTCCCAAATCTGTAGAAACCATGGAAAGATTTCAAGCCAATGATTTCAGTGGCTTTGGATTAGGCCTTCATTCATGCTATTCAGCTAAGACATATCAGAAATATTTCTAGCTGCCCAGCTTGGTAGGTTGTAAGATGTTAGTGTCCACCTCCTTCAAGGCTATAGCTGGATGAATGTCACTTGGGAAAACATAATTTCATAATTACTGTGAGTCCTGGTTATAAAAAAGTCATCTTATGATAAACTTTTTTCCCTGCTGATTTTTCACTTGCACAGTCATTTATAGCTCTGCGAAGCCATTGTGAAAATCGCTTTCTTATGCCAGGTACATTCATTCCTTGCTTCCTCTGAACCACTGCAAGTGAGGGTACATGGCAGAGGGTCTGGAAGACTTGGAGCCGCCAGTGAATCTGAAAGAAACGCAGAACAGTCTTTTTACTTCAAACCTTGCCCTGGCCTGGGTGCTCTGTGGACAGACCTCACTGGCCTTGAGATCAGGTTCTGTCTGGTTAATCACTGCAGGAAGTCCTTCTCTGTTACAGAATATTTCTTATTCTGAATTATAGTTGCTGGTTTGTATTCACTTCCTCTCTGTTCTTAAGCATCAGCAAATAGCCTGAAGGGAGCTAATTTTGTGAGCATTACTTCTGAAAAGATTTTTCTCTCTCACCTACTTCTCCATTCTGCCTTCCCCTCTACTGCTGACTTGAGGAGGTCTCCTCTTCAGATCGTATGAGCACAAGTGAGATTGGTTTCTTCAACCCCCTTTTCCTTTCCCTCTTCATATTCCCCACAGCTCAAGCTTTTCCTCCCACAGTCCCTTTTCCCTTTACAAAAGGAAACATATAATTAAAAAAAAGATCAATTATGTAAAAAAAAAAAAAGAAAAGGTGGTAAAAAGCATCCTGTATTTTGTGCCAGGGACAGGGGGACCCGTGTGCTGGGACAGCTACTTAAAAAGTATGCTGGCCACCTGGGAAGCACAGTAGTGAGGAACAACAGGTACAGGTATTTCTGTAGCTGCTTAGCTCTAGACAGAGCCTGTATTTTGAGTGGAGGAAAAAAGTTATCTTCAGGAACATAAGGGAAGAGTCACACTCCAAAGCTGGCCAACAGAGAGATACACTGTTGCCCTGCCAGGGTTCTGGCAGGCACCAAAGGTCCCCATAGCTCTCGTACTATGCATTTCTTGTATGTCAGAAAGCTCTGTGTGTTTTCCTAGACTCTACCCGGCCATAGAAAAGCATCCTCTGTCCTTCACAGAGTGTTCCAAGCATGCCCAGCAACTGCTGCAGGTGAAGAATGACATTAAGCTACATAGCAGGAGGAAAAGTGACATTACTGGGCAATATTTTAGAGGCATTTTAAATGCCTATAGGGCATTAGGGAGACTTTTTGGAGGGAAGAAAGTTTCAAGCAGATTATTAATGATCTCATCGCTTTTACCAATAGTCTAGAAATCATTCTAGATTCACTTCTCTCTCCGGGTTGTTGGCTTTTGGTTGGGGGTTTTTTTGTGGTTGTTTCTCTTAGATTTTTCTTTCTTATGCTCAATGAAATTCTGGCTGGTAAAATGCCTCATGAGACATCCCAGACAATTCACCCTGTGTTTTACGTGCTATTAAAATACATGGATCCAGCCTGTGCAGCTGCTTGCTGTCAGGTCCATTACATCCTGAGTATTCACGCCCCCAAGTGATTTTTGCTGAGGCCTCTTCCCGTTCATTGTTGGAGATGACAGATACTGTAGACAGAGCAGCTGATCCTCATGGAGGTGGGAGTGGAGCTGCCTGATTGATTTCCACAGAGGACAGGTAGGCACTGAGCCGGTCTGCAATGAAGTTGTGCCTAGGAGGATGCAACAGGCAGTTGGGTTTCGTCTCTCTCTGGAGCATTTTATTCACATTCCTGGAAAATGTGTGCTCTGTTTTGCCTTTGTACCAGATAATACACTGACAATGGCTAGGGATTTTTTTAAAATAATTTTTTTGCTTTGCTTCTCATGTATTCCTAGAAATTGGAGAAGAAAATGACGTGTTGGGTTGCATACTCTGTGTTCTTCAGACAAAGCCAGTTTGTCCTCTACAAAAAAGCTTGGTGTGTTTTACTGCATCCAGTGTTAAATCATCTAGAAGTGCCATCACAATTACACCTTGGTGCTTTCTGTTGGCTCAAATGGGGAAGTGAGAGGGTAGACTTTTGGAGCACGCTTCTCCTAAACACATTGGTACAACTCCACAGCTTCAGGGAATTACTGCTGTATTGCAGTCAGTCGATGCAAGATTACAATCCGGGAGTGAACGCGACTGTGTGAATGGCACGCCCGTGTGACCTGTGCAATTTGCTGCTCAGCCTCCTACCTCGAAGCACACATGGCAGCCCTGCAGTCTGGGAGACACTAACCAGGCAGTGTCGCTGGGAGGTTGCCAACGTGGTGTACTTCGCACTGGAAAAGGCTGACAGGAGCTGCCACAAAGTTCTGTACTTGTGCCTGGATTTAATATACCAAGCTTTCCCCAGCAGGGAAAGAAGTTGGCACGGGTGCAACAGCTAGTACCTTGCTTTGAATAGGTGGTACCTCTTACTATAGACATGCAGTGGGAGACAGCAAGGCCATGTGCGGTTGCACCGTTATCCTCACAGTGCCTGTGGAGCGTATGGGTCAGCAGTAACCCCGTGGTGAGGAGAACCATGAGGGGAAGGAGAGGGCCTGGGTCTGGGCCAGCACTGCAAGGGCTTCGTCTTTCACGTCATCTCTATGAGAGGCTGATTATTTAAGCTTGCCTGGAGCAGCACATGGTGTAACTTGAATTTTAGTGCTGGTGTTAAAGTCCAACTCTGTCCACATGGCAGGATTTTTAAATGACAAGTGCGTATACTTCTATGAAAACATTGCCTTATTTCCCTAACCCTTAGCTAAGTGGAGCTTGTCAGGTGAACAGTCAGAAAGGCAAGAGAGGAACTGCTGTCACAAAGCTGCCATTTACAAAGCACGTCTGAATTTATACACAGTTCATCAGGGGCAGCTGATGATTTAAGATCATTGTTCAGTTTAAAATGACAGAGAATTTGGACAAAGTTTAATAAGAGTCTGGCACCTACAGATAGGGATGGACAAATGTGAATGCAGGTTCTGACATTAAGGAAAAAAATACAGTGTTTAGCTCAACTGAGCACTAGGGCCAAGTACTTCCCTGTCTCCCACTTCATTACAGCATTAAGGTTTTTTAGGTGCAGTCCAAACAACTGCCATATCACAAAAGGGTACTCCGAGCGCTGCCTTTGTGATAGCAAGCCAGGTTACATGGCAGAATGCAGAGTAACGCAACATTGTATTGCATCCTCAGCAGAGACCCAAGCTGACAACCGTCGTGTTTGTAAGCTTAGAAGCGCCCTCCTTGCAGAAGAACCTCACATAAAAGAATGAGCAAATAACACCCAGAACAGCTCATCAGGAATCCTTCCTTCCTGTAGGAAGGACCTCATGAACTAGCAGAGTAACTCTGATCTCCACTCTGGCACTGGCAGAGGGGGGCTGCCAAATTAAAAGCATTTCAGATGCAGTGTGCCTTTACTTCCACCTGGGCTGGAATGGCTGTTCAGCACAACATGGAGTTGGGTGCAATTTAGAGCCTCTAAACCAGGAACCTAGAAGTTCCCTTTTCTAACTTGGTGCTGTGTGCAGCTCCCCAGATGGCTTCGGTGTAGAAGCGTGTTAGACTAGATCCAGTTCTGCCTCTGCACCTTTTCTGCAGCAAATCTGTGAGCCCAGCTTATTGTTCTGGTGGCCAGGGTTTTTGTGTTCGGTTTTTTTGTTGTTGTTTTGGGTCCGTGTCCCCGCCACCCCTTAGGTCATCTGACATCCTGCGTTTTTCTGTCTAGCTCTTCCCTGTGTCTAAATGTGTTTCAGTAAATCTGTTAGTCCCCCTTCTGTTTTGTCAGCTTCAAGTGGTCTGCCTCCCTCACTTCTCAAAATAATAATAATTGAGTTTGAAAAGAAAGTTCATATTGTTTACTCTCCTTTATAGCCATCCATTGCATCTACCTTGTAATCCAATAATATGCCTTCTGCTTACATCTAGGTTAGTGGCAGCTCTTAGCTTGAATACTTAGGCCACCTCTAATGTGGTAACAAATTGCTGATTATCAAAGGAGTAGTAGCGCTTATTTAGACTCCCACACGCGCTGAATCTAGATTAAGGTATGTGAGAAAGAAAATGAAGGTGAGAGAATGGTTGGCTCCTTAATCAGGATGCTATCAAATGACAGAATACAACCCATCCAGTGCCCATTACTGCAAAAAAATAAATAAAAATAAGGGACATAATTGAATATTTAATATGATAAATGTGATGAAATGGACATCTGGAAAAAAGCTAATGTTATACCCTATCACCTTCTAAAGTAATCAAAGGAGAAGATGAGTGAAGAGTGTTTCTCTTAATGGTTACAGGAAGGGATGAAAAGTTGCTTTTTGTTTCTGACACTTCTCCTTAATGGAGACTTCTGTCTGTCCATTGACTGTTACACTGTCCAACTGTAAAATAACTCTAGTGACACTTAGCTGCTTTACCACACCTGCTTAAATGAACCAGTCTATAGAGTACTTCGGGATTTTTTTTTTCTCAGTTTTTCCTTCCAAATGAAGACTAACATTGCCTTTTTAGTTCTATAGCCTAGATTTTTCCTTGAGGATGTCTTAAATTGAAGTTCATATTTAAGAAGTCATTCTGTTTTCAGATCTCTAAGTTCATCTCCTATAATGACCATTCTAAAACAGCGATTCTGTTCCTTTGAATTCTATTCCATGTCTTAGAATTTTTCTTAAACTTTATTCTTGGAGTCAAGAAATCATGTAAGGATCTCTGTTCTTATAAAAACCACACATTTTTATTCTCATACAGAACATCTGAAGAACACAATTGCAGTGTGTATAGATGCTAGGAAAACAAAGAAACTTGTAAAATAAACTTTGTCTGGTGGTTGATGTGGAGATAAGGAAAAAGGATCATTTATGTTCTTTGAATAATTAGGTTAAGAATGAGTTTTAGGGTTTTGTTTGAAATTAGTTTTGGAGGCACTCCTTTTTGCTTCCAACATGCCACAGAACAGTAGTAATTCTTTCTTCTGGGTGTTTTTTTTCTGTCTGAAAGAGCAGAATGAGGCACTTCTATTTATTTATAATCTCCTAAACTGAGATACATAGCCTGGTGTTCTTGGCGGGTTGCATAAAAGACCCATATATGAACCAATAAAGAAATGCTCCCAGATTGATTAGGCACTGGATAAGGCTTAGGCAGAGGAGAGCTGGCCCAAATCCATTTTAAGTTGGGTACAGGTCTGAGTTATGCTTCATCTCGCCCTGCCTTTTCCTGCCTGCAGCTGTAGTTCATTGAAGCTGTTGTCTAGGATACAGGCAGACTTAATCTATTCAGCTCATGTTTTAAATGCAGAAAGGAAGGATGATCTTGGGGCTAAAGCATGACTGTAATGCAGACCTCCTGTGTGGCATTTAACAAGTCATTATTGTTATCAGAGCTGCCCTTATCTTACAGGTGGGAAGGGGCATGTAGTTAGGAGGCACCTTGAAAATACAGTGATAGAGACCACAAGAAGTGAGAGAGACAACATACTGATGCCTGCATCCTGCAACTACTTCCTTCTTTGTGTTGTGTATCAGTGTCGCAGGACTGAGAGTGGGGATAAAATCTTCCAATTAATTTGCTTACTTCACTCAAGTTTGAAACTCGCTCTTCAAGCTTCCCTTCCTGCCCTCCTGGATAGTCCTAGGGACCAGAGAAGCTACAGTCTCCATGCATAGTCCTTGGCCACAGGACACAAGGATCTAGGTCTCTGGCTGTCCGTCATGAATGGGTGTGAATTAGAAAAGCCCTGTGGTCCTATATGCTGTGTCATCATTGAGCAGCTTTCCCTGGCAGTAATGACACAACCAGCATGCTAGGAATAGGAAGGTCCATGTTTTTCAGTTCATGGGCTTCTCGAGTTTTCCTGCTAGGTGATTACGGTGAGGAAGCAGGAGCCCACCATTTCCTGCTTGCTTCTGTCAAGGAGCATCACAGAGGTTCTGCTAAGACAGTTTCCATCAGGAGTCCCTTCACTTAAGAAAATGAAATCCTCTATATCACAGAACTTCATAAAGTTACCTAAAAGGTGCTACTGCAGGTGATTGATTTCCTATGACAGCAGAGATGGAGACATGAGACATTTCCCAAAAGTTTGTGTGTTCAGACTAGATATGTAGGGGCTTATGCAAGTCAGCCTCTCCCCCCCTTTGATGCAGTCATTTTCTATGGAATGCTAAATAAACTTCAGAGCAAAGCAATTAGCCAGTGTCTCTGGAAAGCAGTGCTCTGCCTGTCAAGAACGGGCATACAGGAAGGATCCAGTAAGGCTTTCTCTCTCTGAACTACAGGGCTTTAATCAACATCCTGCACAGGGGAAACTGCGGGAAAACTGTGTGTGTATTATTTTGCTCCATTGCTCTAAAAAGTAGCAAGAAAAAAAAGAACAACCAACAAATCCCCAATAATCACAGCTCATAAATTCTTCATCATGTGAATGGCCCTTAGGTAGATACATCCACCCAGGGAGGTATGTGACAGCTTCTAGGCACAAACTGCTGCCCTCTATGCAGCCTACAAATTGCTGTGTACACTATCTAATACTTTGCTGATGGGCTGGGCTGGTTAACAGGAAAGAGCTCTTGACTGAAAACAGGCCATTTTTCTCCTTCAAAGCAGATCTATTTTCTCATCACCATGTTTCGTAGTAATTCAGCGATACACAGTTTGCCACGCCAGCATCATTTTCCCTAGCTGTTTAATAACTATGCTCTGAACCAGAGCTGCAGAGTATCTCATTATTCTGCTCCAAAGGTAGGAGAGGAGGGGTAGATGTGAAGAAAAACATCTGCTCCTGAGCATGTCATAAGTAAGGTTATACTGCCAACTGCAGTCAGTATCCCTGCAGCAGCTGTAGGACAGGAATGAAATGAGAGGAAAGAAACATCAAGATGGGAAAACATTATTGACTTTTTCTGCAGCAGTGAGTTTAACCTGAGTTTAATATCATTTGAATTTAAAATATTTGGGAGCTGCTGTTTGCTAATCCATTTGCAGAACTGGATGAAAGCTCCTATCTGTTATCTTTTGGAGTGTGTGCAAAATCGGAAAGAGTTAATGCTGGAGAAGTCTCTGCTGATGTTGCCCTGTGCCTCAGGAAGGAGACCTGTTGACTCGCACATCCATGAAGGAAATCAGACCATTTTGAAATGTTAATGAAAGCAGTATCTGAGGCAAGCTTTGCTCCTGTGCTGAGGCCGAAGTGTCCTTCCGAGCGGCACAGGTACCTAAAGCTTAGGGAAGAAAACTGTGGAGAAAAACATCTTGCAAAGACATAAGCTGTGGATCAGCTTTCTTAGTTACTACAAAATCTAGAGAGTTTAGGTTTTGTTCTTCATAGTGCTGTTGGCTCTGTCTGTCATGATCTGGTCATCCAGGTCCAGGTATGCAGAAGTAGCAGGTCAGAGAGGCCTTGGGGTAAGGCTGACGGGATAGCACTGCCATTGGCTGGCACTGCTGATGTCCCCCTGGCAGGGACCAACAAATCCTGCGGCAGAGAAAATCAATAGGCACTGCTGAAATGTTTGGCTTTTGCTTTTTTTTTATCTCTTGTTTCTCACAGTTTTCTCAGGGTACAGGTCTGTCCTTAACCTGCTTGCTATGAGGATACAGGGAAGTGCTTGGATATGACACCAGGTCTTTCCAGCTTCTCTACATATATCACACTTAATTTAAAATAAATTTCTAATGGGAATATTTGACGTAACATTTTTCATTTGGCAGAGCATTACCCACCACGTGCTGTGTCTTGCCTTCTGGAAGCTAGTACCACAGGAGAGCCTGAAAATGACTTTCTTGTAATGGGACTGCCTTCTCTTCGCTAAGTTTGCATTGATTTTTCTATCATTTTCAGCAATGAGTTGGAGGACATTTCACTCCTGCCACTCCAGCATCTGAAAAGGTAAAGCAGTCTGCTTGTGGTATTGCAATGGCTATTTCAGCATCGCTAGAGTTAGTTGAAAAAAGTATTTCAAAGGTGCTGTAAGGATGACTGTCTTTCAGCTGCCTCTTTAAAAACATAAACGCACCAATGTCCTTTAGCTATGGAGCTGTACAGCATAAAGGTAGTGCAGTGAGGACAGAACAAACCCATCCAAAAAACACAAGCTTGGGGGAAAACCTGATATATCATTTTGCCTATGTTTATTTGACTTGAGGAAACCTTGTGTCGTGGAGCTGCGTTATGTTTTGGCTGCTGACTTTTTTTTTTTAAAACACCACCAAATAGAGTCAGGGTGAGGGCGAGCAGAAGAGAAGCTACTGGGTGTTTTAACCAGGCAATGAGTACAAAATTAAGTAACTTATGGAATTTGGTCATGAGAGAAGGAACCCTGCATTTTGGGATCGCTGGTTCAGCCCCTGCCAAGAGTAGCAGTTACCCTGGGTTAGCTACTTGCTCTTTGCTTATTTCTATGCATCTCACAGGGAGGGAGGAAGAGATTTTTCTAGGTGCCTTTTTTCCTCTCTCCTGAAGGCAGACTCTGCTGGGAGTCCAAGGATCTGGCTAGGGCTGGCCATTACTCTCACTGCTAAGCTAGGATGTGGATAGAATATGTTTCTCCTACACCAAAGCCTGCATACCTGAGTCCCTTCACAGCTGGTTTTCCTCAGTTCATTTACTTACTTTCTTTAACAGCAACAAAATGAGAGTTACTTTCTGTTGCTAAGGCAGGAAGGGGGCTATGTAGTTGCTTAGTGCAGCTGAGGAATTTAGGAGTAAGTAAGGGTGCTTTTTGTAAAATGATATTCAGCAGGTCCAGAACATTAGTGCTTTTGTAACGCTCGTTAGAGTATTTAAGATGGAAAGTCTTGCATCAAAGGAGATGAGCCTCTTTCAAAAGGCCTCTTGGAAGACTCCTGAGACACCAGCCCAGAATTCTGCCCCTTTACTAAATGTGAGACCAAATTTTGTTTAATATTTTCTGTTTCAGAGAAGATGCTCCTGGCAGATGCCGTTTATTGAAACAAAAGCTTGATGGGTTTTGCTAATGATGGTGTATCCCAGAAAATATTTATGTTCTGGGAATAGTCTGAGTTGTGATCTTTTGGTATGAGGTTTTATTGATGGAGTCTAGTACCCTGTTATGGCAAATTTATTCTTTCTTTTGAGTTATATGTATTAAACCTTTTCTGTGTCATTAGTTTTCCTGTCTTCAAAATGAAAATTAGCATTGTAGGATATTATGGTATGGGCGAAAAGATGAATCGTTACTCTTTAGAAAGGTAATTAACCTCCAAAGGCAGCTGCCAGAGAGCTGCCATTATAACATCAGCTGTACTCTGTTTCAGTATTAGTCTTCTGCTGTCCTCCTCCAGCTCTCTGAGGTGTGTTGTTTATCAGTGCGGTTCAGTGAAAGCAGGAAGACAGATACCTTCAGCACCACACCTGCAAGAAGCAGGGTTTCATATCTCTGGCCTTCACCAAAGAAACACCCTGTGCTTTTCTCTCTCCCCATCAGGATGCACAGCAGGGCTGTGACCTTGGCAGTGCACCTTAGCAGGTGTTGGCAACCCCTAGTGATGCTGATTAATTGTGCTCACTCAGTGCAGGGGGGCTGCTCGTTAATTCAAGCCTGTGTAAAGGAAATGGGAGACCCCTAGGAGAGGGTCCTTAGACAGACAAGACCTGCTGGTCTGTGTCAGGGAAAGAGCTTTACAGAAGGCACACTGCATTTGTGGGAGAGAGAAGGGAGAACGAGCATCTCTCTCATTGGCAGTTCAGGTTTGAATCCTGGTATGAGTGTACTGTAGCGTTGATAGAGAAATATTTAGCCTGTCTACAGGCAGTTGTTTGCTAGTAAACAAGAAACATTGTTCCAAACAGAGATGATTAACAGTGACAGAAAAATTTAGGAACTGGGTAGAAAGCTTTATTCTGCCTTGATCACAACTACCCATTATGTCAGTAGGTTCCGATTTTTCAGACTAATGGTAGGTGTACACTCGTACAAGCATGCAACTGTGCACTGATCTCGCCCTCAAGGGACTGTGGATTTATCTCTAATGCTGTCAGATTTATTTACAAAAGATAGAGTACATTTACAAATGCTCCATTGTGCGCTCTTGTTTGGAACAGTGTGAAACCTAGTCCCAATGGATATGGCAAAAGTGGAAGGAGGTTTTAAGGCTTTGCCCTTCCAAATCAAGTGGCTGTTAATTGAAACCATTGATGAGTTTCTATCAGGATACATGGAAAAAGGAAAACACAGGGAGGATTTCATACAGAATGCCCTGTAAAAAACATACGTTTTGTTGCAATGCTGGTGGAGTGCTCAACTTTGTGTGATAATGATAGCAATAACAATTATTGTGGTCTTTTGCTGTTGTTGTTGTAATGCATGTTTGCCTATTATGACAATTTGGGTCTCTGTCATCCTTCAGCGACCAAACTGTAGTTTAGCTGGTTTAGCTTTTCCACCAAAAAAGCTAGAAAGATGGTGGAGATAATTGAGAGACATCTCAAACAGGAAAGACCCTGCCATGCCTCCTGGATGTCTAACTGGCAATCAGTAAATGCTTCTGGTTTCTTCCTAGATACTTCTGTATCCTAGACACTTCTTTGTGTCATTGCCTAGCTAGGTTTGTACACACAATCTCTATGTCTGGAGACAATGCTCTTGCTAGTTCAGGGCAGACTTCTAGAAAGTTTGAGGGCTTTCATCCCTCTTCTTATGTGCCTGTGGCAGCACATGTATCCAGATGTGGTGCCACAGCTGTACACCCCTTTGCCTTCTCTATCCATAATGTAGTTGGATCTTTGTGCACATGGCCGTGTGACTCTTTGCAGAAAAAGCAAGACTTCTACAAAAATTTCTGCTTGTATAAGAGGCACGTTGTCCTCGGCAGACAGTGAGCTCTCTTTAAAACTGAGCGTGTCAGTAAGCTATCCAAATGCCACACTGAGAGAATTAAATTAACGTTAGTATACAGACACTAGGAATGCACCTAAACAGCACTTGAAGCTTTCAGGTATGGGCAACTGCTGTTGCATGAAAGCAATTGTTTCTAAAAGTAGAATTAACTTACTCTGTTAGTGCTTTTTACTTTACTGTTTATATTGCATTAAAACATTAAACGATGCATCTCTGGAAGTGCAACGCTCATTTGGATCCATGGGTTACAGCCTCCCACGGTCAATAGGAGTCTCTGCACTGATCTTGGCAGGTTCTGCATGGGCATAGGCAGAGAAGACTGGCGTTGTCTCCAGAATGCTGAGCAAGCTGCGCCCCTCTTCTGTTATCGAGAGCTAAACTCATGCAGTCATACTCCTCAGGTTCTTGTTCCACATGAGGTAGGAAGTAGATTTCATATGTGCATCCTTACATCCCTATGCAATCCTTACCTGGTAGTAATGCTTTATAAACAACCTTCCTTTGCCGAAACAGTGGTTTCCTAGAGCTTTGACTCTAAGTTTTTGCAGGGGAGGTGCTTCCTCCCAACAAAACAGTATTGTATCTCCTGACAAATGGCTCCAGTAAAAGAGCTGTGAATTTGTGTGGGTTTGTTTCTCTTGGCTACCTCTGCTGCTTGAAGTATTCTCAGGAAGGTCAACTGACCTTTATCGAGCCCCGGCCATTGGCAAGATGATATCCATAATGAATGTATTTCAAGCAGGCAGTGCTCCAGCATGAGTGTTTTAACATCTGACCCCAACAGTACAAATAGTGTAAGACAGAGAAGATACTTTTTTTCCTAGAGGAGAGCAGCTTCCAACTGGTGTACCAGATAGTGTGTAAAATATCATATACGTGTGATCTAGCTAGGTAAACACCATAAGAATAACGAATCCAATCCTTCATTTAGTTGAACACAAGTCTTGCTGCTTGTTTTGTTTTTTCACTGTACATATAACCTGTATTGCTGTCTGGGCAGATGCAAAGGTTACTGATCTCCTGGTATTGTCGAGATTTGTTATGATCTTACTTGCCGTAGCCTCTAAAGGAGAAGTACCTCTAATTAAATCATAAATGTATGGAACAGTAGAATGAAGGCCAGTATCAGGCTTCAGGCATGTAACACATACTTTTTACTTCCTGTGGTACTGGACATACCATTGTGTGCTCCACGTTGACCGGAGTTTTTAATAGTGTGCACCTTGTGATTCCTTCATGTCATGATGGAAGTGTTTTCCCAGTTAAGTACTGATGAAATATTTAAGGCAGTGCATGCTTAATACACCCTGTGATGAGAACTGACCAAAAGGTGACAACATGCTAGTCTGGGCCTTGAGTGAGTACAGTGAGGCTTAGGGTAAATGAAGTGCTTCATCACTACATTTACATTTTTTTAATCTGTTACTACTTTTTCTCAAGCCAAAGAAATTGGCCCATATTAAGCCAAGTGTAACACAAACATGCATGTTACTGAAGTAACCCTTTTTCCTCTTTAGTTAGGGGTTTTGCCACGCGAGCTGTCAGGCCAGCCAAGCGCACAGTGTGCCACGAGCAAACGTTGATGGGAAATCCCAGTTCTTCACTGTGTGTGAGAGAACAAAAATGGGGAGATTCTCTCTGGAGGGGAAAGGCTCACACATCAGCCCAGTGCCTTAATATATTGTGCAAACTTAAAAATCGTAAGTATGGCATTTCACTCTCTTAGTAATAGCGTGGCTTTCTACTCATTATAAGGGGTGTTTATTTCACTCTCCTTGGGGTTTTTATGTTTGATTGTCTGTTCGGGGAGAAACATTTGAGGTTTTGAGATGGACTAGGTTTCTGGTTTAGTGTTGTCTAACATCTTTTAAAAGAATTATCTCTTTCTCTTTGAACATTGAAACTTGGATCTTATGATGTGTCATTTAAGTGAGTATGGCTGGTCTTTCCCTATATAAGTATCTCCCTTTTCCCATTTGTGCAGTACATCCAAATGTACTTCTGTTTCATGCTATATTCATAACTGACCTAAAATGAACTTGAGCTTTTGCTGTTGCACACTGTTAATGAGTTCAATGGCAGACAGTCATCTGCATTGATTGTTTGGGGTTAAAGCTCTCCAACTCCCCTTCCGGGCTCCCTGGTTCAGCCAGCACTTTGCGGCTCTCCTGTGACACTGGGTCACAGAGTTGGCTGCTCTGGGAGATCCTGAGGGGCAAATTCAAATTGCTCTGTGGGATTTTCACTTCCTTTGAAAACTAAAACAGTATTGCCCCTTCTGTGCAGAAGGTGTTGTTAAGTAACATAACTTTTTTATAAGAAGATTAGCTCTGTAACTACAGTCTTAAGTTTTGCTCATACCCTGTTGTTACGCCGGTGTAACACTACTAAGCGCTCTGCCCAGAAGGTAGGGACCAAGTCAGCCTATAAGCAAATGTGGTCCCTCGGAAAAGGGAAGAGGGAAACAGCAGTGCACCTCAATTGGAGACTCTGAAGACGGGAGTTTCTTCTCATTTCCTCACCCAGGGTACTCCTCAGTTTACTGAAGCCTTTGTCCTGCAAATAAACCAAGACTAAATGCTTTAGGCAAGAGATGGAAATAAATAACTGAGGTTAAAACTTACTAGGACAACAGCACTTCTTTGGCTAGAGACTTATTTTCAAATAAATGTGTTACCAGCATCACAAATGTGTGACTTTATATGCTTTCTGCAGGGCAGCCATTTTGTCAAACACAAGAGGGAGGATTAAGCCAGACAAATTGTGCACTAACAGCTGTAACTAATCAAAGAAATGGGGAATGTAGAATTCAGCGAAGAAAAAGTCACAGTAAATATGTCTGGAAAGGACCTACAGTAGTCATCTGGTGGTGTCCCTGCCCTGATGATTACATGTGTATGTTATCTAGCTTATTCAGTTGCTAAAGACGACTTCCATTTCAAAATCTGTGTACTTTAGCATGGTTTGGATCCAAACCAAAGGTGCCAAGTGTTATTTATGTTTTGATAGGTCAAGTTAAGGTCTAAAACTCAAACACTGCAGATTTCAAAGGCACGTTCGTATCTGGGCCATTTGTTTCTTGTCTGCTTTAAGCCATTTGATTTTTGTTTGATGTGAGCAGGCTTGACCCATGCTCTGAGCCAGCTGGCAGCCATGCTGTTGTATTAGCAGAACACCAAACTTAAAATGATATATCTGAGTCTCCACACAGCTTCTAGTGAGTTGGAAGAGCTTCCGTGTGTTCACCTGAAAAGGACTAGCTGAACATACTCTGATCTCCTTTTGAATGACAGTCATCTTTGCAATAGCAGAGAGATCTCCGTCTCTATTAAAGCACAAGTTACTGCCTGTTCTGCTGTGCTGCATCCTGGGGGCAGAGTTTTCAGGTCTAGAGAACTTAATTCTCTACTAGATGTTCTTCTCCCTTTCAGCAGCATTGCTGGGATTTTGGTGTATTATGGCACGGTGGGGGTGAATTTGTTCTGGGAGGCCTGTTAATTTTTCTTTTTGTGTGGGAGTCAGGTGGCTCCTCATGTGAGGGCACAATAACCCTTCTGGTAGTGATCTTATACTGACATTTGATCATTACGTGCAGGTGGACTTACTGTTCTGTATAATTTTAAGGACAGCTAGGCTTCCAGATACTCCCTTCGATGAACAGAGCATACACAAGAAAAGTAACAGTGATGTGATAATTTGAAATACTTTCTTATACTCTGAAAATTATGAGCGTTTATTTCTTGGTTCCTAATTCAGTGCTCATCCTGACTTAGAGATTTAAACTATACTTGTAAATTTATTACCAATTGCTAAATTATAGAAATCTACTTTTTCTTTTGTACCTGAGATCTAGATAAGCACAAAATCAGAAGTTACTTGAACTCATTTGAGATTAAATAAAAGAAAGATGAGAGAGAGACTTGGAGATGGAAGTATTTCAGGGTGTTATCACATATTGCCTGAGCACTTAGATTCCAAGGTGATACATACCTAAAAATGCCAAAGACAGATGTATCTGACATTATCTCACCCTCTAAATGCTTGGTAAAATTACAAGAAAACCGAAACAATAGAGAAAAGGGGGGGTTTTTTCTTCTTTTTATACCTCCACCTGTGACAATTACCCTTAAGATAGCCTGTCACATCTTTTGATAAAAGGTCCATCTTCAGTTTTAAATGGGAGCCATCTATGCTGAAGCATACATTCAAAAGCACTTTCTATAAACAGTCTCTCAGGAGCCTTTAGCTCCCTGCTAATATAACAACAACAACAACAATCAGCCCCTGAGTCAAGCTGTCCTTGTTGAAGGAGGCAGGTAGGAAGCCTGGCAGCGGCTGCATTTCAGCATGCGTGGCTCTGAGCCCGGCTCCATGCTGCTTTGGCCCCTGGCAAGTCACTTCCATTTATCCCGTGTGGGCGCGAAGGTAGATTGTTTCATTTACACACACGGGGGAGTTCATAGCCATTCTGCACAAGCAAAAATTATTCAGCCCAGTGAGGAGTAGCACGCTGATTCCCCCTCCTCTCCTTGAAAATCTGGGGCAACTCTGTGGAAGTAAATGAAACTGCGCTGTGCTCTCACAAGCAATTTCAGGGATATGTCAAATAAATTTATGTGGCTCAGAAGAAAAAGAAGCAAGAACTTGGGCCAGCTCCTCACCAGGTGTAGCATGGTGCAATGCTTTGCACTCCCAGGGAACTGTGTCCATTTACTCCACGTGAGGATCTGTCCCCAAGCCTGCTGGGAGCAGACAGGCGTGTGTTCCCCGACCTTCTGCAGCAGAAGCTACAGGACTTTGGATGAGAGAAAAGTCTGTAATGAGCCCAAGGCTGTCTTCCCCCTCCCCACAACCCCTCCTTTTAGCATAGTGTGTTGTCAAGAATACCTGCTGGCAGAAAATGCATTTTGTTCAGTGGTAAAAGCCACCTGAATTCTGCTGAAGGACGCTGTTTTTTCTCTACCACATATGCACTGTGTCCAGTAGAGATTGATTTTAAAAAAAATTAAAAAAAAATCAAGTGCCATCCAGGGTGAATTTATTAAATCATTCAACTAGGAGGGAATTGAAAAAGTCTGCATCATGCTGGTTGCTTTTCTGCAGTGAAGGATCTCGCTGGGTCTGCAGCACAGCAGAAAGGCAGTGATGGACAGAGGCGTGTATGTGAGCGAGGGGGAATGAGGATCTCGTGTGTGGGGGGGTGCAGACTGCACAATATGAGGAGAAACAGTGAGTAGCAAGAACTTCTCCTTTGAGACAGAAAGACTTTAAAACATTTTTCTGAAAGGGTATGCCTAGTATAGACTGGGGGGGAGGGGGGGAGAACCACAAAAAACCCTTACAACAAAGCCTGCTGCAACGGTGAACTCAGTACTGCCACCCAGAGTACCTTTTTGCATAATATATGATGTTCTGTGTGGATCTGGAGACTAGGAAGATTAAAGCAGATGTTCCTTCTGCATGTAAAGCAGCCAGAGACAGCATGATGGATCATTGCTGAATAAATTTCTTGCCATGCATAACTGTGTTCTGATCTTCCTTGTTGAAGTACTATCACCATCTCTCTGCCAGACTATACTACTTAACTCATAAGAGCCAAAAATATTCTTTACTTCTCTGTATTTTGTCCACAGCTATCTCTGGGGTCACTTGCATTAGAAACATGCTACTGCCAGCTACAGTAAAATGTTAAAATGGCATCAAAACATCCTACAGCGGACCAGCAAGGTGAATCAGATAATTGGCTGCATGTAGGGTCTGGAAAATAAGTGTCTGTTCAGATGTTTGAGAGGCATGTGGCTTGTTTCTCTTTAACTCTTTGTGATTATTTCTGCATTGTCTGATGCAATGGTGAATGCTAGTGCAAAACAACAGAGAGGGGAATTCTTGTGTCATGTAGTTTCCTGTCATTTCTATTTGACATTTTATCAGACAAATATCAAAAGTATATTGTGCAGTGTATTTACTGAACAAGGGTTAAATAATCCTTAACGCATAGTGTATGGCTATGTAATACAAAGATTTTGTGAATGATACAGAAGAAGGAAAAAAAAAATCTCTTGCTTACAAATGAAAATCAAAATCAAAGGAGCTGTGTGATCTGGTGCAATGACAGCAGCGCTGGGAGTTTCAGCAGGCCTAAGATACAACCACTGGGGCACAGGCAGGCGATCTTGGTCTGCACAGCTGAGCTGCAGATCTCCTGGGGACAAGCTTTATGGTGACACAGTTCGTACCGCTGCCCCCTGCATTGGTTAGAAGAGATTTGGTGCAGGCCTGTTGGTGTGGATCATTACCTGCCTTTACATCTGTGGAGTGTCAGCTACTTTGTATAATCCATAATTTATCCCCAGCATTAAACAAGCCTTTATTGTATATGGTACCCACGAACACCTAGGTGTCTTTCACTTCTTAATAAATA
This sequence comes from Phoenicopterus ruber ruber, assembly GCA_009819775.1. Lineage (NCBI taxonomy): Eukaryota > Metazoa > Chordata > Aves > Phoenicopteriformes > Phoenicopteridae > Phoenicopterus > Phoenicopterus ruber. The sequence continues at coordinate 11,123,941 of CM020221.1, read as the reverse complement.
CAAGTGAGAAATGCAGAAACTTCCAGAAAATGTCCCTTCTTCCTTCTCTTCCCTCCCCCAGCTCAGTCAGTAAAGAAAAACTGGAAATTTAAGGAAAGATTTAAATCAAACTTTTATGTTCAGTATTTTTTTTTCTTCAGAAATAAATAGTGAAAGAGATTTTGAAGCAAGGTTTAAAATAGTGATATTACTGCTTCACTTAAATCCCAGAAGCATTTCAACAGTCTTTATTTCAACACTTATCAAGAGTAATTGGCAATTACTCTTGATATATATAAGTACAGATATACCCACAGTCTTCAATTTATATTCAGCATTACTGTTGGTCCTTAATATTGTGCTGTGCCAATTAAGTTGTAATGAACAAACACACACACATCATATTTGCTTTCCAAGCTTTTTCCTCTAGAAACGTGAGGGAGTTTGATCTACACTATGACGTTAATTCTCTATTTACATACTGTTACTGAGCCCTTTGGATATAACCTTTAAGAATACTGATGCTTTCTATTTTCAACATTTTAATTTCTATCCTTAAAAAGAGATGTCAACAGGCAAAAAGTGCACTTTAATGCCTTATTATGCAGCTTGGCTCCATCTCTCATACTAAGAATATTTGTCATTTATTCGAAACTAAAGATAACTAAAAATAAATATACGTCATGGTATTTTTTATGTGATAAATGATACAAATAATACATTTTTTCACCTTTGAAGATGTAAATATGGTTTAGTTTGGATCAGCACATAGCTAGTATAGGTATATAATTTTTTTCAATGTTTCTATTTTTTCTTCACAATGTCTGGAATTGTCTCATTCCAATTTGCACAGGACTCAACACAAAATGACATGTTAATAGAAAGCAACTGGTTGCCTCTAGGCAGCAAAAGATCAGCTTTTCCTGACCTCAAAATATTTGCTTGTCATATGAGTCACAGAGAAGGGAGCCATTTGGCTTGGCTCTTGTTTCGGCTCCCGTTTCTCTGAGCTGTTCAGTAAGGCACACAGAGTTCCTCTCCCCCAGTTGCACTGCAATACGTTCAGAGTTGCTAGAAATTTCATGGCATAAATCACTGCCACACTGAGCAGTGGCCTGGCTGTGTGGCTGTGGCTTTGCGCATCTGGAAAGTGGGGCCCTGAAGAATAACTGTAGGCAGTTTTCATGGGGCAGGTTTTCCACAGTTGCTCTTCAGATTTTACCTGTGCCAGTGCCAGACCATTGCGTGTCAGGAGAGGCCAACCTCAGGTCCTGCACTGCAGCCGCACGTTTCTAACGAACAGTAAGTTGGTGCCTCCTTGCTGAGGAGAGTCAGCCAATAAGCCCAACTAGTCAAAAGGAAATCTGCCAACGCAACGGGATTAGTTGTATCTGTGGAATCAAGCACTTCTGGGTTCAGAAGGAACAACCATCACTTCTCATGCTTAACAGGATTCTGAGATGCAGTCGCGCACTGAGTGGTCCTGTGTTCCCACTCACAGCCCAAACCGCAAGGGCTAGTACCAGAATCATCTCCACAGTCCATAGCCTAAAGCCTAGCTTTACCCGAGTCCTGTTAAAAATAGATGAATGTATGCAACTTCTCTGTAGTTGCAATTGTTTTCCTGCCTCTGAGTGACTAGTAGTGAAGAGCAGCTTCTTTTTCAGGAGTTGTGCAGTCTGTTTCTGCAGCTGAACGAAGCTGGGGAGGGGTAGCAGCAAAAGGTATCAGAGTTCACATCAGGCCCCCGAAGACATGGGGAGGCCCTGAAGTACACCAGGAGATCGGAAAGCCTAGAGAGGGATTAAGAGCCATGACAGTGATGTCTGTGTTGAGAGAGTAGGAGAAGCATAAGGAGAGAGTGTGCATTTCCATCTGAGAGGGTTCAGGACAGATGGGTGACTCTGTGGTTCTCTCTCCTTACCTCCTTCCATCCCCTGCTAGGTGTGTGTTCCCCCTACATTGCACTAGAACGGCATAAACCTCAGCTGGAAGCAGGAAATTCAGACATAGGGAAAAAAAGACAGAAATGCAAACTTGTGCCATTTAGAAATATCTGCATTTCCTTCAACCACATAGTCTTTTTCTTTTTTCTGATGGCAGCATCCCACTGGTGCCTCCTTGGGCTGTTTAACTTTCTAAAAGCAGTCCTGAATGTGTATCCTGGTGGATTGCATGCAGAGAGTATCCTAAAAAGCCACAACTTACTGGTCTGTCAATGCGATATTGTGCTTAGGCAGGTGGTTGTTCCATTTCTTAGAGATGCAGGAGGTGTCTAGTGCTAGCAACTGAAAGCTGCTCTTTAATGCCCTTAAATTTCAAAGGTTAACATAATAGCTGAGAATTGCGCAGGACATCTGTGAGAGCCTGTAAGGTACTGTCCAGAGCTCTTCACACGGGAATGAAGGAACAAATGTGCAGGACTCTAAACCAAGCTCAAAGCAGTGATGAAACCCTCTGTACCCCTCAGTTTGAATTCAGAGGTTTGATCTCAGAGCATTCTCTGTGCTAGCATGTGTTCTCTGAAGTTTTCCATTAGCAACATCTATAGCTAAATTGAGATTTCTGTCTGGTTTTTACACTAGAGGGATTTCTGGAAAATTACTGGTTTAATACCAGAGAATGACAATAGAGCTACATTAGAGTTTTTAACTAAGGGTTATGGATTGCCCAAATTGTTATTTCCCTCAGAAATTATGGTGTCTACAAGAGACAGCAGTCTGCCACAGCTTTTAGATGACTGACTTCTGTGTTTAATGGAAGCCAACAATAAGAATCGTCTTGTTGCAGAAGTGTTCACCTGTAATTATTATAGATAAGTCATTCCGGCAGCACATAAATCTCAGTCAGATGGGAATAAATTGTAGTTACCTGAAAGCCAGACTTGATTTCCAGTTTCAGTGAAACTGGAAAATTTTCAACTAAACTTCTCAGCTGAGAGATTTTCATGCCCCTAAAATGTTTGCCCTTGGTATTTGTGGGTTTTTCATTGTTTTTCTTTTTTCCTCTTTTCTGTCAGCCACCTCTTGGGCATAGTCCATTTTCTCTCTAGAGATTTTTTTTTTTAAGACAATGCACTGAGGAATTAGTTCATGCAAGTCATCCCTGAGCACAACCAAGAAGCCTTGAAAGTGATGAAATGGGTTTGTGTCATCTGTGAATGCATTGATATTTATCCCTATTATCCTTCACATTTTCAATTCAAGCAGCACATAATTTATCAGCTCTGTTGTCAAATGCTGCATGTAATTGTGTTTAGTAGAAAGCTTGGTGGGAGGGGGAGGAGAAGAACGGAAGGGGAGATAACCATTCACTTCTCCTGGGAAGAAGTGCAGAGCAGCACTTGCTTTGAATTTGGTGGCCATCTACTCTTTTCAAGTACTCCCATGGCACCATGTTGTAAGAGTGGAGCAGAATATCAAATGTAAGAATGTAGTTCAGCAGGGGCAACACAGGTAAGTGTCTTACTGGAACAATGCAGAGCATGAGACTGGAAACATTTTGAGGGTTTGCCAAGCTGAACAGTTGCATGGCAACCCCACTGCTCATTGCCATCACTCTGAAAGTGAAGTCACTTGGATATAGGATGTCAGTGCACTGCAGTGGTCTCCTTCCAGTATCAATATTATTCTACTTTTGAAATGCTTTAGTCCTTTTAGCCTCCTTCAAGAGATCATGGATGTGATATGCTTAACAGATGGCACCACCTAGATAGGGGATGTCAGCTACAAATAATGCTGGGAAAAAAGGCTACTGACATGCTTTACCTTCTGTAGGAGAACATGGATTTGTCTATGTTCCCTGGCTGTACTTCATTCAACAGCCAGGGAGTCACAGCAGCAGACCTGACAATCAGATCCCTTAATGTATACTTCGCACAGCTGCTAATTAAGTCACACAGTTGCTACACATCCAGGGAACACACCTATAAAGTATGGCTATGAAGGTAAGAAAATGCAAAGGGGACAACCTGTGGCTGGATAAGGGGCTCCATTTTATTCCCCAAATTAAGGCTATTGAGTCTGTGCGATAGCTGGTTCTTCTGTGGCTTCTCCCTTTCTCCTTTTCTCATCATGACCTGTGGTGTGTTGACTCCTACTGACAGAACAGTCCTTTGGAAAGTTTTCTTGCCTGTGTCTTTGTCCAAGACACCCAGGTGGATTCTCACCCAGCTCCTTTGTGTCTCTTAGGCCTGAAAAATGGTATTGAAAACATCTAGGTCTTCTTGCTAGCTGTTATCTTGCACTATGGAGGAGCTGCAATGCAGGCAGTGTGTTGTAAAGTGACAGACACCTGAGTGGATTTCACTGCGACTGGTAAACCTGGTTAGGAGATAGCACTTCTGTAACTCTTTTTTGCCTGTTTAATTAGAATAGCACCGAAGAAAGAAGTATACTGCTGTGGGAAGGAACAGGCTCAGTGCCTGCAGCGTGGGGCAGCCTAAGTACAATAGGGAAAGAAATCCTTTTTCTTTCCCTGTCTATTGTGATCAGGAATGGAGATCTGTGAATTGCAATAAAACTGTATGTGTTCTCCCAAAGTGCTTAGCTCATGGGGAAAAATGAACATTGTGACCTGGAACATCAGCACCTTACAAACTTTCATGTTAAGCCTAGTCTTTCAGTGTGATATGTTTAAAGGGAGAAGTTTTCTTTGGTTTGGTTTCCCCATGGAAAGAATGCTGGTCCTTCTATATGGAGAGGTGCTGTGGTATTACTCCATTGACAGAAACTTGTAGGGCTTTGCCTTTTTTTCCACTGAACGTTGAGTCTGTGCTGTGAACCTTAGTTGGCATTGCCTACTTGAATAGGACAAAACAAGGCAGCTACTGATTTGGTCATAGGTATAGGAAGGCTGGACAAGAGAGCCCCCATCAAGGTAAATCTAGCGGTAAGCACCAACTTCTACCAACTGCATAGTTCTTCCATGCCCTCTCTCATCCAGCCTGGTAGGGAAAAGCTTCTCCTGCTGTAATGAAACCATGCACCGTGCACTGACTGACTGCGAAGGAAAAGTCTTGTGCTGTAGCTCCATACTTGAGAAAGAAAAAAGGGAAATAGGACATGCTCTGCTCTGGTGTGTCAACCGTTTGGGAGTGATAACAGTTGAGGGGTGCTTGTTCTAGGAAGAACAGGGGATGTTAGGGATTTGAGCAAAAAGCGTTCCCAAACTGGTAGCTTGATGTGAGCCGTCACTGTGCCAGAATAGCAGCTTGTCCCCTGATAATAGGTTAGCAGAAATTTCTATGCTTCTCTAGCATATTAACAGCAGTTTGCCTCTGTTCTGTTACATAAGTAGATTAAGCTTTAGCTGTGCTCCTATCAGACAGATTTCTTTGCCTTTTTTTTTTTTTTTTAAATAATCATCAGACATTCTCATCAGTTTTGTCCTACAAGCAAGGCTTTGGGGAAAAAAAACCAAACAAACAAAGAGCTGACTGAACAGTTGCTTTTCTTTCAGCATCTGTAGCTCTTTAATATTTTGCTTGTCTGTCTCTTCAGGTGCACAGGGGAGACAGAGCTGCTCTCTGGTCTGTATCAAGACAAGCAGAACTTGAGGAACTAGGGAGAGAGGACAAACTGCCACCGCAATGCCAAAATTTCTGGCTCATGTTCTTGAGCTGTGCTGTTCGTGTGTCAAAAATTGGAAGTGTAACTGGGTGAATAAACCTCAGGCCATAAAATTCATAACTGTTTGGGTTTCAGCCAGCTCTTGACTGGGGATTTTGTGGGTCCAGTTTTAATTCTTCCTTCCATTTGATGTGGGACTCATGTAATTCATGCAGTCCTAGAAGCGTAGAATCAGGCAGCTCTTTTTATTATTGCTATTTTATTTATTAATTTAAGTGCTGCGCTGACCTGTTATCCTCCATACAGGATCAGAATTTTACAAATATTTAAAGCAAACTGACATGTGGAGCAGCTTACTGTATATTTCTGGAGGTTTCATACTTACTACCTAAAAGCTAAATGAACTTACCATTTGTTAAAACAAAAAATCCTGATGCTATCTGTTGCAATATGAACACCTGCTATGGTGAGGCCAAACTCAGATGACCCCAGAGCTTTTGTTAAGTAGTTTTGCAAATAGCAGCTGGTTTTTTTTCATGGACAAATTCCTTTTTGTGTTAAGTTTCTGTTTAAGAACCTCATCTAAAGTCAGATTGCTACAGTGTCACTACAATACTTGCTTCACAAGCTGAATCCTATGTTGGATCTCCTATTAGTTTTAGCCTAATTCTTATCTCTTTGCAAACTCTGCAGGCATAGCCACTAATGGATCCAAGAGATATTTCATGCCTGAGTCTGGAGCTTATTTATCTTACTTCTGTGGATCCATAGAGTGGAAAGATGGAGAAGGAAGCTGTAGTACAGGGTACTGATGGCATGTCTTGCTGGCATGCACTGAGAATTACATCGAAACCATGTACCTATTTATACATCTGAGTGCTGTGTGAGAACTTACTCTTTTTTTTTTTTTTTTTTTTTTGACACAGACTTGCATACCTGAATTGAGACCATGGTGTCACCATAGGCTTTTTGTGTGTGATGTTGCAGAAATATCTTAATATTCGTGACCTATCAGTAGCATGTCATTAATGTATGTTTTGCTCTCCCACATTCTGCTTACAGTGTGAACACTTAGAAAACTGTCATTAATTCTTCAGGGCCGTTCTCGATCTAGCATTGCAGATGTTGCTGTGGTACATGGTGATAAAGCATGAGAATGATATCTGGCTGTGGTCACCCTAAGTATAAAAGCATTATCAGCACTTGAAGTCTGAGCTACAGGTTATTTCCATATGAGGTGGAAAATGCTGCCTACATTTATTTCTCTTTCTATAGAAAGGAATAATAAGAAGAAAAAAGGATTGAGGGTAGCAGGTGAAGTTTCTTGGAAATTTTTTCATGTTAATCAGATGACTTCTCTGCAGTAATCAGATGTTGCTCAGTTGCATTTTTTTTAATTATAAGTGTTGGGGGTGGTGTGTTAAATTACAGCTGTCAGCCCTATTTCCCCACCTACCCCCCACAGTAATGGTTCAGAATTTACTGTAACGCATCCTGATAGCCTTAGTGCCTTCTCCTTTAAATAAGTTCTGTTGATAAACAGAGACTTTGAAAAAGATGACAGACCCCAAAGAAGATAAAAAATCAGCCCAGTTTTCCCCAGGGAAGTGTCTCTAATTTCCTTGATATAGAGGCTGTGTTACTTAGTTTTACTCCTGTATTATTTTTGTGCTCTCTTATTTTCCCCTTCTCAAAAAGACGCAAGGATGTCGCCAGGTGCAATATCAGCACCCGAACCACAAAGGACCCTAAAATGCATCCCTCTATGTGCCAGGACAGCAGAGTAAAATACTGCAGCATTCTGTGAGAGTCTATTTTGTACAGCTGGATTACAAGAAAGTGTCACATATAAAATTTACTCCTATTTTCTGACCTAGAAAGACAGATAAATAATGTAATATTGCCATAAAAAAAGAAAACTAGCTCAGGATTTATTCTTTAAAAGAAACAAATGCTATTAATTCCTTCCTCTCTTTCTAGTTCCTCCTTCTTGCCTAGCTCCCTAGCAATCACTTCTAAATTTTAAATTTGCATTTCTGCCAACTTGGCACACCATACAGAAACAAAGCTTTTCAATAATATATGTGCTGTGCCTGCTCTGAAAGCATATTTTGGCAAGGGCTTTTCTAACTCAAACTGGTATCCACTTTCAGAGATTACTTTTTTATTACTATTTTATTTCAACACAGCCTGAGAGAAGCTGCCATCCAAGGTCCCGGAGAGCAGTGTTACGCGGGTAACTGCCTCCTGCAAGAATTTAGAGCCCATCAAGGAGCCAAAGCAGCAGCCCTGGAAATTCAAATCCTGCATGCAAAGAGCAAAGCTTCTCTCTTTACTGTACTCCCAGTGAGGTTTAGTGCTGTTGCTCCTCAGGGGACTTCTCCTGGGGATTCATGAACTCGTTACATCCCAGACCTAGCTCAATGCTTATTGTCTCTACTGATGCTGATTACCACTACGGGCAGGTTTTGACATTGAGGGCTGTTAGGAGTGAGACTGAGAACACTTCATTCCGTGTGGAGTTTTTTTTAAGAGACAACAGGTTCCTACTACCTTCTGCCAAGCCAAAAAAAGAGTGTGGGCCAAAACTGTTGGTAGCTGACAATTCTGTAACTGGAGCATCCTTGCTTCACTTTTACAAGGGGCATCTTTACAGATATAAGTCCGGGGGGGGGAGATTCTTAATATTTTCTCTGATCTACTGAAACACAGAAGATGGACATGACAGTTTTCTTTGGTTTAAGTAATCCGAAATTATTATGCACTTACTAGTTCTAACTGGAATGACTACAAAATGTCCCTGAATCTAGTCCACCCTTAAAAGCTTACCATACACAACATGCTTTAGGATATTCAATTACTGGATCACATATGCTAACAACAATACACTGCAACCTTGTTAGTCATGCCAAAGCAGCACTTTTAGTATTGGTCATGAGTATAAAGCTTTAAGAACATATTTTAGAAAGTTATTTTAGAAAATGTTTGTGTCACAAACATAAAATTAAGCTCCTCAGTATATTGATATTTGTGCCCATTTAATTCTGTGAATAATTTTATAGAAAGCCATGTGACAGCGTGATTACTTTTTAAGAATTTGATACTAAGAGACACAATAGACTACATTTTTAAAAGTAAAACAAAAATGAAAGTCTGTTCTTTCTTCATTTCCCATGGTTTTGTTTAAGAAAGCCAACCAAAGTTAATTGCTGATGCATGAAATGCTGTCAGTTTAAATGTATATTTTTCTTCTACTTTGGAGAAATACAAGTAAAATAAACTACAAAAAGGTGGGGTTTTTTTAGTAAAACTTACTTTAGAATATGCATTCTTTCTTATTTTGAGATTTTTTTTTTCAATTTCATGGATTGCTTTTTCTAGTTCATGACACTAATTGCGTGCTAACACAAACTGATGATATGCCAAATGATACGTTTTTATTTACAAAGCATTATGGATAGACATCAGTATAACACTTCCCATTTTCTAGATCAATTTTTTTCTTTGTACAGTGGAAAAGTAGCTTCATATTTCATAAGACAGAATTGTAACAATTTTTCAGTGTTCTTACATAGTGATACAGACTGCATCACAAATTAGCTTTCCATAGAAAATTTAGAAAAAGTGGTGGAAAGCAGTGCAATGTTTCAACTTCAGATTAAAAACCAGCATTTTTATCATTAGGAAAATAACAGTAAAAATGTATGACCACCACCAGTCCTCAGTGTCGGCAATGACTGTGCGTCAGTTTTGTGATTGTATGTTTCTTAATGTCCTTACTCTATCAAATTGTCCCATTTGAATATTTAGCTCTGCTCCTTTGATTTCCTTCCTCTATTCAGCTCACGTATCTGTCTGCACTTCCTAACGTTGACACATAAGGAGGAATTCTTTATAGATAATAGGATCTCTTTCAGTTTTGTAGCCACTGTAAGCCTGTTATATTGCATACATTGGTCGATAAACTACAACAATGTGATTTATTTCAATGCATCTAAAGCCATCTTCACAAATGGAGTTTACTTACAAAACTATGTTGGTCTGTTTTGCAGAATTGTTCCTCTTGGGTACTGTTCTCGTTTTGATAAATTTGAAGAACTAAACCAAAGCTAACAAAGTAGTTGTAGCAGTCCCTCCATGTGTGACTATCCTTGGAAAATATCAGTGGTTCATTTTCTCACGGTTGTGTTTTAGCTCCTCCACAGGTATTTTCTCTTGTTGCATACCTGTCTCAAAACTCCTGTTTCTCTATTTTCTCACCAAATTTTTGGATAGCGTTCACAATATGCTTAGTGCATTTTAAGCTGCAAGAGTGCACCCTAATCTGTGGGTGTAGTGAGTTGACCCTGGCTGGATGCCAGGTGCCCACCAAAGCCGTTCTATCACTCCCCTCCTCAGTTGGACAGGGGAGAGAAAATATAACGAAAGGCTCGTGGGTCAAGATAAGGACAGGGAGATCACTCAGCAATTACTGTCACGGGAAAAACAGACTCAACTTGGGGAAATTAGTTTAGTTTATTACCAATCAAATCAGAGTAGGATGAGAAATAAAAACTAAATCTTAGAACACCTTCCCCCCCACCCCTCCCTTCTTCCCAGGCTCAACTTCACTCCCAATTTCTCTACCTCCTCCCCCCAAGCAGTGCAGGGGGACGGGGAATGGGGGTTGTGGTCAGTACATCACATGTCGTCTCTGCTGCTCCTTTCTCCTCAGGGGGGAGGACTCCTTGCACTCTTCCCCTGCTCTAGCGTGTGGGGTTCCTTCCACAGGAGACAGTCCTCCATGGACTTCTCCAACGTGCGTCCTTCCCACAGGCTACAGTTCTTCACGAACTGCTCCAGTGTGGGTCCCTTCCACGGGTGCAGTCCTTCAGGAACAGACTGCTCCAGTGCGGGTCCCCCACAGGGTCACAAGTCCTGCCAGCAAACCTGCTCCAGTGCGGGCTCTCCACGGGGTCACAGCCTCCTTTGGGCGCATCCACTTACTCCAGCTGGGGTCCTCCATGGGCTGCAGGTGGATATCTGCTCCACTGTGGACCTCCATGGGTGCAGGGGGACAGCCTGCCTCACCATGGTCTGCACCATGGGCTGCAGGGGAATCTCTGCTCCAGTGCCTGGAGCACCTCCTCCCCCTCCTTCTTCATGGACCTTGGTGTCTGCAGAGTTGTTGTTCTCACATCTTCTCACTCCTCTCTTCCAGCTGCTCTTGCGCCATAGTTTTTTCCCCTTCTTAAATATGTATATGCGCAGCTTAGGGACATGGTTTAGTGGTGGACTTGGCGGTGTTAGGTTAACTGTTGGATTCGATGATCTTAAAGGTCTTTTCCAACCTAAAAGATTCTATGATTCTATGTTATCCCAGAGGTGCTACCCCTGTTGCTGATGGGCTCGGCCTTGGCCAGTGGCGAGTCCATCTTGGAGCTGACTGACATTGGCTTTATCAGACATGGGGAAAGCTTCTCGCAGCTTCTCACAGAGGCCACCCCTGTAGCCCCCCTGCCACTACCAAAACCTTGCCATGCAAACCCAATACAGTGAGTAATAAAATGAGATAAGCTCATGGCACATTTGAAAGCTGCCTTGTGGAGCAACTCATTATGGCTGGAACACATACAAAGTGCACATGGAAGAATGTGATGAGTGTATGGGAAAGCAAATGCAGCAAAATTTAATTTTGATATCTTGCTTATTTTTCCTAAGCATGCTGACATCTATCTTTACAATAACATTGGTCACACTTACAATGGATTCTGTTGTTAACTATATTGTCGTACCGTGAGTCTCATGCTTATCACAGCTGTCGCATTACTGAAGTTTCTTGGCATATGAAGCTGTCAGCTTGCTGTATGGAGCCACTCGCATGTCAAGCAGCTGCCACCCCATATTCATAACCTATCTTGAATCAGTCTGAAGGCTACTTGCCTAAAGGGACACTCAGAAAGTCCTTAAGTACCCAGCTTTTCTTATCTAGCAAGGAGGTTTTGTTGCTTATAGGTAGCACCTTGGTATGTGTGTTTTAGGGCCTTTTTGTAAGAGGCAAAGGTTTTCCGTTCTCTTCTAACACATCTCAAGTTTGCAGCAAAATCTGTATTTCACCAGGCGTGCACACACAGTGCACGTCCAATCTTTGTCCATCTGTGTGGATGCTGTTAACGTTATTTATACATTGCCAGACATGGGCTGGAAGCAGTGAGATAAAAGCTGTATTTTATGAGTGCTCCCAGAAGCACTACCCTCAGTTGCATAATTACCTGTGGTATCTGCTGGGAGAGGTGTGTTACAAAATGGTGTGAGGTATTAATTTGCATGCACCTATTACTCTCTTTTCCCCCTTTTGTCAACTGACCATGGCATGCTAGACAGTCTCTTTGTCATCTAAAGGAGGATGTTAACCATGCTTTCTTCTGAATCAGAGCACCTGAGAAGTACTACCTGCTGCGAAAGGACAGGTAGCAGATGGAGGGGTCCCGTGGGTTATAACTACGCATGTCTATGTGTGCACGAGGATGCATATGCCTAAGAGAGAGCCTGTTCAGCAACACTCGGTATGCGTCTGTATGTGCGAGAGAGAGGGAGAACCAGGTTGGTTGTATGCTGCAGGCCTCCTGCAGTATTGGGAAGAATTGTACCTATTCAATCAAGCATATAACTCTAATTAATATTGATGAAGGGCATCCTCCCTAATTAGGGTTTCCCTGCTGACCCTGCAGGATGTTACTTATGCTCCTCATCAAATCTGCATTCATTTACTCTCCAAAATATCACTCACAAATAACTTTTTTTTTTTTGCCTGATCCTTCATCTGCCTTCCTTTCTTTTCCCAATACTGCCTTTTCTTGCCTCTCTCCATAAATGCAGTGCCAGCCAACACCTATTCCTTCCAGTCTTCTAAAGAAAGCATTAGTCCAAACTGGATGCACTTAGTACGTACATCCTCATTTTTGCAGCAGACAGGAGAACAAGATTCAGATTAGAGAGGAGGAAATGCTGTCTGACAGTGAAGATGCTGAGATAGATTTCTGCGGGTAAGCAGTCTCACCAGGACTGGAGGGCTTTAAGAACAGTTCAGATTAATTTTCACCAAAAATGCTATAAGGTATAGTTGAGCCTGTTTGGGGCAGGAACTTAAACCTGGTAATCTTTCAAGGTCCTTTGCATCATCATTAGTCTTCAATTCTAGCACTATAAATACTGCAGGTTCAACTCACTGCCTGCCACTGTCTCCAGTTAGGACTTGGGGGGGCGGGGGAGTAAATATAAAAGGAATTAATATAGCTGGTGAATTTTGTAGTGATATCTGTTGGTACCTCCAGGCAGCATATAAAGAGCAGCTTTACCTTAGCTTGAGAACCTACCTCTGCTTCTCTGAGAGCCTTTCAGTGATCAGGGTCCTCCATGCCTGAGCTTTTCATGACTCCTATTAAGGAGCTGTTTCACTAGTGGCTTTGCAATGGGAGTGCCAGGAAGCAGACCGAGGGCACGCAGCTCTCGTACCATCTCATCTGCCCTTCAGGTAAAGGATTGAGGCCCCTAGTGTTCCTCCCATGCCCCTTAGTTAAGGAATTCAAGTGTGCTACGTTGTGTTAATTACAAACCAGTCTTCCTGCTGCAGGAATCTCTTTAGGACAAGTAGTAATTTCAGGATCTAGCACTTCAGACCGCTTGCTGTATATGCTGTATGCAGAATGCCTCTCGGAGCAGAAGAATGTTATACAATAAGAAAGTGTGATACACTCCCCATGTCAAATTGCAACTCGGATAATTAAATTCTTTCCACCTACATTCCCCTTCCCGTTTCAACTGAGAGGTATCTTTCAATTACTTTTCTAAAGATTTATGTAGGGTTAAAGGGGAACTATTAAATGTTTCTTGCAGTCCATTCCTTAGCTGGCTACAGCTGAGCAGTGAGAGCGTGAGTCATCTGTATCACTTCATTTGAATGGTAAAGTGCTTTGAGATCCTTGGGAGATGAAAAGCATTTCATACCAAATCACAACCTCAAAGTGTTTCATTAACTTCTAAAATAACGTCTGCTCTTAATCTTAGTGAAAGAACTTGGAGATCTCTATTACATGCTATAGGTCTGAAGCAAGAGAAGACGCAGGTAATAGAAGGTGAGCCTGGGCCATCAAGTCCAGCACCTGATCAAAACTTGTATAATGCCTGTGCCTCTCCAGGTTTGCATTTTTGCTTTTGTTTGTTTCTGGATAATTTTTAATTGAATTTGAGGTTTTTCCTGAGTTTCTTCCAACCCATTTCTAAAGCTACTGCTATTATGAATGAGCAGAAAACACTTTTGGCACTTACTTTTCTCTCTCTCTCTATTTCACCTTTTTCCCTTTTCTCTTTTTTTTTAAAAAAAAAAAAAAAAAAAATGGGCCCAAGTGTCTACAAAGGGAGTAGCAGTCAAAATTAAACCTCCCATTCAAAGGAATTACAAGAGAAGAAATTTGTAGTATTCTAATATAAAATGAGGCCTTCAAAATGATGGTGTCTCATTTTTAAAGCCCTGCTTTATAAAGAACTAAAGCATGTCATTAAGGGAAGTATATAAGCAAATTTGATTTACTGGAGAGCAGGTAGCCAGGATGCCAGCAGCTCTGCCCCCGCAGACTGCATCAGTTGGCACCGCAAGGGACAGAGCGGTGACTGCAGGGACAGGCTGCTGACCTGCCTGGGCCTCCAGCCCCTCTGTGCCGCTGGCTGCTCTGTGCTTTGGTGTCTGCTTAAAACTCTGCTCAGTGCTTCAATGTGTTTCCCCAGCTGGTGAGTCTCAGGATAAGTGCTGGAGAGTTTCTAGAGTTGAATCGATAGTTGCTATTGCTGCTTTCTGCCAAGACTTTAACCTTTTTTTAAGCAGTTGTGCACAACGTTAATGGGTCTCCCCAAATAGAAGTCTGTATTAAATTGGCACTGGAGTTTGTGCCCTGGAGTTTGTTCAGACGCTAAATGCAGCTGAAGGGAAACTGAGTTTTATTCTAAAATGTTAAGTACCCAGAGCTTCCTCTCTTCTTCAGCAGGTGTCACAGCAAGTTGTACCTGCTAAATGACCCTGTTAGTTTGAGTTAGAGGCGTTTAGTGTTATGACTCAGCCATTACAAGCTGTATCTCGGTAATTCCTATCTCATCTTCCCTTCTAGTCTGAGGCCAGCTGATGGATGCAGTGATGGGGCTAAGCAAAATGCTGAAAGCAGCACTCTCAGCATGCCATGAGCTCTACAGGAGCTAGCCTTTTATCTACCAGAATTGCAACCTAAACTAATAGGTCTTGTACGTATTCACTGTAATGTACACACACGTCACATATATAAACTTGTTAAGTTAAATATGCCAATATTTATGGTATTTATGAGAATAGGCTTAATTTACTGAGCAAGGTGCCTAATATGATGTTTTCCTTTGAGCATTCTTCATACGAAAGGTTTGTTGTTCAATAAGCACTTGCACCTTAATTGTTGAATAGCATTTCAAGCCTTTCTTGCCATGTCATCTGATTATAGCTTTGTTTACTTCATAGCCAGAATATGCAAATACCCATGTCATGTCTTTACAATGAAATGAGAAATTACCAGAATTTTCTTGCTGGTTTTCTCCTCTGCTCCCTCCTAGACAAAATCCACCCTCAAATCATTTCTCTCATTTGGCTGGTATCAGCTGGGCTGACAAAGTAAAACCATCGAGATCAGAAATAATTATGAAAGCTTAAGGGAAGTCTGAAACGTGCATGTTCTCTGGAAGAAAGACAAAGCACATTTTCCAGATCACTGACACAAGTGAGCATATTCTGTATAGGTTTTGTTAAAAGATATATTTAAGAAAAAGAACCCTTCATCTTGTCAATTTGGTGAAAGGAATCAGAAGGATTCAAGTCTGAAAGTGGGGCACGAGACAGAGATGTGGATTATTAAGTGCAGAATGATTTGAAAGACTTTGAGGAATGGAAAAACAAAATGTGACAGGCCTGATCCTCTGTTGCCCTCTGGCTTCTGAAGGCACTCATGGTCATGTGGAAAGTGCCACAACAGAGTACTGAGAGGACAGGCTCTGCTGGGTGAAGTGGACTGGGGTCAATGTTTCCAAGGGTAGAGCAGAGGGAGGCATGGGTCTTCCAGCCTTGGGGTGGAGGTGGAAGGATCTGCTGCTGCTCCCGTGGACCTGTAAGACTTGTTCAGTACTGTCTCCATGCACACTGGGGGCTGTCTGGTGGGAAAGCTGCCAGCTCTTGGCTTCTCCCACCTTCCTTAGCAAGACAAAGAGAAAGGAACATGATAATCCTGAGAGCAGAGGTGCTGGGAGAGTAAAGATTCCATTGCTCTGCATTGTGCCAGCAGGGACTAGAGCTGCTGAAGATGGAGGCATCATGCTGGCTATTGACCTTGGGACTTCTTGGGCTACGTGTTTGGGACCCATCTAGCAGATGGCTTTCCTCGGTAACTGGCACATACAGCACACCTTGTAGAGAAGGTGTCAGGCTGGGAGAGGGGCCTGGAGAGCCAGGGTGAGCTTCAGATACCTGATTTCTGACTGCTGGGGAGACCCTCTGAATGAGCCAGAGATGTGGGGTCAGCCCTGGCTTCTCCTGTTTGCCATGCTGGGCCTGAGCTGAGCAGCAGCTCTGTCCTGTGTCTTTTGTGAATGTCCATGTGTACGTGCGTGGAGAGGGCAGTAGTCTTGCAGTGGGACACTAACAGATTTGAGTGTTTGCTGAGTGTGCACACGTCACTGGCTGGGTGAAGAGCAAGTGTTGCTTTTATCTCCTCCAAGGACACGGAAGACTTTTGTGTTTGTGGAAACACAGGAACATAAAGCCATCAGTGTAAAACAGGACAGTTTAATTTTCTGAAACGCAACAAGATAGGTGGAGAGATTAAATTATGGTCCATTTATTCTCTCACCACCTAAGTCCCAGTATTTTAAAATATCTTTAGGTGACATAAAAGTGGGTCTAGACTTTCAGTAAAATATTGATACAATTTTTCATTTTGTGCTGTTTCAATATTTCCACATAAACAGGTTGGGTTGTTTTTTTGTAGTGTATGCAGACTAAAGTAGAGGTTGGATTTGTTACCTAAGACTTATTCCAAGTGAAGAGGATTTGGCAGTGGTATGTATTTGAACTTACTTGTTTTTCAAATATTTTTTTTACTTTGCACTTCCTCTGAGGTTAAGCTGCCAAAGAGCACAGTCCGGGCTCTTTCACTGGTTCTGGAAAGACAGTAAAAAGTTTCCCCTGAAGACTGTTAGGGGTTAGATCTCTTCCCCCAGATTTTGATTTGCTGAATTCCACTTGTACAGAAGGCAGGAGCTTTACCACACTTGGCAGACACCAGTATTTCCATTAACAGCTCAAAATAAGCAGTTATCTGATAACACTGATAAATAACTGCCTTCTGGGAAGGAAGTGTGTATTATTTAAGAGGCATTACCTGAACTAAATTATAAGGTGGGTAAGAACACCTCTCCTTTTGTGTGAGTGGAACAGAAGGGCACGCTGCATCTCAAGTTTGCTGTATGGGATTTATACTGCAAAGGACTCACCTTCACTATAGGGTATTACAGTAATCGCAAGAATATTTCCATGCTGCTTGCAATCTGTTGTAAGGGGTAGGCATGGGAAAGGGAAAAGGATGCACATTAGCAATGTTTTTATCACATGTTTATTATTTTGTATATTTAGAAGTATGATTTTTTAGAAGCTCAATAAAGGCGGCTGTTGCAAGAGAAACTGCAAACAAAACGGCATTTTGGTAATTTCTCAAAGCAATCAGCATACCAATCCCAGGTTGAGTTTTGCTTTGGTGTGATGTTGGTATAGGGTCGCATCTGAGCGCAAATACAGGTTTGGAACTTCGCAAGGTTCAGAGACAGTTAGATCTGAAATTTGCTTTTCAGCACTCCTCATTATTTACGTTGGAGCTATACTGCCAAGAGACCATGGCTAGTAGAGAGGCAGGATGGACCATTGGTCTGACTCCATGTGGCAGTTGCTAGATCTGAGCATAAAGAGCACTAACATTTAAAATTAACTCTGAAATTTGTCCTGTCCTGCTGATAGCAGACTGACCAAAACCAAAATTCTACACTCTGGTGAAATGCAGATCTACATCTCAATCGTGTGATGAGACAGGCTATGCAATCAGGTTTAGACTGCTCTTACGTTTGAGGCATGTGCTAGATACATATTTTTGATGGGATCACAACTTGGCAACCAGTGCTATCTGACAGTCTATACGAGAATGGGATTCAAAGCTTTTTCATTATTTATATGTTTACAAGAGCAGTTATTCTTCTTTAATAAAATAAAAGGTTCTATATTGCTTCTGGCTCCACCTGTACAGACATTGAGACCCAGCAGGTTAGTAAAACAGTCTGGGGGAAGATGGGGTTATTTAATTTCATGGTGGCACATTACGTAGTTTTCTGTCTCTGAGGTCGCTGGGGATGATGTATAAAAATGGGATCTGTCAGAACATCAGGCACCCCTCCTCTCACTCTAATGCCTCATTTGTATTGTGTGGGGTTTTTTTCTGGATTTGCTAAAGAATTAGTCATCTACTTGGGAAAGTTCATTTAAAAGCTCAGACCTTCCCAGCAGAGTATTCAGCTTCTCAGATGCACGAAATACTGCTTATCTTCTATCATTAGATAGAATGGTTGCCGAGGCGATCAGCTCCGGTGCCGGCGCGACCTGCAGCGGAGCGTCCTAGCGCGGCGTACAGGGGGGTTTCCCGAACCGGGGAGCCTCAGAGGGAGCCGAGGGACCCGCCAGGAGCCGGCAGCTCGCGCGAGAGCGGCTGACGAGACCTGGGCGGGGCCAGGAGCCGCGGCGGGGTATAAAAAAGCCCCCGGGGAGCGCCAGCGACCCGGAGCGCGGCGAACAGGGCGGGCAAACAGGGCGCGGCGCGTCAGGAAGGGCGCGGCGCGGCAGTTTGCGCGGCAGTTCGCGCGGCAGTTCGCGCCGGCAGGGCGCTGAAGCTCCACCGGCTCGACGGGGGAAGCGATGGTGTCCACCCGGCAGAAAGCCATGGCCGCTCCGAGCCTGGCACCCGCCACGGCTGACGCAGCTTCCCAGACGGAGCTGCAGTGGGAACACGCTGCCACCCAGGTGTCAGGCTGCAGGGTGTGCCCTACTCTGACGCCAGCACCGGGCGGCAGCGGCAGCGAGCATGCCTGTGGGAGGTGTGCCCAGGTAGAGGACCTCCTCCGCCTGGTGACAGAGCTCCGGCAGGAGGTGAGCAGGTTGAGGAGCATCAGGGAGTGCGAGAGGGAGATCGACGACTGGACTCGCACCCTGCCCTCCCTGCGACAGGCGCAACAGGCAGCCAAGGTGCCTGTCACGGGAGACTCCCGATCCCGACCCTCTCCCTGCACGGCTGAATGCAGGGATGTAGGGGACAGGGGACAGTGGCAACTAGTGCCTCCCCGGCGAGGCAGGCGTGTTTCCTCAGCGCCTACCGCACCTCCGCAGGTGCCCTTGCACAATAGGTACGAGGCCCTGCCACTGGAACCAAACAACGACCAGGCTGATGGTTCAGCCAGCCTGGAGGTGCCGCCGAGGACTAGTCAGCCAAGGGCCTGCATCCAAACTGCCCCCACAAAGGAAAACAAGAGACGGGTCATTGTCATAGGAGACTCCCTTCTGAAAGGAACAGAAGGGCCCATATGCAGACCGGACCCACTGCTTAGGGAAGTCTGCTGTCTCCCAGGGGCCCGGGTCAAGGATGTGAGGAGGAAGCTTCCCACCCTAGTAAGGCCCTCGGACTACTATCCCCTGATGATCTTCCAGGTAGGCAGTGAGGAGGTGGCAAAAAGAAGTCCCGGGGCAATCAAGAGGGACTTCAGGGCCTTGGGGCGACTGGTTAAGGGATCAGGAGCACAGGTAGTGTTCTCCTCTATCCCTCCAGTTCTGGGGAAGGATGAGGGAAGAAACTGGAGGAGCCAGCAGATCAACAACTGGCTCCGAGCCTGGTGTCACCGGCAGGACTTTGGGTTCTTCGACCATGGGTTGGTTTACATGGCACCAGGCCTGCTGGCGGCAGACGGGGCAAACCTGTCCCACAGGGGGAAAAGGATCCTAGCGCAGGAGTTAGCAGGGCTCATTGAGAGGGCTTTAAACTAGATTTGAAGGGGGAAGGGGATAAAACTAGGCTTGCTAGAGAGAAGCCTGGGGGAGGCACGCCAATGAATGAGGGATGGCGTGCCAGCGAGGCCCTTCGGTCAGCTGTCTCAGATGAGGTAGGACAGAGAGACCCGTGCAGCAGCAGGGACACAGGGGTCATTGACCAGCTAGGAACCACGGAAATACCTGAGATGGGACATGTAGGGAGTAGGGCTTCTCCCACCACAAAGGCAACAGGATCACTAGCCCAGCTGAAGTGCATCTACACGAATGCACGGAGCATGGGCAACAAACAGGAGGAGCTTGAGGCTGTTGTGAAAGGGGAAAACTACGATATAGTTGCCATCACGGAAACATGGTGGGATGACACACATAGCTGGAGTGCCACGATGGACGGCTATAAACTCTTTAGAAGGGATAGGCAAGGAAGGAGAGGCGGTGGGGTAGCCCTCTATGTTAAGGAGAGTCTGGACTGCCTTGAGCTCGAGGATGGTGACGAGAGGGTTGAGTGCCTGTGGGTTAGAATCAGGGGGAAGGCCACCAAGGCAGACATTGTGGTGGGAGTCTGTTATAGACCACCTAATCAGGATGAGGAGGCAGATGAAGTATTCTACAGGCAGCTGGGAGAAGCCTCACGATCGCTGGCCCTTGTTCTCGTGGGGGACTTCAACTTGCCGGATGTCTGCTGGAAATACAATGCAGCAGAGAGGAAACAGTCCAGGAGGTTCCTGGAGTGTGTGGGAGATAACTTCCTCACGCAGCTGGTGAGGGAGCCCACGAGAGAAGGCGCCCCGCTGGACCTGTTGTTTGTGAACAGAGAAGGTCTTGTGGGTGATGTGACGGTCGGAGGCCGTCTTGGGCACAGTGACCACGAAATGATAGAATTCTCGATTCTCAGAGAAGTAAAGAGGAGGGTCACCAGAACTGCCACCTTGGACTTCCGGAGGGCAGACTTTGGCCTGTTTAGGAGTCTGGTTGGCAGAGTCCCTTGGGAGGCAGTCCTGGAGGGCCAAGGCGTCCAGGAAGGCTGGACATTCTTCAAGAGGGAAATCTTAAAGGCGCAGGAGCAGGCCGTCCCCGTGAGCCGAAAGATGAGCCGGCGGGGAAGAAGACCGGCCTGGCTGAGCAGAGAGCTCCGGCTGGAACTTAGGAAAAAAAAGAGAGTCTACCACCTTTGGAGGAAGGGGCAGGCAACTCAGGAGGACTACAAGGATGTTGTGAGGTCATGCAGGGAGAAAATTAGAAGGGCCAAAGCACAATTAGAACTTAGTCTGGCTACTGCCATAAAAGACAACAAAAAGTCCTTCTACAAATACATTAACAATAAAAAGGGGGCTAAGGAGAATCTCCCTCCTCTATTGGATGCGGAGGGAAACTTAGTGTCAAGGGATGAGGAAAAGGCTGAGGTGCTAAATACCTTCTTTGCCTCAGTCTTCAACAGCAAGGGAAGTTGCTCTCTGGGCACCCAGCCCCCTGAGCAGGAAGACAGGGATGGGGAGCAGAATGAAGACCCCGAAGTCCAAGGGGAAATGGTCAGTGACCTGCTACGCCATCTAGACACACACAAGTCTATGGGGCCGGATGGGATCCACCCAAGGGTGCTGAAAGAGCTGGCAGAAGTGCTCATCAAGCCACTCTCCATCATTTACCAGCAGTCCTGGCTAACCGGGGAGGTCCCAGTTGACTGGAAGCTGGCAAATGTGACGCCCATCTACAAGAAGGGCCGGAAGGAGGATCCGGGCAACTACAGGCCTGTCAGCCTGACCTCGGTGCCCGGGAAGGTTATGGAGCAGATCATCTTGAGTGCCATCACGCGGCACATACGGGACAACCGGGTGATCGGGCCCAGTCAGCACGGGTTTATGAAAGGCAGGTCCTGTCTGACCAACCTGATCTCCTTCTACGACATGGTGACCCGCTTAGTGGATGAGGGAAAGGCTGTGGACGTTGTGTACCTGGACTTTAGTAAAGCCTTTGACACTGCCTCCCACAGCATTCTCTTGGAGAAGTTGGCTACCCATGGCTTGGATGGGCATACTCTGCGCTGGGTAGGAAACTGGCTGGATGGCCGGGCCCAAAGAGTTGTGGTGAATGGAGTTAAATCCGGTTGGAGGCCGGTCACAAGTGGTGTTCCCCAGGGCTCAGTACTGGGGCCAGTTCTGTTCAATATCTTTATCAATGATCTGGACGAGGGGATCGAGTGCACCCTCAGTAAGTTTGCAGACGACACCAAGTTGGGAGGGAGTGTTGATCTGCTGGAGGGCAGGCAGGCGCTACAGCGGGACCTGGACAGGCTGGATCGATGGGCCGAGGCCAATTGTATGAGGTTCAACAAGGCCAAGTGCCGGGTCCTGCACTTGGGTCACAACAACCCCAGGCAACGCTACAGGCTTGGGGGGGAGTGGCTGGAAAGCTGCCCGGCGGAAAAGGACCTGGGGGTGTTGGTTGACGGCCGGCTGAATATGAGCCAGCAGTGTGCCCAGGTGGCCAAGAAGGCCAACGGCATCCTGGCCTGTATCAGAAATAGTGTGGCCAGCAGGAGTAGGGAGGTGATTGTCCCCCTGTACTCGGCCCTGGTGAGGCCGCACCTCGAGTACTGTGTTCAGTTTTGGGCCCCTCACTACAAGAAAGACATTGAGGTGCTGGAGCATGTCCAGAGACGGGCAACGAGGCTGGTGAAGGGTCTGGAACACAAGTCCTATGAGGAGCGGCTGAGGGAACTGGGGATGTTTAGCCTGGAGAAAAGGAGGCTGAGGGGAGACCTTATTGCTCTCTACAACTACCTGAAAGGAGGTTGTAGAGAGATGGGGGTTGGTCTCTTCTCCCTAGTAACAGACAACAAAACAAGAGGAAATGGCCTCAAGTTGCGCCAGGGGAGGTTTCGATTGGACATTCGTAAAAACTTCTTTACCGAAAGGGTTGTCAGGCATTGGAACAGGCTGCCCAGGGAGGTGGTGGAGTCCCCATCTCTGGGGGTATTCAAAAGGCGTTTAGATGAGGCCCTAAGGGATATGATTTAGTGGGGGACTTGGTAGTGATAGGTTAATGGTTGGACCCGATGATCTTGGAGGTCTCTTCCAACCAGAACAATTCTATGATTCTATGATTCTATGATTAAATATCTTGGAGTATTATCAGCCAGAGTAGGATGATGGTCCCTGTGGTCTGGACAAAACCCAGATCTGACATCCAAAATTCCTCAAGGAATTCAAACAGTTAAAAATGTTTCTTTTTGTATTTTGCCCTACAGAGAGTTTTGTTATCAGCAGAGACAAACATAATTCTTGTGCAGTACTAGTGCCTGATTCCGAGAGGGCTTACACATATGATTAGATTTCAGTGGAGCAGCTTGTGTATAAATTTAAGCAAGAATTTGTTACAGGACTGGAACTATTGTGAGTAAGATGCATAGTACCCCTGGGATCTTTTGATGAAAGGTGTTGTTATCTGTATCACTCATATCAGACACATTGCTTTTACCTGAATGCTGTGGTTGTAGTCAATTCATTTTCTAATGTTTCGAAAAAAGATACAAACCCTGGATAGCCTGAAAAGAGGATCAACATATCACAGGCACTGCATGTAGATTCTTCCCTAGCACAGCTGGCTGACAGGTATTTCATAGAGTTAAAGGTCATACTTTTTTTGTGTGTCAGGCTACAGTTTGCACATAGATCAGCTATCTTTAACGTTTGTATTCACACACACCACTTAAGTTCTTCCCGCTGACCGTTGCAGAGCTCAGAATTAGCTGGCCAGCTAAAATCACCCAACGTGATTTTTCTTTTGTGCTGCCCACCACCACTGGCTATTATTAGATTCCAACAGAATTGTCCAAATGTTGATAAGCAGCAACTGATTTGTGACCAGAGCAGGACCACTTTGAAGTGGATAGGCTTGAACAAGGTAGTCTAAATAAAAATTCTACTGCTTTCCTTGGGAGGTGGTGCAAAAATACCGATTTATTTTCTCTCTGTGCGTTACATAGATGGAAGGGAGAGCTGCTTGCAGCTCTCTTCTCGCTGCAACTTTCAAACTCATCATCCTTCTGAGAGCCCAAGACTGAGTCCGGTCCTGGAATAACTCATTTGCCTCAACTTGTGATCCCTGTTATATTCTGTGGGCTGAACATCACAATCAGTAAGCTCATCAAGATGGGCTTAAGCTTCTTGACACTTCTTGAAAAGGGTCCCAGAGTTCTTTCCCTTATGGTAGTTGTATTAGAAATGTGCCATTTCTTCAGACAAAGGCTGAAGTCCTGAGCCTGCTCAGGATTGCATGTTTTGCATTCGAATCGGGATTTTGCTCAAATTGGTCTACACATGTGGTCTCTTTTTACATCATTTTCCCTGCAAACTAACTGAAGTACTCGCCAACTGAATAATGTAAGGTGTGTCTTCTCTCTGGAGCGTGTTGCATTTTGTATAAATTTGTATGTTTTCCTCCTCGTTTGTACTCACACACCACCTAGTTGCCTTTGTACTCAGTAGTTTTATATAGGGCTTAAGAGAAGCTGCATTTAGCATGAGCTGGAAAGAGTAGCGGCTGGGTGCCACCGATTTCTAGGTGATGAAGAACTTGGCTAGAGACTGAGGGCTGGATGCATCTTGCACAGCTAGGGGTCTATGCTCTCGCATAGTCAAGGGATAAAAGTAGCTATTTCTACAGCATAACCCGTCTGTGCTTGTTCAATTTCTACCTTAGGAGGAGATAAATCTAGAAATGTTTATTTCTCTCCTTGACTGCAGAGAGAGCCTAGCCAAATAGTTCAGATACAGATGCTTGTTTTGTAGACTTGTAATTTGGATAGACAAATCCCAACTTGTGTGCTGAGCAGGAAGAAAGGCCCTTCTGTCAATCAGTGTCCGCTTTGAAAATGCTCTTCAATTTTTCCCCTCTTGCATTCATGCCAGAGTATCATGATGTCTCAATATTGGGCCGTAGTGGGAAGTAGCATAAGCAGTGCAAAATCTCATAACCCTACAACTGTGAACAATCTTATAGACAGAACATCTATGTAATTGTATTAAAAATAGTTACTACTATATGTGTTGATGAACTATTTTTTCTTAATTTACCCTCTAGTATAACTGCGTATACCCAACTTGAAACAGTAAACGCTAGGAACTTTAGTATGGGATATGTCAGAGTTTGGTGCTGTGAACTCAGAGCACTTGTCACAAATCTTGGTGAAAGCCAATAAAATACCTTTTGGATCCAAGGAAAAAAAAAAAAAGTATCTTTGTAGTGCAATGAGCTCTGTCTGTAAAAGAGTGTTGGGATAGTTTGGACTGCAACAATGAGATTTTAAAAAACATTCTGAAGTAAAAAACAACTTGCTACCCCCACGCACTGTATTTTTAAGGGTCAGAAGTGAACTCTGAGAGCAGCAGAAGTCTGCCTTTGTGCTACACTGCAATTGGTATTTGCCCTTATTAGAAGGAAAAGTGATCCATCCAAAGTAGGATGTCAACTTAACAACTTTCCTCTTTCCCACGTACTTTTCTTTGAACAGAAAAGATTATTTAATCTCCACTTTCTACCAGCAATGACTGGCTTTGTTTTTTCTTAAGCTGTTTGGTTTTGTTGCCCCACTAAAACCCTGGTATTGCAGGGTTTGGGGTTTCTTTCTGAGGGTCACACTAAGGATAGCTCAGCATTTTGGAAAAACAACATACTTATCAGCTCACCTTCCCCCTCAGACACTGAATGAATACAAGCAAATCTAAAAAGACATTTAATTCTGGCACCTAATGGCATGCCAGGACCAGACACACACACACTACATCCCTGGTAAAGCAATGGGCACGATAGGGTGAAGGGGATGGGTCTCAAGAAATGAAGATTCCTTTAATGTTCTTGTTGCAGAACATCACAAAATAATAATAGGGACCAGTAAAGAAACAGTCTCATTTTTATCAGGAAAATGAAAATGGAGTTCATTGCACAGCCACATGACTCCCATTGAGAGCTTAATAAAGACTCCCTTTACTGTTGGATCTTGCTATAAATAAGCAGATGGTGCCAATTTTGGATCCAAATTGTTGTTTTTACATGTAAAATGTCTTTAGATAGCAGGAGGAAAGGTTGAATAGCTTTAAATTAAACACTAAAAGTATGCTGTATTTAAAAAAAAAAAAAAAGGAAGCAAGAGCAAAAATACTATCAGTATGAACAGCCTCAAAGCCTGAACTTCTGGCAATGTTTTAAAGCCAAATGAGATAATACGTAGTTAAGATTACTCAAATATAATGAACTGGAAAATTGGTGGAGTCTTGCTGATTTATAGCAATAGAGTTTTGCTCCTATGATTTTATTTTCAAGTTAAGACTTCAAATACATGATTTTTTTTAAAAAATATAAGAAGGTCTAGCCGTAAGCCTATTTTGGATGGCTCTGGTTACACAGCTTGCACCTGAACTTTTATATTTTTAATATTTACTTTTAGCCTACTTTTCAATGGAGCTGATAAAGACCTGTCTGCCTTGATTTACACCCTCAGAAGGTTTTGTGCCATAAGATCACTAGTGCTTTGTGTTGTAACATGATCCCTTTTTTTCCCCTCTGTCTCTTATAGCACCTAAAACCATGTACAATTGGAAAAACTCAGGACAGTGATGCTCAACTGATTGATTTCCATCCTGAGCAGCAGTGCCTACACAAGAAGGGCTTTGTGCCAATGAAAAATCATGTTAGATTCAAGCCTTTTGCTTCTCTGCATTAATAGTGTCTAGTGTAGATGTCTCCTAGATGCTTTTACTTCCAGATACTGCGTTTTCTAGAAGCATTCAGTACGCGATATTTGAGAGAAGTGTAGGCAATAGCACATGAAGCGTTTTCTCTGGAGCTCTGGCTAGTCTCCTTGCCACAAGCGTAAACCCCACAGCTGTGCCATGACCACTGTCAGTGCCTCTCTCAAACCATTTCAAGAAGGACTTGGACTTTCCCCTCTTCGTGTGATGCCAAAAGCAGACTGGTTCTCCTGGTTTCAGGAGGCTCCGATCCAGAGCCTTTCACAGAAAACTGCCAGGCTTTCTTATAGACTCTTCAGTCACCAAAACTATTGTACATCAGTGCTCTTGGTGGGAGCTGCCCACACCAATGCACAGCACTGTCTGGCCCCTGCTGCTCTGCGGTCAGTCAGGCAAAGGACCACAGCTCCTGTGCCATAGGCAAGGTCTCCTAGTCGGCGTTCATGGGAGCTGCAGGTCCAGCGCTCCGTATTCGTGGCAGAGGCTGCATTACGCTGCTTGTTAGGAGGAGCTCTTTCAGCTCCTCCTCTTTCAGGATTACCACTGTACCAGCCTGACCTACCTGTTATATCCTAATAGCAGCTATTCCTCTCAGCACTGCTCTTGTATCTTCTCAGTCATAATACTAAACTTCAACAAGTTGAGTTTAGGTACAATTAAGACCATCATCAGGAAGGTCACTTTGTAAACTAAATCCAGAAATGCACTGGCATTAGCTTCATTTCTAGCCTCATGTACAGCCTTTTTGATTTTGTCTGTTGGAGGGGTAACCCTGTGTGTATTAGGTGAACACTGAGGGCTGAGCTCACGGCCCCGTTCAATTGCCCTCGGAGGACAAACTGACCCTCCTAGAGGGATGAGACAGGGGAAGGCAGCCACCCAGCTGGGACAGGGTAACTCTGCCCCAACATCCCTCTGCAGTCCGTGGCTAAATACCACATGTTGTAGAGGAAGGCTGCTTGTAGCAGCTTATGTTCTCAGACAGAGGATAAAACTACTTTGCTTGCTGAAAAAGTCCTCCCAAGCATGAGGCTTGTGACCTCTTGAGAAGGGACAGTGTTCCCTGCAGCTGCTGTTTTCATTTGGGTAGTTACATTCCAAATGAAAGTAAACTACTAGAGGGGAGCAGAAAAGCTGGAGTTTGTCCAGGTAATATTGGCATGCAATAATTGCAAGTGATCTTGTGTTCCTTCTCAGGGAATGGCTCACAAATTTCATGCACAGGCTTTGCCTTACCCACAGCTTAAACGCAGCTGTCTCGGGGGAAATATGGAGGTTATTTAATAGTACCCAGCAATGACACAAAACAACTTAGGGCAGGAAGAGAAGAGGAGCACCATATTAAATTAAAACTGCACAAAGCAAAATTTAGGGACACAGAATGTAATTACCCAACATGGACTGTGGCCAAGGCACTGATGCTAACACCTTTATTATTAAAAAAAAAAAAAAAAAAAAAAGGAAATAATGCCACAAGAGCCATCAAAATCACAAAGAGCCGAGACCTTGCTTTCAGCCTCTCTTCTGAAAGATGGCACCTCAAGTAGCACAGTGCCCATTAGCACTATGCCAGGGTATGGATTCAGTACCTACTAAGAAGGAAGAAGGCTACCTACTGAAGAATATGCATAATTAAAGCTAAAAAATGAGCTGTTTTCTTTGTGAAATACAGAGTTCTTATAGCAGTGTTTCCCCAGGAATACACCATCAGGGAAAAAAAAGTAGTTTGCACTTCACCTCCAAGGAATTTTGCAAAGGTCACCTACTAGAGCCAGTTGAATGCATTATTTAGTGACTTGACCATTTTATTACTGAATATTTCATTGGGTTTGTTTTTACAATCAACTATTTCTGTTCATACTAAAAGGAAGTATCACTAAATCCCTATTTTTACTGTGGTAGACAGTGAGACAGAGGCAGCCAAAGGAAGCAGATATAACCAGTTGTCCTTGATTTTTAGCAGCTTTTGATTTCTTTGGGTTCCTTTGGTAACTCCCAGCCTCGAGTGAGTTTCTCAGTGTTACTCTAGAAGACTGTAATAAAAATCAGGATCCTTGTTGCTGCGCGAATAAAATTCAGTAGCTTTCTGCAGAATTACTCCATGTTACACGATGAGGTCCTGAAGATACAGCATCAAGCACTTACAAGGTACCTTGGGCATATGGGAATAGGGAAAGAGAGAAAGTGAGTCGAAGGCAGAGGTGCTCTGGTGGGAGCATGGGTTTTGCATCTCCTGTGCAAGCTAGAGACAGGCAGACTGGAAATGACCCATACGTTTTTCACAGTTATGATTTTAGCCACAGAACCAGGTTCAACCTGGATGTAGTTTTCTGCCCTTTACAGAACGGGTGTCTTCCTAAAGGAAAATCCTGAGTTTCATCTCGATCAGAAGTTCCATAGTTGATGCAGAAATCATTTGAGACCTTAGGGCCTGTGTTGTGCACAAGTCCCTTCTGGGCTAAAATTCAGTAAGCCTGTGTAAGACGGTTATTTAAATATGGTTTTGACCTTTGCCAGTCTATTGTGGTGTTTTGCTGAAAGGGTAGATCAAGAGTTTTAGGAAAACAGATTTGTTTTATAAAACCGATGCAGAAGGTATAGATAGCTTATGTAAAAGTTGCATGTTGGCATTTACTTCATGTTCAAATATATGGGCCCTATGTATCTGAATTTTTTGCGTGTTTATTTTTTACTAGGATATCTCAACTTTCCTGGATGCGTGCTAAATGATTTATAAGATCTAAATTGCAGAGCAGAGCTTGCCTTTTACAAATAAATACTATTAAGCACTTGTAAAATTATCTAGTTATGTTAAGTCTTCATGTGCAGTGGCTTCTATTGCTTTTCTATATAATATGCCCTTCAGAGCCTCTGCATTCACCACCACGTGATTTCACGGGTATCTGTAGTAAGTTGGACCACTTTAGATTAATAAATTACATAGCAGCATTATGATGTGGAGGTTGTATTTGCTCCACAGTTATGGCTGAGACTTACTTTCCATCATAAACCCAATAAACATCCTCCCCTTTATATTATGAAAAAAGCTCTTTTGACTTCAAGTTACGTCTGAGTGGTCTCTGACTAGTTAAAACCTTTTTGCCAAATTTTAATGATTTCTGGCAAAGTGCTTTTCAAGAGATAGGACTCAAAAATCATTTATGTTCCTAACTGCTCTTCCAATGTTTTTTCCTCATATTTTAATCTAAAATGGAGTTCTAAAAGCTTCTGTGGGGCTGACTTAAAGGGGTTTATTTTGGAACAACTCTGACAGAAGATGAGGCCATCAAATGACTCTGAGAACTCTGTCGTTGGCGAAGGAAGGCTGGCGTTCCTACCTGTCCTTTGAGGAATGCTAAGAAAGATGTAAATAATAACTACAGCTGAAAATACACGGAAGACATTTTCCAGACTCCTGTTTCTGAGGGTGTGCATCTGCCAGGCTATGCTATTAAACACTGTCTCTTCCTCATCACTCCTCGCCACCAAGGCAAAACTTTTACCCCCAGTAGACTTGAAGAAGGGTAAAAAGTCATAGGACTCAGGACAGAAGAATAAGGGTCTCTGTCTTCCCTGGGCCTTATCTTATATGCAGACGTCTACAGTGAGTTGAAAGAACTTCGGAATGTAACAAATACAGCCAGTCTGAGAAGAAAATTCTGCAATTAAAAACGTTTTTTTGCACACACAGATTCGCGTGGGTCCTGCATAAGCAGACACCATTAAGAAGTCTTCTTTGAACAACCAGTGCAAGTTTTCAATATTTAAGATTTATAATGGATGAAAGGTTTTTTCCCCTCTGCAAGACAATGATTTCTCAACTTTTAGTAGCTCTCATTTTGATCAGTGCTGAGTACTTTTCAGAGTCCTTATCTATGGTGTCTCCATCAAAAGAAACATAGACTTTTAATCAATCTTGCTCTACATACAGACAGTCTTCTTTTATTAATGAGTAGAAAATGCTAGAATGCCTTTCTCCTAATCATACACTAATTTCAGTAATTCCAGCTTTCTTAGTGATCATACTACAAACCACAAAAAGATGTACTTTAAATTTCTTATTAGACAAACAGAATACTGCATGTAGTCTTCATTAAGATCCCATATGCCACCAATTATGCAAGCATCATTAAACAATGAGCGAATACATCTACATTTGTAACTCTCCTTGGCCAATATCGTGCAATTACAGCACATATATAAAAAGAAAAATAATGGTCTGATGCTATAGCATCACTATCAGTACTGGAGACATGCACATGCAAAGCGAGTCAAGATGCATTTTGCCTGTTGTCATTGCTCCATTTGGAGCTCAGATGTGTAGGGAGGGGTTTTCTGACAGCCAAAGACAAAAACAGAAGCATTGGTTCGTAGCTCTGAGTCGGGATAACTTAGCTGGCTTGTCATCCACGGTGGGGACCCATCCCAGTCCTCCACAGAGCTTCTACTATGGAGCTATTCTGCCATGCCTGAAGAGGATGCAGTAAGCTCCACAGCTATTAGCCTTTTTCGTCCTGCGTTAGCACAGGAAGGGTCGCTAGTCCCAAATGATCCTTGTCCTCATTTTAGCACAAAGCTGTCGTACAGCGGCTTCTATCAAAGACATCCAGAGGGAACCGAGCTACCATCCACTCATGCTGGTATGTGAGGTGGCCGCAACATGGCCCCTGAACTTCTGAAGCAATACTGTTATAAAGCTCGTATATGAAAAGATGGTGACAAAAAATGATCTAAAAATGGTACACTGGGATTGCTGTAGAGGATTTTTCGCATTTAAGATTATTTAAAAAAAAAAATCAAGTTCTTTCACAAAAGTACTCAATGCAAAAATGCCACATTTTATTGAACAGGTACATCATGGGAAAAAAAAGAAATGAGGGTACAGCCATTTTCATACTTATGAATGATTGGGTTGGTTTTAAATGTAACTTTAGCAATTTCTGATTCATCTCAAAATTAAAGTATCTTTTCCAATATATCTAACTATGCCACAGAAATATTTTGAATTTCTAAACTTTTATATTAGAGATCATCTAGCCCCAATGTTCTTTTTTCTCAGTGTGTTTGGGTCTGAAATAGCTTTGAATAAAAGTGAAAAAAACAGGTTGAAGCACGAGAATGAAGGCAAGAAGTGTTTTCTATTGACGATCTTTCAGAAGAGGACAGATCACTTCCCAGCTTCTTGATGAAACATGCCAAAGTGTAACCCCTGGAGATCACCTTTCCAACAGAAAGGGTGTTACAGT
Source organism: Phoenicopterus ruber ruber (assembly GCA_009819775.1). Lineage (NCBI taxonomy): Eukaryota > Metazoa > Chordata > Aves > Phoenicopteriformes > Phoenicopteridae > Phoenicopterus > Phoenicopterus ruber. The sequence continues at coordinate 11,092,275 of CM020221.1, read as the reverse complement.
ACTATCTCTTTACTATTTACGTATCCTCACTATTCTCGTAACCACCCCAGGATTACCAAGGTTACTCCCTACCCAAAAAATAACCCTGACTCAGTTAAAATCCTCACTCCCATAAAGAGGAAAACACTAGTGTTTATCTGAGGCTTGGGATTTTGCTATTACTATTGATTTAATACATCACATTTTCAGATACTGTGGTGATGAGAAAAAAAACAATAGAGGCTAGATACGAGGTAGTATCCAGACCAGTATTTTTATCTGTTTTTTTTCAGTCTGTTAGAAGAGTGATACAGCAAGACAACAGTACTGACTTCAGCTCCACCCGCTGTAATGGGGTGGAGCATTAGAGCCAGTAGCCTTCTCATGGAAGTTGTATCAGCTGTAGTACGTACTCCAATATTCACCACAAGAAGAAATCCCTCCTAGCCTACTTTCTGATATTTTGTTTCTTTTTATAACCAGCAAAATGTAAAGGGCTTCTGTCATCTTATTTTCCCAAAATGAATGATTCTAAAGAAAACATCTATTTACTGCTTACTCTTTAACTGGATGTTATTCCCAAGTGCTGTGTAATCATTAAGCGAGCTTTAATTTAACAAGTGTGCTGCTCTTAGCACATTTTTACTTATGTAGTAGTAAATTAACTATAACAGATTATAACTATTCTCCATCATTTAGCAGTAAGTGAGACTTCCCATAAATATCTTTAAAACTAAACCAAGGTGTTTTCATGGCACTTGCTCACCACTCATTCTCATTTCTGATCCACAGGTGAAACAATATCAATTTCAAAGAAAAGATGATTATTTTTCATGCTGAGATTCAAAATTCGAGTTCATTTGCTTTCTGGTTACTGGGAAGGAAACTGCACCACCTGAGGTATGTCTCACCTGGCCGCCTCCGGTAGATGAGCAATGCTTTGATAACGGGGATGGGAACACTTCAGCGGCCTAAGTGAATTCGCTGGATCAATGAGGCATCGCTGCATTTTCAAAGTGATTTCCTTCACTGTCTCACGGTTTCACGCATCTATATCACAAATTTTGCTTTGGTAGTAATCAGCAGATGGTTTCTGAATGATTACACTGCTAAGGGCCAAATCCCAGAAATATAGTAACCAAACCCAGAGCCTGATATTTAGAGGAGCTCTCACCTTTTTTATCTGCAGCCTGCTGAGTTCTTATGTTAACCCAGGCCTCTATGCCTGTGTCTAAAGGGGAGAAAATCCTTCTGAAAGACTGTCCTTACGTGACACTTCTTTTCTCTGTCTGCTGTCTATATAGATAGGGAATGACCATAATTAATTAGAATAGCTACTAAAGTAATTTCTTGAGAACGATGATATTTAGCTTGAATATTGTTTTCTCCAGGGCTTCACCCTGATCCTTTAAGATTGTGCACTTGAAAGGAAAAAAAATGGATCTGGCGCTTACATTTATGCTAGGCTGACATTGTTGGTTTGCTGCCAAAGAGGCCTATCACAGAGGCAACACCTGAGGAATCTCAGCCATTGAACCTTGGTGCTAGCCTTATAAGAAATCACTTCAATGGTGACATGGAGTATCTCTGTCCATTTTGTCCTTAGAGAAATGCCATCCCAAGTTAAATCAGAGCTTTCTCTCATAGGCACATGACCCTGCAGAATCAAACCGATGCCATCAGCCTGTTTCACATTTAATAGCCTGAAGCAAAGTCTTACAGAATGAAAATTTTGGTTATAAAATCCTGGTCTGACCTCACTCTCTTATTGCCCACAGTGTATCATAGACCTCTTCATATAGCCTATCCTTCCGCTGAAGTTTTCTATATTGTTGGTTTGGGGGGTTTTTTTAAGGGCAAAAAAAAACATGACATGAAAAACAACTGTTATTCTCCTGCCTTCAGCAAAAAGAACTTGTGCTTGCATTTTCATATAGGTTAAATTTGTATTGGAAAACTGTTTAGCCATAATGGCCCCTTGTCAGTGTTCTCACTCAGAAATGTTCTTCTGATTCCTTGGCATCTCTTTCTCTTCCAGTTTGTGGGGATTTTAGTTGCTAGCAGAAACCAGCAGAGAACAAACTAGCTAAAAGAGGCTAGTGGAATTTCAGTTGCATAGGGATGTTGAATTAATTATGCATAAAGCATCTACTCTTTTTTCCAGTAAGTCCATATGTTCTTTTAAATATACAGAATGATGGTATTAGGTAATAATCCTTGATTTCTCTCAGTAGCCTTAACTGAACTGTGAGATAGAATTGCTTCTCTGGAAGCAAACTGCCTATTTTAGCTTGGTAAAAGGAAATACATTTATCCAGTCAGGCAACTGCAGGAGCAGGACAAAACAGGAATTTGACCCATGTTTTCAACAGTACTATTTTTTAACAGGTAGAAACTTCTCTTTTCCTTTATACACATCATCAAAACAATGTCTTTAATTCAGAATTTGGGATTTTTTTTGAGGGAGTTTTGAAAGTGGTCCACTATCACTAGAAAATACAACAAAATATTGCTGTATTTAGAACCTGGGTTTCTGTCTGGGTGATTTGTATGTACAGCAGTTCTACTGTGTCCACTCTTCTTCTTGATTTATTTTTGTCAATCCACGTTATTTAGATTTTTATTATTTCAGTTCTTATGCTATTCTGAAAACTGAGAGAAATATTTGTATGGCGTCTTATTTTTTTCCAATTTCACAGAATCACAGAATGGTTTGGGTTGGAATGGACCTTAAAGATCATCTAGTTCCAGCCCCCCTGCCATGGGTAGGGACACCTTCCACTAGACCAGGTTGCTCAAAGCCCCATCCAACCTGGCCTTCAACACTTCCAGGGATGGGGCAGCCACAGCTTCTCTGGGCAACCTGTGCCAGTGCCTCACCACTCTCAGAGTGAAGAATTTCTTCCTTATATCCAATCTAAATCTCCCCTCTTTCAGTTTAAAGCTATTCCCCCTTGTCCTATCACCGCATGCCCTTGTCAAAAGTCCTTCCCTAGATTTCTTGTAGGCCCCCTTTAGGTACTGGGAGGCTGCTAGAAGGTCTCCCTGGAGCCTTCTCTTCTCCAGGCTGAACAAGCCCAACTCTCTCAGCCTGTCTTCATAGGAGAGGTGCTCCAGCCCTCTGATCATCTTTGTGGCCTTCCTCTGGACTGGCTCCAACAGGTCCATGTCCTTCTTGTGTTGGGGGCCCTAGAGCTGAACACAGTACTCCAGGTGGGGCCTCACTAGGGCAGAGTGGAGGGGGAGGATAATCTCCCTCAATCTGCTGGCCGCACTCTTCTTAATGTATCCCAGGATGCCACTGGCCTTACTGGCCGCAACAGCACGTTGCTGGCTCATGGTGAATTTGTTGTCTACCCGGACTCCCGGGTCCTTCTCTGCAGAGCTGCTTTCCAGGAGGTCAACCCCTAACCCATACTGGTGCATGGGGGTTGTTCCTCCCCAGGTGCAGGACCCTGCACTTGCCTGTGTCGAACCTCATGAGGTTCCTCTCCGCCCAACGCTCCAGCTTGTCCAGGTCTCACTGAATGGCAGCACAGCCTTCTGGTGTATCAGCCAGTCCTCCCAGTTCTGTGTCATCAGCAAACTTGCTGAGGGTGCACTCTGTCCCTTCATCCAGGTCATTGATGAATAAGTTGAACAAGACTGGCCCCAGTACCGACCCCTGGGGGACTCCAGTAGCCACAGGCCTCCAACTAGACTCTGTGCCGCTGATGACCACCCTCTGAGCTCTGCCATTCAGCCAGTTCTCAATCCATCTCACTGTCCACTTGTCTAGCCCACACTTCCTGAGCTCTTACCAATGAGGATGTTGTGGGAGACAGTGTCAAAAGCCTTGCTGAAGTCCAGATAGACAACATCCACTGCTCTCCCCTCATCTACCCAGCCAGTCATGCCATCATAGAAGGCTATCAGATTGGTCAAGTATGATTTCCCCTTGGTGAATCTATGCTGACTACCCCTGATCACCTTCTTTTCTTGGCCTTGTTGAACTTCATGAGGTTCACACAGGCCCACCTCTCAAGCCTGTCCAGGTCCCTCTGGATGGCATCCCTTCCCTCTAGCGTGTCGACTGCACCATACAAACTTCGTCAGCAAACTTGCTGAGGGTGCACTTATTCCCACTGACCATATGTGAGCGAGTCTAATACAAGTTATTTTATTCCTGCCTATCCATAATCTAATCTTGTTCTCAGTTCAGGTGACGTCCCTGTTTATTGTTTTGCCCCAGTGTATTAAGCTATGATCAGACTTTCAGCGTGGAGACTGCAAGGAAACGGGTATTGGTCAACAGAGGCTTGATCTATGTGTATTGTGTTTATGTGGCTGTGCTTAAAGTTAAAAAAGGGCAAGTTCTTTAAGACAAGATAATGCCCATGTCATGGGCAAACTTCCCTCAGTAGTGATGCTTGTTTTACAGTATTTTGAGAAAATGTGTTTTCCTCGCAGTCTTTTCATTGATAGCCAGATGTCAGGGAGTACTGGAAGCAGATAGCCAAGAGTAATTACAGGTGTCCTGGTGGCAGCCTGTGTTATGACTCCGATTGTAAAAAATATTTGAAATTTTCATCAGATATGTAACATTAAAAGCATGCCGGGTAAATTAGGAAAAGAAAAAACGGAAAGGAAAGTGGCTGAGTTGTTTAACACTTTAACTAAAAGGAGAAAAAATGAGTCCATCAAAGCAGCTTAAAAAGCAAATCTGCTGTTTTTTCATGAAATATTAACTGGATCCTGAGAGGTTTTCATTATCCAGATGAAAATATTGGGCTTACGTATCAGAGTGCAGAGGCTTACGTTGAAATGATAGTCTTGTATGCAGCCATCGTGGAACGGTATACATCAGAGACATTGAAAGTGGTGAACTGATTGAAGCCTCATGTTTGGTTGTGACCCTAGAAGCCCTGGTAGCATGTGTTCAACTCTTCACACTCTGTTTCCGCAGCACTTCATTGAGAACAGGGTCTTTGACTGTAAACTCATTTTGCTGGGGTCTTTGATTCCTTGTGTGCACCATGTGGCTGCTATCAGTTTACAAATAAAGAAAAATTAAAATTGGTTTATGAACTGTTATTATTATAACCAAGTTCTGCTATTAGCTAGGTCTAAATGTTTTCATATATTCCACACCCCTGTTGCCCTTTGAGATTTTTAACTGTTGTTTTCTTGTACATTAATAATTTCCTTGTGTAATTGTTCCCAAGAGAATGAGCTGAAAGAATTATGAATTAATTTGCATCTTTTAATGTACTAATAAACTTCCCAAGAAGAAAATTTCACTCCATCCAGGTGGAAACCAATCACTTTAAATCAAAGCTTACTGAATTTCAAAGAGGTTTTTTTTTTCAAGAAGTTGCAGAAGAACAATGCCTTGCACGTTAAAAGTAATTAGAAAGCACAAACAGCAATTTTAGAAAAAGCCCCTGGTCATTTTTTGCTGCAGTATAGAGTTCACAGGCATTTAGGAAAATGAGAATTTGTTGTATTTAAACAAAATGAATAGCAATTTCTTGGAGGTTGAGAGGTCTCATGCTGTAAATGTAGATTTCACCCTTTCATTGAAAAATATTTTTTAAGTGTTTTAGCTTTTCTTATCATCTGAGGTAAATAAATAATTCATGCTATAGACTCTAAAATATGGCTCAAGAAAAAGAAAAGTCCTTTTATGTACAATTTAGTCAAATAGAATCTTCAGTGAACAAAATGTTCTATCTTATGTATTCATTTATAAACATACAATGTCAGGTCCTTGTTCACCAAAGCACTCATCTTCATTTATCTCTGAGCACTTGAATAACCAAAGCACTACTCCTGAGTAACTAAAGAAACGGTTCTGAGCGTGTGCTTTAAGTTAAATACATTAGAGTGCTGTTCCAAGTAGTATCATAGTTACTCACAAGCTTAACCAATTTACTGAACTGGGGATTTGACATCCAAGTTTATATACCTTCACAGATTTTAACCTTGGTTAAATTCGGGAATAGAAATGAATGCTTTAGCCCTCATTTTCCAAATTAGATGTAAAATACATAATTAGTGGAAAATATCAGACTTGATATCAAACTTCCAATTTTTGAAGTTTATTTTAGTAGTTGATAAAGTTTAGCGTTAACATTTGGCAGTGTGTCGTGGTTTAACCCCAAATTGTAACCCAATACCACGCAGCCGCTCGCTCACTCCCCCCCTCCCCGCTGGGTTGGGGAGGAGAATTGGAGAGAAAGGAAAACTCGTGGGTTGAGATAAAAACAGCTCACCAGGACAGCAAAGTAAAAAAATATGAAAATATATTAATAATGATAATATATACAAGGATAATAGAATATATGAAACAAATGATACACAATTTCTCACCACCCGACGACCGATACAGCCCGTCCCGAGCAGCAGTCAGGGAGCAGGGGTATCCCCCCCCCAGCTATCCCAGAACAGCAAGTTCCAGGGAAAGCAGGCGAGGGAACAAACAGCTAAACGAGTGAAAAACAAAAAGGTAAAAATAGGGAAACAAAAAGCAACCCGAAGGGAAGCTTAAGGATTAGGGCAAGTTAAAGGTCTCAAAAGCCCAAAAGACCAAAAAAGATCTAGTAAAAAAAAACTAGTGGCCCACCGACCGACCCTCGCTTATATCAGGCATGATGTCTATGGTATGGAATACTCTCTTTGGCCAGTTTGGATCAACTATCCTGTCTCTACCCCTCCCAAGTTTTGCATCTGCACGTTAGCAGAACCTGGAAAACAGCAAAATGTCCTTGGTGGTTCAGCAGCAACCAGCAACATCAGTGTGCTATCACTGTTCTTCTCACACTAAAGCCAAAACACAGGAGCTGCTGAAAACAAAACTAGCTCCATCCTGGCCTAAACCAGGACACAGTGCAAAAAGATTTGTTTAAATGGCTACAGACTGTCTAGGCCAGAATGAATCCCACAATAAGTTTTGAAAGAAGCAGCTCTTTAGTATCAAAATCCCTGTGTAATGTCTGAAAAAAGTAAGCAGACTTCTTGTTAAGAAAATAAAGGGAGGGATTGCAACTGCCTTTAACCAAGAGTTGATTACATTTCACAGCTGGTATGGGAGAGGGAACAGAAGGGGAAGGGACTGATGAAGGTCAGGGAGAAAGCAGGGATAAAAAATAGCAGGCTTGCCAGCAGACGGAAGAGTGTTAGAATTGTGACCAAGGGGAAGCCTGGGGGAACGTCAGAAGTAGCGAGAAAAGGCCTGGGCACTTGCAGTGACCAGGGAAAGACCCAGAGTAAGGAAGAGGAAATGGCTGTGCTGGGTCAAACGAGGGAGTCCTGCTGAGGCGGCTGTAGCAAAGGTGGCTGTGCCGCTTCCCTAAGGCAACGGATGTAGATTAGAGCCAGGAGTTCAAGAGGATTATTGGTATGGCCATAGGGAATCCAACCTACAAAAAATGTTGAATACAACCTGGGTGACGTTTCCTCTCAGATAATATAAAAACAAAGTCATTTCTACAAAATAGGACCTAAACATGAATGATCAAAAAAACGGATGCAGGAATTTCTCAGTAGAAGATCTGGCCATTTAGATTCCCCCCCCTGCTTGGGACTTTGAAGAGCAAAAGCTTCTTTATCACCACAGCTTGATACAAAGCTCCTTTCTTTAGTATGTCCAAGGAGGGAGACATTGTACTGACTGAAAAGAAAACCGACAGAACCTGTTCCTCCCATAAAGCTACCCTATGACATGCATGTTTCCATACATTCTACCTGAAAGACTTTTTCCTTCAGAAGCTTGAAGTTTGCAGAGTACTTGCACAGCAAACTTGTATGTGTGCTCATGGCACTGTTTTTCACAAAAAGTACTGACAACAGGGTGAACACCTCTAGCAGTACGAAAATATGCATTTAAAACAAAGCTGCTATTTTTGTTCTTTGAGATGTACTGCTTTGTTTTCCAGGCTGTTTCAGAGGTTGCAAACAGATACATTGTTTGTTTTCTATTCCTAAATTATTTTTTTTACATAAATGTACATATAAATTCATTTTAACAATGTCTACAGTAACTATAGAAGGCTGACTGTTTTTGCTGTGCTCAAAACACCATTTTTACACACACAAAAGTCCAGCCATCCCTTAACCCAGAAGATGTTACTTTACACCAGAAGTGCCTGCCACAATGCATTCACTTTATTTTAGCAAGAGAGATAAAATGTGAAATTCCTTATAGCTGATGGTTGTTATGACAGTGCGTAGGGAATTTCCTCACAAACTTTTTCTTCCATTCCTGATACAATATTGTAACATTGTACAACGTACTGATACAAAAGTAACATTGACGTTTCTTTTGCTTAATGTAAATATACATGCAAGTCCTCAAAATATACAAGCTGCAGTCCAAATTTCAGCACAATGCTTTTTAAAACTAATGAGGTGCAAACATTGTAACAGAAGGGAGTGAAGACGCTAACCTCAGCATCACCACAGTTCAGTACCACTGTAATGAAGCAACTGTCTGTTTGAAATGTTTTGAGATCTGGCTAAATAAACCAAGACCCCCAAAATTCTCACACCTGTAGAAAATATTGGCACAGCTTCACTTTTGGCACATCCCAGCCTGTTCTGGCTGCTCAGATTCCTGTGTGGAAGGAGCTATATCCAAATACTTTATTCTTCCGTGATAAAGTAATATTCTCTTTAATGGCATTTTTTTCTTGCCAGGCTTTGAGAAAGACATCAGTACTGTATCCCCAAATTCCCTCCACACGGCACTGTTTTATGATATCTAATCTAAATATAAGAACACGATGCTTAACGAATATGCATTTGTCACGTGAATAGCAGGAACAGATAATGTCCAAAAGTCCCTTGTAATCTGCTGGGAGACATATGTGGAGTGCTAGAGTCAGCACAGCCAGAAAACCTTCAAAATATTTTTCTTCAGCTCTAATCTGAAAAACTTCAACAGCAAAGTTTAACCTAAGGAGAAATTGTGCTAACCACAGATTTATTTATTTTCTGCTGATGAACACAGCCATGCGAACAACTGACAGAAATGTCTTTTTCTGCAGGAGGATGCCAGAGCTGCAGAGTTAAAAGCTTAAGCTTCAAAATTGACAGTGACCCTATTTATTAACACAATAATGGGCTTGTTGTGGCTTATGCAGCTTTCCAGGATTGCACTGGGCTAAACATGAGTTTTTACTGTCCCATTTCAGGTGGCTGGCAAGGCAGAGTGCATGGCTGAAAATACGTCACGTGGTATCTCCTGGAAGATGATTGCATGGCTTGTGATCCTCGCCTTCATGGTAAGACAACAAAATCCCTTAAGAAACTGTTTATCTGTAAGAACAGACTGACGTTATTGTTTGAAAATACATGATGTTTCTCATACAAGACTTGAGGAGAGGAGCTTAGACTAGTCTCTTTGGGAGCCAGGCAGTCAGATCAGCTTTCCCCTTTGGGCACGGCAGCCGGAGACCACCATCCCTTATGCCCTGGCAGCAGCTATTTATGGGAGATTCCACTCCTGGGAACTAACAAGGCTGGGAAGCAGGCAAAGGGCTGATCCCTCACCTGACTCCTGCCCACATCCCTTCAGAAACCTCAAGTCCTTCACAATGGTGTTTTCTGATCTTGCAAAAATTCTAATTAGACATTATCCCTTTAATATCACACTGTACTTGATCCTGCCTAGAGAACTGTAAGATTTCCAGCAAATGCAAAACGTGATGTAGGTGAAAACATGGCCTATTGAAATTAAAATTGTAGGAAATTTTTACGTCAGTACAAGTTTTCCTGTTTATACTTTTGATTTCTGATGAATTGTTCACCTATTTTAAAAAAAAAAAAACGTTTTGTGTGTTTTCTTTTTTGGTATTTTTGTTTCTCTGGAATATCATCCTTTTTTTTTTTTCATACTGCCTGGAGAAAATGTTTACTGTTTTCCAAACACCTCTTATTGGTGCATTATCAGTCCTGAAAAAACAAAAGTGCTTCAGATCCTTCAGGAATCGTGGTTCTGTTAATACTTGATAGACTCATAGGATAGTTGAGGTTGGCAGGGACCTCTGGAGATCATCTAGGCCAAACCCCCTGCACAGGCAGGTTGCTCAGGCTTGTGTCCAGTCAGCTTTTGAAGATCTCCACAGGTGGAGACTCCACAATGCTCTGAGCAACCTGTTCTTCTGTTCAATCACCCCTATAGTTTAAAAAAAAAAAAAATAAAAAAAAAATTCTTATGTTTAAATAAAATGTCTTGTATTTCAGTTTGTGTCCATTGCCTCTTGTCCTGTCACTGGAAATCGCTGAGAAGAGTCTGGCTCCTCCTCCTTTACTCCCTGCCATCAGGTATTTATACACATTGATAAGATCCTCTAAGCCCTGTCTTCTCCAGATTGAACAGTCCCACCTCTCTCAGCCAGTCCTCATGTGAAAGATGCTCCAGTCACTTAATCACCTCTGTGGCCCTTTGATGGACTCTCTCCAGTGTGCCCATATGTTCTTGTACTGGAGAGCCCAACACTGGGCACAGTACTCCAGGTGTGGCCTCATCAGGGCCGAGCAGAGGGAAAGGATCACCTCCCTTGACCTACTGGCAATGCTCTGCCTAACGCAGCCCATGATACTGCTGTCCGCCTTTGCCCCAAGGGCACATTGGAGGTTCCCGTTCAACTTGTGTCCACCAGGACCCCCAGGGCCTTTTCTGCCAATCTACTTTCCAGCTGGGCGGCCCCAGCCTGTGCGGGTGGGTGGGGCTGGTCCTCCCCAGGTGCGGGGCTTTGCACTCCCTTCTGTTGAACTGCATGACATGCCTGTTTGCCCAGTTCTCCAGCCAATTGATGTCCCTCTGGATGGCAGCACAACCATCTGGTGTATCACCCACTCCTCCCAGTTTTCTATCATCTGCAAACCTGAGGGCACACTCTGTCCCATCATCCAGGTCATTAACGAAGATGCTAAACAGCACTGGACCCAGATGTTGGACGCACAGTGCCTTTGAACACAATCCCATGAAGTAACAGTGCATCAGATTTAAAAAGCAAATTTTTATGTGTGCATTTGGCTGCCATCTCACCAACGAGCCTCATTGTCATGCTGTTACCCGTGCTTTTGACAGCATGAGCTTGAACTACTGCAAAAGCACAGCCAGCTGCTTTGAAGCTTTGCAGTAATGCCAGGTGGCACAGTGACTGAAGCTATTGCCTTCCTGTCTGAGAGAAACGTACATGTTACAGAGGCACCAACAGATAGGATCCAACCTGCTGGTTTTAACTCAAAAACTCTTAGATGGTTTGGGACTGGCTTACATAAGAGGCCACTGTTTTCCCACTCATGCACTGATTTCACTAGCTAGAGCATTTACATGTGTTGACCATCTAGTAGAAAAGGAGCATCTGCTAGCAGGCAAGGTTCTGTGAAGAAGCCTCAACAGCTGAATTTGCAGCAGTGTGGACCCTGTGTGGATTTGGGTTGCTTCTGGCAAAACTATCCATTTAAGAAACAATTTGGGACAGAGCTGGATTGAGGATCTTATTTCAAAGTCCCAGGAGATTTTTTACATGATTACATGCTGTAGTAAAAGAGATAAGTTTGATTCCTTGCATAAATTATGACTATTAATAACTGAATTATAAATTTAAATATTAATTATGATAATGAATCCTTTAGTACCTAACAATTATAGAGTGTTACAAACTCTGAAATAAACACTAGAAGTCTCTAAATAAACAATATATTTGTGGCCTGAAACTGGCATTTTTTCTTCTGTTGTAGGAGACCTCGGGGCCATAGACTTCAAAGCCCTGGATTTTCATTTGCTCCAAAGGAAAGGAAACAAGCATCACAGTAAGTAAGAATCAGATCTTGAATCCCATTAGATTTGGCCCCCTCTGATGGAATTTCCACCCTTCTGTCATGTGTTCTTCTGCTTCATTCTTCTTATTCAAATTCTTCCTCAAGATCCTATCTGCTGGTGCACTTTTAGACCTATCCCACATCTGACCTCTCTTATCTGACTTTCATTTTGCAAACTAGCAGTTCACTATATTTCCTTTCTTATAGTTTAAACAAGGAGGCTCCAAGATATAGAAAGGCTAATCTCACCATCTTCAAAAGTGTATCTGTAATTCTCTTTCTATTTCTGTACTTAATTCTACATTCAACACCTTTTTTTTTGGTTGTATTTTTCTTTGCTCCTGCTCAAGGCTCTCAGAGTCTGTTTTACTTGGCTGTGAAGAACCATGCCCATATGTAGCGTTAAGGCTGAAAGAAAACTACAGAGCTGTAGCTAGAGTGGGGCTGGAAAGGGGCTGCCAAAGCAAACGTAGGGCTGCCAAAAGAGTTCTCAATAGTGCCTGGCTCATAGCTCGAAATAGGGTTAGGATTAGCACTAGTGCAGCTGGGATGGGGCTGGAAAAGGAGAAATAGGGCTTCTGAAAGAATTCTTCTCCTGGTAACATTAAGGCTCTGGACTGAGCCATGTCTCGAACCTTTGGCTTAGCCTAGGCTTAGGGTTAGAGGTGGTGGAAAGGAAAAGCCAGAGCTCCAGTTGGAGTTGAGCTGCCAAAGGAAACAAAGGACTGCAAAAAGAATATTCCCCTGAGGAACTGATAGTCCAGGGAAGTGCTGCTGTGTCTTTTCTAGGGCTCAGTTTAGGGTTGGGCTTAAGCTTGGAAGAAAGCTCAGAGCTCCAGTTGGAGTGAGGCTGGAAAGAAACTGCTAATAGAGAATTAGTTTAGCCAAAAGAGGAATGTTTAGCCCCTGGAAGGGCTAGAGTGCCCTTGCAAGGCTCTGCTCAGGGCAAGGCTAAGATTAGGGCTGGAAGCATCCATTGCTGTAATTTATGTACACAATACTGTATTTTGTGCTTATCTGACATGCAGGTACCTGCCTTAAAGCAGGTAATATATCTACAGGGAAGAGAAGTATAATTCCAAGAAGTTAACAAAAGGGGAGATTTACCTCCCAGTTCAGGCTAGACTGCTCTGCCATAAGAGGAAGGAAATGGAAAGGTCTTGAACTTTCTGACGCCCTGAGAAGAGCAAGACTTAAATTCACATGCAGTGAGTGGCAAAGGTGACAAAAAGGCCATGAGCAAGGCCAAAACAGAGACACAGGCCACAGACACTGGCAGCAGTCTGGCACGCCTTCAGCTGCTGCTGGTGGACCACTGCTGCCGAGCCACTGTCGCTGCAGCTGCTGCAGCCCACTTGGGTGCCCTCGCTGCCGAACCTGTTCTCCCTGCCATTTTAAACTCTGCGTCAGCAAATGGAGTGGCTGACAAAATGGAGGGGGAAAGCGCAGAGAACAAGATGGATTGTTATACTCCTTGGAGGTAAAGTTAACTTTGGAGGCCTCGCTCGGGTATTTTCACACAGCTCGTGCCACCTGCTGGCAAGCAGGAGCAGCGGCCTCGCAGGCCGGGAGGCACGCAGGCCCCGCGGCCAGGCCGGCCAAGCTGCCTCCGGGCAGGCGAGGCAGCCCTCCCTGCCCGGCAGGGGCGACCCGTGAGCCGGGCACCTCTCTCTCCACATGGATGCACCGAGGGCACTGCGGTTAAAAGCTCCAGGGGCGCTGGGACTTCGAGGCAGTTATCTGCAGAGGCCAAGCCGGCCCGCTGCAGCTCGCCCCGCGCGGGGGGCGGGGCCTCTTCTCTCCCTCCTTCGCCTCGCCTCGCCTCTCCTTTCCTCTCCCCAGCCCTGCCCTGCCCCGCCCCGCCGGAGTGGCGCGGGCGGCACGGGGTGTGCGACCCGGCCGGCCCCAGCACCCGGGGGCGCCCCCACTCGAAATGGCGCCGCGGGGGCTCCGCGGCGGCGGGTGAAATGGCTGCCGGTCAGCGCTGTTCGCACTATGGAGAGGGCGGCGGCTCTTCTCCGCCTCCCGGCGGGAGCGGCAGCCGCACCACGGGCAGCGCCTGGTTTACGGTCTGCGACATAAGAGAGTTGTGTAAGGCAGACCCTGCCTGCGGTGGCTTCCAGAAACTTCCCTGCCCTTATCAAAGATGGCTTCCGCGGCCGCCCCGGAGACTGCAGCGCGACACTTCACTCGGCCTCCTCGAGCCAATGGCGCTTGCGTGCTCTAGAGTCACGTGGGTTGAGCGAGCCAGTCAGCGGGAGTGCGCGGAGAAGCCTGACGTCACTTCTGCTCTTGAGGCGTCATTCCGGATTTGCGCGTACGGTGCCGGAGTGGGGTCGGCCGGGCTGAGCGGGCAAGAAGCGGCCACGCAGGTGTGCGGGGGCACGCGCGGGGTGGCTGCGGGACGGGCCTCGCTGGGGCGCAGCGGCGGGGGGGCGGGAAGAGGGTCCAGGCTCGGGCCGAAAGCGAGCGAGGGCTCGCGGCCCGGCCCAGGCCTGAGGTGGGCGAGGGCCGCGTCCCTGCCCTTTCGGGGGCCCTCGCCGCCCGGCCTAGGCTGGGGTGGGTTTCCTCATGCTTTGATGCAGCCGTGCCTTCGCAGTGTTTCCTTACTGCTGTGTTTGCTAGTTAACATGCAGGAATATTGATGGAGTTTTGTTTTCTTCTTAACACCCTGCTGTCGCTCATCCTTGTTCTTAATGTAATGCCTGAAGTTATCTTGCTTCAAATAGCAGTTTCAAAAAAATAAAAAACAAAACCAGAGAGTTGCCACTGTAAATTCCTGCAAACTCTATCATCCCAGTGGAAGAGTGGGCTTTGGTGGTGGAAACAGGATGTGTCTCTGAAAGTGCTTCCACTTGGAAAAGTAGGAGTTCATAACTGAGCTTCAAAGCAAAGTGGCTTTTTCTAGCAGCAAGATTACTTTCTCATTTCCACTTCTCTGTGGTTAATATTCAGTGTCTAGTGCTGTAGGTGCTCGTTTCTAATGCACATTTAAAGTTACCTTTATTTAGAATGCTCTCAAATTACATTGAACACTGTATATGTAACCTACGAACAGTTGTTTGAAAAAAATGTACTGGTAGCTGGGGTGTATTGTGATATCAGAGGTATACAGTCATAATTAAAGTATGTGTAACTACAAGGACTTTCGGTTTTGTATGTGTAACACACACTGTTTGAGGAAGTAAGCTATCAGTTTGAATAGTACCTATAGAATACACAGGCTGGTGTCTGCTTATGTTGGTGATTTGCCCATAAGTCACGTTGATGTTCTCTGGTCAAAACTGCACAAGGTGACCTGACCTTGTGTTCTGGGATGTGACCTTGACTTAGTGCTGTGTCTGTAAAGCTAATTAATTCTTTAAATAACAACTTAAAAAAAATACAAAAATATATAAGCAAGCAAACAAAAAATTGCCTCTCTAAAACTTTTTCTACCACATATATTAAGCTACTAATTCATTTGGGTTTATACTTAGCTGAAGTCTATGTAAATTTAGAGCATCTCTTGACACGTCTATTTGAAGGACAGAGTGTTCATGTAGTGTTGTTTTCAGAATCAAAGTTAGTTGCCAAAGTAACTCAAACATAAGTATATAAAGAGTCTTGATGTAATTCATAAGCATGAAAAGTGGTATGTCCTCTTGTTCTCAGGTAAGTGCCTTGTTGTGAGATAAGTTGATGGAAATGGGAGACATCAATCAAACAGGGTTAAACTGCATATTTAAGAAGGTTTTAGCTCTTGTTACAGTACTGTAGTGATAATACTATTTCTATTATAGGGTGTAATGTAGTTAAGAATGAGTAGTGTAAGTATACTTTGTCTGAAAACCACGTAACGAAATAGTAAAGCATATCTTTTCATGCGTTTGCAGGAACACAGTGTATTAAATTATCTAAGCAACCATGCTGGCTGCAAGGCTAGTATGCCTGAGGGCATTATCATGCCACACTATCCGCCCCACCATTACTCAGGCTTACCCAGCTTTGAGGAGCTCCAATATAAAAGCATACAGGCTGTGGCAGCCTAGCCAGGTAAGATAGTTTTCTTTCTAATGGTACTGACTGCTGATATTTTAAAGAGTTGAGTGTTTTGCCAAAAGAATCTCTTTGCATGGAGTACCTGTTTTGAATGATCATGAGCCTTCTGCTTGTTTGAGGTACCTGCTCTAATTTACTGAAGGAAGAATGTTACTCAATCAAAAACCAGGGTTTTTAAGAGCAATGGAAGTAATATCTTCTGTTCCAATGACTATTTCTCTGTTGAAATGATTAGGAAAAAAAGAATTAAAGGAGGTAGTTAGTGATGGACAAATCTTACTGTGCAAGGTGGGAGGAGCAGAAAAACTTTCTCTTCAAACACTGTCGTCCCAATATGTGCTTAGAGCTGTAGCCCAGGTTGCAGCAGTTTCTGTACTATGGCAAGGCTGTCATGGGTTTTACCAGCGATTTTAAAAACCGGACGGTCATTATCCTAAGACACTGTTTATTCATCATTGAGAGAAGATGTTTCAGACATGCTTTCTTTCCCACAGCTGTTAGGAGGCATTGCTCTTTTGTCATCGTCTTGGTGAAAGTGCCAATGGCAAATTCTTCACCCCCTTTGTGTTTTCCTCTTAGGCATAGGAAACTGTTTTAAGCATCCCAAGTTTGCAGGTGTGTTGGGGGTTTTCGTGTGTGTGTGTGTGGTTTTGTGTTGGGGGTTTTTTTTCTGTGAGGAGTGCTACATAATTGCAGTGTTGGGCTAGATGTTGTTAGATGTGAAACACAACAAAACTGAAATGCTTTGGTAAACTTCCTGAATGTTATTGCTCTTAATGGCTGATGATAGCAATGCTTGTAGATTTCCGGTTTTAGTGTTAAAACAAACTCACAGCTTTGAGTGAGCCCTTGGTTGCTCAGATGCCTGTGTAATAATTTAGAAATTTATGGAAAAAATGGTAAGGAAACTTCAAAAGTTGTTTCTGAACTTAAATAGAAGTTTATTCTTTGCTCTCATAGCTTACTAAGACTTTGAGCAGCATGCTGTCTTTGTTTGGAGCTTTTCAGCCTTAAAAATCCTGTTTATAGGCCTTAATTCAAGGCTTGTTCTCTAAATCAAGGCTAGACGTGCAAGCGAAGAATTCACACTGCTTTTCCAATTTTAGTGTCTGTAAAGTATAAATATTGGGTGAGTATTTTTTTATATAAAAGTGTTTATGTAAAGAGTGTTTTTACATAGAAGGCGAAATACTTTTTTCATGTAAATAAAAAAGTAAAGAATATATTTTTACATTTAAAAAAAAAAAATATCCTGTGGCCTCGTTTACTGCAGTGGGACTAGAGTAGAAGAAATGCAAATGTTTAACCTTGCTTTTTAGCAGGACCGAAAACTTCTGAAATTCACTGTATTCATTCTGTGCTTCTAGAACATGTATGTCATTCACAAAGGTTCCTAAACTTTAATATTAAGTTGTTTTCCTTGAGTATAGTTGCTTCATGTCTTTGGGAGGTAAGCACAGATAAGTAAGAGACTATCTAGCAATTTTAAGTGTAGCAAGTAAATTGATAAGAAATGTCTTCTATTTTAATCTTTCTTATGTTATTTCTGAATCTAACAGTGTTATGCTACACGAGTAAGAACGGGTGTAAGGCGTGGAAAGATTGGCCAGGAAATCAAAGAAGCAGCATTTGAGCCATCTGCAGAAACAGCACTTAAAGGTAGAGTAGCTCTGCTTTAAATGTGGAGAATCTTTGAAGCTTAACTTAAAACTTCCTCAAAGGAATCGGTTTCCTTCAAACCATTGAAGAGACAAGAGAATATTGTTTCATATGTAAGTTTGCTTAGTGGTCTCCCTCAAGTGACTGGAGACAGTTTCTTTGCTTGTCTTTCCTTGTAAAGTTTAAAGCTGCAAATATGTCACAGCATAGAGAAATTTCATGTTTTCCCTGCTTTAAGCTGCTGTTTAGAACTATTAAGTCAGAAACGGTTGCCTCTTGGAGGCTTGGTTGCAGATATTAAAAAATATGCTAACACTTGCCTTGCTACATCTACTTTGTATACTGTTTAAAGGAAGGATTTTTCTACAGTGTACAGTTTGCAAAAAAAGTCTCTGGTGCTACAGTTATGTAAGGCATTGGCTTACTGTGCTTGCTAGTACACTTAATGTGGATCATGATTTCAGTGTATTGCAAAGGGATTTTTTGGCTAGCGGTGTTCAGCAGAACAGATTGTAAATGTGCTGTCACAGCATTGAATTGACAAATAGAATATATGTAGATTGGCTGGATAGTGTCTGGGCTATAACACATTAGGAAAAAGCATAGTCTTGAACAGTTACACAACTGAAGGTGTTTGGTCTCCGCTGCTCTTACTTCAGTTATAACAACGTTTTATGACTGATATTTACATTTGTAGCAGTAATCTGATATGTGGTACACAGGCAGTATGTCTAAAAATCAGACAGTAGAAACTGATGGTAGATCACGTGTTGTTGCCTGTAAGCTTTGGAAATCCTTTTTTAAACTGATTTGGATCTAATTGCTACCAAACAGCTCTTGAAGGAGCAAGCGTTAAGGGCAGATGAATGACGGGAAAGGACACAATGTCTAGTTTTTCTCCTGTTTCGTAGCAAATTGGGTAGTGAAATGGTATACTAAATCAGCTGACAGGTGAACTCTTCTGTTGGAGAACCTGTTAACTGGTTTTGTGTTGCAATTCCTGTCACTTTAATGAAGGTCAATAAACCTAGTATGTTACTAGGTAGTGTCTTATTTCTTACTCTTTTATGAAGCTACATTGTGTCGGAAGGCTGAAACTAGAGTTTTTCACACGTAGCTCATTGAGAACTGGTAACCCAGTGACTTGAAGTTAAGTGAAGCTTTAAGAAAGCAAGCTAGCGTGAATTAGCTATTGCAAATACAACAAAACTTATGTGAGGATGTTATTAACTATCCAAGAAAAAGCATTCATGAAAGTGGATTTTTTTTTTTCTTTATACAGCTGATCGCCTGGGGAAATTTATTGTTGCTGGAGGGGCTGCTGTTGGCTTGGGGGCCCTCTGTTACTATGGAATGGGCATGTCCAGTGAGATTGGAGCTATTGAAAGAGCCGCGTAAGTAAGATGGCTTGCTGTTTTAAGTAAAGAGTATGTTAAGCGAATCTCCCTCCTCTTGATATCAGTTTCTTCTTCAGCTGGTATTGCCCAGTGTACATACAGCTTACGTTTTTAAGCTCTAAACAGAAAGCCCTTACCTCTGTGCAGGATTTTAAAGTGTGTAACTGAAAGCAAAATTTAAATTACCCAGACTTAAATGGATATTGACTTAAGTGAGTTCCTTTGTATTGCTAAATTTGAAATTTATTTGAGGAGTATATAAATATGTCTTACAAGATGTGCCACAGCTAATTTATGAAGGGTAGTCTTCTGTAAAACATATTGTTAAGACTACTTTGCCTGGTGTTCCTGAGAGACTGCTCATTAAACTTCAATACAGCGTGTTGTAAGGAGAGTCTCCTTTGAACACACTACTTATCGTGGCATAAGCCCTGTTCTAATAAATATGTTTTGCTTAAAACTGGTGTATTGCTTTTTGGCCAACAAAAAATTGACTGTCAGGGCAAAACCATATAATTATTTAGACTTAAAAAGGTGGTTAGCAATAAGCATGGGCTTGGGAGAAATGAGTGCTGGAGATGTTTTGCTTTACTTACTTTGCATGTATATTTGGAAGTGACTATCTACGTTCATATTGAATGCTTGCTAGTTGTATCTGAGAAGCTTTTCATTGATACAGCTATCTGTAATTCTTTTCTCCACAAGCCTTGAAGTAATGGGTCAAAAGAGTAAAACATGAGAAAATGTGTGCACTATGTTTAATCTTGTTGTTAGCAGAGAAAGCTTGTCTGTAGTATGACCAAATCATACTGCAGACAATCCTGTTTGCGTCTAGTTCTGTTGCTATTGTTAGAGCTCTCAAAATGATGTGCATGTCTTGTGAGGTCAGAAAAACGTGCACTGTGACTCAGCAATTTGTGAGCTGTTCAGCAGGCTACTTAGTGCCCAGTACACATTCTGTAGACATTTGTCCTTAAATGAGTTGTTATATATACACTGTTCTCTATTTTTCTGTAGTTAAAAAGCATTTGTTATTCTGTTTCCTATGTACGCTTCCTCCTTAGAATTGAACTATAATGAGCGTTATTTGTAATGTTTCTAGAGAGTTATGTTACATTATACCACCATGGGATGGGAAAGATTTAAAAATTCGGCCCCGTGTTGTAAGGTAAACTCACGGTACAAGTTGCTAGACCCCACCACTATTATGAAACCTCCCTTACGTCCATAGCTATGATTATATTTAACAGCTTGATTGTGGTTTTAGTTGGTCTTTGTTCTGGTATTGGTAATTGCACAGCTATGAATTACTGCTTATTTTGCAGTATTTGGCCACAGTACGTGAAAGACAGAATTCACTCTACTTACATGTACTTTGCGGGAAGCATTGGCTTGACGGCACTGTCTGCTGTAGCAGTAAGCAGATCTCCGGCACTCATGAGCCTTATGACAAGAGGCTCCTGGCTGGTAAGCTTATGTTATAAAAATAAAAACATTTATTGAGAAATGACCCCAAATGTGATGGATGAGATAAAAAATGTGAAACATAAATTGGTGAAAAGGCAAAACTTCACTTACTAGTGTCCTTATGTATAAAGACTACTTAAGTATCCTAACGATGTTTTGTCCTTTAAGGTTTGGTGCATCTAATTACACGCTGACGTGCACCTTCTATACTTCTTTGATAGTTTGTCAAAGACAAACTACATAAGCAAAAAAATGCTATGCTATCCATACTAGCTATATGCAAGTAAGAACCTGTTATAAATAGCCATCTGAGGCTAATGATACTATTTCTGTAGCTTTCTAAAAATGGAAACTGAGGTCCCTATGCATTCTTACTCCTCCCTGTGCTCTTTTGTATAGCTACTTGAAAGCTGTCTCCTGTTTGCCAAAGCTGAAATGATACTGCTAACAAAATGTGTCTGCTTAGTGCATATTCAGTGTGTTAACTGTAGTGGAGCAGTAATAGCTAAATGCCAACACCTATGTAATTTTAGAGATTAATTTAATAATACATCCTTGGTGATAAACCAAAGTTGTACATTTCTGACCAGTTTGCTAGCTGCTGGAGGATTCTGCTCGGAATCATCAGTAAGAGGAGGCAGCGAGGTTTAAAAATCATTGGTAGCAAAAGTATGTGAACTGAGTATTGGCTTTGAGCGGAGAAATGTACAACAAAAAAGTAATGCTAACATTTCAGGTACCTTAACGAGGATTAGAGTAAGGGGCAGAACCATATGTTGTCCTTCTCTTACCTTGCATGAGTGAGAGATGGTTGCCATCTTACTGCTAAACTTGGATTCCTAGAAGACTGAGTAAAAGTCAAGTGGGAATTACTGCAAGCTGGGTTCTGCAAAGATTTGACTGTAACCTTACAGGAGTAAAATTAATAAATGCTCCAATTATGAATTAGGTTGCTCTTTTCAGAATTATGCTATTGACTTTTAGACTAGGAGGTTAGAACAGAGAACATAGGTCCTGATGCCAACTTGATCTCTGTAATGCTGTTTTTACAGGCAATAGGTGCAACTTTTGCAGCTATGATTGGTGCTGGAGTGTTAGTCAGGTGCATATCCTATGACAGTAATCCAGTAGGTAAACATTTGGCTTGGATGATGCATTCAGGTATGTGATTTTGGTGTTCATTGTAGAGATGTTTGTGCTTCAGTGCGACCAGATTCTTACTTGAGCAAAACTTTGACTTAAAATAAATTTCTTACATACTGCTGTAGGAGAGTTAAGATTTTTCAGAAACCAATGAGAACTCCTGAATGTCAGGCAGACTTATTAAGTGTTCTTAACACAACTATAGTATTTTTCATAATCTTGTAAAAGTCATGCTCAAGTTAAACTTGATATGTATATGCCACACTGGATAGAACTAATTGGTTTCGTAGCTGCTTTGGTTTCATGACTGCTTTCTGGCATTATAGCTTCTGTAAGCACTATTGCCTACGCTTAATGTTATTCAGCTGTACAGGATAGGAAAGCATTTGAAAACTGACTAGAAAAATGAGATTTTAGTATTAAACTGCAGCTTCTTAGATACATGTTCCCATTGAGTATGTAAGCTGTGAGTACAGATTAGTTTTTCCCTAATGATAGCTACTTCAAATAACAATGGCTATCATTTTTCAAAACTGTTTTGCCTGAAATAACTTATGGTTCAGGAAAGACACGTGGATGTTAGGCACTGGAATCATATTTGCCTCTCCAGAGCTAACATTTCTACCAAGAAGAAGTTGTGTTTATTGTGTTTATTTTAGTGATTGTTACTAAGTTAAGTAACCTAATGTGACATGAACGGATTAGATAGAGGTTTCATACGAGACACTAGCAAAAAGTCTGACTTGCTCACCTAACTAATTATTGTAGCAGAAATCTGTCCTATATCTTGTACCAGCTCTGTTTTGAACAGATCAATATGTTGACTAGTATTAAGCTTTCTTCCAAAGACCAGCTCCCTGAGGTACTCTCCAGAGCTAGATAAATGTAGGTCATGGAACTTCAGGTTGCCAGTTTATTGGGCTCCCTTCTAGATAGGCACACAATCAAGTGCATTGGTATTTTGCCATGTAAGTGGATTAGTTTGAGCCATGTTATCTGACTGGGAAAAAAAACCTGTTTTGGCAGATGGTATCTTTACTAGAACTGTTCCAAATCTTATGGCTGGTGTTTTGTTTTCCTTCGGCTAGGTGTCATGGGTGCAGTGGTGGCTCCACTAGCCTTCTTGGGTGGTCCTTTGCTGATCAGAGCTGCCTGGTATACAGCCGGAATCGTCGGAGGGCTCTCAACTGTGGCCATGTGTGCTCCAAGTGAAAAATTTCTGAACATGGGAGGACCACTTGGAATAGGCTTAGGCTTTGTTCTTGCCTCTTCAATTGGTAAAATACTGGTTTAATACTATCAGATGAAGTAGGTTATAAACTTAAGATGCTAAGATGCAGCTCACATTTATTTGCAGACTAGTCTGTCCGGTTAAGATATGCCTTAAGTAGTCCTTTCAACTCTAGCACAGCAGAAAGTACTCTATTAAATTTGTTCTTAAAAACAGACATGAAGTTACAGTTCTGGCAAGTGTTGATCTGACAAACAGCTGATAATGGTGGCTTGTATTTTTAGCTACTGCCAGTGATGGGGAAGACAGTAAACATGATCTTAGTTCCTGATCCGCTTGTTCTTCTGCTTTATGTGTATGTGTTTCTAGGCATTGTTGTAGTCCTAGGGACAGAAGTACTTTCGCATGAATAAAAGTACACATGATTCCCTAGGGTGTTCAGAATTACTGGATCGGGTTGTATATGTGACATCTTCAGCTGGTCTGTTAAAGCTCTTGCTATCAAAAATGCACCACAGATTGAGAATTGAATACTCATAGGAAAACATGTGCTATAGTAACTGAAGTTTGACCCAACTCAGAGTAGCAGATACGCATAGTAGCTTTCTTTAACATTATCGTACTTTCCTCTCCAGGATCCATGTTCTTGCCTCCTACTTCTGCTTTTGGCGCTGGCTTGTATTCGGTAGCTGTTTACGGTGGATTGGTACTCTTTGGCATGTTCCTGCTCCATGATACGCAGCATGTTATCAAGCGTGCAGAAACTATTCCGTATTATGGAGTAACAAAATATGATCCGATCAATGCGTAAGTATTCTGTGTTAACACAGATGATTTTAATGTTCGTGTAAGAATTTGCTTCAAGCTATGTCAAAGTATGCTTTAAAAACAGACAGACCTTTTGTTTACTTTTAAAAAGTGTGTTGCTGTTAAATGTGAAGAATCACAGGGTTTAAAAATAGAATGTGAAAATAGCTAGTGGAGTTAAGACTGAAAGCATCCACCTGAAATGAGAGAAAAACGGGATTGAATGTGTGGCGTCACATGCCTCCAGCAGTACTTCCTAAAAAGCATTTTTGTTTTTTAAAGTGTTGCTGGGAGAATTTATAGCTGGTTTCTGAAAACATCTGTCAATATCAGCTGAGAGAAAAAAAAATCTTAACTCATTTATAGTCACTAGTCTTTGTCACTAAATAAAAAAGCTTCAACACTGTGATAGATAGAGAAAGAAGGATTAATTGACTCTCAGTAAAAAACAAGTCTGACTAACAAGTAACTTCCTTGTAAATGTTGTCTGTCTGATCTTAGGTGAATTGTTTACCTCCTTGATTCTGGTTTCTTATAATTAAAATAGAGTAATACTGACCTTCTTCAAAATTCTTAGAGATAAACAGATAAATGTACAGCATAAAAGCAGAGGGCTACTGTATGAGAACAGTATACTGTCTGTTAAAACTTCTGTAAATAGTTCCTGCTGGCAGAGATGGTAGAAGAAAAATACAGGGGTTTTTTGACATACCAAGCACTGAGGACTGTCATAGTTGGGTTTTGTTACAGATGCTTCATGAAAACTTTTAAAAATGAAGTATAATGGTGTGAAACACCAAACAATACCATTTCTGTTCAACAATATTAACTTTGATTTCCTGTTTCCTAGGTGCATGGGTATCTACACAGATACACTGAACATCTTCATTCGGGTGGCCACCATGCTTGCAGGTGGTGGAGGTGGCAGGAGAAAGTAAACCGAGGCTCCTCTTTGCAGCTGTCTGACAGCCTACCTAGTGCACATACTAAATAAAAATTCATGGTTACAAGCAGTTTTGCTGCAAGTCAGAAGTTTAAAGCATTTCAGCGTATTGTTTCAGTGCAATGTGATTCAGACTTAATAGGTTTTTTCAAACGCTTTCCAGACCTGTGTTTAAAATAGTGTGAACTGCTTCTAATTGTACATTATTTTGGGAAAGTAAATTATTTTTAATATATTAGTAAAATATTCTATCTGCTTTTTAATGGGTTTGACAGCAGTTCAACTCTTTCTTTTTTTTACTGTTGCTGCATAATAAAGTAATTTCTAAACTGGTATCCCATATGCAGGTAGGGACACAAGCTACTTCATGAAATGCTGTTGAGATGCATCAGTTTTCAGTTAAGATTGCATAAATGATATTTTAGTGACACATTAAGAACAACTGAACAAATTGGATATGGCGCTAAATGCAGTAATGAATTCTACCTGGGCAGAAGCTTCAGAAAGGTTTAAGCAATTGTCAGAAACGCATTGGATTTGACAGGTGAGGTGACCAAAAAGTATAAAGACGACAAGATGAGGCAACTATGTGGCATTTGTCCCATATGAACTTCAGTCTCTTTCTGGAGCGCACGTGACAGCTCCTTGCTTTAATGTTGACTGGATATAATAGCTAGGTTCTTTTGATACTAGATTTATCAAATTATTGAATAGCAATAGAGGTGTGTCTGTCTGTCTTCCAGTGACTAAATTTCAGTATTCCAGACGAAGCACTGTCCTTCAGAAGAGCTCCTAGTGCTCATCTCTTACAAGCTCGTACAATTGGCACAGAAGGAGGGAACTGAGGATGGCCTGCTGTAAACCCAAGTATCATAAATTTATCATACTGTTGTATGCTTTAGTCTGTTTCTAACTCTTCAAATTGGTATGTTTAGCTTGGTCTAAAAGAAATGTTCCCTATCAGTGAAATTGATTTAACGTTTGGAAACTTACACTTGCCAAACTATTGTTATACGTTGGAATAAAAGGTGAGTTCTTGGGCACAAGAAAGTTTTGAGCTAATGTCAACAACTCGGACTTTCAATTTCTGGTAAATATGCTATGTTTATGTATTGACTTATGGAACAATAAAATTCTAGCCTCACAAGTTTACTACTCTCACTTTCCCTGTGTTAACTGAAATATTTTAGTACCCCTGCACTAATAACTTGGTGAAGAGTACTATAAATATTTTTTTGGCTACAGTTTCTGTTGTAAGAGAGTACATACTCCTCTGTAAAATAAAATCCACAAAGATGTTTTTCAGTTTCACTGGCTAGCATCTTTTTGTGGCTATTTCCCAGACGGAAGATGCTGATCTACGCTTCCTTCAAGTGGTTCTGTTAGTGTAACCTGTTGGCTACTGACTACAGCCAGTGCTGCTTTTATGTCTGTCGTATACTGTAGTATTTTTAGTCTCTTCAATCAGGGGAGAAACTATGGATTGTGAAGAACCTTGTTGCAACTCCTTTGTGCCCAAAGATTATACAGCACGGTCTAGTTCCTGGCACTATTACAGCTGAAGGCAGATCTGTAGTACTTAGGAGGAAGAAATCTCTGGATTGTGTCAAGTGTAAGTAGCCTGTTTAGAGAGTTTTATCTTTTTAAGCAATTTCATGCTTAATTTCTGTATGCTGTAGCTGAACACAGCAGTGTGTTTGTCCTCAAATCTGAAATTTACAGGGAGCTGTCTTAGAACAAAATTCTAATATTTGCCTGTAATAAAACTCAGGCAAAACTCCTTTTGTCTAGATTCTGAGGACAAAGTTTTAGAGGTTGACTATGAACCAAGAAGAGGGAGCCTGGATTGTTTGAAACAGTAAAGTGTAGAACACAACACCCTACTTAAGGGAGATGTTTACATGGAAAGTGAGACCAACAGGAAGGTCTAATAACCTTTTAAGAAAAATCAGGCTAAATAATGCCTGAGGAAGCATGAGCACTCGTTTGTGCTCAGTCGTCTGAAAAGATGTGGCTTGACTCCTGTGGATGAGATCATATCAGTAGCAAAAGACACTGTTGGTGCTATCTAGTGTGGGTCTCCAAAAAGGGAAAAAGAAGATTAAGAGTTGTTCCTTTACATTTGAAGTCTGAAGTGAAGAATTAAGATAAGTCTTAATTAAGACAGCTCTAATTTGGGGAGGGATGAAAATCTAAAATACGGTAATTTGATAGGCACAAGAAAGGTGCCCATTTTTTCAGGGAGAGCATCTGTCTGAGAGCTTGTTATGGCTTACTGTCAGCCTACTCTTGGAATGCAAACAGAAAACTTGAAAACTTTCTAGAACTAAAAAATTTTTATCAGTAGAACTTGTTAAGGTGATGTTGCTGTAAGCAGTTTATTTTGGCGGTGTTTCCGCAATTGAGAGGTCCAATTGTAAAACTTGAGAGATTCTTTTAAGTAGGTATTAGGGTCCATTAAGTATGTCTTGCTCAGCGGCTTTGAGAGCAAGTACAGATGAGGAAGACACCCCCCTCCCCCTTTTTTTGTCTCCTAAATACCAAATACTTTCAGAAGAAAATTAGATGCTTTATAGCCTAAATTTCAGATCTGTAAAAGCTGATTGACACTATCGTTAGTCCCTCTAATTCTTAATGTCTTGTTTCATATGCTGCTGTAAACTAGGAAGGGAAAATGGTTGTTACTAGGAAGGTATAAACTCATAGAAATCCAAAACTAGGTGAGGAGTAAAGCTTTTTTTTTCTTGAATAAGGAATGTTACTTAATTTGTTTTGCTGACTTTATTTTGCCTTCTCGTTAGGGGGCTCTTGTTCACCATGTTTTTGATGGCTACAAAGTCATAAGAGGTTCTTTTTTCCTCTTTTGATTCATTGTTGGGTCAGATTGAAGAGGGTTATACATAATTGTATTCCCCTACTGACTTTTAGCGAAGACACTTACAGAATTTTGCTGGGTGTTTTTAAATAACTTCTTCTAAGTTTTAAGGGGAGTGAGAGAAATCAGATGATCAGATATTTTCATGGTTTCCTCTTTCAAATTAAATAAACCTGCATTTCATGTTTTTGAGTGAGGTTTAAGAAGCTTGGTATTGTTTAGTGAGAAGAAGCTTAAGCAGCTGCTTAACCAACAACAAATACAGAAGAAATACATGTGTGTAAGCATAGCAGGAAAAAAAGGGAATTGTAAGTTTCATTAGCCAGAAACAGGACCATATTAAAATCATGATAAAATAGGGTAGAACCAAGGAACAAGGAGGAAAATTTCAAAACTTGCTGCAGGTTAATGGGGGTTGTGGTTAGTTCTCTTGAAGACTTCCAAGTCAATCTTGGATCTCACGCTGTAGTGCAGTGGTTACTGGGAGCAATGTTTTGGTAGAAATTACACGGGAGGTTGGGCTGGATGGTCAAGTTAATGGCCTTTTTTAGGCTTGATATGTAAAAATCTGTTTAGTAATTACACAGTAGCGGCGCTTGAGAGTATTTCATCAGTTAACTGAAGCAAGTCTGTCAAAAACACCATTCACTTGGACTTATAGTGGCATCCATGAATTACAAGAGAAGAAAGTGGGTTTTGTTTTATCTGTTTTACAGACGGTAAAATTGAGAATCTACAGTTTGGTGGCTGCAGTGGATTCAATCACATTGGTAGCTCATACCAATAAAGGTGGACAAAGATGTGTGCCATGTTTCCACGTTGGTTAGTCAGGTAGTCCAAGGCAGCAAGAATTGCTTCAAGAGCAACGTGGTTGATTTTTTGCCCATGTGCCCTTATACGTTGGAGCGTGTGGTGGTGGCGGCATCTAACTGGGACAGTGGGGTGTTGGGTGGGAGTAGTATTTTCCTTGGCAGAGTGTGTGTAAGTACAAGAGAGATAAAGAGCTCCGCCAAAAGAAGCCAGCTGAAAGTGTAGTGTTTCCAGGAGACACAGAGATTAAAAAGCTAAGAGTTCCTTCCTCCTCAAGTTCCACCTGTGGTTCAGGGAATTAGCGAAAGTTCATTGTAAATGCCACCTAAGGTACAGTGGGGAAAGTGGGAAGGCAGAAAATGTTCTTAAGCAAACTGGAAATAGAAGACTAGAAGCAATGAACCAGGGTTATCTCCAGACTTGCCCAGAAGAAGGAAAAGTCTTTAACAAATAAGATCAAAGAATATACAAAATTGTAAGATACAAGTCTGTCAGGGGAGAGGTTGGAGACAGGAGATGGAATGAAAACACAGATTACTATACAGCCTACTAAGCTGTGACTTTAGAGTCTGTCAGCTGGAAGTTTGAGGCATTTGTACAACAGTTGTCTTTAAAGCATTAATTTCATGAAAGGAGCAGCAAATGTTGTATTATGTCTTTGCAGTTGAAAAAAAGACTGTTGATGTTTGCCAAGGTGAGTTGGGGGCTGGGAAGGAAATTGAGTGCAGAGGTAAGTATTTCTGAATCATCCAGGGAAATAAGGGCTGCATCCTTAGATTCGTATTACTAACACTTTATGTTCAAAAGCCACAAAGGATGTCTCTCAAAATCTTGAAGAAAGTAGTTTGAGTTCTTACCATTAAATTAAGGCATGCTCCAGAGTGTCTTTTTGAACTTACCAAAAAGAAACTAGATAAACTCTTAAAATTGCAGTTTTTGTAGATTCATTTCTGGAGGTGGTATGCTAAAATTTTACAAGGTTCATTAATACTTTGTTAAAACCTTATGCCATTCTAAGAAGAATCTGCATTTTGTATGTGAGAATTTCTTCTAACCAGGTTGAATCAGCTGCTTGTGGCATAAAGAATAAAACAGTTGGAGCAAATGGTCTTGTTAAATTTAGAGATAAATGAAAATAATTTTTGAGCTGGGAGAGGGCAGAGAGCATTAAGAACTTTCAGGATACAAAGTTAATTTAATTCAACCTAGACTAGTTATGATGAACCAACGTAGTTCTCTGGGAGTATGTGCTTGGCCTCTGTTTTCAAAGGGGAAGGTCATGTAGCATAGAAACTGCAGACTGTAGTTGTATTCACTATATTAGAGGCAGTAATGATGGCGTCTGGGATACAGTAACTAGCAAAGACCAGAATGAAGAGCAAGACAGGTTATCATTTCTTCTAGCTATTTATGGTAAGTTGATAATCACTTAGGAGGCTGTCCTGGACAAGGGTTTAAAACATCTTTCACAGAGCTTTTTCAGCAAGTGTCCTGCCACTCCTCAGTTTGTGCTGTGCAAGTAAAGCCTCTGCAGAGCTGGCGGCTGATGTGCCTGCGAGTCTCGTGTGTGATGTTCGTGGTCTCTAAGCTCTGTGTGTTCACTCTTCTGTCTCTTCACAGGTCACTCTTCTGGATAGCCTTGCTCTATTAAGGTGGGGCTTTTAGCTGTATTTATTTTGCTTGTTTTTAACTTTCCTCTTGCAGGCAGCATGGTGAAGATGGAATAACAAATGTGTCCCCTTTCCTCCTGTTTTCTTATGTGATTTCTGTTCTCTCTAGCCTTTCAAGGCCTTAGATGTGGTGAGGGCCAGTTTATCGTGGTAGCTGTAGGCTTCTAAACAAAGAGCATACCAAAACGAAGCAAAGCTTCAATCCCAAAACATTTACATTGGATGCAGTGCTATGTGCGAGGGAAACGTTTTCTTCTTGTGATACTCTCGTCCTCTAGTTTGAGCAAGATGTGATTTAGGAAACTTTGACAGCTAATCTGCCAGAGCTCACACCTCTGTGACAGGGTGATGAGAGGAGCTGTGTAACCTTCTCGTTATGGAAGCAGATCTGTTCCCACTGTGTGTCACTTCTTCCCCCAGAGTGGGGGAAAAACACAGGTGTCTAAACAGGGAAGGTTATCCCTCTTGCCATTTGCCATGGCTGTAAAAGATTGATCCTTTCACTCAGCTGCTGCTTGAGAAAGCACTTTTTCTTTGCTTTTTCCTTCCTTCTTTCAGAAAGATGATGGAAGAATACGAGACACTTCATTGGGTCTTTCATACACCATAACTAGTCTGGGTGCCCAATGCTTAGTTCCAGAAAACTTAGTATGAGGAAATTAAGTGGTACAATGACAAATGTCTTGGCAAGCATCTTGCTCTCCTTTTTCCTGAATAGATAAGATGTTTAATTCAGGTGGCAAGCCTCCAAAGCAGAAAATCTGTGCAGCTGTCAGCCTCTAGGGCTTCCGGAAAGATTTTGTGATTGATCTGCATATTGATCTCTTTCTTAAAAACATAGATAAACTACGTCTGTACTGATCTGACAGGAGGTGGTTGCAGGGATAGCAGAGGGGGTTTGCCCTTCTGAGTGGGTATAAATGCTGTTACTCGGCCACTGTGGCTTCTTCCTAGTTCTTCTGTACATTATGGATGTGCTGATCACTTAACACAAATGAAATAAGTTGGTAATATAATGTCCAGAACTTGAACTAAGGCTGTCTGCATTTCTGTAATGGTATGAGTTTCAACTTCTGTTCTTCCTGCCAGCTCCTACAGAGAGACATTTGTCTGAGAAGAACGTTCCATCGTTTGATTTAGTGTCAGCTTGCATGAGCTAAAAGCCTGTGATCCAGTTCGCTGGGCACCACTTCAATGCAATGAACACACTCTGTCCCCCAAAGCATTTATGGTCACCTCAGTTGTGAGGGGAAGAAAAAAACACATACTTTATCAACAATGGTTTTACTTTTAGCTAGAAATCTGATGGGATAGGAGAACTCTGCTGAAGCTTCTATTGAGAGTCCAAGTTTTGTCTGCATCCGTCTCGGTAAGAGGCATAAATGATAGGAGAGTGAGCTTTTTGCATTTCAGCTCAGCTTGTGTTTCTTCTTATTCCCTTGGGGATGAAATATAATTTGCAAACATATCTGGAATTTTGTTTCCTTACGTTGTCTTGGGTGGGGGGAGGAATCTGGTAAGTTACTCTTGCTCCTACAAGTTCTTCAGAAATCCTGAAGGGATGTATTGCTTTAAGAAACATAGTTGTTATTGTTTGGGTTTGCAGTTTGGGCTTTGGTTTTCTTACTTTTTTTGTGGCATAATCTTTCTCAGAAAAGATGGTGATGGATGAGTATGTATTGTACCACTTAGGAGGAAAAAGTGATCTTCATCTCTGGGAGGACCATCACTGCAGACAGGAATAAGGTGAATTGGTAGTGACGGTAGGTGCGTGCCATCCTGTGCCCAGTCTAGGTGGGATGGTGCTGTGATTTTAGGCTTGTACTTAGTAAATGAAGACCTATAACTCAAAAGCCATTACCTTGATACGAGTAAATTATCATGCCTCTGCTATCTCACCATTGCAGTGGTGGCGAGTTAGTGTCTAGGAAGAAGTCCAGTAATTCCGTAGATACCTAGACCACTATACAATTTATAAAAATGTATAATTAATATTTTTCATGGAAGTTACGTTTAATCTTGGAAAAAAAATAGAGTATTTAACTGGAAAATCCCTGATAGTGATCAGAAGCTCTTTTTTTTTTTTTCCTGCCCCAGGCAAATTCCTTGTTGGCCAACTCAGTTTCCAAGAAGATGATGTCATCATGCTATTTCTCTAAATGAAACTGTGGTAATTAAAAAAAAACAAACAGATTTCCAGCAATTCTTTTTGCTATTAGGACCACTACCAAGAAGTGGAAATACATAATATATTACAAGATTGCTTATTCATACAAAAAAAACCCCTCACTATCTTTCAGTTAAAACTTAGTTCCTGTGTACAAGTTAGTAAAAAGAAATGCCTTACAGTAGTGCTAAAGATTTGTGCGGAAGCTTAATGACCATGTCTGCAAGAGCAGACCAAACAGCGTCAAAACCGAGTGAAGGAATTAACAAAGATAGCATGTCTTTCTGAATCTGTTCCCATTCATCATTGGCAAAGGAGAGTCATCACTTTGAGACATGGTGGGTATGTGTGAAGGAGGTATTTGTGTTTCTAGAGTGTGTCAGTTCTGTGTTCTACTTGTGTTCAGAGGCTGGTTTTGCTTGGTAAAATGGGAGTGGGTGAATGTTGGATTAGTGACTGATCTCAGAACCTTGTGCCAGCAGGTTACTTGCCGTTGTAGCAGCTGGCCTTCCAGTGCCAGATTACAGGCCTGAACAGCCATCCTCACTGAGGGTTGCCACAGATTGATGTACTGTTTCCTGTGTTGCAAGAGCCTGTCTCTGCTTCATTACAATGACTAAAGGTCACTGAGATGGTTGACTGTTGAAATAAAAATCCAGTTCTTACTTAAATACCACATGGAAGGGTTATTTAAATGCATTTTTCTTTTTTCCCAAATGAGTACATTTCAAAATTTGAAGTGAACTTATGGCAGCTATTTCTAAATTCTAAGTTTGTTATAAACTGAAGATCATTTATCAAAGAAAAAACAAGCTGCCTTACCAAATTCTTTTCAAATATTGAAGAGTTAAAAAAGATTGTCCTTCCCTTTAATGTCAGCAGAAATAGGGAGGAATCATCTTTGTTTTCTAAAGAGCAATTCAAGTTGTGTAAAGGCACCAGGCATGCCAAATGTTACTGTTTTATAGGTGTACTATTACATAGGTTTCATGAAGGCCAGTACATATTGCCTCACAGCTTCCAGCAGTGTTAGAGGTGGGGCAAGTTGGATGAAAATTGCAAAGCTAATTACATTAAATTATTTTCATAAGGCAAGATCTAAATTTTATCTTGTATTCTGCTGTGCAAACTGAAAATGTGTGCATGAGTCAGGTCTGGCCGCCTTGCTTATACTAATTGGCTGTGAAAAACACTTTCTTAGGAAAATAACTGATTCATATGCTTTTTAAAAAAGTTGAAGTAAACTATTGAAAATTATGCAGCTGCTTATTTAGATCATGATTTAAAATAGAATTACTTGAAACATCATGGAAATCCTTAGAAACGTCAGCTGTAGTCAGTATTTAGGATCAGTTTTAATTTAATTGCAGGATAAACATGTGCTCTGTCTTTAATGTTCTTTGGCACACATAACAAAATAAACAATTCCTTTTAAAAGGTGGGGATTTTTTAGCCAAGTTCTGTTTACATATCATTGAGTCATGCCTGGACCTGCAAAAAATCCCACAGAGTTTTATGGTCATAATTAGATGTGCCAGTTGGTCTTTTAATGTACGTATGAGTAGCAACACAGAAGCACTAGCTGCAGTGCTGAAAAGGAAGGAGATGCAAAATTAGCAGGTGTGAGAAATCAGCTGAACGTGCTTTCAAGAACAGCAGTTACAGGACTAGGTAGAGCGTGTTTGATAGCCAACTGAGTGTGTGCCCTTTGGGAAAGAAGGCAACGTAGTCAAGGTCATAAGGCAGAGGAAGAGCTCTGACAAAGACAGAGTCAAGAACCCCCCTGCTACCACTATTCTGTGACTTACGAAGGAGCAGCAGGGATAAATATTGGAAGGAAGAAAAATCAGCCCTTGTGGTAAAGGCAGGCATTTATTCTAGCCTAGGTAGTGGATAACCAACCCCTGCATAGGATCTTAGCAATGGAGGGAGGCAGGAAGGGTAGAGCTGGTGACGTCAAAGAATAACATCCTACCGCAACAGCAAGGAATTCATGAGTGCCAGGGAAATGGGGAGACTGGCAGCTGTATAGGCAGGAGTTAAGTGAGCAGAGCCTTGCAAAAATCACAAACT
Source organism: Phoenicopterus ruber ruber (assembly GCA_009819775.1). Taxonomy (NCBI): domain Eukaryota; kingdom Metazoa; phylum Chordata; class Aves; order Phoenicopteriformes; family Phoenicopteridae; genus Phoenicopterus; species Phoenicopterus ruber. Next base: position 11,058,202 of record CM020221.1, on the reverse strand, counting down.
GGAAGCTTACTCACCTAATTCTCTAGTAGGTGAATTAAAATACTAGTGTATTAAAATTCTGAACATTGAAAGCAGAATAAGCATGTGCTGAGCTCTGCGAATGTGCAAAGAAGTGTTTGTACCTCCTTCAGGTATGCAAAAGGTAGTAGTGCCTTGTCGGCAAAGGCCATGTTTTGTAAAAATTGATGTGACAGTTATGGTTATATCAACCAACTTTGAACCTTTCCTTAGGGAAATAGTGAGTCTGTACAAACGTGAAAGAAGATTAAGAGTGGATATTAAAACCTGTTTTTTTAAATTATAATTTAAAATTGATTATTTGAAGCGCTTTAAATCGATGTCTTCCATAGTGCATGGGGGCATACTACAGTCCCTTGGAGTTCCAGTCTATGAGATGCTAATTTAATTACAGGCTCAACTTTTGCCATAGCTGCAGTGTTCCTTAGTATATTTGTCATACTAAAAGTCCCCTTGAAAAGCAGGGGATTTTAATAAACACCTGACTAAATAGCAAGTGGTTTTTGTTTTGTTTTTGTTTTTGTTTTTTTTTTTTTTAAAAAAACACATTAACTTGAGCCACTTTTGGCCTTCCAGCCATAATTAGGCATGTCACTCTGAAGTATGTGGATGTATTTGTTGGTATATATGGAACACAAGGCTTGCTTATACAAAAATGTAATGGAATGGAAAACTGCAGTTAGGAGGAGGGATGGAGAAGTAGTCTTGGAATATATGGGTTTCAGGAAGGCCGTTGATGGGATTTGGCACGGGTACAGCAAGGCGAATGCTGTGATGAACAGGCCAGGTAGCAAGGGTGTGCTGTGAAACTGAAAGAGGGCTGCTGCTGCGGGGGTGCAGGGATTCCTGGCAGTGGGCGAGAGTGGCTTCGGCTCAGTGGGGACACTGGTGCTGGTGAGACAAACCTTTCTGTCTCGCAATGGAGAGCTCCAACGTCTTACAAGATTTCAAAAGCTAACTTGTTTCAGCCTGCTGTATGCATCAGTAGGCTTCTAGCCACAACGTATTATGAGAGATTATACTGAATGGACAATTTAGCCCATGTGATGAGTGGGAAATTTTATGCTTGAACTTTCTCTCCCATGAGGAATGATGGTAGAGTCTAAGCATGTATGTGATTTGAGACTGGTTCAAAAAAAGAGCACTTAGGTTTTCATGCACTTGTATTTTATTGAAAAGTCAAAATATTTCTGCAAAAAAGCAGACTGGTGCCTTGGAAAAAATAGCTTAAAAAAATCAGTTAAACAGTTGCAACAAAAAATATTGTTCACTTATTACCAGGTTATAATAAAGGAAAAAAGAGACTCTGGCAGAACTGGATGACAGAGAGAGGAAAAAGGCATGGGAAGTGGCAGAAGGGAAGAAAGCAGTATGAAAAGAGAAGAGACTCAAGGGCAGAAACTGGAGGTGACTACGAACACCAGGTGAGGAGATATTTTAAAAGCTAACCTAAATGAGCGTAGTTGCTGTCACAGACATGCTGAGTAGGGGACAGGCAGCCAGCAATGGCAAAGGTTATAGGCAGATTTTGTGAAATAAGGATTAAGAATCAAAGAACGTAAGACTAAGGATAGTTTCTCTTATAGAAAATGATACATCTTCAGCAGAATGGATGAGAGTATCTAGGCTGCAAAAGCTGTACACATTGGAGAAGAGTTCTGCCACGCTCTGGAGTAACGATCACTGATCCTCTCTGGCCTGAGGGCCAAAAACACTTTGCAGGTAACATCTTCCTATATGCTCAACCAAAGTTGTGGAGATAGTGGCGGGCTTCCCTTGGTAGCAAGCAGACTTGGACGTTTGTGGGCAATACTTCGGACTCCTGTGGCGAAGTTGTTTGCGCTCTTTTGGCACAATAGCTTTTAAGCAAGTTGTTGGTTTGGCTTCTCCACACTCAGAAATACAAGAGCAGGCTGAAAGGCAGAAGCGTAAACCATTTAAAACTGTTCCGCTGGGCAGAGAGCAGCGCTTCCCACCACCTGCTCCGTTTCCCCTCTGTGGGGTATTTGGTGTGCAGATCTGTATACGTATATACAGATTTGCCTCATTTCCCATCACAGTAGCTGGAAGGCTTGGATTGTTGTAACAGAGGAGACTGAGTAGCAGCCTGCCTCTTCCAAGCAGAAAACAAATGGGGCATCCAAGTAGCACATGCTGCTTTCTTGTTTGGAGTGGATGGTAAAGTTACAATGCAGTTATCTATATTTATATCTATATTTAGAAAAATAAGTCTTCGTAAACACTCGTGTTGCCAATATTCTGTTGAAAATATTTCAGAAGAAAAATGTTTCTTTTTTGAGGTAGGTGTTGGCAGCAGCTGTAGTGCATTTAACATTCCAACACTTTTCCAGTTTAATTAAATGAACATAGCTGGAACTGTCAGTAGCCATCATGTGATGAGGTTCTCTTATGCAACTTGTCTTGCATCTTACTTGGTTACCTTCCTCTTCTGTATTCATTTTTTATTTCTTATCATGCACACAGGAAGAGAAGGGGATGGGTCTATTCAATGCTAAAAAGACATGGAAAATTCTTTGGGTATTGTTGTGGTTTAACCCCAGCCAGCAACTAAGCACCACACAGCTGCTTGCTCACTCCTCCCCAGTGGGATGGGGGAGAGAATCAGAAGGGTAAAAGTGAGAAAACTCATGGGTTGAGATAAAGACAGTTTAACAGGTAAAGCAAAAGCCACACATACCAGCAAAGCAAAACAAGGAATTCATTCACTACTTCCCACTGGCAAGCAGGTGTTCAGCCATCTCCAGGAAAGCAGGGCTCCATCACATGTAAAAGTTAACTTGGGAAGACAAATGCCATCACTCCAAATGTGTGTCCCCCGCCCTTCCTCTTTCTTCCCCCAAGCTTTATATGCTGAGCATGATGTCATATAATATGGAATATCCCTTTGGTCAGTTGGGGGCAGCTGTCCCAGCTGTGTCTCCTCCCAACTTCTCGTTCCCCCCCCCCGCCCCCAGCCTCCTCGCTGGTGGGGTGGGGTGAGAAGCAGAAAAGGCCTTGACTCTGTGTGAGCCCTGCTCAGCAATAACGAAAACATCCCTGAATTATCAACACTGTTTCCAGCACAAATCCCAAACAGCGCCCCATACCAGCTACTGTGAAGAAAATGAACTCTGTCCCAGCCAAAGCCAGCACAGGTATAAAGTCTTAGTAGGTTTGAGTTAATATGTGCCTTTTATGAGACTTTTTCATTTCTACTTCACCTTTATGTTTAAGGAAGTAAAGCCAGTTGGGTGAGTCAGCTGCCATTTTAAGAGGCAGAGCTGAGATGCACTCAGTGATGTGATTTTCCTATTTTATTTTTCTGTTATCAACAAAGTTACGCCAATATCAACAGAGTCATTCTTTTGGGGAGGGATGGGATGGTAGTTCTTTGTTAACAGAGAAGCATGAGAAGACCTTGAGTGTAAGTTTCAGAAATAACCACCTTAAAATCAGTGAAATTAAAATTGATTTTGAAAGTAAAAAGCTTTAAAATGGTCAGAATAGGTAACAAGATTTTTGGGCATGAGAGCTTTAACCATTTATCATTAGAGAGACTATGTCTTTTGATTACAAACCAGGTTTTTTGTTCTGGGTTACCATTAAAACATTCTGTTCATGTCGTTGCTACCTATATGTGCTTATGCAAAGTCACAAAATTGACTTGTCAGTAAAGCAAGACCTCTCCTTTCTTTTTCGTCCAGGAACACAAAAGCAATACAGCCTTTGGAAAAAATCTTTCAATTGTGTTCAGTGTACAATTTTTGTGCAATGTCATGTACACATGAGCTTGCCTAGAACTTTCTCAGAAAGTGTAATGGAGATAAAATACTGTAGTCACTAAGTGAGATATGTACTTGCTTCAGTGCTACTGCTATTCAGACAGCCTGATTGAATGTTGCAGAAAAATTACTCTCCTACCTATCCTTTCGTGTGCCTTATTGACATTTCAGATCTTCCACAAACGTTAGCGAGTAGGCTGACTAGCTCATGAAATTTCCCAGCTCTGTTTTACATGCTGAGTTTAGGTTGTTTTTTGTGTCTGTTTTTTTCCTTGAAAAAGATCATGTCTACTTGTTTTCCACTATCAGTGCAGAGATTTGGTGTACACAGTGAGATTGTCACTGCTTAAAATCTCTCACTGGATATTTTGAAAGAAAAGATGTAACAAACCCAGCAGAAAACTGTCTTGTTTCAGTTAACAAAACAGACTGCAGAGATGTTTCCATGTTAAAAAATAATGCTTCTAGTTTACATAACTAGTTCTAATTTACGTATTTTATGTAATAACTAGTTCTAGTTTATACATTATATGTAACTAGTTATTTTTATAAAACACTTAACTGATAAGATCTACTTTGGTAGTACTAATGACATTCTGCTTTTAGAGGGGAGTATAGAACTTACCTACAAATTAAAGAATTGATTCTGTGTTAACCAGCAAAAATGTTGACTTTACAAGTACAAGATGAGGGCTCACATCCATATGTTTCAACTCTTCAAAAGAAGGCTGAGATCACAAAAATGACATCGACGCTCTGTTGTCCTATTCATTTTTCTCTGCATCGTTGACTGAACTGTAAAAGTACTTTCGGAGAAGTTTAGCAGTGATGTGAACTAAAAACCTTACTACAGTCTGAATGATTGAGGTGTGCTAATGGTGAGGCAGGGCTGTTCATAAAGCACTTTGAAGATAATACTATCTGTAGCAAGTGGTGTTAGTGATTGGATCATAGAGCCTTGCTAATGTCAGCCTTGGCAAAAAAGCTGTCAGGTATTAGCAATCTTCACAATATTTAAATATTGCTAGGTAGGAATGTAGAAATAAGCTTTTGGGGCTAAAATTGGTAGACAAAGGGGTGACCCGATTTGGAAGCCTGCTGATCCAGTGCAAGAAACAGGCCAAATCCAAAACCTGAAGTATGAAACCTTTGAAATTTGGGGGTGGGGAGGAGAGGGCAATGTATGTTGCACCAGAGTGAAGCCTTCTGTCCTGCTGCAATTCCAAGTCTGAGTGGCTTGCAGGTACTGCTCCCAGCTTTTAAGGCTACATAGCTCATAGCATATTCTGGTATTTGAGACTCAAATCTTATCAAAATAAGCTGTGAGAATCAGATGGTGCCAAACCTAAACTTTTGCTTCAGCTCTGCAGTTGATCCCTGCTTGAAGTACTTTTTTTTTTTTTTTTTTTTTAATGCATGCTCTGTGAACCTTGGTACTGTGTTGAATTTGATGGACTACTTAATCTTGATTGTTAACTGGAATCTCTGTAACAGGCTTAATTATCCAGATATAATAGATACTGAGAAGTTTATTATTAACTTGGAAATCTGCTGCTTAACCAGCTGTCTTGTTACGTATGTTAACAACACATCGGCAGTTGCTTTGATTTAAACACTCTGGGTTTGGTTTGCCTTTTCCGTTTCAGTCCACTGTCCACACAGCTTCATTTCAGCTGTGCTCTCTGCCTTTCCAGGTACACAAAGGACCACACAAGGTTACTTACCTGCTGTGAACACAGGACAAACACTCTGCATCAGAGCATCCCTGTATACTCTACTACTCAGAGCCAGGTGCTCCTTTTCAACTTGTAGGACACTCTCTAATGCAGCTAACTGCTGCCTGATTTTGAGTAAACTGCTTCTTGTAATAGGCAGGGCTGTTTCTTTTCATCCCTTTAAGTGCAATACAAAGGCCAAATCTCCACCCACTCTGAACACGGCATTCCTTTCGATCTACCTTATAAAAAGGTAGGGTTGCACTGGAGGCAAACCAGAACGCTCCTTCAGCCTCCTTGAAGACGTTGCCTGACTAGTTGGAAGGATGAAGCTCCTGGCACTTTGTGTTTTTTTGTTTGTCTGTCTTTTGTGCATCAATGCCTTTACTGCAGAAGGTATAGTATATACTTCTAACACAACTGTCTCCTTTCTTTTCATGTTTTTTCCTTTTGTGATATAAAATGCTTATTCTCTATGTTGATTTTAATTAAAGAAAATGAACAGAGCTTGGCAACTGGAAAGAGGAGAATGAATTTAGGAAAGGGCTTAGACTGCAGAATGTGGTTGCATATCAATGCTTTGGTTCATACAGTAGTGTTTCCTCTCTGTTACTGCCTGTTGCATGTAGTACAGCATGATTAATTTTTACCTTAATCTGTGTTCTGAAACCCACTCCTCTGAAAAAAATTCCTCTTATATTTTTCCAGTAGATAACCATCTGCCAATATAAAAATAATATACTTTCTGAATAGTGAGAAATGCATTAATGGGAAAAGTTTCTACCCCTTATGGAACAAGGGAATATGAAATAGTCAGGGCACCAGGACTGGAGTAAAGGAGAAGTTCTTTATAGAATAGTGAAACAGGTGAGAGTAGCTCTTCTGCCCTTCAATCAGTCTTGACTTTTTTTTTTAACCACTAATATTGCACACTTTAATTGCTCTATTACCTTGTGGCACTCAGTTACCATTTTGCAGTATTCCAAAGCACGCAAATTCACAGAGCAGTTTGAATCTTAAAACCAGAGGGTTTTCCATCTGTCTATAGCCACATCTCTGGAGATGTCATTCTGGGTTTGCAGGGAGACAGTTTAATAGGATTTTTAAATTGAAAGGTGTGACTTTTAGACTTACCTGTTCAGATTTGATGTTTGATATTGTAAATCTCAGAAACCCACCATGATTGTTCCATGGTGTTTATCTTACACAAGATGTAGAGAATGAATACAAGATAAGGAGAAACAAATAAGCTAAATGTTCAAAGGTCAGGAGCAGCAGATTTGCCATGCTTCATATTTTCTAAGAACCTCATAAGAATCACTTTATGTGTGAGTGTGGAGAAACATGTAGAAGCTGCCTCTCAAACTGGTCAAGTCAGCTGCCCAGTTTTCTCATTTACTGGAGTCTGTTCTGAGGGGTAGAGCTGTCTGCCAGAGCTGTCGTACCTGAAGTCCTTATGCTCCCATTACATTTTCTACTTCTATTTATTCAGGCTTCCCAAGCCCCTTGAGGGAAACTTAAGGAACAGTGCAAAGGGAGTTAGAGAATATCTAGATTTGTCTTCAGGAGCGTAGCAGAAGCCTGACCAGGAAGGACAGGAGACAGCAATACCCAATAAAACCCAAATGAATGCATGCAGGATCTTGTAATAACTTTCCTTTTTTGTTAATGTGTGTCATAGGGGTTTGGTGCTTCACTGAGTCAGAAGGTGGGGAGGAAGTGTGCAAAGGACACTGTTCCTTATCCATAAACACATCGATGGGAAGGTAGAAGTGCCTGAGTGCGAGATGAATGTGCTTTTTATGTAAAACCTGTTACATCAGAATGAAATGATGGTGACAACACTTCAAACCCATTGGATGCTAGAGCAGCCACCATCACTGGCCTTGGCTGTAGAACTGTGCCACAGGGACTTCCAGAAACATTGAGCATGTGTGAGATTTTGTTGATGAGAAATCACCTACCTCTGTCCTTTCTGCTCTACCTCTGCTCCAGAGGTCAACCTTTCTTCTCCCCTTAATGTGTCCAGCACATAATGTGTCAAGTGCAATCCACAGCTCACTTATTTAGGTCTAGTAGGGAGGGAATAATTAAATGGCTTTGTCCGTCCAAAGCAATTTATTCTACACTCCTGTGCATATGGACACAGACATATGCTTTTTTCTTCTTGGTAACCTTTTATATTTTCATTAAGTGATATAACTATTAAAAGAGTGCAGAGTCTGTTTTAGGTTAAAACAGCTGGAATTTGCTGCTTGTATTGCCTGCCAACATGTGACATTTCAAAGGGTAAAAAAATCTTCACAATGTATCTGGCGTATCTACTAGTAATGATGGAAAAGAACAAATTAACTCCTGTTCCATGCTAGGGACAAAGCTGTGCACAGATGTAAAGATCAGTCATGATGATCCTTTGTTTCACAGATCTCTCTGTTCAAGGATTTCAATGGTAAATACAGAAATCAAAATGTCTGTGGACTCTAACCTATTTAGTGTATAAATACAGCTATTTGCATTATCTGTCTCCACTGGTAATGTATTATTTTTTCACCCTTAGGTCAAAAGGTTAAAGCCTGCTGCTCAAAACGATTCAAACTCAACAAAAAAGCGCATAAAGGTAATAAGACTTACAGTTTCATTAAATTCATTAGGTAATCATTATAGATAAATCACAGCACTTAAAGGTTTTCCATCTGCAAACTTTGCAGAATTTTCCATGCAGGTGAGTATTATCTTCATTGTACCACTGAGAAATTGTTCTCTTTTCTCAAACAACTTATTGAGTGTTTGGATTGGGAAGCAATAAGAGTAGAAGAGAATCCATTTAATGCTCACAGTGTAAAACAATCAAGAGAAATATGGTCTAGTCTGATGAAAGCATAAAGTGTTCATATCAGTTCCTGCTTCGTAGAAGGTCTTACTCTTGTTTTGAGGGCAGGAAGAATAGTAGTATAGCGTAGTTTCTCATTGATAAGAACAGAGGCTGCAAAAGTGTGTTCCATCACCATCTATCTGTGGCTGAATCCATCTCCATGCTTGGAGAGATCAACCAAAGTGTGATTCTGTAAATTCCTAAAAATCCAATTTTTGAACCCGCAGCCCTGTCAGGAACAAGAATTACCTGTGATGGAATTTGTCCTAAACATGGGTGTCTAAAGACTGCACAAGTAAAAGTGTGCTTCCAGTGATGTACTTGGAAGCCTTTTCTAGCAAAATGCATTCCCTGCCTAGAGCAAGTGGAAGGGGAGGGCCACCCTGTAGTCTTTTGAGACCATTTGTTCTAAGGTGAAATACAGAAAAGTCATAGCCTTCAAAGTGAGGGCGAAGCATTTTTGTTGCTTTTTAAAGTAGCTGCATTCTGGATGGATTTTCAAATGGTACAACTATCAGGGGTTTATAGCTGTTGGAGCTCCTTTCTTATTTAATTAGCAGGTATAGTAGCAACTGAGGACTTCAACTATACACAATCCACAGCAACAATAGTGGGTTCCCAGCCCATCCAGAAGGATTGGGGAATGCAATGCTGTATGTGCAGAGGTGGCTCTTGTCACTCTTGGCCTGAGATGGATCATATGTCCTACCTGGCTGAACCGAACCTATAACCTTTCCAAAGTACTGAGATCTCATGCGATGAGCATAGCTATTACTTTTCAATCTGAGGTAGCTTCTGCTGTCTGATGGAATAGCAGGCGTTTTGGGCTTTTTTTCATGCAACAGGCATGAAGTCTCTTTGATAAAAAGTGCTTCCAAAGAGACTGTTCCTTTGAAAGCTGGCTGCTGTTTCCCTTGGGTGAAATACAGTGATACTGGTCTCGCAGAGCAATGGAAAGTACTATGCTGAGGGGGAGAAAGAAGCAAAAAGGAAGCACTCCATTAAAACCTGTAATTTCACCTTAAAGATCTCCTACAAAGGGAATCTGAAATGCCTTCCTCTGTTACAGACCTAATAATACTTGATCTTTGCTTGTCCCCTGTTAGACTCTGCCCTGGTTCTCTGAGCACTCCAGCCTGCTTACTGTAACCATCTCCTGTTCCCATCTGCAGCCAAACCATTTTTAGGTCAGGGATCACTGTTTATTTGCTCTCTTATGGGGCACACCTGTCTTCTACACTTGACTGCTTGTCTCTGTTACAAATCTGCTTATATGCAAATGCTTGATCTGAATCCGTTTTGACTCTTACTGAGAGGCAGATGTAAAAGCTTAGGCCTAGTGCAGCAAGTGCCCAAAGCTAAACAGTGTTTTGTTTCGTATGCAGTTCTGGACTGGAATTATACAATGTTGGCTTCATTTTATATTGTTGTTGTTATGAGATTTCTGGGTGACTTGTGCTTCCATGTTGCTGTCTTTTCCAGGGGAATGTTACTTGCCTTATACAGTCTGCAGGCAAAGCACACTGACTGTTTTTCTGTGTTACTCTGCGCTGTTCGTTGTGCTGGGCATGTGCCTAGAGGAGGCTGCAGAGCCACTCAGAGGCTAACTCAGTGTGGCTTAAGGAGGGGGATAATTTAACCATACTGACTACTACTTTTGAAGCAAAACCACTGATTTCCTAGAATGTTGTTCTTCCATCAGAAACAATTACTGTCCCAGAAAACAAACATTGCAAGCCAATATCAGCCTGTGGCTTCTGTCCAGGAAAGATGGTGAATGTGATGATATTAAGGGGAAGATACTGTGTAATGTGTTGATTGTGGAACTTGAGCTCTGGAGAGACAGTAGTACTGCCCCTGTCTCTATGAAGACCTTCATCTGACTGGAAACTTCCAGCAGCAGCAATCATACTTTCAGTGATTGTGCACCCTTGGTACACAGAAAAAAAAGCTGCTGGGAATGGGTGATCTCCAGCAATCTAATGAAGAGAAAAAAAAAATTGCCATCACATCCCTTTATTTTCAGATCACTGATAATCTAAGCCTGCCCGTACAAACACAGACCAGCTTCAGGTATTAAAGTTTTGTGCCATTCTCCACACTCCCGATTAAACAACTCTCTCCATTTTCTCTCCTTTCCATCTTCGTTTTACAGGTACAAATTTCAAAATGACTCCGATGAAAATAAGGAGATACTGCAAGCTTTGTCCTGAGCGAGCCCTTCCGATGGTTCCTGGACCCCTTCCACGGTTAAAATGAGCAGACTGAGAACAGGGTGAAAAGCATCTGCCTGCCAGCACATCTCACAGTGCTTTACTTGGTTGAGGGCCCTCTTTTCACAGATAGGACATGAGTGTATATTACTTTTATTTTTTGTTTGGGAAAGGCTTCAGTCAGTAGTGTTTGTTTGTTCACTCAGGCTCCTTCATCTTGGTAACCTTAGCCTGGCAGCTAAAGAGTCAGGCAAAGCTGTCTGGCTGCCATTGGATGTTGTGTCAGTTGCATGTTCTTCTGCACCAAGCAGGGATTTAGCATCTCAGATAAGAGAAAGAGGAGAACTGGCTGAATCACTTTGATTTGGATTTTTGGATTGCCTAAAAGGTGGGAAAGGGCTGATGTTACTGTTTCTAGTTATCAGTATATATGCATATTTAACCTTTTCTATGAATGATCTATTTTATATTGAGAAAAGGATTGTGTTTGTAGCTAGGCACATGATGATTTTTCCTGCAGCCTTTGCTCTCAGTGCTTGAAATCCACTTGAAAGTGGATTTCTAGCAAGTGAGAAAGAAGTCATCATTTAGAAAGGCCTGAGAAACTAGAGAAGCAGGTTGTTAAAATAGTGGTAAAGGACTAGATTCAAGTACAATGGTAAGATTTTCAGTATCTCCTCTGGGGGTTTAAATCTGGCTTTAAAAGCAAAGGGGCCTGTTTAACTTCCTAGAAGAATGCCATCAGGTGGTTGTTAAACAGCATACTGAAAAGATGTTGAAGCTAATCAGATTAAATCTCTTCCTCCTGAAGCCAGAAGGCAGCTGTTCTTTTAAAGGATGCCTGAGTTGTGTGATCACTTCAATAAACAAAACTTACTGGAGCATGAAATAAATGCTAAGAATCATACCAAAGGGCTAAATAACAGAGAAACTGAAGCACCCTCTGCTGACATCATTAGCAGTGATTGGGGGTCTTCACTCATGTATCTTCTGTCCATTCCTAATTGTCCTCTGTATATGCTGCTATTTCTCTGCCTGGGGGTGAGTCCTTAAAACAGAATTACTTAGTTGTTCATAAATTCGGTTTTCCTTCTAGTGAATGTGAGGAGGAGTACAAAGCTTTTCTGCTGTTGGGCAAATTGCAGATTCAAAATAGTAATTTTTCCCTCAGTACTCATAGTACTGCTGTTTCTTTTAACATAATTTTCAGCACGATAGAAATGATCTCAGTGCCCTTCAGAATTTGGGGGAGTTGAATGGGGACAGTCAGAGGCTTGTTGTAACCCACACAGGCAAATGCAATTCCCAAGGGTCAAATTTATGGGCACTTACATGTGGACATGCTCTCCTTGGCAATGTTTCTATTGTACTGAGCAATGGAACTTATTTCTGGGTCTTCTGTGTGCTTGTTATTACTTTATTTTCTTATTGGTTTTGAGATTAGATAGATCTGACTCTCAGCTTCCTATTTTTGAAGAGCTGACCATGCATAGCATTTTTATATCAAGGATAAAGGAGCTGCCAGTCCTCCTTGCAAGATCTCTGAGTCAGGAGGTTGGTGAAAGAGCTGTGTTTGATTGTTCTGCTGCTGATCACTGGGCCAACGTATTTTATTTCTATTTTATCTTTTGTAGCTCACAGAAGGAATCTGTAGAATACAAATGACAAGTAAATGTAAAAAGCATTTTTGGTATTAAATGTGTTTGCAGCAGGCTTTTACTCTGTAAAATATGGTCATGTGTCTTTACAGCTCTGTATAAAGCATTGCTAACAGGTATGAAGATTCTGTTCTCTAATGTGAGCTTAAGCCCATTTATTTTATATCTGAAAAATGCTGTATGATTTTTCTCTTTGCCCCACACCCTCCAACCAGTGTGCTCCACAATCTCCAATCCACCTTCAGCAAAAACGTAAGACCCAAAGACCATTAGCACAATTACAGAAATACTCTGGGTCTCTGAAGGGATCCCAGGACATCATTTAATGCACTTGAGTATTTTTACTCACTAAGTTTCCCATACTGGCCTCAACCTACGGTTGAGGGCTATTCAAGTTAAAGATGTTACTTGTGTGAGGTCCTAATCTTGGCTGAAGAAACTAAAGCAGGAATCTTCAAATTATTTTAGCATGGATTGTGACTGCTGCCCAAACATGCTTTTTTGCTTCACCTAGAGGTATCAGGATGTTGTGCGTCAGCCCTTGAAGGTGATTCCTCAACAGAGTTTGACTCTTATGTAACAGGCCATTTTTCCCATGTGGTAGAAGAGAGCTACCATCTGATCATGGCTTCACTTACAGGCATCTGTTCTTCCTTTTGTTTTCCTTTCCCTTCTGCATATATTTGTTTGGCATTACATGAGGAGAAACATATTTGCTCAGTGGCTTTTCAAAGTACACAAGCTGTATGCTTATATGAAGTAGTAAATTTAGCTTGTCCAAGCTGACAAATACTTTTTTTGTATCTTGTGGTTTTGTGTGCATTTGCCTGTCAACCAAGAAAATTGCACAGCCTTCAACTTCCAATAAAGATGTTTCTGAAGTATCTCTATGCCTGCCAGAACAGATGTTGGATCTTGGTCTGACCTTGTCAACTAAGTGAGCCAGGTGGCCCCTCACTTTGTTTACAGCTTAATACCACCAGCTAACACCAAATCATTCTGTCGTATTTGGCACTATGGCTGTGAATTGTCAGGAGCACAGGAGAAATGATCCCTGCTGACAGGGGGTGTTGGCGCAGAGGCAGGTTTTGGGATCTCTTCTTTCAAAGTGGGTAGTAGAAGAAATAAAATTATGTATTCTTTATACAAAATATAATCCCAAAAGTTGTAGTGGGGGCTCTTGCTGTTGGCATTTCAGCCTTCTAGACTGTGTGGTCCACAACTGATGCAAGGGCCCAGATGTAGTTGAAGAATTCAGGATTTTAGCTCTGGAGAAGTTCTGTTTATCCAAAGTATGGACTACAATGGCAACTTCTTGTGATTGCATTTGCCAAGGAAAACTAAAATCCTACATGGACAATGTCATCTCAAATAATAAACTCGGGTGAAACATAAAAGCAGAAGGATAAATACTTCCTGTTGTAGACATACAGGATATATAAGATAACTCTTGCCAAAACTGAGTGGAAGACTCCTGGTGACTTCAGTATTCATTGGATCAAGTCTGGAGATCTGTTGCCCAATTCTATTTTGTCTGATGTTGTTGCTAACTACCCCCTCATGAATAGCTTTAGGTAAGTATTGTCAGATGGTGAATGCAGTTTGGATGCATATACACTTTTTACTGGTTTGTTTTAAGAAGGATTTGACCAAAGCTTAGCAGTGACTTTCTCCTCTTGTAGGTCGAAGGTGAAGGGAAAACCCCCTTACACATCAGTCTCTTGCATCAAATCAACCAGTTCTTATTAAATGTGAGCAGTTGTCTCCATTACAGCTAATTTCTCTGCAGGACTTGTCAAGCATTTTTTTAATTGCTGGTGGGGAGCAGAGAGAGCTCCCTAGTCCTACATTAAATGACATGAGCAAGGGTGTTGATTCCAACCCATGTATCTGTGGTTTCCAGTAGGACTTCAGTATTATAAGACTTAGGGCAGCCATCGGATAACCTACATTGGTTTTGAACACACAACTGTCTCATCATGCTTTGTCTTTTCATCTTAGAGCAGGGCTATCAGCACAGAAGGAATTCCCCAAAGCTACCTCTGTTTTCAGTGTCTCAATGGTGAGGGTCTCTGCTAGAGAAGTTCAGTGTCTGAATATGGATTTGTCCAAGTGGTCATTCAGCCTTTGTGCCAACATTTGTTTGTGTGTTTCAGATACACCGGCCATGAATATCTTCAGGTGTGGGGGATTTAATTCCACATTTTCAGTCTGATGCTCCACGAGAGAGTGGCTAAGGCCAGCGATTTGCTGTAGGATAAGCACCTTACATTCACAATGCCATCTGGTCAGCCTCTGAAAGCATTATCAGAGAAATCGGGTCACTATGTGCTTATGAGAGATCCTAAACTGAACGTGACTTTTTTTGTCTTCTGCAGCCTGACACAATCACAAAAATCTCTGTAGTCACAAGAGGCTGTCATACCAAGCCCAGCTTCTGTCAGAGACTTAAACTGCATCCAGAGTGTTAGTTCAAGAGCTGATTAGTCCCAGCTGGCAGTACAACAGAGGTGCTCATGGGTGATGATTTAAATGTTATATAGGAGGCATTCAAGCCCAAGCATTCAGAAGTTCAGTGCACACAAAAATGCCTGTTCAATGGATGGTTGTGATTAACTGCCCACTAGGCACTTGTACAATCTCTTAACTATATTAATGTGTTCATGCATTTGTGATAAGTGCAGTGCAGTCAAAGTGAGTAATATATCCTGGCTAATAGGATCTCCAAGTCCAAAAGCTAAACAGCAGCAGGATTTCCCTCAGCTGACAGGCAAGATGGCACTTAGGTTAGTGAAGAAGAGTGGTTTTGTACTGGGCTCTGTGATGTTGTTTGGTCATCAGCACTGATCCCAGCTTCAGGGGGGAAAAAAGACATGTTCCTGAGGCACCATTCCATTAGTTTGTAGCCAATACAGCTTGCCGTGTCTCTGAAAATCAAATCTCTGTAGTATGCTCTTAAAATTGACTCCCAAAACTGAAGTGCACTGGAAAATGCTGTCTTTGCTAGGTGGGTTCTCAAGACAAAACTTCCTGTTTGCATTGTTGCAGAGCCCTGTGTCAGAGTCAGTGCCAGCTGTGTGGTGTGCTCACTGAGCAATGCTAAAACCTATTTGCATCCTAGAATTTTCCTCAAGAGATCGCTATGCCTGGGAATAAAGATGTTTTCATACCAAAAAAGTGTGAAGAAGTCCATCTGTTTACAAATGCTATCAGAGAAACAGTGAGATGGTTGAAAACAAGATTCTGAATGAGATGAGATAATGCAGCAGTGTCTGCGAGTCCCTCTTTAAAGCGTTCTTTTTGACTCACTGGCTTTCCTGTTGTTAACTTTTCATTACTTGGAAACAATAAACAAAGGTAATTGTCACTGGGCTCTTATCTTGAAGTTGTTTGAATGTACCAAGGTTAAACAATTCAGTATTATCCTTTGACTGAGTTAAATATATACCAACAGTGCTGCTTTCTTCTGCAAAAATCTTCAGGTGAATGGTTGATGAAAAGAGAGATTAAAAAAAATCTGAGCTGAAGTTTTATCCAGCAAAGCACTATGTGCATAGTTGACCTTAGCCTCGTAAGCTCCGCCTTTGATGATCTTTGAAAGGAACTCTCA
The DNA here is from genome assembly GCA_009819775.1 of Phoenicopterus ruber ruber. Taxonomy (NCBI): domain Eukaryota; kingdom Metazoa; phylum Chordata; class Aves; order Phoenicopteriformes; family Phoenicopteridae; genus Phoenicopterus; species Phoenicopterus ruber. The sequence goes on along the minus strand of CM020221.1, from coordinate 11,042,334 downwards.
TAGATGTCCATCAATTTAAGTCGAGACTCAACAGTTTTGAAAACAGATCCTTAAGTCTGAGAAGTGAAGTCAACCTGCTTTTCGTAATTTTATTATAAAATGTGCTTTATGCCTTTTCCTGTCTATTGAACAAAGCTTTCTCTCTGCTTCCTTCCCAAACTTTCTTTCCATGCTTTCTTCTGTTCCTAGTCATGATTTTACAGTTTTTGATGCCAAGTTTTCCTCATTGGCTGTTCTCACTGACTAGAAGAGTCATCTTTTGTTTCTTGGCGTGATTGGTCCCTCACCCATTCTTTGTCTATGTGGGATCTTATCTCAGAGAAATTCTTCTACTGTCTGAATTTCCTCAAGTTTTTCTCCTTGTGCTGAGCTATTTTAATTTGACTTTATGAATTTCTGTCCATGAGACTGACTAGAGTGCACGTTGTCAAAAAGATATGGTATAAAATGGTGCTGCATTGCATTTGTTGTTTCCAGACATTATTTTTGTACCAAGGACAGTTTCAATTACTGGATTTGAGCATCTCTCTTTCAAGGCACCATATAATCATCTTAAAGTCACAGTATGAGTAGGGATTTTTCTGTCATTTAATTTATATTTCAGCCTTCACTGCAATAACTTTGGATCATGTAATCTCAGTTACCAGATGTGGAAGTCTGTTCCCAGATATTTTATTCATTCCTCAAATTAACATCTATTGTTGAGATTCTTGCTATATAGTTCTATTGATTTATTTTATTGATAGATTGTTGTAAAAAAAATTCAAATAAGCACAGTACTTTGAGATAAAGTACTTGAAGGTGTGGGAGGAGACAGTAAGAGCACAATACTCATAGGCAGAGCTAATAGGCATGAAGGGCCAACCTCTGGGCTCTAGCCAGGTTAAACTATTTGTTTTGAGAACCAACATCCGTACAGGACTATTGACTATAGAAATCTCCCTGCGCAAAGGCTAGATAGTTGCTGGAAAGTGTATGTGGGATAGAGTGATAGTCCCACATGTTTTTGAGGTAAGGTAAATTACCTCAAAGCTGAGTATTTAGGCCTCTTGTCATAGATAGAAAATTTGTTGAAATATATCTTGCTTTCTAGGTTAAGGACAAGCACTGCTTTGGTGTAAGGCTGCCTGGATACTCAGATTTCCTCTTGTTACAGCAATCAAAGGCAAAGGCTGAGGTATGCCCCAGCCAGTTGGATCTCCCAGATCCTAACAAGGTAAGTACCTGGGCACTTAATCCAGTTCGAGAGTTGCTGAGTTGCGGGATCCCCTTCTGAGAATGGTTAAGGCACATGCCTGCATTCCCAACAAGAGAGGTCATAGGAAGACCCATCTGCAACCATGGTGCCGCACATTTACCTGAGTAAAATCCAGGGACTGTACCAGCCCCTGTGGCTGAAGTGCTGGTGTTGCCTAGAGCTGATCTCTGCGAGGGCTTTAGTTCACCTGTAGTCGCTGCATTCATACCATTCTTGTGCTGAACAGCTGAGTTTGATTATACGTGGCAGTAAAAGGAGCATGTTTAATTTTCATACATCATCTGGTTCAGCAAGTCATATTACTGCCTTGTAAACAGGGCATCTATACAGCCATGTCCATGGCATGCATGCCACCCAGAAGATTTATGGGGAGAACACGAGCATTTCCTTGCTCTGCCTTGACAAGTCTTGTTATTTTTCTCAGCCACACTGAGTAAACTATAAAATCTTGATTCATTCGTTATTCACACCCCAACTTTGAGTTATATGTACAGTTTCTACAGGCAAAACAATGAACAATGCTAGTTCTTCCATAAATAACTTGGACTGTCTGTCTGTTGCTAAATGGCATCCTTCATACAGATCTGTGTCGTGCTCTGTGGCACCACATCCATCAGAGATCATGCTGCTGAAGTGAATGTGGGCTATTTAAATATACCTGGATATTCTAGGGACTATTTGTTCTGTTTCTATCCACGTCAAAACAAAATGAGGAGCGTGATATGTAGCTTCCGAAGAAGCAAGGTTACTGAATTATAAATGGATTTCGCAGTGGTCTTTAAAAGCCTCTAAGCTAGTAAAATGGCTTAGCAGGAACTTTAATTACTTAGCAGCTGTGGCAAATGTTCTCCTTTCCCCAGTTACCTGCAGCGCCTTTTTTGCAAACACTATAAAACACTCTTTGGCAGGCTACAACCAGGAGGAGCCGTATCTGAGATGAAGCACTGGGAGAGTTACTTCTTTTTCCGAGGAATTCTGCAAACCTTCTCTGCTGCCACCCACAGTGAATAACAATAACTAATGATAAATCATGCAGGCAAGCACTCTGAGATTTTTATTTTGCAGACTAGCATTTTTTCTGAGGGGATGAAAGCACTGTCTCTTTATCTGGAAAAAAGAAAACACCACAGTTTGTTGGGAAGCACTTCACCTCTGTTTGAAAGTCACACTGGAAGTGCTAAAATTGCTAGATGTTTGGTGTCTGCTCTCCCTCTGTTTTCCTCCCATTGTCATATCTTAATTCCTTTCAAGACAAGGACATCACAGCTGTGGTTCCCTTATGACAGCATTGTATAAATTTGTAGCATGGCATTAAACGTATTGTGGTACGCGAAATAACAGGGCTGTCTGGCCACACAGAATGGTGTTGCTCGGTTTTTAAGACCACTTTGTCGGAAGGAGCCCTGGGTACTTCCTGCTCCTAGACCATTACCTTGGCGTGTTTGCCCTGCTACCTGGGTAACTTTTATTGGTTCCTGATGCAGTATAGTGAGTCATTTCTCACAGTTTGTGCCTAGCAGAAATGCTGTCAGAAGCCCAGTAAACTGGGGCCCACAGAGAATGAAAATTGGTTTTATTTAGAGATACGTGTGGAGTTTAGCATTTAAAATACTTCCCCAGCAAGAGAAGATTCTGGTCTGACTCAACTATATCAGGCCATTTAAGGAGTTAGGGACAGGAAAATCTGACATTATTTTGTGCCATATGAAACGCTAACCATACATACCTCCATAACTTGGTCTTGGTCTGTGCGTGCTTAAACAATAAAGGGAGTATTTCCTCCTTCAAGGTCTGTTTTGTAACCTTACAACAACACTTTGCTAGCAGTTACTGGAACAAGACTTCTGAGTTCCTTCTAGCTTTTCATGGCAGTGGGAGTGAACACAGGTAAATGTTTTTACTGCTAGTAGACTTCCAGTTTTGGTTCATTTATTTAAAAAGCTCTCACCCTCAGATTTGGTGGTGATTATAAAGTGCATTTTCACAGGTATGAGATTGTGTATGGATGTGATTGTGTACCTGCTCTCTTAGAAAGCCTTGCTATCCATTTGGAAAACATGAGAAGTTTCTTGCTATCTTTATTGCTTTGTATGTCAAGTGTATATGGGATACAAGAAAATAACCTGAAAGGAATTTAAAACCTGGCATGAGGATGTTACATATATCTAGAGATGTGAGCACGTATCCCATGTTCAGCAATGGGACTACTCCAGAGCAGTTGGGGGCAGAAGAATTGTGATTATTCAGGGACCTATTTTCTTTCTGTTAATTTATTCAGTAATCCTTCATCAGTGTCTGACAGTATGAAGCTTTCTTGGCTTATGGAGAGCTGGGTACGGTGCTGATAAGAAAGCTATGGGTGCCTGTGGAAGGGAAGCTGGTGTGACACCTCTGCAGCTCCTCACGCGCCGCTGCCAGAGCTTTCTGCATAATGGCGCTTGACCAGGTGTGTCCAGGCTGTGACAGTACTTCATCAGAGGGGCAATGGGGGAGGTGCTTGCCAAGAGAAAAAAGGTGCATCCTGCAGGATGACAGAGACTAGCTTTGCTCTGGATCAAATATGAGATCAGGCTGTGAGGTGGGAGGGTATGTGCAGAATGAAGCGTGTGATACAAACAGGAGACTGCAGAGCTGGGAAGAAGGTTTGTGATCTGGATTTCTCTGGCTTTCCTGCTTGTTACCAACGATGTTACCCCCTTCTCCCTTTCCTCCTCTGCTTCCATTGTGATGAAGAGCATACCCACTCCTCACAAATGGCTGGAGAACGGGGCTCTGCCAGTAAGAGTCAGTACAGCAGGATGGAAAACAGAGTTGTTCTCCCTGGGAAGGGCTGGAGGGAACCCATCTTTGTGTGCTCCCTGAAATTTTCAGTTTCTCTGCGGAATAATATTAAGCACAATATTTATGTAAAAAATGAAAATATTTCAAAACAGAATATGGTTTTACTGCAATATGAACGTTTTCCAAAGAAAGAAGATGAAAATGTTTAAGGTCAAAAAACGATTTCCGTATTAGAAAAACTGATGTGAATGAAAATTTTTTACTGATCCTAATAATTAAGATACTTTGTTAAAGCCCAAGGCAAAAGTTACTAATTTTAACACGAGTCTTAATTTATAAGCTCTCCAATTTATTTATAGACACAAGGGAGCAAGAGTAGATGACATACAGTCTAAAAGTGTATGCAATTCTTAAAAATGCCAAATAAACCAAACCAAAAAAATTGCCTTCCGACACTGAGAAGTAACCAAGTACCAGAAAACCTAGCTCTTGAAAGGAAATTAAGCTTTCTGGTTACCGGGATTTGCCAAGATTTTCTGTGTCAAGGAGGAAGATAATGTGCTACATCTTGCCTGAAGAAACTGCAGTTTGTGTGCAAGCTTTAATTATTTGTTTACCCAAACTTTGTCCCAGAATTTCAAAAGCAGCCAGCCATGTTGAGTGCTTCTGTTCTTTTTATCCAATTTAGGACACTCTAAGGAGGTTCAAGTTGACATAATGCTTGTGGTCAGATGCTTGTAGTCACCTCTAAATCTTGGGTTTCCTTTCCTTGAATGAGGAATGGTTTTCTTTTTCTGTTTTGTGGGGAGTATCTTCCTGAATCAGTTGAGTTACCAGTTTTCTTCATGGTATGTGTTTTATCAGACTAGATATAAGGAAGACATTTTTTACAATGAGGGCAGTAAAGCACTGGCACAGGTTGCCCAGAGAGGTGGTAGATGCCCCATCCCTGGAAACATTCAAGGTCAGGCTGGACAGGGCTCTGAGCAACCTGATCTAGTTGAGGATGTCCCTGCTCATTGCAGGGAGGTTGGAGTAGATCCCTTCCAACCCAAACTATTCTGTGATTCTATTCAGGGTTTTATCATTCTCCTGTATGCTGCTGAGGTTTAGCATAGCTCCTCAGTGGAGCTGCAATGTAAAAAAGGGTGTGTAGACAGCTGAGTTACAACTCATGTTGTTTATACTCCTCAAACCAAACAGTACAGTATTGCTTTCAGCTTTCTGTTACTGAGCTGAGAGAGGTTTATAAATTTGACGAAGATCATTAATGACCACATCACTATCTTTTGATGACTTTAATGATCTCAGGCTGATTATTTATAGACTGTCTGTGGTAGAGGTGAAAACTGAACTTAGACCCCCGTGAGTCAGAACTGTAACAAAGAGATCATTTTCCTTTCAGATGTAAAAGTGTTAAACTCATTCAATTAATAACAAGAGAATAATGCAGTGAGAAGGAGAAAGAGGTGTTTATTGGCTTGCATTTGACTCTTGCAGGACTACAAAAAATTCCAAGTCTTTTTAACAAATTTGCATATCCCAAGTGATGGGAGTGGACTGTGGAGAGCTGCATAAGCTCTTATATAGGAGGTGGCCTATTTGTTCTGGCAACAGGGAAGATCAGAGTTTGGTGGTCATGGCCAAGGGCTCAAGCATGCATCTCTGATTAGATTTAACCACCAGAAGCATAAGCCTGTTTCTCTTTTGCTGTTTCTACTGTGCAATGGTATTGTGAGTCTGCTTTCCTCTTATAGTCGGTTATTCAAAACATAGAGATAGTGACGGATGGTGAAGACATCTGAGGGACTTTAGGCTCTTCTCTCCTGCCATCAGGCTGGCTCAGGTTCCTGCCTATCCCCCAGCACTTCCCATAGTTTGTCTCAGCAGATAAACATGAGCTACGGTGCTGTGCTAGGAAAATGCAGAGGATGGCTTGTGTAAAATTCTTCACCACCAGAACCGGTCATCTGAAATAGTCATCAACAGTTGTTCCTGGATTTTCACCATCATTCGTACTCTGTAGTAATGGAAGTTGCTGGAGAGTGATGATGTGCTCCAATATAAATCATCTCAGTCCTTTGTGGGGAGATTTTGAGGGGGAGGAATGATGTGGTTTGGACAGGCGGGAGTGGTTTGGTTTGATTTGGTTTGGTTGTGGTGGGAACTGTGCATTTAACTTTGTCTCAACTCTCTGCTTATACTGACTCAGGTCTGCTGAAGCAAAGAGCACTATGACCTGCCCAGGTCCCAGCCAGAGAGCAAACATCCAAGCGACTAGTGCGTTTGTTACGTTTACTTTACCTTAGCACGTCCTGCTGCTGTTAAGATGTTTGGAGGACAGCTTGGACAATTCTTGCTTGCGCTACGCTGTGGGACTTGCTAGTAAACTGACCCTTCGGTGTGCAAGGAACAGCCCAGCTGTGGTTATAGCTGTGTCGAACTCATGGTGGTTAGGGTGTCTGTCTTATCTGTAGTGTGTGTTGCAGGACCACCCTGCTCCTCTTCCTTAGCTTTCAAAGCTAAATAAGAATTTCCCTATCGCTTTCGAAGATGTGAGAATAGGGAGGGTTTTGAGAAGGGTCTTGAAAACGGCTGAGGCTCCACTTTTCTCCTTCGTGGCTATTGCATCGAGCAATTCTGAGTGAATCGCTCTGTGCAGAATGCCTCCAGGTACACTGGTAATTCCCACAGCCCCTCTTAGCATGTGATTTAGAGAGGGAAGGCTGGAGTGTAATTTGGACTCTTTCTGCACATGCTGAGGTTTATATAAAGTGTGCAGCGCTTTTTATGTTGATTTTATTAACACACACAAATGCACACACAAAAAATGCTGAATATTCCTCTCCAAGGTAACGCTTAATGTCATATGCACCCAGAATTGGAGGACAAGCACAGGAAAAAGAGTAGCTTGAGCTGTTATTATATGAATGTGAACTTCATTACTTATCCATACTGTCCAGATTCTAGAACAGAGGGGTTTTTAACTCAGATCGAAGCAGGCATAAAATCTGAAGAGTGTACATAGTTAATAGAAAGCAAAGCAGAACAGTGGAAGATAATGTAATCTCTGTTATTTCTTTAATTTTATTTTTCTCTCTATTTTCAAATTGCGAATGCATGTAAGCATCCAAAAACTGATTGAAATGCAACTCATGAAAACCTCACATTTATATGCCAAGCAGGCATTCCCCAGGTAGGCAGCTCTAATGTGATTGCCCTGAGGTGGAAGGGCCACCCACAATATGGAAAGAGTAATTTATCTCTGTGCCAGCTCAGTCTTTGGCCTCTCTGCTCAGACTGCCGGCACGGGTGGCAGTGAGTGCCAGCTGGGACGCGAGTGACCGAAAAGGGACACGTGCTCACTGCCGGCTGTAAACAGGCCTCCTCCCACCCGCCAACAGGGGAAACCCTGAGCTCGTATTGGTATTGCTGCATGGTGTGAGGGGCTGTGGCCGGTTGGCATCTGTTGCCAGTTCTAGTCTGGCCTACATCTTAGGTTGGGCTTTGGGACTGGGCTCAAGAACTGCTGTCTTGGTGGAGCCCGCAATTCGCATATTCAGGGATGTGGAAACAGAAAAAGGGCAGCTCTCAGTACTGGTAGAAGCCCATTTCTTGTCAGCCATGATTAGTTAAGGAAGACTACTAGTCTTAGGCTTAAATTGGGGTTTAAGGCTAAGAAAAGTAAACATGTTGGGGCCTAGGTTTTTCCAAGATTCTGGAAGGCTCAGAGAGATAAGAGGGCAGGAGCTGGCAAGGGCTGGTGTGTGGTTGGTTTTGTGTCTGGCCCCTGTGCCCTGGAAGGTTCTGGTTTCAGTTTGGGGTATGGGTCTGTGCTGGGGGAGGAGAAGCCTCCATGGCTCAGGGCATCCCAGGGGGCTTCACAATGCACAAACCAGCAGTTACAACCATGCTGCACCGGCACCGGTACACCCAAGCTGTGGTCAGAAGGGGTGAAGTCTGCAAAAATATTCATTGCATTATTGTAGCGTCCTTCAACATGTAAACTTCTATTTTATAAAAATTCAGGTTGTCTAATAAACTCTAGTAGATATTGCTAGTCAGTGACCCAAACCCAGAACTTTTGTTCTGAAAATATTGGCTCTTTCTAGATTTGTTTTCATACTGAATAGTAAACAAACAGAACACCCTGGGAAATGAATTGGTTCAGATCAGCTGGGTATATTTCATTCTTCTTTTATGTTTCTTGCTACTTGGTATGCTAAAAATTTATGAAATAGAAAGTTTCTTCTACATAGAGAGAGGGATCCTTGCATTCCTAAAACTGTTGGGACAGAGCATATTGCTCTCCTGAAACCCCCTCCTGCACCTTTTCTTCCCAAGGAGAAAATTAATCAAAATCAGCCTGGCTCCATGAGCTGTATGAGCTTTGATCAAAGCATATTTTCTGACAAAAAAAAACCCCTCTGTCAGAGTGTTGCTGTGTTAGGTATGTATCTGAGTGTGCATAGACACATATTAGCTAGGTTTTCAAACTCTAGGGGGATTAAGAGCTCAAACTCATTGAAATTCAGGAGGAGTGACACATTTTGCTTCCTTGGAGATGCAGGCCCTAGCGATTTAGATCCCCAGGGGATGCAACCAGGGGAACAGACAGCTATTAACTTTGACTAGAGCTCTCCATCACTTTTTCTAGGAAATTACTCTGCAGAAAAAAGTGTGTTGTTAGTGCAGGATTGAGAAGGCAGGTGAGAGGACATGTAGGTGCTGTTTATGTTTCCTTTTGGGCACCATGCAGGTGCATTTCTTTGATTTTATCAGTGGTTTAATATTACTTTTGACAGCGGTGGCATGATTAAATCTGTAACAGGGATTACATTTATATCCGTCTTCTACATGTGTATCCCCTCCCACACAGTTTTCAGCTTTGGATCTCCGTATTGTGAATTCAAATGCACTAAAAATACATTTGTTTTTCGTAGTTGCCTGCTGCAGGTTCCCCTGAGCTTTACAGGCCACTGCTGAAGTCACACATTGTTTTGACATGAAGCCTTTGCAAACACTGCTCTACAAGAATAGTCATATGGAGTCACACCAAAGGTCTGATCTTGTAGGAGATAGTTAGAAAAAGATCAAGATGACAAAGAACCTTCCCCTGGTTTAACTTTTGAGCTTCTGGAGGGTGGTAATTTAATGCCTTACCGAGCCAGGGTTTGCATCTGTATCATCACATTTGCTAGTCACCAATGAACCTAATCTTCATTAATTTGTCTAATCTGTTTTGGAGCCTTTTTAGGCTTTTGCTCTCTGTACCATTCTCTGGCAAGTTCCACTATGGATGGTGAGTTTTGTTGATATTGTGCACAAGAGTTTTACTTCTACCCTTCTGGGAGCCTTACAGTTGATTTGTTCTGCAGGCAGAGGTGTCCTCCCAGCAGCACCGTAGGTCCGGGGGAATCTGAAGGTGCAGAAACGCGCCGTCCACAGCACAGGAGCATCACAGCACTGCATCTGCAGGAAAGACTTCTATCCCACAGCCTCCTCCATCATTCGTTTACCCTGCAGTTTCAGCAACTGGTGGGTAAGGTACGCTAAAAATATGCAGCAGGATCTAACTGCCAGCTCCCTCTGTAGGAAAAACACATAGAAACTGCCGAGCCTGTCCCTCCGCTATGTGTGATGAAAGCTAGCCCAGGAGCTCTGCTCGCCTTCAGCTCTGCGCCCCACAGGCAGGTGCTGGGAAGGGAGTCCCTGTCTGGGTTATGTCTAGGGAATGCATATCGCCTCTCTTTCGAAACCTTAGTAAATAATGATAGAACACATGGATGAATGAGGGAGCCAAAAATCTCCACTGTTGACCAGTCTGAAGCTGCTTCCTGGCTCTGCACTTGCTTTCTGTGTCTCAGGCCTGTTCTCAAGGGAGCAGTGGTTGCCGGCCTGCAGCCCAGCCAGACACTGCGGGACACGCAGCACCCCACGGAGTTACGTGGGACCCAAGCACTCAGCATGGCCAAGAGGCACTGCTGTAGCAGGAATGACCTCCAGCCGTGAGAAGGCCACGAGGGGTTGGCAGCGTGTGGGGACAGGCTACCTGGGCGCTGGCGGCTGCACCCATCTCGCCAGCACCCGGCTGCGTGCAGTCAGCACCAGCGTCAAGCATCTCTGCCAGGAAGGAAGCGTAGCTTCTGTCGCTTTTTAAAGCACTGCAATGGCGAAGTCTTTGACTGATTAATTTCTTAGACATTTCTTTCACGAAGGCTGTTAATTAAAAACCAGAAAACTCCATTAACACATCCTTAAAGGGGAAGTGCTTTGCCTCAGGTCAAGTTTAAATAGCTAAGCCACTATGTAAATGTCTCCTTGACTGGAAGGTAAGTATTACCGCTGATGAAGTTCCTTTAAGCAGCCAAAAGCTTTGTCGGTGGACAACTTCCCAGAGTGGCTGTTTTTTTAACCCTATAATTTATTGGATGATATATATTTTAAATTAGTGCAAACACCTTTTATATGCAGAAAACCAAAACAAGCAATGAAAAAAAGCTACTTTGTTAACTTTTTTCCACGTGTGGGTGGTTAAACACACTTCTTAGTATATTGGTTAAAAATTACCTGCTGAATGTAAAAGATGACTTCAGAAATTCATGCAATTTAAGAATTAAATGATCAGGCCAGCTCATGAAAAGAACATTTTGACTTCTGCATTTTTGGTATGCGATTTTGTGTATTTTTTGCTATCATAAATGTGATTGTTTCCTTTAAAACAGTAACAATCACGTTTACTGTTTGTTGCTAATGTCAGATTTTCTTCCTTTGTAGTTTCTCAAGATTACAAAGCTAAAGAGAAACCTCTTTCAGCTCTCAAAAATAGAGGACTGGGTTAGAGAATTAAAGATAGAGTTCAGAAAGAAAACAACTTTCTATTTTACCTTCTCTCTGACTTGTGTGTTTGGACAGCACAAACACAGTACTAACAGCAGAACCTATGAGAGTTACACTGATTCCTCCAAACCTTGTCTCAGAAATGAGTCCCACAGCTCCCTGCAAGGTAATTGGTCTAATTAGGTGGTAGGAAGGAGCTTCTTTAAATTCCTCAGAAATTAAGACGTGTCATCCGCTTAACATCTTAGCATCTGTTACTGCCTCTTGCACATTTCTTCACTACATCAGTCTGAAGGACACTTTCCTGGACCTTTCAGAGAGAAAAAAAAAAAATACCAACAAGCCCTTGAAACAGAGAAGAAATTGGCCCTTTCTTCAGTGGGATGAGGCATGTAAGGCTTTTCACCCCCTCCTTATTTCTCGGTTTGGTGCACGTTTGCCTGGGTGAGTACAATAATCATTTTGTTGAGTAAAAATATAGGAGGATACAAGCATAACCTTAAATCCTGTAGTAATCTTTACTGATGTGGTAGTTGTCCTGAAATATTTTCCTTGGCAACTGATCCTTGTGCAAATGTTACCCTCTGTCTTTATGTATTTGGAGTTTTGTTTCAAATGGGCTGTTTTGAATCTCTAACAGTCAGTAGAATGACAACTAATTTGTTGTTTCTTGTTTTTTTTTTAACTTTGTTTGCTGTTGTCTGGCAGCAAGTAAGTAACTATTTAATTATGGCTAATTGCTCATGCAGTAGGCATAATTTTAAGACAGAATGTGCTTAGAATACTGGGTAAGGTACCGAGGCACTGGGGAAGTTTCAGACTTGCGTGTGTAGAGTAGGGCAGAGGTGTATAGTCATTGCAAGCTGAAAAGATTAATTTTGTAATGAAGCTGTCTGAAACTGATTGAGATTTTTTAGAGAGGTCCTGCTGCTTGATTTGTTTCTGTTGTATGGTTTGTGGGGTTTTTTTCCCCATATACTCTCTTTCTCTATTTGCTGCTGTGTGAATACTGGCACAGTGGCATGTAGAAGTAATTTTATTAAAAATATCTGTACAGATATAGTTCTGAAAGTCTATTGCAGCAAATGGGTATGTTACGCACTCATAGTATTCCCCAAACAGCTCATGTTTACTGAGAGTCAGGTAACAAAGCCAAATAACTGCCCCCTACAAAATGCTTTTCTTTGGCTTCTGTTTTGTTTTAATTGCAGTTCAGGCAAATTATGCCCCCTATTTCTTTGATAACGGAGCCAGAAGTACAAACGGGAACATGGCACTTCTCAGCCTTTCAGAGGACACACCTGTTGGTCAGTATTAAAATTAATATGTTTAAATTGTGAAACTGGAGCTGCTTACTCTTTTGTTTAGCAACATATATTTTGTTGTATGTTGTTGCTATATACTGTGGTCTTACATGTTTTTCTCTCAAGCTTTTAATTGGCCTCAATTTAAAATGACATGTTTGAACTGTAGCTGTAATTTAAAAGACGAATTTTAGCTCCCCTTTTCTTGGTCCACCAGTCTATTCACAGCATCGGAGCACAGACCTTTGGGGTCAGAAATAAATTCATGGTGGTGAGGGACTCCTTACCAGTTCTGTAAATGCTCATGAGAAGAAAGCCTAGTTGCTCGTAATTTTATCAGCCTTGGTAAAAGCAAGCTGTACATTGAAAAGTAACAGAGGCATGATTTTCTTTAAACAGTTGTCACATTTTTCATGTTTACGGTACAAATGGTAGAAAATGTTTCTACTTGGAGTGAAAATTGCTTTGTCTAAATAACTGATGTTTTTTAAAAAGGTTTCATTTTGTTTTATTGAAAATTCATAATTTATACATTTTTCAGCTTTCAGCATTTTGAGGCAGGTCTATTTATGATTCTTTTAACTGTAGTTGCATTAAAAAAAGTTAAATAAGAACAAAAAGGTGATTTATAATCAATATTTTCCATGGGGGAAGAATAATTTCCTAACATTTAAAAAAATTTATATAAAATATATTACAATGATGAACATCACCTTTTCTTCAAACATTGCACTGAGGTTTTGTTTAGGATTTGCTCCTGTTTGTCTGTAGCTTTTACAGGCTAAATTATAAAAGTATTTAGCTATTGCGAATTGAGCACCAGAGCACCCATTTATTAGCTGCCTCATGCCTGGAGGAGAGAGATGGCTGAGCGGAGGGGTGCACCCAAAACCCTCCCCTCACAGGGCTTAGGCAGCTGGAGGAGGCGAGGGTGAGGGAAGGATCCAGAGGGCACAGCCTCCTCTGGAAGACCGCCACTGCCGCCTTTGCCTTCCTAAACGTGACCAGGGTCACTCCCTGCTTTGGGAAGCAGCTGCCTGGGGTTTGCTCAAAGTCTCCATTTCTGGCCCAATGGTGTCAATGCCAGCCAAGATCCACACCGGGCATGCTAGGGGGTGGGGAGAGGGTGATTGGGAAGCAGTGACTTCCCTTTGCCTGCTCAACCAGAGAAGAGGAGGCAGAGAAGGCAGCACATAGTGTAGAAGTGACGCATCTAGCCGATGAACTTAAAAAGAGATTGCTTATGATGCAGCAGGGATTTGCTATAAGCTCGATCAAGCTTAAGTGGAAACCTCAACTGAAGGCCAACAGTAATGTAGTGGCACTTGTAAAAGCCAGAGGCAGACCAAGGAGCTGCAATTTTTGCTGTACTTCTGCCCAGATTTACATGGAAACCATACTTGCTCAGCCTTGGAGATCTGAACAGCTCTGCTGATTGCTGGAGTAAGATCAGCCAGTGGAATTGCATGTCTAATTGTGTAGATAAGGCTTGTGATGCCAGATAGCCGCAAAATGGGACCCCGACTCAATTTGTTTGGGGTGGTGTTTGCCAACTCCGCCACTCAAACCGCAGGCAGTACAACTCATTCACTTGCCATCAAACCCCCATCCCCCGGTGTAGTGCTGGCTCACAGACCTTTAGAGAGCATCAGCCTCTCCCTGCCACCGCTGGGAGCCTCCAGCCACCTGCGTGGGGATGGGGAGCTAAAGATGGCACAGAGCCGCAATACAGTCCAAAATATCCTTCCTGTCAGGACCGGAGCGCCACACGGTCTCTCAGGTGACAGCACTCCCTGCAGCAGCAAAATACAGCAGTAGTTTTCCAGCACTGGGACCCAATACATCTGATCTGGGGCTGCAGGCAGGCAACAAAGGAGAGTGCAGGCCTCGACAGCAAAACAGCAGTGTGAGGGATCAGAGCCTGTGTTAGCGTTCTTGTAACTAGCCTGAGTAAGAAGAGCGACAAATATGTGATGTGCTTTTGTAACATTAGCAACCAGACTAGGTATGTAGAGGTCCCTGGAGAGTTTATGCTTTGGTTGCAGCAGTGATAAAGCTCAAGCTGCTCTGTCTTCAGTGCTGCTGTGCCTCATGCCTGCTGGCTTCATCCAGAATGTGTTTACGTTGACTGGCTTGTACTTCTAATTTGTTGTATAAATGTGCTTTAAAAGACAAGAAAGAAACAGCTTCTGGCTTAAAGCTCCAAAAGTGCCACCAAAAGCATTTCTCTGAGGTGAAAGGTTAGGAGGTGTTGAGTTTAGGCTTTTGCAAAGGGCTTAGAGAAAGCCTTGGGAAAGGGAGATCAGACCTTACTTTTGAGAAGTCCAAATGTGGTAGCTTTGCCATGCAGCTGCCAGTGCTTCTTTGGGCTAACTCCTAGAACACCTTGACTAAAAGCTGTGAGTACTGCAGGGTACTCTCTTCTGAAAGCTCTTTGTGAAGTTCCCTTGGGATGTGGCTGCTTGGGGCTTGCTCAATGCAAACTGCTGCTGCTACCCACCGTCTGCGTCAGCACAGCCACTCCTCGGGGATGCTTTGGCAGGGAGACTCCCAGAGGAGGGCACAATGACACCAGCACTTTGGTGCTGCCGTGCTGATGTGCATTCAGCTTTGTGCGGGGCGAGAGGACCAGTGTTCGCATTAGACCATAGTCAGAGCTTCGTGCCAGAGCTCAGTGAGGGCTCACACACTGCCCGTGCTAAATGGCTGCCAGGCTGGCCCTTTTCTATGGCCCCAGTGAGGGGTCTCACACCACAGAGATTGCACCGATCTCCTCCAGAAGAAGGAGGAGGAGTCTAGTCTCCCGTGTCTGTGTGCAGTCTCAAGCATCCATACTCCAGCAGTCATCTTTCAGTTTTGAGCAGGATGATCAGTGACAAAACAGGGGAATTAAAACTTCCATGTTTTTGCTTCTGGATGGCTTCACTCAGCCTTAGGTGCTGCAAAAATGGGCAGGTTGCCATTAGGTCTTCCCTGTGCTTACACAGAATTTGGAGTCATAGGCAGGATGCTTTTCTTGGCTTTGCCCCAGCAGCAGCCTGTGTCTGATCTGAGCAATGCCATGGACAGCAGCTTTAATAAACCTCCAGGAATTTTACAGTCTTTAGCCCCACTGAGATTACAAGCAGTTGGCAAAGTGGTGTGTGTTAGTTATATTCCCAGGCATCTGTAGGCAAGGGACATGCAACATTTTGGAGCACTGAGAGGAGATGATGGGTTCTCAATGTGACTGTAGAAAGACAAATTGCAGTGCTGCAGCTGCACGAACATATCAAATTCAAGAAAATCACATTATCATGCTCATACCATCCTTAACTTGACCTTCTTTTCCCTTGTGGTATTTTGCATACTTACAGATAGTTGTGATCTACCAAGTTACATACATTGTGACGTGAGTTATCATAAAACCAGAAAATGCTATTTCTGTGTGAAAGCTTAAAAGTGTCTGCAGATTCTGAGATCCCATTTATTGCTGCAGAGCATGAGACCCTTCGAGGTAAGCCCCTTCCAGTGCCAGATTTAAGAAGAATGGGAAGAGTTATGAACTGAAATAGCAGTTGCAGTTTGTGTGGCTGTTTGGCAGGACAGGTGGGGATATTTGGTGATTAGCTCTTTGCAAAGAGTTGCCTGTGTACATACAAAATGTACGTGTGCTCCTAATCAAGGTCTTAAGGCATGTGTGGGATGCTATTTCAGGTTGTTTGTTTCATCTTACCTCATTAATCCCTGTAAGCCCACAGAGTGGGACTGAGAACAGCTGCAGAGCAAGGGATTGAAGCATACTCAGAAGCCCTAAGTTCATTACTTTCTCAAAGCCCAAGCATCATCTGTGCTCTGGAGATCTTTGCAAGCCTCTCATCCTTGCATTTTTCCTTCTGGTTTTCCTCATACCCCCAAGTATACGCTCCCTCCCCAGTCTGCAGTGGCATTTCTCTGCTGCCAGCTACCTGCCGTTGGCTGACTGACCACTCCTTTCCCTCTATCCTTTGAGCTTCCCCTTGTTACTCCTGCATGCTCTGGTCTCGTTTCTTCCCCTCTTTCACAGCTGACTGTGGAGAACTCTCTTGTTGTCTCTGGTACCCATCGTTCCTTCCCTGTTTCTATCACCCTGATCCAACTGCTGATCCTCCAACAGGAGAGAGTCCCTGCTAATGTGTTTCCTGGTCCGTCCTTCTGTGCTCAGCGATCCCACCCTGGCACTCTGACATCTCTTTGTATGTGTTTCTGTACTTCATCCAGCATAGACATAGTAGTTGAACCCGCAACGAATTTTTTCTGCCCACAATTTATTTCCAGCCCTCCTTGTCACAAAAAACAGCCAAGGGAAAGAATTAACACACTTCTTTTTTAAATTATAATTCCTTTCTGACTAGAAAGGACACAGACATGGACAACTTAGCCCAAGCTATGTCTTGGAATCTAGAGACCCACCAAGACCTCACATTCAGATGACTCCAGAAAGGCTAAATTGTTTGAATTTTTGCTGAAACTAAAATATCCCCCCTAGGAAAGCTAGGAGCTACCAGAACAAAACTGTTAAGCACAGCCTGCCTTCTGCATCACTGCAGCAGAGCTAACGCTACTCAAAATGGAGCCCCCCTGCAAAGCAGAACACTGCACAGAGATGCACTGAGACTCGCAGGTGTTACAGCCTTCACTTTTGGTTTTGTGCTTCTAACAGAAACTGCAGATACATCAGAAAATTGCCCTCAGATGGCTTCTCCTTGGAGTTGGTTGCTGTGGGTGCCACAGGGACACATCGCTGCTGTCCGTGGGGTGGTGTTTTGGGCCCCATGCTGAGCACTTGCCACCATACACCCCTCTCCTTGCTGCAGGTGCTTCCAGCTGCAGGGCCTGTTTCAGCTGCTGCTGTAACAGCCATGGCTTTTGGGCTGCCGATCCTGGCCGTGTCTCCACTTTGCCAGCCAGCATGGTGTGCAGGGAGGGAGCAGGAGTCGCCTAGGCATGCTCAGGAAGGAGCGGTAGCTGGCAGTGAATGGGAAAGGAGCCATTTTTGAGGTAGTCTTGGTGTATGGTCCATGTCCTCCAGGAGCCTGAGGTCCCCTGTGCTTGCAATGTAAAACAGCCATCTGTAGGCTGTGCGTTAACTGTCCATCACCTTTCCTGGTGGGGAAACGGGCCTTTGGCTGGACAGGTGGAGAGCAGGCGAGTAACCCCAGGCAAGATGGAATTTGCTGTGACATTAGGAATAGAGGTGTCCTGTCCTGGGAGCACGGCCATGGATGTCCCTCTCAGCATCTTGTTAACAGATGTCAGCTGTGGTGGCAAAGGACGACAGGGGGACTGAGCATGAGTCCAAAATGTGCTTGGCTTGTTTAACTTGGCAGGGAGCTGATTGGATTGCTGAGTGTTGCACAGCAGAGAGGGAGAGCGTGTCTTCAGTGAGAGGGCAAAACCAGCCCCAGAGCACATGGACAGAGGCTGGCCGTGAATAAATTTAAGTCAGAAATGAAGTAAAATGGAGCAATGGCATCATGGGACAGCCATTCAGCCTGAGTGGCAGGAGCAAAGAGCAAATGACTTCTAAGATGGAATAGGAAAATGGAGTGAAAGACTGGCGTGGCTCCTGGGAAGCAGCCATAGCAGGGAGCAGCGTGCAGCTCCCCGAGACTTCCCCATCCCAGCCTGCTGTGCTATCCCCTAGGTACTCAGAGCATCCAGCTCCTTCAGCTGGGGCCCTTACATGGCATTTGCCATATCCCCAGGTAAAGACTCTTCTATTCCCTTACCTTTCTGACAGGGAGAGTCTGTTTACGTGGTACTCACTGATAACATTTTAGCTGTTTTTTTCATTTATTTCCTTTTCAGCAAGTGGAGGCAGCACACTGAGAGGAGATTTTTAATTGGCATTAACACTGTGTTGACAAGTGTTCCTGGGGTGTTAATGATATGGAGAGTATTGTGCAGTGAAATTACAATTCAGACAAAAATAGGAATTATAATGAGCTGGAAAAGAAATTTTGATCCCCAATCCAATTTAAAAGGCACACAAGTGTCCTGTATTATGAAAAATGAAGAAGTATCAGCTTTAGCTAGGAAGCAAGCAGTCCAGTATAAAGATCAATGATGTCCTTCCTTACTTGCTGAGAAACCTCAGTAATCTCAGTCTGTACCAATATCAGTGTTTCTTCTCACATTTAGCAGCAAGACAATTCCTGTTTTCCTTATAAGAAAATTCCTAGAAAATGTAGGAGAGAAAATTGTAAGATTGGATGAACAAGCCCAGGTTCAAACTTATTCACCTAAACTGTCACAGTCTCTTCTTCTTTAGCACATGCTCTGCGATCCCTGAGGAATGGTTTGCAGTTCGTGTTCTACCAGCGTTGGTAGCTCAGGGCAGCCCCAGTCACAGCACTGCACGATGTGCCTGGTTGTTGCTCGCAGGCTCCAAGAGACACCAGATGTGGGTTGTGGTGTCCATCCTGTTTCTCCACTGCACAGGCAGTGCTGCTCAGCAGCTGCTGCAGACATCCACACATGCTGGATACAGGTAGGACAGCCAGCGGTATATAAAGTGGAAGGGACAGGAAAAATGAAGAAGAAGGGCAGAAAAGCAACTAAGAAGTAAAAACTTCTAATGACCGAAAAAGGCTGAAGAAAAGCACTGTATTGATAATTATGTCAGTAAAGTGCTGACAATTGACACCTGAATTCTCCATTTGGCCCCAGCTGTGGTATTAAGACCAAGCTTTTGAATAACAAGAATAAATGCAGTCAGTACTGGTGCTGCAGAAGCTTCAACAGTCTTAAATTTCTGTCTCTTATGTAGACAGCTATATCAGGAGGCAGGTGTCCTTTCAGGACACTATATCAGCCTCAGTTTATTCCTTTCCTTGCATTTCTTTGTACTTACATAGTTCAGTTGTTACAATCAGAGAAGTGTCTCATCATACCATTCATTGTCTTGCCTTATAATTTTTGAGGATCTCATTTACAGATGTGTTGTTATTTTCTACTCTGTTTTGTGGGAAGAGTCCAAGAAAGATGTGGAAAGTGTTTTGTAGTTTTGTGAACCTGTTTTGCAAATCTTGACTGTTTGTTGGCTGGCTGAGCCAGCTTGTAACAGGGTCTGTTGTTTGTGCTCCTGTGGGCCCATTGGTTTTTGCAATGTGAATATTTTTCTATACAAAATTGCCCAAATATTGCCCTGGTAATTATCATAAGAGAGTTTACTTGTAAGTGAGCACAGATCCCACATGGCTTGGCATAATCTCTTGCTTTGCAAAGAAGACAGCTATGTTTTCTAAGTATCACCACTGATGCCAGGACATTGCACGTCCATTAAGCCCACTGATCTGTTTGCTTCACATTTTGCATACCAAGGAATAAGCAAATGAGGAGCGAAAGACTGCATTGCAAAACTGAGGAAACATTTGAGAAGCTGACCTGCCAATGCTGTGGGCAGGGCCTTGACCAAAGCTCTAGAGTTGAACAGAAGCCTATGGATCTGGTCAGTGAAAAACTCCACTGCCACTGTAGGGAGGATATGAGGAAAAGATTATGACTTTTGAGTACAGAATTAAAAATCTCTCAAACTCATGGCCAGAGTAGTTTAAAACTGGAGTCATCTAGGTTCCCTTTAACAGTGTTCTTCCTTAACTTTATGCTAACTTTTTTAGCAGGGATCCTTCCATCATATCTTTGTGTCCCACGCACAAGCAAAACTCACTACTAACCAGTGAGTCGCTTGGCTACAGTATTTCCAGTGCAGAGAACTTTGTTAGATGTAAAGCAGTTTCTGTTCCAAACCTCTGCAACTTGGGTATCTCCAGTAACTTACTCAGAGCACAGCAGATTGGAAGGAAACCACAACAGTGTTTTATATTTCGGGCTCAGTTAACTGATATTTGTAAAGTGCTTGAAGTTCTTTGGATGAAGATATTAATGCACAGTAGAATGACAGACATGTAAGTTTAAAAAAAATAGTACTAATAAACCCTCACCATGTTTTGAAAACGTGGGTGTTATAACTCCCCCAGGAAGTATCACTTCTGATAAACAAAGTCAGTTTACTGGAAAAACTGGCACCAACTTCTCAAATGTTTAAAAATAGAAATAACAATCTCTCTTTCCCCAGCTTGTGAAAGAAATACATTGATGAGTTTAGAGAATTTATTCATTGGTATGAGCATGAGTGGGTGTGTTAAGTAGAGATTTTAATGAGAGGGAGCTAATGAGGGGGAGCGAAGTAGGAAAGAAGACTTTTGCATCTATTAGTTCTGAAAGTGGAAAAGGCTGCAAATGTCCTTGCATCTCCTGAGCTGCAGAGCCTGGGTCCAGTCTTGTGGGAGCGCTGCCTTCAGCTGCTGGATCCTCTGCCTGCTAGCTTGCAATTTCATTGTTCCCATAGAGCAGAAGTGGTGCTGCTGAGATTGTCACCCAGTTGTACAACAGCATTGCTTCTGACTCACCTGGGCTCAGAGTTAGTCAAGAGCTTGTCATCTATGTAAACACTATGATGTGAACAGTATTGATTAGGTGCGGTTCTACAGGAAAGGGCCTGAAGTGAGAGAAACCAGCACTGATAAACTCGGTTTAACTTGTAGGCTAAAAAGTGGCGTGAGGATTATTGAACTGTCTACTTATCTATACTTCCCAGTAAGTGGGTTTGATTCACAAAAGCTTTACCTGCTGCAGGAGAGCTAAGTTTCTAAGGAGCAGACCAGTGAAATATTCACTGATTGAAGTAACCACAGGGAAATGCTGTTGAATGCCAATTTTTCAGGTACCCATGTGTACACTCTGAATGGAACTGATCCAGAAGGAGATCCTGTGACATACGGCCTGACCTATGAAGCTGGATCAAGATGCTACTTTTCTGTTGACAAGAACCTTGGAAATGTTACGCTGATCGAGGAGCTTGACAGAGAGGTACAGTGAAATGGCACCAATCCGTGCGTTTGTGGAATTTCCTTCAGTTTAATTTGATCTGTGGCTTTGAGGGACAATGCCAACTTATTTGCCCCTGAAACATCTAATATACTTTGCAATCCTGAGACATTACACTTCACCCATCACGCTGTTTTCTAGTTGACTTGTGCCACTGACACTGCTATCAAATTTTTCAGCAGCTGTCTGTCCAGCTTTTGCCAAAGGAGAAGTTTACTCTTTATTCCTATCTTTTCCCCACCTGCACCCCATCAAGGGCTTAGGGGCAGTTGCAGTCCTCTAATCCTCAGACAGGGGACTCTCCTGTCATTAGGAGGAAGCAGAGATTTGTGTAAGCAGTGTTCCAGGACACTTCTCTAGTTACATCAGAGCCCTTTAGCCCACATGTAACGATGTGGATTAAAGATGTTCCCAGAAATAGTGGCCTGAAGGCAGCCTTATTGTGGGAACACAGACATTGAACCCTTCATATCTCCTTCACAGGGAAGGGTACACAGTACTCAGTAAACCCTTCAAGATACTGAATACTGAGACAGAAGAATTTTCAACCAACCATGCCTTTTTAGGGAGTGTTTCTTGAAAAAGATGACTAATTTTTATGAGCACTTTACAGGACAATGGGGATTCCCAGACCAACCATCTCTTGACGGTAGCCACAGAAAGTCCAAGGGGCCCCGCAGCTGGAGCCTCTGAGGGGTCATCCTAGCCTCTGCTGTGATTGCTTTGTGGTATTAGTTGTTACTTTCATCTACCTGCTGAGGCACATTTAAATCTGCAGTCCCTTTTCCATTCAGGGCAAACACCATCTCTCTAACAAAGGAATTTTCTTGGTTTACAGAAGGAAGATGAGATTGAAGTTATTGTCAGCATTTCAGATGGCCTGAGTACAGTAAGTATTTAATTATACTGTAGCTTGTCAAACTGTCTGTCCCCACATACCTCCTCCTATTAAATTACCTTACAGGGACTATCTCATTTTATCAGGAAACAGAATCTCATTAGAGTCTTACCTCCTGTTTCAAGAGCCACTGAACTCCCAGTAACTTAAGTCTCACTCCAGCTCCTTGGTCAGCTATTTGAGGGTAATTACAATGTAGTGTGAGCTGAAAGACTGACTTAGTGGCCTGCAGAAATACAGCAGCTCCCTGTGAAGTTTCACTGTCAACTCAGTAGGATTCGTACCTAAGAAAGATCTGGAGACTTTTTGGAGAAATGCGTGACATCATAGGAACTAGTGTTGGACCACCAAGAACTGACTGTCCCTCCACCCCCACGATGTTTCTCTAGCATGACGTTAAGAAGATTTGCTTAGGCTAAGGTGGTAGGGGTTGTCTTGTCTGTTGCTGAATAAAGCTTTGATTACATCTAATCATTAAGGACTTATCTGAGGCATTGCACAAGCATCCAATCCTAGTTCTGCAAATTTCCTTGACATTTTCAGTTTACAGATGGATGCTGTCACAGCCAGGATATTTAACCTGCTCTAGCAGGGGGGTTGGACTAGATGATCTCCAGAGGTGCCTTCCAGCCCCTGCCATTCTGTGATTCTGTGTGATATTAGTCTGCCAATAAGAGGACCTGGGCTTCGTCACTAGAGGTGCCACAAAAGTGAGACCCTCTTACTATCCACAAGGCTGGACAACTCTAGAGCTCTTTCTTATCTCAAACAAATTAATTGAGATTACTGCAGCAAATGTTTAGGAGATGCCAGCATCCTCCAGGCACACTGCCCTGGCAACCTCTGTAAATAGGAAATAATGGGATCACACCCACATGTCCACTTGCAAACAACTGGGAAGCTTTGTTGGTCAAAAATGTTTACTTCTGTATTTTTAGAAAGAGAACACACATTTTGTTCAAGATGGAACAATCCTGTTACATATTAGTAGCCTGTATTTGTACATCCAAATTATGCATGCTATTAACCTAGTATCATGATATCAAATAAGGCATTAATGAATGCTTTTGGCTGTCAGGTACCAACTTTTACAGTCTTTTATGTGTTGTCATAAAATACATCATGGTATCTTGAATGCCATAAAGAAGAAGAAGGACTTTTGAAAATTAGCCCCAATCTGTAATTTATAAAGTACTTTGAAACTCTTTATTTAGTTTGGAGATGTCTGGGTGTTCTCCACAAAGCAAATTCTTCTGGATTATGGGATTTTCTGTATTTTCTTTTGTGTGCTCAGTTTTGGTAGTGCAAAGACATTCTATTACAACATAATTGTTCATTGCCTTTGACTGCGCCTTAGTAGGCAAATGAACAGGTACATGTTGAAAATCAGCTTGAGTCATAATATGTTCTTCATATTCTACTCCAGGTTTCTGAAAAAGTCAGGATCCTTGTAATGGATGCTAATGATGAGAGCCCGGAGTTCATCAATACACCTTATATAGTCCAAGTCCCAGAGGTTGGTGAAGTTCCTTTGCATATGGAAGTATGTTTCAATGGGATGTAAAGAGGAGCTAGTATGTTTTCAGTAAAATAACAAGATGTGCAGGACTAACTTGCATTCTTTTGTTTTAGAGTTTGGGTAGATACTTAATATTCACTGAAAACTTAGGGAATAAGTCTGTAGGTACTTAAGGTGTGCTATTTTGTGGGTAAGCTCCAAGATGTGAGTCATTGGGAGTTTTTAGGATTGACTTCAGTGGGAATAGAATGCGCTGTGTCTTAGCTGAGATTTCCTGTCATTTTTATTCCAAAAAATTTTTCTTCCTTCTTGTTCTTCTCCAGTTTCCTCCATTTTTAATCACTTCCCTCTTTTCTTTCTGCTCTTTGGTTCCCTCAATGCATTTATATTCCTTCTACCATCACTCTCTTTTTCTGCCTCCTTGCATGCTCATTTTTCATTTCTTCTGACTCACTGGGTTTTGCACTTCCGTGTGACTCTGGTAACTCTTTCTGGTCACAGAATGCTCCCTCCGGCAGCAGTATCTTTAAGATCGAAGCAGTGGACAAAGACACGGGTTCTGGAGGAAGTATCACCTACTTCTTGCAGGTAAGGTGTTACCTGTACCTTCAAAAATCATCTCTCATTTACTGACATCTCAGAAATCCAGTTAAAAAAGATTTTGGGAGTGAGCATGCCACTAGTGTCTATAGGACCAATTTTGTACTGTGCACAAGGAAACAAGCACTGACAAAACGGATATTGTCCGATTGCGAGCAGCCAAGTGCACTCCAGCAGGCAGAGGGAGGAGCTGGAGTTGCCACTGTCACTCCTGTGCTTGCCAGCAGGACTCCTCATGGCAGGGCTCTTACTGGCCCTTTCTTTGGAGTGACAGGGAGAGCAAGTCTAACTTGTAATCTTGTATGCATATGGGATTTCTAAAGCATGAAATAGCTTTCCTTAGAAAGCAAAACGCACTGGAAACCCCAATGTGCACTTCGGTGTAGCAGGCTGGTGTATAATTGAGACCTGGATCACAGTGTGAAATATGAGGTACTAAGTCTTCTCACTGACAAAGCCGTGCCTGCTTGAAACCAGCCTTTCAAGTATTGCCCACTGGTGAAGAACAGAAAGGGCTCCGTATTTAAAGCTGAATTTCTTTATTACAGACGTTCTGCATGCCGAAAGGGCAACTTTTTGCATTATATCCTTCAAATTCCTTCTTCTTACCAGTAGCTTCGTCCAGATTAGCTGCAGTTCCCCTTATTCAAGAGGCAACAGGAAAAAGAAAACCAAAACCAGTTTGTTGCAATATTTACTTTGGATACAAATATGGAAACAAGTTGGAAGATATTTACATAGCACTAAAGCTAATCTTGTTAAGAGCCTGGGCATACCGTGAAAGAACACTTTGAATGCCTTGTTGAAATTTAGTTTTGATTTCACCAATTATGATCCATTTAAAATTCAATATGTGCAGGATTCAATTTTGCACGGGGCTTTTTCCACTAAGCTGATAGACTATGAAGCCAAGGAACAGCAATTTCAAACTTCTGTGTCTAGTTGATGTATTTGTGTGGCAAAAAGGTTACTAAATACATGTATTTGTTGAAAAAATGTTGCCATGTCTTTTGGCACAATCTCTGGGAATTCTCGAGTTGCACAGAAAAAAAACCTCTCCAAAAGTCTGATGTGGGCAGGTGGTGACATCTACTGAAAAGGCCAGGATTATCCAAGTGGCCATTGTGTATGAGTACCCAAATGGAGGTCTGTTTATAGATATCTCCAGTCCAGAAGAATGGAGGGAGACATTTTTTAGGCCTTTTTGGATATCAGATGTCTTTTAGGTTTTATTTGTATATTGCAAAAATCACCAAAACACCACTCTATTGACAATAATCTATGCATGCAAACGTCCTGCTTTTTTTTTAAGCCAGTAGAACTTTGAAACACTAAGGGATAACACCTTTTTTCTTCTTCCTTTTCCCCTCATCTTTTTTTCTGTTACGCCTCCCTACCTCATTCCATGCTATGAACTGTGTTAACCAAAGTTTAAGATTTCACAATGAAATACTAAAAGATTAAAAAAATCTACATTGCATGTAACTGATTTATTCTGAATAGTGAGAGGCTTGTGGTTGGTTCATGAATTGTTCATAAACACACAGAGGTGAAATTCATCAAATACATTATTCACCCAAACCATATCATTATTCTAGTCTTTTCCCTTAGCAGATGAAATAAAAGATGAATCCCTACGGCAATCTTATCTCCATACCTGTAATCTCTTGCTGTTTATTCTTTTCTTTTCTTCTAGAACATCCATGCTAATAAGTTTACAATAGACCGTCACAGTGGTGTCCTGCGCATCAAAACAGGGGTCACCCTGGATTATGAGAAATCAAGAACACATTTTGTCATTGTCGTAGCCAAGGTATAAAGCTTTTCTCTGAAACTAGATGAGGTGGGGGGGTGTATTTGAGTAGGATTAGTTCAAATACAAGTATGACTTAAAGGGTCGCTGAAACATGTAACATAACATTGAGGCAGCACAGTCACTCCCTCTGTAACATCTGGAGGTGTGGGGGGTAACATGGAAAAGTGAGGGAAGAAAGGTGACCGGTGTCTGCTGCTGAACAACATCTGGAGGCATTTGGGAGTGGGTTTCCCACATTTCGCTCAGGCCCCAGTGCCAGGATAGTGAGCCCCACTGCAGAAAGTCACCTGTGCGTTTTGAGAGTCACCTACAAGTGAAGGATTGGGGTATGCAGCCCCGGCTTCAAGGAGCATCAGCCTTTGGGCAAATGCAGGTGTCCAGGGCTCCCTCATGCTGCCCAGGGCATGGCCCTACCGCAACGAGGGCAAACCCCTGGCAGGCGGGCCGTGCAGCTCGCAGTCATTAGCCACGGTAAGACACAGGGCACGGCTGGACCAGTGCAGCACAAGTGATGGACTTCTTTTCTGGAAATATCTGTGGATGTTTCTTTCTATCACTTCTCTGCTGCCTTGTGGCAAAAGCTTATTCAAATCCTGCAAATATTGCTGCACATCCCTTCTTGCCACTGTCATTCTCAGCAGTGCTGTGCCTGTGGCATTGCTGAGGATTCGTAACAGGCATTAAAAGTTTATGGATTCTGAAGTAAAGTCTCTCAGGATCCTGTGGGGACCTGTCACGCAGACAGACTCACATGGTTGGAAAGAGGACGATTTTGCTGCTACTTATGGGGACTTTGAGTTTCTCATGTTTTATGAAAAACGTACAGATCTTTTTATATATTTATTTAGCCAGGGTTCATTTGAGGAGAAGTAACAAAATTTGGCTTAAATGCTGCCTCTGGGGCAGTAAGGAGGAAAAAAATGAGCATATATTTTCCAAAAAAAGGAATTTTTAGAATTCGTACAGCAGACGTGCTGAACAATTCACACTCTTATACACCAGCATGACTACTGACCTCCAGCCGGTGCTCTGAGACTGAGGGTGTTAAAAGCTTCTGAAATTGCAAGTCATCTTTCTAATTGGTTCTGCTGTATCAGTAGCACAGAGTTGATTGTAGTCAGGTCCCCAGAGACTGGTTGTACACTGTGGCTATCTAACCGTTCTTGGCTGCACAGCTCCTCCGTGCTTTCCCTTTATCACATAAGAGTCCATAGGAGACTTTGATCATGTGCACTGTTTAATTTCCCCCTAGAAATGCACTACCTTGCTACTGCGCATTGTCTTGTGTTTATGACAAGACTATATGTGGGATGAAAAGCTGTAGACCTCAATCACTAACTTTAGGCATCAGTTTCTAGCATTCTTTTTTCCCCACAAAAAACTTGAATTCTCTGTCCCCTGTATTGTTGATAAAAGATCCTGTATGACTGCATATATTGGCACAACCACTTTTAATATAAGAAATTACTTCTGAGACACTGGAAACTGTCTTCCTAATCAGAGAGGGAGCAGGACAAATGGAAAAGAGACGGGAATAGGGCAGCAGAGATTAACCTGTGTGTTGAGAGAGAGAAGGGATTCCTGGGACTGTGCTTCTGAAGGCTCATGAGGTGCATGCAATGCCATAAACCGATTTGCAGACACGTTTCAGCAGAGGGATCTGATGATGACTTCTCTTCTAGGATGGTGGTGGGAAGCTCAGGGGAGACAACAAAGTGTTTTCAGCCACAACAACAGTTACTGTCAATGTGGAGGATGTTCAGGACACTCCTCCCATGTTCATCGGGACTCCCTACTATGGATATGTCTATGAGGATACACTCGCGGTAAGTGCTGGTTTTCGCCTGTAGGAGAACAAGTGCAATCT
Source organism: Phoenicopterus ruber ruber (assembly GCA_009819775.1). NCBI lineage: Eukaryota > Metazoa > Chordata > Aves > Phoenicopteriformes > Phoenicopteridae > Phoenicopterus > Phoenicopterus ruber. Next base: position 11,014,541 of record CM020221.1, on the reverse strand, counting down.
TTCACATGTCAGTCAAGATGGTCCTATGGTTTCTAGCACAGGCTTTATTGGAAACTGGGACCTAAACTCTGATTTGACTCCTATGTGAAATGAGCTGACCAAATCTCAAACTTGTTCTTATTTACATCCATTGCATATTTGCCATGCAAGGCTTCCTGTTGCTGTCATTAAAGTCAAAAAGGATTCTGCCCATTTATTTTGGTCTAAGCCCAGACAGTGGCTAAGAGCTCTTCTGTAGCTGAGACCTGCAGAGGCACTTGACTGAAGGCTTAAGCAGGTTGCCAGTTACCTCACCTGAACTCATCATGCTGGAAGCCTTTGTGTGTTTGTATGCTGTGTGGTCTCACGGTGCTTTTATTTTCTAGCTGATCAGTCTGGTACCAACAGCTGGTTGTGCAAGGTATGGGGAGAACTTATGCCCAAATGCTCTAGACTCTGTGCTGTCCCATGGATATCACCTGGGGAGAAGGAGTTCTGACATCCTCAAAACGCAGGGTACTTTCTGCTCAGTGATGGCTAGATAGGCAGAAAGGGCCAGGAAGTCCTCCCAGGCCTAAAACCCACCAGATTATCAAGCAAGCAGGGACATACTTAGGAGAACCACTAAGAAGTGGGGACACTGCATTTGTCAGCATGTGTCTGCTGCTGAAGATACCACTTGGTATCTATCACGGATACAGAATCCAAGGAGTACACTGAGCTCCTGGCTGTGCCATCACCTCAGAAATGCCTAATGGCAGATTTGCTTAAAAGGGAGTATACAGCTTAGCAAATGAGTTTATTATATCCACCATGATGCTTTCAGCCACTTAGTATTCTTGAAGCTACAAATTAATGATTTTTCTTTATATCTAAGGAGTGGCTTGATATTGTGTATGGATCAGCTTTCACCCTGATACATAAGATTTAATTAACATTTTCTCCATACATAGGACAAGAAATGGTATCTACTCATGAAATTACCCAACGTTAGACTATTGATCTCTTTGGCAGTGTGATTGCACACTGTTCACCTGATCTTCCCTTGAATTTTAGGAAAGACCGTGTCTTTACTTTCTGTCCAGAATTCCAATGTACGCTGCAGCCCTTGCATGACTGTATATTGCAGTTCAGTGCATAGGCTGTTACGTTTCAGGAGGACAGACAAGTAATGCTTGTGTACTTTGCAGACATTTGGAATGAATGATGTTATGTATATTGATTTATTCTGCATAGTTACGTATAGATCTTGACATAATTATTAGGTGCACACAGGAGTTAGTGTTTACCATGGAAATGGGACTCAATAAATGTTAATTACATCCAGCCTGAGCTCATAACTTACACCATTATGATATTATAATGATGGAAGCATGAATCGGTCCTTCCCAGTGTGGATTTTGCTATTAGAATGAACACCACAGAGAGAGACGCACTAGCCGATTTTAGTGTTGTTGGCACGTTCGATGTTAGTTTTGTAAACTTGTTTCTTTTCTCCTTGGTGGAGTTGTCAGAATTTAAAAGTACTCTGTCACCTTCAAAGGGACTGCACTGCATTTTGCTCAGTAGGCAGATTTTATTGCAGCTTCCAGCATAAATGATAATAAATACAGTTCTGTATTTCCAGTTGCTCTAACAGAACCTTGCTCTCGTTTGAAAAATTCACTCAAGGGTTGTCATGAAAATGTTCCTTGTTGCCATTTGTGATTAACTGACAGTTACTTCAATGTTCCCTATTTTTGCAGCCCCAAACAGTAACACTTTAGATCAGAGGCCTAAATTGCACAGCTCATTGCCACTTGGGTGAGCATTTTAATGCTGACGGTCATCATCCCTCTGAGTTGAAAGGAGTAGTCACACGAGCAAATGGTCTCCAGTACAGAAGTTCTGTACGTATGGCCCATGGCCACGTTAATTGCACAGAAAGAAAAACAGTGAAGGTTTAAGGACAGTTAAATCACCACAATTTTCATCACAATTTTATGCCCTGAATGTTCTGGGGGCCAAGTTGCTTTGTGATCCCGTTTGCTTTTGCTGCCTGTCTGAACTTAATTAGGTAGGACCAAAATGACCTGATGACTCCTCAGCAGCTGCCTGTGTCTCAGCACACTGTGCGGCCATGGGGCACGCAGTGACGCCAGGAGCCTACACAGCAGCTACCAGAGGGCATCTTGGTAGTGACCCAGACTAATTACTCCAAATCCTCTGTCCAAGTCTGTGGCTCAAGGGAGGTGTCCCTGGCCACAGCTTCCAACTGCTCCTGCAGCCGGCCAGCCCCTGGGGCTGAGGCACCCGTGACCACTCAGGGTCTGCAGGCGTTTCACACCCATGCCATCGGCACTGCCACAGCAGTGGGCACAGAGCAGCCCTTGGGGAGCAGTGCAGTGCTCCTGCTGGTCCTCTGGTGCTCACCCAAAGCTGAGTTGGAAAAAAGGACAAGAGGACAGGGCACCGGGCAAACTGGCACCCATCTCTTGGCAGGCGTGTGGCGTGCCCTGAGGCTGCAGCAAGCCCTGCCTGCCCTCCTGGGGCAGCTGAGGCCCACGCACCAAAGCAGGTTGCTCTGTCATCTCTGCAGGCAGTGGCATGGTGCTGGCAGCAGGCTGGAGAGGGCAGGTCGCACAGCAGCTCCATAGGGAGTGAGCAGCAGTGGGGGTGTCCCCGCTTTGTATGGAGGTACAGTGCATGGGCTGCAACGTGCCTGGGAACAGCCATAACTTTTGATGTAGGAACAACACAGCGTTGGTCCAGGGAATAGCATCCAGCTCCTGCTCTGCAAAACCAAGCACTGATTTTTTCTGGCTGGGAGTCAATGGTCCTTGCTGTGTTCCCCACATAGCACAAGCAAAAGTACTCACTCTTCCCCCCACCCCTCACTACAGAAAGACTTACAGCAGTTCAGTTTATTAATATGCAGTTGCAATTTCACTGCTCTTTGATCTCAGCACACAGACTGTGATTTCCCATTTCTCCCCAGGGCTCTGAGGTCCTTACTGTTGTTGCACTTGATGGAGACAGAGGAAAGCCTAACAGTATTTATTACTGCATTGTGAACGGTGAGTAGACTTGTCTTATATGAAATCTGAAGGGCAGTCAAAACTAGATCTGACATTAAATTAGAATGGGATATGCTAGAGTTTAATAAAGCTGAGACAAACTCTCATGAAATAACGTCAAGTACCTCAAACAACTCCAGGGCCCTGTCTACCAGAGAGCAGCCAAGATACGATTCGCTGAGTTTTAGTATCTGCTTCACAGAACTACTCGTGGAGTAGTTAATATTGCTGATTTGTTAGGCATCAGTAGCCTGCTTGTCATTTCAGAAAAAGTAGCGGGAGATGCATTCACTGCTACTAAGCATTTCTATCATTTAATCAGGAGGTGAGAGAATGCATTGGGAGACCCAGACATGGTATTTAGAGGGGTGTTTTTATTAACATTGTGATTAAAGTGGCTAAACGATCAGACTTCCGGTTTCTTGGAAGAATTATATTTACCAGTGAAGAGACACTGGCTGTTCATTGCACTAGAAGAAAGTAGATGTTATCGGAAGATTGATCCTTTTCATCAGCTATTCTGAGGGTGTCTGTTGCACATCTTTTAATAGCATAAATGTGAGACGTAGCTGAATTGATGATTCATTAGCTGGTGAAGTCAACAGCTCCAAGCTACAACTTTAGTTTTGTTTTGTTCTCTCTTCCTCCAAAACAAGACTTCCATGGCAAGTGGTCACCCCAACTCCCAAGGTGTGAGAGATCCCAAAATGTCATAAGAGAAATCTGAGGTGTAGTTGCAGAGCTGTGCAGTAAGTTCTTCATTGTGTTACGTGATCTAAACAGCAAGGTCTAGAGAGGACAGAGGGCGTTGCAATTGAGGTTTTGCCTTGATGTGGGATGGGACCCGTGCTGATATTCCTTCTCCTCAATGCAAGGGAATAGGTAGAAGAGGGTAAAAGGAAGGTAGAAACAATGAGAAAAAAAGTTGCAGCAGAGAATAGATGGAAAATAAGAAAAGGTAAAAAGAAAGGTGGAGAATGAAGAGTAAAAACAAATAAGTGGGATGAAAATATGCTAGACAAGGGACAAATTGAGTAAGGAGAATAAGCGAAAGCAGATGAACGAGGGAAAATGTCAAAGGGAAACAGGATTAATGAGGAAAGATACTAGATTTCTAAAGAAAATAGAGGAGGACCAAAAAGGTGCTATGGGATAAAAAAGGTAAGTGAGTAGGAAAGAGTGGAAAATGAAGATGAAAGGGGATGACAGATAAGTAGCATAAAATATGACTTAATGGAGAGCAGGCTTTCCTCATGCACATCAGCACGGGATTTTGTTAGCATGAAATGGAAAAGAGGGGAAGGGAATATTCTGTTAGTGCATAGAAAGTTTAAGAAATAGAGAACAAAAGATTACAACAAGTTTCTGCCCCTGCATCTCAGACCCTGGCATTACTCGTGACAAGCCGTTATTCCAATACCTGCAGGCTGAGTTGTCAAGGGACAAGAAAATACTAACAGCAAATAAGAAATTATTTACTCTTTATAAGAATTTTTTATCCAAGGAGTGTGGGATAATTTTAGAAAATACTCCAATCCTTTGAACATGATGTACAAAGGAACACACATAATGCTACATACTCTGAGTTACCAATTTCCCTGTGATAACTAGACAATAACATGAAGTATGGTGGCTTGAAACCACTATTGACTTAAGCTGCTTCTCAGTCAGGATGTACTTTCCAGGCCAATGTATCTTAATAATTGACCATTGTATGAGTCAATATCTGTTCAATGTTGTGTCTAGTGTGCTTTAATGAAGTTGCAGTTATTGCAGGTATTAGCAAAACGGGGCACTATCAGATGGTTTAAAAATCAGCACTGGAATTGAGTTAGAGAAAAAGAAAAATGACTGGGCTTTCAGCTCATCATCCTTTATTTCTGAAGGCTAATCTCCTTCATTGTAAGGGTTTTCCTCTCTTTTTCTTTCAATGGTAAGCTCTGCCACAAAGCGTAGGTTGTGGCCAATACCATATGTGAGGTAGCATGCAGGGGTGCCCATAGCCCCTTGGCAGAGCAGGGCAGGGCCCCCTGAGCCGCCGGCTGGTCCCCTCCCTGGACACCAGCCTGCTGTTGGCCATGATGGCCAGATGTGATGAGACGCTGCTGCCTCTCTGCAAGCTGGCATTTGCTTCAGCACAAATTCACCACGTCTCAAGGGATCATGGCCCTGTAACTGATCTTCTGCTCAGATCAATGGAAGTTAGGTCGGGAGCAGAAAGTCAGCCTGCAGCCCTGTCCTGCCTGCGTCAGACTCTACTTCCGTGAAAAAAGCCTGAGTTTTACCCCAGATACTCCCAAATCCCTTTTTGTTCAGGACAGCCTTGCAAGAGGCTGAGAGTTTTTTAACAACTGAATGTCTAAGGCAAGAAGATGCTTCTCCAGAGATGCTGTCTGCAGGAAGAGTGACTATGTTTCTTTCAGACAGATTGTCAGACTTCTCACCTTAGCTGGTATTAGTGAGAGAAATGTTCTTGTTTCTCAGAGACTTAATTATGCATTTGCTAATTAAAATAAGGAATGTCTATTTTTGTCTAAACCAGCATATAAAGAAGACAGAATAATGGAAATGAATACCAAATTTGCATGCCTGGTTGCTGAGGCATGAAGGGAACCTGACCAGGGTGGGAAGAGGAAAGTGAGGGCAGCTGCCCATAGGGACAAAGCTCCACTCAGCCGTTCCTAGGGGAGGAAACCCTTTTCAGCTCTCATCTGTGTTTTCCTCTCACTGTGACAGGCATTGAAATGCTTCATTTTTGAAAAGCAGCTTCAGATCTACTCATAGATCTGAATGTCCATACACATGGACAAAGATATGTTTAATGAAGTGTATGGTTGATTGTTCACGCTTGTTCAGAAAAAGGAAGTGTGGCATGTAACTAGAGCATCTTGGTTTTATTGCAGGAAGTGAAGGTTCATTCAAAATCAGCAACACAACTGGGGCCATTTCTGTTATAAAAAGCCCAAATCAGCTCAAGAAAGAAGTGTATGAACTAAAAGTCCAGGTATGTTCTGTGGCCACTTGAAGACTGTTGGTCTTAAAAGCCATGAGTAGGCATGATTGTCTAAAATAATTTATAGCTGACTTTACCTGTTTTAGAAACTACCTCCTATATTTGAGCAGAGTGCCAGATAGTATAAATGAGAACAAACTGCTTTTGTTCCTTGTGATATTTAGTGTCTCAAATTACTTCTTTCAAATGAAGTAATTTTGTCCTAATTTCATCTCTGAGTCTAGAGAATCAACATCCTTTACAATATGTAGATAACTGTTCTCTATGTTTTCAGATTTTATTGCTAAAATGGGGATTAATGTCTTGTAACCTCTATGTGATGAGATAGGTAACTCTCAAATCTATCATTAGTAATAGGACTGAGGTAGATCATGCAATGTCATATCAGTATCCACTCCTGAAGCATTGATCAGCCACACACAAATATATGCTAACACCTTGATCAGCTAGTGTCAGTATGACAGGCTGCATTATTTTAAGCAGTTTCTGAAGACCAAGAGTATAAAAATGTAGAGTTAAATTGTGAAGACTATATCAGTTTTCTTCAAGCAAATGCATATTACAACCACAAGAGTTTGCCATGGCAAGGACAATATTGTCTAAAGGCAGCTTTGAGGCCTTGCACACTGCCAGAACCAGGGTAGCATCCCCAAGGCACTTGCTGCTAGCGGGCTCAAGCAGCTTGCTAAACCTGGGAGATCATAAAGTTCCTGTTGTCCAAGTTAAACTCAGGCACCATTTCTTCCCCTAACCTCTCTGATTTACTGCGGTCTGCTACCACTTCCCAGAGACAGGATTAGTTAATCACTTGCAAGCTTTTCTGATCTCCTAGTTATATCTGTGCTGACCCAGAGCTCGTACAGGCTACAAAATCTGCCTGAGGAACCCAAAGGGTGTTGTACTACACAGCACAGGTAGTGACAGGCGCCTCAGTTACCAGACCAGCATCTTCAGAGAAATTTAGCAGTTTAGTGCCTTTGGTTTTGAGCCCTTTGAGCAAAAAAGCACGTTAGAGAGAGCTGTTTTGTTACAAAAACACCAGCCACAGTTTCTGTTCTGACAGAAGAAACATCTTAGGTTCAATCCAGTGAATCAGGCTGCATATTGGAATTGTTGAAACCCAGACAGGTTTGATCTTTCAGTTCAGAAAAATGCCAACTAGGTTTGCTTGTCTGTCCAAACAATATCCAGCTTAAATTAAGCTTATCTAGACAGTAAAGCAGAATTGCAAATCAGAGACTAAATCTCAAAAAGAAAAAAAAAAAGTGTGTCATTTTTCTTTTTCAAATATTGGCCTAAATACCGCAAGTACAGTTTTTCTCTCAGAGTTTTCAAGGCTGCAGTCCTTGCATGCAATGTGAAAATCAACTACGTGTGGGTACCACAGCAAATTTAAAGATTGTCTTCCTTTTATATTCTGTCAACACTTTAGGCAAGCCATTATCCTGCCTCTATTAGATTATCTGTCTTTAGAGAACTATTTTCACCTGGGGTGAGGTGCTAAGCTCAGAAAATGAGGAGGAGAATTTTTTCACTGGGGCTTTGTTGGGACTGGTTTATTACCATAATCTTCTAATCATCATAAACTTCAGTGTGAAAGGGACTGAGAATTCTAGAGAAATATAAAGCTGTGAAACTTTGTACAAGTTAGTGTGTTAGGGTGATTTGTACATGCAGAGCAATACCTGAACATGGAACTGAGGAAAGAGAGTATACCTTCATCATTCTTCTCTCTCTCTTGCCTGCCACAGGCATCAGAAGTCAGTCAGGAAGGTGATGTCTCAGTGGATGCTTTTGCCGTGGTGACTATACGGGTGGTCGACCTCAACAACCATCCACCAACGTTCTATGGAGAAAATGGTCCCCAGAACAGATTTGAACTGACCATGTATGAGCATCCCCCAGAAGGTGAAATCTTGAGGGGATTGAAGATTACAGTCAATGATTCAGATCAGGTAAGTGGAAACTATGTGGACTTTCAGTTTTCCTGCCCTATTTTCCCAAAGACTAGAAAGAGCTGTCAGATGGGGAAATGTCATTTTAGGAACTCAACTATTTCACCTGCATTGCCCAAAAGCCTAGGGCAGGCAAAGTAGTTGTAGGGTCCATTACCACAGAATGTTTGGACCCAGAAGTATACTTAGTCTGCCGTATACTGTTATGTCGATGAGAAGGGTGGTCCTAAAGCTGCAGCCCAGTTCTTGTGGTGACTAAAGTTGAAGAGTCCTTATGAAGTTCCCCTGACTACTGGTTACATTCAGTTGTTGCCAGTGTAATGTCCGAGAATGTACTCACTTTGGAGATTTACTTAGAGCTTCCAGTCACTTTAGTAACTTCAAGTGCAATTGCTGTCTGTATCTTCTCAGGCCCTGCTGGAAACAATACAGTCTGTACCCTTACACTGATTTTATTACAATATATTGTCCCTCTGGCCCTTACGTTACAGCCAGAGTCTGCAGCGCATGCTTTGATAAATCATTCCCACTGGAGTGATATTTTTAGGTAATCTTAAAAATTATGCTAGAGCCAAACTAACTCTAACGAGATAAAGGAAAAGGAAAGAAGACTCCATCCATCTCAACCTGCTATCTAACTGACCTGTGATGCCCGTAGATACTATGGTGATGGTTGCTATAGGGATCCCTAAGCTAAATACTGTATGAATGGCATCCATCTGAGTTAGCCTGAGGTTAGGTAGTGACAAGAGAAAAGCTTAATGCATCTGAGAACTGTATTACTATTGGAAAGAGTGCTCTTATATAACTGTGCTCAGTATTATGCTGTTTTGACTGTATCGTACTCTGTCAAACCCACTAGCTCCTTCCCCCTCCCTGCTGCTGCTCTGCAGCAAGCAGATAAATGACTGCTTTCAAAGCAGTGCTACCGCTATCCTGCTATTGTCACGAGGGATGTTGCTGCAGAAGGAAAGGAACAAAACCCATCTCTTCTATTTAGAGACAAAATATATATGTATCATATGTAGGCTGACAAAATATTCAGGCTGCAAGTTAGGCTACAAAATAAGCAGAAAACATTGCTAAATACACTGTATAGATTTCTCAAGAAGCTTCCTAGTACAGTGTAAGACATCACTCTCGGGGGGTTGCGTTGCTTTTCTTTTAAGGCATAGAATGCAATGTTTTCCCTTCCGCACAAGAGGACTATATAGAGAAGAAAATTAAACATATGTCTGTTTCTGTTACAGCCATTAATGACTCTTTCTTTTGGGCGAGTGGATGGTGCAGGCGAGGAGGAGGAAGCTGTGGGCAAGGTCTGTTTTAGGCCTACAGTTTGAAGGAAATGCCATCTTTACTTGCAAGAACATTATGCAGAAATTTCTTCCCCAGCTCTCCTCATCTGACAGACACAGCTTAGGGCTCAGTGCTGCTGTTCCTTCAGTCAGTCCTGCGTCCCGTGGCTGTCTGCTTGGAGATATGCAGCAGCATGGCTTGCTCCGAGCAGATCTGGGTTCAGCGGACATCACTGTCAGAAATCACTCAGCCATTGGAGGGAGGCAGTTCTCTCCCTGCCAATGCCACCGTCCCTCCAGTCATGTACAGTCCCAAGTGCAGAGGACTTTGTATAGTCAGGCGGTCCACTTTCCCCATCAGCACTATTTTCCATAGTCCAGCAGCTCTGGCTTTGTGTGTTTGGCTTTACTACCCGGCAAAAGAGAGCCTGTTGTCATCGCTGTAGCTGGGGGGGGTTGTATGACCAAACAACGCAGACCACTGAGTTTGGATCCAAGATCGTTCTGGTTCCCTTGGGGGACTACTGACAAATACTTTTCCTCTTGACGTGAGCTAGGGTTGCAGCAAGAACTGCTCATAACAAGTCCTCCAGAGATAAAGCTGAAAGTAGAGTTACCCTGTATGAAAGTTGTTAGAAATTCTTCATCTCAAGATTCATGCTAGGGGGAGAACATGGCACCAGCTAGGCAGTGAATCTGGCTGGTTGTCACAGTGTAACTGTGACACTGTTTGAGAAATTGATGAACTTGGAGAGCTGGTTAAATGGGCTCAGCTCATTTTCACCCCTCCCTGGTAAGGCAGGAATATGAGAATCCCCATTTCATCTTTTTTCTTCCATGCTCCAGTTTGATTTAAAAGAATTGGTCTGTCCATCTGGCTCTGGCTCACTCTTCCCAACTTGCACACAAGTGGTGGTAGCCTTCTAGATATTGCTGCTTCCCATGTCCTCTCTGGCCAGAAGATTTATCTATATTATGGGATTTGGCTTCTCGCTTCAGCAGCATTTCATCCTGCACGAGTGGAGCTCCTCTCTCCTCCCAAGTGCATCAACTTCCAAAAGGTTTAGTGGCTGTAACTCTGGGCAAGCTTAACCCAGTCAGTGCAAACCGTGCAGTACCACCTCTGTTTGGAAATTGCATATCTTTGTGGCTCTGCATCATCATCCCAGGCTGTGAGCTCTTAGGGCACAGGCTGGGTTTTTGAGGGGTCCGTTGTCCTGACTCAGGCAGTTCAATTGTCTTTCCTTGGCAGGAACCAGGAGGAGGCAGGACTTGCCTGCCAATGTGCATGTGGTGTCATCTCTGTCACTGCACTAGCTGACAGTGTGTGGCGCGAAGCCCGGGGCTGCTTGCCACAAGAGTCCCTCTCTTAGCCAGTCCTGCTGCAGGACTTTTCCATTACGACTGAAAGAATTACCAAGCTTGTCAATCTATTTTAGGAAAAGCTGTGTCTGTCTTGTGACCAGGGCTGGAGGGATTATATAACTAAGCTTCTTAGCAGTCTCTTGCCCAGGGGATGGAGAGCAGAGGGCTCTAAGCAGTAAGACTCATTCTAATGTTATACAGTGTGAAGAAACAGCCAATCTAGGCTGTAAGAAATGCATCGTTCACTGAAAACAATGCTGTATCTGCTTTTATTCACAGGGAGCCAATGCTAAATTCAACCTCCGTCTTGTTGGACCTGGTGGCATCTTCCGAGTGGTTCCCCAAACAGTCCTGAATGAGGCTCAGGTTACAATAATAGTGGAAAATTCTGCTGCTATTGACTATGAAAAATTCAAGGTGTTAACCTTCAAGGTACTTCTGCTTTCCGGGTCCTCTCTGCCTGTGTATATGATATGTGATGATGGCTTATGTATCTGATGGGATTTAGCTTCTTAATCCACCTGAAGCCATCTGATGCATTGTCAGTGACATTATGTTCCATGTAAGGGAAACTTATTTCTGTCCCTGGTTCATCAACTTCCAAAGGTTTAATGGATGCATCTGTGGACTAATTTAGTCCAGTCAGTGCAAAATGTTGACGATTATCTCTCTGTGGAAACTGCACATGTTGGTGGCTCTGAGTCATTCTAGACTGAACCCTAAGGGTGTTATTTCTGCTCTTACAATGATAAATTCACAGGATGAAATCCTAATTTCTCTGGAGCCAGAACTTTACCTGCTTAGTCCTAAGTAATTTGGTTCATGATCATGCTTTTGAATGTTGGAAGACTGAAGACCCCAGCTGACTGAAAGATAATTTCCCAAAATTGCTCACTGCCTTTGTCAGAGTGTGTCTATCTATATGGCCTTTTGCAGACTGATCTGAGGCTATCTCACCCGTGCTCCAAGCCAGCCATACGAGAACCAGCTTTCATCCAAAAGCTGGACCCTTGCATTATCACCTTCCCTGTTGGATTCATTGGCTCATCAACAAGATAATTAAGTAGTCTGGTTTTGTGACAGCTGCCTCTGAACATGAGTATAGATGGTTCAGTTCTGACTGCAAAAAATGGTGTAGACAATCCCTATAATCATTAAAAAAAAAATGCCAAAACTATCTAGCTGAGTATTAACATATGCTAGTTTTGATTTTGTACAGGAAGTGGTGTTTTTAGCACAATCCAGAAACCAACATCCTGGATTTTGTTCTCACCCTTGCTACATGGTTTGCTTTGTGTCCTTAGCAAGTCATTTCACTGCAGCATGCTTCATGTCTCCTCTTGTAATGTTCCTTAGTCATTTTGAGCTTCATAGGTTATAGATGCTACAAAAATATGAGGCATCATTACTGTATTAAAATGGAAGATTCTGAAAGGGCTAGAAAGTGCTACCGAAACTAATTATAATAAGCACACATTTATTCAGGTTAAACTACCAAAAGACCAGTAAAGAAGTTACACATGGCCTCCTCATGAATACTAATAGAAATCAAAGTAGTTAATGTGATTGCCATGAACACTGAAAGAACTAATTACCAGGAAAAAGGATATATATTTTTTTAGCTTAAGCAGTTATTCACTTTTTTGAGGGATGAAATTATTTCTACTAGAGAAAGACCATAAGGCTTTGCTAAAAATGCAGAGCTTTTGTCTAGATTCCAAATGAAGAAGGTGCAGCTGGATGATATGGTAGTAATATATGACAGCAAATACTTTATAAAGACCTCATTGCTGTCTCCATTTCCCTGAAAAGTTCAAATCACTCCCAACCTAGTTTTAGTTGCCAATGTAGTCATTCTGGTTAGAATTTTGGATGAAATATATTCTTATTTCTATTTAACATGTATCCCACAGTAGCTTTGAGAAGCTATTTTCAGGGGTTTTTCTCTGTAAACAGTGATCCCTCTCCTCTGGTTTGTTATTGAACAGTAAAATGCCAGAGAATAATTAAAGCTAATTTGACTGGAAGGTGCACTGAAAAACTACCTGAAGCAAAGGCTACTAGAGAAAATATATCTTCTGTTTAGGGCCGGCTCTTAAATGCAGTTGGTAGTCAGGACCTCCTTCATTTTCAGCTGTCCAAGAGCTGGAGTGGGTTTCCCAAGGTATGGCAGCTGCAGTATTTGTACTTCTCCAGCCTGGCCTCTTAGATCTCAAGATCTAAGGTGGCCAGATGTTGCTGTCCCACCTTGTCACAGGCTGACATGCTCTGGGGACCAAACCTCCTGCCTCCGCCTCCTTCAGCTTAGAGTACATCCTGCCTTGACAAGAGCCTGTACCTACCCCTCGCATTCTGCAGACACTCGCATCTCCTGCAGAACGGGACCAGATCAGGCTGTAATTATCTTCAGTTGCCAAAATCAAACTCTATTTTAAAAATTTACCTGCCACTTTTAAGATTATATCTCAGTTTGCTCTTCTGGCACCTGTATTAATTGTTGATATGTAGTCCTGTGAAGTAGTAGTTTTATGCTATTTTTTTCTCTCTCTGCATAAAACAAACAATACAGCTCTGCATAAGACATTGCAGGCAAGTAAACTGACAAAAATCCCTCCCTGAAGGAAGATGTTGTCAGCATGTTGACATAGCTGGACTACAGCTGCTAAAAGGAGAGGGAATAAAAAATGAATGTAGAAAACCAAGTAAAAATACTAAGCCCTCATAAGGTATTCTAAGATGGGCTGATTCCAGCAGCAAAGATTATTTCACTGCAGATGTAATTTAGTTATAGCTCCACGTGCATGATAAGCAATAAGATTTTATCTCTGTGCTGCTTTAGGAGCTGAGATTGCTCATGAGCAGGTTTTTGCTGATGTTTGTATGACTGTCCCTTCAAAAATTTCTTTTGCTGTAACACCCACCATCTGAGACTGCCAAACACAAAAGTTAGCAGAAACGCAGTGATCAAACTCCCCTTTTTGAGCGGATGTGTCCTATAGTAATTACAAGCAATCCTTCGAGATTAATTTCTTCAAGAACCCTTTCACTGTTTATTTCCAACCATTATAAATGTTCACACAGTAGGAACAGCTCGAGGAGATGATACTCAGATAGCCTTTTCCCTGTCTACTTAAACTGCTCCCCACCCTCCCTAGGCCCTGTCACCTCTAGGTGATGCAAACTTCTCCGAGTCTAGCAGAGCTAGCGTGTGCCCCACAGACAGCCAGCGGTGCCACCGCTGGTGTGCATCACGGGCCACCTGCCCCACGGGGACCTGTGACATGGTGGGAGAGAGGCTGAGCACCCAGCGAGCAGCACAATCCTCATCTCAGTGAGGTGCTGCACCAACGGAGCAGGAGATGCTGTGGCAGCCCTGCTCCACCTTCCAAAGCTCAAAGCTCACTTAGGCATTCACCTGCTTTGAGGGAGCTCCTGGCACATATGTCTACTGGGAATTAAAACCCATGCAGCTAGATTTTTCAGTTGAGCCTCTCATATCTCAGTTAAATATCCTGCTCACTACTCTATTACTGGTGTGCTGTCCTCAGTAGGTTTCTAGAGCCCTCCTGCTTTGAGTTAACTAGGTCTCTGCCCACACATGAAAACCGAATGGTTGACCATTGGTCATTGTGTTAGTCAGTTGGGTTCAGCCCCTACAGAGCCCAAGACTGATGTCCTAGTGCTGATTCTGTGTGATGCAGCCACCCGTCAGGGACCAGACGCCTGGGCCGGAGGCTGCGAAGGGCTCGGTGTCTCTCAGTACCCGTTGCTGAAACGGCTCTTTCTTGCTCAGTCGCACACCACCTGAGCAATAGGCTTGCTGCTCTACCAGCTCAGGCTTCCTACTGACATTCCCCTAATCTACTGAGGAGCAAACAGAGACACAGTAGAAACACTGCTGCTATTTTGTGCTAGAATAAGAATAAGAGAGAAAACGTTTGGTGCTAAGTAGCTGAAGTCCTGTGAAAAAGTGCTTGTCTGAGGCTTTGGAGGTGACTCACCAAATACTTGCTCAGGTCTGTTCCCAAGCAGGGATCTGAGAGCTCCCTGCTGCCTACTGAGCACTGCCACGTGCCAGACGCCTGGGTTATCCCTTTCCTTCTCTGTGGTGGCTGCTCTTCCCTGCATCAATTAGCTGTGCATTAAGGGGCAATGTGAGAAACCAACTTGCTAACCCACCAGTGCCATCCCTCAGCTGAGGGATGAGATAGGCATGTACTAGTGTTAAGCTCTGCTGACAGCCAGCCAGAACATCTATGCTGCTGGCTTCTCCCCATCCCTGGTCTTGCTGTATGTGGTTGCCTGCCCTTTCAGCTGAGCAGAGTTATGAGAATGTGTGATGCCAGAGCTCCCTGTTCATCCTCAGAGACAGTGAGGCAATTCAAAAGTCCTGGCGGGTATCTGATAAAGTCCTAATCAGCATGAGGCAGCGAGGGTAGAGTCCCAGGAAGCCTGGTGGTAGGAGTTCTCACAAACTTTGTGAAATGGGATTCTGCTGTACATGCCTGATCCCTGACCGTCCTGCATTTGGGGTGGGGATACCGCTGCTTCCAAACATCCCAGGGCACCGGTTCTCTCATCTCTTTACCCTGTTTGGTGCAGTTTATTGCCCTGACTTCTTTCCTGATGAAGCATTTATGCTTCCTCTGCAAAGGATCATGATTCAATTTACGTGATTATTCAAAATTATTCAGTGCTTACGTTTCCCTAAGTTCTAGGAGCTGCCCAGGGATGGGTGTTTGCTTGCTTCTGTTATGGCTTTTCGAGCTGTGTTGGTTAGTTATGACCAATCACTCCTGTCATGTGAAGTCTAATATGTATAAACAGGTTTGAAGTCCTCTTTCCACAGCTTGATTGCCCATTGCAAGCATGTACAAACAAGCCTAGGCTGCACACTGACCTAGCTCATCATCTCCCTGGTTTTGAGCTGTCTAATCCAACCAGGCTAAAATGCACCAATGTGCCCTGGGTAGTGGACAGAAGCTCCTTTAAGAAGTAATAATAGCTGATTTGTAGTAATTTCCTGGTTTTCTCTTCCTAGCTTCTTGCAATAGAGGTGAACACACCGGAGAAATTCAGCTCAACAGCTGACGTAGTGATACACTTGCTGGATACCAATGACAATGTCCCGAAGTTCTCCTCCGACTACTACATTGCCAGGATCCCTGAGAACTCCCCAGGGGGCTCAAACGTAGTTGCTGTTACAGTAAGTTTCATTCATCTCTTAAGAAATGCTCTCTTTTCTAGGTGTCTGTGGAGATGGTTCAAGTACGTTAAAAATAGTGGACAGTGGCAAGTAGCAAATCTCACTTGCCATTCAGCTTCCAGACTGACCTCCAGTTCCTTTCCAGAGTCAACAAAAAAAACCCACTTCTGAAAAAATAAAGTTTTCACAGAATCACAGAATGGCAGGGCTTGGAAGGGACCTCTGGAGATCAGCTAGTCCAACCCCCCTGCCAGAGCAGGGTCACCTAGAGCAGGCTGCACAGGGCTGCGTCCAGGCGGGTTTTGAATGTCTCCAGAGAAGGAGACTCCACAACCTCCCTGGGCAGCCTGTGCCAGGGCTCTGTCACCCTCAAACACGTTTTAGGCAAACATGTTTCAGAACAACAAATTTACTTTGGTTTTTAATTAAAGGCCATCTGCTTTTAAGACAAATCACATGGTCTGCAAGTACTAAGAAAGCCCCAGTCAAATCAGTGTCCAGCAGGAAGATTCAGTTATGACTAAGTGGAATTGGATTTACTGGATTTGCTTGCTTAAGTACAAGTAAAAAGAAAACAAGATGGCCGCTTAGTAGGTATTAGTCTCCTCCTCCTAGGAGGAATCTGGCTGCTAAATGCGTAATTAAACAGTTAATGAAGGCAAGAATGTAACATTAAAATGCTTAGAGCTGGGAAAGAAAGATCCCTATGTAAGTATCTTCTCACAGTGGGAAAAATACGCCTATAGATTTTCCAGTATCTCACATTTTCATAGAAAGAAAGTCAGGGTATTACATGGGCCCAATGTGCTGGAGAAGCATTTCCAGCCATTTGTGTGAGCTGTATCTCTTTAATGCAGCTGCTAGGACTGGAAACAGATCTCGTGCTGCAAAGCGGAGAAAGCTCCTGGCTGTGTGGGGCTCGGTGGGTGATGCAAGTCACATTGCAGAGGCCTCACAGGTAAGGATGATGGAGGCAGGTTGCCAGAGATCTCCAGCACAGGCTGGCTGCAAGTAAGAAAGAAAATTAAATAATCAGAATAATAAAGTGCTGAAGGCAAATTTTAGGGATGGAAGAATGAAAGAAGTGGAACATAAGCAATACAGAAAATATTATTAGAGGAAACTAATATGAAAGCTGTAGAAAACAGAGACTCCCAAATATCACTGTCTTTGCAGCAAGAGGAATAAAAAAATCTAGGAGGTGGACAGCAAAAAAAGAAACTTAAAAAAAGTTTGCAAAAGCGACAAAATTAGCCATTCTGAGCCAAGGTGCACAGGACAGCGTAGCCAAGGAGTCCGTGTAAAACTTACTGTCATGTGCTGTCAACTCAGTGCTTGACCCAGATTCACAAATATATTTGACAAACTGAGATACTCCAAGTACTCAGGATGGCAATTCTGGCAGAAGTCCCAGGTGTGCAAATGGCATAGGAAAAGTCAGGCAGTCCTAAAGTAGACTGCAGTCAAAATTAGGGGGTGAGAGAATCTGACAAGCTCAAGTCGAAGAACTAAAAAACACCTATCAGCAGGGCTGCAGGTGTGTTATGTTAACCATGCAGGAAGCAAAGACATTGTTCCAGTTTTCAAATATTTAAACAGGAAGATGAATGAACCAACCACTACTGCCAAGAATTTTGATGGCCAGATACAAGGGTATAATATAACACCTCCTCAGAGCTATCAGAGAAGCAGGAGCTTATGGAAACAGCTGTTACCAAATCAATAGCTTTCCTAATCCTGAGCTAAGAAAGGAAGCCAACAAGAGTCTGAAACAAAGATATCATCTGGTGTAGTGTCTGCATTACTAAAAGTCACACAGGCACAAGAGTGATTAAAATACAAACAAAGCTGAAATGTTGTGTATAGATTGAAACATTTGTTATGCATTACTTTAAATTGAATCAATTAAACAAGCAGAGGCTTAAAAAATACTCTATATAAAGTAAATAATTTTGTCTAGGGAATATAAATTAATATTTAACTGATAATTAGGAAGGCTAGAGAGTGGGCAGTTTGTTGGTGTCATTGGGATTAGCTTCATCTCTTTTAAAGGAAGGATGTGTTAAATGTCAATAGATGGAGCCATCTAGTGGCTTTCTCCCTGCTAGAGCCTCTCAGCACCAGCCGGGCCAGGAGACAGGCGGCATCTTAACAGCTTCCTTGGGACACCCGGTGACATTTCCTCGTGTTAGATTTTGCAGTTTTCTAGGTGCGCATTTGTTTATGTGATTTCCCCCTAAAAATGTGATGGCAAAAAGAGGGGAAAGCATTTGTGTTTTTACATAGCCCGTTGTTAAAAGAAAAATGAAACATTTCTTTTTGCAATTTACTAAAGGATGACTCTCTTATTTTCTTTCCTTAAGGCTACAGATCCAGATTCAGGACTTTGGGGAGAAGTCAAGTACTCTATCTATGGAACAGGAGCAGATCTGTAAGTTAAAAAAATACAAAACTACATAACCTCTAAGCAGAGTTTTAAAAGAAGTAAGGGAAAAAAAAAAAAAAAGAACAGGCTCATTCTTGACCTGCTCATTCCCAAGGACATTTATGCCATGTTCTTTGTGAGTTCTGTGAAAACAACGGAAAAACTAGTTTGATCATTAAACATCTGCTTCACAAACCCATGGAATTTTACCCACAAGCCCCCAAAGAGACATAAGGCAGCTGGAGTACCAATACACAGGATCTGTTCAATCACCATTTGAAAAATGCTTGTAAGAGAAGGTTTTGGTCTAGTTGTTGTGAAAAGTCATTTCTGGAGGCAAAAAAAAACAATCCCTTGTTCTTTCCGTTTCCCCTTCCCCTTCCATATAGCTGTATAAATAGTTCAGTTTCAACTCTTGTCAAAATAAATCAAAGACAACAAGACTTTCAAGAATATAAACTTTAGCTTTGGAGGCCAGCTGCATTGGGTGTTCAAAGCATTTTATATATTTAAACCTCATAGTCCTCCATCAGGGAAGAAGGGAATCTGATGCTTACTTGATTTTGTAATGAAGCCTAGCTCCCTCTCCCTGTCTTTGGGGACAGTGCTGGGGTAAGAACATCCTGAAACACTGGTTTCTCCCACACTGCTTCCATCCCAGCCGTTGCCCTGGCCCGTTGATTGAGGCTCCCAGCCATGGCTAGCATCACTGGCCATCACAGATATAGCTGCTGGAACCTGCAGCTCCTGCTGGACATGGTGGGGCTGCAGGGCAGAATATTGGAAATGAATGAGCTTTTCAGGCACTCATCCCCAGAATCCGTTTTTTTCTGTACATTATCCACTTGGAGTTAAAGCTGAACACTTCTTGTTAAGGTCAAAGCCATTTAGGAGGCACAATCAAAGTCCAAAATCCAAGATGTTAAGGGTGAACCTCTTCTGTAGTCAGAAGGATACACATATGGGAGCATTTCCAGGATGGATTACTTTGAGCTCTTCACTAAGTCCTTAAGCTAGCTGCTAACTGCATAGAGGCACGCAGGCAAAGGTCGTGTCGTGCAGGCAGACCTCTTAGGTTTAAAATGTAGCAGCTGGTGCAAAGAAGCTTGTGAAGGTTGTTGACAAAGGATTTAGAAAAAACTGTGAGTGCAACTTTATTCTGATTGGAGTTCAGATGGGGATGTTCAGACTCACTGTTGTTATGCTGTTGAATGAGGAAATTAAGATGTGAAGACTTTTTTTTTCCTTTTTAAGTATGATATTTTTTTCTTTTCCTTGTGCCAGAATGGCATGGCTCTGCAAGGCTGGATTGATTTCCTAGCTCTGGGACCTCCAGATCTGCTGAGCACACAGTTTGACGCAGATTTGAGAATTTCAATTAGAGGCATGATTTTTTTCCGTCTCAGGGGTTACATCAGTGGATATGCAGTTGTGCTGGCAGAAAAATGAGTTGTACTGGAGTAAGAGGAGTAGTGTAAACTGTTGATGATAAAACCATTATGCTGGTAATCCTACATCCAAGCTGCCAGTGGGAGTGGGATGCACTGCTGTAGTCTCTTCACATCTCAGTGCTTCTATTCTTCTACTAAAATGGGGGTGATGACAGTCCTCTCTGCATGGTTAGGCTGGGTTGGGTGCTAAGGAGGCACTCAGCACAGACGCTGTCTCCTACCAAGAGTTTGCACAGCTCTTTCCACCTCCAGGTCTTGGCTTTCATCAAGACTTGTATTTGTATTTAACAGGGTAATGAAAACAATTGAAGATACTGGATTATTAAGTGCCCCTTTTATAATCACTCTCAATTGCGCTCACAGTTGGAATACAGAAAATATTTTGCTATCCTGTACATTAATTAAAGGGTATATAAAACCTTTCGTCTGTTAAAAGCCCTACTGCTTGGAGCCTACGCTGGCAGTCCATTTTAAAAAAGACACTGGGTTGGTATCTTCTTTATAAATCCAAGGTTTTGGCTGACACTTTTGACAGTGTCTCAGTAATTACAAATGTGTAGAACTGAACTCGCTATAGATAAATCTGAACACCCACTCCACCCCAGTGCCAGTCTATGGAAAAGTGATTATTTTTGGAGGAGATAATTTGCCCTGCACTTTGGGGGATTTGAGAGCAGCCATTTTTCTTACCCATTCTGAGAAGCAAAGAGCTTAAATATGTTATGCAGCATGCTTCCCTTAGCTATTGAGGTGATATCAATCAATCTTAATTTATGCAGGACATGATCTAATACATTGTACTTATAAACTGAAAAAAAATAGGCAGTTCCTTAATGTTTTAACACAAAGAAATCACTCTAGGAGAAGGCCAACACACTGAGCATTTATTGAGGACAAAGGCTTTAACAGAAAATGCAGCTAAAATGGCTAATGCACAACAGATAGAAAAACACTAGACACTGATAGTTCTCTGGTTTTCAAGCCTAAAGGAACTAGCCAAAAATAGGTAGAATGAATGATTTGGAAACATCAGCCAGGCAGGAGTTAGGTGAAGAGTACCAATCTTTGGGCACAGCATTTCAGTGTTTAGAGCCCACCTTTTCCCCAGGCTGTAAACCCACACTGAGTGACCAAAAAACCCCGTGCTTCTTTTCCAGGTTCCTAATCCACCCGTCAACAGGTATAATTTACACTCAGCCCTGGGCTGTATTAGATGCTGAAGTGAACTCAAAGTATAATTTCTATGTGAAGGCAGAGGACACAGATGGGAAATACAGCTTGGCTGAAGTGTTCATCACTGTGCTAGATGTCAATGACCACTCTCCAGAGTTCAATGAAAACATCCAGGAAAAGACGATGATCATTGGATCACCGGTGAAGATAGAGGTGAGAGACGACACAGTGTGTCACAAAGCAGAGTGCTTTGGAAAAGCCCCAGCTCTGCTGTTTATTGCTCAGGGATCATGATGAATGCCTGAAAGCTGGCTTTTCCTGGGGCTTTATTTTGCACATCCATTTGTATGTAACAAACAGATTAAAGCGTGGAATGATAGTATTTACAGACTGCTGAGAAGGAGAAATAAGTTCTATAGGCAAAAGATAAAGTTCTGTCGCACTATTTGAACCATCAGCTGGTGGAGGATCCTGAATTATACAGTGATCATAAGAAGCCCAAATAAGATGAGTGAATGAAAGGACAGGGGTTTGAGTACTTAACCCTCCTGCCATGCCTTTGTGCTCAACCACACAACTTCTTTCCCTTCACTTTGCAGAACTGTATTCATTGATCCAGTGTGGAATAGGCGGGAAAAAAAAGCAATAACAATTCACAGGCAAAGGAGCAGAACATCCTGTGTTACACGTATTTGAATGCGTATAATGAGGCCTCATTACACAACACCTAATGTTAGTAGAATAAATACCACAGCACAAAAATTAAGGCAGCTATAGTTTATAGTGTGGAGCTAATCCCATTGTTCTCTATTCACTTCACATTTGTCCCCCACGCTGTGTGAGAAACTCCCCAGCAGTGGATATTTGCATTCTACAGATAGGTTGAGGTTCAGTTTTCCCTCTGATTTTGTTTAATCTCAAATAGAAATCGCTTATACAAAAAGAACTCTAGTCCTGCTGCTTTTCACTAGAAAATCACAAAATCACAGAAAATGTAGCATAGCTGATAGCAGAAAAGGGGAAATTGTTTCCAAGATGAAACAAAAACAGCCCAGTCATCTCACAGCATGAATATTATCAGCAGTGAATGCTCAGAAACTTTTAGAGTTTTGTCTTCAGGCAAAGATACGAACAATAACATCTTCGTTCTTTACACTTCCCCTATCAGGCTATAGATCAAGATGCAGAAGAACCCAACAACATTGTGGATTATTCCATCATGCAAGCAGATCCAGCCAATGTGTTTGATATAGACCAAAGCACTGGGGAAATCAAGCTGAAATCCTATATCCGTTCCCTGGACATCATCCACAACATCACAAAGAACAAAGACTGCATATGGTCAGTGGTGGTGCAGGCCAAAGACCGAGGTTCCCCGTCCTTCAGTACCACGGCGGTTCTGAAAATTGATATCACAGAGGAGGTAAGCAAACGTTTTAGGAAAATCCTTATGTGAGATGATCCTTGAGAGGGACCAAAGAGTAGTCACTGCTTGCTCCATTGCTTCTCCTTTCTTGCTAGCTCTGTTTTGTAGAGTGTTTCTAGAGCCTTGTGGTGAAGCTGGATTCTACAGCCACAAATGTAAAAGACATTTTGATCAGAGAAATTGCAAAGGTACAAAGGTAGGAGCATAATGTGGTTGGGAGATGAGTTTCTTGCATCTGAGCGTTAGAGATAGGTGCAAATTGAAGAATATAGACTCTTGAGAGTAAAGGTAAACCCTGACTGCTAAATTTCTGATTTTTTGTTTTCATTCAGGAGAAAAAACCAATCTTTTTCCCCTACAAAAAGTGAGTGGAAAGTAGCTGGAGCCAGAGCGAAATATATCAGACCAGTTTTGCAAGTCAACATAAGTGACATAGGAAAAGTGAGAAAACTTTCTAGAAATGCTTTAAAGTACATAGAATTTTGGATGTGAGTTTAATAATTGCAGTACTATTAGCAGATGAAACAAGAAAACTGTAAAAGATAGCACACGTAGGCTGAGAGTTTCCTGTTAGTTCAACTTCTACATCAACCAAAGAACAAGCAGCGATTTGTGGTGAGCAGCGCATGCTTGCGTGATTCTTATTTATTGTAACTGCCTTGCAATGCCTTTAAGTAGGTACCAGCAGGGAGGAAATGGGCTTTAAAGTAGATGAGAAACACATCATTAGCCTGACAGTCTCTGGACCACACAGATACTGGGCAAAGATGCAAATCTCTTCCTACAGACAGCAGCTGGCCTTCTCTTTCTTTAGTCAAAATGCACCCACTGCTCTTGTATCTAGTACAATCTCTCTCTCTTTTCTCCATCTCCTCTTATTCCACTGATATTCCTTATCAGGTGCATTTCTATGATACTTCTTGTATACAGTTCAGAGCTTGCTGGAAGTTTAAAGTGTCTGCAGAGAACACTTGTGCTCGTCGGCAAGGTAAACTTAGCCACCATCAGCACAGGAGCAACTCCCATCTCTGTGGTCAGCACCTGCCCCACCAGGACTGCTGGAGGACTCGGGTCTGCCCTAGCAGAGGGGGTGCCTGGCGCCTGTCGGGGCTGGGCAGCCCTGCCGCAGGCTCTGTGGAAGCTGCCGGGCAGTGCTGGGGCTCGGCGTGGGCAGGGCATGCCGCTTCAAGGCTCCACCATGCGGAGCTGGGGGACTGTGCACGGAGGGTCTCTGTGATAAGTCTGGAGAGTTAGCCATTCTTACTAATATAAAGGAAATAAACTGCTTAAAATTTTGATTTCCCATGGAAACCATAAGTTTTGGTGGGTTTTATACAACAAATAAGAATTGCTACCCGCAGCCAACAGTGGGAGTGCCCACCTTCCCTGCCTTGCTTCCAGGCTTCTCACAGGGCGCACATTTCAGGAGTACGTGGCACCGGGCGGCCTCAGGCACTGTCCACACTGTTGGCCCCCAGCATCTACCCTCCAGCTTTCCCTCCCCTCCCAGATGAGTTGGTAACCTCTCTGTTAGCGTGCAGGGCTAAGGTACAGGGCTGAGGGGTGTCAAGGGGAGGGAGGGTGCCCCACACCCCCTGGGGGAGAAGATGTGTCCCTGAACCAACTGATGAAGGACATCTGGAAGGAAAACAAGAGCAGCTGATGCTTTGGGGTAAAGAGTTTCCTGGATTTCCTTCTAGTGCTTGAAGCGACATCAGCACCTGATGAAAGAAGGTGTCTCGTACGAAGTCCCCTCTCTGCTTCCTTTTCTCCCTCTCCAGGGGTACCAATTTGGCACAAAGTGAGGAAACACCCCTCCTGAGTCTAAAGGGGAAGCAGAGAGGGCTGTGAAGACATGGATTCCTCTCAGACACAGTTTTTCCCTTCTTCCTATGCTCTTCTCGATGCCAAGTCCCAACACAGAGCCCGAGATAGCAACAGCATCTTCTTTCTTCACTTGAGTAGGTCTCTTCAGCAGGATCTGCGCTACTAATCTGATGTCACATCCTCCATAAGCTTTCGTACGTTTCTCCATTGCTTCTTCCATTGCTTGCAATGGGTTGGGTTGTTGGTTTTTTTTAATCCAAGAGCATCACATCTCCTTGCAAAAACCACTCTGAAATTTCAGCTTGTATGTGAGTGAGATGCAGTGCCAGGGTACAAAACGCTTGATCACTCCCTTTGTCCCAGAGACAGCACAGTCCCTGCTAACACTTTGTGAAGAAAACAGTCTCTTGGTATAGGGCCATTGCGTACGCACGCACTCGCACACACGCACGCACTCGGAGGCTGTTACAAATGTACATTTCATCCCTCTGTGCTCCAGCTGTACAAAGTCTCTTTTAGTTAGCTGTTTGGTGGGCATTTATGTGTTACTGACTTTGGATAAGGAGGATATTTTTGAATGCATCCTCTAGAGGTTTCCTGCAGTGTTAATCACACCAAGTAATTAAACAGGCATATTTTCTGATTAACATTTACCATTGCAATTAGCGCAAGGCTGTGCCCTTCGAGATAGATGCCTTGTGGCTAAGTTCAGCGGTATTGTGCATCAAAAGGACCTTTAGCTCTTGGAATAATACAGTGATAAAAAATTCCAGAGGCCTTTTAATTTAACTGAGTCTAGTTTTATGGAAATTGGTATTGAGTGGCATCTGTCAATCTCCTATCCTTTCTCAACAGAGTAAGAAACATATGCTGAAAAAGCCACTCTTTTTTCACCCTTATGTCTCACTCAAAAATCTATTCCTGCTGCCCGAGGGTTTCACGAAAAGCTGATTCCCGCTCCTGATCCTGAAGGTTGGCCTGATGGGGAGATCCCTCTGCCTCTTCATGACTGCACTGAGGTTCTGCAAGCATATGGGGGTGTTTATTTACACCTCTTCATGCACTGAGGCTTAAGTCCACATTTAGACAGCATAATCTGTGGTTCTTAATAGCTTTGGCCACTCATTTAGACTTCTAAATATAGCTGGTGAGTCTCAGTTTTAGATTCCCCTAATGGAAAGGTTCAACAAATACATTCTGTCAATTAATGTGGATATCTCCTCCTCTCTCATACTAACTCTGCAACCATGGGAACTGTGGTTGCTGATGGCACTAAACATCCTTTGCCACATTTGCAGGGCAGTTAGCCTCTTCTTTCCACCGTTACATGGACCTTGAAAAAAATCATTCAGAGAAGGTTGGTTGGATTTGAGAAGTCTTGCCCCGTGCTCGTGTTTGTATTGCAAAGTGATGTAAATGCAGCCTTCATATATGGTGATAGCACTGCTCTTTGGGATAAGCACTGGAGGGGGCAGCTTGTGTTCTACCTCGGATCAGGAGTTACTTCTGAAGCAAATCTCCTGATCATCCCCACATACTGTGGGATGGCTCATGTCTCAGATAGCTCCAAGCACACAAAGTGGACTTCTTTCAGATGAAAATGTGTTTGGGGAGCACACCTAGTGTGCTTTGGCGCTAGCAGGCAGTCCGCCCCTGCAGCCAGGCAGGAGCAATGTGGAGCAAAACCCCAGAAATGCTGAATATGTGGAAGTGGGCTCTCAGAACCAGCTGGTTCATTGTACAGATCCACTTGCTCAAGTCGACACAGCCCGAGTTGTCTGTAATCTGCAGATAGCTTGGGCTCTTAACAGCTTCGCCTGCTTACTTAGGCATCTAAATATAGCTGGTGAGCCTTAGCTGGACAGGTGGTAGTTGAACAGCTCAACCACACACTCCTGTTGGGTCCAGCTTCTGGATACTCTGCCCACTTGTTCAGCTCACTGCAACCCATGCCCTATGAAAGGCTCTGGAGAAGCTGCCAGGAGGTGTGGATGTCTGCACACTGCAAGCTGTTGTGGCAGGACAGAGAAAAACAAAGGAAATAAGTCACCGTTTCAGCAGCAGAGAGACACGGGCATCCTCTTTGGTAAACTCAGGTTTTTGAGAAGGAAGCCACTGTGGAGGAAGGATGGCAAGAATAAGCGCCACCTATCTACACTGAAACTGCACAGTGCTGAGCCTTACAAAACCGGCACCAAAGGCATGTGTCAGCGTTAGAGCCCCTTAAAAGCTGGCGAATCCCAGTGACGGCTGGACACTTCAGCACCCTGTGGGACTTCGGCTGAGGAGCTTCTCTGCAGGAGACAGACAGTCACAAGGGTTCTGCAAGGGACCACACATGCCCGTTAAATAAAAAAATAAGCGATGACATCTTTTAATCCAAACAGTTGCTTTAATCTTTTTAATTGTATTCTTGTCCCAGGTTTGGACTTCTCCTTTCTTGAAGCTGATACAAACAACTTAGCTACTTCCAATCTTCAGCCACGGTTCTGTTACCCTCTAATTGTCCCCAACCTTCCTCTGGGCCAGTGCTCATTATAACTGTGAAGTCACAGCAACAAAACATCAGAGCATTATGTGAGCAGTGATATTTTAACTCCTTTGATGGCTATTGAGAAAGAGAGTGTTTCTTCCAGGTTTTGGCCCACAGAGATATGACAGCGCTTCCCATACCAGCTTTCTTTTCATTGTGTATCTGCTTTTGGTTTATGAGTACAAGAAAAATCAGTAATCTTCGAAATGCTGCATGCCTCTTAGGAAAAAACAACAGCTAAATAAATTACAAAGCAGCTCTATTTGTTGACCCAGTTCTGAGGCACTGTTGGTAATCGATACAATGACTTGAAGGTGTTTTGAATGTGCAGGTTAGTGCTCAGAGCCAAAGTGCTTCAACTTAGTGTCCAAATGCTCCCAGGCTTTCACTGTCAGAGGGTGCTCAGACCTGGTCGGTGTGTTAACTGACAGGACCACAGTGATGACACAGACAAGATTGCAAAGTTCTTTGGTGACAAATGCACTTACATAAGCCTCTCTGCGGGCTGGCTAAGATGATGCTGTTCCAGGCTGGTTTTGGAAGTTATCCTATTTATCCCGTGAGTGTCGTGGCCATGACAAACAGAAATTCTCCCACTGTATGCTTACAAAATGCTTTATGTTTTTATGCAGACGTTGCAGAAGAATTGTTATCCAAGGCTGATTCTAGGCAAGAATCAGTACAGGCCCAGTAACTAGAATATAGGCTGAACCAGCTAACAATTAATGGTTTTAGTTATGGTATTAATCACCTCTTCATAACTGGAAGCTCTGAACAGGCACTAAACTTGGTGAGACAAGGGGGAGTTGAATGAAGCCAAGTTCTGAAACTCCCCATACGATTTCCATCAGTTCTTACCCCTGCAACTGTTGCACACTGGCAACATAGACACGTACTTCTGTCTAATCCCATTTATTCAAGTCTTTCAAATAGCTAGTCAAATAATTATTACTGAGATACAGCATCTTCTTAAGTATATGTCATCTTTCTCCCTGTGTTAGTCCTATACTATTTAGCCATCAGTGCCTCGCTACAAAATAGATCTTGACAACACTCATAATAAGTGGGCTCGTTTCAGGTCATGTACTACTTAGCATGGTTTATCTGACACTTAATTCATCAGACTTTCACATGAAGTAACCCAGGGTAGAATTTCTGTCATCTGGTGGGATTTAAGTACACAAAATCCATGTAATGCAGAACAGCAAAGCTGATGTGAATCCAAGCTCCACCAAAGTTGTGGGCTGCTCTGCTTTTGGTTTCTAGCGTAGGTCCATTTCTAATTAAATAATGGAAAAAGTCTTTGCACAGCAAAATGGTGAAAACTGGTTGCTACCTGTGAGGTAATGTGGTCCATGAGTTTCAATAGCATTTCTTTGCTCATTTCTCTTTGGCAATAGGAAACATTCAGGGTAGGGGAAGAGTGGTCTTGGATAATGTATTTTAGGTAGGTTGTGAAAATACAGAAGTGAAGTGAAGACAACGGGATGTGTATTAATTATATTCCCTAAGTTTAGGAATGTGATTTTAAAAATAGTGTTCCTGTGTAGTACCTGACAAGAGGTACTCTGAAGCATCCTTTGGGGATACTCTTAGTCATCATCTCCCTCCACAGACTGGGGAGGGTATAAAGAGATGAGCGGCCTAGTGTAGAGTCATGCAGGGAAATCCATCTGATCTCACTTTAAATGTTTAAAAGTCAGAGCTTCAAGTCCAAGCTAGTCACAAGGCTCTCCTTATACTCTCTTTGATACCTATTTTAGCGTGTGTGACTCCTACTCTGGAGGTGTCCTTTTCTCCCCATTGACTAAAAGCTGGGAGCTTAGACCGCTGACTAAAATGCAGATAACCTGTCACTAGACATGGAAAGTTTGGGTGATGATTCCCTCCTGGAGTTGACGCCAGAGGAGTGGGGCCCTGTCACTCCACAGCCACATGTAGCTTTATGACCAGCTCTTGGTAAACAAACCTGCTCATGACTGTGCCAGTTCTGAAGGCTCTCCTGGCCTTGCACAACACTACTCTCTGTCCAGATGCCTTTCCAGGAGCTTGTACTCGTTTTGGACTTCTCTTGGAAATGTAGTCCCAGGGTGGACTACCGTGCCATGAATAAGGGTGATCTATGTGCCACAGTGCTGCCCTTTATTCCCTGATCGACCAGGTGTTTATACGTGCTTCTTAACATCTTTTTAGTGTTTCTGGATTCAGTTCAATGTCATTGCAACTGCCTCCTCTCCTGTGCCTAGTTCAATACTTAGCTCCCTTTATTTTACGCGCTCTCTATCCTGTAAACATTTTACCCTAGTTCCCTAGTTGTATTTATAATAGCTACTGGCCTCTTTCAAATATAACTATGTGAGGGTTGACCATTTCTCTTATTTTTGATATTTCCAGATCAAGTCCAGGGTAAAATCCTATATTTTAGGCCTCAAGAAGCGTCCATGGACAATATTTGGAATTTGCATGGGTGGCGTCCTTTCCACCATTTCTGTAACAATGGTGATCTCCACTATCATGTACTGGAAAAGTGTGAAAAGATCCAGGCTCCACCCGCAGGGCAAAATCCGCAAAATTATACGGGGACCTCCGAGACGCACAGTGTGCTAAGCTGCAAAGTGAACTGGCCATTCATTTGTCCTTAATATGCCATATGTAGCTTATGTTATTGGTTATTTCTTTTATTTATAAAAACAAAGCTCTTTAGCTCTACTCACGTTCCCTACCTCAAAGAGTTTTGTTATGTCTGTAAAAGAGTACTTGAAAACAGAATGCAGCACATACCTGCTAACTACTCATTTGTACACTGTAATTTTATAAAGTGAAGTTTTCTCATAATCCTTTTAATGCCATGCTCAGTAATAGCCCCATAAACTGCATTACCGTATCACCTGCAACTGTTTTTGAAAGATCATTTGCTACTCATAAACTTCTGTTTGGGTTCAACACTATTATTGCTAGGAAATTAACTCTGAAATGTAGTACAACAATACAGCTGCAGATCCTGGAGCCAATTATTCTCGTGCTCAGTTCTTGCAAGTTCAACAAACACTATAGTGACACGCAGGAATCTGTCCTAATTTGGCGGTAATACTCCTGTAAGCTTCTGTGTTTGACAGTCGTCCATCTCACAACACCGTGATGCTTGCCCAGTCTCCTGCTCCATCTAAATTCTCCAAACTGGGACTGGCTCTTTGACTCTCATTTTTTTTAGAGGAGACAACTTCCATTAGTCAGCCCTGCTTGTTACATATTTTGGACAAATGAAATTTCTGGGTCGCTGTCTGTCCCATAGAGTAAGTCACATGTTTTCTTTGTACTCTTTTACAGACTCTTCAGAAAGGGCCTATGGCTGCCTTTTTGATGCAAACTAAAGATAACCCCATGAAAGCCTTAGGAGTGCTAGCTGGTGTTATGGGCATAATGGTGCTGATAACTATCATGATCTCTACTGCCATGTTCTGGCGCAATAAGCGGTCCAACAAAATCATGCCGGTAAGAAGGATCATAAAAAAGAGACGGACCCCGCAGTCCCGGACAATCAGGATGGAGTGGCTGAAGTTCAAGAGGCCCAGCAATGCTGCAGAGAAGTTCGTCGTTGAGGATGATGCCAAGAGCCTACACAACGAGAACAGCAACAACAACATCCAGGTTGCCCCTGTGCCGCCAACCGCCCCCTCGCCCCCACCGCCCCCCACCCTGGCTCCTAGGGGGGACGCCCAGGGGTGGCAAGTGCCAACCGTATCCGGCTCCCTCACTCCCAAGTTTATAAACAAGCAGCTGAAGAAGAGAGGTCATGGCAGCGCCCACAATGCCCTCGTGTCAGAGCTCAAAATGAAGTTTGAGAAGAGGAAGGCAGCTATTGGTGAGCCCCACATCTAGGCGCTCTTGGCAGCCTGTAGAGACTGCGGATTGTGGCTGTGCGTGGATATATTTATGTGCTGTGGTCTTCCCCGTGTCTGTCAGCACCCTGTGAACTGAGAGCAGCTTCTCGCTGTGATAGCCACCCCTCATCTTCTTCAAGTGTTACATGCTACAGAGTCACCCCACCCATAGCAAACGCTGCGATCCGTGTCCAGTTGCGACTGCAGTTCGTTCGGCTCGTGTCCCAGTGCTGGTCCCTCCCTGCCGATGTCTGACCGGGGTGCTGAGTACCCTCATGCCAGCCACAGTCTCCCCAAGTGAACGGGGATTCAGGTTGCCCCCATTTTGGGGTCCCTACCCAGAGTCCTGGTTTTCAAACAAGGTGCTCTGCAGCCAAGGCACTGGTGGATGCCACTTCCGACCTGGTCTGGCAGGTGGGTTTGAGGTGTCCAAAAACCCATCACTTTAAATCCCAGACCCGCTTTTGAAGACATTGGCCTGGCTGTGGCACCAGCACTGAGTCGATGTGCAGGTCTCCTACCGCAGTGACACGGCATGCTGCTGCAAGAGGGTAGCGCATAGCTGGTACCTCCTGTCCTCAGGGCACGACGTGCTTTGCAACAGCTGGTGGAGTGATGTGCTCATGGCCTGAGTACCTTCGTTCCCAAAAGGTAAGCGAGCAGGCTTGGAGAAGTTCTTCATTTTCCTGCAGCTTACGCTGGGTTTTGGCAGAGTACATTGACATGATGCTGTACGTCACTTCTGCCCTGGACTTGCCTGCTAATCAGGGGACGGGAGGGCCACCTCAGCCTTGCCTAGACCAGCTGGGGCAAGATTCGAGCGCCAAAGTTCAATAGCAGCGCTCACTCGAAACTGCTTCCTTCTGACACTGCGTCCCTTAATGAGGGGGAGGCCAGCAGGAGAAGGACGTGATTAAAGCAGCAGGGAAGACAAGGTAAAACCGAGAGAAAAATGATAAGTGAAAAATACAGACAAGTGCTGGAAAGTCACATATGTCGGTCAGGGAAGTTTCTGGAAAGATCATTTGGTTTTGTACACTGCTAGCAGGAGGTGTCGGGGAATGTATTTCATCACCTCTCCTGGCTTGCTCCAAGGACTGGTGAGTGCAAAAGGAGGTTTCCATAACATATTCTAATTTGTCCTATCAGTATTTTTGAGGGAATTATACAACAGTTAACGGGGGGGGGGGGGGGGGGTAGAGGGGGATTGGGGGGCAGCTGACACTTTTTTTTTCTGTTACGTGACAGTAAAAAAGCACCAAAGACAGAGCACTTTTTTCACAGGATCTACCCCACAGTTTCTCCCTCGTGTTGGTTTTTGAGGAGACGTTTTTCAGCTGGGCCTGGCTGTTTCCCATCCCTTGGGGAGAAGGCAGTGTGCACCGGGCTGGCTGGTAAGCAGCACCCTGCACCCTCTGCCTGAGCCCTGGCCCCGCAGGGCAGCTGTGCTGTCATGAATCCGCACCATGAACATCAAGATGGGGAGCAAACCCTACAGGACAGGACACTGTTAATTCAAGGGGGTCATGAGACTCTTCTCCAGCTGTCGTTTCAGCTGGACCAACAGACCTGCCCCTCAGAGGCTCCTCACCCTGTTAGCTAGTCTAATTCCCTTTGTTTGCAGCAGGACTTCATCAGCTTAGGGGATAGCTGGTTGAATGAGAAGTTACCCACTTATGGGAAAACTCTTATGGTTTTTAACTTCAGTTCAAGCCACCTAGAAGCCAGAGGGTAACCGTGGCTCATGTCACCCGCGGGCTGAGCCAGGAGCCGTAGCCCAGAGGTGCGGCAGGGTCCCGGCTGGGGGCCGTGGCAGCAGTGCTGCTCCCAGAGCATTTCCTGCCACGTCTCTGGTTTCCTCCACTGTTTTCTTGCCTATCCCTCCTCCTGGGGCTCTGTGGTGTGAGGCCCAGGCTCTTGTGTTGTGTGCGGTCACCTCATCTTTGTTCTCTGGCCGCAAGCCGATAGGAGGGAGGGGAAGCGCAGCCCCTGGCTCTGCTCCTGGTTCCCTGCGCAAGCACACGCCTTCTGCTGGTTGTGTCTCCACCAGGTTCAGCAACATTTCCCAAGGTACCAAAAGTTCATGATTTATTCCCTGTACTACTGTTTTCCCGATGTTGTGTTGAAGCCAGTGTTCAGTATTAATTCTCCAATGAGGAAAGCCTATAAAGACCATTCAATTAAGTGAGATTTAACAGGAATTATAGGTTTATAGTCTTAGAGATTATATTTAAGGGGGAATAAAGATGTGTTATTACTATGTTGTGAGACTTTTTTCCAGTCACTCTGTATTTCAACTCCAGGGGTTTTTTTATAAATAAAAAAAAAAAACCTGCAAAAGGTGCTTCTGTGCATGGTGTGCTTCTGCTGGCGATGATGCCATGATGTGCTCTGCAGCCCACTGCGGCACAGCCCGGGGCCAGGAAGGCTCCTCACAAGGTGGCAGGTTTAGCTTGATGCCAACGCTCGCTGGGTACGCGATTCATTATGAACTTTCTACGCATGGTGATGGGTTGTTTGGTCTTTCCCTGGCTGTTTCCTCGCTGTGATTCAGCAACTCTCTCTACAGTCTCTACAGTTTGCCGTTGTTCCTCCGTGTTGACTGGGGTGGGAGAAGGCCAGTCGTTACAGGCACTGGTTTGTTTTTCACTCCCCCTCATACACGGCCCCATGCTGGTCCTCAACCAGCATCAGCTCATGCCCGATTCCGTATGCATCGTCTCCCCAGGTGTTTCTTCAGGACACAGTTGTCCCCCAGCTTAGCTGTCTGCTTCTACCCCTTCCTCACTGCTCCAGAACCCCCATCACACACGCCACAATTGCCCAGCCTCCCCCGTCCCTGCAGCCGAAGCCCGGAGCTCCTTGGCATTCAGGTTCTTGGCCATTTGTAACTGTAAAAGAATAGAAACTAAGCAGAGGACATCGGCGCATTCTGAAAATCCATCATGTTTATTACTTTGTCACTAAAAGACTGACAAGACTAGGAAGTCCCTTGAAGTGTAACACCAAGAGTCAGCATTGACCGAACAGGTGTCTCTTCAAAAGCTGTGCAGTAATTTACAGCAGAAGGAGGCGCTGGGGAAGGAAATGTGGGGCCTGAGGAGAGAGAGCCCACAAAACACACTGCAAAAACCAAAATACAGCTAGCAAGCCAAACTGCCACATAGTGAAGCGCACATTAGGCTTTATCTCTGCTTACAGCTGAGGTTTCTACTCTAGTTTTTTCCTTTTTGAGGCGGTCTATAACGACACCTATGAGAAGGGCTGCGGGTCTATTGGCCATGTGCTTTGGTTGTGCTGGAAAGCACAAGGCCAAAAAAGAAAAAGATAAGTCCCATGTCCTCAGACACGCGAGAAATGCCACATGAGCTGCTCCACGAGCGGGGCTGGTTGTTTTTACATGCATGTTTGGGGGGTTTTGCCTCTAGAAGGAAGACGAGCTTTGGTTTCAAAGCATCAGGGTGGGCAGGCAGCCTGCCTGCATTTGGGGAAGGTGCCTGGCTCACACCTTCAGCTCCCAAACCCCGTCTCCACCACGCTCTCTGCCCCCGGCCACTTGTCCGGCTGGCCCGGTTCAGGCCGAGCATCCCTGTCACCCCTCACATCACGCCACAACCACCACGCCATCCTGGGAAAAAGGAGACAAGTGGTGGGGAGGGTGGAAGGGGAAACAGCAGTTGAATGTTTGCCTGCAAAAGACAAACTGTTCATTTTTCACCAGCTCTTGTTCTTAACTTTAAAAAGAATATATTAATACAACACCTGTGGGGCAATAGGTGTTAGAGATGTATGTGTGTGTGTTAGAGAACGTGTGCATATGCACCCACATGCGTGCGTGTGTGTGTGGTAAGTAGGTGTGAAGCTAAAATGGTCCTCTAAGATGTTTAGACACAAGTAAAAGGCCTTCCCCTTCTCCCTAGTACAAAAAACAAACAAACACAAAAAGCAAATCCCTGTGCAGCGGCTACATTACGCTGCTGTTCAGTAAATGCTCACATTCTTCCTGTTTGTGGTACAACCAAGGCTGTGAACCTCTTAGAGCTGTGTAAACCTTAAGGAGGACTAAGAAAAAAACCCAACAAAACAAAGCAAAACAAACAAAAAACTCCAGCCCCAAAACCAACACCCCTGATCAAAAAAAAAAAAAAAGAAAAAAGTTTTTCTCCAAGTGAAACAAAATAGCTCCATCCCGGTGACCCAATCTTCCCCCCCACTTGTGGTTGCTGGCTGAGCAGAGCACTGCCCTGGCTCCACGAGGCAGCACCCTGCGCAGGGCAGAGCTGCAAACAAGCCTCCCCCCACCCCCAGCTGGGAAAAATAAGTAATGGAATAAAGACACCCTGTGTGAGTGAGCAAGGGGAGACCCTTGGCCTTTTGCCACATGCATTGCTGTTGGTTTTGGTGGGATTTTCAGTTAATGCTTGTTTTCTTGTGTGTTTGTGTGTTGCTCCATGACAGCACTGTGGAGGCAGCCTGGGGGTGCGGGAGTGCAGCCACATGCCTGCAGCCGCACATCCCGGGCACCGCAATTCCCAGGGCTCTCCAAGCCTGCTGCAAATCTCGGTCGTGCACCTCACTGTGCCCCGAGTCCTTGCAGCATGGAGCCTTCCTCAAGAAAAACAGCACGTGCTGCGGCTCGAGGTCATCTGTAAAAGGCGCCACTGCAGCCGCGTTCGCAGGGTGGGCAGGGGCCAGCTAGTAGAGGTCAGCGCTGTTCCTGTGGGGTGGCCGGGTCTTGCCAGGCTCCTCACGGGCTGGGGCCCGCCGGGCAGTGTGGCCGCCCTCGGGGCGGCAGAGCCCGTCCTCGCTGCCAGCGGGCAGGCTGTCCAGCGTGCTTTCCTTGCTGCCGGCAGCCTGTGCCTGGCCCCCGCGGCGGCGGCGGGGGCAGGCGCCGGAGCAGCGGGCCAGGCAGCCAGGGCGAGCCTCGGTGGTGCAGGCGTACATGCCGGCGGGCACGGCCAGCACCATGGCGCAGACGATGACAATGATGTGGATGAGTTTCTCGCGCTGCTCCAGCTGGCTGACGTCGCTGCCCGTGACGAAGACGACGCACTGGCCCTTGCGGGGCGCCTGGTTGCGCACGGCCACGCAGACCTCATACTTGGTGGCTGGCAGCAAGTCAGTCACCGAGTAGGTGTTGACGCCGGGGCCAATGTAGATGGTGTCTTTCTGGGCAGCATCGTAGCGGCCCACCAGGAGGGTGTACCAGGTCTCACCTGGCTCCGCTGCTGCTGCTGCTGCTGCCACAAACCACTCCAGGGTGATGCCGTAGACCGTCTGCTTGGCGATGCGCACTTCTACGTGGGCACCCGGCTCAGCAGGGGCAATGGGGGCCCAGCTGGGGGGGGTGGTGGATGCCCACGGGGCCCCTACGCGGAGGGTGATGGCCACTGAGGTGTTGCCCAAGAAGTTGGCGGCCGTGCAGGTGTAGTTGCCAGCGTCCGCTGGCCGTGCTGCTGGGATCAGCAGCTCTGAGCGGACGGTATCCTCACTGATGGGCTTGGTGGACACTGCAGGCAGAGGGGAGTTGTATCAGGAGGCAGGACCCTCTCCTGCCCATGCAGGCAGGGAGCTACCATGCTGTTGGGGCAGCCCCAAGACCACTCCAGTGTGGGATGAGGGCCGGCAGGCCAGGCAGGACCTGTCCTGCCCAGGAAAAGAGGAAGAGGGGCACAGGAGTGCGCCACACCCCACAGAGCTCATCAGCAAAGCGTTATCTGGGCCAAAAGGCAATAAGCACACTGGGACACCCAAGCACGGGAGACAGGGAGTGCATCCGACCCCCCTGCTGCAGCGCGAGCGGCTGGGGAGGCTGCTGCAGGCAGAGGCCAAGCTGCCCATGTGCCATCTGCTGTCTGTGTTCTCCGGTCAGGGCAAGCCGGGGAGAGCCACTGAGGTGCAGGAGGCACAGCTGCATTTTGAACACACGCTCCATCCTCTGTTAGGATTGAGTGCGGAAAAATATGAGTCTCAAGAGGCTCAGGCCAAAAACAGGCGTGTGGAGCCAGGAAGTGTTGAGCTGGAAGTAAGATGCAGTTTTAAGAACAGTATGAAACACCTGTCATCTACCCAAACAGGGGCGCGTGGCTGTGGTCAGGAAAAGCCTATATGTAATTAATTCAGCATGTGCTTGTGGAAAGATGAACAAGTGCTGCTCCAACACTTCGATTAAAGCAAATATCAGTCCAGGATTAAGGGCTAATGCTATCTTATTTAGCTAGCTGGCTCATTAGGAACACACATAACCTGTGCAGTGCCCGTATGCATTATTAGCTTACCTGATGAAAATAGCAACTTGTCCTATTGAAGGCTCTTAGTAAAAATAAATACGAGGGAGGGCATGTAAAAGCCGAGCTGGATGGGAAGGAAGAGAAAAAGGCCTCATATTACGAGGTCCTCAATAAAGAATATAAATAAGCAATGCTTATGGAGAATGACAACCTCTGTTTTGGTTGTAGAACATGAATGGACACAGACAGGCAACAGGGCTGCAGGGGTTTGTGTGACTATTTCTTGAGAAAACATATGGGAATAGTATAGAAATATACAAGTGTGTATGTGCGTGTGCACGCGCGCTCCTACAAACAACACATATGTGCATACAAATATAATTATATAGAGTGTGTGCATATATATGTAGTATATCATAGTGTAAATATATATGCATGTATAGATAACTACATATTTATTATATATGTATGACTGATGTATTATTAATAGTTCTTACCTCACGTGTCATGATGAAAGAGCTAATACCAAAAATGCACACATAAAATAATTGTGTAAAAACGAGGCCATGCTCCTTTCATCTTTGACTGATAGCCTGCATGAAGCAGCTCTTCTCATGCTGGTCAGACGTGCTTAGACACGTAGGATGATTAAGATTATTTGGATTATTGCCATCACAATAACTGTGATGCTCTAAAGGGGCTGAGAGCTGGTGTGGTGACTGTGATGGCCTGAAGACCTACGTAAGTAGAATAGCAGAACATAAATTTTTAATGAAAAAAAAAAAGAAGAAAAATCTTTGCTTACCATTAAATGCCCTTAAAAGTTTGAGCGCATAGTTCCACCAGACAGCCGGGGAAGGGCTGGCTTGCACAAAGCAGGTCAGGGTGACGTTTAGCCCCACTGGGACTGTCAGGTTGGTGTCAAGGGCTGAGGTCAGGGGCTTCATGCAGCTGTTGAGCTCCACTTCATGAAAAAACTTCCCTGCCCTGAATTTCGGACTTGAGCAAGTCAAATATGAATTCATCAGAATAATGGGTGGGCCGACCGACTTGATAAACTGGACAAATCCCCGCAGGCGACAGTCGCAAATCCAGGGGTTGTCATGAAGGGCCAGGACAGCATTGGAAATAGCTTCTATCTGCCCCTCCGCCCTCTGGCTTCTCTGGTAGACGGGCCAGGTGTAGAAGACATCCCTGGATATGACAGTAAGCTGATTTGAGGATAGATCTAAATAGGTCAGGTTGGGCAGATAGCGGAGCGCGTGTTCTGGAAGGACATCCAGCCGGTTGTGCTTCAGATCCAGGATTTTCAGAGCCAAGGTGTCTTGAAATGCTGTCCATGGCACTGAACTTAATTTGTTCCCTTGCAAGCGCAGCTCCTTCAGAGACGGCAGATATTCCAGGCTCTTGATGTGCATCACCGTGATGTTGTTAAAATTGAGCCAGAGATACTCCAAGGCACTAACGTTCTCAAAAGACCCACGAGGCAATTCTGTTAGGTGAGAATTTTCTATTCTAACTTTCCGGATGTCCGGAGGGATGTTTGCAGGAATCTGTCTCAGCAGTGCAGACATGCAGAGTAAACTCCTAAGGAAGAAACCAGAAAATTCTCCAGGTCACGCACTACGTTCATGACAAACAAACCAGTTCCCTATAAAGGTCTACAAGCACTTGAGTAATTATAAGGTATTGTATACAGAGTATGCATAAGCCATACCTCCATTCTTCCCTGGGTTTTACACCCGTTTTCCGTCAAAGAATACAATTAAGTCATAAAAATAGCTATATGTATGCAACTACATATCTCAGGGAAATAAGAATCTCATTCTATGCTCAAGCTAGTACTATTCAAGTATTAGAGGAGACCTACCATGCAGCCATCTGTTTGGTTTTGGTGCTCACATCATCGGCAAATATATATTGGGACTCTCTGAGCTGCTTCGCTGGTGCTATGACTAGGGTAACTAGCGTTCTTACCTTCCAAAGCCGTCCTGAGAACAAGAGCATCCTGTGACACAAGACGAAACAGATGGGTTTATCTTGTGGAAGGCCAGAAGAAGAAGAAAAATATGACAAATAGGGTCCATATTCTCCTTTAAGAAAGCACTGTGCAGGGTTTGCACCAAACATGCCAACAGCCTCCAAGAAGAAAATCCTATTAACTGTAATCTTCCTTGACGCAGAAATAAATCCTGCTGGGGACCCGACCCTAAAGACAGGTAGTATAGTTCATAGTCTGTGTCGAAGTGCTAAAAATCACCCCCAGGACCACTCTTGGCATTTATTCTTTAGCTGTAGGGATTCTGACAGACATATTTATTTGGTTGGTAATATGAAGATGGAGCCAAAACCCACTTCAGTTCCCAAATCCTTACAAGTAGCCTATTTACCTTTTTTTTTTAATTTCAAGGGGTCTGTCTCAATCTCCTGTATTTTAATGGCATTTATCAAGGCAGAAATCCACAGAAAGGGCCCGACTTCACAGCTGTAATTTGTCAGTGCATAGTGCCGTATTGGACAATCCATCAGGCCCCAAACCCTGCCCACAGCTCTGTGCGGCGTGTACTATTCCACCTGGTGAGTGCAAAACCTACTCCCCAAACTTAGTTGCTCTGTCACAGAAATATAAGTATGGCACTATTTTTCCTCTGAAACAACTTTTTTTTCCCCCCACTGTCTCCATTCTTACACATTGGTAGTGAAGACAGCAACATAACTGTAACCAGTCTGTGGGCTTCTCTGAGAAAAGAATATCTTGGAAGTTAATCTCTATTGTAAAAGTATAAAATTTCAGTGCTATTCTCTGGCTTCCCCATAAGACATGTGCTGATTGCCTTTCAGTCACCTTGAAAACTCAGTCTAAATAATGCCATGAGAAGGGATTTGGGGTAACCAAATTTGTTTATCTTTTTTTAATCCAAAATAGCAGGTTTCGGTTATAATTTCCAAGCAGCGCTGTGTTCTCCTGGGGCCATCTAGTGTGTATGGGCTTGATTACAGCCCGCAGAAGGCAGCATGCTGCCAGAAAAGGGCTTAACCTCACTGCTGGTATGTATGAAGCTGGGTCACAAATCAAGATTAGCCTGAACCTGCTTAACCTCTAACCTATGGGACCAGGATAGAAAAATATTTATAGTGTGACAGCTTAGATCTATACATGGCTGTCGGGTGTATGCAATAGCGTAGCCACACAGAAGAAGTAGGATTGATTCTGCAGCTTTTAAATCAACAGGCACTTTGATTTCAAGGCGAATCAGCAAAACGAACTGGTGGGGAAACCACTGGGGACTGTTGCAGCGCTTCATGATTGCCTCCTGTGTACGAGCAGCAGGCCGTGAGTAGTGTGCCTGTTGGGCTGCTGTTGCTCGCTATGCCCAGCGTATAACTGCAAGCATATGGGATATTCTTTTTTAAACCAAAATGTTCCTTATTTGTCCACGGTGTGGTACTTGATATTTCAACAGCTAGCCTACATTTTAACGTGTCAGTAAGCCATGAGTGAAGGAGAAGGGCTGCTGGTCTGTAGCACAGCAGATGCAGCAGCTATAAATCCCCCACCTGACTGTGGTGGCCACTGGGGACATTTCTTAGTGAAGCTGTTGCTGGTGCAGTGAGTGGCACCAGCGCAGCTCCCGTGAGCCGAGGCAGACGCTCCTTATGCACTTTCCGTGTAGCTTAAGCAGCAAAGGGGACATCCGTCAGCAGGGCTGGCTGGCTAAACTGGGAGTGCTGCAGGAGCAACACTGGCAGCTGTGATGGGAGGATGTGTCCTTCCCAGTTGTCTCTCAGCCACTGAAGCAGAGGGCCTCAGGGACCCCATGCCCACCCTGCATGGGCATGGGCCTCTGGGGAGACAAACACCACACTCACCAGTGCCTTTGGTCCTCTTCTGTAGTCTGCCATGGAAATATTTCCTAATAAAAGAATGATATTATTATTTTATAATAATAATTTTATAATTTTACACTTTATTAATTATAACTGGTGATAACAGTAGTAAACTACATATGACATAGTTAGTTAGAAAACAGCTGAGAGTCAGGAGCAAGCCTGGAGTTTGCCTCTGTGTGTGCTGCAGGGGCTGAGAGAGAAAAGCTTTCAGCAGAGGCAGAAGAAAACCAATGTTTTGATGGTGTTCAGTGTTAGAGGGGATGGGACACCTTCCCATGACGGGATAAATGGCTGAAGTCCACCCAGATCATTGGCTTGTTCAGTCATGCTGGCCAGGTATTCACATGGTGATGGAAATGTCCATCAGTGCATGGACTTCATGAGGGAAATGCATTAGAAAACTACCCACTTCATGAGTCGCACACATGCCACCGGTGAGGCCGCTGGGTTGGGACAGTTTGATTGTCTCTGGCACCAGCGGGAGGGATTCACCGCTTTTAAGGTCCAACCTTGCAAAAACCTCTTGTGCTCACAAAGAAGGCACCTCCTTTGCCACCTTCACATCCCTCCTCCATGGCCCGCAGGGAGGGTCTTAAAGTATGTGGCAGTTAAATCATGTCTTCAAAAAAAAATCTTTCACGAACAGCATCATTTATTAACAGGGATGTATAGAGTGAAAACTATTGGTGGGTTTCCCCCCATGTAGGTCTTTGGGCACAGTACAGGTGCATAATAATACCCAATGTCCTAGGATGCAGCAAGTAAAATTTCATCCAGGCTTCTTTGTTAGAAGTACATTAATTTAAATAAATGAGTTGATTAACAGAAAAAAAAAAAAAAAAGAATTGCAGCTGTTTTCTTTCTCCCACATGAGGTCTCTACCCTGTCCCACCTATCTTCTACAAGGCTGGAAAACAGACTTTCAGAGTGGTGTCAGTCAGTACCTTGGGTCAATGCTCTGGCTGTTTTCAGGCTGATATTTATTTGCTGCTTGAGAGGCCACTTCTCTAAATATTCCCAACCCCCAAGTGCAGTCAGAAGGTTCACTATTAACCTGAGAAATGAGTGGGGAATTACTTATCAAAATCAGATGAATTAGTGGATAGAGATTCTACCCACTCTCGGGGGGGGGGGGGAAGTAAAGGAAAAAAAATCCCCCAAACAATGTTAGCCACAGTCATTATGTTTATGTTCCCTACTGGAGTGGGATTTTGTTGCCTTTTCAATTCAGCCTAGTTTATGCCTGCCTGTAAATTTAACAGTCACTTTTGTGACAGCAGATGTC
Organism: Phoenicopterus ruber ruber; assembly: GCA_009819775.1. Lineage (NCBI taxonomy): Eukaryota > Metazoa > Chordata > Aves > Phoenicopteriformes > Phoenicopteridae > Phoenicopterus > Phoenicopterus ruber. The sequence goes on along the minus strand of CM020221.1, from coordinate 10,972,550 downwards.
CACTCAGTTCAGCTGCTCTTTAATGTCATGCGGCATCCTGGCCGAAGCCAAAATGCAGAACAAGCTGTCTAAAACCCAAGCTGTCAAAATAAATCTCCATAGAGACATTGTCTGCTAATCTATGGGAAGTGGAGTTTAAGAGACTGCGCTTATTGCCAAAGCAAACGCCGAAAGGATGCCCATTGCATGCTCCCAGCGATGGCAAGGGAGTCAAACACCATCTTGAAATGATGGGCACACACAGGTCTGTAAGAAATCAAGTTCAGGCCGATGCTTTACAATTACAGTCCCTCTGCCAGGGCTATCAGCACTAGAAATCCCTGCTAGGGAGGACATATAAGGTGAAGGCTGCAGTTGGGTATTTCAGATACAGTGCGTGTAACAGCAAATGGTACAGGCTTGAAGAAGCAGCTTTGAAAAAGAGGAGGGTGACGTGAAAAGAGGTAAATAAGACTTTTCCTTCACAGGCCTTCAACAACAATAGCAGCTGTTCAAATTTGCCAGTCTTTCCTCAATCTTTTTGAGTAACCCAATGCCCCTGGCAAGGTCCCACAGGGTCCCACAGCTCCAGCCCCACCACACCAAGTCCCACAGAGACATGGCAAAAGGGCAGCACCCACCCCCTTTCACCTTCCAGAGGAAAGGAAAGGCTTCATCTCTCACTCAGGGCACCTCAGGGCAGGAGCAGAGTCCATTTCTGATGCCAAAACCAGGAGCCAAGGGCCAACACACTCCCATGGGGTGTGACTGTCGTCGCAGCAGCCCCACGTCATCGCCAGCAGCCCCCGGCCCTTGAGAAACATGGGCACCGCTCCAAGGCCCGCTTCCGTCTCTGAGAAGCTCCTGGTCCTCCTCTCTGGGGTGTACACACTTACTTCTCATCAGTTTGAACTTTTGCTGGCAATTGATAAAGTCTTTCCTTTTAATTTTGACTAACAGGAAAGTAAAATGGGGGGCAATTCTTTTGCTCTGTTTTGGGCAACAATTTGCATTGTCTGTTTGTCGACTTTCAAGCTGGTGAAGCTGCCACTAAGCCACAGTACTGTAGCACTGACTATTGATTAAATAATACATCCTGAAACTTTTCAGACATTCCCAAAACACTCTGACTTTGAGGGACTTTGATGTCAGCTTCTTCAGGAGCTTTTTAACCCTTAGATTTTGTTTTACCATTGGAATACTCTCAAAGTCATTCTTCAATATCCATTCGTTTTTAAAATATTTTGAAAAATGTTTTACTGTCCTTCTTGACATTTTTGGGTTCTTCTTCCTTTTTTTTCCACAAATTTATATATATGCACATGCACACTTTTGTGTCCTACATTTTTTCAGTCATTTAAAGACCTTTAGTCTATCCTTTCTGGGCACACAGAAATAAATGTGAAAGTGACCACACAATGCAATTACAGCCTTCCAACATGTTTAAATCACATTGTGGAAATAAGGTGTTTGTCAGCCTGAACGTTATTTTGCATTTGTGGAATTTTTGTACATACGTGGCATTAAAAATATTTGCAGAGACTTTATAATTCAGAGCCAATATTAGCCTTTGTCTGGATCTACTCACCAGATATCTGGACACTTTTTAACATGTTTGGAAAAACATATTTCAAAGCCTCAACATGTTTTTTTACATTTCTTCTTGCACTTCAACTACTTCAGTACTCCTTTTTAATCACTTTGGGCACATTATTTCATGTATATTCTGTTTGGTTCCCTCATTTTGATAGTTCCTTTTCTCCAGATCCTTTTAAGAAAAAGAAATAATAACAAATTTTCAGTACAGTTCAGAGCTATTTGAATTCAATTTTAAAACATGATTACCTTCTTTTTCAAACCTTATCCCTAATTTTTCAATTTTAAACTGATCTGATTTCCAAAATAAGTATGAAAAGATACTGTGGAAGGAAGAGCTTGTCTTTGTTATGTATCACATGAAGTGCCCGTCGAGGAGTGGTTTGTACTGCTCTCTGAAGCACTCAGCCCAGGCAGCTGGTCCAAATCTCCTGCCTAACGCAGGCAGACAGTTACTTTATTCCTAAGTATGACTGAAGTGGTCCAACACTCAGAATAAATTTTAAAATGGTTTAACAGTAAAAATAGGGAACATTGTACTCCAAGAGATTCCGAAATATATTGCTTGACAGTGCCAAAATATTTGAAATAGGCCCCAAAAAGCAACAAATTGGTCAAAATCTGACACAAAGAGCTTCTTATCAGAGGCAACATTTTCCAAGGAAAAAAGAAAACCAACTATAACAAAGTGACCAAAAAAAAAAAAATGCTACTAATGCAGTAAGTCCAAAAGATAATCAGGTGTTCATTTCGGTTCTTACAGCACATGTCTGTCTGAGGACTGACTTTAGCCGAGTAAGAAATTGTTTCCAGGGATGAATATTCTCCTTGCCTGAACTCTGACCCAGCTCCATTCACATGTCTTATGACCAGAGAGGGAAGCTTGCCTGAGCTAACCTTCCTGAAACTAGGTGCCTAACACCCTTCTGTTAAAACAACAAAAAAATCCACTAAGGTATTTATCTCTACATGCCTCATACCACTGAAAATCTGACCCACAGCCTTGAAAGTCACATTCAGCAGAAAATCAGTTTACTTAATGGTTTGAAATTTCATCCACAGTTTAGCGACTATAGGGTTTCTCTTCTGACCAACACCACACAACACAGATCTTATACAAGTTTCTACCTATTGCCTATCTTGTGTGAATGACCTGTGGAGTACAGATAGAGGCTTGTTTCAGAGCAGCAACAGCTGAGATGCTAAACTGTGATGCCTCACCTATGAGACAGTGAGAATAGCCATAGGAAACAGGAAAGAAAAATCATGGTTGTTCTACTTGGGATGGCTATTTATTCAAAGTGCAAAAAAAAAAAATCCAATAGAGTCTGTAAAACTTAACATATCCACAGTGAATGTCACAGGATGACCTCTCCAGCCTCCCCTCCTTGCAAGCAAAGAGCGACAGTGCTGGCCCAGCTGGAGCCTTTTCCATCACCAACTCACAGACCGTGTGTCAGAGCATGCACCTACAGAGCGGGCGAGAGCGGCTCCTCACCAGGGCTGGATGTGGCAAATTACCCAGCTCGTGCCTCCAGGCAGCCAAAAGGTAAATACCTCTCGTTCCCAGGCAGCTCCTGCAAACCTGACTTACAGGAAAGTCCTTGGGCAGTAGGTCCACTTTGTTCACCACAGGATAGCTTTAGGACAGCCTTGATTCTTCAGGGCGAGCTTATCCATCCAGGGCCATGTCAGGCTGATTTCTGCACAGCCCGGTGACACTGCTGCAGATGCAGGCAGGAATCAGGCTCAATAATACAGGAATCCTTGCGACACATCCCAAAAACTGCTACTGGAAGAATATTTTTGTTCTACCTTGGAGAGAGACTCTAAAAATCATCCTGGGAAATGCAACTGTATAAACAAGTAATAGATCTATTACATACTACATATTTCATCAATTAATCTGTTGTATTAAAATACATAATTTTGTGAAATGTTATTTGTAAACCTAAAAATCTATGCAGTCCAGGGATAGAAGTAGCATGCATTATTTTATGCAGTGATTGACAAATTCTCCCAATACAAGAGAAGTTCCTTGTCATTAACGTAAGGAATACAGGGATTCCTATCAGAAACCATTGTAGTGTACCCTCTGTTGCTAATATTTATTTTGAGATCAAATGACTTGCTTTTTCCATCAGACCAAGTAATCTGACATAACTGAAACCCTTCTGTGCAAGGAGGACTTGCAAAATCCGTACAGGGCTCCATTCCAACCAGTGAATTTTGTTAATCCACACTACGTACACATCCAGAATGTGGAGATCCTTCCAATATGTTCACAATACAGATTTCAAAACAATTCAGCAAGCTTCATCAGTTGTCATTTCAACTTGGCTGGATCCCTCCCGTTCAACATTTGGCAGAACATACATAATTTTCTTCATTAACAATATTTATTACAAAGAGAAAAACATTATATACAGTATTACTACATGAGGGACTGGAGTAGAAAATTATACAGCTGGGAAGTGCTTTGTGATAAGCACTCAGATCCAAATTCCAGTGGAGCCACAGGACTTAAAGAACTGATTAGCTCATCCTGGCTATGAAAGTAGATTTAGATGAATATTAGACAGTTTTTTTCAGGGTTCTTGAACTTGTAAAGTGTTTGAAACCCAAAAGGCCACACTGAGCCTCTGCCACCACTGATGTCGTGGTGGAAGTATGGCTGATGTGTGCCTGGCCAGAGGTCTACCACCGCATCACATACCCCCGCTCTGCACGGAGCAAGGTATTTCCATGACCAAAGCACAAGTGCCTGGCTGAGCCCTCTGGTATTCACCACAAGTTTTGTCAGGAGAGCTGGCAGCAGTGACAGGGCTGGTCTGGGAGATTTTTGCAGAACTGTCAAATGAAGGTTTTTCAATATGATTACAAAGCATTACAACGCCACACAATTTGCAGAGTAGGCTATTGAATGATTTTAACTAGCACAACTGATATAAAACATACTCTACTAATTACAATACAGCTAGACAATGCCAGCTAGGCCTGATACTGAAAGACCTGTGCAGTACTGTTGTTCAAGAAAATCTTAAGAATAGTGTTTAGGGCCAAAATGCAATCACAAAACACTGTCTCTTAAGTATTCTTAGAAGTGGATCAAGTTTTGTCTCTTGATTTCTATCTTCTTTGCACATTTCTCTGAATTCAGAGCATAGAGCTGTTACTATGTTGGACATACTAGAAAGGGTTGCTGTACATCTGCATTTAGTGATCTATTAAATATCAAGCTGCATGTTTCATGCAAACATGGGAGATGTAAAAGGTGAGACTCTCAATCTTCACCTTAATAGATATTTATATTGAAATTACAAAACACTCCCCTGTCTGTCAACCAAAAGAATATCAAAAGAGCTGAGAATAAAATACTTAGCATATTGCAGAGCAGGTACTAAACAACACCAAGCAGAGCACGCTCAGAAGTGTTGCTTAATGTCCTCACACTCAGTGTGCACGCTTCATTTTATGAAAATAAAAGTGGTCCAGAAGAACGAGGCCATTATCACAGAAGCTTTTGACTGGGTACAAAACAGGAAACCCCATGTGGGATGAGCAACATGTTTCTGTAAAGCTTGGGCACCATCTACGCTCTTGCATCCTCCTCCAGAACATGTTCGAGACAGAAGCATTGACAGGGTGGGCTGCAGTGCTGGAGCAGAGAGTTGTACATACAGCCACATGCTTTTCACCTAGCGAGCCGACAATCAGCCTAGTTACTATCAGCAAAAGTATTCGTTAGGTTGCCCCTCTATCTTTGGTATTGCTTCTGAGTCCACACTGGATCGGGCAGACAGCAGCCTGTTCGACTCATCAGGGGTATGTCTGGTCAAGTATTCCCCTTCCACGCCTTTCACCTTGGCCCCAGGAGACAGGCTTTCAAAGGTGACATAGGACTCCTGAATTTCCTTGGGTTTCCGCACAAAGCATTTTTTGCAGCGCCTTTTCAGTGCTCCACAGCAGACCACCAGCGTGAGAGGAACAGCAATGACACAGGCCACACTGATGACAACCACATTGATGAGCTTCTGGGTCCCTCCTGCACTGGCAACTTCGTCTGTGGAAAATATGATGCATTGCTCCTTCCTGGGGATCAGCCCTTTCACGCAGACGCACACAATGTATTTGGTCTTTGGCAGCAGCCCATAAATGGTGACCTTGGTCTTCCCTGGCTCCACGTTGATCCGCCGCATGTCTCTCTCTCCAAAGATGGCATAGAGGACACTGAACACTGTTGTGTTCTTTGCCAGAGGCGCCTTCCAGGCCAGGGTGATACTCTGGTCCGTGTCTCCTATCACCCTGACGGACCTCACGATTCGCTCTGGCTCCTGCTGACCAGTAGATGGGCTCACTAGTAGATTTCTGGGGTTGCTATCTTGTGCCACATCTGGGATGAGGAGGCCCTCTTCGGTGCCCACTCCAGCCCCCAGGGTAGGCACGGTGGAGGTGGTAATAATGTACCTCGCCACTAGTTTATCATTGTAGGCAGCTGCCTCCATCCCGCTCACCTTCGCGCTCCATGCACCTTTGGCATTAGAGCTGGGGTCATCCGTGCTGTCTGAGTCCGTGATGATGAGAGATATGAACGCCTCTGTTGCCCCCAGAAAATTCTTTGCTTTACAGATGTACTCTCCAGAGTCAAGATAAGAGACTACGGGCAGGCCCAGAATAGACCAGCTCATCCCATCACTGGAAATCTCTTGGTGAACTGCAAGAAGGAAAAATGTAAAATAAATAGACAATAATCAATAGAATTAATAATGTGTTTTGTAAAATATTAAGATTCAATCAATCAGCCAAATGTCTGCTCATACAGTAGAATCATAATTTCTTTTTGCCACCAAGAACATTACAAAATCAAAGTAAATCCAAAAAAAAGGACGTTAACACTAAAATTGGGTTATGTTGGGATTTACACTGCTTCAGACCAAATATATGTGAAGCATTTGATGCTATTTCCTCCCAATTGGTGTACAGTTTGAAAACAAAACAGGAAAGGTTCTTCCATTAAAAAAAAAATTAAAAAGCTTGAAAGCTCTTATGTAGGTGCAATACTTCCAAGAGCGGAAGGAGTGGGTGGTAACATGACCTAGTGGAACATTAGATGCAGTTCTCTGAGTCACAGAAAATACAAACAGTGAAGATTTTCTTCTAAAAATCATATATGGACTAGTCTAGAGTATATGGAGAAAAACAGCTGAAAAATAATAGCTCTTTTACTGCTAAATTAGCACATTTTTTTATATTAAGCCAAACACAGGGAATTCTGATCACTTACCACTGAATGATATGTACACAGCTGAGTGTTGATTTTCTCACTTGGTTTACCCGGAGGCTAAAACTAGATTTGTCTTTTTCTGTTTGTGCAGAAAAAAAGAGCTGGAATCATGCAGAAGGGTAAAGCGCCTTCTTCACTATTTAACCAGCCTCCTTAGGATGAGCACGTACTATCTCTGCCCTTTCCCATTGAAAGGTAAACCAGCGACATGTCTTAAAGTTAAAGGTAAGACAGGATGCAAACTTCTCTTAAGCCCTCGTGGGGTCAGTATCCAGCCTTGGCAATCAGGGCACGTTCCAATGGCAGTAAAATACAATGGCAGCAGAAGTTACTTTTTCAGTTTAATTATTTACTGAATGGGTATATTGAAAAACATAAAGTTACTAGTCTTCCTACGGCACTTCCCCATACATACAGACTGTGGGCTGTTTTTCACTCCTTTCTACTCAGAACACCAACATTTCAAATAGTCATATTATAGCATTGGCACAGAAGCTGCCACTGCTGAGAAATAATGTATATTTTCAGCCAACTTTTTATTGAAAGGTGCTAAAGTCTGATTTAATGGGGCACAAAATACATCATTCTCGGTTGTAGCTCAAAGTAAACACAACATACGCTTTCAGGAAAGCATTCTCTGTTTTATTTTTTCGTTGTGGCTCTCTTTCAAGTGTAGGAGGGATGTTCGCAGCACGACGGGTAGACATTATCATTATGAGGAGCAGCTCTGCTACATCCTGCACATCATGCACAACAGAGTAATGACTTGTGAAGATCCAAAAAAAGGATATTTATTACAAGTGGTTCTACTGCTGTGAAAGGAAAATGCTTTCTCCCCTGTTTCTGTGCACTGAGGAGCCCAGTAACCCTTTGAAGATCAGACCCCATACTTAGCGATCTATCTGCTGAGTTTAGACCCACTATGAAAGTCAGGGCAAGGTCTAGTAGACAGCAGCATTTAGGGGAGGTTGGAGGGATGAAGGTTCAGGTCTTGATCTAAAATCTCTAGGGCAAAAAGCTAAGGATGACTGCCTTGAGTGCAGCAGAGGTTTCTTCTCTAAATTCCGCACACATTAAAGGATGAACATTGCAATTTTACGCCCAATCATTCTTGCGAATGGAAATGAAAACATGATTGGTCACAAAAACAGTGGTTGTTTGAAGGCTTCCCCTATAAGAGGGGTGAGCACAGAAGAGGGACCTGGTCAGAGCATTTTCCCAAGAGACCTTGTCAATCCATCAGAAATGAACCATTTCTTGGAAGCATTGTCACTGAAGTATTGTATCCTTCAGCAGTTTAGTGGGGTTTTTCTCTTTTAATATATCAGGAATATGTTGCATGTTTGCAACCTTTTCTTTCTTTGCCACAGCAGATTTGAATCACAGCTGAATTCACATCACACATTTCTCTGCCAGAGATGTTTACTAACTGATTAACGGTAGCTCATCATTAGTCTCAAAGACCCACAAAATAATTCAGCAGGAAGCCTTTTCAGTGACTGAATAACTAAACAACTAACTTAAAACAGCCTCTTGCTATAGCTGGACGTACTTCATTTCTTCAGCTCCAACAGATTTGCAGAAAACCCCTTAACTTGCCTCACCACCACCACAATTGTTATGAAACAAAGCAAAACCAACTTTTTACACAATACTATATATTTATCTGTTGTTATTTACATCAACATGTAAGTAATTTTATAGTCTATAGAAAATCACAATGCAATAGCGAATTACACGTGATACTATTGTGAATTATAGTGAATCTTAATTTTGCACCACTTTCTTGTTTTGGGGTCTTTCATCAGTGGGAAGGATCAGTTGTCATAGAAGCTTCTATTTGCTGAATAGTCTGTAAAAAATAAAGGTGCAGGTCTCCCTCACCCAGTCCACGTGTACGAGAAAAGCTTAAACCAAACCCACCTGTGCCATTCAGTTGAGCACCATCAGCCCTTCTCCAGCTGAGCTCAGGAATGGGCATCCCCGTTGTCCCACATCGCAGCAGCACGGTGCTGCCCAAGACGGTCTTTACTTTGGCTACGGATGTATGTACAACAGGGCTTTGACACTTCCGTAGCTCGACTTGGCTGAAGAAGACTCCTGCAAGGCTCCGGGGGTTGAAGCATTTCAGCCTGGGCTCAATGAATGCTATGTTAGGAGACTGGAAATTTAGGAAATGGACCATTTCATACAGACTGCAGTCACATACCCAAGGATTGTCTTGCAAACCTGTCAGAACAAACCAGAGCATTAAGTCACTCCAACAGCACCTTTTATTTCTGCCACTTTTGTTTCTATTTTTCAGTGGGACAAACTGTGATAGACTCCTAATCTGCCCTGGTAAGGACTGCCTGTGCATATGCAGGGTATGTAGAGGGCGGGGGGTGATGGATCCCATAGTTGTCAGTTAGTAGAAGGGGAAAAATATGGCTTGCTAAGGTATCTCAAAATCTGGAGTTGAAATCATATTCTTTAAGTTCAAGGCTAGATTATTCATATCATGAAAACATCGCTATTTATGCATGTAATGAAGCAAAACAAGAAATTATTATAAACACATTTGGTTCCAGGATGGAAAAAACAAGTAGACATGGGGGACAGTTGGTTTGTTTTGGGGTGTGGATTTTTTTGGTATGAAGAGACTATGGAGTCTCTTCCTTAGACAGGCCAGGAAATTCTTCTCACTGGAGGTTATTAAAATATTAGCCACATTATCAGGCCAACTGTCAGGCTTGCAATAGGTGTAGGTGATCCTACTTGACTGTAAGAGTTGCCTTCCAACCCTGTTATTCTAAGTTATTTTCATTATTTTAGTAATTGGTTGTTTTACCTGAAATGCTAATTTACACTTGATAAGATGAAAGAACTGGTTTAAGGAGTAAATTGAAGGATATACATGTTATGGTATATAAAAGAACATAAATAGACAATAACTATATTAAGAATATACACATAGAAAGGGGTATATTGAAGAATATAATCCTGTTTCAGAGTCCCAGAATGTTTCTCTTTTTCTTTTTTCTGCTATCTCAGTGTGCGCCTATTGAACTCAAATTCTGAAAAAATGAGTCATTACTCCATTAAAAATAGACCTGTGAAGGTGGTACTGAAAAAGCAAAATTGGAACTAGAGCAATGCAGGAACAGAATTTGCTGCATTCTGATAAAATCTGTGTCATCCTACTTACAAATATTCACATTCACCTGTCCTATGGACAGTTTATGGTCTCTAATGACTAGCTAGCAGAATTGGCACTAGGGATAATTACACCATCTAATCCCAGGCACGCATTTGAAGCCTAAGCCAGCACGGCGTCCCCAGCCTCCTGCCTGCCACAAGAGTGAGCTCTGCTCCCTCCAAGGGGGCTTCACCTCCTCTTTTCCGCAGGCAGTCCAATGACATGGCTCAGGGCTGGCAACTGCCTGAAAATAAAGAGTACTAATACTCCCTCGATTCCCAGCAGGAGGAAACAACAGCTGCCCACCTTACAGCGCTCACTCTTGCTGGCCCCTGGTGCACTGCAGCAGTAGTCATGCAAACAGAGGGTGCACCACAAGGCTCCATGAGCATCAAGGGGCTGCTTGAATTTGCTAGAGTCAACAGAAACACAGGGTCGATCAGAAGCCCCTGAGGCCTCAGATAAGCTGTTTTAAAGATTCTGCTGAAAAAAATCTCTTCTGAGACCATTGCATACGAACCTCCCCGGGCTTGGAAGGGGGTCTGAAAGTGGTGGGTCTTGGCAGGAGGACACTTCTTATAAATTAATATATTAAAGTCAAGGGGACTAAATAAAGAATGAAAGTTCAGAGCTTGGCTTTGTTGTTTTATGGCATTTTTGCTAGCTGCTTACTTCTGACTTCATGCACTAGATGATAACAATTCATTCCAGATTCCCTGGCAGGTGCCCCAGCCCCAGCTGATGCCACGGCATCCCCAAAGCCCCACTAAGCTGTTTGCTGCCCTGCACAGCACAGTCCTGTGGGCTCACGTGGGCAATCCTAATGTGCAAAAGCTTGCAGCCTTGGCACAGACTACCAGCCAGCAAGCTACCACTGGAAGTACTTCTTCTTGAAGCAATCTACAAGCAAGGGCTCTGAAGAGGAGTCACAATGATGCACTGTAGACAAAGGAAGGGACGGGGCTGACTCTTTATTATTCATGGATTTTTTTTATGCCTCCATGAGAAACAGTCAGGGGCAGAGTGAAACAGAAACATGCAGCTGTATTCTCCCATTCTGCTCCTGCAAGGGACATGCATTCATATACCTGGTCCCTATGGGTGTCAGCAGGATTGGACCTAGAAGCTGGAGTGTCTATAGATTACCATATTAAGCTTAGCATTATACTCATTCACCTACATGAATTTTTTAGGATCCTGGCACAAGCAACCTGGGCACAGTTGGCTACGTAGACACTCAGGTTGGCCACAAGCATCAAGGCATGATCTGTTCTTCTCAACAAAATACTCTCCTAATCTATATTGAATGGAATAACATTTTTACGTGTAACTTGACTCTAAAAAACAAATAAGAGTATGATCTAGGCAGTGTCTTGTCATGCCACAAATGAAATGGGCAATCCCAAACAGCCAGCTTTGGCTTAAAGAACTTGATACCTCATCTGGCAAAATGAGATGACGAAACACCTGCTCTTCTCCTGATGCTAATGAAATCTTAAACAATATCTGCTAAGGACACTAAAAGTTTTGTAGGTGGCAATTTGAATCTTTTTAAAGTCTTGTGTCTCTTTCCACTGCAATCTGTTTTTAAAAACTTTAGCTCCCCAGATTTATCCAGAGAACAAAGAGCAGCAGGTACTTCCCAGAGTAACAGAAAACTTGCAGTGTCTCTGATAAGATTATCAGGAAGTGCCTGAGCTCACATCCATGGCTGTATAGGTAGTACACGCAGTACATGCAGATGCACACACCCCGCAGATCAAACACAGTCAGTGGAGCTGGGTCAGCTTATAGCAAGTGAAGACAGCAGATGGCAACAACTCTGAACGATCATCGACCTGCTGTTGATTTGAACCAGTGCTCGATGGCTAAAGGCTGAGTAGTAATCCCCTGAACTAGTAAATGTGCTCGCAACGTCATCTGGGGATACTGCAACTCGTAGAATTCAAGATAGTCATCTGTAATATGCCTTCTGACACAAAAATGGACAACTGCCCCAAAGCCATATTTCTGAGGGGCCCAGAATTGTCACCAAAAAGTGGATTCTTGTAACTTTATACCTGCCCTTGAAGGCAGCACTGTCTTGGTGGCTTTGGGGAGACTAGGGTTTAATTCTGTGAGAACAGATAAACAAGGCTTTGGAAAGAGACACACACTGGGACAAACTGGCAGTCCTGACCCAGATTTTATGCTCAGTGATGGCGTTATTCCTCTTTAATTGGGACATAATAAATATCCATCTTTTTACTTAATGCTGCTTAAAATGGATCAATTCCATAGTAACAGTTATTAGAAAACAGCACATGAACGATGTGGAGCTCTAATCATATTTGTATTTCTGTCAAAAATGGCAGTGTCAATAAATAAGAAGGGCATGAGCAAGAGTCACTAGTTTTGTGTTACAAAGATTCAAGCAAGTGATGAAGTTTATGGTGTAATAAGCCAGGTGTGGGGAGCCTGAGGTGAGTTTGTTAATATGTAAATGAATTTGCAAACTTTATATGGGGTATTAAATTAGCAGTGCACTTGCTATGGTAACCACAGTGGGTGAAAATGCTGCAGTAAGATATGGCGCTCTTGTCATTTGTGTCCCCTGCAAAATGACAGGCACTTCTCTTACCTAGGATGATCTTGGAGTTATCATTGGGGAAGTAAGGAACGGCCTGGAGGTTGGCCCAGGTGGCAATAAGAGCCTGAGGAAGAGTCATCAGCTTATTGCTAGACAGGTCCAGATATGTGATATTCTTGACATAACGAGCAGCATCTGGAGGGATTGAGGTAAGTTCGTTGTTGTGTAAATCCAGAAGCCTTAGCTGTGGCATGTCAGCCAGGGTTTCCCAGGGGAATGATATTAAGTCATTCCCATCCAACCTCAGCTCCTGCAAGTGACGGAGGCCTTTGAAGGTGATCCCACTGAGGCTGGTCAGGGAGTTATAGGGCATCCAGAGGTACTCCAGGTTGTGGAGCGCGTGGAAAGCCTCTCCTGGCACCCTGCAGATGGCTGTCTTTTCTATCCGAAGCTTGGATGTATCTACAGGGATGTTGACAGGAGTGAGGGTCATCTCCGGGTCATTACACAGCACTGTCCTGATGAGGAAACACAAACATAGATGTGACTTTCTTGTATTTTGAAATGGTTTTGAAACTTTATTTTAATGCAAGATTTTGATCTACATTTCTTTTTTCACAAGCTTTCTTCTTGTCATTTCTTACTTGCTGCCAATCTCTACATCATTACCGTAAGTACATCAACTTGCAGTAATTCATATGTACCTTTTGACTGCAGAGATTGCAGTGTTGTGCTTCTCCTGGAGTGGTGTGAGTCTGAGTATGGCCCATACAATGTTCCTGCTTTTTTTTTCTTTCCATTTTTTTTAGGGTACTTATGATAGACAGCAGTGACAACACTCATGCACAACAGAGGGTTCTAATGCATGTTAAACCAAAAGGATCCATAAATTGAACAGTAAAAGAGATATGAAAAGAAGCCTTACTGACGATGTGTGGGATGGCAGGAAGTAATATAGATTAAATACAGCACAGGATCTTTGATTCATGAAATGAGGATCAGAAAGTCAGCTAACAACTCACTGCAAATAAATACACTACAGCAAGCTCTGCTTTACTATGAGTCTGGAAGGTATGTACTGATAGTAGCAGTCAGTGCACCGCAGGCATGTACAGTTATGAGAGTGAAAGTGCAGAAAATTTACTCTTTGCAAAATGCTATACTAAAAGCAAGGCAAATTTATGTGTCTTAATTGTTCCTTCCCATTTCTAATCTCTAGAGGTCAAATCGGGAAAACTCTATACTGGAGTTTCGCAGCCTTCGTACAAAAAATTGTGAATTTGACTTTGCTAAGATGTGGGATTGTAGATAACCATGAGGAATGAAGGGAGACAAAATAGGTCTCAGACTGCACTTTAATTTGCCTATCAGCAAGGAGAGAAAGGCAAGTTCTTAACAAAATACAAAGCCACCTTGCAAAGGTAACAGGTTAGATGATAGGCATGTCCCACTCCACATGCTAAACAAGATACCGCAAGAAACGTAATGTGATCAGTCAAGTAACATTTTCTTATCATACTGCCTGGCTGATAAACAGAATGTTACAAAGCTGCCAAAACCAGATTGGTTTTGAAAGCAATTATTCCTCTACTATCAACAAAAACAAATAACATTGCTGAACTGCTCATGCAAGTTTCCCATAGTTAAATGCTGTTTGAGCCTACAGTTAAATTGTTAATTTATAATCAAAGCATAGTACATTACTCTCATCCAGCACTTTTACTGTGGCATTCTGAAAGTTGAGATTTTGAGGAAGAGAAAAATCTATCAAATAAGAAAAATCCAGAAATCTCTTTCAATAAATTTCTTTTTTTGTGTGTAGGCGTGACACAAAATATTTGATAACAGAGACACTATGGCAGTAAAACAGTGTGCTTATCATAGTCCCTAAACTATGTCAGTGAGCACTAAACATTTAATCTATGTGATAATCTCCTTCTACTAGTAAGAAATATGAATCATAATGCAGAAAAAAAGGTGACATTATGCTCCTTAAGGGACTAATGGATATTTGCTTTATTATGTATCTTACCAAAACACACTACAGCTTTTTCCTGTCACTGAGAGGATATTCCCCTGGGAACTGTGACATTTATGGAGCAATAATTGACTCTCCCACTATTTCACTCCCTTTTAAAAATTGCACACTATTTGTGTCTCTAACATGCTTCTTACTGGGAAAGTTTCTGGTATTACATCTATAGCACCATAAAAGAGATAAGAAAGTAGATCTATTTCATGGGGATCCAAAATACAGGGGACAGCCTTTCATTTCTGTACTGTGGTCTTGTCTAGAGGAAATGTCTTCCAAAGGATTTTGCAAATACTCTATCTCTGTCACAAAACCTCCTCTACTGTGAACCACACCTAATAAAAATGTAGCCTGTGTTTCATTAAGTCAGATCGTTACTTTGTGATTACCCTTCAGAACGCTTTTTTTATTACAGTCCTCCAGAGAAATGTCTGTACAATGGCATTGCATTCAAAAAAGGGTGTTCTTCTGGTCTTGTCTTCTTTTTTAACTGAAAGTTTCCAGTTTGAGAATTTTCTTTTTTTTTCTTTTCTTCTTCTTCTTCTTATTTTCTAATTTTTTGGTTCATTCTCATCTAGAGTTTTGCCTAAAATCTCCAACTGAAGGATTTTTTAAGTAAATGGAATTAATTGCAGGTTTTGGTACCACAACATAAACCAAATCTAGTTACACTTTAGAAATAAACCAGCAGAGCAGAATAAAGCCTTTTAAAACCAGCATTTTCAGCAAAAAGGTAAAAAAAAGAAAATGTTGCTTAAATTTTATTCCCTTTTTGCCACTACACCGGCAGTAATTGTGTCACTTCTGTTCTCACAGAGGAGATGCCCAAATGCTTTCTCTGAAATCAGCTTACTGTGTTTTCAGAAGCTAATCCTCTGCAAATAAAGCTAGAGCGCAAAGTGACTGGAAAAATAATGGACACAAAGTCTGGACGCAATATTTTCTCCTGCGAGCATCCTTCCAGAGGAGAAGAAATAAAATCCGCAACACCCAGAGAAACAGCGGCAACCCCCCTGGGGAGAGTATCGGCATACCTGGCTTTCGTCCCTTCGCTGAGGCTGTGGAAGGCGCAGCTGCACTGTGATGGGCACGAGCCGCCCGCCCATGGCAGCCCTCCGAGCGTTAAGCAGCAGAGCAAACTCACCACGATCCACATGGCTACCTGTGCATGGGAAGGACACCTGGGCACTAGACAACGTGGAGGGTTTCGCCTATTGTTTTATCCATTAACTGGTCACATCTTGTTAACTCCCTTTCGTTTTCAGCCGCACTGTGATCTTCCAGCCCTCGCTGAGTCCATCAGATAAAAAAGGATAGGCAGGGATTAAGGATGGGGACTTGAGTTATTTTCATGAAGGTGCTTATTGCTTCCTGGAACTGTACTGACAGCATTTCTCCCCTCAGGGAGCCCCATCAAAACACCCTCCTGGGGCAATCTGTGGCTCCTGTGCAAGAAAAAAGCAAACATACTTTTGGGGGACCTGCATCACAGGCAAGATGATTGTTATCTGACCAGGAATTAGCACTAATTTACTTCCTCACAGGGAACTGGGAATACTTAAAAACAGTTTCTTGTGCTATTGGAACCTAAGCCTCCTATATAAGAATGCTAAAAATATATAGTGATACTATTAAAAGGCTCTGTTTTCTTTTAAAAACTCCTAGTTTGATCAAGCAATTATTGAACTGCTGACAACATGCCTGATATAATAAACAATGAATAACCCATTAAACATGCACATATTTCAGTTTATATCCGGGCTAGCACATGCCTGGAGGACTGAGCACTGTGCTCTGACTTGCTGATACAGCAAAGCCCAGATGAGGGACCATTTTTGGGAGCGCCACCTGATGCAGGGCCATGCGACAGCTTTAGGAACTCTAAGAAAAATTCAGCTCTGTCTTAAGGACAGCCCAAGCCTGAGCATCAAATTATTTTTGTCCACTCCCCTTGAAGACAGTTGTTCCCCATCTATTAGCAAAGGCAGCCATAACTGCAAAGCTGATGGCGACCATCCATTTTCAGCAGTCTTCATCTGACTCCAAAGAGCACAATACATGTGAGAAAAGTAGAGCCCAAATATGCACAAATATAAAGCTTAAGAAGTTGCTAGTTGAGATGGGAGCAGAATTCTATTCATACTCGCAAAGACAGCTCATGTTTATAAAGGCTATTATTTTCTGTTGAGTGTGAAAGTATATAAATCACTCACACCACAAATGTGCAACATTCTCTTAAAAGTGAAAAGCTCTGGAGAAACTAATAGCTGATTACTTTCAACCTGATCAGATTGCAACTCCCCCCCTTGCCAGCCATACTGCATTATAGCTTTGGCAGAAAAATTGACCCTTATGTCAGACACAAAAACGAAAACACAAGTTAACTTTTAACAGAAATGAGAAGTGACTGAATGGAGCTGCACAGTTAGTGATAAAGCACTAACCAGACACAACTCCTTCAGAGATGCTTTAGGAAAATATTTCTCTTCCAGTTCTGGAGCTCAGGAAAGCCTCAGTGCCCAGCACTGTTACAGGGGAGAGTCCCAGGTGCCTCACTCTAGCATAAAGCATGAGCAATTCTACTAAAATCCTGGACCCCGTTAACTCAATAGGAACTCTGCCATCTGCTTCACCCAAAGCAATGAGGGTGTGGGATCAAATGTGGCTGATTGAGGCAGAAACCACCCAGCACGCTGTTGGCCTTTCAGCATCCGTCATTTCCCAGCTTCCCTTTTCTTTACCTAAGGTCAGAGAAGAAGGGGAAAGGAATTACAACCACAAAGATTTTCTCTAAAAATTAGGTTTTCTTGGATCTTAATTACAGTCATATTGATCAGAAAAAGTGCCCATCACAGTCTCTTCTGTCAGTGTTCGAAGACACCACAGCTCTTCTGCCCACCTCTTGTAGATAACCTAAAGTCAGATTTCCCTAGGAGAGAACTACAGCTCTGCACCTTTTTAAAAGCCTGGTTGTACTACAGCTGCCCTTAAGAACCAAATCATATGAACTGCCATAAAGCCAAGGAAGACATATGAACAATTTAGCCCAATAGACATTTTGGAGGTTAGAAGAAAAGATTTAAAAAACCAAACAAACAAAAAACCCCACCACAGACCATTCAACATGCAAAGCTTCTACCTGAGAGTGCTATGAGAGACAGACTGTTTTGAAGAGCTGCTGTGGATGTTACTCCTCAAAACTCAAATCTCTTCCGTGCTTGTGCAGCCAGTTCAGATCTCTAACAACAGCCTAGTCCAAGGTAGCTGCTGAGGTGGACAGCATCTTCCAAAATAAGTGTAACATGAGCAACTTGAGTTGCCTGTTGCTGAAGCTGGTCTTTCTTCCCGTTGGCAACAGAGGGAATTAAGGGAGCCCAGTTCCCCAGCTAAGCTGGATGCAGAAGGCTACATGGTGTAACTACCTTCACGTCTCCACTGCTTCCCCACTGCCCCCTGGCTCTCCTGCCCAGGCTGAGGATCTGTCTGTGCAAGGAGGATCCCTATGGGATAAACTGGCTGAAGTAGCTCCAGCTCCAGAGTTCACCTCCCACCTCTCCTTTCCAACATTCCTCCCTGTTGCGGACCTGTTGATTTTGCTTTTCCTTTCAAATATTTAATCTGAAGTTACCAGTCAGAAGTGCAGCAATAACATACCTATTCGTACGTACAAACTACCTGAAGGTTAATGAGTATGTTATAGCAACAGTATAAGGCATTGTTCCTAACAAAGATTGCTTACCAGGATTTCTGGCATATAGCTGTTTTCATGTAGAATACATCCTGTGTTCTTCAGCAGAATGAAATTACACTGGCAATTTTTCAATAATTCTGGGTAATGAACTCCCAGAGTTTCAGGGTAATCTAGATTTGGTTTGGGGCTAACTATTAAACAGATATTTTATGGTGCCATAGTTTCGCATAAGCTTGTTTCACAAGTAACTCCAATAATTAATTAAGGCTTGTAGAAATCACTTACTGAGAGGATGGCCCAAAGGATTATTTCTCCCCACGCTATTTTCACATTCTACATTTATTGTTGTTCAAAGAGAAATTCAAGTATCTCATTATTTATTTCTGAAGAGATGAGAACATGATGCAGTGCTGCTCATTAAATATCCATAGTTGTTCTCTCATCGACTTCCATTAGGTCCCATTTCTAGATTTAATGATTCCTCAGTTCCCTTAATGATCTCCAAGCTAAGACCAAGCTCATCGGTTTTTTTAGTGCACTCATTGGTCAAGTTGCCTTGCTGCCCAGACTCTGCCTCTGCTCAATAATCGCAACATTGACTGAAACATCTCTCTCCTCACTGAAGTTAAATTCTACTTGAAAAAGCAATTCAACATAATTAACCTCTTGCCTCTATTTTTTTTTCAACGTTATCTGACAAAGTGGTTTCCCTCCATTGGAGCTCTGGAATAATAAACTTGTAGAAAGTAGCCAGTAACTGTATGGTAAGATTTGCTTTCATGAACCTCAATTTTGCCTCACAAATGAAACATCTACATTGCAACTAAATGCCGGGAGCAGAAGAAGTAAACTTAATTTATAAAAAACAAGAGCAATCAATAAAGCAATAAAGCATGCCTTAGCAGCTGCTAATGCTATGCACTTTGTCAGGAAAGCTGCTATTTAGTTAACATGACAGACTCTCTTCTGAACAAGAAAGAGAAAGACCTGGTGGTAGGCTGAGAGATTAATAAAACAAGATAAATAGAAGTGGTAGCATTAACATGTTTCTCACCTTGAAGCGTATCCACAAGTGTGTCAGAGACATGCGAAAAAGTGAGAGAAAAGGACCAGTCAACTAATAATCCGGTTCTGTTTCATCAGCATCTACATGTTTGAGGTTTTCCTCCCCATTTGCTATATTCTCTTATAATTCTTCATTGGTACATCACCACCAAATGATGCAAATGATGGGTTAAGCTCCAAGCCACAGATACACCCATGTTAGGCTTGATCTGAATGGCCAAGAGAGTGGGACTGGCCTCACCATGAGGAAACTCGACAAGAGGTTCATCAGGAGGTGAGGAAACCAGCTTACAACATAAGGAGCTGGAGGAGGAGCAAAAGGAGGAGGAGGAAGGCCTTGGTGCACAGGGAGCAGGTATGTTCCCCTGGTTCACAGGCTTCATAGATGTAACAGAAAGGAGCAGGCAGAAGAGAAGAGAGAGAATCGGTAGAACAAAGGTAATGAAACAAGATGCCTACAAACATAAGGGTAGATGCCAGTACTTGCACTTCAGGGACTGCATGACAGGAACTGCAAGCATACGCAAGGCAGCATCGGTGAGTGGGCTGCAAGAAGATGCTGGGTTTGGTTACATCCATGCTCCCTCCCTAATTCAGTGAGATGGAAGAGGTAAAACTGGAAGCAAAATCTGGTTACGCTGTTCAACAGACCATGTATTCACTTTTACACACAGTTCTGGTTTGTCCTGAAGCATTTGTTTGCAGTGCAACAGCCTTCATGGTATTTTTTAGGCATGGTATATTATCTCCTCCCAACTACTGAACAGTTATTCACACATTATGCTACTTAATTTAAAATAAACACTCATTAGCTAATTTCCTTGTAGGTGCAGGTGATATTTACATGAGGCTTTTAAAAATCAATGTCACCTTTTGCAAGTGTCAAAGGTACCAATGCAGAGTAAAAACATTTTTTTCATGACAGCCAATTCCATTCCATAATGAAACTAGTGGGAGTTAGGCCCTTCACTTCCATGGGCACAATTTTGCACTCTAAATCATAAAAATGGTGCTTCTTGCTGCTTACTTAGGAAGTAAAGAGTTTCTTCTCTACATCAAGCTAAAAATATCAGCCGGAGAAAAAAACATACAAAGAAGCAGCCAGCAAGTGTCATTCAGCAGAAATGTAAGAATTTGTTTTGAATTCTCTGCAAATAGCCAAATCCCCTGTTTATATTTTTGGTGTAAGTAAACGCAAAGCAAATGAGGTCAAAGTCTACTGTCAGCAAAGTTCAGCACATGGTAATCTTTCCTCTCTTTCCTAAGTGGGGTATAATTTAGAGAATTATTTTGTTTTGTTTTTAATAAGATTAAGGTAATCACTTGACATTAGAGCTTCCATTTTTTCCCATATAGACTTTCTGAACCCAGAAATGTTTTATCAGCAGATTCTACTCACAAGCTCAAAAGCAAAACTTGAGTGACAAGCTCAGCGTGCTTCACTAAGTCACTCATTTTTAATATGGCCATTGGACAGAATCTATTTTTACTTCTTTTCCCCATATACTTAGAGAAATATGGCATAAAGCAAATAAAATAGCATATTTTATCATAAATGAAAGCCATAAAATACCTTATTATCATGATTTTGTCTGAAAGGTTTTATTAGCAGGCAACACAGGCCAGACACTAAATCAATTTCATTAGGTAAATGCATCTCCAAGAAGCTTCTGGCAGGGCACATCTTGTAAAGTGGAAAATCCTTCCCGCTGATGCAAGTCGAGAGCACGTTAATGCATTACGTCATTCTAAATTGGATCTTGCGCTTAATGCTGATGAAGGCAGCTCCTTCAGACCTATAGCACTGAAGTCATTAATAGACCTGTAGGAGCGCTAAAGAAATAAAAGAAACCCAAACAGTTCTTGGCATGGAGCATTAAAAGTCTATCAATCAGTGGTATTTCTTTTGTGCATACATTTACCTCGGTTGTTATAGCCAGTACAGAACAGCAGAAGTGAGTACAGCCCTCTAACCCAAGGGGGAGATACATGTATACACCTGCCTTATGAATGCAGCATTTGACCCACTTCTGTCCCCGCAGCAAAAGCCACTTCACAAGGCCACGTTGCAACCAGCAACGCTCAGTGAGGCAAACTCTAGCAGAAGATGGAGGCCTACACCAATACACCTCGTCTCTCCCTCCCTCCTCCCTTTGGGCACGTGCACCTAGGCAGGTCTCGTCATGACTGACACAAATTTAAAGTGCTGGCTATCCGTGTCACTATTGTACCCAGCACCTCCAGGTCCAATGGGAGAATGATCCCCTCAGTAACCAGTAAAGCAAGTTTGGCCACAGGGTGGAGAAGGTGACACTAACTCTTGCCTCACCTTAAGGGAGGAGTGGGCCAGCCACCACAGCCATGGCTCTTCTAATTTTCTTCTCCAAAGGCCTCACAGGGACAGACAAACGTCACTGAGATCGGACGTACAGGATCCCAGAGCAAAATTCTCTGGGACAAACTCTCTGTAAACTCCTCTGCAGAGGGAAAACAGCAGATAAACTATCTCTTTCTTAAAAGCCCTCTGCAAACCTGTCTTTGAGGCTACTAGTCTTAAGCACTAATGAGAGAGTGAACTTGTGTTGCCCACTAGGATGGAAGCTGGAAGATGCTTCCACCTGCAAACAACAAATGCACAGAAAATATGTGTAATTCCATGTCAGTAAATGCTTTAACTACCATAAAAACATCCATGAAGGTAATGTCAGAAAAATAACACAAATGTGAAGAACACAACTGAGTTGCACAGAGTGAATCTTTTTGAGGATACTGATGTTTCTGACAAGTTTTGTTACATACACAAAAACACCATTAAAGCTCAAAGCAAGTATCACTCATACATGCTACAGTCATCTATCAGCTTTCTGCTATGCAAATTCTATTGACAATGCAGCTTGTGGGGGGGACGGGGGGAAGGAGGAAAAGAGAAGCAACTTCTTGCTGCTGGAATGTATGGTTTACAAAGTGCTTACTATTTCACATTTATAACATTTATACTGAAACCATGCCCAGGAGCTCTAGTAAGGTGTAGGCACTCTAAAAGTTTTTATCAGAGTGACACCCGTATCTCTAATGAAGCACAGCCAAAGAAGACATGACACAAAGATTAGGGAAAGAAACATACAAACAAATCAAGTGTATCATTGACTTGTACACATAAATATATATATATATGTAAACATCTAGATTTAAAGCTTAAGTTATCATGAATAGAAGAATTAATACATATGCTCTGCTAGCCATAAGGTCTTGACAGATTTCTGATCAGAATAGTAGCTAAAGGGGAATTTTTACGTCTTCTAAAGAAGGAAACCAAATACACAGTGAGTAAGACTGGAAAAGTATTTATGTGCCTGTACACACAAGCTCTTGACTGATTTCTGATCAGAATAGTAGCTAAAGGGGAATTTTTACATCTTCTAAAGAAGGAAACCAAATACACAGTGAGTAAGACTGGAAAAGTCTTGATGTGTCTGTACACACATGCACATACCCATAGGGTTACCAAAACATACACCCAGAAGAGCATAAATGCAATGTTCAGCAGCATCATTCTCACAGAGAAAAATAGTATTCTTCTCTGAGATGCCACACCCACATACCAGTCCACTGTAGTCCATTTTGATGACTGGACATACCATAATCATATCTGACATATGTATTTTAAATGAGTAAAACTTTTTTTGGTTTATATTCCTGGCCCCTCTTCTCTATTGTAACTTCATTCCCTAAAATCCAGTAAGGTTCCTACAGTTTAACAAAATCAGCTAACTTTGGGCTTAGCATCCTTAGCTACATGACAGAGGGGGTCATGCATTAATATTGCTGACTGCAACAACCTTTTCTGATTTGGACCTTAATAGTATTAGTCTAAGCCCTGCAGAGTCACCTCTGCTTAGGAAAGAGTGCCTGTTTTATTTTGCTTCCTCAGGCATGCAGGAAGAATGAAACTTCTGGCACTGTTTATCTGGCTCCCGAATGCAGATGGAGCATAATGTTTTACACAGCAGCCCTCTGCCCTCTTTCCCATCTGATAATCACCAGCTTTCCTATTCTGATTTACCTGCCTACAGCCTCAAGATTTTGCAGGCCGAGTACCTGCCCTCGTGGCAGTTCTAGTAAACCTCTTGGAAGCTGCAAGTCTTACACCCAGGGACCAAGAAAAAATAGAAAAAAAAAAAAAAAGAAGAAAACAGAAGAAGGGAAAAAAGGTAGGAAGAAAGGGAAAAGAAAAGGTTTTGCCCTGGTGTATTCTATTTTCTTAACATTATTTTTCTCAGAGCAATAAGCTCCTCTCAATCTATTCTCTTCAGTGATGCAATGTATGTATATATATGCATGTGTGGGGTCACAATAGGAAAATTACATCGCCTGTGTAATTATTATTTTTATTCTGATTATTCTTGGACTAAATGCTTTATTATATACATTTTTTTCAAATATGATTATTTATGAAATAAGAGAGGGGGAGTTTGGGGAGGTAATAGCAGAAAATCAGGGCATGCCTCAGGTAGCCTCTCACCCCCACAACTGTCCTACTGACCCACAGAGGGGCAAAAAGGAAAAGTGCCATGCTTTGGTCCTTCTGATTTGCTTTCCTTCATTTGTTCAACCCTTGAAGATATATAACTGGCCCAATTTTGATGACCTATCCTTACCAAGATAAGAGTGAGAAAGAAACTTGGGAAGATGAGGGAAGCCTATGATAATCAGGAGCTTCCTCTAAGTGCTGACTTCCCTGTTGCGCCTGCCTGCAGACACAGTAATATCAAACCCATGCAGATCCATCTTCAGAGAAACTCAGTTTACTTCACAGGATCTTTGCTAGGGCAAAAGCAGCCCTACAGTCCCACTCAGACCAGAAGAAACATGGGGAAGACTGATGCTCCAAGGGCAACAGCAGGAGGTAGCACTTTTGCTGCAGCCTGCAAGAAATGTATAACGAGATGAAGTTTTGGTGAGGGCTTTCCCTAAGGAATTCCCACAGAAGCGAAGGGGTGTGCAAGGTCCTCAGAAGGTCCTGTCATCTGGGGGGAGTTTAATCATCTATCATAATGGACATCAAGCTTTTTTACCAATATATTGGAAAAAAATACCAAGCTTCTCTTGTTTTCTTGACAGTTTACTCCTCAGTACCTGTATTTTAACCTCACCAATTCTAGGCATTTCTGCCTTATTAAGTAAATGCATCCATTAAAGTTTTAAAATTACCATTTCTATTTGCTTCAGTGTCTCATGTAAAGTTACTTCATTTCGCTGGAGGAACACATTCCAACTTGGTAGATTACCTGTAAGATACCTATGGAACACAGGGTTCATATATTTAGTCTGTCTGAAAAGCAATTTCCTAATCAAGACTTCTACTTTATGGAGAGATTCTGCCTACCAAAGATTCTATTCAGGAACAGATTCAGGATTTTTCTGTAAAAAGGAAAAAATTACCAGGACTAAAGTAACTGAAAGCCAAATAAGAGAGCCTGGAACTATCATTTTGAAATGGCACATTATGAAAACTCCTCTCCTCCTTCATTAGCTAGCTACAAAACAAGCAATAATTCAGCAACATTCTCACATTAGAGACGACAACAAAAGCACAACCGAAGGCTTTGCCTGCATCATGATTAATTTAGTTTTGTGAGATAACATAATGTAGTTTTTTACAAGTCTTTTTCTACTCTATTATAAAAAGGAACTCAGCTTGAAGAAATTGCTTATTACACTGAGCTCAAAGGATTCAATAACAGAAGCTAAAACAATTAGGCAATCTTTAAAAAAACAGTAACATTTATTTTATGGAAATGTAAGGGAAAGCCCTGTTAATTCACAGGTGCGGCTTATAAATAATTCTGTTGATTGTCCCTAATGTGCACTAGAAAGTGCACTTAGATAACACAAGAGGCCTTGATACATCTATTGTAAACAATGTATATTTGGTCAGGTTTCCATACAAGCCTTCAGGAGAAGAAAGAAGTCTAAAGAAGAGAGGAGCAGGCAATGACTGCCGTTAACCTCAAGCTTCAAAAGAAGTGGAAAGCCCTAAATTTTTTTACATTCTGGTACAAATGATTGTACTGCTCCTTAATATAGCCACCTGAAAGGTAGGAATCAATCTGAAGTAGCCCCTGGGCTCTCTCAACAGTCAGCGAAGAGGAAGAGGTGTCTCCAGAGCACAAATTGTCCTACCCTAAGGCAGGTGATGCTTAGGATCTGTCCATTCCCTCCAGTAACAGTAGAGACAGCCTAGCTTAGACTAGATAATTAGCACATTTGATTTTTATATGGAAAAATTTAGACGTGATGAATCCCTTCAATGTAAACACAGATCTTACACTGAAGTCAAGGAAAGCTATGCAGAATTCAGGCTTAAGTAATGCTTGTGAGGGAAGTATCAGCAGACAGTTTGGGGAAATCCCTACAGAGAGACACTGGTAGAAGACTGCTAAGACAAGCAAGATATACAATATCACAGTGACAGGAAAAATGAGGTGCTTTTGTCGTACATGGCCTAGAAGTTCATTTACATACTTGGTCAGTAGCATAGACTCATTGAGGAATGGTTCAGAGTCCCGTTGCTTCTTTACAAGAGCAACAGTAAACAGAAGGAGAGCTGGTGTGCAAACCCTCTCTTAATAAAACTAAGGCCCCTCTTGAAAGCAGAGTTTCTTTTGAGAACTGGGTACTGGTCTTTGAACTGTAATTCCTGAAAGAGTTATTATTCTGCATGCTGTGGGAAGGCCTCAACCCCGCATGGCAAACTAAACAAAGTGTTAGGTATATCTGTAGGACTGCCTCCGAAGTCCTGAAATATACTGCTATTCAGCAGAGAGAGATAGCATATTTCATTATCTTGTTAATATGTATATGACCCTAAAATTAGTAGGCTAAATGAAAGCAAAACGTATTATTTATAGGTGTCTAAAATGCATTTTGATAGACAGGTAACAGATCAAGGCAACAATTATACATATTTGATAACGATAATGATCGGTGTATCCAGCAAAGACTAAGAAGTCTAGGATGCAACTAATGTTCTAGTAACTTTATTAATTTTCTAGCCTGTGTGGATATACATATATTTATCAAATATGTATTCAATTTACTATGAATTAAGCTACCTATCTCTAGAGGGGCAACTCAAACAGTAGGAAAGAAAGGAGATGCTTCTCAACTCCACAGCAAGTTTCATCTCCCTAACACCTACAGTGCAGCGGTGTGCAGGAAAGCCAGCCCCAGCGCAGCCTGGTCCTGGCGGCCACGCAGTGCAGAGACCAGGCCACAGCACAGGTGTGAATGACTGTCTGGACCCAGGCAGCATTGCATCCTTGTGTAGACAAGCACAGGATTAACGCATGACATTTGGGGAGGAGATGAGGGAGCTGCGTCCTTTTTTGAAGGGATTTTCGCACAGCACCGCGCTGGCTCTGTCTCTGAAGATGCCCTCTTGCTTTCTTACTTCCCACTGAATTTACAGCTCCTTCACTTTGACTCAGCATGGTCAAGGAGCTTTCCCTGGATATTATCCCTGGTCTTGGCCCTCTGCACTTGCAAGTAAGCCCCTCCCTCTACCTTCCTCTGCACAGGCAGCACCTCCCACCCCCGGTTCCCATCCTGTCTGCAGAGATCACAAACCCCACTCTGGAGACCCTCGCGTCCTCTCCACTGGCCCCAGGGCTGCCATGCTCACCCCCCAAAAGCACAGCCACTGGCTCCTGTCTCCCCCAAGCCTCCTTGGCCATCCCCAGGCCTTCACCACTACTTTTTCCTCCAAACAGCTCTGGAGGCAGCTGCAGAGAATATCAGATTGAGGAGAGTGTTAGACTGTCAGACTGTTGAGGAGAATGGTTACTATGTGGCCGCAAGCTTGTCCAGAGGGCTGACGCCTGGCCACATGCTGCTCTGTGGGCTCATCCGCTGCATCGTCCCTCCCGTGGCCAACACCAGGTGCCTATTTACGGTCTGGGGTGTATTCCCAATCATGGCTTCCAAATCAAAACGAATTTACACAACTGCAACTAAAAGGTCTCCAGACAATATGCTTTCTGGTTTCCTTTCCTTGATGAGAAGCATTTCCCATGGGGACCAAGGTTACCACTCATCTCTGTGATATCAAACTGAAGTCCTGTGTGGCTGTATTCCCAGCCTGCTTCTGCTGAAATGCTGCAGTTTGTCATTTAAAGGTGGGTTTGAATATAAAAAGTCAAAGACATTTGGCTAAACCTGAACCAGAAGACAGGATTAGGAAGGCAGAGGAATAATAATACATCAATTTAGCAAAGTTCTTGCTGTGAATATAAAAAAGTATGTCAGTAATGTGCATTGATTGCTTGGAGAAAATTCAGAGTGCATGAGTGCTCTGTTATCTTTGCACTGCACCTTTTTTTGTTGTGCTTGTACCAATGCATATTTTACAAAGATTAATATGCTCCCACCAAATCCATACAGTCTTATGAAATCCATGGGGACATCTAGTAAGAACCTATCTGATCTTTGTTCTGCATGTTCCTTGCAAACAGATTAGTAACCAGTGAAGTATTCTTAAGCGAGAGGGTAAAATGAAATTGATGTTTTATTGATGCAGAGAGGAGATCAGTGGGAATTCAAAATATGAAGTTGCAGGATAACATCAGGTTGAGTGAAAGACCTTTTCCTCTGAATTTGGAA
This sequence comes from Phoenicopterus ruber ruber, assembly GCA_009819775.1. Classification (NCBI taxonomy): domain Eukaryota; kingdom Metazoa; phylum Chordata; class Aves; order Phoenicopteriformes; family Phoenicopteridae; genus Phoenicopterus; species Phoenicopterus ruber. The sequence continues at coordinate 10,944,495 of CM020221.1, read as the reverse complement.
ACAGCAAGTGGCTATTGAAAGAGTGCATAAAGTAGAAAGTGATCACTAAAACCTTCATAATTTAAGGACTTAATAAATGTCTTTGGCAAACTTGTTATACTTTGCATGTTTTCACTGACTTCATTGGAATACATGATGCGAGGTTATGTCTTACATAAAAAGGAGGGAAAGGAAACAAATGCAGCTTTGTTTTACCAACTGGAAAAAGAACTATCATTAGTAGATTCTATCAAACTCAATAATTTATTACTCATTTACACCTCCTCTTGGCTTGAAGAAAACCCTTTATAACTAACTGAATTTACCAGCCATATTGGACCATACATCATTCCATACTATCCCAATGAACTATTAGAACGTCAGCTTAACACAGCATCAAAAATAGATATCGAGAGCCTGACGCATAAAGTTTCTATTGATACTAACTGCACTTGAGTCAGACACTGAACCATCACTGAAAAGCATGCCTGTGACTGACTTGTGTTGCTAGACTCATCATTGATAAAGTAAATGAGGTTTAGACATGGAAATTTTTTAAGACACTTGAAGAAAAGCAGCCAACAAGTTCACAATATTCATTCTAATAAAGATCTGCTAAATCCAAAGGCGTTGGAGTAGTAGCCTACTTTCATGAAAAAATAGTTTTGGAATGAGCAAAGTCTGCACTACAGACTTTAATACACACCCCAAAAAATACCAGCAGTGTAACACATTTGGGAGGTTTGCTTGGGAGTGAGGGCGAAGTACAGTGGCAGGCAACCAAAAGCACCTGACAGCCCTCAGGAGGGCAGTTCACACAATATCCGTGTCCTTTATCCCTAGTCTAGAAGAGCTGTGCAGCTTTATGTTGACAAGCATTACAATGAGCCATCTATTTTCAAAACAATCACACTAAAAAGATTTACAGCACATTTACAAGATCTAGCACTAATTTTTTGCAAGAACACACAATGGATCACTATTAAAACACAGGCTTAGATCAGTCATTTGCCCTGCTAGGAGGCAGGGCTGTCACCTTCTTTGTCATCAAGACATGTAGGTGAGCAAAATACAAACATAACAATGGATTTATGTGGTGCAATGTAATTTTGCTCTGCTTAAACCAAACATCTGTATAGCCTTACAAATATCATGCCCTTCTGAATCCTACTTCAAAATCCAAGAGCATATCCATCAAGGCAACTACCTACGTCAAAACCAGCTGTAAATTGAATGCCAGAAATCACAGAACACAGCAAGATGGTTTCACAACAGCCTTGAAGCTCCAATCAGTTCTTACATGCCTGTAAGCATGGATTTCAGGACAACTGCAAAAAATCCACCACTGTCTTCAACCAAGATCCCTGACTGTGAATGCACCTCCATTGTGTAGTCAGGAGAACCATGAACAAGCTCTGGTCACATCTGAAGCAAATTCACTCTGCCTGACATCTCAATCAATCAAGAGCCAGGTCAGCACAGTGTGGGGCCTGAGCTGGGGGAAGCCAATATCCCTTGTACTTCAGCTCCCTTTTTGCTCCCATTTCGCAGTAGGATTATGAAGATGAAGAAAGTTATGTGTCAAAGTAGCAACTATCATGCTAGTGGCACCTTGTTGTTAGGGCAATGAGTAGGTCTGTGGAAAAGTAGTAAGGAATGAGAAGTGAAGAAAAAGGAAACATGCACTAAAAAGGGTGGAATAAAGTAACATTAAAAGAAAATGACCCTATCTAGTAGTTATCATAGCTATTGGTACTCTAAAGGTAGGTTAAAAAATGAGAAGTATGGCCAAGTTACTCACTTTTAATAGGCAGGCATTGGAAATGACATAAATAATAGTTGTATAGTTTAAAAAGTACCATTTGTTTCACTTGGACTCTGAAAGCTGCTGTCTTCCATTCTGCAGGATCCAGGCATTCAAATTCTCAAAGAGTTAACCAATCAGTAATGCAAGAAATTAAAGAAAAATGGTTGACCCTGCTGGGAAATGACAAGGGCTCATGCACATGCCAGATCATTGGTGTGGTTTGCTCGTGGGGGGAAGCTGGCCAGCAGGTAAGGATCTGGGGGCTGGACAAGCTGCACGTTGCACATACTCCAGAGCCACATTACACGAGGACCCCAGTCCTCAAACATCTCCAAAAGGACAGTAAGGTAGGTCCTGTGAGCGCTCACCACTGGGCAACTTGCATACGTCCTTGTATGTCTGGGGCCCAAAATCAGTAATTTGTAAATGTTTGCCTTTAATCAGGCTGTGCCAGTGTGCACCTTAATTTAAGCCTCAGCTATGAAGAGGAGATATGTTAATACACAGAATAGCCATTGCCAGAAAAATACACTGGCCAGTTTCTAAAAAAGGGGTGAGGGAAAGGCCTATATGCTGCAGAAATTCTTGGTTCATACTTTTACCCTAATTACCAACTCAATGAGTGCCCCTTTGTTTTTCAGGTCACTCCCCAATTATATATTACATGTTTCCTTGGTTCCACAACCTTTAATTCTTTTCCAGCGTTGCAGAATTAACTGGACAGGGTTCTTAATCTTGTCTCTACAAAGAACTTGTTGTAATTGCAATGAATGCTTTCATTTTGCTGGTGTCTGAAATACGATTTGCAGGGGAAGGGGGAGTGCGGGTTGATGCTAGTCCCATCATTAATGACATTCTTGTGGGGATTGTAGTGGTGGAAGTAAAAACCCCAAAGCTTTTATATAATAATGAGCATGTGTCTGCACGTGAGCTGCTCCTTTAAGAAGCCTTGGGCTAGTGGAAGAAGGGGGATCCAGACAAAAGGCAGCCCTACAGCTATAACAGAGGGCAGAGGTTAAATCTGTTGGCATTTTTATCGCAAGTATGGTCACTGCATACCCTCTCCCTGAAGGCTTCACTGAACTAGAGGTGTTTGCCATCGGCACTGCCCTGCTGGTAGAAGGTAAGCTCAGTGTGGGACTTCAGCAGCAATAAGGTTTTTGCCCCTATTATTCCTGGTGGGAGGGGGAAAGAAAATTGAAGCAAACAGCAGCATTTGTAGTACGCTGACCCAGACCTATCAGAGTTGCTGTGGCTACATCACTAGTATTTCTGGTGAGTTAAATCAGGGTGAGCTGCAAGCTGTCTGCAGTGAAGATCTGCTCTGTATACATAGCTGCCCTATTGTGGGGAAGTACTTGCTACTCAGCTTTCTTATGAAGAATTTGGGATGTAAGATTTTGTTGTTGACTTTTAAAGGCAATTTTATCTTCCTCAGGGGAAGGATGTTGAAATGACTGATGATCTCTAAATAAAATTGGGCTGCTTGTTTTGTGCGCTGTGATGGCCATCTTGTAATCAAAGATGATTGATAGGTTCAAAATAGCCTGTTAACTGTTAGCGTACATGCAGATTGCATTGGTAGCGCTGCAATTAATGGCTGCTGGGTAAAAGTAACAAACAGAAACATACTTGCATGAGATTCAAAAGCTCTCACAGTGTTAAGAAGCAAAATTTGAGGTAGAAGACTGTATTCATTTAATTCAGCCAATGTGGGCTTTTCTTAAGGCATGTGCCACTTTGTTAAGAGACTGCAACAAAACTGTGAATTTGTTCCTACCTGGCAGCTAGCGAAGGACAGGCTTGTAGCTAGGATTATTTCAGTGTCAGTCACTGGCGCCTCTTCAGAGCTACATCCCAGTCAGGGCCTGGGACCCCATCCCTCCATAGTGCTGCTCCGCTGGGGATGCAGGGATTGTGGGGCCGAACAGCAGAGGAGGAGAAGCTGTAAGCACCATCACAGAATCACAGAATGGTAGGGGTTGAAAGGGACCTCTGGAGATCGTCTAGTCCAACCCCCCTGCCAGAGCAGGTTTACCTAGAGCAGGCTGCACAGGACTGCGTCCAGGCGGGTTTTGAATATCTCCAGAGAAGGAAACTCCACAACCTCCCTGGGCAGCCTGTTCCAGTGCTCTGTAACCCTCACTGTGAAGAATTTTTTCCACGTATTTAGATGGAACTTCCTATGTTCCAGTTTGTGCCCGTTGCCCCTTGTCCTGTCGTTGGGCACCACTGAAGAGAGTCTGGCCCCATCCTCTTGACACATCAGAATGGGATAAATGCTCATCAGCTCACCCCATGAATGTGGAGCATGGGGGAAAGCAGGATGCTCACCCTCTCCTTGCAGGTGAGCTCAGATGGAAGGCAGCATCGTATCTGCCAGCAAAGGAAAGTTGGAAGAGTGGTGTCAGAAACTCTTCCTTGGAAGAGAGAGAGAGAAGAAAAAGCTTCTACTACTGGCCCAGGGGTGAGCTTTGCCTAAATAGAGTTCAGGGCTAAACCTGGCCAACAGCCATTACACTATCTGTAGGGCCTGGCAGGTCCTGGCAAGACTTTGCACTTCGTTACTGAGGGGTGAGAAGCAGCAGGAGGACAGGGACATCATCAGGTGCTGGCAGAGCCCGACAGCTGGGGTCCTGCTGGGGAACGGCTGGTTGTGGTACCACGGCCCTGCCGGCCCTCACCTGCCTGCCCACTCACTCGTGCCCAGGGGCTGCAGCCTGCAGTTGTCGAAGTCCAAGCAAAGTACCTGCTGGTAACCTTCACTTAAGACTAAATGTGGTCTAACACACTTACGTTTTGCTAAACACAAGTATTTTCTATAGGGTTTTATGCAGAATGTGTCCAGCAGATTGGCAATAATACTTTATCTTTGTCACCTGACTTAGAAGATCAAACTAAATAATTAAAGATTAATTCACTTTCTCAGAGACTCTGAGAGAAAAGCAATGAAGACGACCTTTTTTTGCTGCAGCTTCTAAGTGCAGTTTGCAAAAAAGTGCTGAGGAAGAGGAAAACCTTCACTTTATTAACTGGACACATCTGCTGTTCTAAAAACAAAAACTCAAAGCTATTTTTTTTAAATTTAGTAAGTTCTCTATTTGTACACTCATGCTGGCCTTCAAGAAAGCACAGTGGGGTGAAACCTGGAGCTTCCAAAAACAGGGGAAAGATAGAAAAAGGTTGATATAGTAATAACTCTTCAGCTCTACTCTAAATATGGTCACCACACACCTCTCCTAAAGGCTTGACTGCCTTTGGGAGAGTTGTCAGCAGTTTTGCCCTGTGGGTGGGAGGTAAGCTGGCAAGGAGGAAATAAGAACAGCAGATCTCAAACGGCTCCGAGTATCTCTCCTGGAAATATTTTGTTATATGTTGTGTAATGAAATACGCACATCAGCTGTTACTATGGTTATGCCATCAGCCATTAATGTAATTAAGGTAGGAGCAGGATTTCTGACTAGACAAAATCATCCATCTTATGTAACTGCAGAATTAAGACAATGAGCATAAGTAACTACACTACTTTACAGAATTAGGGGATATGGATTTTTTTCTGCATTAAATCATTTCTCTTTCCAAGAAGAACATGTACTGCCTCTCATCTAACTGAGACTTAGAGATGGGATGTTGAGTCAGAGCCTCATCAGAGCTAAAATAATTCAGGTCGTCTTGAAAAGGACATTAAAGGACAAAGCATGAGTGTAAACCAGTAAAGAATGGGTTTCAGGGTGGCACAGCTCTGTCCTGGGTGAATAGCTGGGGTTGCCTGGATGCTCTTCTCTGAGGACCAACATTAACTTATTTTTTTAAATCTAAGAGTGACTGCTTTTTATAATTAGATTATTCCTTTCCATGTATAGTCTATTGACAAAGGGCAGTAATAAGATTGAGCTGGTGTGATTCAAGCACTGTCTAGGTTAACCTTAGACAGAAGCCCAAAAGGAGGCAGGCTTACTGAAACACGGCTGAGGGATTTCTATGCTTAAACACAAAAGAATGTTACAATTGATATTAAAGACAACCCGTTTCTCTACCAAAGACAGGCCTGGAGACGTGTGCACCAGCAGCATGTGCTGGCTGTCTGTCCCTCTGAAACTGCCTCCTCTGCATCTCCCTTGCTCTGACCCACGTGTCCCTAGGTGGAGCCTAGCAATCAGGTATCTCTATTAAAACAAAAGGCAGAATTACAAATAAGATTAAACCATTTCTGCTCCGCATGAGCAGCCATATCCCTGATGCAGTTTGAAGCATTGGCTTCAGCTGTCACCTATGATTTCTCTCCTGAAAGTCTTTGTAACTTGCGTGCAGACTGTGACCACTACAGATATATTCCCTGTGCATAAGTTTCCACAGTAATTATTGTTCTCTCATTAAAGAAAACAGCAGTATCATTGTAGATATTTTCCATTTCCAGCTGAATCACACCAAACAATTCTGTATTTCAGCTCTGCTTGGTTTCTGTCTGAATGGCTTGACAATTATTTCTTTCCGAAAAATCAAAGAACTCCGAACACCCAGCAATCTGCTGGTTCTCAGCGTTGCACTGGCCGACTGCGGGATCTGCATCAATGCATTCATCGCTGCCTTTTCCACCTTCCTAAGGTATATCTTCTTTTTCCTAAAGGACGCTCAGAAGAACCACATGAAAATTAACAGCTTAAGTTCTAAGAGGTCAAATTAATTTAATGACTCTCTTTCTAGAATACCACCTAACCAACCTGCTCATTCTCTCAATCTGAAACAGCAAAATGAAACTCTATATAGCTCTACCAGGCAAGTAAAAAAGCAGACTTTACTGCGTATAATCACTGACAGATTATAAGATTGATTATAGAAGACATTTAACCAGACAGCTTTACCAGTGGTTATAGTAGAAGCTACTTGAATATCAACATAGTAGTACATTTTCATTTGACTAAACATCTAGACTGACCCCAAATTTATCTGCAAGTCTTTCTGTTTTTTATGAACGTTTCCATTAAAGCACTTATTTGAGAAGTTTGTGGAAAATGAAAATGCAGATCTGTTAGCAGGAAGTTCACATCAGTTATGACATATTTGATTTTCCACATTTTCACACGTCAATCATTTAATCAGAGGACAGAAACACTATCAAGCATTTCAGCGAACAATACAACAAACAAATCACAAGGAAACCATACTCAAAAAAACCCCTATCACCCTATAAAATAGCTGATGAATAATTCCACTTAAGTAGCATATTTTTAAACCCTGGAAACACCTTTAATAGAAAACAGCCAGAATGTGACCATTTTATTCTCTCTTAATGGATATAAAAACATTTTTGCAAATGAACAAGTCAATAACAAGCTCCAATGAGGCCTTGTTCAACACTATTTTACCTCCTGTATAGGTCACTCTTGTTTCAGACACTTATGTCTCACTGAAGTCAATAAAGATGCCTTTACTGAACTGAGAAGCTAAGGTCAATACATCAAAATGAGCTTGGTTTTAACAATTGCAGGACCTTTTCTTTTAAATGGGAGCAGAAGTTTCCCAGCCTCCCAAGAAGTCAGCTATCTCCTGTTCAAAGGGACTTCCAGGGGTAGTCTCCTAATTAATTATACTAGTGTTCTGTAAATACATGAGAAAGGTGATGGCTGAAGATTTCCACCTCACTGCCAGCTTTATCAGCATAAGAGTCGGGCTAGATGAATACAGAAAGAAAAAAAGCCATAGCTCCTTGCCATGGGTGACCAGGATATTGAAGGGACATGTCAGCAGATGTCTACTACATGAGAACATCTCATGGTTCTTTTCATTCTATGTCTGAAAGACATTTGGAGGCCTCAGTCGTGCTATCAGGAGTATTTTTATTTGTTGCGAGCTTTTGTACTGTGTTGCATGGTGAACACTGACTTTCCAAAAGGTCATTTGCTACTTTCACACGTTGACAAACCGGCTGCTCCCAGTGGGTGCAAATTTTGAAGATAAGAATAATTGGATGCAACATAAATTTCAAATTAAAAAAAAAAAAAACTTTCCAATACATAAATGCAGGGTTATATTTTCTTCTCCATATTAAGAGTAAAAATAGCTGTTGTACTATATCAGACACCACAGCAAGAGAAATGCTGGCAAATACCCAAAGGCAATCACAGTTACAGCTTTCACAATGTTTCTCAGACTTAGAAAGCATGTGCACAGGCTATCATTTTACCCTCTCTGTTAATGCAATTTCCAAACATGTCTTCACCTTTTTCTATCATTTTCTTAACATACTCCTTGTTTGTTGACAGATATTGGCCCTACGGCTCTGACGGCTGTCAAATTCATGGATTCCAGGGCTTCTTGACAGCACTAGCCAGCATTAGCTCCAGTGCTGCGGTCGCCTGGGACCGGTATCACCACTACTGTACAAGTAAGGCCTACAATTTACCTAGCAACCTTACCCAGCTCCTGCTATAAGGCAGCTTACTTAGATTTCAGAGAGTCAAAGCAAGCACATATTTATTATCTGCGTAACTTATATGTAAGTTTATTTATCTTACACACTAGATATAGAGCAAATATAAACAATCTCTCCAAAGGACCTCTTCCCATACATGGGGCACTAACCAACCCCCTTCAGGAGACATTTCCTCTTCCGTATCACATCCGAGTCCTGACCCTCTCGCCACGCTTTCACCATCTCCATAAGTAATCTTCAGTGTCCCAAACAAAATCCAAATCCTCATATTAAAGAAAAATCTATGCACCTTGGGCTTCTATCCAACACCCTGCTGTGTACCAAACAGGTCTTCATGCCCATGCAGAGTTTACTAATTACAGATAAATTTCATGTAACTCAAGAGCTGCCTCTGCAGATACAGCAGCTGGAACAGAGCCCACAGCAAAGCACTTTGCAGAAATACACAGGCGCTTTGGGGCGCAAGAGCCATTTGTGGGGTTTATGCTACGTTCCAGGCCCCTTTATGAAGACTGGAACTCAGTACGTTTGTTCCAAAGCAAGGAACAAATTATCGGCAAGTTTCAATAAAAGTCACAGAGCTATTTTTAAGTACTGCTATAAGAGGAGGACTATGTTATTGTTCTTCTCTTAGTGAAGGCCATTTTTTTGCTTTTTTTCTTGCAATTTAGTTTTTAACTAGCTCTGACACCTGAGCTAGATTTAATGGAAATCTAATATTAGAGAGGGAGATCAACCCAGGAAAATAAATTTGCCTTTTCTTGTGGACTTATGAAAGCATATTTTTGATTTAGGTGAGAAATAGAGATTGACAGGATTGTCAAATATATGGATTTATAGAGATAGATACGCTCTGACTTTTATCACAGAACTACCTCCCAAACTTTTGTGGTACTGGACTTGTGCATTCATGTAACATGAGTGGAAATTTCTGCTGAATTAGGGTGTTGAATTGGAACTGGTGTCTGCAGAGAGTGCTAGGATTTGTGCCGAGACTCCACCTGTGCTCCAGCCACCACTGTGCGTAGGGAGAACAGGGGAATAGCACAGAAGTCAGGAAGCACAGCAAGGGGTATTATCATCTGCTATAAAACAAACTAGCAGCCTTGTGAGCGCTGGAACTGGCAAAACCTGCTTTCTTGTGAATATGGTACACAGGGATGATGTTTGCTTTTGTCTAATAAGATAGACTTGTGCTGTCTGCTCTACGGGTGCTTTCATGGGGCCTCACCTCTCCCCAAACACCAACTTTCACAGTAAATGCAGCAACTTAGTACCTGTCAGTCCCCACTTCTCTCTCCAGTTTACTTCTAAGTAGTCAATGTTTTCAAAAGTTATTACGAAAGGACTGAGTGACAAACACAGGGTGTACAATCTCATGGCCCTCATTAAGAAAAGGGAAAGAGACATGATATGAAATGCAAACTTATTCTGAAAGGACATCTTAGCACTCTGTAATGCTAGGAATATCCTAATCTGCACTATTTGGCCATTTTGGCAGTTGTGTGGGAGCTCTGCCACCTGAGAGAAATGGATGAGGTCCTCCCACACAGATCTGCAGCTTTAGTGTTTCCTGCTAAAGCCAGGCCTTCTCCAGAGGAGCGAGGAGTCCAGAGCACCCCATGTGACTGCACTGTCCCCCCCAAAATTGTGTCCCTTTGGCAATGTTGATAGACAAATGCAGCCCTCCTTTTCTTGTGCGAAAGCACAGGTTGCTCAGACCACTTCACAAAATATTTTCTAAAAGAAAGTGTAAAAGTTGGCTGGGGAAGAAACTGCTGAGCTGCAGTGCTTCAATCCCCTTCGCTATTAGCATCCACACAGCCTTTCAGGCATGGCCTCCATATGATTAAAGCAGCAAGTGGTAAAACACACCCAGAGCACACAGCAAACATGTTCAATCTGATGATCCCGTTGAGGGTGGAAAGGTTGCCAACTTTTTGTTCTGTAACTTTTGTCAAGAATTCAGCTCAGGCAAGGAAATGTTTTTTTTTTCATGTCCAGACAAAGGCCCCAAATAACGCAGGCTGTAAGCTAAATCTATACCAACACCCTTTGGACACTGAAAAGCGTTTGAAACTAGAGAGTAGCATCTGTATTTTACAAGAGAAACAGCCTGAAAATAAGCATGTCTTTGGAAAGACATTTTACTCTCTGCAACGTTGACTTTAATGCTTTCGTGTCATGCACTCCTCCAGTCAAGAGCATACTACATCAAGAGCACAGGCAGAGAGACCCTAAGGGCAAAAGCTTCTTCACTTTGCTCAAATTGTTACTTACTGATAGCCAAACATTGCTGCTATTACTGAACATTTTGAACAACAAAACAAAAAAACAAAACCCCAGAAGGTTTTAAAAGCTCATGCTCTGTGGCTATTCCAGTAAAACCATCCGCTTCTAGTTTCATCCTTCACATGCTGATTGCGAGGAAGATTAAGTCATATCGCATAGATCTGATATACCAAGCCTACAGGCTATATTGTGTTCTCAATCCATACATTAAACCCTTGTTGACACTGGTGCGAGTTGCATGCCTGTACAGAAGGTACAAAATACCTTTGCCTAAAACCAAAAGCTACCCACTTTTTATCTTCATTCCCAGGAACTGGTACTCCTTCCAGACTCAATTACATCATCCCCAATGTTTTTGTTATGTCCTAACAGTTTCCGAGAAAACCTTTGTTGTGGCATTCCTCAGCATGACCTTGATTTTCCACTATCCATATTTCTGAGGAAGAAAGAACTGATGAGAATGTGAGAGATTACTATGATGATGAGAAAAAATCGGACTTTTCAGCCATTATGGATGCTAATAACACAAATATGTTCACTAACATCCTGAAAATTAACCAAGTTTTTAAATTTCGAAGTCATAGAATCATAGAATCATAGAATTGTTCTGGTTGGAAGAGACCTCCAAGATCATCGGGTCCAACCATTAACTTATCACTACCAAGTCCCCCACTAAATCATATCCCTTAGGGCCTCATCTAAACATCTTTTGAATACCTCCAGAGATGGGGACTCCACCACCTCCCTGGGCAGCCTGTTCCAATGCCCAACAACCCTTTCGGTGAAGAAATTTTTACGAATGTCCAATCTAAACCTCCCCTGGTGCAACTTGAGGCCATTTCCTCTTGTTCTGTTGTCTGTTACTAGGGAGAAGAGTCCGACCCCCACCTCGCTACCACCTCCTTTCAGGTAGTTGTAGAGGGTGATAAGGTCTCCCCTCAGCCTCCTTTTCTCCAGACGAAACATCCCCAGTTCCCTCAGCCGCTCCTCATAGGACTTGTGTTCCAGACCCTTCACCAGCCTCGTTGCCCGTCTCTGGACACGCTCCAGCACCTCAATGTCTTTCTTGTAGTGAGGGGCCCAAAACTGAACACAGTACTCGAGGTGTGGCCTCACCAGGGCCAAGTACAGGGGGATGATCACTTCCCTACTCCTGCTGGCCACACTATTTCTGATATAGGCCAGGATGCTGTTGGCCTTCTTGGCCACCTGGGCACACTGCTGGCTCATATTCAGCCGGCCATCAACCAACACCCCCAGGTCCTTTTCCGCCAGGCAGCTTTCCAGACACTCCTCCCCAAGCCTGTAGCGGTGCCTGGGGTTGTTGTGTCCCAAGTGCAGGACCCGGCACTTGGCCTTGTTGAATCTCATACCATTGGCCTCGGCCCATCGATCCAGCCTGTCCAGGACCCGCTGTAGTGCCTGCCTGCCCTCCAGCAGGTCAACCCTCCCTCCCAATTTGGTGTCATCTGCAAACTTACTGAGGGTGCACTCAATCCCCTCATCCAGATCATTGATAAAGATATTGAACAGTCAAACAATCCTCAGTGACAAAGTGCTAGCCTTTAAAGTGTATTGATAACTAGACATGTCACTCATCAGAAAACAGGTTGATATTGATTGGCCTGTGGAAGAAAATAGTATGACCACCACACATGACAGAGAAGCTAGAGTTTCAAGACATTTTACTCTTCTTCCTCTTGCTTTCTTCCTCCCAGGCAATCATGCTGGGCAACTCTCTTTTCATCCCCTAATGTGGCTATGGGGCCTATGAGATGCTACTTTCACAGCAAGGAGGAGAGAACTACAGAAATCTGGTATGCAATAAGAGAAGAAAAGGCAGGGGAGTCTGAAGTGTTTGAATGTCGACCACTAGCAAGATGGGAAAACAGATTATTGCATTTCAAAATTTGATCATTAGGGGAAAAAGGAGAAAACAGAAGCAGTTTTACATTCGTGCCTGACAGTGAAGGAGGAAAGGACAAACTCTGAGGAAGCTGTCTATCAATAGCCAAGCATTCAGGACAGAAGATGACACTTTATGTCAAGGTAGACATTGTTACTTCCTCCCTGGCCTTTCAAATGAGGAAAACAGCCTGAATTATGTTCTTAACATAGAATGGGAGGAAGGAAGCAGCAGCCTGGGAAGTCTCACTGGAGCTGGGATCAGGCAGGCAGAGCACAGCTGATGGACAGCCCAGGGGGTCAGTGATCTGAAAGCAGGCAGCCACCTACCACAGAGACATCTTTGCTGAAGGCATTTCAATCTAACACACGGTTCATTTTGGTGAGAGGGTAGCATGCTGCTGTCAGCAGGTTATGGGGAGGGGAAGGATCCTGGTCAGTTTTTTTCCTTTCATAACCATGGCATACAGTTACAGTTTTAAAAGGAAAGAAAAAAATCCAGAAGATTTTACACTTACATTTAAGAATTAGGGGGAAATGGAAAATCTGAAGTAATTTATGTCAGTATTTTTCTCAGTATTACGAGAGAAAAGACAAACGAAATCAGCAGGGATTTCATAGCAGCATTCAATTTCAAGAAGCAGAATTGCAGTGAGTTTTATCTAATCCTTAACATTCAAGGAAATCTAGGTTGATATATCAGTATTCAAAGATTAGCAAACTACCATTTGGTCCAATTGCAGCTGTTGGCTCTGTCAAATTAGGAGCATGTCCTTACCTCCTGTCACACTTATTGCAGCCACCCTGCCACACTTCCTTCATCTAGTCTTGCACCTGCATCAGTTTTCCCTGACAAAATGCCAATTGTTATACAGATTGCGCATTTTCACTGAAGCAGGAGGTAATTGCCAAGATAGCTTTATGATCATGGAGAATCACAGCAAAAAATTAGTGGAGTAAAAAAATCCCTTTATTAGGTTATTTTAAAGAGCTTTTTCTAATGACATGCACAAAAGCAGCTATTATGTAGTGCAGCTTTCTTATTCCTACAAAAAAAGAATACTTGTGAGCACCGGTGAGTGGTGCTTTTCGCACTGCAGATGAAGTAGGTACCAACACCTATTTTACTTATGACTGATACATATTTTCCCTTATAAGACTTTCAGATATTTTTGTCTTTGACAAACTTTGCCAATTTCAAGTGATGCATGCCATGAAGTCTGGTACACGCCATATTGTCCTGGAATATATCAGCTATTACAACTTAACCATTTGCAAGAATGAGGAAAATGGACTTTTTTCCCTCCATCCTAGAAAGTCCTGTCGACCTTTTGTTTGTGAAATTCCTTTTGAACACCAGCCTGAAAACTAGTTGAAAGGTAGCCACTGTGTCAGAGATGTATTTTTTGCTCTTTCTGTGAAAATCAGCTAAATGTTTGACCAATTGATAAATCTTAAAAAAATCTAAATTCATAAATGTCCCCACAAACTAAAGATGGAGAAATAGTTTATGATTATGTCACTAAAAACTGGCCAGCATAATCAAAAGGATTGTTCCATACTCCATCTAGCACTTCCTAAAATTTAAGCTTTTGACATCACAATTTTAGTAATCTTTAAACGATGGGGTTTTTTTATTTATGAGTGACCTCTTTCTGTTCCAAAGCAATTACAGAAGCCATTTAAAATCCCCTGTATTAATATTTCACCGTATGGAAAAGAGAAGCTTCCCTCTTGCTTTTCAAGAAGAGAAAGGCAGGGTACAAGAGTGATTAGACTTAATAGGACCAAATTGCCAGCACTGGGCCCTAATTAGGAATTATACCATTAAGCATATGATGAACTCCATACATACACATTTAACTGAATTAGGACCTACATGGCTATTACAGTAAATTTTATCAGGCCAAAAAATGCATTTAAGGTAAAGCAATGGCCTGCTCTGCACAAAAACAACTGAACTGCTCTCGACTTGCTCTCCTGCTGTCGGCCCTCTCAGAGGTCATTTTTGCCATGTGAACGGAGCACAATTCTTTCACTGTTCTTGTACTGAAAGTATTTTTTCTGGTTAAAACTAAAATAATATCAAGTTTGTTTAATTTTACATTCATATATTTTTAGCTACTTCTGATGTGTTATTAAATGTTTTCTGGAGAGTCAACAGGCAGCTGATTTCACTAGGACTATTTCACCATTATTCTCATTTTGCAAAAGGCCAAATCCAGAGGAAAAATTTAATTTTATAAGTTCTGATTCTCTCCTTTTCTAGTGTCCAAAATGGGACTCCTTAAATGTGAGGAGAGAGAACATATGAACTCAGCCCCAGAAATGAGCTTTCCAAACGCAGGCTGTCGAGACATGCCTGGTGCCAGACTCCATTATTGCATGGTCCTTCTATTCTACATCTAATAAGAAAATGGGGTTCCCTAACACCCATGCAAAAATAACTAAAATGAACTTTTTCTTACAGTTTTTCATAAAAAAGGCACAAACGTTAAAGCAAAAAATTGGGAAAATAAAGGAAAAAAAGAAAGCTAGTGGAAACTGAGAAGTGTCATCTCACTGTGCTCCCTATGGCCCTGCCAGGTGCGTGGGCCTTCCCAGCTGCAGCAGAGGGGGAACTGAGGCAGGGCACTGCCAGCCAAAAGCACAGGGAGTTTTCCCCTGGAGTATCCTATAGGCTGCACTTTTCCTGTTAAAAAATTAAACATAGAAATCTTCATTAAAGCCACTCTTGATGATAGAAAATATTTGAAAGCCATTTCAGCAGCAGGCCCCACAACTTTCTTGTTGCCTGCATACACCCCAGCTGGTAGCACATGGGCTGGAGGAAAGACATGACACCAAGAGACTGGGCACTGTGAAAGACCCTGGAGGTGGTGGGAGCCAGTGGAGCAAGAGCCTCCCCTGGTTTTCTGTGCAAGGCGACAGCAGGGAAGGCGAGATTTCCACCACCCCTCCGCCAAACGCATGCAGGCAGCTGGATCAGCCACCCTCTGTCAGTGCAGGCACCCACGGGCTGCTTTCAGCATGCCATCAACACTGTCCCAGCAGTTGAGGGCAAATTTTGTCAATGCAGGGATCTTTTCCTTACCTGCGAAGATCCCTAAGGTGCCAGTACGTGGTTAGGGCCCAGTGACACTAGAGTGCCTGAGTCATGGCCCATCATGTTTTGAGACCTTCAAGATATTGCAGTAGTCCATGAAGTGAAAGGATGAGCAAAGCTTCTGCCACAAAATACTATGAAATCCATGAGGAAAGAGAGCAAAGCTTCTGCCACAAAATACTATGAAAAATAATTGGTATTAACTATTTTATAGAACTTACTGAGAAACAAAAAAACCCCCAGGATTTAGTTTGGTTTTTTCAGAATATCAGGTGGGCTTACCACTTACAAAATTGTATTTCCAAAGCAATAAAGCTACTTTTGGCATGAGCTTGCTTTAAAAGAAACACAATTCAGATCCAGGTTTCAGTGCAGCTGCTTTTGATAATGCCCTTAAAAAGTTGCTAGAATATGTAAACACAAAACAAACCTGACAGCTTCTGTAATAAGCTTTGTCCTGATTGAATTTCAAGTTACCATTGTGTAAAGCCAAGCTACAAGAACTGCTATGTACAACACAAATGGAAATGGAAACCTTGGATGAGTAACAACTCTAACATGCTTGTTTGAGCATATACCTAAATAGGATGTAGTGCTGAAAGACACAATTTAGGCTACGTTGCTTCTTTGGACCGGGAAGTTAAGAATAATTACAAGTTACTAAAAAGTTTGACTCATATTTGTAGTCCCCTAAACCAGAAACTATTCCTTTATATTCATCTATGTCTTTCTAGAGTCATCTTATGTCAGTACTGCAAAGCAATATTTGAGCCTTTGCAGCCAAAGTATATCTTCTATGTAGGAATCATATAAAAGACAGATACTAGTCATTATTAATCATTCTCCATTAGTAATTATTAAAAATAATGTTTTAAATGACTAAAAAATCAATAGATTTTTTGGTAACTACCATATTAAAACACAGAGTATTTAATAAAAAGGATTTTCTTTACTTTTTCCTTGGTATTTAAATTGCAATGTGTAGACCTGTCTTTTCCCATAACTAGTTTTTGAACACCTGCACCAAAAAATTTTTCCAAGTTGATTTTTAATGCAATTCAAACTCTAATTCTTTTCCCTGAAGAACCTCTGGAAGATAAGAAAAAGGACAGAGGTAGAATCAGCATTGCTGTCAAAGGTCAATTTCACTAACGCACCTACTTTATTATCCTTCTTTAAAATAAACAAGGACAGTACAACACAAAATAGCTACTGTAGAGTTTGCAGTCCTTCCCGGGGCTGCTGCCTTATGGGGATTCTCCAGCCTGTGCAGCCCCCCACATGCTCTCCACCCACAAGTCAGCCACGTCTGATCCCATGGCAGGGCCTCACCTCATGCATCTCACCTCCAATCCTTCACCTTTCTGAGAAAGGTCAGAATCGGCCTGAATCTTCCTGGCCTGCTGTCATGATGCTGCTGTTAAGGGCAGACAAGAAGATTGCTTCCCAACCTCAGTGAAAATTACATCATTACTTCTCCCTAATGGGAGATTTGATTAGAAAAGAGTAGTGGGCAAAGTCACCGTGCTCCTTGCTGGTGCAGCTGGCGTCATGGGCTATTCAGCATGGGCATGATTATGGATGTTAGCCTCGATAACAAAATTATCCAGGTCTTTTTACACGCAAGCAGCGAGGCTAACACAATGTCCTGCAGCAGCAGGAAGCCTGCCTGCCTTCTCCATGAAGAAATACTTCCTCTGTTTTCTGAATTTTCCAATCTTTCATTTCATTCATTGACCTATTCCTATGGTATTTTACAGAACTGGATGAGATAGGCACAGGTGAACATTTTTATTATAAAATTAGAAAAAAATTACTAATGCTGAGCTTCACATTTCCTGTTCCAGGCTAAGCCATGATCTTAAGGGCAAAATAATTTGACCAGCAGTATTTTTAGGACAAGATGTGTTGTCAGGTTGTGTATATATGTTCACATATGTATTGATGAGCAGCGTTTTTAGAACAGGGTATATTTAATATCCACGTGTGCCCTGCACACCTGGCAAGGCAGGAAGGAAGTAGGCAGGGGCTGGGGACTGTGTGCAGAGTCACATCTCTGATATGACTCACACCCTGCAGCGGGGCTCTAGTTCTTCAAACACGATTTATTGCATCACCCTGTACCTTCTACTCTCTGCCTCATCTGAGTCTTTAAACGCGGTCCCAAAACACGAGAATATAATGTTTGTAACAGCAGCTGTATCTCTATTGTGGTACAACGCTGAGGAGCAATACAGTATTTGTCTAAGTAAAGCACACAAAAGGGAAGTACAGTTGGTTGTTTCCTAAAGTCTAAAATCTTCCCTCAAATTTTATGCAAGGTTGATTCCTCCAGACTCAGGTCAGCTTCAGGCTACAAAACACAGACAACTGCTTGTTTCTGCCAAAGGCCCAGGGGGCAGGGCACTTGGCTCTGGCCCCACAGAGCCAGACAGCTTTGCCTGGTGGTTTCATTCTGGGCATGGAGACCCACTTTTCTGTTCCTGCAGGGAGCAAGCTGCAGTGGAGCACGGCCATCTCCATGATGGTGTTCGCGTGGCTGTTTGCTGCCTTTTGGTCTGTGATGCCCTTGCTGGGGTGGGGGGAATACGACTACGAACCCCTCCGAACCTGCTGCACCCTGGACTACAGCAAAGGAGACAGGTGAGGGCCAGGGCCAGCTCCCACGGGAGGGTGGGTGGAGCCTGTCTTCCCCTGGGGTGGCCTCGGCAGCACGCCAAAACCCACAGCTGTCCCCCATCAGTGTTGCTGGGGCAGATCTCCACCCTCAGCAGCTGGGACAAGGCAGGCATGACCCGAGGCTGCCTTGACTTGCATCGCAGCATGTGGGAGCAGCTTCCTTCAGGGGAGAGGCTGATGTTCAGGTTTCTGCTACTCCCTTACTCCTTGGTCATCTATAAGCTGCATCTGTTCCGGGTTTAGGACTTGAAACTCTTTAAGAATGGTTTTCTTTTTATGCAGCCCAGCACTGATGTCTGAGTAGGGATGCTTGGGTTTAGAAACCAAACACCTGTTGTGATTTTCTGCAATACTATCCGTACCACACACAACAGCATGGCACAACTTAACCGGCCTTCAGCAAATGCTGCACCTAAAGCATGTTGACAAAACTGGTTTGGGCAATTTTAAAAATATAAGTTAAGGAATATTTACAGCAAGTTTACAAAGATGACCTAGAGAGGAATTAACAACCTCTTTCTTTTCCCTCCTCATCCTTTCCAGAAACTATATCACGTTCCTGTTTGCTCTGTCCATTTTCAATTTCATGATCCCGGGCTTCATCATGCTGACAGCCTACCAGTCCGTACACCAAAAGTTCAAGAAAAGCGGGCACTATAAGGTAAGAAAGCTTCCTCAGCCCCTGCAACTGCTTTGCCAAAACAGGGCTGCATCCAACAGAGACAAAGTCCTCAAAAGGCCAATTTCTTTCATAGAGGCTTTGGCTCAGCTCCTTCTGTGCTAACTCCCCAGCGTTACTTGAGTAGGAGGGTAGCGCAACACAGGATGAGGCCACCCAGAAAGCTCGTGGTAACCTCATCCTTAGAGATTTTAAGATTTGATCAGACAGCCACATCTGCCCTGACCTAGTGCTGTAAACAGTTCCCCGTCAAAGCAGGAGTCGGACTTGTGACCCTGAGGATTCCCCTCCACCAACACTGGTCCAACTCTAGTCACAAAACAAACACGCAGCATGCAGAATATTTGCTAATAGCATATCAATATTTATCCAGAAAAACTTTGCTCAGGAAGGATCATTATTTCCTGCTTTGCTACAGGCTCTTAGCTTATCGCTGAGGAAGTCAGCCAGAACTGCAGCACTTCAAGGAGACACACAGGCACCCCATGGGGGGAGAAGGGCCTTCCTAAACACAACGTGTTTACACTTGGCTGAGGAAATTCAGAAATCTTTATGAGCTGGAAACAAAGGAATTGCTCTGGCGTGGCAGGTTTATGGGAATGTAATGTGGTGATTATATGAGTTGTTTCCTTAGGTGCAGGCTATACAGTCTGGGGCACTACGCGTGGCTGGCGGGCACAGCTCAACCCCTGCACTCAGTAAAGACAGTCAGTTCTCAAGGGGGATGTTATACCAGTGAAGAGACAGTCAGGCAGACTGGTTTGTAGCTGTCTGGAATATATACGTGCCCTCTACATATTTCTTGAACAAATCTCAGTGTTCGTTATTGTAAGTCTATTACCTTTTTTTTTCCCCAGTGAGTTTATGCAATAGTATGTGATTTCTTTCTTACAACATTCTGTAGCTGTGCAGACTATTTATGATGCAGAAAATTTAAGGATGAAATTATCAGTTCCCTGTTCATTAATATTTATAAGATACTTGGGAACAACTGGCCATGAACACCATGGATAAGGCCCTATCATGAAGGACACAAGAATCCTACTACCACGACGCGGATGCCACTGCATCCATCTGTTGCACTGCCATAGTAGTGGCTTCACACAGTTTATTCGTCTGCAAGACCCTCTAAGTAGTCAGCAAAATATCATTTCTTTTTATCTGTTTTTAAATTTACATATTGCAGCAATTACTGGCCCTGGCTTCTATGTCTAGCACACACACTGATTTAACTGATCTACCAGAAGGTGCTTTGTCACCTCTGCCCAGGAGCAACTGCCACTCCCCACCTGGCCCCCCGGAACAGGGCTTTGGGTCTTGCTGCATAGGCAGCCCTCGACACAGAAGGAGCTGTACTCGTACCCCTCTGACATCGACAGCAAAGCAGCAATGACAGGGCATATCCTGCCGGCTGATCCTCTCCTGCTACTGAACACAGACCACAGTCTCACAGGATCTGTCCCATCCACTTGTTGCAGTGTGCAGTTGTGAAACACAAAGGAATTTATTGCTCTTGTTTTTCAGTTTAATACTGGTTTACCATTGAAGACGCTGGTCATTTGCTGGGGTCCTTATTGCCTTTTATGCTTCTACGCAGCAGTTGAAAATGTGATGTTCATTTCACCAAAATACCGCATGGTATGTCTATGCAACCCGAGGGAATTCAAACAATGACATTCTCCTTACTCTCCTCTCTCCATTCCTATCGAACAATGCCAATTTACTCACATTTGGTTTTTCATGTTATAACATCTGTAACACATGTTATAACATCTGTAACAAGTAGATCATTTCTTCCAAGTGTTCTGTTCATCCAGCTAAGCACAGTGATATAACAGGCATTATATTACTGCTTTGATAAAGCAACAATTTAGGAAGTCAGGGGTTTTTTTCTTCAGCAGTCAGTTAGAGGTCTGTAGCCTGCACTGCTTCATGGTTTGTAGGAGCTTTTTGTGTCCTTCTCAGAGTCAAGTACCAGCTCAAAATTTTCAATTTTGAAGAGACTGTTTGTCTCATTCATTTTTCTAATACTTCTTTCTCCTCAGGGAAGCTGCAATTGATCACTCTTAAGGTTATGCTGCCTCCTTTTTTCCCTTTTCTATGAGTCTTGGCTCTGAGACTGCCTCTGGGACTCAGTAATATCACGTAAAACCTTTCAACTGTCATTCAGTCCCCAAAAATCAACCCAGTTTCAGGTCACCAAATGCATTACTGTACTTAGGTATTCAATATCCCACATAAAATGTGTTAGCAGTATCAGCCCACTTATCCATCAAAAAGTGACCACAGCACACCTTTCACTCCTCCTAAGTGTCTATATTCACTCTCAACTGAAATATCCCAGTTTCAGGCAATGCTGATCTAAATTCTTTTTCCTGGAGACTGTAATTTCTAGAGCAAGGGCCTCCAACTGACCAAATTGCTTTTACCTCTCATCTCTCTGGGGGTAGCAAGCAACTGCATTGGAGACAGGCATTTGTTTGGTAAAGGGCTGAGCCTAGGCTGAAATCAGCCCATTAGCTCCTCAGTGCATTTTCCTGTTAATAAAGATTGTGTCTCACAACAGATTCCTGCCATTATTGCCAAGACTGTGCCAACGGTGGATGCCTTTGTGTACGCCTTGGGGAATGAGAACTACAGAGGAGGAATATGGCAGTTCCTCACAGGACAGAAGATTGAGAAAGCAGAGGTTGATAACAAAACTAAATAAGCCATTACAGCATTAAGCTAAATTAATGCAGGTACATCACTGAAAGCAAAATGATAGAGGAAACTGTGTGCATTCTCTGATATGTACGTGCAAAGGTGGTTCCACATTGGAAAGGCCGTGCGTTGGCTACAAGCAATGAAGTACTGAAAGAAAGCCCTCTAGATAACTGTCCAAACCATCACGAGCTGCTTGTCAAACAAGCTGCCTTAAACCTGTGTTGATTGTCATCAGTCTCATTTTATATGTCACTGCAAATAAACTATGTGCTGGAAAGCATTTTTTTTTTCCTGATACACTAACATAAAAGCTCAGCAAATGAACTGAAGCAGAGTATTCATTTATCCAGTGAAGTCTCCTCAAATCAATCTGTGCAGTGTGTCCATATGGTAACGTCTGGATTACTAAAAGATTAAAGGAGTATCCAGTGTTACACCACGTCTATATAAATAGCTCGTTCATCCAAACAATGCATTTTCAATGCGCCCAAAATGGGAGTTCCCAAATTTCCATGATGATCTGCCATCCTACTTCCATAACAACATTTTAGTGGGCATTTTACCCCAATAAGGAATATTAGCTTGGCTCCTATTCAAATGAATTAGTGTGTGACATTCAGCTTTGTCACACACTAAACTGCATCAGATTTTGCAGCTGCTGCTTACCAGGACAATCAACAAGCTTATAGTCCATCATAAAAACATTCATCTTTTTATTGAACACTGAGCAAAAACTAAAGGGAGGTATGGGTCAGATTCTGTTCTAAAAATGTCATAAGAATAAAAACTAACTTCACAGCTGCCATTAGATTCCCCTATGTTCTACATGAGTACGAACAATCACTGCATCAGTTGTGACTAAAGAGTCTGAGCAATTAAAAAGCCACTTATTTTATAATTATCAGAATTCATATATATTTAAAACTATTAGAAATGTCAATTTTAAACATTTGTATTTGCTCATGTTGCCTACAGGATGAAAAACTGTCAGTTGATGTTGCCTGTTACTACAAGATGTGTCTCAGAATGACCCATTTGCAAAAAAATATGTGCATGACACACAGAATATGACAGATTGTGCGTACAAAAAGCCAAATCTAATTGATTCTCACAGGGATCGTACGGTTCATTTCCAAGCATTGACAGTGAAAGAGCTTTTGAAGCTAAACAAAGAAAAAGCTGATCTGTCCGTATGATACTTTCCAACATATTAGGAAAAACGGCTGTGTATGGGTTACAAAAGGCTAGATAGTGCAATCCTGGAAACTAAACAACCAGTGGGTAGAAGGGACGTTCCCCTCATGGCTAAAGATAAGAAATAAATGTCATTTTGTCACAAGTTAACCAGCAGGATCCTGTTTGGAGATGTGCTTTGGGACTTGTGAGGTTCAATCTAGTCACAAACTACCTGACGGAGCAGTGAATAACGCCATGGCAAAATTATTCAGAATAATCACATCTAAAGTTGACAGCTAAAACTTACATCTTAGGTACACATAATATTAAGTGAGCAGATGACAAAATGTTTGCACTGATAAGTGCAAAATAATGTGTACGGGCACAAAATCACCTTTAAGTATCTATCTACGGTGACAGGCTCTGAATCTGTAATTATCTCTTTCTCAGGAGAGAGACCTGGGCAAGTCTTGAAATCATCAGTTCACTTGTCAGCAGGATCATACTGACAAATCCCAGCAGAATGCTAAAAAACACTAAAAAAGGAATAGGAAACAAAAGAGGACACATGGTCACACCACTTGAAAGCCACTGTGCTCAGACTTATTGAATAGGGTGCATAGTTTGGGTCATTCCAACTCACAGAGAATATAGATAAGCTAGAAAAGGGCCACAGGGATGATCAAACATAAGGAGAAACTTGACTACGGCAGGGATGAAATGAAGGAGAGTGCTGGCTCAGGAGAGGTAGTTGGTGAGGAGACCAGAGACAGCCTTATTGAACCAGGGGTTCAGGGGATGTGAAGATGGAATGATCGCTTGCTGCTTCCAACGGCACAAGAATGATGGGGCACACAGTAAAACTAAATTGAGCTGTGTATTTTCTGAAGTTTGTAGTTTGAGAAGTGTCCTTCACGTTTGCCTACTGAAACACATTATGGCTTACACAACAATACTGTAATAATGTAACAAATAACAGCTTAAGACATTTGATTAGGATCTGAGTCCCCTTTGGCTTAAAGGGAACATACCTCAGTTAGGAACTCGTCTCAGGCTTTGGCTCTTAGTCCATTTTCAGTTTGATTTTTGACTTGCTCTTACTGTAAACCTTTTATCATGGCAGTAGAAAGCAGCAGAGCTGTTTCTTCATTCTGTTGGACAGCTACTAATTTTAATGTGCCTCTATTTAAGTTTATATATTCTTTTTCACATTTGATCACTGAAAGCTAGTGATGGGTAAGGCTGAGTATTCTTACTTAGTGAGTATAAAGTTGCTTAGTGGTATTTAAGCCTCAAGAGGAATACAGCCTCTGTCCTGAGCAGCAACCAAAGCCGTGCTCTATAGCCACACCGAAGAAATGCGAATAAGTCACTGAAATCTTTCAGATCTAGGGATGGTGCAAAGCTTAGACGTGCTTTGAAGAACATGGGACATGTTCATATAGCCCAGTGTAGTGCTATAAATGGAGACCACAGCAGAGGCAGTACAGTGTATTACAGTGGCATGAGAACAGGCTATCCCACCCAAGAGGGGCCTCCCACAGCTCTCCAGAGTGAGACCTCACCTCAGATGGGTCTCTGTGCTGCAATGTGTTGCACTGTGTAGCTTTGAGCTCCGGTTGCTCCCGTCTGCTCAGAAGTCCCACCTGGTTTCACACTGCACCTCCAAACCTAAGGATGTACATAAAACCTGAATCATTTCTCCTGCCATTCATTTCCACCCTAAATACCTTAAACGAATGCTTCTCAACCAGTCAGGCCCATGGCTGTCCCAGCCAAGAGGCTCCATCATAGAAGAAGATACAAAGGCTCTTGACTGAGCGAAGAAATGGAAACACAGCATTTGATCAAACTGCGTGGACTTAAACACCTCCTCAGTTCTGGTTCATGATGTCTTGGCTGCTGACTTCCTACTAAAGAGTGGAGGAAATGAGGTTGCTTGTGGCTCATTTATTGGATCATGGATAATCTCGCTCTCTTCGCAAAAAGAATTGAAACAAACAAAAAAGTGACAGAAATAAACATAAAAGTTTCCAAGAACTGGTCACCAAGGCAAAAATCCTCTTCTAGCTATAACTAGTTCTCACCACTAATTTATCCACATTAAGAACTGGCTGACGACCACTAACAAGTGCACCAACAAGTGTGCTGTGTTTCTTTCAGAAAAATGTCTGAAAGCGAACTGCAGTGCATCAAGAAGCCCAACACACGCTTCCAGTTAATTACACAGTTTATCCTTAGCACAGTCAGCCTTCACCACAACAGCGCTGGCCCGTTGCCCTCTGGCACTGCTGGCTGTCCAGATCTTGCCAATTAATATCTGCTACCATCCTGATAAAGTCTGTCACAACAAGGTCCCATATCTCGAGTAGGTTATGCTGAAGCATGCAAAATCCCATCACATTTTCACACGCTGGCGAATCCCAGATGGCTAGAAACAGGATTTATATTACCCTAACCAAAGTATAGACCAGGGGATTATAGAGGGGCTGCAAAACACTCCCATACAGATAGCATTCCACCTACTATCCAAAAAAAGAAAAAAGGAGAAACGTGTAACCCTTAGATGCATTCAGCAACTCAGCTTAAGCCAGAACAGCCAATCTGAACACCAGTGATTAATACCTCTCCTGTCACTAAAGATGAGAGTGGCTACAACCTACTCACTTTTAAAAATAATTAGATGACACTTCAGGCTACTTCAGGTTAGCTATAGCAGCCCTTTGTTGGGAAGGGTTTGGACAATGGTTGGTGATCAAAATAGAAGAGGAAAGTGCGTCTCTCCTTAGGGTTCAATTACTTGATTCAGTATCCAACCACTCTTAACACACAGTGATCTGCAGTATTATATCCAATGTTACCAAACCACCCTACTATCCCTCTTACAGGCAGTCTAATTCTGCTCATTTTGCTCATTTGTGTCAGAGTGAATATTTTGACGTGCTGATGAAAAACAGACTTCTGAAGAGGAAACAGAAGGCAATTTTTGCTCCTTACCCCTAGACACAAACAGCGTAATTTCTTCAGGTTTTCTTTCAGCAGACAGAAATGCCTCACACCTTAAATAGCATCTCTTGCAGTCCTATTTTCAAGGCTATTAAACGCCCACAACTCCAAATGAAGTTACTGTGTCCTCAATAACACTGCAAATCAAGGTCTTGCTGACTCAGCTTTTCTGCACTGCCCACACTTATAAACACCCTACAGTTCAATAAAAGAGTTTTCCTGCAGTGCACATTCTTCATGTGCTCCATACACTTTCTGATGTATTCTTCCTAGCACCTCTTGTACATCTGATCAGGGCATTACAAATTGATTTAGGAATGGGGTCTGTCCTGGTTTAGGCCAGGACGGAGCTAGTTTTTTCTTCAGCAGCTCCTGTGTTTTGGATTTAGTATGTGAAGAATGGTGATAACACACTGATGTTGTTTGTTGCTGCTAAATGATCAAGGACATTTTGCAGTTTCCCAGGTTTTGCTAACGTGCAGGTGCAAAAACTTGGGAGGCGTATAGCCAGAATAGTTGATCCAAACTGGCCAAAGAGAGTATTCCATACCATAGACAGCATGCCCGGTATAAGTGAGGGTCAGCCGGTGGGCCACTAGGCTTTTGAGACCCTTAACTTGCCTTAATCCTTAAGCTTCCCTTTGGGTTGCTTTTTGTCTCCCTATTTTTCCTTTTTGTTTTTCATTCGTTCGGCTGTTTGTTCCCTCGCCTGCTCTCTCTGGAACTTGCTGTTCTGAGATAGCTGGGGGGGGATACCCCTGCTCCCTGCCTGCTGCTCGGGATGGGCTGTATCGGTCATCGGGTGGTGAGAAATCGTGCATCGTTTGTTTTATATATTCTATTATCCTTATATATATTATTATCATTATTAATATATTGTTATATTTTTCCTTTGCTGTCCTGGTGAGCTGTTTTTATCTCAACCCATGAGTTTTCCTTTCTCTCCAATTCTCCTCCCTGCCCCAGCGGGGAGCGGGGGAAGTGAGCGAGCGGCTGCGTGGTATTGGGTTACAATTTGGGGTTAAACCACGACTGGGTCGGGGGAAGAATTTGCACTGTTCCCAGTCTATCATCATACTACTTCAAATTGCATTACTGTAAAACAGCAAAGTGAGCTGGTTTTGTCACCAAGTGTTAGTGACAAGTACGTATCCTTCCTGTCATGTCTCGCTTAAATTTCTGTTCATGTTTCACCTGTGAGGATGGCTAAGTGGAGATTCACACCTCATACTGAGAGTTTGCATTTTGGAGCTAAAATGCAAAAATATTTGGTACCATCTGCCTTGTATACATATTTACACTTAGAGATTATTCATCAGAGGATTGCAATCAATGGTCTGTATGAGCTACCCTAGACAGGCTAACACAATAAATACTCAGAAGGTGTTTTGTTATGAAAACAGGCATTCCACTTTCTGCAGAGAAAAAGGGAGGATGGACCTGTTGCATTAAGATTAAGATTTTTTTAAACAGTGAACGGACATGCGCACACATCTATTTTAGGTGGTGTTTGGAAATTTGCTAATGTCAGCTAATCCTTTGTGTATCATTAAAAGACAAAAGGATCCGATAATAACAGCAACAGAAAGCACAAAAATTCTAAGATGATCTCAATAAGATGCAAGTTTGAATGATTATGAATACAACTAAAATTGTATATGCAAGACTTAATAATTATTTAATTAACACTTTCAGACCCTTGGATTTCCACAGGCAGGATTTTTTCCTGTGTGAGCCATGTATGAAATTTTTCAAAACAGGTTTTGTTCTGAATGCGACATCAGATCATAGAACTGTCAGAAGAAGAGAGCTGGGGCTGAGTAAAGGCGCTGTGTTGGCATACAGATTTTCCTCATTTCAGAAGCAGCAGGAGACAAGCCCAGGGCCAAGGCTCCTGCACACTGGTTAGAAATGACTCCCCTGAAAAATGCCAGAGAGACAAGGCAAAGGCAGCTGAAGCGAGCTGCTACCCCCTTTGAGACCCTGGCCCACAGAAATTGTCAATACAACTAACAATTTACACCTAAATGTGGATTTCATGTTGAGAAGTATTTCAGATGCAGATTCAATTACCTGCTTTAAAGGAATCTAATTTTAATTAAGTTTTAAATTAAACTAATTAAATACTATTTAGAAATATGCTTCAGAGGACAATACTTAATTCAGTAGGTCTCTAATGGTAGAAAATGTGCTTCCTTTTAATAACAATTTGTTCTTGGGAATCTGAAAAATAATTGTGTAGTTATAATGCAAGGTCTGATATCCTAATACAGTGCTATCATAAGTCAAGTTTTAAAAATAATTATTTCTAACTTGTAGTACAAGAATGTGACTGTGGGAAGACATATTTGTGGCCTACAAACACATATACCTTATTTTTTAAGAAAGAACTGAAATGGTGAAAGCAATAGTTCACTTACATATGAAAACCAGCAAAGAAAATCACATAATTGGAAGCAGAGAGCAAACTTTCAAGTCCTAACAGTAATAGTGCTAAACTCTCAATGTGCTTTAGATCTTGACAGTGAAAACAAACTGTATTTTGGCAGACAACAGTTGGAGGCTCTAATTGCTGGAGAAGTCACTACTGGAATTTTCTTGGTGAACAGCGAGATAACAGATTTTTCCCTCATGCTGTTCAATGATTTGCATCCACTGCCCCAAGATTTGTTCCACTGAACTACACAAGGAGGTGCTACGGCAGCATTCTTGATTTCTCTCTCCATAAGCTGACCTATCATTCACATACAGGCAGTTTTGCAAGCAAATTGTATCACATTAGATAAGCGGTCGTTGTGCTGAAAAGCAGCTGTACAAGCAGAAGCTTAAGGATGCTATTAACTACAGATGGGGCAGGAAAAATGCTGTTAAACAAATAGAGGGAAGACAAAACCAATGCTTTGACGGCAATATTTGTCAGCTCTTTCACTACTGAACCAGACTCAGTTTGAACCTCAAAGCTGATCAGCGCTGCGCAGTTATGCTTCTGGCCCAGCTACGCATCGAGGGGCAGCGTGTCCTAGATATCACATTGAATGGCACCTCTGATGTATGGATCAAATGCTGTATTTCCCAGAGGGCTCTGCAGCCTTTCCTTCACTGGGAAGGTTTCAACTTTCTTGAAATAGCTAACAAAGAAAAATCTTAATGGAGACAAGACAGTGAGCTGAGTTAGCCCTTTATCTACAAAGAGACTACATATTGAGATACTTGGCACAGACATGCAATATATCCAGCTCCTGGAGGATAGTCCCCAAGCCTGAGTTTGGTACATAAGCTCTTCCCCAAAAGTGGGATCCACACATAAGGTAAGGAAAAACATCTTAGACTATAAATCTGAAAAGAGGGGTTTTTGTTTCATATCTTGCCTGCTTGGCCTTTGACACCACATTGAGCACTTCCCTGCAGCCTGTTTTCAGCAAGGATTCAAAACCTGGGACTAGGCAACTTGAAGTCTGTCTTTTCATATAATGAGCAAGAAATCACTGTTATGGCAAAAAGAGATGCTTTTATGCAATAGCACACATCTGGGAGCAGAGGGATTCAAATCCATTTGTCCTTAACCTGATGGCAGTCAAATACACATCTTCTCTCGCCCAGGAGAGCCACCAGGCTGTTGTAAAACTCTTCCATTTTCCTACTGACATTATACACGTTGCAGAAAAAAACCCAAGGTTTTGCCAACTGAAGGAGTAGAAAATGAGAACAAGCGATTTGGGATTGATTTGACTTGACTAGAAGGGAAGAAATCTGGATCATGATGTTTGCTTCCAGGACAAAAATGCAATGGCTCATGTGTTGCTAATGAACACTTGAATTTCTTCAAGATACTTGTGAGGATGAGTAAAATATGACAAATTACACCTCCTATGGAATTAGCACATAACATTCTATGGACTAAAAACTAGGCCACTGACAGATCTTAAAATACAGTTGGTGGGCAGATACCACTGAACAGGGACATTTTTAAGCCAGAGAGACTTTTTCTTGATCCAAATTTTTTTGCATCTCTATGCTATAGTCACATATTTAGGTGACATAAAAATTTATGCATTTGGTAAACTGAGAGATAGATGGATTATCATTACAGGATGACCTGAGCCACCAGGGTAAATAGTTGTAACCTGACAAAATGTATTTTGGCAAGACCAAATGTTTGAGATCCAAGAATGACAGTCACTTATATTTACACAATGGAAAACTTTGCTTTGAAAAACAGAGTTCAGAAAAGGATTTGGGGGTCATTATAGATAATTGCCTCAATGTAAGCTGTCTGGGCAATGCTGTAGCAAAAAGGACTAATGAGATTCTTGAATATAAGGAGGGGGCGGGAAGAGTACAAAGCAGAAATAATGAAGGATTCCAGCATCTCTGGGAAGCACTGTCAAGACCCCTACTAGGTTACTGAATCCTGTCCTAGTGTCTGCATTTTAAAGAGGATTTGAAGACATTGGACAGAGTTCAAGTGAGCGTCACAAATGAATTCTCTGGCTTTAACAAAAAAGCCCAAGCCTTCTGACGTGACGGGTAAGGAGCTCAACATATTCAGCTCACTGAAGAGAAAGAGTAGACATACCTTCATCACACTGTGTAGGTAATTGCACTTGGGGAAGATATACGTGAGGAGCTTTCTGATCTGGCTGACAAAGATCCAATGAATAAAAGTTGAAACTAGATAAATTCAACCTTGAAATAAGGGAAAATTTCCCAGCAGTAATGAAAGACAAGAACAGCTTATCAGGGGAACTAGTGAAACCACCATCACTTGCAGCCTTTTAGACAAAGACAGATAGCTCTGAAGATACACCTTTAGCCTAGTTTCAGACTAGATGATTATGGTTGTCCTTCCTAGCTCTGTAAGCTGTGAACCCTTAGTTCCCCTATGCATACCTTTATTTCCTCAGCCCTTGGTGAAACAGGATTGCCCACACTGTACTCAACATGCTTGCAGTGTTTCTGTGACAGCTCAAATGATGCTACAGGGCTTATGACTGGCAAGGATGCAGAGTTAGCATTGTGGGGCCACATTAACCTTATGGTCAGGGAGAAGGGGTGACAGAGGGAAAGCAATCCTGACTCTGACATGCATGAGACTGGAAGCAGAGAGAGGCATCAGGTGGATGAACCATTGTTCTTTCTCAACAAGAAAAACATCTCCTTTTCTCTACACCTTGCTTGTTCTAACAGACGCATCTACGTTTCAGTCCCAGAAACAGCTATGTGTAGCGACAGACATCCCACAGGAACTTTAAACAAATTAGCCTGCAATACATGGGAGGTCAGACTTAATTATTTTATAGTCCCCAAAGTTGTTTCTTTTCCTTGTATTACCCCAAGTATGTTTTCTCTCCCTTTCACAGGTCACTGGAACAGAAGTATAAAAAGAAGGAAGAAAAAGTACTCACTTGGAATGAGGTTTTAACCTGGTGTCCCCTGGGAGTGACTGAGTGAATGCAGTGACTTCCAGGCTACATGAAGGTAAGCAAGACAAGATGAAACCGTGTCAGCTGAGCAAAATTGCTTGTCTGTGAACTCCAGCTTCCTCCCACTCTTATGTCCTGTTCCAATAACAGGCAGGCAGCCCTGACAATCAGCTCAGATTTTGATGGCAGGTGTTTGAGAGATCGTGATCCATTCCTAAGGTAGGAATGAGCAATTGCCACAGCAGCAGGGTGGCCATTAGCAACTCTATTTTGGCAGATAAAGAAAAAAAAAAATTGCAATATAGTATCTGGGACAGGACTTAAAAGTAAACAAAAAAGCACACCATGTGTAAAATTTTGTTCTTGAGTAGCAGTGGAGAGTGCTTAACCCTTGTGAAGCTAAGAAAGCTTTCCTTTATATGCAGCCCAAAACTATTTTGAAACGTTCCACTGCTTTCTTCAAACTCACCCACAAAGTAGTTAGAAAGTGGAGCACATCACAGACATAGTCAGATCTGATCCCAATGTGCTTGCTGAAGGGAGTCACACTAGCCAACTTCACATGTCTAAAAAGTTAGGAGGCGCTAGGTCTTTTATGGTCCCTCTGCTCAATCAGAGGCAGCGTTCTCCAGAGGACTGCTCAGCCCACCCTCAGATGAACACATAGGGCAGTGCAACAGTACACCCTCCAAGAGCAGTACTGCCATGGCCCTATTTCCATCCAGCCACTGTGGCCTGCGCTTGGCACCACGCAGCTACACTGCAGGCTGTGACAAGGCACACACTGCAGGCTGCACACTGGAGGGTATCGCAGACAGACACGCACACTCTGCTCTCCCATCTGTCTATCCCACAGCAGATACCAGCACCTCTGCCACTATCACCTAAAGATGGCGTTTGAAATTAAAGGTATATAGCAGCCATACGTATAAATGCAACATAAGAAGCAGCAATGAGTTTAGACGAGAAACATCAGTGGAAAAACCCAGGGTTCTCGACTCCAGTGAAAACCCACCCAGCATCTGAAATTAGAAACATTAATCCCATGGCATTGCCCATAATTAAAGGCTCCATCTACCAGCAAACAGCTGTGTAACTACTGCTGGCTAAACCTCAGTGGTTTGAAATGGGATTAGGATGAAATGAAAGGAAAAGCAAGCATTGGGAGGACAAGCAATACCTTAGTGTGTCTTGTATTGTATTGACCAAATAATAAAACTGGTTTATTGGTGTCCTTTTGCAGTTCTTCTTTCTGAGAATTCATTACCAGCAGAAATGAGAGTATTACAAACAAAACAAAGGAATTCAGGAGTAGAAGCATATCAGCATCCTAGTACCCCGTAGTCTATACTTTCATCCTGCATTGAGCATTTATTAACATCTTTTTGCTATAACATTTCAGAGGCTTGAGCTTGCCACTGAAGTGTATTCCATTGACTTAGCACCACAAGAGAACACTATGCCTCAGACAGGATACACAAATAAAGAATTATCCAAAGAGATGGTGATCTCTCCTTGGGTATCTTTAAATAGTGCACGTTGTTTTTCTGGCTGAAAACTATTTGTAGATATGGACAAATGACAGGATAGCAACAAGAAAGAGTCATCCTGTGGGGAAGGTGCCATATGGTACACAAATCCCATTAAGAGGGTTTAATTGTTATTTTAAAGCCTACAGACAAGCGGGAATAAAAGGGAGCCCGGTTCAAATATTCTCCAAGTGCCGATTTTGCTTACATTTTGGTCACACTGAGAATGCAAGATCCATCCCTCCTTCTGCTGGCA
The DNA here is from genome assembly GCA_009819775.1 of Phoenicopterus ruber ruber. Classification (NCBI taxonomy): domain Eukaryota; kingdom Metazoa; phylum Chordata; class Aves; order Phoenicopteriformes; family Phoenicopteridae; genus Phoenicopterus; species Phoenicopterus ruber. The sequence continues at coordinate 10,911,519 of CM020221.1, read as the reverse complement.
GCCATTAAGTATGACTGAAGGAAGGTGGAATAACTCCTAATTACTGTAAGCAAACACCAGTAAGCCAGTGCTGTGCATTACTTCTCACCGAGTCACCAGGCTCCTGCAATGTTTACATGCTAGCAGCCAGTCCTTTCTCAGTTGCACTGGCAACTTAATTCAGAGAAGCTGGTTCATCTATAATGCTGTGATGGGATTTTCCCAGTTTAAAATTTGTTTGCGTCTCTTTTCAGAAGTAACTCACCCTCTTGACAGAGCCATAAGGCCAGGGCTGCAAACAGTATTACTATTCACACATCTATTCCCCCCCCCCCCCCCCCCTTCCTCCTCTCTCCCCTCCAGATGATGGAAAAGAAATGAACTGGGAGGTCTTCTCAGGCAAGGTGACTGTACTGTGACCAAGGGGTAGTACTGGAGCTGCAGAGCTGCAATCTGCATTGGTTCCTCACATCCAGGGCTGGGCTTTCTTGTCACTGTCATGTTGGAAGTAACATGGAAGAGGAGCTGGTTAAGTACTGGCTCCAGCAATCAAAAATAATGGCACAGAGGTGGCTTGCCAAACTTCAAGCAATGGAAAAAAATTACCTCTGAAAATGCATCCTGGCTGCTCCATCAAGGGTGTAACTGAAGTGTCTAGTTTGATTTTATTAAATTGGTGTATGGAAATAGTACATAATTTAGAGTCACTGGGTTTGGTTAAAGCTCTGATTGCAAGGTTTTAAGCAGGTCTGAGGCCCAATTAAAAAAATTAAGTCCACAAAATTTAATCCATCTTTATCTTTTTGCTTCAATGTGACTCTTGTTAGCTCCCTAAAATTAGATTTTTAATCTCAGATTGGCACCCCATTCTCTGCCACTCAAGTATCACAAACAGCGAGAAGATTATGGCCACTTATGTAGTATCTATTTTCCTATAATCCTTTTAGCACCATAAATGCTAAGTATAGCATCCAGTTTAAATTAGCTTTAACCTCAAGCTGTCTCCAGTTAACTATGCAGGAACAGTCATTTAAAAAAAAAAAAAAAAACCAAACAAACAAACTCAAAAAGCTAGAAATATTCCCACACTTAAAAAAAAAGGTATTAAGCTGGTCAGTGCATACAAACAGACCACCTCAACAGTGGTGAATTCTCTAACAGCTTTCTGGAAACCTAGGACTTGTGAGCTACTAGTCTGCTACACAGGGGTAGATCGGTTACCGTACTCACCCTTACAAACAGTCATCCCAAAAAGCACAACAAGAAACCGCGGCTGCTCATGCAGCTCCTTTAGCCATTTGCAAATATAGCCAGGATAACACTGAACATCAAAGCATTATTGTGAATCAAGCTCCCACTAGTTTTTCCAGGACAGCCCTTTGTAGGTGCCATGAGGCCTTCACAAGGAAAACTGATGTATCCCTTAACTAGGGGAGGACCATCACTAGATCATCATAAGTCACTAGTGAAAAGAGCTAAAACAAGCTCAAAACCTAGAACAGGAATGACTTCAGTAAAACAACTGCAGGGAACCCTGCCTTTCATTTGGCAATTGCTTCAGGAAGAAATATGTCCTCAGCATCACAGCAAGGGTTTCAGGAAGGCTGCCAGAGAGCAGAGGTCTGTCCAAGCGTGGGACAGAGATACCCATAACTGGCCCCAGGGAGTCAGTGTCAGCTCCTGCCGACTGCAGCCAGCTTTACAGCTGGGGTACACCCAGGCTGCCGGGGCCAGAGCTTGGTCTGTGGATTTTAATGTAGACATTTATAAGTTGTGTACTTACTCGTTAACCTGTACGTTCTATTTCTGCCTCAGCAACATCACTTATTCTGAACCAACTGTGTTTTTTCATCAGCCAGTTCGCCTGAAGAGCATAACAGCAAATGAATCCAAATAACCCAATCACCCTGAAGTAAATGACCATCAGGTGCAACACCCTTAAAGTTACAGGTTCATCTCAAAACTTAGTACTGGATTTAATAAGGCTGCAAGTTTCTCCATGTCTTACCTTTACCCTTTTCAGGCACCACATGGAGAGAAGGGAAGTCCATGCTCAGCAAGCCTAGCATTTTCTCATACTCCAGGGAGCAAGTGACCTCCAAACCCTATCCTGGCACGGGAAGTGTCATAGAAATGCAAATTAAAATATATCTGATTGTGTCTGCCTGTCCATTTTGCTTCAGCTTGTTAGGAACAATTAAACAGATGCCTAAAGCTGAGCAGTAAAATGAGTACCCAGGAGCTCTTCCCACAGAGTTTTCCTCCTTCACTTGGAGGACTGCCACGCACACAGATTGTGATATTCTCAAATGTTCATTACTGAGATACACTCATCTGTTAAATACAGATTGGAAGGAGAGGATAGATAGAGTTGGTCAAAGGAGAAATAATGAATCAGAAAATGTTCTTGTGAACTGCCACAACCACTACTGAGACATTTTGTGAGCTTCTGTTTGAAAGGCTATGAAATCCCAGCAAAATAAACAAACACATTGAAAAAATGGTATTAGGGTTCTACATCAAAAGCAGAATCAAACTAGCTGTAAGCATGAAATCCAGAGCCCATAGTAATGAACACAACCCTCATGCTGCTTCCAGAATGTTCTTCCTTAAGAAGCATCAAATTTCTTTTGTTTTCTGGACAAGTTGTGTAGTAGAACAGTAAACAAAATGTTTTCAACTACTCCTGGATACAAAACCAAGGAGCAATAAGATAGTAATCAATACAGGAAATATCAGGAGGAAATATAAGCTCCAGGTATTTATTTTGAGCCTCCTGAAGCTACACTGAGCACCTTGTGGACCCCAGCACGTGGATTGCTGCCTGAGGGGCACTCGGTCTCACTGAGACATGAGGAAAGAAGCAGCATCATAGAAAGGAGGGGAGGATACAAAGACGAAGGACAAGCACACAGTGGTAGAATCACTTATTTAGAGGAGAAATTTCTCCAGTTTCATTATATTTGAATTTGCAAACACATTCAACTCTTGACTTCAGTAACCTCTTTGACTCGGATCAAATCCCCTACAGTAGGTGGTAGGCAAACATCCCAAGTAGGTTACACACTTCAGAAAAAGAAGTCATCTGAATTTCATAAACTAGGGCCTTTGGAATAAAGTGTTTCTGCTTACTTTCATTCTGCAGAATTTCTAAAACTTGCTCACTGATACTTTTAAAGAGATTAGCAAGTTAAGCAATTATCTATGCTCTCATTTCTTCATGAAATACAGGTTAGTTTAATCTTCCTAGGCTTTGCAATGATACTATAGGGCATAGCTATAGTATGAAATAGCATGTCACTCCAGATGAAAGAAGCTGCAAAGGTTTTGCTCTTCTCTTAAAAAAAAAAAAAAAACCACACACACAAAAACAACACCCAAAAAACCAGACTTCATCGTAACTACAGTTTCTGTAATTTGCTTAAGGGACATCTAAAGGCTATTCCACTCACCAAAAAAAAAAGAAAAAAAAAAAAAAAAAAGGAAAGAAAGCCCAATCTTCGAAATTGGATGAAAGAGATTAATGTTATTATGCAAGTGGGGACATTCCCTGTAATAGTGAAGAGTCAGCATGTATTTTTCCAAGTTAAGAAAACAATACAGCCACTACATGTGTGACAGTGACAGGAATTGCTTGCTGTAGCAAGTGAGTCAGAGGGCTAAAGGGCTGCAGAGGGCAGTTGTGATGATTGAGGCGCAGCAGTGACGTCGCATAAGCTATGTCCATGTCTACCCAGGGGAAGCCCCCAAGCTGTGCCAGTGTAGTGGCACACACTGCTCCATGCTGGCTCCATACTCTACTTCCTTGATACTGCAGCCTCTGAGGAAAACGACTCAGTACTAGTTTATCACAGTTCACTACCTGCACAGCTATTTGTGGGGGACATAGAAATAATTAACACTGACCAGAATTGGTGTGCAAATGAAAACTGTTCTCCCTCCCAACTCAAATTCTCTTTATTCGGTCCTGTGTTACCATTACCAGAGAATACTGAAATGGCAAATTTCCACTGTAGGGACAAAATAGGCGCTCTTATGCCAAGTCACCACATCCTACGCCCACAGCCAGGAAAGCTGCACAGCTGGTGCACACTTGAGGTTGCTCTATGGCATTTCCCATCACTGGAGCAGCCTTATTGGGCCCCAAGGAAACCTCAATCAACCATTTTTTTTTTCTTAGATAGTTTCTGTCATAAAAAAGTCTTCAAAAAGGGGAATGCAATGAGAAAAAAATATTTCTTTCATACCGCTCTAAAATTTTAGTCTTAGCCAATGCCTAGGCACTTCCCAACATCCTCAGCGCTGCCAGTCCCCTGACCAGAACACTGGACTTTTTTTTTTTTTTTTTTACCATGGAACGAATGGGGACAGACCAATTTCACACTAGCTTTCTCCTCACCCTCCCCTCAAGACAACACTGAAATCAAACTGATAGCACATTGCTTTTATTTGTAATGAAACAAGTGCTCTACGCCTTGAGGAGTATGTAACTTGTCTAATTTCTGCAGGGGACTGCCAGGTCCCGCTGGTGGCTCACAGCCTCGAGCCTCTTCATGCTCTCTTTTCCAGAGGCCTGGGGAGGCACATTCCAGCTACAACTAACCCTGAAGAGCACAAACAACATGCACGCAATTTATCCAGATTAATCTTGTTGAACCCAATCTGCTATCCCGTAAGTGTTACTACGCGAAGAATCAGTGGCAGGAGCATACATGGCAGAGGCCTAAGGATGTGCAGCCATTTGATCTGCTCAGCCTGATCAATGGCAGTGCTATGCCGATGTCACAGCTGGGAAAAAAAAAAAAAATCACTTGACATCTCTCAGTTTTGTTTTTTCTGAAAAGTCAACATTCCTACCACATTATTGTTTCTCTCTCGTTACAGTAAGGAGACTCACAGAGCCCACAACCTCCGTTCACCCAGCCCGTGCATAGAGTAGTCCACAGTGCATATTCAGACATAACCTGCCAAAGATGTTAGCAAGGCCTTTCCCAGAGCCCACCACGACAGGTTTACAACACCGAGTGAAAGGATTTGGGACTAGTATCCACACGCCACAGCAGAGACAGACACTTCTCCCAAGGACTGCAGGGCACCCAATTGCCCATGCTGCTGTTTGTGACAATCGTTTTTTATTTAGCACAACCGGCTGAGCAACACTGGCCAAGTATGCCAAGAGAAAGTCCTTCTTTCCTGCCACAGCATCTCTGGAGGAGAAGGCATTGACAGCTTCTCTTGCTGTTAGTTTTCCAGGCTGTCCCTCACTCCAGAAGCACACTCACATAGGGACATGAGCCAAAGACAGGGAGCTCTACCCACCCAGCTATTCCCAGCTCCCAGGGTACCTTCCTTCCCTAGAAGCAAGCACCGTCCTCCCAGTCCTGGAGTTACGTTAAATCTCCTAGAGGTCTCTTTAACCAGGGGAACAACTTCCAAGTAATGATAGAATAAAATCATTTCCCCAACAGACTGTTTCTAGTAAGAGCAAAGTGCCAGAGAGATGATAGTGCCTGCATCACTTGCTGAAGAGAAGGATTTGGTGTCCTGAGCATCCGTAAGTCCATTTAATACAGTGACCTGTCTCCATTTACTGAATTGATTTGGCGTATGAATGTTTACTGAGTGTATTTAAACTAATGGCTGCTAAAGCAGCTTATGTGACTTTTTAATCTAGCTTTTCCATACAGTCATTTGCGAAATGACTGAAAGGGAAACAGGCAAGAAATTGGGGCAAAACTTCCACCAATAGACACTGAAAATGGTATGATGTGGCTACAGCACATGCAGTTACACAGGCAGATTTGTGGCTTGTTCATTACTGTTAGACTACTTTCCCCACAGCTGAGCATTTCTACAGGCCACCTGACTAGAGGCACATGCACACTCCCTGTGAACAGATCTCAGACAAGCCCCGAACAGGCTGCACTTTACAAAATTAATTTCATCCTCTGGAGCAGAAAATACAAATTCCCCCACCAGCCCCTTTCCTTGGGGAGAAAGGGGACATGTCCAGTTGAGAGGAGAGGCCCAGCCAGGTGGCTCATTCCCCTGTGCTCTCTCTAAAGGGTTTTTTTTGATGATCATTAAGCACTGAGGCAAAAGGAGCATTGGTCACTGAAAGACAAGTTTCAAGAGCATGCTGCAATGTGCAGACACTGGCTGCGATCACAGATTACCTGATTCATTGAACAGTTGTAATATTCTGTGTCACTGTATGGTGGAAGTCTCTTTGTGCCATTTGCCCTTAGAGAAAATAATGTTGATGTCTTACAAAATACTAAGATCTGTTCATCTGTTATTAAATATATCCATATCATACTATTTTCCTTCTCAAGGTCTTCCATACCTTTCAATAGTAATTAAGCATGCCACACTAAAAATCAATTCAGTGCAAAATCGTATTTACCCCCAACATGTCACGCAACTTGTGTTGTTTCAGCATATGATAGGAAAAGCTAATCAAAGGACAGCAGTCTTTGCAACAGTAATCATTAGATTTACTTCCCCTAATGAGTCGCACATGACCTTCTGATGACTTCCCCAGCTTGTGTGCCACAGGCTCACCTACACACCATGCTGCAGAGCTGCAGACAACGCAGGACCACGTCTAGGTATCGTATGTAACCCATAACTCCTTCACAGGTCCTCTTCTAGGCATTGCCACTGCTGTTTTAAATATGATCAATAAATTGACATAAAGTTCATTTTAAAAATGAGCATTATCTAAGCCTGCTGTTCTGATGTATCCTTACCAACAGTGGTACAGACACTGCTTCAAAATTAGAGACAAAAAACACAGTCCAAGACATTCTCTGAGGGGACTGGTGCTGCCCACCCCATCAAACCTCTGCCCACACATGCTCCCACAGAGCCAGGAGCCAGGGCTGCTCTCACAGTCACAGATCCCCTGTGACTGTCCCGCTGCACTCACAACAGCCAAGCAGCACAGTTTGAGACCCCCTGCTCAGAGCAGGGAGTTGGTGATCCAAGATACAAATATAAGAAAATGAGCCAGGAAGGGATAACACAACACAAATACAATTATGCTTCCTGGGTAATAAACACCATCTTTAGTTTCCTGGAGAAAACCCTATTCCATCAGCACAACTCCAAAGGTGAAGAGTCAATTCCCATCACCTGTCACAGCAGGAAAAGACAAAAATCATCTTTGGGTAATCTCATTCTGGGGATAATCAAGTTAGCTCAGCCTAGCAGACGCTGTGGATCTGAGAAGCAAGAGGAGCAGATGCAGCATGATGTGCCCAGCCCAGCTCTTTATGAAAGCCACCTTTGCTCCTGGGTGGCTGGAGCCATGCTCAGGGCAGGGGTCTCCACGTTTCTGGGCATCCCACCTTCCCACAGCAATGGCAGCACCTGACTGTTGCTGCAGCTTCCAAAACTACAGAAGGAAAGTGCATGATCTACTTAAACCACAAGATCCACCTGGCAGTGGGTTTCTGAGTGATTATCACATACCTCAGGTGGCCTCTGGACTTTAATCACCCAAGAAGTGCGATAATCTCCAAAATACACGCCCTATTGTGGCTTATCAGCGGCAGAAAATGACAGTGATGCATAAACAACGAGTTGTGCTTTCCACTCATGCTTGGATCCGGCATGGATCCCAGGAGCCAACTCATGCCCTCTGTTGGGTCAAGTGCAGAGAGCAGCTCTCCTCCTTTGCCACTGCCAGCTCAAAGGTACGCCACAAGGTCATCCCCAAACACACCGCATCAAAGATTTGCTGACTAGATACTTGTATGCACAGCTGGGAGATGGAAAGGTCATTCAGTGCTGTGCCTCCTCTCAAAAAATAACATTATGTGGAAGAAAGCTGCTAAGTATAGATCATCAGTCCAGGACTGACGGCACAAAGCGGCAGACAGCCGAGCCATGAGAAGGGAAAGCCACAGGTCTCTGTGATAGCTATTTCGTCACTTTTAGAAATTGCTTTGATGTGCTCTCAACAGGGAGTAGCTGCCATTTCCTTCAGTCTTTGCTGAAGCTTTAGTAGAGGCATGGGCTGTTTCTGTTGGATTTTGAATCAGAGAAGAAGTGGACTATATGATTTCCTACAGAAATCAGGGTGTCCTCTCTCAGCATCCATCCAGACTGTATGAAAAAGGGAGACTGGATAAGCAAGAACAGAACCAAAGGGGTGTTTAAGTTCGAAGATGGCACCAGAGGGATGCCTGAAAATATAGAAAATAATCTTTAGAAGAAGGCCAAGATACAGAGGTGCATCTCAGACTGTAGCTGCAAAATAAATGAAACATCTAAAGCCCTGGCTGGCCCCTCCATTCAGCTACTTGTCTAAGGAGCCCAGCCACGACTCAGCTTCTGATTTATTTTAGACTTACAGGACAGAGCTGTCTGTAACAAGTCAGAGGGAGGTTCATTGTCCAGTCTCTTCAGGCCAGTGGCCACTGGCAGCACACCTCACTGCAGCTTAATCTGCACTAAGCAGCCCATACAGAGCAGCTGCTGTTTGCTTTGTGCTCTTGCATAAATGCTGTGGATTTTACTGTGAAATCTGGATTTGACAAACTGGGAGCAAATAAAGACAGCTGATGATGATACCCAAGCATTTGAGCAGATCGCCCTTAATGGAAACAAACTCTGCCAGAAAAAAAAAAAAGAAGTTTCTTAGAGAGAAACTTACATTTCTAAGATTCATTTATTTATTTGCTCTTCACCAAACACATCATTTGAACAACATTCATCTCCGACACTGTGACACAGCTTCACTGAAGTCATCTTAATGCATTACTGATGTTACAATAGAAAGAAAAAGGGGGAAAACATCACAACCAAATTAATATCTCCATTGATCATAAAACATAGTGTATCCATCCTCAGAGAGAGGAAACCTTTATGATGATCCTCATGAATGTTTAGAGAATACAAAACGAGGACTTCCTCATACAAAACTCCTGTTAAAGCCAATAACTTTAAGGTAATTCCTATGTGAGGAAAAAGCTGTTAAATGTTCTATTGAGCACAAAGATACCACCATTTGTCAAGGAATGCATTACTTTTTATGACAAAAATGCTGTCTTGTAATTCTTAACTCCTTTCAAATAATGCTACTGCTAAATACACACCATTACCCTATACAGGATCTAGTGAAAATATATAATGTTTATTAACAAATTTTCTAAACATATACAACTGCCATCAGAGTCTCAGAGGCAGGAAATCAGCGAGTGTCAGCATACACCAGCCAAGGGCAATAGAAGCAGCAAATCAGTGATTACATTGGTAAGTAATAGAGAATTAAGTTTATGTATCAAACACTCTAAGATGCAAGAGGAAATATTAAATAAGTGAGCTCTGTCAACCTGAAGGTGGAATTAATTTCTTGGTATGACCAAGTAACTAAGTTCCTTCTCACTTCAGAAAAGCAAGTCTTTTTTACATGCAAAAGGTGGCATCAGATCTTTGTGCTAAGGAATGAAAAAGCAGCATTTGCTCCACAGCTCAAATATGAAAATAAAATATGTTTTCACACCAAAAAGACATGCAGAAATGCTGTGCTGCCAGTAACAATAAGATACTATCTAGTAAATAGAAGTGAGTTACAGAAAATAGAAGGAATCCCATTCCCTGCCAGGCTGCGTCTCCTACAGCAATTGGCATATGTGCAAAGTGAAATGAAACTCTATCAAACAATGCTTCTCCATCCGCTTACACTCTGCTTCTTCTACGCTCCTTTTCCTTTGCTATCAAAGACTTGCCTAAATGCTAGGCAGTAGATAGCCAGATCTGGGGCTGAGAGGAAAAAGAAAAGGGCTCCCCCCCCCCCCCCCCCCCCCCCCCCCCAAATACACGATACCTTTGCACCCCCTACCGGGGAAAGAGTCACGAGCAAACAGCCCGGAGAGCCCCGCCACGGGATCTCCCTCCCGCCGCCACCTACACTTGACTACTGACGGTTGGGTTTCATCTTAAACATTCCATTTCTTTTAACCCCGTGATATCAATTTGATTCGAGTCATAATCTCTGCTGACTTTAGTTGCAGTTAGTGAAACGTTTACACATAGGATTAATGAATAATAAGGGAAGGTCATGAAAATTCCTTATTTTATGATCGTGTTCTTGCAAGGTCACCCAATTCTTTGTTTTTTGTAATGAAGTAGAGCTCTTGTGCTGAGTAGAAAGGCCATTTCACTACCAAAAAACCTTAAGTAGCAATGTATCATTAAATAACATGTCGGGAGGACAAACATTTGCTAGCTACTGAAAACTGTGCCTTTGCTATTGACACACAGAAATCACTGTGGCAGATTTTCTGTAGCAAGGATGGTGAGCCCTCTTCTTTAACCTTGACTCTCTCCCTTTAAGGTCAGCAGCAGCAGATCACAGTATGATGATTTTATTCTTATCAATATTTTTTATTAATTTAAACAGTAATCCAAGGGAAAATGTTCATGTTAGTGGAAAATGTGTTAAAATAACAATATTCAAGAAAGCTACTAAAGAAGTCAGATATTTGGTTATTCCAGTTTATCAAATAAAGATAGCAATGAACTCATTTTTAAAAAGCATCTCTGCTGTTATATGTATAACCAGAAGGTGGCATTAAATGGCCACAAATCAGCTCCAAGTGTCCTTAACTGCTGCCTGCCAGAACCTAGCAGGGCCGAGTCCAGGCACTTCATGCAGCTACAAAGTTGTCGATTAAGCTACCACTTGGGTAAACTCCCTGGAATTAGAGCAATCTAGCCAATAACTAACTCTTGCTACACTGGCAATAAAAATGCTTTATTTCTTCCCTCCTGTCTGTTCCCCTCCGTGCAACCGGCCTCTGGCATATTTGCCCTGGCTTTTCTGGAAGACCACTGAAACTACAGGACTCAGAAGGACTCCACATCCCTTAGCGTGTACAACATGTGCAATATCATCTTATGTCAGCAGTGGAGCAGAACCTCAGAAACTCAGGGGAGTTTCAGAGGAACAAGTTCCATGGTCCTTACCACTTACATCATCTCCAATGAGAAGGTCACACTATGGAAATAGGGGGTTAGACTGGATCCTCTGTTGGTTTCCAGCAAGTCTGAGGGCCATGCTGCCACCTTGCCTCTCCTACAGTGTTTCTGTGTAACTTCAGGGATGTGTTTGTATTGATTGCCCAAGCAGAGGCTTCCCAGATTTTACTGGGAGAGAAGTTATCTCAGTAACCGGTCCACAGCCTGGAGCCCTACCCAAGTGCAATGGAAAGCATCCTGGGTGCACAGGCTCATATTGAAAGCATCTCTCAGATAGCTGAAGTTTCAGGAAGAAAAACCCACGCATGCACATCTGCACACTGACACCAAAGACAGCCTCAGAGCCCTGAACGTTTCCTCCACGTGGTTCAGTTGAGCAGGAGGCTCAATTCCCTCCTGTGCTGCTCCAGATCTGCACTGCTCCCCTAGGTCCCAGGGCCGATACGCAGTCCTGAGCAGTGGGACACCCTGGGGCAGGCACTGCTCTGGCTGCACCACCAGCTGTCTGTCATGGATGTGGAAGAGCTGTCCCGTGACATAAAAAGAAGAGGTTAAAGGGATGCTGGGAATATCCTGGCAAATCTGCTGTTACAGAACAACTCACCCCTTCACTGTGCGCGAAGTGAACGGCAGGGTGTAAGAGCAGCACTAGACACACACACAGGCCCAGCTTGCCTGGCTACAAGCCACCCCTCGGTGCAATGGTGAGATTTCCAAGCAGACTGCAGCAAACAGTGGAGCAGGCAGAGAAGGACAGCCAGGGTCCTGCTCCCCTTGGCCTGCCACATCCCCGCACCAAGTCATAGCCACACCATCCTCTGAAGAATCAGGCTTTGCTGCCACGGGGCTAGCTGCCAATCAGACAGCTAACAGCACTCAAACGCATGGTGCTCTGCCCATGAACAGTTGTTATCTCAACACAGACTCTAGCATACTGCCAGAAAAGAACTTTAAAACAAAATATATATATATTTTTTTTTTACTAAGATAGCTCAACATGGTTATTTCATTTTCCATTTTTAATGAGATGGTCGTTATTCTTTTTTAATGAAGTCTTGTCTTATTTTATTCTAGTGTTACCTCACCCCACCAAAAAGAACACATTCAGGAGAAGAAATTGCCATTTACTAAAAAGTACAACAGAAAAAAAAATAAGTAGGCATCCAAAGCTGCAAAATGGAAGGATCAACATTCAGGACATTTCAACTCTAATGCAGGATAAGGTAACAAGGTGAATACTGGGACTTCCTTCTTTCAGTGATCATTTCCACACAAACACAAAAGGAGACTCTAGCAAGGAAGAATCCAGGTATTGGAATTACTCTGTATTTACACAGAATAAGTAGCAATTCTCTCAATGAGTTTTGAGATAAGGACAAAGCTCATTTGTAGCTTTGCTTGGGAAAGAAATAAAGAGAAAAATATAATATTTTATTCCTGTTTTTCAGAGAAATAGTTCAGAGGTTTCCAAGGGTTTGGAGGTTTCTTTGTTTTGAAGAGAAGTGACAGAAGTTTAAAGAAAAGATCAGCTTTGCCAACACCCATGTGGCAGCCCAGACAAGATGAGTATGTGCATGTAGAGGGAAAGGACAGAAATAAAATTCAGGGTTGGAAGAAGCCTTGCCATTTGGGTTGCCAGTCATCTGGATCAGCACAGCCTCCTGACAGCCCACAAATCTCCATTTCCTTTGCCTGGGACTTGATGGAGGAGGGACAAAGAGAGGACAGACTGAGACCAACTCTCAGCATGACACGAGTTAGATGTGGTCAAGGGCCATACCTGGACTCACAATATAAACAAGGGGAGGGGAGGGCATTTATGTATGAGCCCTGTTACCGCTGCCTGAGAAAGTGTAAGGCAGGGATAGATTTGGAGTGAACAGGAAATGGCAGGTAGCTCTAATCAAAAGCAGAGGGATGCTCAGTTTGTAGCACATGAAACTACTGAAAGATTAAGTGCCCAGAGAGACTGAGGGAAATGCAAATGGAGCCCCCAGAGGGGAACCATATTTCAGCAGGTCATGAGCAAGCCAATAATGATTTCCACTTCATTTGTATGTGTGCTAAACATACTTGGCATTACTTCAGAGACTGGGGTCAAAAGTTCGATGATTATAGATCTTTGCTTAAAGGCATTGTGCTAGAAGACATATCTGGATAGCTGCTAGGGGAGGGTCAGAGCCAGGTTTGCACTAACCCTTACCCCTGTTCTGTCCTGGTAGGGTTTCCCAGCTGAGATTCATTATATATGTAACTGACACACTGAAAAACAGCCACAAAGCTTATCTTGCATGTTACCTCACTGCCAGGATGCTTCAAAACAGCAAACAAAGCAGAGCAAGTAGGGCCAGCATTCATTTTGCATCTCCTAATAACCTTTCCATGCTGCCAGTCTCCTCGGCCAGCAAGAGCCTTCCTTTGCTCCAGACCCTCTTCAGCATGTCCTCCAAAAACGTATCTAAGTACAGCACACACAAAAATTAAGTCATGCAGATATGAGGGAGGGGGAAGGATAGCCATCTTCCCCATCAGCTGTTAGGGAAAGGTAGGTAATTACAGAAGGGCAAACTAGAGCACTTTAAATTAGCCAGTGCCTAACACAGAGAGTGCAAATACTCCTCCTTCCAGTAAGTCAGCATACACACTCTTGCTCTCTCCACAGTGGTGCCTGCACTGCAGTTGAGGTCCTTGTACACGTTTCAACACCCACTGCTTTCTCACCACACAGTAGGACACCCATTTTCCAGGTAAAACACAGCACCTGATCTTGAGGGTATCCTTATAGGGCTTAAAATGGGACCTAACTGTCTGCTGCTAAAGGAAGCTTTGGACCAGCCTCTTCCCCAGGGGAAGTAGTAGCAGATGCCTGTTCCCAGCCCTGGGGCAGCTCTGTGGCAAGCCAGCCTCCCTCTGAGCACCCCAGCCCCTGGAGCAGCACCAGCAGGCAGCTCCCTCACAACCATTGCCTCTCTGGAAACGGAAGACACTGCACCCTTAGCTGCTTCACTGCTTGCCATTACACAGCAGAAGCAAAGCAAGTCCCAGCACTAACTAATTAGCCTTGACCCAAAAGAAACACTTAGCAAATGAAGGGTCAGACAGCCAATAACTTAGTGTCTTGGCAACACTAATAGCATTTTAACCTCGCCCTTTAGGCTTTGGTGGTCTAGTGGACTCACGTCAAACCCACACACTCCAAGATACATAGTGGAGTTCCCCCCATGCCTCCAAAGAGGTGGCCCTTATGTTGTACCTTATGGGCCTAGTAGCACTTGGCTGTTGCTGCTTGAGGATAAGAGAAGGTGACCTGCAAGTACAGGTTTCTCTGGCTGAGAAAGATAACAGAGCTGCAGCATAACAAAAAATGTCAAGTGCACAACCACAATGTTGGGAGCGTCCCTTTGCACCAGCTATTGATGTCTTGGTTCTCTTGTCTTTCTCCAAAACATACCTGTGTGACAGAGACTCTCATGACTCACTGAGTTCCAGCACTCAGCTTGACTTTCTTTACATTGAACTGGCAGGAAAGGAGGAGATTTCTGTTGACCCCAGGGGCATTACACTGACTGTGTTTTCCAGCTATGAGTAGCCTCCTAGAAAAGAAATCTTCCAGGGAAGCCTCAAGCAGACTCAAAGGAAATGGAGGACCAGAGGCTTTCATTAACTCGCACAGGGCTTGGTTGAACTGGATTCAGTAATGAATACTGGCTGGGGAAGACACGGGTTGATTTTTCAAGGACTCCTGTGCAATTCTCTTAAACTTTAATAGGAGCTTGCAATGCATGCTCTAAGGGTATAAGTCTGATAGACACACATTGTCAATTTGAGTTTTCATGGGGGGAGGGGAGGAAGCTAAGGAAAACAAGCCCATTTCTTTTTTAGAAACTCCTCCTCCCCTCCTTTTTTTGGGGTAATTAAATTCAGCATAATGACTACTGCAATCTAAATCTAATAAAAAGTCTGAGTTTCTGTTTTCCATTGGTAGCCATTTGCACTGCTCAATTTAGGCAACTCACTAAAGCGTAAGAACAATATTGCAAGACAACCTTCTTGAGTCAGTAGGTAAGCTTTTCTTCTCACCCAAACAGTATTAAATGACTAAAATTTATTACACCCTATTGCTTATGCTCTAATGCCACTGGCAGGAAAGGTACAAGATGGCTTATTTACACACACACACTAGTGAGCTCATTCACACACAGCTGCTTTCCACCTCATGGCAATAGAAGTTAATAATAAAAATAATTAAACCTCATCAGCCTTCAAGCATTTGGAAGCCCCAGAGCCCCATCGCCAGATCCTCTGAACATGCATCAGCCTCCTCATGAGAGAGACTGGGACTCGGTTCCTGCAGGGACTGGCTGCCAGAACTACCCCAACGCCTGGTCATCACGCTCCAGCAACAGATTATTCCATGGTATCAACCCGCCCTGCTCTGGGTTAATTCTTTTAATTGTCTTGCCACATCTTTTCCCATTAGGCTGATGTAACTTGTTTAAGTATACACAGATTGATTTATGACAGCACTAGGGATGTTAATCAGATGCCTGCTCTCCAGTTAATGAATGCTCTGTAAGAGATGCAGGACAATAGTCTCCCATATGGGAGCTCTATCCTTTTTGCCTTGAAATCAAAGGCAGCCTCACAGCAAGAGCAGAATTACACCTCACTAAGAATAGGCAGCTTCCACCGGTGTTGCGGGTAAGGCAAGGCCATTGTCTCCTGCTCTTGATTCTCAAGTGCCATCTTCTTTAAATATAGCTACAATCAAGGAAATGGAAAATCTCTTTAAAAGTTCACTGTTAAGAACTTATTGGAACCCATTGAAATCCTAAAACCTTGTCAGGAGCTAAATGGTTCCCTTCAAATGCAACCTCATTTGTCTCCATTTAGAGGCACTTCCGTTCCCAGTGTATGTTCAACATCCTTTAGCTCACTGCTGCGTGTTCCCTGCATTTCCCTTTTACTGAAGGTGTATAGTGCAGAAACTTGCATAGAACAGCCTTCTTTTCCATACATACTGTTTAGGTCATGCAATGCACAAAAGACATAATGTTCTATAGAGATAGCTGAAAAAAAAGTTCTCAATAGTACCAATAAAAATTTGAAAAGTCTTTGGAAAAAAATAAGACACCCTGCAGACCAAAGGTACTTTTCATTCTATTGCTGTGTTAAAAATTAAATCAATTAGATATATTCAGTAAGAATGAAGTTCATCTGCAGGTGCCACCATCTCACTGAAAGTCAAAGAAAACTTGCCCCCTAACTTTGTGCTTCCAGAAAAAAAAAAAAAACCCACACACACAAACAAAAAACTCCCACACATCCATTTTGCCAAACTGCTGAAGAAAACTGAAGTTCTGATTCTGACTCTAACCTACATAACCAGATGCTCTTTGGGATTACAACTGGGACACCACCAGTCCCATCACATTTTGACAGCAAATCCCATGCATTTTCTCACCAGCAAGAGTGCTCAGAGCAGGAGGTCTCTCAGCTGATTCTTCCAGGTGCTCCTCCTGATACCCAGCTGCTCCTGCCTTGGTTAGCAAACGGACTTCATGTCCTCAGATTTGCAAAATCTCCAGAAAGCTTTCAGTACAATTTCTAAACACAAAGTTACTGGGTGTGCTGACAAATCTCAGCACTTCTTAAGAAATTTATTCCACTTACAGCCTAGTCTTCTCAGATTCAAGGGCAAGGAGGGGAGGAACTTATATAAACATTTATAAAAAATTGCAGAAATGATCTCTTGAACTGAGTTCCAGATCCATCTCAGCCCCTTTAAACACAGGAGAGGGGAAGCTGATTTGAATGTAACCAAGAAGAGAGAAGAGCAAATACAACAAGGCTTAAAAGTGACCAAATTGATGGCAGCAGCAGAGGCTTTGGGGAGGAGAAACATTCACACAGTCAAAGCAGGGAGACACTTCCAGAACTAAGTAACAATGATACACTTGCCCTCTCACAGTTTTCTTATCTCGTCTGACTTCTTCTACAGCCAGGCCACAGTCAGCAATGCCTCTCTATCAGTGCTGTGCAGCCTGGAGCTTGCTAGCAGCAGCCATGCAGCCCCTGGGCAGGATATGCCCCCACAGCACCGGCCAGGCAAGCACACTGGCCAGCACTGCCTGCACTCCACTGCCAAGCCCAGCTCTCACCAAGCAAGGGCCTCCGCAAGCATCAGCCCCAAGAAAGATTTCCTAGAGTCCTGCGTCAACATAGACACGCTAAGAATGAGACACCAGGAAGGACAGGGGAAACTGGCACTGACTCCACACGCTTCCAGCCCAGGCAGGGAGGCAATGGGAGGTGCACGACCCCTGAGAGCCAGTCAATGCAGTTCAGGTTTCTAGTGTCAGGTATCTCATATTTACAGCAAGTTCTTTGAGAACAACCTTCATGCTGAAAGCAACTCACATTTTCAAACAAAATAAGTGAGACAACTGTAAAAGTACCTTCAGATGATTCATGAACAAAGACCAAAAAAACCTCATCTAATGTATTATTAAGTATGGATTATTATTCAGCTCTATTCAAAAATACCAAAGGCTGCTTTGATAGATCTAAAAGCACCAGCAGGAGCCACTGCCCTTTGTACCTTGCTAAAATGAGCCCCCAACTGACAAGGGCCACATGGACCATACGCTGCTCTGAAGCAGCACTGACAACAGAGATCTCAACAGATACTCCAAGTGACAAAAACCACCATGAAATCACTACCTTCACTCTTCTGCCTCTACCCACAATCCATCCCAGGCCCTCACTCCAACAGCAGCTTCAAACCAGCCCTGGTTTGTCCCAACCCAAGACTGATCTCACCTACAGCCTGAGCCCATCCTCCCTAGCAGGATAAGACTCAGCCTTATACCTTCCTGAGGAACTAGGAATGTCCCTTCCTGAATTTGTGTGGATACCAATCCTACACACCTGCAAGTACCTACAAGGTGGCTTCAATCTCCACTGGTTTTATCTATGCTGCAAAAAGGAGCATTTTCTCCCCTTGTTCTCAAGTGTTTTCAACACTTTGAAATGCCACAGCCATTCAAAATGTTAAGGTAAAGGATGAAAGCTACAGAAATGTAACTTCTTATGAACAAAAGAATGCAATGAGAAGCGATGGGCAAGACCGGTGATAAATTCCGCCACAGCCACACCTAACATGCCTATAGTGTATGCACATGAGTAAATATCTAAGGCACTGAGTAATTATCTAGGTTTATCTTTTCTGACTTCCATAAGTTACATGGAAAAGTAGGATCCACTACGACATTACGTGGCTTGTCTCCAGACACTCACGCCTATTTCATACTTTACTCAGAATTGTCTCCTTTGCAATAATTTTGTAGAAAGGCATGACAAAATTGCCAGATGCCAGAGCTTTTCTTGACATTGAAATGTCACTTAAATAGTATGAGGATACAAGCTGACTTGTATCCTGTCACTGGCATATGTCACATACAATACATTCTGCAGACATGTTTTTAATTCTTTGCCAAGAAATTTGCCTCCCCATCTAACTGAAACGTTCATATTCAATTCATTCTGCTTGGGACAATGTTGATCACTTTACAGATTACCAAACCAAAATATCTGACAGGTTATTTGAAATATCCTTCTTCTGTAGCCAGCATGAGAAGAATGCCCAGCATGATGGAAACCTACATTTAAACTGTCAGCAAATCAGATTGCCAATCTGATACCACTTTTAAAGCCACAGAAAATCTTTGTGAGTGTGTGTAAGATGTGTTTCCTGCTGTCTTAGTTCTGAGAGGCTGTTAAGCAATGAGGAATTTGATTTGGGCTACAGCAAAGCCCCAAAAGGTGAGCAGACATGAGTGGCTACTGGAGAAGCATGTTAAGCATCAGTAGCATCAAAACATTTCTTCAGTTCCTGCTCCCTGCCAAACTGGATGAGAAATGAGTGCATGCGTGTACTTGAGGATTTTTGGAGCAAGGATAGCTTCTGTATTTTTACAATTTAAAAGCTGAAAAATGGGGTAACTTTGGAAAAAAGCAATATTTTTCTGGTTGGTTGGAGAACATTTTGACAGGCTTCCTCAAAAAAGCAAAGACAGACATGATAAGACAAAATGATGCTAAAGTACTAGGAAGAGAAGTAGTCATTGGGAGGAGCAGGATCTTCCCAGATCTTATAGCTGCTTCTTGCATCTCAAAGACGGACACTACTTGTAGTCCTCGTCTAAACTGTGACTGACAGAGCAAACGTTTGAAGGATGTAAACAAGAGACAAGGGTGGTTTAAGGTGACACACACAGTAGACATAGGCATAGCGGGAACAAAACAGGAAAAGAAATTTCAAACTGAACATTAGGAGACTACTCAAACCATGAATTTTATTGGACAGCTAAGTACTCTCCAAGGGGGGAAGTGGAAACTCCATTTGCTCAGCCATTCAGAAGTAGAGACGTGACTTTATCATAGAGAATACCCTGTACTTTCAGAATTGGAAGACACACTATAATTTAATAGCTCTTTTTTAACTCTAACTGCACAACTGTCTATTACAACTAACAGGAACATCAACTATTGCTAAAGCTAACATAAGCTTAGACACAAACCCTTTAATTACTTTCTCTCTTCTCTTTCTCATCTATTTTTCTGTCTCTCTCTAAGCATTATTGCCAAAGAGTGAAGCAGCATGAAGTATGGGTGTAACATTAAAAAAAAAAAAAATCATTTACCATTCCTCAAAAAAAGAAAAAAGTTATGACAACCATTTTTAAAGAGCAGTTTTGCTTATTGAACGCAGCTTTTACAGAAATGGATGAGCACACTTTCATGTAGGGTCCCCATCCCTTGTCACACCTGTATCACACATGAAGTTTTGACAGAGAATTACAACAGACATGGTCTCCCCAGAAGGCTGTGCCTGGTGGCTATTCCCGCTAATGCCAAAAGCCCTGTTGGCTGATAGGGCTAAGGCTTGTCCAGCCAGTACTGCCAACCAGACCTGTCCAGCGGGAACCTAAAGCAGGACCAGGGGCACTGAGCCCTGCCTGGCCTCCCTCCTGGTGCCACCACATGGTGCCACCAGCCATGGGATTTGCCAGCCCCTGCTAGGACTCCCTCTTTCCTCTGCTCTCCAAAACTCCTGTGTGTGCCTTTGTGTCCCTCTGCCTGCACCCAGGTGTCTGTGTGCCTTGGGAACAAAGATTTTAGTGCCTAATAGAAGGGCAGGAAGCTCAACTACCACTGACATACAGGAATATGTTAATGGTTAAAGTAAAATAGCCAATATTTTCTCAATAATTCCAACCATGGCAATAATGTATTGGTTTCTGTTTGATAGCCCTAGAATTTTGTGCACAAAAATGCTTTTGAAATTAAGTTGTTGAAAATGGACTTTACCTTCTATCTCCTCCCTTTTTCTCCACCACACTTCTGAAGATTATAATATACTTGTCAAACTAGGTGAGCCTCTCCTATTTGGCAGGATCATATTAGCAGGTCTTTTAATCAGAAATTAAAATTAGAAAAGAAACACATAATTAGTTTAGCACTAAGTGCTAAAAAGTATTGCCATATCCTTAACCGGACAAGCTTTCTATTGCAGACATTAAGTACTTGAGCTATTAAGAAAATTAATATTTTGCAGACATGAGGAACTCCAACTCTCTGACTCATTGTGTTTGGACTCCTCATAGCAAAAAGGTTTTCTCCTGTGGAAGAAAGACTCCTAAGAATGCACAATTAACTTAAGTCCATTCCTGACAGCAGAGTGCATCACAGAAGCTGTTGCTTCTCTCTCTCTGTAAAATCACCCTGATACAGCATCAAAAACAACTGTCATTCCAAAGAGCAAGGACTATCAATTCAGTAGGTAGCAGGACAAGCAAGCGCAGATTGTACACAAGTCATTTTTTTCTGTTTAATTACTTGGATATTTATTTTGATGTTTGAAGAGAAACCTTTCTCATTTTTCCAAAATTCCCAAGCTAGGTAGGTCTTTCTTTTTAAACTAAAGTGAGTGTTAGAAGTGCGACCAACTGGTCATACTACACCCCACTTTCCCCTCATGTTCAACTTGAAGTGATACCATCATCAGGCATGTAGGTTTATATGCTCATATGTGTGTTATATATTTTCTGTTGTTTCTGGAATCTTGAAGATCCTAAATGTAATTTCCCTTCCTGGGCCCTGGGCTTTTTTTGGACTCAAGAATAAATTCCGCTCTATGTCAAAACAGTCATCATGAGCTGCATTTTCCTTCATCTACAGCCTCTAGAACAAAGGAAGTGGTAAGAAGTCCTGGTGCAGTCAACTCTGTTCTTTACACAGACCTAAAATCATCTCCATCTCCTTGACATTAACAGTGGCTTTCCAAAATTGCATGTTCTGCACTGGAGGACAAATGAAGTACATCACCTCCTCCGCTTTCCTTCTCTCGAACGAAATAAGTGTCACGTTTTCTGGGCTTTGGGATAAAAGTACAAAATTTTAAAAGTCATCTCATCTCACCCTGAAGTCCCTTCCCAAATGTAATTATGAGTTTCTAAGCCAAACACCAGGGAGACTTTTTTTTTACTTTAATTTACTGTGGGTCCATCAACTTTGACCACATTTGAAGGTACATTTTCTCCCCATTAGTTCTGTCTAGTCAAAGAAGCTCACGTAGTGATGACGCATCTCTTGCAGATAAGGGTATCCGCTGATTTGATTTACTAAGAAGGCTAAATTTATTATGCAACATTTTACAAGTATAATTCTGCTTTCCCTTGATGGTAATAAATTCGATATCAGCTCCCCTGAGACAAGAGAACCAGTCCCTTTATTATCCAGACATGACCCCCAGAGCCAGATTCCATTTTAGAGACGGGAAATAGCCATATCTCTGATTAAAAGGGAAACTTTAATCAAATAAAGTGCCTCATCAAGCAAGAGCCAAGATTCCAATACTCCTGACTGCAGCACAGCAATGATCCAAAGTCATATCTGCCCCCAACCCATTACCGCTTACTGCAAACGTGATATCCATCCCAAACAGGAGGTGCATCCTTCAGCAGTTTCCTTATCATCCTGGGAGCTACTCCTCCTGTGCCCCCAGTCCCTCACAGAAACATGTTTGCAGGCTGCTACCCCAGGGTCTGTTTGAGGAATCAGAGGAGGATGAGCATTGTGGTGTTTGGAGGTTTTTTTTCCCAACTAAATCAATCTCACAGGTGACAAGTGGCCTGAACCATGCAGCCCAGTGCAGCAGCCATGGCCTTCAGCTCGGTACCCTTCCAATAACAGTCTTCTATTCTCTCAGACACTTTCCTCTACACTCTGAAATGATCTTTTGAAGCATTTAGGATACTAGCTTATTTAGAGTCTCAGGTCAAGAGCTTTGTCCCTATTGTCAGTGGTGTATTTCTGCAGTTTTACAGCAGGGTAGTAAACGAATAACAAATAATGATAACAATGACAATACGGATGTCTAGGGGTATTGTTATTTTAAGTGTGCTTTAAGACCCCACTTCTGTGTAAGCACAATCAGATCT
This sequence comes from Phoenicopterus ruber ruber, assembly GCA_009819775.1. NCBI lineage: Eukaryota > Metazoa > Chordata > Aves > Phoenicopteriformes > Phoenicopteridae > Phoenicopterus > Phoenicopterus ruber. Next base: position 10,889,047 of record CM020221.1, on the reverse strand, counting down.
GTATGCCACTCCATGCAGGGATCCATCTTAAAGTCTTTCTGGCCATCTAGACAGTTTTCTTGCAACAGAGCAAGATACAGCAACTGACAGATAAATCATCTCCCTTTCAGCCACAGAAGCCCAGCTGCGCAAGCAAATGAAGGCGCCCAAACTCCACATCTACTCGGGAACTGCTTGGCTGAGAGATCCCATTATTTCAAACAGCCTTCTGCAGAGATCCTCCTTGGATCAGCCCACTGTCATTTCTGCTACGGGAGTAATGATATTTACCGTCTGCTTTATGCCAGGAGTATCTTCCTAATACCAAAGCCTCTGCACCGACTGAGGGCCCTTGCTCTGCAGGGCTTCCAGCTGCAGCACTGGTCAGGCAAAATGCGGGATGGAATACCACCGCACTTGAAGATTATTTCCCCGGTATTTGTCTGAGTGCTACACACACACATGCACGCACGCAGGAAGATGGTTACTATGCTGCTCTCTGCTTTCCAATGCAGCTTCAGTGGCCTCCGAGTTGGGAGCACTGTCGCCGGGAGAGCACACCCCCCTTGAGGAGGGACAGAGCTCAGCACGGCCCTGTCTAGTCCCGTTCTCGGTTAGCCCGAGCTCCCCGGGGAGCCCCCACGCCCTGCCCTGGCCCGGCCACGCCGTCGGGGGGGCGTCCCGGGCGGCGGAGCTGCGCCAGGTGTTGGCGACCTGCCCCAGCGCGTAGCTCTCGGGTTAGACGGCAGCACCCGGTGGGTCCAGGCTGCGCCGCGGAGGCACAGGGCGGCCAGGGAGGGAGCGGTGGTTCCTTGTGGCCCCGGCGCGGGGGCAGAGGGGGCCTTTGCGGCTCGCACCGCACAGGGGCCGAGCCGGTAATCGCCGACCTCCGCAGGCGAGCCAGGCTCCGGACCGCCCCTCCAGGGCAACGGCAGCGCAGGGCCGCGGAGACACGGGACCGCTGCCCGCAGCACTGGCGGGCGCACGTCGGACCTGGCCCGCTGCCTCTGCGCCGTTCAGGCCCAGAGGGAAACGACGGAGCGAGGGCTGCGGGAGGCTGTCAGGGGAGCCGGGGCTGCTTCCAGGTCCGCCCGGGGGTCCGCGGGCAGCCGCGCCGTCGGGGCGGCCAGAGCTGCCGGCGGGCCCCCGCATCGGGAGTGGGTCCGCCTCCTCGCCGCCTCCCCAGGCACACCCCGGGGCGGGCAGGGACCGGTGGCACCCCTGGCGCGCAGCCCCCTTACCGCGGCCGGGGAGAGTTGTCGCCGCCGGCGCGGTACAGGGGGGCGGGGCGCGGAGGGCGGGCAGGCGGCGGGGCCGGGCCGGGCGGACGGCGGGGGGGGCGCGGGGCTGGCGCGGTGGCGGGGGCGGGTGGGGTTTCCGTGCGCGACGCTTATTAGTGTGGTGATGGAGGGACGGCCCCTCGGAGCCGCCTCGCAGCGGCGGCACGGGCTGGCGGCGGCCGCCGGGAGGTGAGCGGCGGCGGCGGCGGCGGCTGGTGGCTCGGGCGGCGGAGGCGGCGGGGCCGCCCCCGCCGTGCCCCATGCGGGCGGCGGCGGGACGGCGGCGGCACTGAGGGCGATGTCGGAGGCGAGGGGCGCGGGCCGGGCGCGGGCCGCCGTGGCGCGGCTCTCGGAGGCGGTGGGCGAGCGGCGGCGGCGGCTGGGCACCGCCATGGGGGAGGCAGGGCGGCAGCGGCGGCTGCTGCTGCTGGTGGTGTGCGTGGCGCTGCTGCTGGACAACATGCTCTACATGGTCATCGTGCCCATCATCCCCGAGTACATCGCGGCCATGCGCGGCGAGGGGGGCGCAACCGGCCCGTCCGCGCCCGCGGGGGGCAACGAGAGCGGCAGCGGCAGCGGCGGCGGCGGCGGCAACCGGAGCCTCCTGCCGGCCCGGTACCCGCCGGCCGTGGGGGGCAACGAGGACGTGCAGATCGGGGTGCTGTTCGCCTCCAAGGCCATGCTGCAGCTGCTGGTGAACCCGCTCAGCGGCACCCTCATCGACCGCGTGGGCTACGAGGTGCCGCTGCTGGCCGGGCTGGCCGTCATGTTCCTCTCCACCGCCACCTTCGCCTTCGCGGCGAACTACGCGACACTGTTCGCGGCGCGCAGCCTGCAGGGGCTGGGCTCGGCCTTCGCCGACACGGCCGGCATCGCCCTCATCGCCGACCGCTACGCCGAGGAGCCGGCGCGGAGCCGCGCCCTGGGCACGGCGCTGGCCTGCATCTCCTTCGGCAGCCTGGCCGCCCCCCCCTTCGGCGGCATCCTCTATGCGGTCGCCGGCAAGCAGGTGCCCTTCCTGGTGCTGGCCTGCGTCTGTGTCCTCGACGGGCTGCTGCTGCTGGCCGTGGCACCGCCCTGCGGCACCGGGGCACGGGCCAACATGCCCGTCGGCACCCCCATCCACCGCCTCATGGTCGACCCCTACATCGCCGTGGTGGCGGGGGCCCTGGCCACCTGCAACATCCCCCTGGCCTTCCTGGAGCCTACCATCGCCAACTGGATGATGGAGTCCATGGGGGCCAGCGAGTGGGAGGTGGGCCTCACCTGGCTGCCCGCCTTCTTCCCCCACGTGCTGGGCGTCTACGTCACCGTCCGGCTGGCCGCCGCGTACCCCCACCTCCAGTGGTTTTACGGGGCTCTGGGCATGGCCATCATCGGTGCCAGCTCCTGCCTGGTGCCAGCCTGCAGGAATTTCGGGCAGGTCATCGTTCCCCTCTGTGGCATCTGCTTCGGCATCGCCCTGGTGGACACGGCCCTGCTGCCCACCCTGGCCTTCCTGGTGGACGTGCGCCATGTCTCTGTCTACGGCAGCATCTACGCCATCGCAGACATCTCCTACTCTGTGGCGTACGCCCTGGGGCCCATCGTGGCTGGCCAGATTGTACACACCATGGGCTTTGTGCAGCTCAACCTGGGCATGGGGCTCGCCAACATGCTTTACGCCCCTGTCCTCCTCTTCCTCAGAAATGTCTGCCAAATGAAACCCTCTCACTCAGAGAGGAATATCCTCCTTGAAGAAGGACCTAAGGGACTCTATGACACCATCAAAATGGAGGAGCGCAAAGGCACGGGCAAAAGTCTCCGGCCAGTGGGCGAGACGGAGGAGAACGGCATGGACTCCTACCGCAGAGACCTGACAGGGGTGTCTGAGGAGGACTCGTCAGACTATGAGTACAGTTAGGTTCCCCCCACATGGCCCAGTCCCAGGAGCAAGGAGGGGCATGTGGGAGAGAGGGAAAGGGGGGGATGAAAGCGTTATTGCATTATGTTTCTGTACTGATGTGCAATATATACAGTTTAACCTTTGTCATGATGTAATGGCTTTCTTCTTCTAGACTTATTTTTAATCAGTATTTCCTTCAGCACTCTGGCAAGGTGGAGAGGGTGGGGAATGGGGGGGACAATCCTGAAGAAAATTACCTGAATAATCATTGGCATAAATCTGGAGGAGATCCTTCCAAAAAAAAAACACCAACAACAAAACAAAACAAAAACACCCAACAGCCTCGTAGCTGGGGTATAATTGTGCAGAGTTTTCTTAAGCTGAAACTGTGTGTGACATACTGTATATCTCTGTAAAAAATATAAGAAAAGCAAAAAAGTCTGTGTAGAATTTTGAATGGCATATTCAGGGACTTAGTAAATCTTGTGTACATATACTTAGATTTTCAGTTGGTTTCATATATTTAAGAAGAGCAACAACTATCACAACATCTTATTCTTCCTTGGGAATAAACTGAAGTATTGTACTTTTTTTCTTTTTTTTCTCTCTTGTGCTGCTCTCCGGTAAGTGCAATATGCTGTATTATGTTGAAGTCCAAACTACAAGAATAATACGATCTGAATAAATGGAATTGAAGGGGATCGATTGTCTTTGTTTCATTGTTGAGGGCTGTTTGAGGGAGGGAGCTGGTTGTGCTCAGTGTAACCCCTATGGTAACAATTTCTCATAACACAAACCTTATCGGTTACCAAAATCGCCCAGGAGAAAACCCAAGTACAAAATGTTCTCATTCATTCTTCAAAACATATGTTAATGGGTCCGAGCAAACAACATTGTGCTGCAAACATACTATCGATCGCCTAAAAACAGCTCCTCATGTTATCACACGAATTTAATTTTAATTCTCACAATCATGAATTTCAATTTTCGAATATTCCAAAAATTACATTACCAGCAGTTAGAGACACAACGCTGGAAAACGCCTTTCCTGGTGCTGAATGCTGCCCCAGTTGCAACGTGCCCACCTCAATGTAGCCGACAGGGATTAAACAAAACAAAAGATGGGTGAAGTGCTTCATCCAAGCCTTTGCAAAAAGTGGAAACCTTCGATCCAACCACAATGGAACCAGAGTGCATATTTTGCCCTGTAAATTTGTCTTGATATAAAATGAAATCGTTTATTTAAAATCCTAGCTCATTAGGAAACAAAATAAATTACTTATAATCTCAAGAGAGGAAAAAAAAATACATAAACGGCCACAGCAACTATTAAAGGGCTTCCACCCGTCCCTGGGGAGCTGGGCGCGGCGAAGGGGACGCGGAGAAACCGCTCGTCGGTTCTGCTGTGCTGCGCGGGACGCGCGGCCCCGCCGCGCCGCAGCTCCTGTCGGGGAGGCGCAGTCGCTGCTCACGAGGAGCAAAACTCGTGAAAACACCGCGACGGTGCTTTGGCACGGCGGGTTTGGCGAAAGAGCAATGGCCACCGCGGCAGGAGCTGAGACCCGCTTCTCTAAACCGCAGCCGCGCTCTTTGCGGTGAGCGACAACAGCGGCGCCTCCTCTGGCCCTCTGCCCCGGGGCCGCCCCTGCTCCCGCCCCTGCACGGTCCGCTGCTGCCACCACCCCGGGGCCGCTGCCGGCCCCAGGGCAGCTCCTGCAGAGCCCGGGCCCCTCCCGGGACCGCTCCCGCCCCGTCGCGGGCCGCCGCCCCTCCCGGGCGCGGTGCCGGCAGCCCGCTGGCAGCGCCGCCCGCCCTGTTCGGCCACGGAGCTTTCAGGAGCCGCAGATGCCCCACGGCGACACTGGCGACAACCCCCGTGGCAACGCGGGTCACCGAGAGCTGTAACCCCCAGGTGCTCCCCTTGCCGCCGCCGCCGGGGAATCTTTCGGCTGACGCCGACGGCGGAAAGGGCGCGGGCGAGCCCAGCTCTGCCCGGCTCCTCCCGCCCGCCCTCCCGGGACACAGCCGGCACGGGGCGAGCTGGCGCCGGTGCCACCGCCAGGCACAGCCTGCAGAAGGGGCAGAACAAGAGCAGCGCGGTCCGGGCGCGGAGGGAGGGCGGTAGCGCCTGTTGCGCGCAGCGGGAGGGGCGGGCAGGGCCGGGCCGGGCCCGGCCGGGCGGTGCCGGGGGCGCGGGGCGGGGAGGAGCCAGGCGGCGGTGGGGACGAGCCGCGCTCCGCACGCCCCCGCCCAGAGGGGACCTGGCCGCGGAGGAGGTGGCGGTACCTTGGACAGAGCCGCCGCGACGCGCGGAGCCCTCCCGGGAGCCGCTCCGGAGCGCCCCGACGAGCAGGTACGGGCGGGCGGGCTGCGTGCCCCGCGCCTCCGACGGCGCGGCTTCAAGTGCCGGGGCGAGAAAGCCACGGGCCCGGGAGCGGGGGCGGCGGGTCCCGCGGAGCGGAGCCGAGGAGGGCTCCCCTCGCCAAACTCCGCGGCGCGAGCGGCTCCCACGGGGCCGCTCTGCTGCCGCCGCCCGCGGGTCCCGCCGCGACGGGCGGTCCGGGAGGGAAGGGGCTCCCCCGGGGCTGAGGCGTGGGAAGGTCTCGGGGCGCGCCGGCAGGCTCCAGCGGAGCGTGAGCGCTCCCCGACGGGCCGCGCCGCTGCTGCGGCCCGCAGGGAGCTCACGGGAGGCGACAGGGCGGCTCCTGGCTCCTCTCGTAATGTCAACGGCCGCAGCACTGCGCACTTCACACATGTATTCCTGATAACGCATACATTCGTCTTAACTTTAAGCAGCGATTCCTGAGAACTTTAAGCTTATCTTGCTGATAACACTGAGAGTGAGAATGAATAGATGGGGGCTGAGTGTAATCCCCCAACGTTATATACTGCAAACTGCCTCCCGAGTCCACAATGTATGGAGAACTCAAGTATAAGCACATGGGCTTATTTCAGTCCTTCTCTGCTATCTGCTAACGGAGAGATCAGTGCCTTTTGTTGTGGATTTGAGCTGCTGCTTTGAGCTGTGGGGAAGGCCACCGGGCTCCCCAGCCTGCCGTGACTAGCAGCCACCCTGCTAAGCCACTCACTCCAGCCCTCCAGCTAAGAGAGCTGTAAATAAAAACAGCTAGGATTATTTTTTTTGCCTAATAACTTTGACAATGCACCTCACAGCCATTCCAGTGAGCAACTTTGAAATCATCTTGAATTTCTGCAGGATTTTCTCTTGTGTCAGTTTCCTTGTGCTTTATTGAGCAAATACAGGATTGGGCGTGATGCTAAGCTGGCAGCGCTTGAACCAGAGACAAAGCCTCAGTTCATCCCCATGACAGAGAAAAGTACAGTTCAGGCTACCACCCCCAAACTCTATCACACTGATTTTACAGATATGTGGGTCTGTTATTAGTAGCATTTCCCACAGACACAGAGCCAGTACGGACTTGTGGTCGGTGTGACTCCATATTACAGTTTGACAAAAAACATAAGGAAAGAAAGAACAAAAAACCCAGTGAGAAGAATACCAGCAGGATTTTTCCTTTAGGGGAATACAGTTTTGGGGGCTCTGAAGACAAAATGGCTGCTCTGTATTTGAACGCAGGTGGGGAGCTGAGGCCAGCCCATAAACAACTGGGCAAGCCACGGTCTTCCATAAGTTACGGGACATGTCCATTATTTGAAGTGCTTTGAACCTGTGTTGCTAGGAGTGCACAGCTAAGTGATGAGACCTGTGTAGCACACGAGGGGGAGCAGAGCAGCACAGCGGGTTAATGTGGCCTTTCTGTGAGGGCAATTATCTCTCATCTGGGTTGAAATCATGAGCAGATGACAGATCAACGCGAGTTTGCTGTGCAGATCACTGCAGGGCCTCAGGGACATCTCTCAACCTTACACAACCTACTTCACAGCACATGGCCCCACTGGCAGCCGGTGCAGGACAGGGAGAGGGCAGGATCAACACAAGGTGTCAGTGCCACGTACACATTGGCAGAGCCATGCTGAAGCTGCAAGGCTGGAATAGCCAAGCCGATTCCTCAGGAGAGGAATAATGCACAGCTATCCCTGCCTATTGCTAAACAGAACTCTTCATCTCACTTTAATACACTGTAGGTTTTTATCCAAATTGTTCTTAAAAGCTGTAGTAGAAATAATTCAAGTGCCTTGAATGTATAGTCCCAAGGGTTTCAGAAAGGAAATAAGACGTTCTTTTCTACTTAGTCAACACATGGTGTCTTTTATATTTTGCATACACACAAAGTAATTTAAAAAAAAAAAAAAACAAACAACAAAAACAAAAACCAAAAACCTGTGATCCATCAAGACCTGACTGAACACATAAAACTTACTCTGCTTTAGCTGTACCACCATAATTGAAGGACAACTGCTTGGTGTGGGCACTATTATATTGGAAGAAATATGTGTGCCATATAGCTTATTCTTTTACAGAAAAGGAATGAGAGGCATCTTTAGAAGTGAAAACCAGGATAAGCCCAATACCAGAGAGACACAAGTGGAAGTATTTGCTCTGTCATAGATGACTTCTGTGTCTTTCAGCAGGTTAAGCCATCTCCCTGGATGGGTATATGCTATTTGGAGCCTGGTGTGCAAAGCGGCTCAAATGCAGTGTATGACACCCCTCCTAGTCCTCCCACTGGCCGCCTGCCAACCTAGGCAGGCTCACAGTGTCCCCCAGCCCAGAGCTATGCCCCAAAGCACTGGCACCCTGCGAGCTTCTAGCCTGCAGGGGGCAAAGGCACGTCTCCATCAAGCTCCTTTCCACAGCTTCCACATCGTTAACGTGAAGATGACAGCACCTCACTGTGTCCATGGAACCGTGCAATGACAAATACCTTCAAAGACTGTGGTGCTTTCATATAAAATGGTAAAGGGAGGACATACAAGATCCATAGATAGAAAACTGCAACCTTACTATTACCTGTGTCGACATAAGTACATTCAATTCAAAGAAAAGTCACCTCTTTCCTCCAGCTAACATATAACAGTAATACAGAGTGTGCTGATCATGGCACAATGCATTGTGAAGTAAATTAGAGTGACAAAATAAACCATGCTGAGAAGGGACCATTTATGCACATCAGATAGTTCTGGATAAATAAATTTATAGCAAAATGAGACAAACAGAATGTCAGAGCAATCTCCACAGGGCTCAGTTTAGCTACTTTTGAATGTTGTACTTCTATTTCTCTTCAGTTTTGCATTCTGACGCTTCTGTGTATGCTTGCGCAGGGAGTACTCCCCATGTACATTTTGGTTATAAATAATGGGTACTGACTGGACTTTAAATCTTTTCTATTTCCAGAACTGAGGCGTGAGGCTCCGTAAGTGCCCCCAAGTGGCTTCAATTTCTGTCCTCAACAAAAGATATCAAAAGAAATGCAGGAATGCCTGTCCTAGAAAAAAACATGCAGAAGAAAGAGAAAGATACATGCAGTAAAGATGAGACAGTAAGTGACTGTTTTCAGGAAAACAAAAAGAAAAAAAGAAAAAAAATGTTGAAGATAGATGACTTAACAGCTTTTAATGCTGTAAATTAATGTAAATTAATACAATAATTGTAAACCAAGCTCTGTTCCAGAGCTGATTTCTTCATTTCAGGGAACATTAGTTATCCTCCAGCAGTTTATAATCAGGAACTTTGATCTAACATTAGTGCTTCTCATATCCAAATACACTCTTCCTCCCAACATCCTGTGAAGAATTCCAGTAAGTGAAATATTATTATACAACAGCAGATGCATTACTACACAGTCAGAGATGGTATATAATTATTTCTTAATAGTACAGAACTATCAAACTATCATATATGATTCATTTTCAAGCTGGTTTAAAAGATGCCGGATGTGTATGCCTATAAGTAGTCAACCCCTTGGGTTTAAAGCTTTTTTCCTAAGCAGAGTCATGAACTGTACAGTAACCTTACCCAGAAAGACAGGGCCAAAGCCAGGTATCAAAAAGAAATACCGTTTGGCACATCTGTTTCCACTGACCAAGAAATCAATGAGAGAAGAGATATGCCCTGACTAAACATAGCTTGAAACCGTAGAATTACCATTCTTTTCTTTCTGAGATCCAGGGTGCATTACAAGCTAAACTGGATTTGCATTTCCATTAATAACAGGTAATCCTATGACACTTTTTATAAGTATCTGAAATCTTTGGTTTCTAGATAGGGAAACATAATGCAGCACTGACGTTTCTGTGGATGTCAAAAGGCAGAGATGGTATTTGAGCTCAGAGGATGATACCCGCTCCCTGCCTTCTGTTCAGAGCACTTCCTCCACCCCCTCCCTCCCTCCATGCACTAGCAAAGGAGTTTGCAGCTAGCCTTGCTCTGAGCAGCAGGTGGGACTAGGTGACTGCCAGACATCTCTTCCAACTGAAATTACGCTATGGTCCTGTGATCCTGTGAAAATGAATGTCCATTACATCAAGAGCTAGTAAAAAGGTCTGAACTTTACCTGCTTTAGCAGACAGGCAAAAATCAAATTAGAGGAAGAAACCCTCCCAAAGTTTATGGTCTACACTAATCACTAATGGATAAGCACAGCTGAATTAGATGACCATTTCTCAACTGGGAGACACGTCCACCTCTCTGAGAAACCATGCTTAGAGCATCACAGCCTCTTGCAATTTCCCAGTCTTTCATGGATTACCTCCTTGCTTGATTTTTGCTCTGCCCCCGTAATTTCTCTGGCTTTTAAATGACTAATTACACTTCACTTGGTTAATTCTACCTTAAAAAACAAAGGAAGCATGAGATTGTTTTCTTCCCAGATACTATTGGTTTCCTGCTCCAAACAGGATAAGGATGAAGGAAGTATAAACAGAAATGTTTTATCAAGCCTTGTAGGAGGGTTCCAGACTGGCTGACAGTAGAGGTTTGGCAGGGTAAAACACAGGTTTATTGAGGATTGTATGTAGTCAGTGCTAATAAGCAGGTAGACCTGCACATTTTCTATTTCTACAATTTTATAACCAGTCATATTACCAATCAGACAAGTATTAACCCATGGTTTTACTGATCACAAACTAGATGCACTTCTTTACTAATGAAATACCTTCTCTTAATGCCTTATTTTATTATGCTCTAATGTATTTGAAGATTTCCTAGAGTCTCGCTCAGACTATATGCTTGCATCATGCCTATTTGCCTGTTTGCCCTAGGATTCCTAGAATTTTTACCACAGAATACTCTCCTGTTTTCCACTAGCTTCCTGGCCTATCCATTTGAAATCCTTATTGGCCAAAGGCCTACAAATAGAGCTACTGGAGAGGTACCACTACTTCAGTATTGCATACAACTGCATACTATGTCCTAAAATCCAGGCACTTTAAGACCTAATGAAACTCCACTGAAGTCACACTATTACATTTGCAGTAATCAGGCATCTCAACTGCTAAAACAGAATAAATGGATTAAAAAAGGTATGCACTATATTAATCAGCAGCAGAAGGAAAAAAAAAAAAAGAGGACAGTTTGGGAACAAGTAGAATTACTTGCTAATCTCTTTTTTTTTTTTTTAATGATTAGGCAGTGCCAAAACTTCCAGTCCCACCACTGCAACAGACCTTACACATGTACCTACAGTGCATGAAACACTTGGTGCCAGAGGAGCAATTTAGAAAGACCAAGGTCATTGTGGAGCAGTTTGGAATTGCAGGAGGCCTGGGGGAATCCTTGCAGCAAATTCTTGAGGAAAGAAGGGAAAAGACAACTAACTGGGTAAGCAAATGCAGATGAGAAAAATGATTGCTGTGTTGGATGATGCTCGTTTACAAACTCTTTGTGATGTTCTATATGTGATTACTGCTTTCTTTCAGTGGGTCAATGCAAACAGGGGTCACATCAGATTCTACCAAAAGGAATTAATATTTCAGACATATTAGGCTAGAATTTTCAAACAATGTCAAAATCTGTGTCATTATTATGTTTTCACACCAACAGTTTGTTGACATAAATGAGGGAATTCATGCACCTCAGGTGCATGCACACAGGTGTCAGCTCTACCTGTAGGAAGCACTATATTACATCCTTTTTGGATGTAATTTCTTCCTTTCCCTTTAATAACAGGATTTAGAGTTTTTATTAAAAGGAAAAATGCTTTCTGATAGAGCTATAAAAAATGCCTTGCATACCCATCTAGCCAAAGCTCATATCCAGTCAAATTATTCTGGAATGGAATGCTTTAGGATAGGAATTACTCTTTTTAAATTAAACTATTATTTGCCATTCCTTGTTACACCATACCAACATAGTTACCCTGAAGTATTTGCTTTGCTGAATATACACACACATGTATACATATATATATCTATCACATAGACCATGCTGAGACCTCAGCCTTTAAAAAAGTCCAGCTTTCTGCTTCCCAAGACAGGAAAATTAAATAAGCCATAGATAAAATAGCTTTTATCGTTCCACAAAGTCACAGTTCATCCTGCCTGCAGAGACACACTGATTTTATTGAAGTCCTTCCATCCCAGCAAGGAAGAGAGACACTGAATGGTTTCATGGATTCAGTGAAGTCCTGCAGGCTTGCTACTGATGTCAGTGAAGTGTGGTTCTCCCTTAACTTTTCAGTTGCGCAACCCGCAAGAAAACTTCATCAAATTGCTGCTATAGTCAGAAAAAAAGGCTACAGTACTGGCAGTGCTTTTATTTTAAAAGTAGCGCTTAATTTCTGAACTACTTGTTGCCACAGTCTGAGGCCTTCACTAAATGCTGCCCAATCCCATTTTGTTATTCTGATCATAGAACTTCATGGTTTTGGTAGCTAAATTAACCATCGCTTAAATAGTGTTCCTGATAACAAATAGTGTTCCAGGAGACAACTGTTCATTTAACCACCTAGAGCATGAAAATTACAGAGGAAGGATGTATAAGCATTTTCTGAAATGTCTCAGCTTTTAATACTGGTTAGTAAAATTAAGTACCTGATTCTTAAGATAAACTAGAAATGTTTTTATTTGGAATTTAACTTGCCAGGAGTACAGCTCTAGCCTGTTCTCCTGAAGACTCCAGAGACTGTGGGGGAAGCATCTGTTCTAACAGCAATGAAATATCTCAGAGGAAAACTTTTTCAACTGATGCATGCATTCGTAATTATTTTTGCATAATTTCATTGTTGTTTATAGTTACTATATGCAAAGCATGCCCACTAAACTCAGAAAGACCATTTGATCTTTTTATGAAAGCCTCCATTTTCCAAATAATGATTTTTCAAACTCTGTTCAGACATAAAGGAATGCGGTTACCGTACATCTGTGTTTTCAACAAAAATGGTTAGAAATTTAATATGTGTGTCTGTCTGGGTCAAGCATCAGTAATCTGCATTTGTGTCAGTGGACACAGAGGGAATTCTCCAGGGGCCCTATCCACATGCCAGTATGTGCAGGACTAAACCATTAGGCTTGGGAAATTCTTTTCCCACTGTGTTTTGCTACAGGACAGTATCTGATGGCTAACAACAGAGCATCTTGGCATCATTGACAAATATTTGAAGCCCTCTGAGGAAAACCATTGCTGGTAAAATTCTGTCCATCTCTTAAATATATCCCAATCACTATTCAAGAGTCAGCAGTTAGCATGTTGTACTCAAACATTTTTTTGTTGTAGAGAGAAGCAAACAACAAAATACCCAAACCACCACAATATGGAGCTTGTTTACTTTTTAATGGAACACACACTGTAAATTGCCATTGATTGAAAAATGGGATTATGGAATTGCGGCTGATTTCAGCTAAGCTGAGGTCACGGAGCCCAGACTGAAAATGCTCAGCAGCTCCATTAATCAGAGCCCATGCCTGACACCAGGAGCACCAAGCACTCTCCCCTCACCCCCAGACTGCCTTTCCGCATGTTGTTCATAGCTGTAAGATTTCATGTCCCCTTCCTTCAGGTGTTTAACTACTGGCTAGATGACATGTACCTCAACAACCGGCTAGCTCTCCCAGTCAATTCCAGCCCAGCAATTATCTTTGCTCGTCAGTATTTCAAGGATGTAAATGACCAGCTGAGGTAATGTACTACAACTTTGCAGCTTTTGCTAAATGAAAGGATATTTTAAATGTACTGCTTTTGCAAAAAGACAATCAACTTTCATTAAAAAATACGGTCTGTAACCATTAAATGATTTCCTCCTAGGCCTGCTGACTGAGGGCAGTGTTTCTGGGCTTACTCATACTGATATTCAGAAATAAAAGTGTCATTACTATTACATTTATTGCATGAAAAAGAATGCCATGGGATTTATAATTTTTTGAAGGAATATTTGCAAAACCTTTCACTGTATAATTCAAGTAAACCATTTTGCAGTGGAAAAAAGAAATACTAATTTCTGGCACATTGTTTAAAGAAAAACAATCTTTAACATGCCGTCATTATGACTCGTATCCACCCTGCAAACTGAAAAGGCCACGCTGGCATTAAATTGTCCCTCTCAGGTGCCAAAAGGGCACCAGAAACACAGGGGATCTAAGAATAAGAATTCAGAAATCATTCCTCCCCAAGAACACTGTTTCCTTCAGGCCCATCCTTCCCAGCCCTGAACTGACCTTTCTCCTTTGAGCTGTTGTGGGCAATTACAATCATTTAAAAAGTGAAAAGGTAAACAAGTAGCCAAGCACAGAATATACCTCTCCAGTCACCCTTAAAACAAGATTTCATTCTTCAGCCTTTACCAAAACATTTTCTCCTTTTAAGACAGTAAACCAGATCAAATCTACCTCCATATAGTGCAATTTTCCTCTTTGCTTTTAGCACTCTCTAGCTGCTCATTACTGAAAGAATTAACTGCATGTGAATTTATGCTATTATAAAACAGCCAGAATCTTGAAGCTGATATGTGTTGCTTTAACATTTCGCATAGACAGCCAATGTATCTTTTTACTTTACTTTAAACATAACTATAAATGCTTACATTCATTACTGACTAAATTTATTGTGCACGCAGCTTTCGAAAAACCTCCACTTTGCATTTTCTAATGCACATGCTTTAACAAGGAAATATTTTTCTCAGAGCCTCCCATTCAGACACAGTGCAAATGGGCAGTGTCAGGAAATAATACACCTGTCCACAGCTCTGCAGATAGAATATATCTGTACAGGAAGTACTCTAATAAATTGGACAGCTTATGAGTATTGGATTCTATTAAATATTCAGCCTCTGCTCCCATTCTCTAAATAAATGCTTTCAGGCTTCCTCCTATGGTAGTCTGTTTAACCATTTGAAGGGACCATCTCTAGGATTTCATATTTCTCTTGACATGAATTAATTTAGGTTTTGGGTGGGGGTGGGGGGCTCTTCTTGCCAAGCCAGAAGACTTTCTCTCTGTATGCTGTGTCATCAATCATTCAGGCTCTCCTCTGTCTCTCAGAAACAGCTCAGTGTTGCCGAATGACAAAAGACTGATGTCACTTCTATCTGCTACTTGCAGGTTTGCTGCCAATCTCATTTCAGGAGTGCAAGACTATAAAGCTTTACTGGACACGTAAGTAGCTTGGAAGGAGAGCTGCTGCCTGAGTATCTGCAGGGCTTCTGATTCAAGGGTGCTCTAATATGCCCAAAGTCAGGCTGCATTGCACCTCTCCACCATTTGGAAGGGCTGGGGCTCCAGCATGCTTCAGGGCAAGCGCTTCACCATTTTTTTTATGCACTTTCTGCTTTATTACTGCAATCTAACAGGTTGGAGAAGGATCCTTTTTGATGCCTAGTAGTCATCACTCTAGCACGGGCAGTGCAGTCCAAAGGACACACACAATCTGCCTAACAGAGCTATTGAGAACACACTAGGAAACCTGGGCTCCCCAGACCCAAAGAGCAGCAGCACTGCGGTTACACAGCCTGCGCACCTTCCCTGGCACCAGACACCTGCCAGGGTGGCTGCACCCCCTCCATGTACTGCACCTTCCATTTAGAACATCAGCCCCCCTGCCTCCCTCCCCCTAAAAAAGAAATAACACATCCCACCATGAGAAGGAAGCCTCACCACAGACAGGCTGGTTCAGTGGCTAGTAAAAGTAAGAAGTTACTTATGCCATTGTTACTTTTTCTATATAAACACAGGGAGAAATCCATGATTCTTTAAGTCATGTATTCTGCTCTAGGTGAACCTGCTTTAGCAGGGGGGTTGGACTAGATGATCTCCAGAGGTCCCTTCCAACCCCTACCATTCTGTGATTCTGTATGAGGTAGCTCATAACACCATTTTACATAGCACTTCTTAACCTCACCTAGTATGTTCCAAGTTTACTGCTGAACTCACTGCTCCTCGAAGAGTAGAAACAGTGGAGAACCAAGCACAACAGACACCGCACCACAGCGTGGAAGGGGTCATTTTTGTGTCCGGAAATACAAAAGGCCTACGTGATAAGCTTTAACCAATGCTTATTTGGATGAGGAAGGTAAAGTCCGTATTCAAACAACAAAGTCCCTATCATCTATGAATTAGATAAAAGAAAGAGGAAGGGGCTGTTTGATTTTTCACTTCAAAAGTCTGACAGCTACTCAGAAAGTATAGAAGAGGTACTTATTTAAGAACACGTGCTTTTGTCCAAGATATGCCATGCAACTGTGTACACCAGCGCTGACATGCTGTGAAGTACTATTGCATACTAATGTAGTTCATTGCATCTTTATATGACAGCATCTGAGATGAGATAAAGAAACTACATTGCTCAAACAAAGGATAATTTAAATTCTTATTATTTTGACCTTGCTACTCTAGATCCAAAGACTCCTGTGATCAGATTTGTTTGCCTTAAATCAATAATCATTTAAATCCTCACTACTGTGTCCTCATATTGTTATTACTGTTTGCTTATCACCCCTCCTGTATAATTCTGAGGACACCATAATTGTAACATTTTCAGTTCCTTGTTGCTGTTAAGGACTTCTACCAGCGAGTGTACTGCTAGCTTCTCTTGGATCATCCCACATGCAGATGCACAATATTCCAGCCCAACCCAGGTGTTTAGTTTTAACCGTGCAGATATTCCATGCACTTGCCAGGACTAAATATTTCAAAACAAAGCCTAACTTGCTCACATAAAAGAGTTATAAGATCTTACACAGACATCTGCTAAATCAGTACAAGATTTTCTGGTGCCATCAGCCAGAGTTAATAACCCCGTTCTTAACTGCTATAATTACAGATTATCTTATCTAAAGCTACCATGCTATTCCGCTATTTTTGATCATCATAGATGCTCTTTAAAACTCTGTTAAATATAGGAGGATTTCCCGATTATGTAAAATGTGGGAGAACACTAATAACCCTGTTTTGCTGATAAGGAGCAAAAGAAAATTAAGCACCTGTACAAGGAAGTAAGTGATACAGAGAGTTTGAGAGCCAGGAACTAAAGTGAATATCCCTGGTTTAGAACTGCAACAGTTCTGAAGAGACAGTTAAACAAGATAAACTAGCACAAACCACTACCCCGTATCAGCTGTATGACAGTAACCCTCCTTGTGTGCCTCTTTGCCCCTGCCCCTCTCTGGCAGGCTGGAAGCTTAGTCTTCTTTTGCTGAGGGAAAATGTCTGCACCACAAGATCTTCTTCCTCCTGGGGTCTCTGCAGCCTCTCCCGAGCGACAGCACCATTATTTCCTGCTGCAGTGTCAGTGGGATATTCTACAATCCGTAATCATAATTGTGATAACTTCTTTTTTTTTTTTTTTTTTTTTTTTTTTTCCCCTAGCCACTAAAGAAGCCTTTTAGGAGGTGTTGTTTTCACATGTCTTCCAAAAAAAAGGGAATAGGTTTTCAGCACTTATTCCCCCATAGGTCTAAGTAAGGATTAGCACATAAATGAGGCTGTGGAAAACAGAAATGCCCTCTGTATTGCCCCATGTGTTCCTGTTCATCAGGCAAGGCCCGGTCACACACTCTCTAATCACTCTGCACAGTACAGGGCCACTGTGACTTGCAGTGAATGTCATCAGTACTTTTTTCCAAGGTGCTATGTCTTTTCCAGCTGTTCTGCTGACTTCCGTCCTGGCAAGTTTCTGGGGTCCCATCTAGGCAGGCTTCCCACGCACATTGCAAAGCTGCTTGTGACCTGCTATTCTTTCCATTTCCATTAGATGATATAATGCAATTGCTTAATGAATATGCATGAAGATGCCAGGAATGATGTATTTAACTTTGGGATGGAAATTCATCTATTTCCCTTATACTGTAATCTCGTTTTATTATTCAATTTGTGTTATACCTGATCTAATTGTAACAGAACAAAGGACAGATTAGATTTCCTTTCTGTCTCTCTCCCCCCTCTCTCTCCTCTTTTCCTCTGGCTTTGTTTTTCTCCTTCTCTCTCTCCAGCCATGCTTTACCTGTTGATTTTGCTCGTGGACAGCTGTCTGGTCATCCTCTCTGTATGAAGCAATACTATGGACTCTTTTCTTCCTATCGTCTTCCAGGACATACCAAAGATACCCTCGTGGCCCAGAAAAACAGTGTAATGCCAGAACCAGAGCACATCATTGTTGCTTGTAACAATCAGGTAAATGAGCGTTCTTTTTTTATGCCTTTCTATATTTCTTAGTTTGCTTAAATTCACTCAAGAAGAGCCTAATCCAATCACTGTTCAGAAACACAATTAGCATGCTACGTATGAGCTCACTTCTTACCAAGCATTTGCTGTCAGTATTTCCAAAAGATGCTTCTGCAGCATTTTTGTCCTTAGCCCACATTATGTTCCAAGTACAGTGATGCAGAAAGGAGGAATGTGGCAGAATTCATTTGCTTTCTCATTCAAACAAAAATGTTTATTAAACAGAGATGAAACCACAGAGAAAAAAAAATCTTATTAGAGTGCATTTGCTGGAAATGCTCTTCTCTTGACAGTCAAGTATTGGCACACAACACATGGCATATATACCACCATCCCATGTAGGGCGGCCTAAGCTATGCTTGAAGAAGTTAGCACAGGTGCAGGCAGAATCACAGAATGGTAGGGGTTGGAAGGGACCTCTGGAGATCATCTAGTCCAACGCCCCTGCCAGAGCAGGTTTACCTAGAGCAGGCATTAGAGTGAATCTGCCCCAACCAATAAATGCCATCAAGCAGCGGAGTATGTTGGCTGGGCAGAGTACCTTATAGCCCAGCTTGAGTATTTGCGGTACTGGAGCCATGCCTGCAGGCCCCCTTGGAATGAAGAGGTAGACCCCAGTGGTCCCTTTTCCAGGAAGTCCTATTCTTCACCTCAACGGGAAGTTCTCTAGATTCTCTAGGTTATTTTTAAACAAATAATACCATGGAAGTTATTAACATACTTCCTGATTTTCTCTCTTCAGTTTTTTTTTAAAGCTTATTCAAATAACATATGTTTTATTTGAGCCCAACACACAATGTAAGTCCTGTATAGCAACTGGCATTATACTGGTGTAAAAACAGAGGAGGGGTGAGCCCTGGGCCAGTCCCCAGTGTTTTTGTCCTCCATTGCCTGCAGGCCTGGCTCTCCAGGCAGGACTTCAGCATCTCAACACCCACCCAGGCGAAAGCAAAATGTTGGACCAGTAAGGGTCCAAGCCATCTGTGACTGTTCTTCTGACTTCTGTCATTTTTTTGCAGTTTTTTGTTTTGGATGTTGTCATTAATTTCCGTCGTCTCAGTGAGGGAGATCTTTTCACTCAGTTACGAAAGATAGCCAAAATGGCAGAGAATGAAGCGGAAATGCTGCCTCCAATTGGCCTGCTGACAACAGATGGAAGAACAGAGTGGGCAGAGGCCAGGACAATCCTTATGAAAGGTTAGCAGCAGCAATCCCAGCTTTCTCTTCATCATCTTCCTCCTCTTCCTCCTCACCATCATTGCCTTTCCTTGCTGGGAGTGAACATTACAGCAAATATAGGACTGAATGTGCAACCTCACTGCTGAATTTTTCTAGCAGGAGGAAACTCAATACCTGTAAGTGTTCAGATGTGTGTTACCAGAGAAGCAGCAGATAAGGTCTGACCCTTTGGCTGTGTATGTTTAAGTGCTACGCCATGTAAATAGGTCTCACTCCATTCTCTGTTTTTCATCACATAAATTACATTACATCAGATTTTGTGATTTGTCTCTTTCTTCATATCCATTTTGTACTAATAGGAACGATGTATACTCTTAGCTTTTGGCAACTATTAGACATTTTTCGTCTCATCTAACAAAGGCATCTACAAGTTAAACACCTATTGAATCCCCTGTGTACTGTCTCTAGTCAATGGACAAAAATAGAAAGTACCAGGGCTGATTCATCCAAATCTTAAGTAAGTATCTAGGAAAGGTGACACCAGTTATTATCTGGGGATAGTTCTCTCTCTCTTCCAACAACATGCAGCATTTAGCTGTCTTGGATTCTGGAGTCAAATGCCTGACTTTGAAACAGATGAAAATAAACGGTGGGATTAGTCACCTCTATCACTTCACACTTTATGTATTTCACCCTGAAGCAAAGTGATGTAACGCCTTTTTTCTAACATTTTAGATGACTTGGGTATTTATTTCCCCCCCCTGAAAAAAATGTTAACTTATGTCTTCATCCCCAGTTCAGCAATGCTACAGAAAATATTGCTGTTTTACCAATACCCTGGAAGATAGAAGAGTTGCCAATAGTCTCAAAGGAAGATCTTCCTTTTTCTTATTCATGTTTATCTGTGCTTATAATAACTTTATATAGGTGTACACACACACACACACACACACACAGAGTCCTGGCCATTATTACAGCATTATTACATGGCACCAGTCTCATCTTCTGGCTTTCCCCTCCCCTCTCCTCCCTGTCTTTTCTTTTTAAAGCAGGAGCAAAAAAGATTCTGTATTTTAATGAAAACTGAGATAAACACCTAATAATTTATTTTCATGCCATGCTTTTAAGTAAAACAGTGAATACCTTGAAACCTGCAACAAAATCGTCTTTGTAAATCTACATCATCCTAAAGAAAAAAATGGTAAATCAACAAAAACTAGCAGAACCATCTCTATGGTGTTTCTGGATTGCCTGGCATTTGCCGAAATATTCATTTTAATAAGGAAGTAAACCAACTCAGTTATGCAGCTGAAAAACACGGATTCTGCACTAGCAAATATCACAGCACCGTGATGTGAGCTTTCTCTAATCTAAGCAAGAATCCCATCCTAGACCACGTGTATTAGCACAGCTCCTCTATATAGTATAATCCATTGCTGTTACACATGGATACATGATTATTAACAACCCTTTTTTCTTTCTTATCTGTGGCAAAATGTTCATGCAACAATAAGAGAGGAAGAGAAAAGCTTCTAGTGAAGCAGTGTGAGGTGGAAGAGGTCACTCCACAACTGTTCTGTACTGGGCAGGGAAAGAGAGGATGCTTCGGGAAAGAGAAGGCCTATACAGTGCTCTGCAGAGGTTGTGAAGGAGATATATACATGGGCCTGCATAGACCCACAAGTAGAGGATAGGTCTTCTAGGTGAGAAAATTTCAAAGAAATTGTAATAAACCCAGCCATCACTGATTTATAATCATATTCAGTATTTTAGCTGCATTCAGGCTGCAGAACTAACTCTCCTAAGTAGAGGAAGTGAATTCTTACTGCTATAGGGGCTGCTGTGCCACGCTCACTATATCTGAATTTGATTCAGAACTGTCTTCTCATATTTTCCTTTTTAAAACAAAAGCCCTCAACTAACCAAAATCTGACTGGCCAATTCAATGCAATTGTGTGCATTAGAAAGAAAGAAGGAAAAGAAATGTCTTTCAGGGCTTTAGGCTTGTTCTCACAGTTCTCCTCTGTTTCAGCTCTTTCTGGAAATATTTATTTTCCATCCCAAGTTCATGAGTTCTTGTGCAGTTCATTGCATGCTTTACATAATAATTTTCTCAGTGTTTGATCAGCTCTCTGGACATGTCTGTTTCTTTCTGTAAGGGCATCTTTCCCCTACTTTTCTGTTTCTAGCAGAGCTTAATTTTATTCACTTTAATACCTAGACTCAAGATATTCTGACATATGGCTGCAGGGTAAGGGCTTCATATCTGCCAAAGATGTGTGGGCAGCAGCCACAATGAAATATATATAAACCTATCAGACAACATAGAGCAGAACACTGAGCAAGCTGTGAGCAGTTTGTAAATCACTATCCAACCATTTTTTCCTTGAAGGTGCCTGTCTGCAAATACCAGCAGCTGATGTATACGGGGCAACTTCCATTCACAAGGATCTTTTCAGCCTTTGTGTTGATGTACCCAGACCATCAATGGAATAAGTAACCACAATTACAGTCAGCCCTGCAAGTGTCAGATACTAGAAGAGCTTTACAGCCAAGAGGACAGGGTCACGTCTTCTCCCTTATAAAGCTTCTGAATGCTTTTGAAGACAATTAATAGGGACATCAGTGTTTCACATGTTGTAGGGTGGCACAGATCACTGGCAGAAAGCTCAGCCTATCTGCATGCCCCATCAATTACAATCTCCTGGCTCAAGTCTTTGTAGGAGCTGGCAGGAATGCCAGGTGCCTTCCCTAGGACTCTGCTTCTGTGGGCAAGGGAAGACAACACACTATGCGCTCCACCAGGTCCCCACGCAGCCTGCAAGAAGTCAGGTTGGCCACCTCTGTCACTCGGGCCCACGGCTGCCAAAGCTCCCTCGCAGGACAGTACCTTACCATAACCTGCAAGAGGCCACAGCTCCCTCTATTCCTTCTCAGCCACTGCTATCACTTGCCTCTCCTTCTCTTGACACCTTTTTTATTTCTTGCATATTTGTGCTCTTTTTTACTACACAGCATCTGGAGAATGAACCCGGATGATAACAAGCATCTGTTTTTTTTCTAGCTCCTCACTAACCTATGTTACTCATTTTGGGAAGGTACATTTTTTCTTACTTTGAAAAATGCTGGTTTTTTCAGAGGATCAAGCTACTTTTCATATTTGCAAACATTAAAAACATGCACATTTTGAAATGGCTCCATATTTCACATGCAAATCAGAATTGTTTAATTTTAAATATTTTTCCAATTCTTTCGGCTAAAATCATCTGAATTGAGCACAGATTTGTTGAACTTAGCACAGACTTGCAAGAAATTTTGATCAATCTGAATTCATATCTTTAGTTAAGAGCATTCTGAAACAAAAACATTAAGTTAACATCTGTTAAGAATGGAAGGAATTTTAAGTTGATGTTTGAAAGCCCTTTTTCTTTTGATCTTGTTAACCATTTAACAGCAATTAATGATATTACATGCTTTTGAATAAAATAAGTTCTTGTTATAGGTTCCACACTTTTATCCTTTCAATTAAGAGCTGTATTAAGTGCTCAAAATTAAACATTTCCTGTGCCTCAAACTGGCCCTCAGAAGCAAACCTTTACCTTCATAATATTTCTGAGTTAAAGAAACTGAGAAAAAAAAACCCGCATAAATAGACCATAAATAAGGAGGAAAGTGCTGAGGACAACATAAAAATTGCCTTTGTAGTCCACCTGTAGAAGCAAGAGTGACAGGATAGGGAAAAGAAACAGAGAGCACCAGAAAAAACACATTTTATTCAGCAGTACACTAGTGATAGGAGGGAAGTGGAATGTGGCAACCCATGTTTTTGGCAATACCATGTTCAAAAACTAAACCTCACGACCTCATCCACAGATATTTCCTCATGTGATATAGGCAATAGACTCAGTCCAGGGCTTATTTCTCTAAAGTACAAGAAATGACAAGGGACAGGTGAGAGAAGAGGAGTTTAATACAAGAACACAAAACCAACATGGGCCCTGCTGTTCCTTGTCCTGAAAAGGGTTTTAATGGGAGAACCGTTCTAGAGCAGAATAATGCAGCACTGCAGCAATAGTGTGAGCGCTGAAATTCTCTATATTTTCCACCTGTTCTCTCTGTAACTGTTATGTATAAAATAAGTAAGCATTACTGGCTTTAAGAATAAAATAGATCTATTTTGTAATATAATTACTTCAGGAAATGAAAGGCAGAAAAAGTGGATATTATGGAATCATATGAAAGAGACGCAGAGATATTGCAAAAGTTAACATATGAATGAATGCTTTGGTGTAATGTTTCCTTGCACTGAGATGTTCTGCTGTTGAGAGAGCTCTGCAGACACCAGCTCATTTCAGAGTATTGGTCAGATCTTCAATGCTCTCCAAGGCAGCCGGGGTCCCCAGCCAGTCCTGCACTACAGGTAAGAGGATGTGAACATTTCACTCTTTTCTCCCCAGACTCTACTAACCGCGACTCTCTTGACATGATTGAACGGTGCATATGCCTGGTGTGCCTGGACAGCCCAAGTGGGGTGGAACTCAATGATACAAACATGGCATTGCAACTGCTACATGGGGGAGGCTACCATAAAAATGGGGCCAATCGTTGGTATGACAAACCTATGCAGGTAAAAACCTTACAGTACTATGATATTACTTGCACATGGCAAAAGACTCCCATTGCCCTTGTGGTAGGCATCACTAAGAATCAAGTGGGAGAAAGAGGGGAAGGTGGTGTCAGCATTTGCCAAGGCAGGGTTGGTGTGAGCAGTGCTGTTCCTTACAAGGCAGGGGAAGCAGACCTACTGCCTTGCTGGCAGTGGGCGGCCCTTCTCCAACACAGGTATGCTTTCACCTTCCCTGAAGTTGCCCTTGAGGAGGTAGACAGATACAGACATACAGGTAGGTAGACAACTGATTAAAAAAAAAACCACAACAGTACGCATTTTATTACACTCAATCAAATGAAATAAAAATGTTAGACTAGCATCCCAGAACAAAAAGAAAAGCACAATAGCTTTCTCTGTTTTCTCTTCTCACACATTTTCCTGATGTCCTAGAAATACTACTGCTTATAATTTAGCATGTGTTTAAATTAGTATTAAGTTCTCACTTAACAGACTGTTTACTCATTTAATGACATCCTTGTTGAGGCTTTCCTGGAAGTATTGATTTCTCCAGCCTTTTTCCCAATCAGATTTTGATTGTCATATTCGAAAGTGCCACACTCTTATTTTGACATTTTGCAATAGACACAAGATGAAGCAATGTATTAATCTCCAACTGTCAACAATGTTGACACCTCATGAAAAATTGAAAAAGCCCTGACTGATACATTGCTTGTGCAATGCTTGTTGCTCTTGCCATATCTAAGAACAGCAACATGAAAACAGAAACCACTAAACTCATTTCACTTGCACTGACTTACCCCCGTGCAAATATATTTCAGTAGTCATTCCTGATTTATGCCACTGCAAATGACATCATTAGCAGACTCCAGTGATGTTTTTTTAAAGAACAAACCATTTGTCTTTAGCTAGAATCCTCTGTTATTTGCAGGGCCACTAGTTGCGATGTTTCAAGCAGATGAAAATAAACAAGTTTTTATTTTTGTTTACTATCAGAAGGTAGCAGAAAGCAAATAAATTTGCATAGTATATGGGAGAGCTTCATCCGTCCAGATGTATTCAGGCCAGAAGTAGTTCAAAGGCAAAGAGAAATTCTTAGGGAAAAAAGATCCCATTTTCTTTCATGCAAACACAGATTATGAAGGAAGCCATTCTCACAGTAGGACTAGTTCTTTCTCTCCATGTTCTTCTTCAACTTTGCAGTAAGGCATTAAAAAATGTCCAGGTAAAATTTTTGCATCACACACTTACTCTGTGAAAACCTCATGGGAACCAGGGAGGCAGGATGCATATGTCTGATACAAATGCGCAGAGTGAGCTGAGTGGGGGAAGTCCAGCCAAACACACTTCAAAAGAAGTGGGGGGAAAAGCCCAGAAAAAGGACAGGAAATATGTGAGACACGTTGCAGTTTGGTCCTAGACATCTGCTCTTGTTTGAGATGCAGAAGTAACCAACTGCATGGGGGTATTGCAGAACTACAGTGCAGCAGGTTAAGTGTCACCAGTTATACCACATGTATGCAATAAAATCAGGAATGAAGACAAGTAAGAGGGAAATGGAAGAAAACACCACAAGAAAAAGGTAAAGAGCAAGCAGGACAGTAAAACAAGCTATGAGAAAGTTATCAAATAAGGATGAGCTTGCTCATTTGATATGATATTTCTAACAAAATGTGATCCTAAGGGACTTCCCAGATACAGAAGTTGTATTGTCCCCAAATGTGGAAGGAGAACCCCAGCCTGTCTTTCTAGTGACGGGCTTTCTCTACCATAAAGCAGATGCTAAATCCAATTTCCAGTCTCCAATGGGAATTGCTAAAATTTACATTCTCACAGGACTCAGTCCAAAATAGCAGCATGAAAGGGATCCAATGCAACTCCATTCACAGGACAAGAAAGTCTCCCACGGTAAGCCTGTAAGTCACCCACTGATCTGTAAGTCAAGGAAGTTCCTGATATGAGCATTAAGAAAACCACAGGAGAATGACAACATCTTTTGTGAGGTTGCCATCATGGGTAACTTACCCAGAACATGATTTATTTCCTATATATCTTGCACTTGTTCTTTTCCTTGCTTAGTTTGTGGTAGGAAGAGACGGAGTCTGCGGTACCGTGTGTGAACATTCCCCTTTCGATGGCATTGTACTGGTGCAGTGCACTGAACACTTGCTCAAGCACATGTAAGTCCCCTTTCAGTACAGCTATTGTACCCACTCCAGCCCCCATGAAGCCTCTGCCAGTGGCAAATTCCCCCTGATGCACAGGGCCATGAAGACCCATACAACTGTTGGAAACCAGTCATTTACCTGGTAAAAAAAAAGCAGTGTTTAACAAATAGAGTATTCCTGTGACCTTAATGACTTTTCTCTCACATACTAACAGGAAAGAAAGCTCCAAGAAATTAGTCCGAGCTGATTCAGTGAGTGAGCTTCCTGCTCCACGGAGACTAAGATGGAAATGTTCCCCTGAAATTCAGGCACATTTGGCATCATCAGCAGAAAAACTCCAAAGGTAGAACAGATGCCTCATTTTTCTTAGGAATGACTGTAAGCTGGGAACTACCCAGCACAGTGAGCGCAGGCATGGGTTTTCTCCTAGAAGGGTCTCTTTACCCTCCCGCTCCTCCTCATCTTCCCAAGCTGGGCATACCTAGCATTCCTTTGCAGGATGGCACCCTTATGGTCTGGAGCTACTTCACTGTATTCAGGAATTGCATTACCATTGTTTTCCTGCCATATCAATATTAGGAAAGCTAAAGACCACTGGAAAAACAGTTGAGTCCTATTTGCATGGGATGAAAATAGTGCAGGTCTGGTTTTGTGGATGCACTTTATGGGTTTGATCTGACTAAAGCCGAAGCCAGGGCAATGGAGATACGTATATGGGACAGTAGAATACATCTGGTTTGAATATACAATTTGAATTCAGCAATGTAATTTGTTTACATCCACATTGCTCCTACAAAGGTTAGTTCTTCTGACTGTGTTTCTAGACTGTAAAAGATTTGCATGATCTTTGGGGGTGGGGATGCCAATGAGGTGGGTTTTTTTTTTTTCCAAATTATTTCATCTCAACACTCAGGTCTGTGATCTCTCTGTAGAGAATTAACACATTGTCTGCATGATCAGCTGTAAGTATGTCCAGTGTGATTGCATTAGATGAGACCTCAAAGTGGCTAGAAGCATACATGAGAGTATGAAAACATTCAGGATGCAGAGTAATTCCTTTTCGATTTTAAATAAAGGTAGTAGTCCTCTAAATTGAAATTTGCAAGGAGCTTACAGCCTTCATCAGGTTTTAAATCCACCTATTTCTCACACTAGTAAATTTGACAGAAAATTTTTCGAGAACAAAGGAGGCCCTGGCTTAGGCCTCAGGAGTGGAAACACTAGGTTTTTTTAAAAAAAAAAAAAAAAAAAAAAGTGTTTTACTCAAATGAACAGAGTGACACAGCTCACGTTTAGGCTGCAGATAACAAGCCCAGTCTAGAACCTCTACGAATAAAAGTTGCTGACTAGGAACAAGTTACCGAAGGCCAGGACTGTCTGCAGAGCAGGAGCCCACTCACCTCCAAGTGTGTACAGGCAGGAAATGATCTCTGGGTTTTATTTGCATAAGGAAACGGAACACGAGATTCTTGCATCTCCCTCCACAGTAACTGCCTCTGCTTATTTTCCAGGATAGTAAAAAATCTGGACTTTATCGCCTACAAGTTTGAGAACTATGGAAAGGAATTTATTAAGAAACAAAAGATTAGCCCAGATGCCTACATTCAAGTAGCACTTCAGCTGGCATTTTACAGGTAAGGTTAATTCAAATCATAGGAACAAGGTAGCACAAGAGGAGATTCACAATTTGGTTTTTACACAGAGGGTCCATTTTTTTGTCAGCACCCAAACAAATGCCTCCTGCATGGAAATGAGTGATCTTGCCTAATGACTGTAGGTCAGACAAGATAGAAATTGCTACCCAGTTCTGAGACAGAGTACTCCTTTCCCCTACTTCCTTTCCCTCTCCTTGCTCTACCTTCCCATCCCCATGTCCCACACATGCCATTCCCAGCCAGTACCCTCCCCACAGCTGTCCCTGTGCTTGGCATAGAGAAGCAGGTGAGGGGACGTGGTAGGGAGTGGCAGATAGCCCTGCCACCCACAGCAGCAGAAGCAGCTAGGGAGTCCAAGTCCCTGCATCAGAAATACTCCCTTGCCACTGCGGGTAGCTTGGGAGGAACTGTGGCAATAACCCATAGCTCACCACATATGCATCCCTTGCATCACAGGGCAAAAAGCATTCACAGGGGAAAATACTACAGCAGCAGATCAGATCAGAGTTCCTGCACAGGATAGTAACTACTACTGCTTCCTTCTTCACAGGCATCCCAAGATTTGATAATATCCTCTAATTTCCATGGTATTGTCAAAGTTAAAAGCTCCTTTCTACATTGTCAGAACAGCTAACGCTCCAGGCTAGAGATCAGTTGCATGGTTGCCTGCAGAACAGCCTATTACACGAGTAATTCTTTATCGTGTCAAATTAAATCCTGAAGTGGTCTTTACCTAGTCAAAACCAGAGATGCCTATCACATTTTGCGTACTCCATTAACATCTGTTAAACATCCATTTTGTGTATTCCATTAACCAAACTCCAACAATGACCTGGTGCAAGGTTTTCATCTGCGTCTCAGCCATAATATAAATCCCATGTATGCAACAAAAACCTTAGGGGACAGTTATGTTCTGAGACCCCTGCTTCAACTGGAAGGCACAGTAGGTCTCCTGAAGCAAGGAATGGTAGCTATATACCTGGACCCAATCTAAACAATAATCTTCACGCTGTGGTGTATTTGCTATGTGGGTTTTCATTGCAGCTCACAGTCTCCAAGAGCACCCTTTCCCCCTTCTAGTTTTCTATTTTTCGTTCACACAGAGAGTGCAATTTTTCTTGTTTTAAATAAAACATATTTCATGCCCATAAGTAAATGATTAATTACACAATTATTTTATGATACAGTACAAACAAAACATTCCTTGAGATCTTTCAGTAAATTTTAGTTTTACTAGCCTTGTTTTTACACAGCAAGTCATTTTTTACTGGCAATGCATAACTAAAATGTATACACAGCTGTATGCAGCTCCTCATATTAGAAAGGAGTGAGCATCCATCTTTTTTAAGTTTCTTACAGAATTCTATCAACATTAAGATGAATACTCTGCAAAAAATAAAATCATGGCTGTAACAATAAAATGTACCAAGCCTATATTTCTTTTAGTCTTTATGACTCCTTGAAAATAATTATTCTTTGTTTTTCTTACTTCATTCTCTCAGATGCCACAGGAGACTTGTCCCTACCTACGAAAGTGCTTCCATACGCCGATTTGATGAGGGCAGAGTCGACAATATTAGGTCTGCTACCTCGGAAGCATTTGCTTTTGTAAAAGCAATGATTGATGACAAGACAGCTCTATCGGTATGTTGGTCTGGCTCCCTCTGCCTTCTTCGGCAAAACACTAAGCAAACAATGCATTCATGATCCCCAGTCTCTCACTTCTTAACTGTTAACCGAGACATAAAAGCATAGAGCAGGGTAGCAAGCCTTACAGGATTTTACTTTTTGTGCAAACTAACCATTAAGCTAAATATAAATATTTCCTTATTTTTATTTAAGCATCCAAAAGATTCACAGGTGCCTAAACATGACATTATAAGAAACAAATCATCTGATTTTAAACTTAGTACTGTCTTCTGAATGATCTATCATCAGATCCAAATTCTGCTCCCTGGAGAGATCTAGGCTGAACACGGAAAGTTCAGGATCATTATACTGCCACGCCAGGGAAATTGCCTGGCAGGTCCTCTGCAGTAGATAGCTCTGCTGCAGATTGCAATGTGTGAAGTGACACAACTCACATGCTTTAATTTCTGGAGAAGGTGGATATATTCTGGCTGATCTTTTTGATTTTGAAGGTATGTTTCTACCAAATAGTTAGTTTTAGAAGATCCTCAAGGAGGGTGAACCTTCATGATGAAAAAACTTCATCAAGCTAATAAAACAACTCTCCAAACTGTCCTGACATCATCCTGCAAAAAGAAAAATTAAATTGCCTTTCTTTGAGACACCACCATCTGCTTGCCAGAAGCATGAGTACTGTGCATAGTAGATGGGGATGCAAAGAGGTACTGCTGAGAGAGCTGAGACTATAGCTGCACAAACAACTTTGTGCACTGTCCCTCCTGCCATCCCTGGAGAGCCTCCCTCAACGTCTCTCTGTCTGCCACTTCCACTCACTGCACTTCACGGCTGTACAGGGAATTTCCAGGTGGCTCTTTAAATGCAAAATGCTGCCACAATATAGATTATTTTGCACAGTAAGACCACTCCAGTGGCAACAAGCCCACATGGCTGTTCTTTAGCATCTAGCATAGCATTGCTAGAAGTATTGGTGGGCTGTAGGTTAAGTGTAAATTAATGAAATATTGTAAACCAAGCTCTAATATCCCAGAGGACGAGGAAAATTTGCCCAGAGAAGTGCTCTGTTCCTCCACTGCTTCATCAATCTCCTTAAGGTTACCATGCTCAGAACTTAGCTCGTGATGAACAAGACTCAAATAAGTTCCATGTTAAAATGATAACTGAAAGGAAACCTGAAGTAATTCCCTATTCTGAGTGGGTAACTCAAGGCAGATTATTACCATACTATTACACCTAATAGTGACTACCATACAGAGGACAAGAAGAGGCTGTTGTTATTTGCTATCAGTGTCCTGTCTGACAACATGGTTTTCAATTGTATTTTATTACAAGCTGCTGTCATCTGTGCACACTTTCCCCTCCATAGTTGGGCGCTCAGCATACCCCCAGCCCCAACGGAGGAGCCAGTCTGCTCCTAGCACGTTGTTTTGCCAGATCCTTCTTGTTCCCTCCAACAATCTCTTCCCACCTTCCTTATTCCAACACTTCCTGACTTCTGCAGCTCTCCCAAAGCTTCACCATTTCTCACCGTTTTACCACCCAAATCTGAGATTGTGGTCACCTTTCACAGCATCCTAAACTGTATTGCTTCATATATGCAAGCAGAAGAATGCCATGCATGTCTAGAGTGAGCTCAGTCTCAGCCCCCAAATCTTTATATTGCATGCCTTGGCAGTACCGAATAGGGAGAATAATGGTTTCATTGCCCCTGAAAAACCTGCAATCATAATGCAAACAAATCCACTGATAATTTTCCTGGCTTCTCGTCCACTGAGAGATGCAAAGGACATTTAAACTAATCTATGATTGTTCTATCCCACAAACTTTTAGAAATCTTTGTTTTGATGTGAACATCTTTCAGTTCAAAACTCTGTATATTGTTATCACAGAATCATTAGAAACAAAATTCACTGAACACAACCCTATTCCAAGGTGATTTCTTTAGACCTACAGATTGCCTCTGGATGTGAAGGGGTTAACTCTATTTTTTGGACAAAGAGATGCATCACTTGGTTTAAGTAGCCTTGAACTCCCCAAAATATTGTTTGTTAATAGCCATTAATCCAAATCAAATTAAAAGAATTTTCTATCTGATGCTAATAAAAATGATCTTCAAATGATAGCTTGAACAGTCACCAAAGATTGATCGAGTCGGATTGATTCTCTAGCAGGAGAAATATCTCATACATTTGACACTTGCTGTAAAAGAAGCAGCAACTGACATTGCAGAGATTGCTTGAATAGCTGTAAATTAATCAGATTTAAAGACTGCATTTGGTAATTTAATCTGTATAAGGGAACTAAGGCCTAGCTCTAGCCCTATGAAAAAATATCAGACTCTATACTTTGAAGGTCCCTGATGGTGGCCTTGAATTGCTTCTAAAATGAATTCTTTGTTCAAAAGATCATTCATCGTCCATAGGAGCTGAAGGTTCCCTGTTTATCTGGAGACCCAGTCATTTCTGGCTGTTTCAGGGTCTCCCAAAGTTGCAGTGTCGGACTTGATGGACAGCAGGGCAGCACTTTTTAGGATCGTTCCCTTAATATAAAAGGCTGTCATTTGACAGGAGTAAAAATTTACTAGCTTGTTATCTGAAATGTGAGGCATCTGTGGAGGGTAGAGCAGCCTTGGAAAATTCTAGATGCCCTTTCACACAGGAGAGTAATTTTTTGACTGTCTAGTAAAATATCAGTAATGGCTTTCATTAATATCACTGTCATTGTCTCAATAAACCATTCTGGAGAAGATATAGTGCCTGGCTGTTTTGAAAACACTGAATTACACTAGGCAATTATTTTCCCTACTTCAGATGGAGCGATTCAATTAGTAACAATCTACACCCCCAAAATCCATGAAAGGAATCCATAAAGGAACTGCAAGTCTTTCCTTGACTTCAAACAAACCACCACCAATAAGCCTGTTCAACCCTTGCACAACCAGGCATGGCTGCTGATCAGGACACTGAATCCCTATGGTTTTTCATTTATAAAGGGTACTTACACCTGAGCCAGGAGCAAAGGACATTTGAGAGTGCTTGTTGTTTGGCTGCTGGTTAATTGATGGAAGATGCTATTTCTTTGAGAGTTTATTCAATAATAGATATATTTTCATTCCCCCAACAGGTTTCTGAGAAGATGCAGAGATTTAAGGATGCAATTGCAGCTCAGACTAATTA
Source organism: Phoenicopterus ruber ruber (assembly GCA_009819775.1). NCBI lineage: Eukaryota > Metazoa > Chordata > Aves > Phoenicopteriformes > Phoenicopteridae > Phoenicopterus > Phoenicopterus ruber. The sequence goes on along the minus strand of CM020221.1, from coordinate 10,856,880 downwards.
CACTATTCTGGTAAGTAAAACACCGCTTTGTCTGAACAAGGACTAGTTAGTTTTTTCAAGAAAAGTACGAAGATACAATCATTAACTATTTAAACACCAGAAAACATTGGCATCTCTAAATAGGAAAGTACCTGCTATGTCACACTTACAAAAAATTCTGATGATCCAAACACCCTCCAAATAGCCATATTCAACTAACCTCACCTTAAAAAATACTTCCTAGAAAGCAAGATAACAAAATTCTGCATAGACATCAGTGGCAAGACCATCACTCTTAGGCATTAGGTCTCTTGTCTAGAACTGTCATGGAACATGACATTCTGTATTCAACATATTCATGGGCAATATGCATCTGTGAAACATTTTTGATTTGTATCTCTGTCATAATTAGGTGTCCTAGCCATGAACGAGGATTCCACTAAGCTTGTTGTCGTACAAATTAACAATCCAGAAATGGCTTCCATCTTAAAGAGCTTGCAGTCAAAATTTAATGAAGCGATCTTTTTATAAATATTGTAAGGTTTGCAAGGGAGAACAGTAAGCCAGGCTTATTTCAGCCTTTATTCTGTGCGCTCTGTGATCAACATGAAATGTTAGCCATGAAAATATCCAAGAACAGTGGCAATGGGGTATTCTAATGGGGTATGGCAAGTGGACAGCTGAGAGCCTTATCAGGATGAGAAATAAGCAAGGCTTAAAAGCAACCAACTGCTGTGTAACATGCATGAGAAATAAAACTCCAACTGCAAAATCCGGATCCCCCAAAATTACAGGCATTTAGACCCGTAAGCTATAACATTACAGATGAGCCCAAGACAGCTGTAACACATCAGGAACTTTTTTATTTCCCCCCTAAAACTAACCATTATGCATTTCTTCTGTTTCTTGTCCCTAGAGGAGAGAGGTCCTTATCTGGGACCTGATCCTCAGATGGACTGGTAATCTGGAAAGTGTATTCTGGTATTCCAAAGTGCCATTTCTAATAAAGGTCATTAACAATCAGGGAATGATTAAAGTAAATTCACTTCTAAAGACCTGAATGCAGTGTCTAATAAAAGGAAGAGACACCCCCCAGTGAAGAAATCAGTTTAGTATCAAATACAACTCATTTTCTGTTGATTAAAAATGAGACAATTTAGCCTGGGTAATGCTCTACATCCCACTGTGCCAAGACAAGGCACAGACTTACTCTACAAACAACTTAGTCAAACCACTCATGAAATTAATAAATGTTAATAACCAGCTATGTTAAGTGAATTTGCTACCTATGGTTTTGCCTCAGACCATTGCCTAACAAACCCACATTGCTGATTACTGTTTAAATACTCATAATATTCAAGAAATCATTCACTTCCAGAGGTGGTTTCAAAGGTACACTCAGAGCACTGGAGAGGTGAAGTGTTGCTTTCAGGCAGGATCTGTTCCTAAGACTGTGAAACAAAACAAGCAGGGAAGAAAAACAGTTTTGTATTTCAAGCGTCATGCTGGGAACCTGCATCTTAGAAGCTGAGACTCGGCGTCATCTCTAAAGCAGAGGCAAGTCTTAGTTCAGGGCAACTGTCTCACCTGAATCATCTCAGGGTAATCTCACAATGAACACAACACACTGTAGGTCTACTAGGTCACAACCAATGGAATTTCTGTACATCATCTCTTTAAAAAAAAGAAAAAAAATATCCATAAAATCCCCCTTCCAAGTCATTTCAGTTCCAGAAACCATTACAAAATTCAGCCTCCAGTGTAGCTCATGGGAAAATATTAAAATTGTCATTAGAAAATTAATTTATCTTTAAATTTAAAAAGGTCTCTAGGTATTTCTACTCACCAAGCTCCCCTTTCTTTCTCAGAATAGCAGAATGTAATTGTTGTGCCTTTAAACTATGGGCAAGACTTACATGGTCTGACTAAATCGTGTGTAACAGACTGAAATGTAATAGCTCCTAAGAAAACCAAAAAAATCTACTTCATAAAACAAAAAGCAATTTAATGATTTTATTTCCCCTTGTTAGGGCTTACTAGTAGCATTGCTATCTTAAATGTGGAGCTCTAAAATTCAATTTAGCACAGTTTTTTCCTATGCGTTGACTCACAGTTTATTTCGTTAGCCTGTCTCGGCCTCTCTTCAGACATGACATTGATCTATGTTGCAAAAATGTCATTGCTAACAGCCTTATAAATCTTGTGTGATAGCAAAATATTTCCTTTATCAAGTCAGTTTCCCTCTATGGGAAAAACAATGTAAACACTGCCCTGATGCATGATACTTTTTTGCAAGTATCCTTGCTCTGTCTGGGCTGATGAACAAATAGCCCCTTTACCAATGACTGCCTACTCCTTAATAAACCAAACAAGATTATGCACTCCCAGCCCCCTGCTTCAGGCACTTATTAGTGGCTAAAATGATTCTCCTCTTAAGAGGAAAAGCAAACTTGTGCTTTTCTTTTTTTTCTTTTCTTTTTTTTTTTTTTCATTATTCTCCCTTTAAGAGGAAAACCAAGCTTGTGCTCTTTTTTAAATCCTGCCTTCTCTCAGGTTGCTTGTTTCCCTCATTACAAGGGGACTGTGCCACAGGGGTATCAGTTCTGCTCTCAGTGTAGTACCCTGTCCCTTTTTTGGCATTTTCTTCCTACCTGACTTCAGCCTGTTACCGGGGATGAGCTACAGCTCAATCCTCATAATCAATGCTCTCACCAGCTAGAATAAACATAGACTGAAGGATTTTAAATGCACGTTTTAATCTGAGGCAAATCCTGCCTGGTTGCAACAGCTCAGTGCTGTTCTTCAGATGCCAAAATCTTGATTTGGTTTCCTAAAGAAACAAAACTCTAAGTATTCTGTCTGCCCATCTCCCACTACTGACTTTTGATCCTGTTAGCCATCTTCAATCACATTTGTTAGCAGGGCAAAGATCTTAAAGCTAATAAATTCCTTAAGTCTATACCATTAGATAGCTGGATAGAGCAGCGGGACCCAAGCATAGCAAGCTCATGGCAGAAAGACCTACTGCAGGCTCGGCAGAGGTTCTTGTGAGCTGGCTAGCTGGTCACCAGCACGCCCCTGCTGCTAACGTTCAGCCACTGCACACGCTGCTGATCACCTCGCCTGTAATCATGAGACTGGAGAGGAAATTGGGGACATTCAGGAGCCGGGTTTGGGGGCAAGCGTGGCTGGTTCTGAGCTGGGGATGATGGTGAGCAGAGACACGGGCAAGCAGGATGGCAAGTAGACTGCTCTAGGTCTCTTGCTTGTCAGGCACATTATTCTCCTTTGTTAAGCCCTGTTTAATTTGATTCTAGACTAATGGTACCTGGACTACGGTACCACACAACTATGCTGTCCTACACTTAGGTTTCCAATTGCCTCATTAGAGTGAGGGCTAAAGTAAGGGCTGCCCCAAGATAATGCAGCTCTGCAATGAAGCCAGCACAGGGAGAGGGGGAGGGAATTGGGATATTTGGGCAGTGAATTAAATTGAGAAGGCATCTGTGTCCCTAACCTCAGTCTTCTCAAGGGGTAGAGTATGCTAGTAGATCTGTGATAGATCACTGGTAAATCTATCCGTTATTCTGTGATCACTGCTAAATCTGTTGCAGACATCTACCAGATCTTTGGATCTAAATTCTATGGAATGACAAGTGCTTTATCTGCCAGAGTGAGAGACAGGCAGTGAGGCAATGAAAGATTAATTTGTTCCAATTTGGAGGTGTTTTGGAGCCTCTTATCTTGAAATACAATCGAAGTGACGCACAGGAAATTCCAAAGCACACTTAAAGATTTTTGGTGTCCTATATGCTCCCCTCAGCAGCTTTGGAATCCCAGCCCATGATATTCAGCCCTGAGACACGACGAACACCCAGAACGCCACATAACATCAGCACATAATACATCTCAAGACCATCTCCTTCCTAATTTTTACATCTTCAGAGCACCATATGAATTTCTAGTTACTGATCATCAGCAAAGTACATACTCAGAGTAATATCTGAGCATTACAGGCATTACATCACTCAAACCAAGTTCATCAACTCTGACCAGAAAACAAGGCAGTAACAGCCAAGAAAATGCCTCCATACTCAGTTAAATGCTGGTGTCTTACCATGTTGTACACAGGCTATTACTGGAATGGCAATAGACAATCATCTGCTAGGGCTCAGAGAGGTGGCACGGGAACACTTCAAGGAACTGCCAGAGATATTTACGGATGAGACATATTTGACAAGCAATCGATTCATCCTCTCGACCAGCCAGGTGAGTTTCTCCTGTTCACTGGTCTTGCTAAGCAAAGGCTAATTCACTTGTGTTCTGCCAGACCTTGTAGCTCACAGGGAGAATGATGTGTTAAAAAAACAAACAAACAAACAAACAAACAAAGCTGATGATACAATCAAGAAGTCTGCAAAATTCCCCAGATTTTTAATCCAGTTTTGGTTCATTCTGCAAAAATCAGCACCGTAAATACTGACTGAAGTTTTCACTTCCCTTGCAACATCCCAAAGCCCTTTCCCGGAAATTCTGGAAACGCACACAAACTCAGTAAAATTTGCATAAGGGCTCGGTGTTTCTTCACTTTCCAAACTACATGTCTTCCCGTTCCCTTTCTTCTCCTCCTTCCCCTAAGGTGACAGGTCTAGTGGGAATTCTTTACTCCAATAACAGTACAGCCCCAAGCCAGACAGCCTGCCACTCTGAGAAACAAAAGCCAAGAGCCACGAGGAAATTTTACTCTTAAAAGTAGCTATGTTTGAAATCTTCAAGAGCCTTCAGTTATTCCATGTAAGACTGCAACCTCTGCAGGCACGCATCTTGGATTTACAGACATTTTAGACATTTACGGATTTACACATATTTGCAACTACATTAAGATACTCTAAGAGTCAACATTTCCTACATTTAATGTTCTGACCAAGGAAACATCTTTATAGCATACAACCTAAAAATTAAATGTTTCATTGCATATAGTAGCAATCCTAATGAAAGAAGAAATCTATGTAGGAATTCATTTACTGAAACGCTAACCTAACTGCACAGATTGGAACTATGCAACAAAAGAGACTTATAATATCATGCTACAACATAAAACCTTAATAAGTAATTTGATCTTGTCATAATGCTTGTAGGCTTTCAGACATGAGTGAATGTAACCAACATACTACTACATAAATTCTCCAAGAAACTATCCATGAGCAAAGAGTGCTTCTGAATAGCTTTATGGCCTTTGGCTGTTGCACAGCAAATTTATCTGACAATTCTATGGCTCTATTAGCAGGACTAATGGCTTGTTCTACACCATTAAAAAGCCAAATGTCATTTGCGAAGGCCCATGTACACAAAGTCTGAAACATATAGATTTCTAACACATCTTTTATTTTCTGCAGTAGAAAGCATTTCACTCCTGTATTATGCCATGATTAAACCAAGGTGTAATAGAATAGCACCTAGATGCATTAAAATATGTTTTTATACAGCATCACAATTATAAATGATTTTTAGAAATGGACAATACTACTGTCCACAATTGATTACAGTCTTCACATTACAAGTTTAACATAACCATAAGATAACCTTAAGAAATTAAAACCTTAGAGAAATTTTATGTATCATAACTTTATGTATCAGAATTACATACAGCCTTAAAAATGCCCTATCAGTAACAAAGCTTATAGCTGTTAAAGAGCTATATAAAGTGAGCAAAGAAATGCATTATATCCACTTCAAATGATACCAGTTTTCAAACAAACAGAGCAACCAAATTCTATACTGAGATCAGGTTTTACCTCCCAAGTGTCAGCTCCAGGTATAGACATCTGAAGGAAGCAATATTCTACAAGGGCAATTCACCACATTTTCAGCATTTGTAGCATTTGTTTATCTTTTCCCTCATTCCTAATCAGCTGATTTCAGGTGCCCTGATTAATCAGAGATCATTCCTTACCTTCTCCCCACAACCAGGTTCCAACTACTACGGAAATGTTCTGCTGCTATGGGCCTGTGGTGCCCAATGGTTATGGGGCATGTTATAACCCTCAGCCAGAGCACATATTATTCTGCATCTCAAGCTTTAAGGACTGTAAAGAAACCTCCTCAGACATGTTTGCAAAAGCTGTGGAAGAAAGTCTCCTAGAAATAAGAGATCTGTGCAGCAAATGCAACTCTACTATGGCAAAGCCACTTGCTAAACAAGAAGCAGCCACACAGCTGCAGGGTGAGCGCAAACTCTAAGAGGCCATGGGAATTATTTTCCTGAATCCACTTTATGAAGAAACAATGACATAGTTGTTCAAAGGCAAGATAGTGCTAGTAATATATTACTGTAGAACCAAAACGTCATTTGTTTTACATTGTGGACAACATTTAAAACCCTGTAAGTACTAAATCTACCATTTCTTGCTTGAGAGTCAGCAAAAAAGGTTTGGTCTCACTGGCTGAAATGAAGAAGGAAGTAATACAAGTATGTGTTGTACTACCATTTCTAACCATAATCAACTTAGGCCATTTTATCACCTAAAAAATTGAGTGAGTTTCTGTATGACATAAATTAAATACTAAGGCACACCAATTAATTAATATCCCCTGCAAGTAGTTCTAAAATATTCACATCTATTCCTGCAAGACTTGCATGTAAAGGAAAAAAAAAAAAGACATTTTCCCTATCGGGAATGTTGAGCATAACATTGTAAATAATAGGCTGATACCATTAAATCTTGAAAATTTGCATGCAGAGTATTTAACACCACCATGCTATTTCCTACATAAGAAAAGCAGATTATTTTTAAGAGTGTCCGCTGTGTATTTCTACCAACAGAATTTAGGAAGATTATACTAGTGTTTGCATGTTCCCCCAATTCAAAAATGCTGCAGAAATAATTTAGCCTTTATTCTGGTTTGCACTGGCCTCAAGCACAGTCCCATTCTGAAAGCAGCATATTGGAGATAAGATCCATCACAGAGAACTGGGAGAATTTTGTCCGTAATAAATTGACTTAATTATTTCTTTCTATCAGTGAGCAAAATCCAGTCTGACAGAGAGGCAAAGCACAAAGCATAAGTGCAATTCAATCCTACTTAAGACCTTTTTTGTTTGCACAGGAACGAATTTAGTCACTGTGACTAGCAGGAGAGTGTATACAACCACACAAAATCAATGAGCAATAAATAACTAGAATGAAGAGGCAAACTTGCAATATAAGGAAGTCTCCAAGCTAGAGCTATAAATACCAGTTTAAGAGTACTGGTACTCATATCAGCTTTGCATCATCCCACTTGGGTGGGATTTATATTTTTTAATAGTAGATGTAGGGTATCATATTCTGCAATATACAGTAAATTCAATCAGGAAAATAATATAGTAGCTGGTAATTCCCATATTCTGTGAGTGTTATCCTGAGGGTTTTCTCATTATCTCTTTCATTCCCTACAAATCCTTCCAAGGACTGATATTTTCAGTTACCTTCTCTCAAGATGAAATATGTTGCCTTGCTTAGATGTGTTCAGTCACCATTGTTAGAATACAACTTACTCACTAAAGACACTTACCAACTCCAGTGCAGATCCTTTGCTAGGCAAGCTGGAGCACACTCGGAAGCCTGACCAGGGACTGCTTACTTGCCTGTGGCAAAGTGGAGGCATTTCTTCTTCCTTTGTAGGCTGAACAATCACATGCTTAAGCACTCTCAAGCCTAAAAGCAGGAGAATAGATTTATTACAATAAACTAGAAGCGCAGATACGTTTCTGTCTAAGAACTCTAGATACAGATTCAGCAGAGTATATATGTCCATGCCTATTTTACTGCCTCTTTGGAGTTGCATACCTGCAATTAAGCTGTCTGCTGGACACAGGCTACCCACAACCCCATATATGAAAGCACAGAGGGCCTGATAATCAATTGGAGCAAGTCAGCTATGTTGCAGCAAATCAACTATACTGATTTACAGTGATTGAGAGCTGGGCTCATGTTTTTAAAGTTAATGTGTTCATTTAAAAATATGTATGTTTCATTGCTCCATGAGCTGTGGTTCAAACCAAAGATGAAATCTATTTTTAGATTATATAAATAATATTATCACATAAAAGCTGCCCTAAAGTTAAAATGTAAAAAAAATTTTAAAAAAAAAAAATCACGAAAACTGTTAGTCAAACCAAATGTTCACTTAACGAATATACTGTTCAAAATATGACTTTAAATTGTTCCTATACTATAGTTATGAAAATTACTTTGAAACATTCCCAATAATCTTACTTTGTTCTGTCTTATGCCACTACAAAGGCATTCTGCATTTTTAACATAAATGTAGCACTACAATCTCAAGATTTTTTCATAGAATTGTATGTTTAAAATTATAACTATATTTTAAGTGTATAAAAATGCTGTGAATAGTTATTTAATTATTTATTAATTTGCTTCTAATGAAATATATAAATTTTTTTTGTATTCCTAGTTCCATAGATACTGATACTTATCTGCAAATACTACCTGTGTTTTCATTTTACCTTTTTTGGCTGGAATTTTAACAGTAGCTCAGACACTGTACTCAACACACAGTCACTGAGAATTCAGGCAGAAACTACAACCACGACTGAAATTTTATACCAATTTATCATTAAGAGCCCCTTATGTGTCTACAACTGCCATAACAGGTGTTTTGGATTCTCCAACACTGGAAAATACTGACACCATATTTTTACTCAAGGAAGAAACCAGTGACCACCCATACTTCCTATTTATTTAGCTAGCCATTCCATACTTGTATCCTAGATACTCACTGATCTGGTTTTAGTATTCAGCCTGAATACCCGAAATGAACTCAGTCCCTCCAGAGGAAGGTATTTGCATACATGCTTAACCTTAGCCATTACCCATGCTAAAAGTAGTATCTGCAAAGTACCTGACTTTGTTCAAGAAACTTCAGACTCTGTTCAGGTATGTTTGAGGCACTGGCACAGGTTGCCCAGAGAAGCTGTGGCTGCCCCATCCCTGGAAGTGCTGAAGGCCAGGTTGGATGGGGCTTTGAACAACCTGGTCTAGTGGAAGGTGTCCCTGCCCACGGCAGGGGGGCTGGAACTAGATGATCTTGAAGGTCCCTTCCAACCCAAATGATTCCATGACTCTATGTTTAAATTGGAGGGTCCTGATTAAATTACAGGTGGATAAAACTCACGGCACAGGGCATTACAAATTTCTTAGTTTGCCAGCAGGAGCTTCATAAGGGACTGTGCTTCTTCTCAGTTAACAGAATTCCCTACACCTATGTGGTATGATCCCATGCTGCAGCTGCATCTATTCAGGATTTCAGGAAATAGGTAGTTTTCTTAGGTTCTTATTTAAAATTATTTGTATTATACAAATGAAGTTCTCTTCTGAAGTTCAAAAATACACAGTCTATGCACATGCACTTACAGAAATCAAATGTGAAGCTTTTAAAATGTTTCTAACCAGAAAACTATGGAATAGATTGTTCATTATAAAAAGCAAGAAAATCTTGACTGACAGACTAAGTGTAATTACATTAACATAACAAGGCAATGATTTAATGAGACCTCTTGGTGGGACCTGGGACATACAAACCCCCTGCAAGAGAATTTTAAGGTAATTGTTTCACTCTCTCCATAGGTGTACACCCACATACACGCAGTACTGGGATGTAGAAATTAAAAAGCCAATTTTTGTGAACTTCTATATTCACAGTGAACAACAGGGAAAGAAACTTGACTTCAAAACAGTGGTGGTTTAAGGGTGTAAGAACCTGACCTCACTCCTCCGAGTACTGTCAAAGCCCCTGGGCAATCTGTAATTAAGCAGGACATGGTTGTGACAACACAGCTGAACTTCTTCCAGTGTATGAGTTGCAGAAGACATAAAAATATTTTAGTGATATTTTTATTTTTATAAAATAGTATAGATTTATGACAAATGTAAATGTGTATTTATAGCACATTTTGTTTCTGTTATGTTTTGTGCTCTATTGAAATATATTTATCTGTCTATATTAATATATACGACCTGAAGTGTACGCTGGTAAAGACGGAGTTCCGCATCTCAAATAAAAACTACCAGAGGACAGATCTTGTCGCCTTTTTGTGCCGGCAGCCCCCTGCCCCCGCAAGCCCACCTCGCCCCGCCACAGGCCGCCTGCCGCGGGGGAGCCTCTGGGGCGGCCCCAGCCGCCGCTGCCCGCCCCCGCGACCCACCTGCGCCGCGGCGCTACGAGCCCCCGCCGGGCAGGCGCGGCCCCTCACGAGAGGAAAGGCGGGACAGCACCGCTGACGGCTGCTAACGGCTCCTAACGGCCGCGCCGCGCGCCGCGCCCGGCGAAGCGGCGCGAGCGGCATGGCGCGAGGCGCGCTGGTCACCGTGCGGCACGGGCCGGCCCGCAGCCGCGGGCTGCCGCGGGACGGCGCCTCCCGCCTGCAGGGCCTGCGAGGTGCGGGGGTGCCCCGCAGCAGCCGGCTCCGTCGCGGCACCAGCCGAGGCCCCGAACCGCCCCGTGCCTCGGGGCGACACAGCCCGCCCGGCGACCGGACCCCGCAGCGCGGCCGGCTAGAAACGGTCCCCACCGCGCGCCCGCCCGGCTGTTTTCCAGCCGGACCCGCGCTCCGCCTTTCCCCTGAAGGCGGGGAGGCGCCGCGGGCAGGCCGGCCGCTGGAGGCGGCTCGGGCCCAGCCGGCTCCTTTCCCTGCGCGTTCTCCGCGGTCGCGCGGCACGGAGGGTCTCGGCGTTGCACGGCTGGCGGGCTGCGGAGGGAGGGGGGGAGGGAGGCTCTAGCAGTCGCGTTATGCGGCTGGCAAAGGAAGCAGCTGCTCCTTAAATGCGCCTCGCTCCCGCGTCCCGCTGCCGGCCAGGCGCTGCCGCTGGCACTGCACGAGTTTACTGTCCCTACCTAAAGTGACATATCGCCCCTAGGAGGTGTAGCTATTTTCTCCTGATTCATCATGAGTTAAGGGTTGGTGTGGTCTATTTTCTGTTTATTAGGGAATAAGCAACAGTTTTCCTCTGTTCTAATGCTTTCCAGCTATAAGAGGATACATAATAAAAATTTCTACCTAGCAAAATTAATCTAAGGTTGCAAGATAAACCAAATTGTATGCATGCGATCTAAAGTATTCAAATAAGTAAAATTTTGTGATTAGAAAGGCTTTAGATCACATAGATGAGTCCAAAAAAACCAAAAGATAAACTCACTATCAGACAAATTACTATTTGCTTGACACTGGAAACTTACAAAGAGCATGAGTTAATGCAATATACAGGCTACTGGCCCTTCAAATTATCTTACTGAGGTTGCTAGATCATTTCAATGTACCTGATGTGGACCGAGAGAGACCAGGTCTGAACCTAGAGAAACTAGCAAGGTTTTTTTTTTAAAAAAAAAAAAAAAATTAGAGCTAACAGTATACAGATGTCATCTCTTTCATCCATTTTATAAATGTGAATTAGTTGTCAGAGATTGCCATTAAAGCTTCCTAGAAAGCAGGGAGAGCTGTCCGAGGAGGACAACAAAACAGCAGCCGAGCTGCTTTATGAACCAGACTCCTTCCCCAGCCATTTTCTGTAGTTTTTCAGTAAGTTGAATTAAAATGCCACAAACAGCTGTCACAGGTGGACGCAGTTAGGTGAAATGTTTGAAAAACACCGACCCTTGCAAGTCCTAGAGCTACAGTGGAACCGGGATAGAGGAAGCAGTACCTCTATCTGCCTTTACCTTTAAAAGACAGACCAAAATAACTGACGTGTGTTGGTCAGTAGCTGTCTTAGCCTTAGCGCATAGCTGATAAAGCCTGGCAAGGTGAGAGCCTGAACGCTTGACTATACAGGAGTCATCTTCTGCCTTGTAAAACAAGTCAACAGAATAAGATGAATTAAAAAAAATTATGGGGGCCCAGGCAGAAGCATGTGGCATTTCTGTGTTGCTGGAATCGCGTTATCAGCCAGTTCTCTTTTTTTCCCAGTTCTGATTAATTTACAACAACACTATACAATGTACCATAATAAACCCAAAATGCACCTAATTAATCTAAACAAATATGTGGGTCGAGAGAGTATTTTGTCCCTTCTGGTTTGATTCTCAGCTTCACAAAATCTCAAGTCTTTAACATCCTGAGGAATTACTCTTTCAGCAGACGTGAAATGAATTATGCGTCAATGAACAATTGGGTTATCAAGGTTGTTCGCTTAATGTTCCAGCTGTTCTATAGCACCACCTTAACGTTTATTGGAGATTTCTTTTGAATTTAGTCTTATTCCATGCTACTTACAAATAAATGCATTGCATTTCTTACAGCTGCTGTGCTAGTTAATAGCAAACACAAGTACATAATGAATTTCTTGCCTTTTACCGCTAGAACTAGAAATGACAGAGGGTGGAAGCTTCATTCAAAGGAGATCCATTAATGTAATAATAGTGAAGCCAGAGATTAAAGCTTGATAGGATTTGTAGGGAGCTTTGTACAGCACTTAACTACATTAACACTGTTACTTGCTCCTTGCCCTCATAAGTGCTAAAACTTGGATGTACTCGGAGTTCACAGGAAACCAAGCAAATCCAGTACTGGTCACTGCTGCTTTGCCCTTTTCCAGCTGTCCTGCAGGCAGATGGACATCAGCTTGTTCTGGAAGAGATACCAGACTGGAACGCTGTAGAGCTGGTGGTCAACGGGGAGACTGTATTTCGCTGCAACATCAATGACCTGGATTTTGGCAAGTACAAGGTTTTATTCATTACATTTTGAAATGAGCGCTTCCTAAGGCATAAACAGTCTGGGTTCTGTCAACATTAACACTTTTAAGCTCTGCACTCCTTTATATTTGAGGCAGTTTGAAGGGCACAGTCAGGAAGAGAGGATAGCTTGGGAGTTAAGGCCATGCTCAGGAGAGCTCCGTTCAGGGCCTTCCCGCATGCACCAGCGCACAATCACAAGAAAACCCTCAAGGTTTCAGTCCACAGAGATACGAGGACATCTTTTTGCTTTCAAAATAGCAACTATTTTTTCTTTGCTTGGCCCTTAGTTTCTTTGGGTTTTTTTGGCTTCCCCTCCTTGCCCCAGCTAAACAAAGATAATGCCCATTTCAGTGTCTTGCAGAGAGTAATTTTTTAATCATTTTTTGCTGCAGATGAGACAAGGAGTTCAGGGCTCAAGTTTTCTCTTCTCCTGTGCAAGTGGCTTCCAGACAAAGGCTGAAAGGCACTGCTTCTCACCTCCCCACTATTCAACAGCCTCTCTAGGGCTGGGGAAGGGGAGTTGTGGAGCATAAACAGAAAACTGACCAAGGATAACGGTATTTCCAGCACCACAGCTTCACTGGTTTCACCTTCCTGCAAGGAAGGCAGACAGGCCAGGAACTGGGAGGTTCCGGTTGGAAATTTCTTCCGACAACATACATATTTTTTGTCCCAATCCTAGAGCTATGCTGGACAGTGAAGTACTGGCCATTCTACTGCCTGCTGAACCACCCGCACTGCTGCATTCACTTTTTGCTCTGTTTCAACTCCAGATCAAAGCTGAATCAATCTCAGATTATACAGCTATCCAGGGTAGAGCCAAGCTGGGTCCAAGTGCTGTGAGGGAGAACGCAAAGGAATCTAGGTGATAGGATAAGGAGTAGAAATGTAAAATAAGAATAAATTTACTTGCATATACTTTGTAACTCATGTTTTTCTCCTTTAGGAGGTGATGGCAAGTTGGATCCACTTTGTGAAGAAGCCAGAAAAGCAGTGTTAAATGCTTACTGATTTACAGGGACACATCCTTTTACACCTTGGTTTTCTGTCAGGCAATTTACTTGCATTAACAAAGGTATTAGAAATGTCAGGATACAGTTGGTTCTCTACACTTCTGTGCCTCTTAATGAAGCTCTAGATAATCTTACTTGTTACACCCACGTGTCAAGAATATACTGCCTTTTCCAGAACCAGTCATATGTTACCACTCTGAATATTACAAATTCATGTAGAATCGCCTTGCATGTCATTCTAATAATTTGATTTTAATTAAAAGAAGAATGAAACTCCTAGATATCTTGCATTCTTTCAACTTTGAAATTAATATCTTTGACATAGGACTTTCTGAAAGTCACTAATAGCTGATAATCAATCCATACATATTCATACACGTGCCAGTTCCACTCTTCTCTTGGCCACAAATGTCCCAGAGAACATTTGTGCATCATTAGACACAGCCCAAAGGTATAGAGAGAAAGAAGCTGGCATAGCCATAAGGACAGGATTAAAGCCAACTGGGTGTTACCACAAACTGATGTTCTACCTATCTCAAAAGTAATGCTGCCTTTTCCTCTCTATTTTTTATTTTCCCCCAATAACTAGAGTATGACGCTTCTTTTTTGCTTCCCATTTGTCGACATGTACTCTCAACCTCAGCTTCATTTTAAAAATACTTCTGACCCAGGTATATTCAGCAGTTTGCAAATAATCGTATGCCAGAATGCTGATACCCTGAGCAATTTTCAGTTTGGCCCATAATTAGTTGTGAAAGAAAGAGGTGGTTAGTCTTTGCATCCTAACGGAGTGGTGTGAACAAAGAAACACAGCATTTGTTGAGGCTCAGGAGCACCAGGCAGCAAAGCTGCAGTTTCTAGAGCGCCTGCAGGAGAGACAGGCTGCCCAGCATAAAACCAAAGACAAACAAATCCTACCACTCGGTATCTCCTATCAGCTGTAACCTGCAGGGAGATAGCTGCAGTTACAAATAACCAAACCCCTTTTACTGTGATACCGATTGAACACAGAAGTGTTGTCAAAATAACACTATCACTATGCCCAAATACAGTCCCCTTACCAATGACCTATAGATGACAGGGGCACTAAAACAATGTTCTTTAGTGAGAAAAAAATGCTCATAGTTAAAGTTGAGCAAAGCAGAAACTATACTGTCCCTTTAGAAGACTGAAACATTTTTGCTTTCTACAGCTCTGACATAACAAGATCAGAAAGTGAAAACATTCAGACTGAGCCGTGTTGAGAAGATCAATACAATTAAGCTTGGCACAGGTGACAAAGGCTCTTTCTGCAGCAGGCATCCACACAGAGAGCAGACTGGGGTTTCAGCTTCTGCCCTGCTCTAGTTCTGCCCTGGAGAGCAGTGAGTCAGTTCCCACTTCACTGGGACCCTGACCTGTAACTCCAGAGCAGGCTGTCCTGTGCCACCACCCAACTCCAGCCCCCAGCTCCAGCACAGCCCGCGGCACAGGCAGGGGCTTTAAAAAACCCCACCCTACTGCATTTGTCAGTGGGACACCAACAAAGGGCTTTCTGCTCTGGCAGTAAATTGTTTATTGGCCTCTTAGGTAAATGCAAATTAATTAGACTAAGTTAGTTTAAATAATGTTAGTTCTGGGCAGAATTTACTTCCAAAAATAAAGGACTAAACTCCCGAGACCTCTTGAGCATGGAATGCCATGAACATTAATGCAAACGCTCCACGCAGATGAGCTCACCAATGTGACTAGTTTATTTTTTTAAAAAAGTTTTAGTTTTACCATGCTTAGTGCCCTCTGTAACACCACCTTGAGGACATTTCTGACATACCTCCAAGTTAGAATGACAGCAGTTTTGTAGGAAGATATTAAGCCTTAATAGTTCAACTTGTTTAGCTGAAATAAATACAAACAAGCTCTGAGGAACACAAGGCTTCAGGTCTGAAAGAGAAGCAGCAAACTTCATGACAAGTATGTGTTGAGAACAACTGCTCTGACTTTGTTTTAGAGTAATGTTATGACCAAATTGTGAAAGACCAGAGACAGATGAGAAAAGATTTTTAATATCACAGTGAGATATCTTCCAGCGAGATAAAAAATTAGCTCCATCAGACATTTTGAACACAGCTGGCTAGAATGTATAAAGAGATCTCAGGCCCCGTTATTGTGCTTTTGTTACAGAAGGGAAAAATAAATACAAATCTGAAGTAGCTCTTTCAGTTTGGTACCCGTCCCCCAAACACTACCTGCGATCAGTTGCTATGGCACTAGCAGGCAGCTGGATATTTGAAGGCACTGTAGTAGCCACTTGGACAAAGGCATCTGATTTTTTTATATGTGAAATAACCACTTTTTTCCTCCAAGTATTCCTCATTTTTAAGGGGATTATCTGCCCCACATGGTCATTTGAAAACTGAACCTAGCCTGCAAGTCCTCTCTACAGTGACTTTCATCCAGACTATTGTGATAAAGTCAAATCAGAAGGAAGAAAACAGCAGCAGCAAATTATTCCAGTAGTAACGCCAACTAAATTGCTGTGCAGCTTTTATGGTTTGACTAATTGTCTCATTAAGACACATTTCTGATCACTGAAATGGATCTCAAGTATTTTTAATCACTGAAAAAACTGTGCCACTAAGAGCCTCTCTCCCTCCTATCCTCGGCACTATTTGCAATGGAAAACACACAAAGGCTCCTGTTGATTGGAGCCCCGCTGCTGCACAGTTGGCAGTCAAATGGTACTAATGGCACAATAACACAATATAACTAAAATAGTTTGCCTTTTAGAGTAACAGTCTCTTATAACATGATTAAGCTCTATCATGCGCGTTTCCTTATGTTTTGCAAATGGCTCAAAAAAATCTGACAATTTTTCCAGTAATTTCTTCAAAAGGGGAAGGAAAATAAAAGAATCATTAGCTATCAAGAAACAAATTAACAACGCTTGATACATTAAAAAAAGATGAAAACAACTGCACCAAGCACGGGCTGCACTGCAGCGCAGTTGTGTGGCACCCAGTCCACTCCCCCTTGCAGAACGCACCTCCAAAGACCGAGACTGTCAGATTTAATTGCAGACACTTTAGGAGCTGGCTTGCCCTAGGCTACCTCTGTAACTGATGGAGAGAGGCATCTCCACAGAGCAATTCAGATCTCTGCTGAGTATAGACTGTAGGATTTCTGGGCTCCTCATTTAGGTACTTTTTTGGTGTTTGGTTTCAAACAATATTAAGAGAGACGAAGCTTCTTCCTCATATGAGGAGCACATTTCAAAAGGAGCAAGCTGGCATTATCCAACACGCTACTGACATGCTCTTCACACTCTCAGCAAACAGGAAGATTTTGCTCTTGGCCATCACTCCCACTGGTTGCACAAGCCACACACGGCAACAAGACGTTTCCCCTTAAGAGAGTTGTAGGCATTTATCCCATACATTATCATATTAAAGACAGCAGGTACTTAATTTTCAAGTAGCTTATTCTCAGAAGCCTAATGCAAAAGTGGCACAGCTATTGCTAGGAAAGAGGTACACTTTCATGGTGGCCAGCCTGATCAAAAAAACCTGCGAAGGCCTAGGAGTTCTTTTGTGGAGATGGAAGTGACGCATGGGAAGGAAATCACTCCATGCAAACACTCAAGAAGAGTTGAAAAGATCCGATTTATTCTCGGAGATGTTTTGCTTGTTTTAAAGTGACTGTATGATGGTAATCATCAAATTCCCATGGGTGCACTTCTGATCGTGTACTTGGAAAAATAAAGCAACGTACAGCTGATATCAGCACAGTTCTCAGAAGGGTTTAAACTTCATTAGGGGAACAAAGTTGAATTATTTTAATAGTTGGGTTTTTTTTTTTTTTTTAAATATCAATGATACTATAGTAAAATTTCCTTCCTGTTCATTTAGCATATTGGCCATCCAGTAACATGCTATTAAACATGGCAGTGCTAAGAGCTTCCATGCATCATTTTTACATATTTAGAGAAAGCCTGTGACAGATTTGCTTTGCAGTCTGTAGGAAATCACTTTTCCATCTCCTTCATCTGAAATTGAGATAACAGCTTTGAGTCACAGAGATCTTCTGTTCCCTAAAACATTTTCCAATTCTCCAGTAAAAAGTGATGTACAACTAGCTGCATGGCATTCCACAATTACTGCAGGGAAATGCTTTATTCCAGTAAATTCTTTCTTTAATTTTTTTTTCAGCTTAAAAGAGAGGGAACAAAGTGATACTTCTGGTTTTAACAGTTGCTTTAAACTGTCCAGATTACCTTTGGTTATTATAAAGTATTTTTCTTTAAAATATTGAGAACATTCTCTATCAATGCCCACACGTGTTATGAGTGGAAAACAGCCCAAGAGAATACATGCAGGATTCTTCTGCTCTGTCAAGGCATGTATTTACAAGACTCATAACTCAGTATAGGCTCATTCAAGTGAGAGACAAGATGCATTAGTAATTTAAGATGAATTTGAAATGTGGCCATTTCCTTGCTACAACTTTCAATTTTGATCAATTTTGTAAGGCAGTTTTAAAAAAGACAGGGTTCTGCACCCACACATAGGCACTATTCAGACACATAAATATTTGCTCACATATATGTGTATATGTAAATACACCCAAGGAAGGCATCCACCAAGGTCATCTGAAGTACAGCCAGAAACATTACAAATTAGTGGTCTTTGTTAGAGGCTTTGAAATTAATTCTAGGAAAGAGAACATGCTACGGAGATCTCTGTTTACTTTCCTTTGGGCTTTGTTACAGAGACAGGTACCACAAAGTTACAAAGTTCTGCATAAATCTGTTGAGCTCATGAGCTACACGATATTGTGCTCACTACGAAAAATACAGTTTTACTGATAAGTCTAATGAGGGCTGTGATAAAGGCCTATGAAAAAAAAAAGAAAAAAAATAATTAAGCTTCATGTAGCATGTCCCTAATTTTGTAATGCACGTAAATATCAGAACAGTGATGCTGAAGAGAAGGAAAAATACTGGATTTTTTTTTTGCTGACAGTCCCTGCAGAAGCTATTTATGTGCAGTCATATACTGACATGCATACTCAGATATATTTTCCTGAAGCCTGTAGAGTTTTGTCTAAGCAAGAGCTTCAGAATGTGTGTGTAAATAAATTAAAGAATGTCTGTTTTATAATGAGAAAGGTGTATTGTGGTATAAATATTGCAGAGTACATTAAATAAACATGGTCACATATGACCAGGTATCTATTAAATGAGCACATCACAGGAAAAGTTAATTATCTAAGAGTGTAACTAGGAACCATTTAGAATCACTGGAGATTAAGTTGCTTTATTTCTGTTTATCTTTCCTTCTGAATAGGCAGTAGGTTGTTGCAATGAAGAGTCCCAAAGCAACACAAAGCTTCAGCTCTTCATCAACTCTAAGACGACAGAGTTTTGTCAACAATAGTTGAAGTTCTGATAAACCAAAAATTTTCCTCAAAGTAATTTTGTGCAAAATATGCTGGCACAAACCAGTATGCAAGATGTAAAGGTACAAAATATTTATGGTTCTTTTGATATCTTAAGCTGCTCAGGGGAAGGAAGACAACTTACATGGTGTACTTTATGTATATGTATTTCTCTCATATATTGCACCAGCAAAATAAGTATACACAGACTCCCTCAAACTGATTGTTAGTGTCAGAGACTAATATCCCAGGAGTAATGTATAACTTTACTATATTAATAAGATTCTTCTAGACTTGAAGAGCTATTGTGTTTCAGTCCACATGCAAAAATGTTAATTCTGATAGAATTTGATTTTGCTTGGGCCATGAATTCACAATGAAAACTGTCTGCTATTCTTCCTATACAACATAATCAACATTGCAAACACTGTTAAGGATATGTTTGTGCAAACCACTCTAGCACAAAGACCAACCGATGAAGAAGGATTTAATCACATAAAATTATTGAAAGCAAGACAAAGCCAATCCCTTTAAATTACTTAAGTACTGCTTAAACCCTGTAATTAACATATAGTAATAAATATTTCATCTTTAACAAGCCTATTGGGAGCAGTTTGTTAAACATTTATTTCTAGTCATGGGGAATTATGTACGATCATTTTATCATGTTCTGTATTAGACTATTTTATTTTATCCTCTTTATTTTATCCACAGCAGTGGAGACACTCATTTGGGGAAATACACTCTTTCCTCAAATATGGGAAAACATACTCTTTCTTCAAATGTGTTTTGTTTTTTACTAATTAAGTTTACCATTGCAAAGTTCTGGCCAGCACGCAGTGATGGTTCACATTTACTTGACGGCCTCTCCTGTGGAATTGACTTACTACAGACACAGGAGCTTTACTGGAAACCCCAGCAAGATTACCCAAGGCGTCACTGCAGAAGTAACCTCGCAGCCTGGGCAAGGTCATTTTGGAAGACTAGAGAGAAGAACCAAGTCTCCTCTATGGCCCCCCCAAGCCCCAGACAGAGGATACTAGGGGTGTGTTTTCAGGCACCTTCCAACATTGACCTCCACTTTTTCCTCTACCCCAGGTAGCATCGCAGGTGCAGGGAGAAATCTGTGACAGCACTAAACATTACTGCCCTTCAGCCAAGTCCCTGTGCAGACAGCTGTTACTCCACTGCAAGGCCAACTGAAATGCGGTCACTCAAACCGCTACTGAAACAAACCCATTATACTGATAGCCTCTAATGTCAATCCAAGGGAAATAATCGAGAGCCGAGCTGAGCTCTTACGCAGAGCTGCTTCACTTGTGGGAGTCTGACTGAGCACACTCTCGATCCTGAAGGGGAGGAGAATAGAAAGCTGGCTGAGTATGACATGGGCAGAAAGTTTCTCAGTGCTCTTTTATAAGAGTATCAGTGCATTTATGGGCTATTGAATAGGAAGTAAAGATTTCTGCAACAGAAATTGTATTTCAGTGTTTCACACAGCATCTTTAGTGATGACTGCAATTGTTTTCCCCTCTAAACAAATTAGATCTCCATTTGCCATTAATGACTGCATCACTTAAATATCACAAAGGAACCGCCTGATGCGCTTATTAATAATTGAAAACTTTGAAGAACTCTGTGAAACATTTTCAATCAAAACTAATAAATCTGTAAAATGTTCTTTTTCTTGAATAATTTTTCCTTTTGTTCTTTTATTCCTTTTGGATAATAGGCTACATTTTAAATAATGGCATTAAGAAAAGCACAATCTGAAATAAGAGTTGAGAAGTATCTAAAATCAGAAGTGGTTTCAACAGTTAAAAAAAAAAAGCAAGAATTAGAAAAGAGGCAATATTCATCTGTTTCCTTCTTGCAAGTATGTTGAATTCCTATTTCAGTTTGCATGCTGTTTCCTGATATCTTACACTGATGATTAAGAAAATGTACCCACTTAATCTCTGTCCTTGTTCTGCATAAACATGAAGAAAAACTTTCAATAATCATTTTTTTAATCAGTAGAGTCCATCAAATCAAGACTCCTATTGCTACACAATTGGACTTCACAGAACTACTAATGACCGAAGGGAACAAAAAAAAATACCAAAAACTTTTTGATCAGAGCTAATAGAAACCTTGAATGCCTCTTACCATTTAAAGCTTCACGTTGGTGTTATTCTACTCAGTAACTTTTACTACCCAAGAAGAAGGGCAGAAAGATACATGCAGTTACCCTCATCTGCAGTCATTTTTTTGGTATGCTATAATGGTCCATGTTTTCATCAGCACAGCAAGGCTGTATGATCAAAGGTACTGATCAAAGCTCCAAAACCTGCCATCTTGTCCACAGGACATAGGAAGAGCAGCAGTCCAGTGTCTGTCCCTCCCAGCAGACCTCGCCTGGGGATGATAGCTGCAGCCTGGCAAAAGGCAGGTCATTCTTCACCTCCACCCAGGGAAGCACAAGGGATTTTTAAAGGGTTTGTTTTGTTATGTGGTTTTTTTGGGGGGGTGGTTTGTTGGTTTTAAACAAAACATGCATTTCTCTACCATCTTTCACTCAAAGATTTCCTCACCTTTTCCAAACAAACCTCACTGCACTTGCATGGCAAGTAACAGTAATTATATATCCATGAGCAGCTTTTGCTAGTGGCTTGCACCAGAAATCCCCAGCTACACTGTGAGGTTTTTCTCTAGGCCTTGAAGTCCTCAGAAGCTCTGATAATAATTCAAAGGATGGTGTTCCCTTCACCCCAAGGGCAGGATGAGGCACCCCTACCCAGTTCTCACCAGCCGGGTCTCTTACCTGCCCGTAGAAAGTGCCAGCAGCCAGGAGCCCGTGGCCCCCTTTCCCTCCTGTGCCTTTCCCAGCAGCCATCTTCAGCCTCCTTCACCATAGTTTAACTCCGTAACTCTTGTCCTTCCTACAGCAGGAATGGCTGGCAATGCCCCACAGAGGCCCATGCAGGGACCCACTGCAGGTGCCCAGAAGCCCAGCCACAGCCCTCCGTTCTGGGGAAAACAAGGTGAAGTATTTGAAGTATTTAGGGGGTGATGCAAAGGAGAGAGAGATGGCCCAGCTGGGACCAAACCCTGGGCTTTAAGCAGTTAACCACAGGCAGCGTTTGCTTGGCCACCCCCACAGAGGCCAGGCCCATCAGCCATAATTAAGTAGGCACCTGTGCTGGGTAACTCATTAGCCTGGCAGGTGCACTGGCAGACCCCCATGGCCCAGCACCAACCGGAGCAGTTGTCTGTCAAATTAAAATATACTGAATTCACCAAACCAACACACAAGACAATAGCAGACTTTTTTCCCTCCATCTTTGACCAGACTTGTTAACTACAAAGATATTTCATCTGCTTTTACAGATTTTCTGGCTTTACATGATTTTTGAGTGCACCTCTATTTCATGTTTTAAACAATGTTCAAAGTCATCTGTGCCACTGGCAAAAAGCTAGACTGAGCAACAATAGTCTGTGACACCTGCATAAAGTTAAGAGCAATCAAAAAGACTGATTTTTTGACACATGCACATGTGTGTGTGTGTGCGTGCATGTAGAGCAGAGGTTCCCAAGCTTTCATTTGGTTATTAGCAGCAGTGGTTATTCCCAACTCTGCATCAGAGGCAGCTGGTCTGCTGTTTGTGCAGCAAGGTAAGAGCTAACAGAGCTCTTAAGACAGTGACCAGAGAGTCCAGCCAAGGGGTTATTCAAAAAAAACCCAGCCAACCCAACAAAAAAGAAACAACGACCACCCCCCCAACACACACACTTTCATCTACTCCGTTCAAACAATGCACACACATTCCTGTTTCTTGTCTAGTCTCATACGTTAATTTTTACCTCCTAGAACAAGCCGAATGGTTCCCTTTCCGGAGAACAGGCTACTCCCCTGCTCTAGCAGACTGACTCCAACTGTACCATGGGTAGAGCAAAGGTTTCCACCAAGCACACCCCTGCTGTTAGCGCAGTTCATCGGGTAGCTACTAGGAAACAAAAATTCTGTGATAGAAGCTGTTTGTCTTAGCAAGTCTTTTGCTGTTGTGGGCATGCATGATGTGGTATCTCACCCACAAGTACGATGAAGTCAATTGACTCCAACATTTGCTGTTTCTTCCTTCTGAGTTACAAAGCTGCGATTTGAATGTCAGTGCAGACTACTTGCAGAAGAGGCTTATATAATACTTCAGCCCTATTCAAACACTCTACAAAGATTAACTGATTGCAGTGTAGTATGTAAAAAGTATTTAACTTGTCAGCTAGTTCTAACAAAGTATGTTTTCTGTGAGATCAGAGAGGTATTCTTATACCTGGTTTAAAGCTGCCATTACAGAAACTTGCATTCATTGTTGATAATGCACCTATTGTAAGTATATCTATTTAAGAACTCTCTGTAAGAGTTTTTTATTCAAGGGGGCTCGTTGAAGAAAAGCAGCAGAATTCTGCAAATAGGTATAATCTATGCATTTAGCAACTTATAATGCTTTAGTAGCTTTTGAACCTTTACTATCTGAAAGTGCAGGCAACAGGAGAAATAATTCAATAGAAACATTTGTTGAGCCAACATGTTTAGAGAAATGAATTTCAGTGTTTAGAAGTTAGAGAAGTTAATTCCAGTCTAGTTCCAGTATTTTAAAAATTCTGCTTGAAATAGAAATGTGTTCACTTATTAAAGAATTAGAACAGAATAAACCAAAATATTCTAATATGACCTCAATACTATTACTACTTTTAACCCAATGGTTTTGAATAATTATCTTTTTCTAGTCCAAACGCTCTCTCTCACCGCTACTATATTTAAATAAGCCACTATTGAGGAAACAAACAGGAAAAGGAAAAATGAGCTGCCCTAGCACTCTTACGAATGGGATGCTAATGCCAGCACTCAGAGGAGAAACTGTCAAAAAGAACAGCCATAACAGAGAATTTCCTTCTTACATATTTTTATTTTATTAGGTTTTTTACATTCTTTGATGGAATTTTTATGCAACTATTATGCCACAATCTATGATACACAATGAAAATGGAAACCTGTCATTTAACACTTACATTTCTATGTTAATTTTGTTTTCTACCTCGGCATATACTGTGGCATAAGTGCATTTATCATATTTCATGCAGCGCTGACCTGCCTTATGCAAACTGAGAAAACAATAAACATTGCCAGCAATATTTAGCTGCACTCAATTCTTGCCACAGAAACAAGCATTCATAAAAGCATTAAACTACTTCGGGTGATGGTTACTGCCTATCAGCTTAATGTTTTGAGCTATAGAAATGGACAGGAGACAATCTTTGCTGCTGTCAACTGCAGTACTTTCCAAATTCATTAGGTTTCAAAAGACTGAATTACCTTCAGTGTTTCAATGAGAGAAAAAGCCCAAGGCAACCAGCCTTATTTAAAAGGATGCTACTGAGTTTCACAAACATTAGACTAAGTTTGGTTCTGGATCCCATGGTAAGTACCTTACCACGTTAATTTTATGCTCTGACAGAAAGACTGTTTTTTTCACCATCATGTTGTCTCCAGGCCAAATAAAGGGACAGCATAAGGCACACATCCCTTCTTGGTAACCCGCTTGGACAAGTAGTACCTGATCATAGCTAGAAGTTTTTAATACAGCTTTTTATTTTGACAAGACAAGAAGCTTTCCAGCATCACCTGACTCTCTGAATCAGGCATAAACTGTCAAGCCTTATTATGTCACAGCCAGTACAGCAGCAGCAGGGTAAAACTTACTGCCAAGAACACAACTATGTCCCAGGAGCACGCTCAGGACAAGGAATTGGAGATGGGGGTGAAGTCTCATCTATGTGTTTTCCAGTCACTTGTTATGACGTATCAAAGCGGCTGCTCAGCAGATCTAGCATAACCCTCCAGGCACTGCAGAGGCACAGGGCCCCCGCGCAGCTAGTTACTGCCTCCTGCTTCAACACAGGCATGGCCATTCCTCTGCGTCCCACTACACCACTTACTCTGTTAATTGAGCAGTTCCCTCTGCCAGCCAGCAGAAAGAAGGGAAGAAGTCTCCTGCCGCTGCATAGTCTAGTGTTGCAGAAACCTGCAGTGACAAGGTTCACCCAGACCCAAGTTCTCCTGGGGCAGAGGGAACAGGACTTCTGACAACAACAGTTCTTACATTAAGAGGGGAGAGGAAAGCTGTGGCCGCCTGCCTTCTAGCACTGGGGAGGAAGCACAAGCAGTGGCACTCTGAGACCACCCTGCTGCGCAGTGCCTCCCAGGAAGCCAAGCACTGTCTCCCAAGAAGAGAAACAACCCCTGCTGTTCCCTCCCTTCCAGCACCTGCTGTATATCAGCTGCCTTACACAGAGCCAGCTCTTAGAGGCGGTTCACTTTTATGTCCATACTGAAAGTACATGGCAATTGATATCCTAATTGACAAGTAAAGACAAGGAAAAAAAAATCCATTACTACTTGTACAAAACCACAGCATGTGCCTTTGGTCAATCAGCAACTGTTGCTTGCCCACCTTCCTGTTCACATAAAAAGGGTGACTAAATCAGGAGTTGCCCCTTCAGAGCTGAATTAATATCAGCAAGGAGATGTGAGGAAGGGATTAGCACTGGACAAAGCAGAGAACCTGCTACTTGTTGCACAAACACAGATTTCTCATCCAAACACAATCTTTTCATGGGTGCTACCAGGTCAAAGAAAATCAGATCCTCGTAGTTTGGTGAGGGAAAGAGTGTTCATCCAAAATGAGGGTGTTCACAGGACCCCACAGTTCCCTAATACCACAGAGCATCAAAGCAGGCAGCCCAGGGAGTGGGAGAAATTGGTGCTGTCACCTCTTACTTTTGAAGTCATTCGATGCTGAATTCTCCTGCTGATCACCCACTGCTCTGTGAGCTGTGGTCTTGTGTGTTCTTCCCTCCCCAACTACTCCCAACAACCCTTTTCTTGATCCCTTTTATTTCTGCCTTCATCACCCTCCTCCACCTTATACCTAAGTGGTCCACACCACTTTCGTTATCAGCCATAGTTTAGCTACTTTGTAATCTGACTCCCTGTTTCCAGCCTCCTCCTCACATCACCAGGCTACCTTACCACCTCCTTCCAACAACCACAGCCAGTACATTTCTCTACCAAAGTCATCTATCAACTCTTTGCTTTTCAGTTTCATTACTCCTCTCCAGTATATCTAGAAATAACTGTCAACCATTTTCCTTGTAAAAATGCATCTTGTTTCCTTAGTGGCTCCCAAGTACTCTCTTCTTTTTCAGGGATGTGCATAACTATCATGCTGTCCATGCTTGCTCTACTTACTTACAGTAATCAGACAGAGCCCACAGACTGAGATTGAAGCCTCACTGACCTAGACACTGCATCCTTGGATAGGACACTCTTCTTGTGCCAAAAAGGTCCCAATCTAAACAGACAAGTGACAAAAAATGGTGGAAGGTAAGTCAGAATTATTTTTTTTTCCTTACAAACTGGGGAGCAAGGTGCAGATTAATGAAGTCAGCTGCTGGATCGTTTTATCTGGTAAAGCAAAAATGCATAATTTCCAGTATTTTTCCCACTTTTATTTCCTCTTTCAGATGCAGTGATTTGAGAGTCTACTAGTCAGAGACGCGTTGGTGCCCTGCAGTTAGAACGTCTTTCCCTCAAAGGCCTCCAGGTTGAAAGCTGTATCCAAGAACCTTCTGAGCGACACCAGATGCGTGTTCTTGTTGCCTGTGGCAGCCGCAGCAGCAGGCTCTCGGCCAACATACCTTTGTGACAAAAAGAATTGGGCAGACAAATGAGGTGAGAAGAGAGACTATTTTGACACTAACAAGCATGAGAACATGCTGCTAAATGCATTCAAGTCAGCTTGGCAGATTTGGACATTTAATCATCAATCTTTCTTAAATAAAAATCAATCTAAGTTGCACCATCAGTTATACCTTCTGGTCAGCTTCCCCCTCTTTTCCCCCTCCCGTCAATATTAAGCTGTGTCTTCTCCCCCATGCTTCCCAGGGCAGCCAGCTACGCTGTCTCATAATTAGATAACTTGCTTTTGGCAATGACTCTCATTCCTCCAACAGCTGCATGGGCAGATCCGAGAGTCAATCATCTAAAATAAATGCAAAGGTATCTGGACTGAGCTCTTACAACAACTGTTTCCTCCAGAAACCCAATATTTGGAGTGAAATTCTTAAAAAAGACAGAATCTTACGACAACAAGAGAGAAAAATCCAGGAGAGCTAAGTGCTGTGCTAAGTGGCAATAAATATAGAGCTAGTCGCTACTGATTTTCTTTTAGAACTACAAGGAGGAGCAAGATATGCATGATGTATTTGAGAAATAGTTGTCTAGACTTTTCCCTCCTTCACCCAAGAACCCAAACTCAGAGGTTCTGATTTGTGAAGAACCTGACTTCCCCGAGAATAACATCCTCAAATCAAAAACAAATTTAAAAGGAAAAAACCCCCAACACCCGAAACCCAAGCAATTTTTTAAAGTCTCATACCATATAGGTCGAGTGTGGTTCACAATAGTGCGGAAACGAGGTTTGACATAATCATAATATCCACTGTTTTTGTGCTCCTCCTGACACCAAACTAGATCGGCACCTGGATACTTCTCAAGTTCTTCTTTCAGCAGGTCAAAGGGGAATGGTGAGATCTGGAAAGAGAGGGTAATAACTGGCAAAGCTTTCTCTCACATGGTGTTAGCCCATGGTAGGAAAGTGTTTCCCTATTGGGTATTACAACCAACCATTGTAATTAACCATTTAGTACCTAACGTAATTGCTATACATTCTTTAAAGTGAGTCGTATTTCTTTAATTGATTTCATGCTGTCAGAAATGAATACACACATATTTTATAGTTGTCCCAGTATGAACAAAAGCAGGTCATAGTCCAGATCTGCATTCCTACAGTTTTTCTAGTGAAGTCGCTGTGACAATACAAGTCCTTCATTAGTGAATGACAATATAGCTGCAAAGTGTACTATTCACAACATTTAAATCTAGCAGATTGGATATACAAATTTAAGGTGCCATCATATGTTAACCTTCACTTTGTTACACTGTTCTGGAAAAATCATCGAGCTTTCTGGATCTCATTGTCCAGTATACTATTGATGTGTTCCTTCTCTGCAAGGCCATGAAGGATTAGATAATGTCTTGTAAGATGCAAAGTGCTACAAAAATGCTATCACCATCCTTTCTGGCAAGTGCTATCTATTTAAAAGCATAGGAACCCCTTGCCGAAAGTCTCCCCAAGGACCCTGTCTTCTGAGGATCAGGGAGCTCACCTGTTCAAGTCTGGTTATAGCTACTTGTTTCTCCAGGTCTTGATTCTTTCTCTCTTTCACAAGATCATAGTACACTTTTCCTGTGCAGAAAATCACTCGCTTGACCTCATGTGGTGCATGAGCTGCCAGCCCGTTCTCAGGAATCACACGTTGGAAAGTGGTACCTAGTTAGAGCACAAATTAGAAAAGTGCTCCCAGTGGAACTGACATTGTAATAAAGCAGCCCAAGAAACAGTCCTGCACTGAGCAAGCAGCAGGTTGCAATGGTCACAGGGTTCTGCTGCCTCTCTATTCTTACTTTTCAGACCGGTAATTCTGCTAAAGTGACTTTCAGCAGTTTAGTTTCAAGAAGTTAAAAGATTGTCAATAATCCACTCTTTCACACTTAATAGACAGAAACATATTAACAGTGGATTCTTTTTTACTTTGTGTTGTGCATGACACCTTTAATTTTAAATTGATTGGATAGCTCACCTTTGCTTACAGTTTTTTTCAGAGAATTACCTGAAATATTGTTTCTTCTTTCCAAGATGATCTCAACCATGTAACATTAATACAGGTTTAGAAAATTTTAGAACATTTTTTTATAAAAGCACAGCACATATTCATAATGCAACTAAATCTGGCAACTGCAGAAATATTTACGCAAGCAGACACATTACTGCCATATATTCATGTGATTTAAACCTCTGTTTGAGAGCTAAAACAGCATTAGCTAAAAGAAGAATTAGCATAGTACTGAGCCGTATGTGTAAGTGATAAGATACAATTCCGGATGCATGTCCTCACTGCTAGATATCTTTTCCCCTGTGATATCATCTCCCAGGAGAACAATTTGCCTGGGATACATGAAACTGGAAGAGGGACTTGATGGTCTAAAAGATCCTTTTCTTTGCTTTCTTATATGATTGATTAGAACTATTCCCACATTAAGCAACTGCAAGGTAGCAGACAGTGGCATGACCTCCCAGTCTGAATCAGCACACCCCTTTACCAGGAGAATAAGCTCCTGTTTGAACCATTTATCTTGGGAGGAGAAAAGCAGCAGCACAAACATATGAAAGAGGAACTGATTTATGTCAGAATTATCCAGTCTCACTGAACAGCAGAATTCATCATTAAAAAAGACTGAATCTGCACTTCATTGGGTCAGCTGGAGTCAGTGTTCCTCTCCATCTCAGCTTTCCGTTAAAAATCAGAGCAAAAAAAGTCAGCTGAGAGTCAGCAATACTTTACTACTTGCTGTCCTCTTCAGCAGGAACATGAAGGTATGTCAGAATTCAATGTTAATTAGGAGTTTGGCTACTATTGAGGGTTAGCCTGAAGTAGAGGGGACTCCCAAGACAAAGTGACAAATCACAATCCCTACGGAATTTCTAATCTGACTCATTCTACAAAGCTTTTAAACAGTAATCAAAACCAGCAAATGTCTTTGCTTGAGAAGCAAACTTTACTCACCTACAAAAAGGAAGTGATGCAATATTTGAGCATGTTTATTCTCTATAACTTGCTTTTAAAAAACTGAGCAGTTACTCTTTTCTGACAGCAGTCAGGACACCTGCTAGAACTGGAGACAGACCACCGTACCTATGCACGCTCGCTCACTCTGAACAACCACTTTAATCACTCACTCACTACATTTCACTCCATTTCCTCATGCCACTCTAACACGTTCTAACCAGTGCACAGCAAGACATATCACTCCAGTTTTTGGTATTACCTCTGCAGTTGCTACATATCTCTTGGTGCTGACAGCAGGCCAACAGCAGCTAGGGTGGTAGCCTACAGCTCTGAACTCACTGATCTCACTTTAGATCACCGGTGTGACATGGCAGCCCCAGAACTGAGTATTGTAAGAAGAAATGGGCCCCTCATTCTTCCAAATGGGCACAGTGTGATTACAACCTATCCCTCACATCTGGGGGGGGGCAGTACAAAGAACAATTCAATTTTTATATGAAAAGAAAAAGAGCAGAGGGATCTAATAGCCTATTGAGGGGAACTCCCCTGCAGAGAGGGGAATGCACTTTCCACTGCCTTTAAGATTAATGGTTGGTTACAAGATAAGCCTGTTAAAATTAAGAATTCATACTTGAAAGCAGACTTTTCAGCAGAAGTCCATGCTAGATCTCACTACAACAGCTCCACAGAAATTACGTCAAAGGAACAGGCAAACCCTCCAGAGCAGAGTCTCTTCTTCACAGTCTGACGTGCAACTTGGTATAGCTAATTATTTGTCCATAATACTTTAAGGTGACCTACCAGACACCATTTCATCAAAACTGGATTTAGCTTCCGGATGCCTCAGCAGTGACTTGGGTGTCAAAATAATCAGCTGTAAGACAGAAATTTTTCCAACACTCAGAAGATGCTTTATCTACATTATTACATGCAACATTTGTAACACTGTTCATACAAAGAACACAAACTGAATATGCTATAGATCAAATTAATGTGAATAGCAAACACAGTAAATTATTGTTTCCTGTTTTGAAAGCCTAGGAAGTTTCAAAATTATTCAGAAGATTTGGGTAGTCCGCTCCCTTTAAAGGTTCTCAAAAAACATTGCTTATGCTTCTCTTTGAGAACAAAATCAAATCACAGGCTACGAATCAGTAAAACATCCAAGAGTTGTATCTTAGGTTTTTGGAGTTCCAGCAATTAGACATGCAGATTATAGTTATGCAACCTGTTAGCTACATAGTGTCTTGACAAGCTCATCTGAAGGTCTGCACAGCTAGAAGGAAGTAAAGCTGAAAATCAAGTTTTAGAATTGTAGTAAGTCAGAGCTGAGTTTCGTTCCATCAAATCACCGACTTTAACCTGTGTCCAATTAAGGTTTTTCACCAATGATTCTTGTTCTTTTCAGCAGTATGTCATATGCAAAGACCCCTCTTTGTGTGAGGCTTAATATACCTAGAATAATCAAGTCCATTACAGTAACTTTACCGGTTTTCTGAATGGCAGCAAGATCTGTCTTCTGAGGACATGAAAGTAATTGGCTGGAGTTGAACAATTCACCACAATCCAGTTGCATTCATACAGCTGGGAAACTTCAAACTGCTCACTGAACTCCTGAGAGAGACATTGAAGGCATTAGAAAAATGTCTAAAAGATCAGAAAAAAAGGCCTGAAAGCCATCCTTCTATTTCTGACTCTCAGCAACTCTCTTCCTCAAAAAACTTAATTAGCAGATCTCTGCTGAGATTATATTATTAGCTAGGGAAGCATCCCTACAAATCATTCTCTTCTTTTTCTACTTCTTCCTAAAAATGTATGCAAATAAAGGCAAAAAGCTTCCATTAATTTCAGCAAGCTGGGAAGTCCAGAAAGGAAAGGTGAGGAGGACTAGGACTTCAGTAGGCGGAAGACACAAAATAGAACCCCTTTGAAAGAATCTTAAAACTATAATTCATTTTTTGAGTATATAGTTAACTCACTCTCTCCCATTTTTTGGTAGGTGTCCTGCCCTCTGATACTATTTTAATACATAAATTTCATATGGTTTATATTTATGTATTTTATTAATATAGGGGGGGTTTAATCCATATCTACATATATATATATTAGATAAGCATATATATAGGTATAGGTACAATAATATGATTACAGATTGGTACAGCATCTAACACGATTTCCTGGTCCATGGTTTGAGCTCCTACCTTCTACGATAAAATTTATAACTTGCTTATTACGTGCAATTGACAGTGCTTAAATGTAGTCAGTTAAACAGGTCTTTATTCTGACAGTACACTGACAAAAGTCACTTTTAGATACAGAGGGACATGGCTTTGGAACTATCATTGCCCCAAGGGTTACAAACTCAGGGCCAAAACTGAAACATCCATTTTATTTTGCCTTTTTTTTAATCGGTGGGCTTTTCAATTAATCTATAGCAGTGTTTCTTAGGAAATCTGCAGTGGGGAAGTGGATGCCCAGTATCCTGTAGAGTTATGTACTTTAACTGTGGAAATGAATGACCAACGTATGAAGGTCTTAGCTGAATCAAATTTAGAAGTTGCTTATTTTCATGCTCCCAGCAGTACAATTTAGCTCCACTGCAAAAAGCCAGGAGTAGTCTCACTTGGCCTCCTTTAGAAATTAGCTAGAGACACCTATTTGCAGTACACACAGCAATATAAGCAAGCAGAATCAGTGGCCCTGAGGAACAGCCATAAGCCAGAGATTAATTGTATATGACCTCAGCTTTGAAATGAAGCAGCACATACTGCATACTTCCATTACTTTTACTGGGATCAAGTTAATGTTACACCAACTCTTGAAACTAAATCTTAACCCCACTATACCTAGCTAAAAGGATGCTTCTTACAAAACAGTATCTCTGAGATGTGAAGAGCAGAAAAAGGACATGGCCTTTGACAAATCTACTTACTGGATAAGCATCAGAATCATCATTGCTCATCTGCAGAAACCTCTCAGGCCTGGCTGATGAATGCTCTGGACCCTGATAAAGGTATCATTTAAAACAACATTAAAAAGCCAAATCAGCAGTTAGACATCAGTCTAGGTCTCTCCACTGCATAAGTACCTCCTGTCACCCTGGCAGCTCTGCACCAGGCTGCCCACCTGCCCCCCCAGCCAAAGGCATCAACGGCAGCAGCAGTGAGAGGAGAGGACACACCTCAGGACTGGAATTCTTTGTCTTCCTGTCCTGGTGTCAGCCAGGATGGAGCTAATTTTCTTCCCAGTAGCTACTGTGTTTTGGATTTAGTATGGGATTTGGTATGTGAAGAATGTTGATAATAAACTGATGTTGTTAGTTATTGCTAAATGATCAAGGACGTTTTCCAGCTTCCCAGGTTTTGCTAATGTGCAGGTACAAAAACCTGGGAGGGGTATAGCCAGTATAGTTGATCCAAACTGGCCAAAGGAAATATTCCATACCATAGACGTCATGCACAGTATGTAAGTGGGGGTCAGCTGGTGGGCCGGGTGCCTTTCGTTCATTCGTGCTTTTGTTCATTCGTTCAGCTGTTCGTTCCCTCGCTCACTCTCTCTGGAACTTGCAGTTCCGAGATCGCTGCTGGGGAAATCCCTGTTCCGAGATGGCTGCTTGGAATCATTCTGAGATCGCTCTCAGTTTCGCTCTGTGATCACTGCTTGGGATGGGCTGCATCGGTCGTTGAATTGTCAGGCAGTGAGAAATTGTGCATTTTTCATTTTGTATATTCTATTATCATTATATTTTATTATTATAATAATAATATAATTATTATTATCTTTTTCTTTGCTGTCCTGGTGAACTGTTTTTATCTCAACCCACAAGTTCTCCTTTCTTTTCGATTCTCCTCCCCACCTCACTGGCGAGGGGGGCAGTGAGCGAGCAGCTGCATGGTATTTGGTTACCGGCTGGGGTTAAGCCATGACACTTCTGTAAACTGTTTTCATAGGAGAAGATTAGGTTTTACATGGATTTCCAATGCTTTTACCAGCTGCAAGTAATTTCTAACCTCAGTATAGATGGCACAATGAAGACCAGTGAAAGGGCAGTAGGTCCATGTGGGCACAAGAACAACCTTGCTAATGCAGGTCAAAACGGAGCAGGAGGAATGTCAGGAGGAGAAACACTGCGTGCCTTGGTGTACTGCAGTGACTTATGCTTCTTTGGGGCAAACTACACTTGCGTGCTGAACAGGAGCAAACACAAAGTGACCTGCTGACTATCTTTGCCGTATTAGCAACACAAGCAGACTCAGGATCTCTCTCCTACCATTGTTCACTGTTTAGTACAGGACAAAATAGCCTAGATGAACGCTTCAGCTAAAACGGATCAAAATACGTGTACGTATTATCTGCCAAACTAACCTATGATTAATTTCTGCCTCCTCAGGAGGTACTTTACATTCTGTCAAAGTACTGAACACACATCCACTGTCTTGCTAGTAGTACCCAAGGTAATTTCTTTCAGTACACAAACATTGCTAGATCCATTTTAACATGAGCAAAACGTGTGCTGGTCACAGATGATACCAGGAATAAAGACTGTAACAGAATCTATTATCTTCCCTCTCATGTCCTTGTCTATAAAGGATGAGAGAAAGCTGTGAGGAATACAAGAATGCAGTGCGCTTTTTTATTTATTGCTAATGCTGGCAGCCTTTGCTTGTTCAAGTGACAGTTACTGTTAGGAAGGACGTTCATTTTGGAGACAGTTGCAAGGTATTTTAACCTGAAGACATAAACGATTACACCTCTCAAATCTCTCCATGGCTCCTAAGCTAACAATGTTCATAAAGAGCTTTTTTCTTTATATGGCCGTCTCTCATCATAACTTCCTCTGTTGAAACCTTAATGTATGATCTCCAAAATCACTCATTATTTTGACAGCTAGTAGTTCACCTTGATTCAGCACATCATCCTCCTTCCTTCCAAGTGCAAGATTCACTCTATTCCATGGACTAAGGTAATTCAAAGGGAAAGAACACTCCACTGGCAACAAAGGAGTAACACAAACAGCCAAGAACTGTGCCTTGCTTAATTACTCTTTTGAAGTCTGTCTCCACTTTTGAGATGCCAAATAATCTGGTCATAAACAGGTAAGGACTTGAGAACAAGAAGCAAAGCTGCGCAAAACTACGGTGCACGGTAACAGTCTAATATTGCAATACTTCTGCTGTATACATCTATTTGCTGTAAATCAAATCCTACACTAAGTACAACCTATACATGTACAACCATAGTGCTTCACAAGCACACTGAATTCAGTACGCTGGAAACAGAGATGTTACTAGCAAACAGTTACAGGAGAGACACACGAGGCTTCCCTAACATACACACATATGCTGCCCCAGCAACAACCTCAATCCAGAGCCTCAATGTTCACATCCATCTTTGATTTCTCTGCTGACACCACCAGTCAGATTGCCAGCAACTGCTGCATGGGATGGGGCAAGGTTTATTTCTACTGTGACCACCTATCCAGTGAGACGTACACTGAATCCATTAGCTGCTTTCAGATGAGTCCCCAAGGAGCCATTAGGCAGCAGTGTCTTTCAGTCACAGCCAACTTGCCTGTGAATGCATGACCTAGAGGTGAAGGGATCCATATCCCATTATGAATCCTTCCCCAAATCATTCTGTCCCCAACACTGTAGTTATAGAGAGAATAACACTCCTGTAATGGAAAGCTCCTCTGGGAAGATAACGGATTTCAATGGTCTGGTGGGATTCTTAAACGTTCCGAAAACACCTGACACTAGTAGCAAAACAAGCATGTTTCAGAAGATCTGGGCAAATCTTAGCTGCCAAGTGGCTAAGAGAAAAGAAAAATTAACTGTATTGTAAGTAGCAGAGAACCAGCTCCCTTCAGCCGAGTGCTTCCCTGCAGAGGACCATACCTCCTGCTGAGGGCACATTCAGGCTGTCCCTCAGGATTCATTTAAAAAAAATTAATTTATCAAAACTCTTGTGAACAGCATCAGACCCTTTATTCTTTGTGCACAAATGAGTATTGAAACCCATTCATAAGATATGAATGCACCCCAGTATATCAGGACAGGATTATAATTGAATGGAAATAAACTAAATTGTTTGCAAGAATGGAAATGACGCAGTTTGTAGTGAAAGGGTCTAAAGCATTTATACAGATGGAGATTGCCACTGTGGCACATGCTATGCTTTTCTTAATAGAAAACTAGAAACATATATGCATCAACTCATGAATGTTAATGCATCTGAAAAGGAGAAAATTAACCTAGCCTGATGTGACGTTCATGTAACCTTTAAAAATAATTTAAAAGATTTGAAGAACAATTCTACTGCTGATATGAACTTCATATAACATTATATACAGAGCTTGCCCATGCCCTTTTCCTCTAAGACACTGTCTAGTTCCTCCTACTAGCCACCAAAGAAAAGAGAGTCAACAGCTAGTGGAAACATTTACCTTTTCAGAAAGAGGAAAACTTCTTATTATATCAAAGTTACCCAATGTCAATGATTTTTGAAGAAGTTTTAAAGTTGTTTCATATCATTTCATTGCAAGTGAATTTAGTGCAGAGTTTACACAGACATACTTCTTGCAAAATAAAACCAAGCAAGTACTGCTAGACACTAATGATTTCTTTCTTACTGTATGCTAAGAATCCGGCTTTCTAGGGAAAGAAGGCAGTGTCTTAGGGAAAGATACAAAAAAAAGAGAGAGAAAAAAAAAAGAAAAAAAGAGGAAAACATGGTACACGCCACTAAGAAGGATACAAAGCTAAGAGCTCAGAAATATTTCTCGTGTTTTTTGGTTCTTACCGATCAATCTATTCAAATTCTTTTCTGTAGCACTGAAGCAGTCCAACATGCTAAACAGTGCCTTCCCCCCCCAGCTTCGTATCACCATCGGATCCCCAAGACATCTTTGGCTTTTACAGCCACAGAGGAAGACGCGGTAGCCAGCATTTCCCTCCCGCCCACGCCAGCCAGCAGCCCTCACCATTCCTTCCATTCCATGTGGCAAGAGCAGCACGATCCCGTTGTGACGAACCCACTTGGCCTGGCCGGAGCTGATGAACTGGTCTATTATACACTGCGCCGTGTTGTGGAAGTCACCAAACTGGGCCTCCCAGCACACCAGGGCGTTGGGACTCGCCATAGCGAAGCCAAGTTCAAAACCTGAGAACCAAGCAAGTAGAATTAGAAAAGAAACAGACTTGCTGAGAATTCTGTTCATTTCTCATTTAAAAAAAATAAATTAAAACAAAACCAAAATGACAGCATGAACCGGATTTTTGTAGCCCTTTTATAAATCATGCAGTTTTCAGTACTGCCGTTTCCATCAGAAAGATTAGCAAATAACGTTTTTCCAATACCGACTCCAATCCTTCAAACTTTTCCTCAAACATTTAAATATCGTAAGAGTTTTTAAACGAACAACTAAAACCCCGCCCTTAGCTCAGACTTTTCATGTGACATTCTCCTGAGAGCTCACTGAGGCAGGTACCATCTTTTCCTGTAAAAATCCACTTACAACCCAGTACTACTTCAAGAAGCTACTTGTTAATTTTATTACTTGCACAGCCCTGCACAACACTGTCTTTTTGGTTTTTTCCTCTCATATGCAGGCACTGAACAAAATTATTGGTGACATCAATCTTCAGTCTATCGGCAGGATCATAGTCTTTGGATCTTCAAAAAAACTTGAACATAATAGGTGCATGGGAGACACATCTTGGATTTGGGTAAACAATCCTTTCTTTGGCAGGGTTAAGGACCCTTTAGGTCTCTGCCTCAGTGGCAGAGAGGAAACCAGAAGCGCTCTTCATGGGGAGGACACTCACTATAAGTAAGACATTGAGGTGCTGGAGTGTGTCCAAAGGCGGCCAACGAAGCTGGTGAAGGGTCTAGAGAACAAGTCCTGAGAGAACAAATCCTAGAGAACAAGTGGCTGAGGGAACTGAGGTTATATACCCTGGAGAAAAGGAGGCTGAGGGGAGACCTTATCGCTCTCTACAACTACCTGAAAGGAAGCTGTAGAGAGGTGGGCATTGGTCTCTCTTCCAAAGTAACAGGTGATAGGACAAGAAGAAATGGCCTCAAGTTGTGCCAGGGGAGGTTTAGATTGGATATTAGGAAAAATTTATTTACTGAAAGGGTTGTCAAGCATTGGAAGAGGCTGTCCAGGGAGGTGGTTGAGTCACCATCCCTGGAGGTATTTAAAAGACGTGTAGACGTGGCGCTTAGGGACAGGGCAGTGGTGGACTTGGCAGCATTAGGTTTACAGTTGGACTTGATGATCTTCAAGGTCTTTTCCAACCTAAATGATTCTACAACATCACTACTTCAGCTAGTGAAAACAAAGACGTAACCACCTCCGTTTCCACTCTGTGGATCTGGGGATCTCAACCCATTTTCAGGTGGTTTACAGTAGCAGGTAAGTGCAGAAATTTCCCTAAACTTGTGCTGTTTGGACTGTAAACTCATCAACTGCATACAGTGCAGAAAGGCCACACATCCATTGATGGATAAATACGTTATAAGTTGAAGTTTTTAAGTTCTGCACAGAATGTAACGATCTGTTTTCAAATACAGAACTGCAACATGGGAAGACTCTCATTGAAGGTTACCCCTAAAGCAACTAGCTTTGCTGTTGTAAAATTTTATTTAAAAAGCTATGATACTGAGTTGTAACTCTTCCCTGAGTAATTGCAAGACTGTAAAAAACCTCAGAGTGATCTAACAGCCCAATACAGATTTCTTATCTTTTTACAGCTTCTTTATTTTAAGATCTGCACATGAAACCGAAGTTGCGGAGAGAGTCCCATCCTGCTACCATTGATCTACACTGAACTCAGCTTCACGTTTTTGCTATGTACAAGTCACTGTAATTTCCATTTTTGCCTGGTTTCCTTATAGTGACATGGCAGGCACTCAAATGCTGTTCTACAATATAGGCTTGATAGCAAAACCAGCTTAGGCAAAAACACACACAGTTTCTGGTAACAAAATATCTGTACTGCTTCATTTGTCCCACCAGCCCCCAGCCTCCTCTCACCCCCAAACAGTCACAGAAGTAGTGTACATTTAATTAAGACAGAAATGTGCCTAAGACTGGCATCTGGGAGAGAGAAATCCCTTCATATCTGAGAGGACGGTACACCTATCTAGACACTATGCATTAATTTGGGTTTCTCCTCCTTTTTTAACTTGCAGACATTCTCGGGAGTACAGGATAAAAATACCAATCTGTAAAACCTCATGTGAGCCCAAATACAATCCTAAGTCAGGAACCTAATATGCCTCCTAAATACGGCATATCAGTAAAATCCAATACTGCTTTGTGACCACCAGTATTTAGTAAACTACAGTAAACTGTTGCAAAGCCATGATAAAACCCGAAGTCATTGGAACTATCGTTTCTGACTCTGACCAAACCCACTCTACAACTCTTCTAACTAGAAAAGTTTCAGGAACTTCAAAAAATTCAGGCTTCCTGGAAGAGATGAGCTTAGCATCTTGACATTCTCCACACACAGGCTACTGCTATGGGGTCACCAGCAAGTGATAGCTGACATCTCTCATATACTTATGATTTGTGATTTATACCCTGGTGACTGGACGGTCAGTCCCTCTAGGAGAGCCTCTCTTTGTGGACTTCAGTGGATAAGAGAACTACTTCAAAGAGAACTGTAATATCAAAAAACTATATAAGCAATAATAGAAAAATACCTAAAATACCTTTAAGATGGCCTGGCATTCCAGGCATTAAGAAATTTAATGTATTATAAGATAGCAGAGAACAACATGTAGCACATACAGCATATGAGTTACCTTAATGTTATCAGTGCAAGGTAATTGACTCAGTTATGGAGGAAGATTTCAGGATCAAGTCAAACCTATTCAAACCTTTTTTGTGCTTTTTCATCCTTTTTCATTTTTGTTCAACTTTTACTTTATGTTCACTATCAGAGAGATGCTCAGAGCTTTAAGCTAAGATTGAGGTCTTTGTGTGCTGCTGGATGCCACAAACATACACAACTAGTTCCTTCCCTGAAAGTTTTACTGTCAAACTGGGAAGAAAAAAGGGGGGGGGGCGGACACCACAAAAGAAAGAAAAAAAAAAAAAAAAGAAGAGTGACGGACAAGCATTTCCACCTTATAAAATTGAGAACTAATGAACATGTGGTTACAAAAAGTTTAAACTAACTTGTCCAGTTCCACAAGAAAAACCCTCAACAAAACCAGTGAAATTAGTCATGTATCAAAGAAGTCCCTCTGTAACACGAACTACAAGAACATCCTTCCAATATTTAACATGAAGTTTTCACATAGGTCATCTACACATGAAAGTGAAATTGCTTTAGCTTAACTCAATGACTACAGCTAAATTGGAACTACAGGATTTCTTTCTTCTGCTCCAGGAACAGGCTCGTCAGTCAATGTCAGTATACAAACTTTCCTGGAAGGTTAGTACAGGGACAACTGCAAGACAAATTAACTGCATGAGACAAAAAGCAACAAAAGCTTCAAGTGAAATTGTTTATTCACAGAGAAAATAGGTTTACATATTGTTTTTATAGTGTATCTTCATAGTCTACTCCTTGGTAATTCCAAGCCAGCTCTTTGTTTACCATCTCCATGGCAAGAAATCTTTGAGTTACTTGGCTTCTGGACTGCTGAACTCTGAACAGTCCATCCATGACTCCAGCAGATGCTCATGTTCACACCAAAAGGCAACTAGTAAGTCAGAGGCCAAAAGGTAACTGGTAAGTCAGACAGACAGCCCTTCATCTGTGAGTCACCGTGACAGTGCATTACCAAAGAGAATGGCTTTTGCTGACCATTCCTTTTGGCCTGACTGCCTGAACGGCCTTTTTTCAGAACATATTTTAAATCTCTGTCCTCCTTATTTGTGTGATTCTATTGTTTTTTAACACAACGCAAACAGTGGAAAAAAATTACACAACTCCTTCAATGCGTGTTCCCAAAGGTATCTGAAAAATAGATTTCCCTAGATAGGCTTGAATCCCATTCTAATTTTACACAAGCATTAAGAAACCATTTCTACTGATTGGGTGACATGGTTGAGAAAATATACAATATGTTCAAGACTTATTTGCGCACATGCTGCTCTCTGTAAGGGTAGGGTAATCTAGCTTTTAGAGAAGAATGAACTGAGGTCTTGACCACTTGGAGTTATCAATAATCACACGGTACTTTTCAAAGAGTATGGAGCTCTATACATATTTAAAACGTGGTCAGAGCACACATGTAATTCTGTTTCATATACCAAAATCACCCCTAAAATTCAAGTGACACAAAGAGTGTCATTTCTCATTTCCTATCTTGTTGCCCACTTTGTGCTAATAATCTCCACAAGGTGACAGTATCCCAGGTGAAGCTGCATTGAAAGGTGTGATCCTAACACAGATACCTTTTGCAAACTTTCTGACAGCCATAAAAATATCTGGGAAAATATATCCAAATGTAATCTATACATTCTGATTAATATTTTGAAATTAATTCTGCCAAGCCTACTATTCCGTGGAATGTGTGTCTTTGGTATACCAGAACTCATTTTCCACCACGCAAACGACAATGAGAGTTTCTAACATTAAAGCTATTCCACCAGTGGTTACAGCAATTGCTAGGGAGTCTGTCAAGAATTAAAACTCCTACTTGCATGTGGAGAAAATCGTTTAAAGAGCAAGATCTGAACTGCTAAATTAAAAAAAAAAAAAAAAAAAAAATACTAGTAGAAAGATGTCTAGACAGATGCAAGGTGAACAACCCAGCAGAGGGTGAGGTGCTTCTCCTGAAAGTGATTTGTTGGGGCACCAGACGAGTTAAGGTCAGGGAAGGTGACCCGAGCTAGAAAGACTCAACAGTTCTAGAGATGGGACATGAACTGCAGGTGGAGCAGGTTCCTACCCAGGCCCCTCACAAGGGCTCAACCTCAGACCAGAGTAAAGGGTTAAAAAAACTGCAGCAGAGACCTGCAAACTTTTATTGTTTGTGTCTGCAGAGACAAGAACTAAACATTTCTTCAGAATGCTGTGTAAACTTTTGAGTTTAAAGGATTAACTCTTACACAGCTAGAAACACAGAGAACAGGTTTAAGCTGTGAGGAAATCCAGGGCCAAGACAACCAGGCTGCAAGATGTAGCTTTCAAACAATGACAGGTGAAGAATCTGCACACCCAAAGGGTGGCGGAGAGCCACCAGCCAGCTCCCGAACACCAGGCAGCGGCTCAGGGCTCAGAGCACAAGGGACCAGGACCCAGCACAGCCATTTGGTAAACTTCCAAACTGAAGTGAGAGAGGAAAGAAAGCACTTTCACTGAAAGAAAGAAAACACAGCACTTGACTAAGGTTGCAAAACTAATGTTTTAATTGCTG
This sequence comes from Phoenicopterus ruber ruber, assembly GCA_009819775.1. Taxonomy (NCBI): domain Eukaryota; kingdom Metazoa; phylum Chordata; class Aves; order Phoenicopteriformes; family Phoenicopteridae; genus Phoenicopterus; species Phoenicopterus ruber. The sequence goes on along the minus strand of CM020221.1, from coordinate 10,814,629 downwards.
AAGTTCATTAAGGTCCCTAGATGACAGGCATAGCAGAAATGCTTGTTTCTATTAGTCCAGTTCCTGCTGTGCTCCCTTACTGTTCTTTTGTCACTCTGGCAGAGAAAGAGGTGTTGTCAAGCAAAGTGGCAGCTTACACGGCATATTATGCTGTGTTTTTCCCCACAGCACTTTTCATGATTGTTGTAAGAACTGTAGTTTTTCAATTAATGTAAGTAAGGCTACAGCTTAATTCAATATGATTTCAAAGTGACTTACGGCATGAATGTTAACGGTTATAGAGGGCTTATCAGTGCAAGGATTTAATGTCAAAAAGAGGAAAGTTACAAAGGCAGATTTGTGCTATGTTTAACAGAAAAATCTAAGCACAGGGACTAACAGAGGGACATGCGTCCTTTCACAAACCCAAACACAGCCCAGGAGAAAGTGAAGTTAATACCCGTCTGGTGGCTGACTATTAAACAGAAAGACTGATGCCTTCTTAGAGCTCCATGCTGATGCCATTGAGAACCTGGTCCTTGGTTACTACAGCCTGTCCTATTTCCTAACACAATTTCTGACAGGTATTTGCTACTCCTAACCTTAAAAATATGTTGTTGAATGAGTAGTAATACTACCTATTTCATCCTAGGAGGGTATTGCAAAAAAACCCAGTTTAAATCAATACCTGTCCTCTTTTGTTCATCTTTTGCTTTAAACATGAACTTCCCCCTTGAAAAAGCTGTACTCCAGGTCTCATGGTTCACGAATTTGCTGAACTAAGCATTAGTTCCAAATCTATCTTACCTGGATGTTCCCTGGAATTTCCCAGTATGGGATGCTACAGTCCAAGACCTCTCAAAGCCAGTACTGAACCTGACAGAGAGAATCACACCTCCTGGATGGAAAATCAACACTATATAGGTCATTCTGAGGGCAGTAAATAAAGACAGGAGATCCTTTCAAGTATTTAAAAAATGCTGAAGAGGTAGCATGGAGTGCCTGTAACTTACTTTTGCTTTTCTCCTCTATCTCGATCAGCAAATAAACGCAGACAAACTTCTTTGCTTAAATGACTTCACACAGCCATCACTTATTTTCGACCTTTAACCCCAGCTGGCAACTAAGCACCACCCAGCCACTCACTCACTGCCCTCCAGCAGGATGGGGGAGAGAACTGGAAGGGTAAAAGTGAGAAAACTCGTGGGTTGAGATAAAGGCAGTTTAATAAGTAAACAAAAAGCCGTGCATGCAAGCAAAGCAAAACAAGGAATTCATTCACTACTTTGCACCAACAGGCAGGTGTTCAGCCATCCCCAGGAAAGCAGGGCTCCATCAGGCGTAACGGTTACTAGGGAAGATAAATGCCATCACTCCAAACATCCCCCCCCTCTTCCTCCTTTTTCCCCCCACTTTATATGCTGAGCATGACATCACATGGGATGGAATATCACAGAATCACAGAATGGTATCCCGTTGGTCAGTTGGGGGCAGCTGTCCCAGCTGTGGCCCCTCCCAACTTCTCATGCCCCACCCCCAGCCTCCTCGATGGTGGGATGGGGTGAGAAGCAGAAAAGGCCTTGACTCTGTGTGAGCCCTGCTCGGCAATAACTAAAACATCCCTGAATTATCAACACTGTTTTCAGCAAAAATCCAAAACAGAGCCCCATACTAGCTACTATGAAGAAAATTAACTCTATCCTAGCCAAAACCAGCACACTTATACCCCCAGACATTTAGTTTCAGTAAAAGGGAAAATTTATAGCTAGATGAGTGGTTGCACAACTAAATTGTAATAATCTGGATATAGCTAAAAATAGTAGACATATGATATCAAACAAAATTACCAGAGGTTGTTAAATACTCTGATTTAATGCCTCAGTACACACACTCCACAGCTTCCTGTATATAAAACATAAGCAATTGTTTGAACTACAAGTTAACAAGACTGCCTTTGTTTTTTTTCTAAGTGAAATCAATCTTGTCAGAGTATCATTTTAATGGAGCCGTTACACCCCAGGGGTTCCTAACCAGCTCAACAATGACTTGGTGCAAAGCTCACAGCTCTGAACAGATACCAGCTCTTGTCTTATGTACCTGCCAAGGAAATAATCTGTAGTTTTATCATGCTGGGCAGTTCAATCCATTTTTACTTAGCTCTAATTCACAGCAACTAAGGGAATTCCCAAAATGCTTCTGAGGCGCTGCATGTTAACACAGTCATAAATTAAATTCTTAACACCTTTTTTTTTCTTCCCTTTATATCCTCTCACAACCCTCCCACCCCCCACCAAATACTTCAGGGCACTAATCCCAAACTGTTCCTTGTAACAGGCTTATATAGTAGAAATAGCAGTCAGAGAAAATAAAGTGTTGGGGGTTTTTGCTACTCCTGAAGAACCAACTCCTTGAACTGCAAATGTTCACTTATTCTTCAACGTACTAAAAAGGAGACCCAGTGATGTTACCAGCCAAACAGGTAACAATTCTAATAGCTCCTCTTCGACTGAGATGACTAACTAGAAGAGACATGTTCACACACCGCTGCTTATCCCAACACTGTCTCTCTATGGATACAAAACACAAAAGTAAACATGTCAAAGAAGGCTGATAAGTAAAAGTTAGCAAGGGAGAGGAAACTTCATTATAAAAATCACTTCAATATGGAAACACGGCATTTTTAGTTAAAAAAAAAAATAAATCATCACTCATCAACTATTTCTATCAATTTAATCTCCTTTACTGTTATAAGACATCTCAGACATGAGGGATTTAAAGTTCTTAACAATTAAAAATATCAATATTTTTAGTTTTGAAGAACCTGTCATCACATCTGCTGAAGAAGAATTGCACAGAAATGGTACTCTTGTCCGTGTATGAACAAACATGTATTTTGCCCTATTGCTTGTATTCAATGAAAGTTATTAAATCAACTTTCACATTTCTGCTGCTGGGGAAGAGGAAAGAGCAACAGTGAGCAGGATGAGATCAAGAAAGAGAAAGAAAGAGAGCCCACCTGGTTAATTTTTTGAAGAATAGAATTGTGGCAATAAGAATTGCCCTTCACACCATATCAACACTAGGCTTCCCAGACCTAATGAGATGTAATTTTTGGAACAAAATCAGATTTCAACCATATCCAGACATTTGTCACTTTCATATTTGGATTCATTATGTGAACGTAAAAAAACCCAAAACCAGAAACCTATGGCCCACTTACCTATCAAGTTTGCAGCTACACTGTAAACAGGCTCAAGTTAAGAAACCCCAGACTAAACTGTGAGAAACAATAGGAAATTGGAAACAAACAAACAAGTCATTCTCTGAAATTAAATTATTGCTTTTTATCTATGCCAATTATTTTTCTTATATATTAGCTTAGAGATACAAAATTCTGTTCACACCAATTCTGCCACAGAGCTAACAAAAATATCTAGAAAATCTCAGCTCTTCAGTCTATGCTCCAACTATACAGTTTTACACTATTTTAATTGTAATATTATTAGCAATAGGTAAAACGTAGCATATGTGGTGCTGGTTTTGGCTGGGAGAGAGTTAATTTTCTTCATAGTAGCTGGTATGGGGCTATGTTTTGGATTTTTGCTGAAAAAAGTGTTGATAATTCAGAGATGTTTTAGTTACTGCTGAGCAGGGCTCACACAGAGTCAAGGTGTTTTCTGCTTCTCACCCCACCCCACCAGCGAGGAGGCTGGGGGGGCACGAGAAGTTGTGAGGGGACACAGCTGGGACAACTGACCCCAACTGACCAAAGGGGTATTCCATACCATATGACGTCATGCTCAGCATATAAAGCTGGGGGAAGGAGGAAGGGGAGGACGTTTGGAGTGATGGCATTTATCTTCCCAAGTAACCACTATGCCTGATGGAGCCCTGCTTTCCTGGGGATGGCTGAACACCTGCCTGCCGGTGGGAAGTAGTGAATAAATGCCTTGTTTTGCTTTGCTTTGCTTGCATGCACGGCTTTTGGTTTACTTATTAAACTGCCTTTATCTCAACCCACGAGTTTTCTCACTTTTGCCTTTCCAGTTCTCTCCCCCATCCTGCTGGAGGGCAGTGAGTGAGTGGCTGGGTGGTGCTTAGTTGCTGGCTGGGGTTAAACCACGAGATATGTAAAAATGACTACGTGATCAAATATTTCTGCAACTTTGAAGCAAGCAGCTATCAATTACCTATCTACTACAATATTTCATCTTTTTCCTTCACACTAGCTCTGAAATGGATATGAAACAATATTTCATTATTTATCCATAGAATCAATAACATTTTTGATAAGTTATTAAATGTATTTGTTTTGGCACATTCCTCTTGCCACCCTCATGAAGTAAAGTTATCCATTCTCTGCAGCTGAAGGTAAAATGTCTGTCCAGTACCAAAAGTATAATTCACTATGATTAATATTATCACTAACAAGAATTTGTTTTCTTGAAATAGTGCCATTCAGAACAACAGTTCAGATAAGGCTAGGATGGATTTTTATATCTGTATTACAAACCGTCCCTGATTTTGTTGACAGTTTCTCCCCTTTTGAGAAAGCATTAGGTGCATGTTCCAGCATTGCCAATATCAACCACAACAGATGGATACTTTCAACTGAATCCCATGATTGTAAAATGTGGGGATGCTTGTTTAATAGATGCCAGAACCTGAGAGGGAGAGCTTTGATACCTGTTTCATATATAACTGTTTTACAGCTTTTTTTCCCCATAGTCTCTTGCTGAGCTCTGCTTCTCGTATAGCTACATTATTCTCTGAAATTCATCTTCTGTTATTACTATGTAATTTCCTGTTGAATACTAATGAGACCAATACTAGCATATTCTGTGACTTTTCCATCAAAAGCTGCTTAATTCTCCCAGTTTATAGTTTTGAAGTACAAACACGTTCTAAGCAGCCTAAACAAATAGGTGTACCATTTGAAGAGTGCAGGAAGTTTTGCACTGCAAGGACACTGAAACCTGCAAATTCATATGCCTGATACCACAGGCAACACATTCAAAACTTAAAGAAAACAAAAAAAGAAACAAAACCACGAACACACACACAGCCAGTTGGAGTATTCCCCTCTAATTTTTAATTTATGCTAAAATGTTAAAACTAAAGTACACATTAAAAACAAAACACATCATAGCACACTGTAGGAGAAAAATAAGACTTTGGCTTCAAGTTTATACTACAATGACTTTTTAAAAACCCTTCAAGATAAGAAGAAAATAAGGCACAAATCTTACAATGAACAGGGTAAATTTATTGAATCTCTTGATAGAACTACTTTTTTCAGGGCGTGAGGTGTGGGGGGAAATCAGTTTAGGCATTTTGATTGGATTTTAGGCCCCTGTTCTGCAATTCCTGGCTCCGATCTAATACAAAACTGCTGTGAATGTGATAATGTCAAAATACAACAAAGGCAGAGTTTGTTTATTTTTAAATGCCACTAGCAGAAGCAGACTTTTGTTTGTTTGTTTTGGGGCTTGGCAAACTCAAGTAATAAAGTAAAACTTTATCGCCAGGAGGCTTAACCACATTAAAGCAAAATCGGAAAAAAATTCCTCTTAATTAGCCGTCATAAGTTCCTACATCTTGTTTGAGACCTATTAAAACATAAGCAGATCTGTCACATAGTTACCCCGAGACATACCTAAGACACCATATTCGGAAAGGGAGCTGTTACACACAGTATAGGGGGCCTGCTGCTCCCAGAGGTGATTCATGGGAACACACGTCCTCTTGTCAACTTCTTGATCATGAAGCACATGATGACGATGGCTGCAAATAGGTGTTGAAAGAAATTTATTAGCTAAGAATAACTTTGGGCTTTAACAGAGCTATTTTCAAAGATAAGCCATCAAAGCTATTTTCTAGAAAGCATGCAAGCAACACAGTTATCTTTGCTTTACACAACACCCTGGTTTGGTTGAAACCTAGTGAAACCATCACATGTCTAAATACAATTGCTGCACTATAAGGACTTTCACTGACTATCCAGGCTTGTTCTCAAGCACTCATGGAAACTGAAAATACCTCATCATTAGTAGAGCTGGCGGAGAGAGAGGAAGAGGTGAGGAGGTTTTTGCCATAAAATAGACTGATTAAAGTAAAAAAAAAAAAAAAAAAAAAAAAGAAGAAAAAAATTTGTTATTAAACACATTTCACTCTGCCTCCCTGGCAAATTCTATTAATCTTTTCCTTAGAACAATTGTTGTCTGTCTTTTATGCAAAAATTTAATCTAATTTAATCTCAGCACCAAGACGTGAAGCAGTTGTATCCTCTCTCCTTCTATTTCCACTTGCATGCACCATTTACAGTTCTCTAGAACACCATTAATCAGCATTAGAATGGGGCACCGAGGAACACTACCAAAACAGAGATGACTGAAGTAATTACTGTAATCCATTAACTCTCTGAGCAGACTAACTGAGTGAATCACACCAATATGGCCAGCTTTACAACTGCTAACATAAGGACAGTTATTATGCTGGTAACAACTACTGTGTGTTGTATAGCTGCCAACACTGAACTGAAGACTGAATCTTTTTGTACTTCCCTTTGCTGTAGTGAATGCTAGCAAAACAGCTCTGAAATGTATTTAGAAGTCAACAATATAAGGCCAGGAAAAGACAGAATCTTTGAAGAACACCACAGGGAGGCAGGTAGATAGGGAAAAATACACACACCAGGCAGCTGTTAGGTAGAAATAATTTTTGTCACTGTCATTTCTGTCATTCAGCTGAAGATAGAAGGACTAGCTAGGAGATAAGCTTCTTGAGCATGAAGTTTTGTCTTTCCCCAGCAAAAGCTGATTACAATAAGCATAGATGGATAGCCAGAAATACACAGACGTGCAAGCCAGATTTTGCTGTTGTGTGATTGTCAGGTTTACTGACATCAAACCAGTACAGAATCAAGTTTCTCTCTCCCGCTTTCCTTCCCTTCTCCGGAGTGTATCTCCAAGATGAGAAGCAGCCCAGTCCTTCTACCTGCAGCTTTGTCTAGCTTCTGTCTATTGATAATGTTGAGTACTGAAATAGGAAGAAAGCAAGCCGTCACATTGAATACTGGCAGGAAGTACTATTTTCTAGACTTGCACTTCAGAAGCTCCAAAATAACGAAAGCACTCCCATCATGATGTTTTCATTACGGCAACGCAGCCTCTTCAGTTCTTCCCAAATTCTAGCTGATACTCCCCTTCAATTAGTCCCAGAGGTTTGAGACATTATGTTCTTCAAGGATTTTTGGGGGTGAAGAAGGGTCTTCTCAGTACAGAGAGAGGATAAAATGACATATACTTCCTATGTGTTTGCAATGTATTTTCTCCAGTAAAAATGCACCAGCAGTTGCAAATGTCTTCAGTTGTTAGGGAAGTTGCTCACCTTTATTATAAATGACAAAGAAACCAAACCACAGCTAAAAAAGAGCAGCTTTACTGAGAACTGCAGTATCTCTTAGATGTGCTTGAACTTTTCTACCTATTCCTCTGATGAAATGAGCCTTAATATAGCATAACGGGCTAAGTCTTACACACTTCTACAGTGTTCTCTTCTGTTTAACAGAGTAGTTGAATATCCTCTGACTTCCTCAGGTCCAAGGCATTTTTTTAATCTCACGCTTTATTGTTCAACTGCCCTATGACAGTCATAACAAAAATTCATAATCACACCATAGGCTAGTATTTTGTAGATCCCACCACCCATTAGGCAAACTCAAAACCCAGCAGTAAAGCAGAACCAGGTTAGAATAAATCAAACATCTGCACTACCAGCTTCAGTCCTGAACTTCACAAGAATTTATTTGAATGCCTTTTTACTCCTTTTCTAAAAGGCTGAATAATAAAATCCAGATGGCACAGGAATCCTTAGCTAGTCTTCACCAGCCTGAATAGCTTTTTATTTGAACACATTTTTTTCTTTTTTCCCTGTATTGCTGTGAGCACAACAATTATTTTTGCCTTAAACAAACATCAAGAAAATCTGGACAATAGTTCTGGAAAATCCTCTTCCACCAGTGAGAGAACTGGGAATACAGAGAATCAGTATGCGCAAGACAAGTCTATAGGCGTGTGCTAGACATGACTAAGCACTCACCTGAAATAGGTGGGGAGGTTGCTAAACAATGAACACGTGTGTTCCTCTCCCAGGAGATGCTCACCACTTTACAAGACCATGGTACTGAAATCAAGGAGGATGAGAAACGGGGGGGGGAGGGGTGCGGGGGTGTGGAATCTCCCCATTTTCAGTTTTGTTTTCAGGTCTTGTCCGAAGGATTTTGTTAAACTGCCATTAGAATGGGAGCAAAAAGAAGAAAGCCCAAAAGACTGGATACCAAATGAAGCTCAGCACAGAAACAGAGCACTGTACCACAGAAGACAGGCACCAAGATTTATCTCTCTTTTCTGCAAGCATTCACAATGAAGCACAGTGCAGCTGCTAGTTCATTCACCCCCAGCAATGGGCTTCGCATCAAAGGCTTCAATTAAATACATCATTAACATTTCACTCCAGAGAGAATCAGGTAAGGCAGCAGAACTGTATATATTTTTACTAAGTGATCAGATTCTGCGTTCATTCATGCTCCACAGTCATTAAAAGCCTCAGTACAAAGGATCTTGTTTCACTTAAAAAAGCCTTGCCAATTGGCAATATGTTTGTTCATGGGAAATCCGAGTTCCAAGCAGCCACCACTGGAATGGTATTTAAAAGACTTCAGAATCTGCAGCAGCAAATACCCTCCTTTTACTTCTCAGCGATTAGACGGATTGCAGCTGAATTTTTAGTTAAAAAGCAGAAACAAAGTATCATTTCTGCTTTTCAGCAAGAGAAGGAAGAAAGTATCCAAGAACATTTGTTCTGCCTTAAACACAATTCTTTAAAATGCTGTTTACAGAGACACAGGAGATTGATTATTCTCGATTGCCAGAATCTGTAACATCCAGATTGATGCTGAATAGCCTCAACTTCCCCTTCCCCGCAGAAGACCATATTGTTTAAAAAACGTCAAGGTGTTTCTTTAAGTATGGGACAGCATTTAACAGTTATCTCAGTACTCACCTAAAAGTACCCCTCTCCACATCCTGTCCACTTAGTCGGACATGGATCCCTTCTTTCAGAAAAGAGCCAAAAGCCATGTATTCTGCTAAGGCCCAGTCAACCACCCTGTTCTTGGTCATTTCCAAGCGGGCTCTCAAAATCCGAGAGAGACCTACATTGAAATAAAGATCAGAAATCAATGGACCCACTTCAGAGACATGTTATATTCACATTACATTCTCCTTCCCCACTGGCCAAGTGAAACACAGATCCTAATAGGGTATACAAATGTTCTTCTAGAACTGAACTGCTAGCAAAGTAAAATAACTTGTTTCCCAGGCAAAGGGTTGCATAATGTTCATACCTTCTTTTAGAAGAAGAAAATAAGATTGGCTGTGTCAGAAACTACTGAGGACAATTAAAAAGACTCATGGTGAAATACTTCTTAAAGATTTATTTTCACATCTCTAACACCAAGTACTGTTTTATAAGAGACTGAAAATATCAACTATCAGGTTCGTGATTTTTTCTACTCTCTTTCTCTCTCTCATTTTTTCTTGGTATTTGTCTTATTGGACTTCTGGAGATGTTACAAAGAGAAACAGGATGGATTAATCAATACTACGAATATCATATAAACAGGAAATTGTAGCAGCTGTCAACGGATTTTCAGTTGGTAACCAAAAGCTGTTTTCTTACAGTGAAGATTTTATAACTTGGTAAGCCAAAACACAAGTTGCAACACTGTGACTTTTAAAGGAAAAAAAAACTTCAAAGCTGCATATGGGTGCTTCCAGCTTTGAGGCTATAAGCCTAGTGTATTCAGTGTCACTTGACACCATCTTATTTTCACACCTGCACTGATGCTTTTGGCAAGCTGTCCTATTTGTTATTTTCCCATACTTCCCTTTGTTACATTCCCCATTTTTACAAAAAATTGCCTGCTTGCTTTCCACATAAAACTATTCTCCCATTGAAATTACTGCATTTTAAGTAAAAAAAAATCTTGAAAATTTTCTCTTTAGAGTATACGAAACATTTGATAAAACAAAATAATCTTCCAATTGTTTGTTGAAAGACTGCAAGATATTAAGCTGTTTCGTTCTAGTGGAAGGACAAAGTACTTCAAAGGTACTCTTCCCCTTCTAATTCTCCCCAAATTTTCTCTTTCATGGCCTTCTAAACTGCATAAAAGAATCTAGCAGATCAAAGTTTGCTTTGAACCATAAATCTATCTTATATGGTGGCAAATGTTACTTAGTGTCAATGGTTAACCAAGTTACTAGAGACTGTCTTATCTTGTTAATTAGAATGCCTAATATTAAATTTTATTGGCTGACTATAATTTCAAATTTATCAGTGTCACCAAGTGCACAAATATGTAGAAGAGTTTTAAAGTTCATCCATTAATTGTATCTGCTCAACAAGCTTGCAATTGGTAAATGGGAATGCCCTATCATCATTACTTGTAACAGTGTTTAATTGTCCCAAAGGAACACAAACACATAGAACATGTACAGCAGACACACTTTATTCCTTGATGGATGACTCTGGAGAAGAAAGATTAGCTAGAGATTTTACCCAGAAAAAAAAAACTCTTCCTCCTGATTCTAAGTACATAGTCCACCAGCCAACAAAAGAGAAAAGATCCCTAAACAAAGTGTCTCCATGTTTCCCCATGGAATGAACATGTTATTGCTCCCTGTAGAGCTCCTAGACTTCAACCTGACCAGGGAGTAAAAGAATTAACTCGGAACTTTGACACAGTGCCAGGCACTCCCCAGTAAGACAGGCACATTTAATTCTTACTGTAATAGATGCCAAATTCAGAATTTAATCTCTTCAGACCAAAAGCTAAGACTTTTTGAGAAAATGCTAGATTTGTGCTATCATCAGCGCTAAATGGTAAGTTGAAAGCAAAACTGAATTTGCCCACGCAGAGTCCATTCAGCTGTACTAAAATTAGGCTCATAGTGTTATCAGCAATGTTGCCAGGTCTGAAAAGACCAAGCTATATTCCTAAGTAGAAAGTTATCTAACTACAAGAAAAGTGTCTTAAGTGGACCTCAAATTACCACTGGTTTTAGCATTAAAAAAAAAACATTAATAGTGCTTCCTAGGATGGGTGCCTTACTTCCCAGTAAGTCCCACAAACATGCTGCATAGAAGTAGCATTTTCCACAAGGACTTGAAGAATGAAAGAAGGTATTAACTTAATGTTACAAAGAGACTTTTACCTCCCTCAGAGGAACATCTATTTTAATGAGGTAGGGAATGGAAGTGGTGTGATACTGAAAGAACATTATGCTGAGAACAAGTAGCAGGACCTTAACTGTCACATTCTCCTTGCCCATAGGGTGGAAGAGTTACAATAAAAGTCACAGGCATTTTCCTCTTTGGGAAAAGGCCCAACAGCAACTCGTGTGCAGAAATATAAAATCTGAGCAAGAAACGTAGCCACTGGGAGAAACAAAGACTCCAGCTGACCTGCATGTATTTTGAAGTCTTTGACTGGCACTGAACTAGCTACATTGCCAATGTGAGTCAGCAGGTCTTCTGAAATGCCAGTTGGAGGACAAGACATGCTCTTGGGTTCTCCATCCACATTAAAGAATCCTGGAAGTAAAAGATTGGTGAGAAGTTCAAGGACTGATTAAGAGATATCTACACTATCTACAATTTATTTAAAAATCTCACAACTCTTAAAAGACACTCTAAGCAGCAGCCTAAACCTAGTTCTTCACCTTTCACTGGGAGACACATTTTGATTGCCTGCATGACAACAGAACTTAATCTTACAGGCACACAATATCTGTTTTGTTTCTGCTTTCACTCCCTGTGAAGTCCAACTATGTGGGCAGAGGCAGCCAATAAAAGGCACACAGCACCTCAATCCCTCACCAAAAAAAAAAAAAAAAAAGGAGCATGAGACATACTCCTTCTTCCTGAAGGCACAGACAGTTAACATTACAGGAAAAACACTTCTCTGCTAAACTGAAAATATGTCTTTTTCAAAGTCACACCTTACTCCTTACTTTGCATGATTTTTAAGAAAAGTACCTCTTTCGAGTTCATCTAGCAGAATGTTTTATTTACTATTAACAGGGGCAAACCAAAGGTCACATTATTTTTTAAAGGAACACTGTCTGATAAAAACCATTTAAGAGTCCTAGAATATGGACTCAAAATAAAAGCACAATAATATTAACACTAGGATAAGTGAAAGGACACTTCTTACCAGGCCAAGGTGAATCAAGCCAGTGCTTGATATGTAGGATCTTGTTATCCTTAGATCTAGTATATGCTTCTTCACATATTCTATCATATTTTGCAATTTCTTCCTGTAGAACAAAACCCTTCTTTTTAAAATAGATAAACGTGACACCTTTGTATCTTACAGATGACACCTACCACTCAGTATGATAAAACCAGTTATTTAACTCCAGAAAAAAATGTAGTTACAATTACGCAAACAATTGCATTTTATCTATGATCAAATTGCCTTCTAGAAACATGCTTACTCACATTACTCTAAATAAATGATTCAGTTCATTGGACAGGTGTTACAGAGGAAAGTACCAAAAGCTGAAGCTGCAAGCAGTACTCTAGAATGAGACAGAACTGAAGTACCAAATATAATTTACAGTCATACTTCTAAGATCAGCATTATCCAGCTCTCACACTTCAGGATACAGAAGCCACTAAAGACTAGAAAAGAACACCCTAGAAAACTAGTCTGGCTAGGAGAGTTTAGCTAACAATCTGCTGGCCACACCTATCAATGGCAAGAGATACAAAGCCATATTCACTTTCAAAAAGATTAAGGTAAAGTCCTGACCAGTTTAATACAGGCACCAGACTCTACACTTCATCCTTCTGAAGTATTTCAAATGATCACTGAAATTAGTTGAATTATTGCAAGAAAATAAAAAGGTTACATTGATTTTATTGCATTATTGCTGGATACAAGCCTGCCAAGGTTATCGATATGAAGCTACAGTTATACCTATGAGCATTCAAATACTGTCTTACTGCTGAATCAAGATTCTAGAGATGAAGAAGAACAGCTGACAAATGCCTCCATCTCCAACATTCACATCTGATCACCTTTTACAAATCTTGGCACTGAAGCAAATTTTTTTTTATGCAATATGTATTAATTACTTCACAGCACTTTCAGTCCTTTTGTTACAACAATACTATCTACTTTACATGAAAATTCAAACCAAATTGAATCAGAAAGTGTCAAAGGGTGAAGACTTATCACAGTAATGAAAGGAAGGTTTTTAAGCAGACAGCATACAGTGACAGTTGTGTCGTCCTACTGACAGCTTCTTAAGTTCCCTGTAACTCTGTTTACGTGTACCTCAAACTCCTGCAGTGTTACAGTCCCATCTGCAATCAGTTTGTCTGCATACTTCTTCAGCACCGGCACCTGCTTATGAATCTGCTTGTACATTAGAGGCTGGGTGAACATCGGTTCATCCATTTCATTGTGCCCTCTCCTACGGTAACAAACCTACAAAGGGAAAGATTTTTTCTGTTGGTAAGGAAAAATGTAAAACAAAATCTTTCAATTTCATAGTTTTACAGAGATTGTAGGAGGCTTATGGTATAAAAATATTTATGGATTCTTGTGGGGCTGTTAGTTATTCGGGTTTTTTAAATGAAGAAACTGAAGGCCGTTAAAATCAAAATAAGTATCTTGACGTGGTCTTCTAAGCCACAGAAAAATAAGAGAGTAGTACATAATACACAGAATGAAAAGGTAAGAAAATGAAGACTTACCAAGTCAACCACCACATCTTTATTGAATGTGTTTCGCCATTCGGCAGCTACACTGCACACATACATCACTGCTTCAGGGTCATCAGCATTCACATGAAAAATGGGAGCATTGACCACACGAGCAACATCGGTAGGATACGGAGATGAACGGGCCATACGGGGGTCTGTGGTGAAGCCAATCTAAAAAATCCAGAAACTTCCATTAAAATGTGGGCATCTCCCTCTACTTTGTTTTCAACGCTTGATGTTTTCATATAATAGTCATTTACACAGCAGTAGTAGTATCAGCTTTCCATTTTGGGTAGCTAGCTTCTTTTTGCTCCCTTAAAAACAAAACAAAGCAAACCTAATCCAATTAAGTGTTATAAATTGAATGAAATGAATGTAGGTGACAAAATATTATCCACTCAGAGTTGCTAGGTACTATGATCATTTTCAGGAACATCCTAGCCATTCTAATAAACAGAGGGGACAATGCACCCAGCTAATAACACACAAGAATAAAAAGAAATACACTAGCAACTATTCAGCAGACAAATTGATTGGAAAATGCTCTATTTGTTACCTGATTGTTGACCACAACGTGAATAGTGCCATTCGTGGTGTAGGATGGGAGGTCACTAAGATGAAACGTCTCATAAACCACTCCTTGTCCTGCAAAGGCAGCATCCCCATGTAATAATATGGACATAACCTATGAGGGAGGATTATACACACACATCCACACATATATTAGAAAGCAAAACTGCAATTTAAGCTTCTCAGTAGGATTTCTTTGCTCCATATTTCTGTAGTGTTTATACAACAGAACTGTATTTTTATAATAAACCATAGACTTGTCAGCATTCTGCTGCCTTTGCTCAGTTCGCAAATGAAAGAAGGTTTTAAGCTTACTTCCTGAAGTTACCCTTGAGGTACCATGTCAAAAACCTTATCTAGTTCAACAGGTGATATATCCCTTTTGTGAAGGAGCAAGAGAGGAAGACTCTGTGATACAAAACTACTGGTAAACTATTATTATTAAAAATAATAAGAAAAACTACCAGTAAGATTTACTATATTAAAAACTCTTTACCTTTTTCCCTGCCGTATCCCCTCGATAAAACTGTTCAGCTTTTGTCTTCCCTTGCACAACAGGATCAACTGCTTCCAGGTGAGAAGGGTTAGCCATCAGGGACAGAGTGATTTTCTTGTTTGTTGCTCGGTTGATCCTCTCGTGGTACATTCCCAGATGATATTTTACATCCCCAGATCCCTAACATGCAAGATGTAGTCACAATTCAGGAATGTCATTCATACCAGCTGCATCCGATTGACTACACCTAAAATTTGTGCTTCAGTCTGAAAAATGCATCTAGCTAATTGTGCATCAGTATGCACTATGGGTTTGACACCGTAATTTCAAATTGGAACATTGTTCTTATTTTATTATCTTAGTGTCACTATTCAATACTGGATAAATATTTACACAATATTGATACTCACTGCATTTATATGAAACAAAGAAAGATGTTTAGAGATTACTAACTCAGTCAAATGACCTGGAACTTACTTATCTACAGTCATTCTTAAGACACCTTCTGCAGTATAGTCTTTAAATTTGTTAAGAAATTTCACCAAATCATATTCCTCAAACTAGAAAAGAAGACAATGCTATTCAGCAGCAGATAATGCTATTTTCATAATAACCATGACCAAAGTGACTAAAAACTACCTTGAATGTTGACCTCTCTATATAGATCTACTGAAGAAGCATCTCACCTCATCAGCTGCTTCAAGTTTGGGATCAAACTGACAGAAGATCTGCTCCAGCTCTTTCCGGATTACGTTAGCCAATACATTCAGCCTACCTCTAAGAAAATTCCAAACATAGTTATGTCTCAAAAATGGTAGTAACAGAGTTAACAGCATAAAAATTATAAAATCAGCAAGCCATCTCTGTCAGAAATTTGCAAGAAAGAACTCCACTTCCAACTTTTGAACCTGAAACCCTTTATTCTACCCTTCTTCTCCCATTGCAAAGTTCCTCCAATGCATTCCCACAGACGTTTTATAACACCTAGTTATCCAAGCATGAGCAATGAATTTTGTAGCTATCTAGCAGTTTTAACATTATTACACTAATAATTAATTAATTAAGGCAGACTGCGAAAGTAAGTTTGGTACTTTCTCACCAAGCTTTCTCAGTTCTAGACTCTATGCAATGGGATAGATACCATGACTGCTGCCACATTTGCTTGCAGCTTCAAAGTACACCAAAGAGAGTTTCACTAGCATTTACCTGTGAAGCCTGTAGCCTCTCACTGACAGGTATTTGTTACGGTTCTGTGTTCCCGCTACTTGCTATAACTGACTCTTGCTACCCTAGCTTCTCTAATATCAACTTTGTTAACAAAATTCTAGAACTTGAAACTTGTCTTAAGACAATAAGCCCATTTGTTGGGGGGGTTTCCATTGACATTACCTATGAGGCATCCCCATTATAACATATTCAATTCCCATTTCACTGGATTTATCAATGATGGTCTTAAGTGCAGGAATCATTACTTCACATCCTTCCAAACCAAATCTCTTTTCGGAAGACCACTTGCGAGCAAGGAAGTCTTCAAATCTTTGCCAAAAAGAAATCCAAAAAAAACAAGAGAGAGTGTTTGTATTAAGATAATGTAGAAAATACTTATTGTCAAACACCTTTTAGCAAATAAAATTACATTACACTGTTTTAAAACATCCGTGAATACATGTTTTTAGGCCTCTGGAAGTAAGTCACATGTAGGGAGAGAGACATAGGAGAGAATTAAGTCTTCTTTCTCCTCCATCTGAGAAGCATTTACCAGGACTTTGAAACAATTCAGACAGGAAGAAGAGTCTCCACCTCAGCCAAAAATCACTTCCCAAGTTAAACTCTGCTCCTTTGCATGTATACAAAATGTATACTGACCACTGGGAAGCCAAAGTAACAATGAAGAACTCTCTTCTATGGATTGAAGACGGCATAACAGAGAACTTGTATTTTCTGGAAGTAAGGTAGAAATACAGTTGAAAGCACGCCTATTTCATAGGTCCTATTCAATGGCAGGGCTCCTCAGACTGTGTGATGTAACGGTTGGTAACGTGCCAAGAACTAGGACACTGGTATCTCTGCCTCAGCTGCAGCAGGAGAAAGATGTCAACCCTTGACAGCTTTATATTCTTTCATTCTTTAATGCATTTGGGCCAGAGGCAATGTGAGTGGTTAAAAAGTACCTTTTAACAAATGCCGAAAGGATTGTATGTTGTAAAGCGTGGAGATACAAAAGGCATAGAAAATACATCTTCATTAAAATAACTGTATTGGTTCTATCATCTGTGCAATGCCTCGACTCGTAACACTGCCATAATCCATTAATACTAAGCTTATTCCTCACTTAGAATGCTGACATTTACCTCTTTAGATTGAAGTCCTAAAAGCACTGAAATGAAGAGTTGCCAAAAGACTCTCCTTAGCTCACCCATCAACACCCTTACAATTCAGGCATCTAAGAAACAAGCCAGACCCCCAGCTGAGCTATGCTGCTAGAATTCCTCAGGGAAGTCTGCGGGGCTATGCCAATTTATATAAACTGAAAGTGGGGTCCCATATGAACAGCAAGTCCTACAGGGCATATCAAAGTGGTGGCTGTACACGCTGTTTTCCTCCTCTTTGCAGCTGAAAGTTAAGCCAGTATTGGACAAGCAGAAAGTTCATTATTTGAGACAAACTGCCACTAAGTGTGCAGAACTACAATATTTCACAGTCACATCTTGCAAGTCCCCCATATGCCACTGTGAGTTCACAAGGGCTGGCAGCTCATCTGCTGTCACTGCATGTGTTCAGTACTCAATGAGGAGCAAGCCTTATGAATGATGGTAACTCTCAGAAGGGATAATCTAGAAATGCTTGACCCTGCACAGGCTTAAGAAGATGACCGGATCAGACTACACAATCAGGGTCTAACATGTTTACTGATGCATCCACAAAGCAGCTCAAAGATACACAATGAGTGTTTTACAGGAGGAAGAGTTAAAAATGACCCTTTGTTCAATAACCTATCAGTGAACACCACAAAGGATGAGAAATCCTACTTTAAAATTCAGTTTCAAGTACCTGAAGTATGTAGTACTTGGAATGAACATTTTCGAAAACAGTCATTATTTTGATCAAGAATACCGTCTGCTTTACAAAGCCACAAATCTCAAGAGCACCACCAGTTTTCCACAAAAACAGATTTTTTTTCTTGATCATCTTCAGACAAAAAAAAGCATGCTAGAGACAGCTGAATAGAAATTTATGTAAAACTTTTTTCTTCCATTTTCAGCAGACAATTAATTTGGTAGAAGATGAACATTCAGCTCCTTCATGCTACTAGAAACCTCAGATCTTTCCACAGCTTAGACAGGCAGGTATAAAAGCACAAATTCTTGTCTCGAGATAAATGGAGATGGTTCATACCGAGGGCTTGTTAAACAAATTTACTCAAGTGCAATATTCATTTGACCATTAAGTGAGGTTTTTTATCTGGTTAAAAGTTTCATTTAAACAGAAATAAACAATCTTGCTATAATATTGGCAAACAAAACCTGGCAAAAATATCTTCCAACACCTCTAATGAGCACTTCATTTTTAAGTCTTTCAACATAGAAGCTTAATCAAAAAACGTGTCTTTATAAATCTCTAACTCTTGTGCATATCAAAGGATATGCAAACTGTTTCAGATTGTAAGAACTGTAATAAATCTTGTGCCTGAAAAGACAGTCTTGTTCTAGGGGTGAGAGGGTAATTCGGTCTTTGGGATCACATGCGGTATTTCCATACATACAGCCACAATGGGAGCAATCAATAAGCTGTTTCCAAACATGCTTTCATATATTGCAGAGAACAAAACTCCTGCTGCCAGGTCATGCAATGGTCCACCACATCTTGGCATACCTCAAAAGGAAAAGGGCAAAACCAGGACTTTAAATCACATTATGCCTATCAAATCCAGTCCCATCTTGGCACTGCTTTCCAAAGAGACTGTTAGCATCCCAGTGAGTCAAACAATGCTCGTGTCAACATTTCACCCATCTAAAAATTCTCCTTAAGTGGACTGTTAGGATGGCTTCCTTTGATAATGTGCTACTAGAAAGATGCACAGTAGATAGAATATAGTAGAAGATCAGTATCCAACGTTGTTCTGACACCTATTTTATGAAACAGGTTATGAATCTAACACAGATGCATATTACTAGTCTGTTGAAACAACTTTTTTCCAGTTTATCTCCACAAGCCAATGAAAACATTGCCAGATATGCCACTAAAGGCTGCACAAGTGTTACAGAACGCAACCCGCCTTTTAAGAAAACAGAATACTAAAAGCAACTACACAGACCCTGACATACCTCACAGCACACACTTTCCTCTGATATCACAGCCAGGTTAACTACACCCATCTGTACTCCAGATTTCACTGAGACTCTTCACCTCCACCTCAGCAGAGTTTACAGAGCACACCAGCTTCCCGCAGCAGCTTACATCCAGCAGTCACAGAGCAGTTTCCCAGCACCACCCCAGCATACCTCATCGAGCGCACCAGCCTTGCCAACAAAGTCCTTTTTTCTTCATTAGTAAACTTCATAACACCCGGTGTCTCAAACTTCTGCCGGATCCACTGGCACTGCTCCACATCATTGATGAACATAAACTCCAAGCCAATGTGTTGGCAGTAGGTATTCTAGGATGTAAAACCACCAACATAGAAGCTTTAGGAGTTAATGGGCCAGGAAGAAACAAATACATTTTTTAAATGATATTTTCTGTTACTCTTCTGCAAGTTATCTTGTCTTCTTCCTCTTCCACTATATCTTCCTCATACTAATCCTATAAGCAAATAATTTATTTTATTTAATCTACTTTTGTGCCAGAAAGCTTTCTCTGCAAAGTAACATTTCAAAATTTTGAATCTGGAAGATTCTAATTGGGTAATACATTCAAAGTAGGCCAATATACCTGACTGGCATACTTCACCTAACTCGCTACTGTTCTTACAGGCATAATAGAGTCTTTTCTTTAGATGCATCAGCAAAGATTTCAAGTCCTTTCTCAAAATTTACCCTGTCTTTTTTTAAATGTCACCTCCAGTTGAGCAATAAAGACAATGAGAAGACAGCTATGAAGCCTCATGCAAATTATCTGATAACTGTCAAGTCTCAGAAGGTTGGAAATGTGAAAAAGAATCCAAGCAGCTGAGAGCGAAGAAAGGACAGGGAAAAATACAAAGACACTTCAGAAATTTTATCTCCTTGTTGCATTTTTTTAATTTTCTTTTTCTTACCTTAAAAAGAATATTCCACCAGAAAAATGTGTGCAAAATACAACTCAACAAATGTAATACCCTATTTTGAGTTTAATTTGAGCCAAAACGATGCTGAACACATAGTATGTGCTCTCTACTGTCTCTAAAAAGGAATTTAATGTTAACTTCCATGAAAAAATCCAAAGCTCTGGAGAGAAGAGGGAAACCAGACGGTTATTTCTCTAACACAAATAAAATTCTTGAGGCTTTTAGATTTTGCTATTGATTTTTTCCATTTATTTGCACATTATAATTTTAAGGATTAATCTCTTGAAACCTGCTGCACAGACATGCTAGAAGTGCAAAAACCAAAAAGCAAATATAGAGCACAAATGCACAAGAGAGATGTTGTGGCCTAACAACTTACTATGCTTCAGCTAAGCCGCTGTGATAGTCAAACGTGCAAGTCAACACATTCTCTCACACTTGCAACAGGTCAAAGCCATGAACTCCTATATGCTCAGTAATTATTTTACTTTTATTTTTACATTCCGGTAACTCAGTTCCATATTTCATCCTTTAAAACATTTTTGCACCCCTAGCCCTTTTTACTGCAATGGATTTCATTACCATGCAACAGAAATCTCTACAAGTTCAGTACTCCAAAATCCTGGAAAAAGCACAGTCGGGAACATCCAATATTTACTAACTTAGTACTTTACAAATTCATTACCATTCCTACAGCTGTTTTGCTGTTTGGCATTCCCCTCTAATTATATTTATTCCTTTAAATTATTATGATGACTTCACATGGCATAACCATATCACCTGTCAGATAATGAAACTCTAGAAAAAGGATTGGGGATGGAAAACAAGGACCATCACTATCTACAAGCTACAGCTGGGCTTTCACAAGTTTGGTACCCAACCCTCGTATTTTTACTCAGGTACAAGTCTTACTAAAGCTAGGGCTCCGAGAGCAACCCCTGCACGTCCTGAGTACTGTATGCGAAGGTGTTTTATCTGTGATAGGACACTTAAAAGACAAGTTGTAAAAGCTCTACTCCTTTTAAACAACATCAGCTCTTTGCAGAACTAGGGCCCGAATTAGTATTCTACCATATTCACCTCTTGTATACTCATCCTTAATCTATGTATTTCAGATATCCAGGCAATGAAACTAATGGTGCTGCCATCTCTAGAAACAGTACAAGGGTTATTTTTAATGTCATTTGAATTCTTTACATGCTCTATTAATAATTGACAAGTGCTAAGTTCTTTGTGACTGACAACTGGAAAAAGTTCGCTTCTGCTTGGATGAAAACAATCACAAATCAAAAAATGTCCCACTGACCTCCAGCCGTTTGATGATCTCTCGTAAAGACAGACTGTTCTCATTTCCTCCTATGAAGGTGGTTGTAGGCAGCTGAAAGACTTTGTCCAAATCTGATTCATGCAAACCATAAAACCCTACAACAGGTACGTTATCAATTTGTGAAGCAGGGTAGGAGACAAAAAGGAAACCAGCGTTGTTTTTCAAACCACCATGAATTAAGTTTAATAAAGCAATAGTAAGAAAGAAGGTACCAGATTAAAAATTGGAAGTGTGAATATTATGGAAGCATCCATTAGTACAATGCACTTTAGTCTGGATTTTTAAAAGAAATATTTTGATGAAATAAGTATTATTTGATTAGAAGTACCAAACCATTCTTTCTTAAATGCTCAGATAGAACAACTGAAATTAAAATCACCCAAACCTTTTAATATTTTAGCATATATGCCATCAGTTCTCCATATTATATCTTGCACTTCACTGTTTAGTAAAATAACTAACTGTAATGACTGGGATTTCTTCCTTGCTCTATCATGAGCAACAAACACAAAAAGAACCACTTTTCACAGATAGAACCAGTTGGTCAGATGCATACTAGATTAATTTACACAACATTAATAGATAGACTAAAAGAAAATACAGAACATGTTCAATGCAATGCTGTGCAAACACTCTGGTAGAACTTCCAAGGTATCTCTATCTACCCTCTTTCTCTTCATAGGGAAGTTAGTTTGAAACAGCCATGTAATGACCTGTACAGCTCAATTTCCCAACTGGCGACCTCTTATAAACTAGACAGATTTCCACACACACACTCCCCCAACTCAAACAAGGGCTTGTTTAAGCATATTGTCCCATCTTGATTTCAACATACCTGAACTTGTTCTGGCTGAGAATAGGGTTTAAGAAAATATTTAACTTAACTATTATGCAGTTTCAAAAGCCAAAATACACAACAGACAAGACTGAAAGACTGATATCAATGCAAGTTAAAGGCTTTGCATGATAAAGTTTAATCTCGACTTGTTAAATGAAGAAAGGAAAAATAGCTTCTTAGAATTGTAAAAAGCAAATGTACAAAACTTATAATACACATTACATATAGTTGTAGAAGCTTATATGTACATAAAAATCACATATATGCACTTGTAAAAATATTGTAAAAACTAAAAATAGCTTCTCTATTTTTAATTTTGAGCTCTTTATCTTGGTTCCAGATAAGTTGCAGGCATCCACTTTAACACTGATCTGACAGCCTGCACATAGCACTTAAATCAATATAGAATAGTGCTCCATATCCTCTGTTAAATGAATTTTCTGAAGATGAAAGCGAAGAAGCAATTTAAAGGTTAAATAATAATGGAACTTAGCATTTAGAGTTGGAGTCAGGCCATAGGACGATGTTGCCACCACTTTTACTATACAGCACTGTCAGTAATAACACATTTTGTGTTTTAAAAAGAATATATTTTTAAAATATTAATTTTAATAATACTTTTAAGAATATATTAAAATTTAAAATCTGGAGTCACCAAAAAAAGTGCCTGTGTTCCACTATTTCTCCTTTTTGGTACCATAATAGGTTTTTCCAGCACCAAATTAATCCTGGTTTTCTATAACGCTGGGGGGAGGGGGGGGGGGGCAGGGGGGGAAGAGACACGGGATGACAGGGGCTTTAGTGTCATTTGAAACAAAGCAGTGCTACCATCTTTTTTTTTTTTAATTGTGTTTCCTTTGCTGACTTTCTCTCAGACTTCACAGGCTCTTCATGTTCTGTCATGCAAAAACCAGAACACGTACAGGAGTGCTTTGGGCACACACAGAACATCTGTGCTTTGTACTGCATATTTACTGTAACATCACCTCATGTTTAAAGAGATACAACCTTATTGAAATCCAAGAGCTCCTGAAAGCAATTCTAGAACTTCAATCGTGCAGTAGGTACACCTGTAACTACCTGCATTTTTAGAAGCAACTCCCAGAGGAAACTTCAGAAGGTTTCTCAAAAAAGAAACCAGAAGGCAGGACAAAGAAAATGCACAGAAAAATCGAACACTAAAATACTTTCTGTACTACCAGAGACCTAAGTTTCCTGCCTGAAACATTCAAGGATAGGCAACATTTGAGATCCTTCTCTTTTTTGCTGGGCCCAGACTAGATTAGAAATTTTGCTTCCCCTCACGAACTGAAATAGCACCTCAGTCACACTCTCAGACACATCCCCCCATCTCATTCAGAGGTCTAGCATATTTTTCCTATGCTCATGAGGGCTTCAGTATGATGCCTTCTGACCAGTCACCACACTCTCTACTAAACTATTCGTAGAGTTTAAAGAAATTTGCACTGACATGCCAGCAATCACCCGTGCTCCAAACAAATTATATTTACTCAGTAAATGTCCAATGTATTTTCTAGTAGGTACTTTCCTTTAATTAAAGCTGACAAACCTCAAAGAGAACCCCTGATTTGTGTAAGCATCTCTCTATTTACAGCCTTAAGTACTCCACTGCCTTTATATGATCAAGGGTCAGAACTGCTCCTTTCCCTACCACCAGAAATAGAAATTACAGCAGCAAAGAGGCAGTAGATGTACTTACAGTAAAATTAAGCAGAATGTGTTTTATCTACTACTTGCACTATGTTTTATGTCTGGTCCAAAAAGCTTCCCTACATATCAAAGAAAAATTGATTCAGTGTCTTTATCAAGTAGAAAATCACCTTTTAAACAAACCAGGTAGATTGAAGAGTAGAGAAAAATCAATCAGATGTTTTTTTATTCAAGCAGAGAGGAGCAAAGAAATTGATCAGTGCAATTTCTCAAAGACGTGCCCTCTTAGCAACCAGAACAACCTTTGCAAAAGTAGACCCCAGTGTATTACACTCTTCCAGCAGTAAACTAAAATGATCACCATTGGATTATACACACAAGTCAAGAATTCTACACGTTCCGTGTTTTCTTCTGATAACTTCAAACAGACTTCTTCAAGCTATACAGAAGGAGTAAGTACCAGAGACTAGAATCCAAATTTGGTATGAAATTCACCCTAAGTTCCTCAATCCAGTGTTTTGTTTATTGCTTGTTTTTCCTATTGACTAGTCTTCAGATGTCCCCAGTCAAAGCAAGTATCAAGCATAATGGTATAAAAGTAATTTAGATCACCAGAATCTTGGCCTAATGTATTGATTAGTATTAATTTCTGCTGTGGTTCAAAACCACAAGATTTGGAGTTTTTATAAACTGTTTATGACCATCATTCATCAGAAGGTGAATTCACAGGAACCTCACCTGTGATCTCAGAGTGAAATTCCACTGTCCTGAAATTTGAGCCTCCTTACAGATGCTCAAAGAAACTATTTCACAATACCAGCAAGCAGAAAAAGGTAGAAGCTTCCCTGAAATGTCATATTAAATCACCTCAGCCCGATGAGACAAAAGAGACGAATGACCATTGCAAATAACAAGGCATACAGTGTACGCACCAAGTTTATCGATTGTAGTGATTAAGTCAGATGGAACAAACGAATCCAAGTCTGCATCCAGAATTCCAAGGGGATCCAGCTGAGCCACATGATGACCACGGATCTGAAAAAGGAGGAAAGTGAGAGAAAAATGAAATTACTCTAACAAAAGCCAGACAAAGGGAAAAAGTCACTGATATCTCTCCATAGTATGTATATCAGCCATGAAGTCAAATAAGCAAACATCACTAATGTCATGAGAGGGTCATATTTCCCAAGTTTTCCCATAAGAACAGGAAAACTGCATTTTATCTCTGAATATGTATACTACCTCTATTAAAAATTGCTGAATACACATTAGAACATAACCTTTACTTTGTCTGACATACAATTTAAACTGGAATTGCACTGAAGTCTGAGTAAAGAAAACTACTAAAGATGGTACTCTAAATCTCTGGGTAAAATTAAGAAACTATGACTAGTCTATAGATCCTATCATTTGCTAATTCCATCATTTTGTATTTTTGCCTAAATCCTCCTTTCTGCATCTGCAGAATACTAAAATACAGCATTGCTGACCTAAAACATAGACTGGTGCTGAAGAAGTGTATATCAGAAGTGAAGGGATCACTCTTCATGAGCTCTGCTCCACATCAGATAGTATTTATTTTCATTTGTGAAATTTCAGGAGTTTCATCTATGATAAAATTGACATTCAAGTCACCAAAGAACACAAATTCAATGGGGAATTTAGCCAGCTTTCAGTTATCAATAGGACTGGTGCTAATGCATGCCACAAGTTGCTATAAACTAGTGTCTTATATTAACATATAACATTGCTACAGAAGAAATAACTAATTGATTCAATAGAGCCACAAATAAAAAATATTTTTTTTACTATAATGTCTCGTGTGTGTGATTCTCATATACCAAATTAGCTCATTAAAAGCTTTTTATAGATGAATATATGAGTATTTTTCTTTTTAAGGACAAATTCCATTCACTTGGGTAGAATTTCATTCACACTACTAGTATCCTAATTGTCTCTGAAAAAAAATATTAATAAACTGCAATATTAATAATGAATTGCATTACACAGTAATAGAGCATGATTAAAGTGTGGTTCATCAAGAAGTGACTTGTAAAAACACTATTCAAATGTTCTATATTTGCAGGAGAGTTCATAACAAAATGCATTCCACTCACAAGCAAACAGAAATATGGCATTTTTTTTAGAACCACCAGCCCTGTAAATTCAGTCTGGCCTCCGAGATTATTTGCATCTCATGAATCACCAGTAATAAAACTCTGACAGGCCAAATGATGCCCACAGCAACATCTGTGCCACCTCATTGTTTACAGCGGCACAAAGTTTATCTGACTGGAACTAAGCAAACAATTCTGTCTCAAGCATCATCAACAGGAAAGAATTCACCTCCCTAAGCTACATCTGCTCTGCAGTATTAGTAGGAAGAGGAAGAGGATTAGCAAGAACGCCAAAACCCAGAAGAGCAAATCAGTAAAGCGCTGTGCCATATTACACTCCAGGACCAGTTTGGTCTTTAACTAAAGGACAGTATTTTCCTCAATATCAAGTTATTTTTTAATAACTTCCTCTTCTTTCTCTGGATACAGAAAATAGTAACAACTGCAAAAATCAGAGATCAACTTTGTGGAAATACACGCATGGAAAATTTTCACCAATTGCCATAAATTTGACTAAATGCAACTACAGACTACCTGAAACTACTTTGAAATTGTATTTTCTAGACACAGATGCAAAAAAAAAAAAAAAAACCACTATATTATAAAAGAAGACTCAAGAAATTATCTAGACTCATTTTTGTTAAGCACACACATTTCACTGAAATCCTTCTTTCAGTGCATCCAGTGCTCTGCATTAGAAAAAGCAATAGATTAACTGCCTTTTCAAAAGACCAGCTCAACAGACCACAAAGCAGTTTACCACAAAAACCATAAAACACTGACAGGTTTGAGAAATGAAAATTCTGCATCCTTCTCCATTTCATTTCATTATCAGGCAAAGGAAGGTCACAAATTGATCGTATCCCTTCAACACTGAATTTAGAGGGTATTAAATACCTTTTAAAAACAGACAGTTGCCTTAGGTAATCCTCTTTCATTGTTTGTCGCAGACACATGGGTGCCTGCCATTTATACAGACACTTCTATTCCATCCCTTGAGTTGGACGGCACACTCTTTCAAATACAGGAAACAAAATGGCAATCCCTGAACTGTTTTCAAGTAAATGGTGTCAAAGCAGCCTAACATTCTCCAATTTTCTCTAATTCTTCAACAAATTTTTACAGCAAGCAAAAGCAAATGGGCTGAAGTGGTTGTTTTCTACATTGCTATTTCTAAGCAAATTTCTTATATTCTTTATATTCACAGACCTTTCTACTCTTTTACAACACCCCTCCAAGAGTTGGATTAACAGGGTTCATATCTGAATCAATGGTGACGTGATGTGTACAGAAAAAAAAGTTATTAAAGAAGTTCCTCTTCTGTTCCTCTGATGATAGCAAACAGGAGTTAAAATTCTTAGTGCAGGGCAGAACAGATCTGCTAAAGTCAAACTGTAGCAAACTTCTTGGGAAGTTATATACCTACTTAAAAAAAAAAAGAAAAAAATTTAAAAATCAAACTGGAATATTTTGCTGAACACAGATCTATGTGTTTAGCGGGCTTTTTTTGTTTCACACGGTTTTTAAGCTTTTTATTGAAATTAAGATATTCAACACAAGTCTAAATAAAAATGTTTAAACTTGTTTTACATTTAGAAAACATCTAACCAAAACCACTGTGCTATTTCCAAAATCCTTCTTCTTTTAGAGGAAGAAAGAAATTAGACTTAGTTTCTTAATTTAACAGAAGGGTTAAAAAAAATCTGAGTGTGAAACAAAGTCAACTCTGATGAACAGCTCTCTGAAAGAAATTCATCAAAGCTGACCCAAACTCAGTACTGTCAGCCTCCCAAAATTCAACTTCTGTTTAATTCATTATTTCTCCTCTCTCTTTTTACCTATAGTCCTGCTCAAATCAAGAATCTCAAAATCCACAGTAGATGTATGAGAAGGCAAGCACATTTCCCCCTTTCTTAAAGAAAGGTAGTAACATTTAGAACTGTAATACAAACTTTCACAGAGGTGAAGACAGACTTAAATCATGGAAAAGTTTGCTGTTGAAGGGAGGGAAAAGTTCTTATTTCACTGCACACATCAGGCTATTCGTTAGTACCAGCATATCCAGGACAACTCCCTTCATATGAAGCAAAACTATTTCAGATAACTTAGTTTTCCAATTTGGTCAAGTAATTTACTGAATCAGAGACACACACACACAAAAAATCTTAATACAGTGAAGTGAGCAAAAAGAATAGTAAAGGCTAAGCTTTGACATGTTTGGCTCCTGCTCCTGGTAAACAGGCAAAAACCAGTAGATTCATGTTCCCTTTCACAAACGACTATCTCCATAAAGAGTCCCCGGGTTAAGTTAGATGACCAGTATCAGGGCTGTGGGTAAGCCAGAGGAGCATCCCAGTCTGAATCCAGGACCTCAGTGTTCAGACACTGTGCAGGGAAGAAAAGACTGTCTATTTCAAGATGTTTTGGATTAGAAGCAAGACAATGGGCAAGACTTAAGACCAGAAGACAAACAAGAACATAAAAAGAAATAAAAACATTGTTTGCAAAGGAGAGGCCCTCCCACGCTTACCCCAAAGTACACTTACTTGGTATGCTCTTATCAAAGATTGCACAGCAAGATGATCTTCAACAAGCTTTTCAGCTTTACCCGGTGTCTGGGCCAGGCCATGGCTCTGAAGAAATGATGCCTTTCTTTCCAACTGATCTGGTAGATGGGGATCATATGCTTGGCCAGCATTAGCATTTTGGAAAAACAAATCCCAGGACTGGACATGCGTACAGAGAAGGAAAGAAGAAGGAATATTTATTACCTCAAACAAAAGTCTCAACTAAAAGCAGCTCCTTCAAGCTGCCAATGGTACCTCACTACATTACAGTATTAAGCACCACTCATAGCCAGCAAAAAGAGCGCTGATAGGTCCACATCTCTAACAACTGTGCGGCTTATTTACACAGAACCCTTTTCATCTCATTTCTCACACTGAGCTTGTTCAGTGGAAAACTCTCCAGCACATATGAGTGCAAAGCATCTTCGTATATTATTCATTCACACAGCAATTTTTAACTGTGATGTTTATTCAGGCAACCAGTAATGGATATAATATCATGCTGCTGGTAAAGAGGCATCAAGTCTATAAAACT
Source organism: Phoenicopterus ruber ruber (assembly GCA_009819775.1). Lineage (NCBI taxonomy): Eukaryota > Metazoa > Chordata > Aves > Phoenicopteriformes > Phoenicopteridae > Phoenicopterus > Phoenicopterus ruber. Next base: position 10,785,424 of record CM020221.1, on the reverse strand, counting down.
GAAAACCTTAATAAATGAAATTATTCCATTCCTTTAATGATACTTACAGAATTTACGATACTTCAAGACACTCACTGAATATGCTAAATCAGAATCAGTCCTTAAGGACCTTTCTTGAAGAAACCGTTTAAAAGCAATTACGGCTTTGCTCAGTCAGGTTTTGGTCTAAGATTCTCACCATCTTAGGTTACCTTACTATGAAAGAAATTATGGACCTGGTTTCAGGTGCAAGTCATAACTTTAGAAGAGTACATATTTCAGAAACAGAATCACAACAAACAAAAGATCCTTCTATTTCCATCTGCAATTTTACACAAGCCACTTCCTCCACGTATGCCCAAATCTGTTTTTTCTGAACTGTTTCCACTCTCATGAGGTGGTCACTGTCCCAGGTTAGAATGGCATTAGATAGATATACAGATGCTAACAGACAGCAGCAGAATGGGATAAAACATCTGAGACGCTTATACCGAACAAAGAAGAAAGCCTGCACTAGCAGGGGACTAATTAATACTTGCGCTTCACTTACAGTTTCCATAAAAAGTAATAAAAGGTCATAAAACACTTTCCCTGGTTTGGCTAACCCAGGAATCTTTTTTTAACTTTAAAACCTTTGTGACTGGAATAGAACAACTGTAAAAGCTAAATTTCATTTTGTACAGTGCATGTCATTTACCCTAGCTGTGAGCTTGGAATTAACATATTTCATGTAACTAGTGCCAGAAAAGACAAAAAGTAGCTCAAAGATTTTGTTTTTACAAGATCATTACTTACTATATTCATTACAGAATACACCAAAAAATCAAAATAATGTAATACCAACACCGCACAACAGAAAAATATTTATAAAATTTTGTTTTCATTTACAAAAAGTCTTCATACTGAAATTTCTACAAGCTTTAAAGTGTTCAGAAACACTACAAGAGGGGCAGCATACAAGAGCTAAACATCATCCAATGTTCCAAGTTCAAGTTGGGGAAGTGGGGGGACTCTGAACCTGTGGGCAGGAACCTTATCATTAGCATGGAGCCACTGCCCAAGAAACACTGCTTTAATGTACCTCTCATTTCTTTATTAATACAAAGCTGCATTGTTACAAATACAATAAACTTACTTAATTTATCACCCTGCTCTTACACAGACTTGATCTAAACATAGCCTAACTTCCATATGCCATGACAAATTAAGGCAGATAGATCATGCTTGGTGGTCAGTTCCAGACACGCTGATGAAAAATTCATTCCTCCTCCCTTCTGTCTTTTATACCCATTTCCTATATTCTTCTTACCTTGACACCTTGCTAGCCACACTGAGATTACAAGTCTGAATTTACACAACATCCTATAAATGGTCCACAGGAGTCTATTAGTGCAACTGCATTTCCTCTGATATTCTCTCTATTCATAGACCTTCTTACTCTGTATTAAGAACAGTATTGTTACTCCATGCCTATAGAGCACCAAGCCTGAGAGTCTGCTGATCACAGACAGTGAAAAACAGATACCATCCCTTCGTGTTACAACTAAGGCTACTTAGACTGGAGGAATTATTTTGGCAATGCACAGTTATTAACTTTCATTAAATCAGGAAATTCCAAACACACATTTGGATCCATGACAAATCTGACATTTGGTATTCATTCAAAGTTTTAATAAAGAATATGCTTTGCTTATGTTAAGGTTCCTTCCTCATTTTTTCCAACACCATGATACACATACAATGATAATAATAACATAACTATTCCTTTGTTGAGTCAAAAGCTTTTCATTTAGATGTAAAAGTTATCACAGCACAGTCCCACAAACAATTGAATATGTTTTTAGACAAGTGCTCTGCTGAGATAGTTGCCAACAAAATCAAAATAGACTTGCCCAACAAGCCACCTGTTTAAGGAGAACAAGCATAGGACCCTTTCTCCCTGCAAACTCACAAATATAAAGAAATGCCTTCAAAACGTTTACATCTGAAGATGCAGCCAGCTGGGACAGAAGGAACCCACACTATTTTTTCCTATCGCATTTTTGAACGTATTGATTTGTTGGGCAGGCTTGACATTTAATCAGAGGGGAGGAAAAATACATCATTTGGCTACAGAAAATTAGTTTTTTCTAGACACACATCCATCAAAGCCTTTACAAATTTCTATAGTGTCTTTCAAGATTGATACTAGATTATAGTCTTCAAGTCCTTTGTATCAATGTCAGTCTTTGGCAACAGCATTTGCCATGTGAGTGAACAGACAGAAGACCAGCTTGGTCTCACAGCAGACCTGCAGGTTCTCAACTAAATTAGTAAAGTTCTTTAAGAAAATGGTGGAGGAGACTCATAGAAAAATACATCTGTAAAAAATAAATTACTATAGTGATACATGATACATTGCTTTTTTTTTTCCCCTCCTCTCAGCAAATCTATATTGTAGTTAACCATTATTTTCTCAAGTAATATAATACAATTCAAGTGATTCAGTGGCAATATTCTACTCTCATATAGCAAACAGTGTTGCACTTAGAATAACAAGTAACCTATTAGTTATCTTGATGGTTTGGTTTTTTTCTAGTGACATCACAATATTTATCAACTGCAGTGAGGACAGTAAAGCCTTAGAAGACACACACTGAGCATCACTACATCATTTAAAAAAAAAAAAAAAAGAAAAGATGAAGTCAAAACAAAACAAAACCCCCACACTTTTCCAAGTACATAAAAGAAGGAAGTGATTACACACTCACGGTAGAGCGGCTGCATACAAGATAACATGGCAGGCATTATGTACTCAATATCCAACCATGCAGTTTTGTAATTAATCTTGTGATAGTAATAACTGAGCCTTGTCAAGCTTCTCCCTTATGATCTATGGGCCTGACACCATGCTTCAAGGAGAAATGATGATGCCTTTTTCAGAGCCCACGTCATTTTATTCCAATTGTTGTTTTGGCTACTTTAAGAATAGGGAATTCAAAAGACAAGGAAAAGCAGGAAGTCATCAGGAATGGATTTGAACAAGGAATAAAAGCCCCTATGGATATAAATTCATATTCCTTGATATATAACCATGATATACACAGAAAGGAGATATTCTTAGGAAAAATGCTAGTAACACTGAATACACTCATTGGAACATGGCAGCCATATTTCAAACAGTTTTAAGTAAGTATACATGGGAAGATATGTCCAGTCAAATCTTCTGAAAGGGAAATAATTTGAGGAGCCTTGATTAATCAGTTTCTAAGTCAAAGTGAATAGAGTATGAATTTTAAAGCCCAGGAAAAAGAAGGCTTTTTCATCTCATCAACTAGAAGGAGGCAAATCCCTTCTAATAAGAAGGAGATCTCCAAGAAGAAGAAACATGAGGAAAAAGAGGAAAGAGAATGTAATGTCTAAAAGCCTAGCACAAATTGGCTCTCTAAACCACGGTGGACATACTGGATAAAACAATGAAATATGAGTGGCCTGCAGAGAGAGTCAAATTATTAACAATACCATAACCAACACCACATAAGCCGTTGCTGCCTCTTGACATTATTTTCCAACACTTCCACCACTTTCCATAGCAGAATGACAAATTCACAACTTGCCCACAGTCATACAACTAGGGCATGAATTTTTCTGCATTTTTAAGAAAACAGGGTGCGTTCGACTCTCAACATTTTTAACCTGTTTTATTAAAGCCCAAATCAAACAATTTCTGTCAACAAAATCCTGGGTAGGTATTCAAAAGCTTTCAGCTGATGAAATGAGGTGGTTTTCAAGAAACCAAAAATTAATTTTGTTGATGAAACAAAGTAAAATTAATCGGTAGCATTCTCCTCCCCCCCCCCCCCTTTTTTTTAGGCTGTGAAAAACCTAATTATTTAGGCAAGAATAGCTGTAAAGTAATCCACGATGTCCATCAATCATATTCTTTTAAGCCTCATAAACCAGGCACACAGTGAATTTACTTCAGTTCATTACTGTTGTAAGTATATCACGTACTTAACCTGGAAAAGAATTCACACATTTTTAAAATGCATCTTGAATTACCTGGGATTCACTCCCTAGGCCACACCCTACTGCACCAGTACATTTACATTCCTCTGTCAATTCACTTCTGCTAATGTATCGGTTGCTGTCCAGCCTACAAACTGCATCATCTCAGGAGGATCCATCGCCCCACTGTGCTTGAACTGCCAGACGAATTGGATAGTCTTTGGGCAGGATTTTTAGCATTTCCGCCTACCCCCAAGTAGCAGCAAAATACCCGGCAGGTCTAAACTTATCAGCAGCCTTTGCTCTGCCAGGGCGGCTGCGGCGGGCAAGTTCCCCGCCCCGCAGAGGACGTGGCTGGGCTTCGCGCGGGGCCGGACGGGGGGCTGGGCCCGGCCGCTCAGCACCCTGGCCAGCTCCGGGCGCGGCGGCAGCCCGGCCCGCCCCGCGCTCCAGCGCTCCCCGCCTCCTGCCGACGGCCCGTTACCTGCCACACGCTTGCGTTCATTTACTGAGGTGTGTGCCCTGACAGAAGTTTGCAAGACCTCACAGCCGCAAAATTCACTCCACTGCACAGGGCCCGAACAAGAAATTTCATTCTTCTTAAAGGAAAAAAGGTTGTTGCGAGTTGCTGTAACTTAAATCAAACAAGTAAAAACAAGATGTCAGCACGGTGTCACCACATGCATTTCTTATGCATGAGTTCATCCCTTCAGTGTCCTCAAAATAAAGGGTTAATATCGATCTATAGCATCATGAGGGCTTCTCAGAAATTAATTCAATGCATCCACGCAACGTGCTACCCTGCTCTGCCCTGGTTGGAACTTTAGCTGGCAGTTACATGACGAGGAATCAAAGACAGATGGGATGAGAGAAGGAGCCGCCCCTGCAGAAGGTCTCTTCAGTTCCAAGGTGTAATACAGGAGACCTAGGACCTATCTGCTATGTGAGTAACATTGAGTCTTCAGAGTTGTCACTGCATATGTCACCTTCCAAAAAGACTAAATTATATGCAACATCCAAAAAAACCAGCTACGGAACTGCTTTTTTTGGTCTCCTTTTTCCCCCCCTCAACATGCGTCACTTCCTCATGCTCTAGATAGATTACCAGACTTAGAGCAACAACTTCTAAGTGACATTTTGATACATGCGCCTCAAGAATAAGGGAACACACAACCAATTTGGTAAACATCTTGGGCACAAGTCACATTACTTCTCTAGAAAATGACTTGTCTGTCTTAGAATTTATCAGACTTCTCATCAGCTTCTTAAGTTACTGTACATGTATCACCATAAGAGAGCCTTCCTTGTCAGCAGAAAGCTTGTTAAAAAATGAGTCTCTATTTTGCTCACAAGAAAGGATTTGGGCAACAGATTTAAAGTAAAAAAAAGCAAACAAATGTATGTCGCCTGGAGAGAGGGAGAGAGACAGAACAAAACACTTTTCAAGATACTTAAGAAGGCTTTTCTGACAATTTCAGATTCAGTTTTAAGGTTACAACTTCCACAGCTACCTAAAGGGAACTGAATATTCATCATCTTCAGACAGTTTAGAAGTACCGACGTCAACACATACTATTTAAATATAACATATCTTCTGATACAACCTTATTACAATAAACCAAAAAATTTGAAGTATTTTATTTCTGGGGTCTTCTTCCAGATGTAACTAATTATTTAACAGACTGCTTGAACAGCATTTCCATGGAGGAATGCTGAAAGTTTCTGAGCAGCTTACTATTTCTGGTCTGGACTTCTCATTCTTTCTGCTCAGCTCACCATGCCTGTGGCTACCTTGTACTTTTTTAGCTGCAATATCACATCTTACAATAATCAATATGTGGGAAATTAGTTTCACATTTTTCATTTCATACAAGACCTTTTTCTGAACATTTTATAAAACAAGTTAAAAAAGAAAAAAAATCGATTCCACTCTTAACCTAATATTATCATTTACCATCAAGTTTTAGACTTACCTTATGTACACTTTTAGGGTTTTCAAGCCACGCATAATACATTTCCTCCACATAATTTGAATTACTCCCGCTCAGGAATGGTTCTGAGGTTCCTGATGAAACATACCGTTGGCCATGTAAACATACCCTTCTGGCTATATCTTGCTTTTCCAGAAGTTTAATGCCATGCCACTTCAGTGTAGCCGCAAACAACTTCAGATGACTCATGTTTGTTTATTAGACAGAAGGTCCAAGTCTATTAATAAAGATAAAAACAAACCTAATCAGAAAAAGAGCCAATGAATTGCCGATGCATTTCAGCCTCACAGTGAAAACAGAAGTTTATGGCTAGAGTGCTCTTCAACAAAGCTCAGGCCTAGGCATGAAGTTCTGTTCAGGAGAGAGGCCACTCCATGACCGATTGTAGAGTTACACTTACAGCAGTGGAAGCATTGCTGATGGCCGCCATCCCCACATCAATCAGTTCACCTCACAGCTTCTGTAACTGATATCATCCTGGTTCCTGAAGCACTCCTACCGCATGCCCCCTGAGCCCCAGTTCCCTGGGAACAAATGAGTCTGCTAATCATTGACTTCTCTGGAGCTCTTGGCAACCATAACTGCTGTGTCTCGGTTGCAGAAAGCTGCAGCCTTTTACCAAGCCAAACTGGGGCAGGTTCAATGAACAGCATCAACCGCAAACACAGTGGTTGAAAAAGAGCCTGCTACCTCAAATTTATGCCATGAGTAATGGAGCTGACAAAATAATTAAAAGTGTTAGTTAAGTGTTCATATTGACATTAGCCTTCAATCAAACAGTGTTACAGTAAGAAAAGGTTCAGTTTAATTTTCTCTCCTAACTAGCAACATTTATCGTGTTTTTCCAATGACCTCTTATGAGCTTTTTAACAAGGAGAGCAGATTCCCTGTGATTTTCAACAGTGAGAAAAACAATAAGGGTTGAATCTTGCGAATGCTGAACACCATCAGCTCCAGTGCTAGCAAAGGGAATCAAAGCTCACCTTCAGAATAAAAAGAACAAATGTAGCTTACTATTAGACCAGAAATAGTATAATTTTAAATCTGAAGTTGCTGAAATTGCAAAGGAATAGCAATAATGTGAAAAGAAATTATTAGTTTTGTTTTCACTTTAGAAGTATTTGGAAAGCTACAAGAACATAAAGGGTAAGATACTAATTAAGAGGAAGAAAAATTCAGATTTAACTCTGAGGTGTCTCTCATTTGTTTTGTTGTCCATCTAGAGAAATAATTTATTTGGCCACAAGGTAAAATCCAAATTTTTTGTTGCTTAGTGTGACTAGTTGAACAATTGCTAAAAATAAACAAAAGTACTGAGCTGCCAAATGAACTTTAAAGTGTTTTAAAAACCAACATTGTCATTTTGAGTCATAGATCAAATTTTATGTTATCTATTACATGTAAAGATTATTTTCTCTAATTCAAGAAGTAATAGGTACCTTAAAAATTGTGTATAAACATTTTCCGTATATAAATCCCATTAAATTATTTTCTCACTGTTTTTCCTCTTCCCCCTCTCCCTCCAATAAAGGAAATATACGGTTACAAAATTACTAAATTTGTAAGGGACAGGAAGAGCTACATTTTTCATCATCCAATTTAAAAATGAATATTGGTCTTAAAAAAAGAAAAAAAAAAGGCTCCTACTGAATAAAACAGTATTACTTCATGCTCTTCTCTGGCATCACATTTTTAACATGACATTTTTAACTCAACATCTATTTTGAAAGCTGCTGGCTGGATCCCTTTCCTAGTTGCTGACTTTAACCATATCATTCCAGCAGTGAACTCTCCTTCTTTATCACACCAAATTCCCTTGTCTCCTCTTTCAAGACTTCTGCAGCCTTTTCACTCTTACCCACTAGCAGATCTGACACCTAGCTCGTGCCACCAGCTGCCATCATTCACTTACTGAATTTTCCAAACGAGCACTTGTTCACATTCTCCATGGTGCCCAGACACATGGAAAGTATTCTCCCAAGGCAGTATCACCAAAACTAGCATACAATCCTCCTTTAAACCTACAAAACCCCCAAAACCTCAAAACCACACACTCTTCTCTCCCCACCTGGCATTTTCAGCAAACTGGCAATGGTTAGGCTACTAGTATGCTGAATCCCCTATACATTAGCATTATTTCCTATCTACCTATATTCACTTGTCATTTCCCATTTCACAGATTCAAAGCTTATTACGACACTGATTTCCTCCTGTGTCAACACCCTGTCTATGATTAGGGTTCCTAGGCAACTGTAGAAACATAAATACTATCAGCACCATTCTGAAAGCAGATTAAGTCCTGTAAAAGCTCAGAGCAAATGGGACAACACTGACAGAGCCAATATATTATCTGCATACATAATTCTCTTTAAGATGTAACGGCACTAAAACCACTATGTATGCATCATGTCATTTTGCAAAACTTGGTAAGATTTCAACACGTTATAACAGTAAGAGCTGAGAGGTCACCATGGCACTTAGGACTTTATGCCTGTGCCCATTCTGATAGAAATTATTATTCCACCGTACTTCAAGTTGTAACTACTGAATAAGCAATCTGTAAGAGCAGATATGGGCTATGTCACTCCTGTAAAGATATAAAGATCACAGGTGAAGAAAACTTTTATCATAGACATTATTCCCATCTCATGAAAAAGTAATGCCTCCATTTTTATGCAGGTATGAAACAAAAATTGACAAAGCCACCAATCATGTAATTCCAGTCAGATTTCAACTACAGATTAATTTAACTCAACTAAACTGACTTCTTCCTGGTTCTTCCTTTCGCACACACTGCTCTTCAGCACAGATGTCAGCTGTCAGCAGCTAAGCAACTCCAAGACCACCAGCATGATCATAAACCATTCCAGCCCACTCAGCCTTGAGACTGTCAGTCAAAAATCAGCATACAGGACAGCAGGCAGAAGTCAGAAATAGTTCGATTATTCCACTCCACTATGTTTCCTAAATCAAGCCCAAAATGAAAACAGTGATTGGCAAGGAATCAAGCTCAGCTAAGAGCAACCTAAAGGAAGATATTAATTAAATCTCTACCGGAGGTCAAAAATAAGAAAGAAGCAGTGAACCAAAAGAACAACCTGATATTTAATGCACCAAAGCACCCTTAAAATGGTGGAAGTAAATAAAAGCCCTAAGCAACTGAAAATTTCTGCAGCTGTTCTGTACAGCACATGTGTCTTGAGCTACAAGCTAGCTTTCACCTTGGCACTTTCAACTCTAGAAGTGACCTAACGTCATGGGCAGTCTTGTGAATTATTCTACACAAGTTTCTAGAGGGTAATAGAAGCATATGAAAAAGAGACAGTAAGACACTTCTCATAGCAAAGTGTTTATCTATATTTTTTCAAGATCACTTTAAACATAAATACATTGCACAGGCTAGTATCATATGAATCAACATTCTCCTGGTATTGCCAGTACCCTTACTGAGTTTCTTAACACACACACATGAATTCCTGCTACCAATGCTAACAAATGTTCTTTACGTTCTGCAGAAGTAGTCATTAATATGTCTGGTCCGTATTTCACAAAAACGCTCCTTCATCCACTATCATGGTCATTTTCTCCTATATTCCCCATCCAACTCACTCCTAAAGCTCTTCTTAAGATTGAATCATTCTAATAAAACAAGGCTGACAGTGAAAAAATGAATGAAGATAATAAAGTATCTCCAAAAGCCCATCATGGATAATTGAAACTAGAGAGGTAGGGAATATCCTTATTAAATAAGGCTACTTCAGGAATATATACCTCCACATGCTAAATGTTTCTTTTCCTTCCAGCACAGATGTGCCATACTGTATCAACGAGCATAATTCTCCACCCAAAAAGTTGACCTGAAGGACATATACAAGCCGTGCATTCACCACAACGTACACACTGTTAGTCTTGGGCAATGGAGGCATCTCCATGCAATAAAACTACCCGATATATTACTCTCCTCTCAAAAAAAACCCACCCTCAGTGAGTACCAAAGGGATAACATCACCACAGACTCTAGGCTACCAAAACGTTGTAGAAGAGCAGGGGAGAAATATCTGGAAGGTTTTATTCCTCTGCCCCCGCCGGTAACGCAAGGACACATTCTTCCACAGCCACCCGGCAAAACCCTGCCACGCCAGTGTCCTGTTCACCTTGGTCGCGGCCAGAGGCTGGAGCCAGTAAGGCTGTCAAGGTGCTCCTGGCTACGACGGGGCTGAGGTATCACTGAAGCCCGGGCCAGGAGGGCCGCCTTCCCCCCTCACCGCGAGCCGCGGCGCCCCGCCGGAAGGCCGCGCTCCGGGGCCCGGCCCGGCCCTGCGGCGCGACCCCTCACAACCGCACAGCGAGCGGCCCCCGCCGCCCCGGGGGCCTGCGCGGGGAACCGTGACCCCGACCACCCGGCACGCTCACGCGGGCCAGGCCTGGCCTCGCTCCGCCACGCCGCCCACAGCCTGGCGCCCCCAAGACCAGCCGGGCCCGGCCTGGTCGCCAGGCCCACCGCCCCCCGCCCCTCGCCGGCGCTGACAGACCTGCGGAGGCGGGGAAGCTCCGGCCCGTCCGTGGACAGCGGCAGCGCCGCCGCCTCCACCACCGCCCGGGGCACAGGCCACGCCGAGGGAGCGGCGGGGCGGGGGACCGTTACCTGCGTCACGTGAGGCGCACGCCGCAACGGCCGCGGCGCCCGGTGCGCGTGCTGAGGTCACGGCGGGGCGGGGCCGCGGGGCGCTGTCCCCGGGACCGCTGCCGACAGGCGCGGCCGCCGCGCCCCTGCCCGAGGCCACGCCCCTGCCCGAGGCCACGCCCTCTGCCCCCCGCCCCTCAGCACCGACCGCCCGCGACGCCATTTTAGGGTCGACGCCCACCGAGGCTGGGGCTGCTGCCGAGGTGCGAGGCAGGGCAATATCTTGGCGCTGGTGTGCTCCAACAAGGAGCTGGGCATTCCTGGAAGCCCCGTGGTTGCGCCAATCACCTCGCCTGCTATACAGTGAAGGCATTACTGTGCTGGACACTGCCCCGGCCAAGGTCTGTGACCCGTTGGTAGGGCCACCCACCATGGGGGGTCTGCAACAGGAGATCTACCTGGCAGGAGGGAAAATAGGATAAAATGAACATCCATCTGCAAGATTTCTGGGTGATTGTCAAGAAAACTGGTGATAGAAGCAGACACTTTTGCAGCTGCACAGTGTGAGGCACCACGGGGACATAACAGATTATCCCAGCCTTGAAGACAGTGTGGTACACCTTCCTCACATCAGTCTTCCGGCCTATAAAGATACCAGCGCAAAGAAAGTAATTGCACTTGATGTGAATGGCAGAGGACAGCATCAAACTTTGTGTGTACATAGAAAGTCCTTTGGTGATCCCTGGCCAACAGTTTTCATTTAAAAATGTGTAAAGTGTAAGTATAAACGAAAGCACTGATCAGATTAATGTCTGTGAAGGGAACATGGGAGGAAAACATATCTAAAGGACAAGTTGTTCACACAACTCCTGTACAGGAATGACTGGAAGTTTCATAAAAGAGATGTAAAGTGTTCCAAGGACACTTAAGCTTTCTCTCCAGAATTTGTACATAAAGTAGTCTGAAAGTAGTAGACCCTGACAAAATGATTGGAACTACATTTGAGGCATTTTTTTTGAGTGAGTTATTGTCCCAGGTTAGGTGGCCAAATATAAAATGCAAGATAATACAATTTTAAGTGTTCCTTTGCTGGCAGAATTTTTATTTATATCTTCCAAGTCTTCTTCTGTCCTGGATGTCTTCAAATTACAAATGTCTATCCATTTTCTGTAAAAATTCACAACATGACATACTAGTTATTTACCTGCTCTTAATCAAGTTACACAGTACATACAACCAAGGTCAATCATTTATACAGACACTAAAATTGGTATTTCAGGTAAATATTGACACTATCACATAAATACCAACGTGTGATAATTTTCTGGGTAAATAATAAGATACAAATAACGGGAAAAATGGGCAAGGAGGAGAGAAAAAGAGCTATAATTTGTTTAGTGCTGACGTATACTGCAAAATTGAGTTTATCAGGGTCAGGTGCGCAGAAATGGAAAGCAAAAACCTTAGGAAGGAACACAACAGGCTTCATCTGGGGTTTTGTCACCTAATGGTCACACAGATTTTCATGAGGCTTATTGGTTATTACAATTGTTGATTAGAGTAAAATTAATTTCTTCTAGATAAAAAAAAAAATCTTAACCCTCACATGAATAAATCAAAAGCCTTATTATCATCTCAGCAGTTTTCCTAGCAGGTGTGCATCTTCAAGAAATTGATAAATACTGCAAAATGAAGGTGTGAATGATTTTGTGTTAACATTTTTGTGATACAGTATTTAGTGCAGGGAATAGATAGTGCAGAGAGATGGCACAGGAAGCACTGCGGGACAGCCCGCCCAACGGAGGGTGCTGCCAGGGAGAGCGACCGCCACGCTGGCTGGGGGAGCCCGTCACCACTGCAAAATGAAATGCGTGCTGAACCGGTTACTTGCAGCTAGCCAGATGCTGGTTGAGCCTTCTGGCAAGTGGTGAAATATTGTTAGATGCTGCAGCTACTAATTGAGTTTTAGCCTTATTATGAGCAGACAGAAGCCAGCTTTAGAGCAATCATGTTATGCTGACTGAACATAAATTCAATTAAAAATTATAGTGAGGACAAGCAGACCTCCCCTCTACTTCAGAGGGAAACCCACATGTCGAATCCGACTTTGAATACCATTGCAGTGAAAAGGGTAAATATGCTTGGGTAGACACTAAGATTCTACACATGTTTTAAGTGCTTATGTTGTTCCCTGAAGCCTTTGCCCAAGTTCACATTTATGTTCTTTTTTTTTTTTTTTAATTCTTCCCACAATGGGAATTTGTGTCCTTGAAACGGCAAAATTCTGGTTTATTGTGCTTTGGAGCAACTCCCAAATTCTCCAGTATTTATTGTAACTGGATTTTCCTCCTGCGCCTCCCGCTCAGCTTTCGGTGCCTGCCCCACCAGCTCTTGCTGTAGTAAGACATTGCCTTACTGCTGCTGGCTTGCTTTCGTTTGGTGTCACTTTGCCACCGTTTTACGCCTCCTGAGCCAGACCTTCGTAGCACTCATCTCTTTGCTCTCCAGTGAGCCCCTGTGATGGACAATCAGCTATTTTCTCATGATTCTAGTTTTAATTCTAAAAATTTCCAATTACAGCTCACATTTACCTGCCCATTTATGTGTCCACTTGTATACTTACCTCTCCCTTCCACCACCCAAAGGAAGATACATACACTGGCTTTGCTTCATGCTAAACTATCACACTTTGAAATTGGCTGGAATGAAAGTCCATCAGTGGAATGAAAACTTAGAAAAATTGCAATTCATCGCAGGTACAGAGCCAAGTTTGCCAGCGTGCTTAGCATTGTCTTCATGCCAGTTCCACACTGAAAAAGTGTTATGTGTTAGAGAAGTTTTGCACTGGATAAAATGTGTAACACAGGATAGTCATGACAGTACCCTTGAAATGCAAGTCAGTTGTAAAATTGTCTATTGTCTTGAAAGATGCTCTGCCTCACCATGATTTATTTTTATATTTATCTGTGTTTTCTGTAGTATGTCAGTGTTAATCTGACATGCTTTCTCACTTATTTCTGCCTCTTCTATGTCTTAAATCAGGCGTGAGTTAACAAAACTAGAACCAACCTATTTGAACAAACCAAAGCACATCTTAACAAAACTAGAACAAGCTGGTATTGGAAACACACTGTGTTGCCCACTGCGGGCACAATGTGACCCATCGTTTGTTCCATGGTATGGTATTGCATGACTCTCTAATGCCTTGCCTCTGTCTTCACTTGTTTTGGGTGCATCGGTTTTCCTTGCCAGATCAGCAGCTACTTGCAATCAGCATTGCGGTTCCTGTGGTTAATTGCTTCACGCAACTCTCTCTCTAACACAGCATGACTTCTCAGTAGGCTTGTTTCTTCAAAGGGTAATCTCATAGGAGGTGGTCTGGATACAGAATTACTCATAGAAGGACGATCTCATTAATAGCTTCCCCTCCTGAGATAGATATATTTATGTATTTTTGGCAACTCTTCATTGTTATTGGTAATGTAATTCCACTAGAGACAATGTTTACCAGAAGTTCTCTTAAGCCAAGCACAGAAACTCCATTTTACTTTATTTCCCGATATGTTTATATACATGAAGACTACAAAAATCTGAAGTATCATCTCTTCTTAAAGCAAGGCAATTTGGAAACAGTAAAGCATCCTCTCACTTTGAGCCTAACAATAAACGCAGTGAATATCCTACGGGACTCTGGTCATTAGGCTTGTCTAATATTTAAAATCTGAGATTTAAAATACTTAGACCATCCTAGACCAAACAGCTCCAATGAATGATTCAGTCTGTTTTTAAAGGTGGGTTTTTTGGGTTTTGCTGCTTATCTTAGGTAGACATTTCAAACAAGTGCTAAAAAACTTTTAAAATTGCTGTGAACAGTATCAGAGTAATGGCACTCACTCCTCCGGTTGGGATTTGCACCAATTCCTCGTACAACATTTCTCCTCCTTTTCCGCAACCCTCTCAGTTGGAATATCCTAAAATTATCTGGCAGGCACCTTCTCTACTGGACACATGAGCCTTTCCTGGGCAGGGTACGTCACTTGGGGTGGTTGCAGCTGCTTTGACCCTTCTCTGCAGAAGTGCTCTACGTCTCAAGCAGCTCACACAGGAGGGTAACCACAAATTCTTGCTTCAAGCCACACACAGCATAACGAAGACCTTTCCCCTTCCAGCCCCAGCCCAGCACTCTCTGCTGTCATCACATTCCATGGTCTCCCCGTGCAGCATCCGGTGTCCTGCCTGCTGTTAAGCACCCTGAACTCTCAGTGCTCCACTTATGTCCATTAGTGTGAAAAGATATTAATTGTAAACATGCTTTTCAGCCTGAAGTTCATACCATGTTTTCAGGAGGAACCAAATTACTTTTAGCAGGAACTGACAACTGCTGAGTGCTGCCAGGCAGTTCCTCTGGCAGATTTCTAATTCAAAATTCCCTGGGTCTTCTCCACAGCTTTTGTTTTTATTCTAGCAGTTGTATCTGCATTGAATGGAAACATGTTTTTTGGTAGCACTAGTACAGATCTGCTTTGAGCTGCTGTGTAGCCAGGGTAACAGTACTACATTTCATGGTGAGCTTACTACACTCCCTAAAATGGCACATGCGTAGGCATTGGCAGCAGGCTTGTTTGAAATAGCACAACGCGGTGCTTCATGCTGATGTTCTCAACAGTTGGCTCAAGTGGGTTCCAGCGTCTGGTAATACCCTTCCCGGACACTTCCCTGTAGTAGCTACACAGCCATGTTCAGCACATTTTACTACTACAAAGTCAACAGGTGAAACCATGACCCTAATGGATCAGCAGCAAATTTCCATTTAATTCAGTGCTTTCCCCCAGTCTCTTATCGTCCTTTTTTTGTCAACAGGTATCATTTATCAGGCTTTTCTCCCTCCCCAGTCCTGCATGGGAGAAGCATATTAATTACCTCTGACACCTCCTGCAGTGAAGTTTATATGGAAAATTTCACATGGGTTATTTCCATTCCAGAAACCTTGGCTTTGTGTGTCTGTCCTGGTTTCAGCTGGGATGGAGCTAATTTTCTTCCCAGTAGCTACTATGGTTTGGATTTAGTATGGGATTTGGTATGTGAAGAATGTTGATAATACAATGATGTTATTAATTGTTGCTAAGAAATCAAGGATGTCTTCCAGCTTACCAGGTTTTGCTAATGTGCAGGTGCAAAAGCCTGGGAGGGGTATAGCCAGAAGAGTTGATCCAAACTGGCCAAAGGAAGTAATCCGTATCATAGATGGCATGCACAGTAGACAAATGGGGGTTGGCCAGTGGGCTCTCTTCCACTTTCTCTCCCTCTCACTCTCTGGAACTTGTGGTTCCAAGATCGCTGGTGGGGAAATCGCTGTTCCGAGATTGCTCTGGGTTTTGCTCCATGATCACTGCTCAGGACGGGTTGCATCGATTGTCGGGCACTGAGAAATTGTGCGTCATTCATTTTGTATATTCCATTATGATTATATTTTATTATTATTATCATTATTAATATATAATATTATTAGTATCTTTTTCTTTGCTGTCCTAGTAAACTGTCTTTACCTCAACCCACAAGTTTCCCTTTCTTTCTGATTCTCCTCCCCATCCCTCTGCGGAGGGGGGGAGTGAGTGAGTGGCTGTGTGGTCTTGAGTTGCCAGCTGGGGTTAAACCATGACACTGCCACAAACTCCAGTAATATCCCTGACTTCCCAGAATAAACTTCCCACGGTAAAGCAGTCATGGGCTGCTGGATGTCTGAGGGACAGAAAAACTGGTCACAGGTTCGCACTGTTTCTTGGGTAGATTAAACGTGAGGCAGCGAGGAAAGCCAACAGCATACTGGGCTGGGCCAACAGAAGCAGAGCCAGTAGCTGGAGGGAAGCAATTACTGCCCTTCCCTCAGCCGTAGGGATAACCTCGGGAAGACGGAGCCAGCAGAGCCAGGCTCTCCACACTGCTGCATGGCAGGAGGATGAGAGGCAGTAAACCAGGGGTGGTTCAATCTATATACAAGGAAAACATTTTTCACTCAGAGGATAAAAAACAACAGGGACCTAGAGACATGGTGGATCCTCCATCCTTGGAGATTTCAAGACCCAACTGGACAAAGCCCTGAACAGCCTGGTCTGACTCCAGTGCTGATTCTGCTTTGAGCAGGCATTGCCCTGGATGACCTCCAAGGTTCCTTCAAACCTGACTGAAGCATCTATGATTTGTACCAATTTCACAACAGAAGTCATGTCAGATCTAAGGTTAAGCATGCAATTGTTATTGGTCAACAGACAAACTCGTATCGATAGTTTTATATGGGTAGCATCTATCTTGGTTTTAATTATTCTGTATTCTAAAATTTCAGGCTGTATTGCTCTGGAGAAAACAGAAGTACAGAGTGTTTTATTGGAAGACCAAGATCACCGAAGACTGCTCCTCAACTGCTCCTGGCCAACAGGTTATTTTCAAGTGACTTTATTCTCTAAATATATTCCTGGGTAGAATCAATGCAGGACCTCATTTGTCTGGCCACAGATCCATTAGAGAGAGACATTAAAGCCAAATGAAAATCAGTAGAATATAACTTCCGCCTGGCTGTTTCGCAAGACTCTGCTAATAAGTTAGCCTACTACAACTACAAGAACAAAAGCAACTGTTGCTGTAATTATTTCTCTGCTATCTCATTGTATTATCATTAAAATCTCAGAGTAAACAAAGAAACACAGCATATACAAAGCAGCAAGTGAGTCAATAACAGGGCTAAGGGTTAGGTTAGGGAGGAACACTGGCATGCAACATTTATTTGAGCTGTCAAATAATGAATTCATGTTAAAATTAGCAAGAGCACTACACTTAATTTGTCCTAGTGTTTTAATGGGAAGTTAGTACGTTGGCAGGAGAAACAGCAAGAAGTCTCCCCACTAACTGTGGGAGTAGATCACCACTGGCACTGCAAAAAAGCCTGCCAGCATTTGGCATGTTGATGATGAACTGCCAACTGCCTTTTCCTTAACCAAGAAAAAATTAAAAATATTATTTTTTCTATTTTACCAGTGGATTAGAAGAAAACTGCTATAAAATTGTTTTTGATATTTACAGGTGTTTCATAAGAGAATCCTAACAGAAATAGAAACAATCTTTACTTTTGATAGCTTTCTTTTAGCTACATCTAAAACATGCTGCGTTTTTTAGATTGTCCCTTTAAATGAAAATAAAACATCAAGGTACCCTGACTTCATCACACTCAACTTTACCCTCATCTCTTATTCTATACCACCGGCTGTGTTTTCTTCAGGAGGATCTATTTTGATTTTTAATGCTATTTATCCTGATGAGGGAATGTGTAATTATCTTCCTAGTTCTTTCATTTGGAAGAAAATAAATAAGGCAAGACAGTTCTCCATCAGTTAAAACTTCTGGGGTATCTGAGGTCTGTAGCTCTCACTGGGAGTAGGGTTTGCTAATGAAGCTTTTGAAGCCACAGTGGCGGTGTCTGATTGTAATTGCTGAAAGGTGACTCTTGAAGAGGTTTATTTGCACTAATCAACACCATGTTGTGCCTCAAAGCTAGGGTTCCCTTAGATGCACTGTCCCTACCGAGTTATTCTGCAATAACTAAACAGGCTTTTCTGTTTACTTCTGTTTGGCACTGTATCTGTTTTTTAATGGGATCCTTTGAAGCTGCTCTCCAAACCTGTTGTACAGTTAAAACTTCATAATTTCCTTCTAACACTTTCCTCTTGCAGCCCCCAACCCCTTCTCCCCTGGTGCCTGAGCCAAAGGGACCTTCAGCAAAAGCGTTAATGTAAAATATTCAAGGGCTCAGGGGTGGGCTGTACATATTGAATCTGTTACACGCAGAGTAACGATCATTTCTTATTTTCCTGATGGTGGCCATTTGGAAACATTACATTCACAGTGCTGGACGCAGCTGGACAATATTAGTGATTCTTGTTCACAGTTGAAACAGCTCTACACTTCCCTTAATTTTTGTTGCCTGTATTTTACGATACAATTGTTCTCCAGTAAAGTAGAAAATAGTCTGAGCGTCTCAGTTACCAAGGTGAGCTTACTGTTCGTGCTTCACATGGACTGTTGATCCGCTGGCAGCCACCATATCACTGAACAGATTTTCAGAAAAATAATGTTGGTGTTAGAGGAAAAATGCAACAACTCACCCCAAACTTACCCCCAGCATGTTGTTCTGTGCTTGTTTTATCAACTCGGAATAAATTGTTCTAACTTTGCTCTAAATTCCTTTCAGGCTAGATTGCTGTGCAGTTCAGGCTGCCGCATTGCACAGGTCCCTCTATTTTACAAAGTCTTCACCCATCGATGCTTAGCTCATTGAATCATATTAATGCTTATTAACACAAAGCAGTTGTGGTACTCTGGATATAGCACCATAACAGTATCCAACTCTCTAGTCTTCTCTGCAGGCCAGTTACCAATGGATGCCTGGACAGTGCTTGTTTCACTAACGTATTGCTGCAGCTCCATTTTAAGGCATTTTGAGCTGCATGAAATCCTAGTCTGATTAATCATAATATCACCTTCAATGCACAGTACACTACATGAAGAAGAACATCATTAAGTGAAAAGCAGAACCCACAGTGAGATGAGTTTTGGATTGTAATGATGCGAGGGTTGGATTTTTAGCGCTATTGCTGTGGCTCTCTAAGGCAATTACAGGTGTTGCCTTAACGAACAGACCTTTCCTGCATAGACCGGTTCCCCTGGATGTGCACAGTGCCTGTGGAAGGCTGTCACTGAAGCCAATTAAAGAAAAAAATTGAAAACTCTGTAAAGGTGTTTGGAAAGTGAGAAATAAATCCTACCTGTCACTTCTTACTCAATCCAGCTAGCAAATCATGATCCTCACTCATTACCACCCTTGCACGTTGTAGCAAGGGAAGGCTCTGAATCTCTGAAGAGCAAGGATTGCATGTCACTTTGGGGACTGTGATTAGCCCAAGTCTTAAGTAAATGAGTTTGAAGCTGACACTTCACTCAATACTCTAAAGCCACTAAGCATGGCTGGCACACACTGTCACCACGGGCGCTCCGCGTGTGAGAGAGGCTTAGCGGGAGCGAGCCAGGAGGCTGAATTACGATTCCTCTTGCAGACAGGGTGAACCTTTCGGGCGAGGCTGAGATCATCGGCTAGACACCGCTGAGGAGCTGAGCGGTAGTGAGGCCATCAGACCAGAACAGACATATAAAGCAAGCACTTCAGTAAACAAAGGGGCTTTTGCAAGGAATTATCACCTCCTCAAGCATAGGACAAAACACACATGGGTTTCACCCATCAGGTCTGAGTTTGTGGCACTTGTGTGTTTCACCTCTGTAAGGAAAAGGCACTGCCTGTGTCTGCTGGGCACTGACTGAGCAGGGGACCAGCGCAAGGCCCTCACCTCCTCCTGGCTCATTCTTTCCCTCAGCCCACTTCAGAGAATTTCCCCCACCTGGGGTTGTTCCGAATACTCATTTTTGGAAATGCTTTGAGATACAAACTACTAGATACAACATTAGGATACTTTGGCTGCTAGTTGCTGCTTGCATTATATCTCAGCACTAGAGAAATACTAAGATGGCAGAGAATACCTGGCATTATTTGTTGTTTCAAGAGGCTGGTCGTTGCAATCCATACATTCCTGTGCACGCCATTCAATAAAACATTGGCCAAGTACTGCTAGAGATGAGAATCTGAAGTTGGATTTAACTCCCGTAAGTCATAGCTCTGTCAGGTCATTGCCACATGAATTTTCAGAACAGCAAAGCCTTCCCCTGCTCATTTAGATATATAAATGCAGTCTTTTGGTCATAGATTAAACATTTTTCATGGGTACAATTTTACACGGATCTGTCAGGAGCTTTTACTGGACTGTAGCAGAAACCAATCTCAAAGTAATTTATTAACATTTTGAGGTTATCTGAAGGTCACATGTAATCAAAAAGAGGGGGATGCTTGTTTAAAGCAGACAGGAATCTGATTAGCCTTGAAACCCTTCAAACTACTGGGGCCAAAAGCTTTCCTAGCAGGCAAAGGAGGTTCCTGCTGTCAGTCAGGGTAACAAAACCCTTCCAAAACTGACATGCAGAAGGTGCAGGTTCATCTGAGTGTTTCCAGCTCTTGTGCCAATGACTGACAAACAACTTTAAGACTTCAAAAACTTTTTAAAAAACAACAACAAAGTCAGTCAAAAGATTTAGAGCCCCAGATGCTGAAGTCAGATGACTTTAGGAGGTACTTAGTTGTCATTAAAAACATCTAGTCTTCATGATTGCCTGCAATCAAACAGTCAAGTTTCAGATAAGGGAAGAAAAAGCTCCAGATCTGTTGCATTTTAAATTTAATCTGCTGAGTTTGGCTGCTAGTTTTTGTGTATGTGGAGTTGGCGGAATAAGGGAGGGGTGGACTCAATCAATCAGTAGGTCTTTTTTTCCATCATGAATGCTCAGGGAATTGTCATCGCCAACAGTAAAGTCTAAATGCTACTTAGCTGAGATTTACAACGTGGAAGAATTAGAAGCCTCCTTTTCTCAAAGTTATGGTATGTTCAATCCTTGCCCGGAAGACACTGATTTTTTTTTATTTTTATTTTTTTCTTTTTTACCTTTCTCCTCAAAATGCAGAAGTTTTGATTTTCCACAGAATGTAAAATCAAACATCCCTTCATTCCTGGCCCACATTTGCCGCAGGTCAAGTAATTATGAATGAAAATGCCACTTTGTTTATATGAGTTCCATTTATGACAGAGATTAAGTTATGAATTTTGTACTCCTGACATCTTATTAATACTGCTCTGCTGTAAAATTCCTCAGGCAACAGGTGAAATAATGACTTAAAACTGCAACAAGATAATTACCTTACAATGCAGCCATTTTGAAGATAGAGTTAGCTCTAGATTTGAAAATACAATTTTTTAGGACCTTATCCTTTATATAAAAGGGTGTGAAAGACTTACAATTACCTTAATTTATTTCCATGACATTTTGGTTTAGATCAAATCAATTCTTAGTACATTAAGGAAAATCTTGCATTACTCAATAATGGGATTTAGCTATTCAAAGCAATTTTCTTAACCTTTAATTTTGAAAAGGTAAGTTTTCAACTCTTAGCAAAATTAACTTCGTGCCATGGTGGAATACTTTGATCTACACAATATCTTTATTGCATCTGGTGTGCCAAGATGCTTTGATGAATGAAAGAAGTTAGCAAATTCAGCACTTCTCTTCAACTTCCAGCTGAAAGCCCAGCGTACACGCGCAGAGGAGCGATGTCCTCACTGATAGAAGGCCATGGAGGAAGGTTCTTCTGAAGTAACTCTAAAGCAGATGACATAAACTACATCTAAATCTTAAGTGGGCACTCTTCAAAATTAATTGATTTGATTTAGCTTCCTCTGCTTTCAAATGGAAGTAAACAAAGCTGCTTTCTGCTTAGTGATAATTCACGCTAACGTCATAGTTCAAGATCATGAACTTTCTCAAGTGTCCCTTTGTAGGTAACACCTGATGTGGAAATAGCACAACAGATTAATTCAGCAAATGAATTTCCTTTACGAGTGGAGCAGCTCGAACTCCTGCAATGGGAAAAGGCCTTCATAGTGCATTTCATCCTTGTCAGTCCTGCAAAGCCAGTACATGCCAGAGGGGACACCCTGCCTTCTCTATACGTGGATACAGTTTCTCACTTGCCCAGTTACAGAAGATTACAAAAGGGGACAGCAGCTACTCAGGACCGTTAACGTGGGAACATTGTTACTGATGAAGATGCACGAGCCTATGGAAATACTTCACTGAAAACCTACTTTCTGGTATTCCAGCTGCACAAAGCAAAACGACTTGACCCAACGAGGCAGCCTGGAGAAAGTTTTCCATTAATTTCTTATTCCCAATTCTAAAGTTGCAACATTCTGGCCATGTAAGGTGCTTATACTTGTCATTTCCCCACTGAGCTCCAAAATGTACGTGACTCACCCGGACACGCTCAGAGCTCACATCGATGTTTTTCTGAAAACAGCACCTTTTTTTTCCCCTGTAAGCAAAGCAAGACTACTATCGGCATCCAGTCAGGACAGTCTTTCACAAATGAAAAACATTAATCAAACAGGCACCTAAGGAACCCATACAGGTTCTTGGACACCAACATGTGGGAGATGGCAACCCAGCAAATGGGAACAAAGAAACAAAAACCAATTACCTCCCTAAAGTGTTTCCTACCCTCTTTGCAAAGACCTGCAAAGATGGAAAGTAAAGGCTAATTGGAAAAAAACCCTCCCCTGTAGCTGGTCTTGATAATGATAGCTGAGAGAATCTCAGCATTGTATTTGTAGAGCATGACCACAGCAGATTCCTGTAATAAATCTGAAAACGTTGAATTTTATCCCTCATTCTGCCTTTGTTTTCCCGGTTTGTTTTGTTTTTAACAGGTATCATTAGCAATTTCTGAGAATAAATGTAACTGTTCCCCAACAATCAAAATAATTTTCTATCTATCTCCATAAAGTGAGTGTAAAAGAAAGGTGAAAACACTGTCTTTGAGCAAGAAGATTGCAGCTTTCCCCTTTTGCCTCTTAGCACACTCCTACACCCTGAAAAGGAGATGTCAGATGCTCAACAGCCATTACAGAGCACATCCAGCCAGGATTTACAGAGGTTTAGTTGCTCACACACTCCAGATGTTGTTCCTAATGTAAATTACAGTTTACACAAAAGCTAGCAAACATTGTAAAAATACCAGCAACACCTTTAACCTTTAGCTAAGGTCAGACTTATTAAAAAAGTGACAACATAAGGATACATTAAAATAAACAGTTTGTAATTTGTCGTAACTGCCTTCCTACAAAAACAGCCTTCAGAATGAAGTTGAACATTTGTGTAGGGACAGTGATTAAATGCTAATACACGTACGTATGTCTTGCATTCAAACCCGTAGCATCTTGTGTGGCACTTGGTAACTCTAAACATGGACTTTAAAAACAAACCTGCTCCACTGGCTTTTTGCTCTCTTCCTGTTTAGCGAATGCAGTTTTTATCTGTGCAGAATCTCACTTTCATAACATTAATTGCAAAAGGAAGCAGCTATAGTAGGTAGAAGGATTCCAAGCAGTTGCAGAAGGCATCTCTTTAAAGAACAAAAAAAAGCTGTCACTGAACTGGGCCGTTGAAGCGAACATAACTGAGAACAGAGTGGACAAAATGTCTGTGGAAAGTTCTGTTCAGGGTAGGTAGGTACTTACCTGCGTGTTTCGTGAATTCTCCAAGAGGAGATTTACACAAACCAACGTCTACCACTTGGGCAGAAAGAGGAGTTGGGGCTTTTCAGTAATCTTTACCTATCAGGCATGCTTTTACCATTTTACGCCCAATGAAGAAATCCCCTTGTCGTACTCCGTTGCTCTGAAAACTCGAACATCAAAGTGGTCCTCTTAGATACTCAAAAAAAAAAAGGTCAACAAATCTCCCATTTTTAATATCACCTGCTCAATTTACCATTTAAAAAAAACCCCAAAACACAAAACCCTGTCTTTTTCTTGTTGTTGTTAGGGAGTTAAGCTATGGAAAGGATTTTCAGTGCAATCCGTTTTCCATTTGATGTAGAGAAGAGCTGACTGTAAAGGCTGAGGTGTGTGAACTGTGGATACCAGCCAGCCAGCACGCACAGTCAGACCCTAAAGAGAGTGCAGTCTCTCTCTCTGTTGTGCACAGATTCCACTGTCCTCTGCGTGGTAGATTTACAGCTGATTAACTACATATTAACGATCCGCACTCCCTGTAGTTTGTGACAGCTTCTTTAAGCTTCTGCAATATATGTATCAACTAGCCAGCAAGCACAGCACAGCACATGCATGTCCACAATCGTCGTAACAGTGTACCACAGTATTACCAAGAGGACTTGGAACATACCAGCGCTTCCCTTAACTGCGTACCAAGTGCCACTTACCAGAACTGTGTAATGCAACCCCGGCTGACAGCTCAGTTAAGCAGAAATTGATGGTGTTGCCGTAATGGAGTTATCAGTGACAGATACCTCTGATGCAGCTTCCAGGTCACACTCACTTAAGCAATGATAAACGAGCATGAAACACTGTTAGCACAAAACAACATCATAAATACTCAATTCTTAGTTAAAAAAAACAACTACAGACAGCTGTAGCATCTTGCAGTTTCCATGATTTTATGGATGTTCTCACTCTTGTCAAAAATGTGTCACGAAGCAGTGAAAGGAGACTTTTTGAAGATTTAAAGGAGAAAGGAAACCCCCCCCCAGTCATCCATCCAGAGCAAATATTGCATCACCCTACACTGACTAATACATAAATACATTGGTGAACCTTACAGACTTTGTAACAGCTTTTGGTATCCCAAGGTCTGACATCCATCTGTCCATCCTTCTGTCACAGAAAGCTGCTTAGACTGAGAAGATGCAGACTGTTTGGAATGTAAATGTCAAAAGTTGTGAAATTCAGTTGTCTGACTCCTCTATCCAAGTACTGACATAGGTGGGAAGCCAATGGTTTGCAATGGAGAAAAATGGGGAGTCCATGGGGAAGCAGCCCTTGCAATTGTGCTTTATCCCTAAGGAGCTATCCCCATAGGCTCACATTGCTTTTAAGAATTAATAAAGTGCACTCCTGAGGGTGTTTGCTGATTACAGTTAGATCAGTGACAGCTTGGGACAGGAGAGACTGGCAGCTGCTTCCCCACTGCAGCAGCAGAGTGTGAGCACCTTCTGCTTCCCCGTCACCTGGGATTTCCAGGGTACAACATCAAAGACATCAGCCCTTCTCCACCCAGTTACCACACTACCAGATGTCTGTCATCTCCAGATTACCCAACACTCAGCCAAAGACCTCTTGTAGAGAACGATGTCATTTTGGCCATTTACATGAGAAGAATCCAATCTCAAACCAGGAATGACAAGCCATGCTTTACGATGAACCGAGACCCAGCATGCGGCAGCCAGAGAGCACACTGCGGAGGGCACCCCTGCTCAGCCACGACCAAGCTGCTCCTTCCTGCTTCTGCGGACCTGCCTGCTGGTCAACATCTTCGTTACTGTTGCTGCTGTACTGCAGACTAAATCCTTTAGTATTAACACTGCAAACTTTAATAAGCTTGGCTACATCTAAAACCTTAGGAGCAATCAGAAATTATATTTTATCCTAATTTTCTGTAATGCTAAAAACTGAGTTCCTTACTGGCTTAAAACAAGATTTTTGAAAACCAGTTCTAAATCTTTTCATTTAGGAGGATGTCAGTCCCACTGTTACAAACCATGCAAACATTTATGCAACATGTTCATTGTTTATATCTTTTTAGGGTTTTATTCCCTTTTATTTAGTTATCTTTCCTTCAGGAAGTTCAAAGAATAATCACACACTTACTTGCTTACCAAAAGCAAACTGGGAATTCACATGGAAATGTCTGCAATATGGCCATACACAGGTATGAAATCTCACACTCATGCTAACACCCTTCCCATTTACAGTAGTTACTTCCTTTTTACGTTGCTACGCAGACGGGAGCAACTGCTACAATACTGTATAGTAAGCATAAATTACTTGGCTATATTTTATGTGTCAAAATACCTGAAATATTAAATTTACTGCTAGAACTATCTGTAGTATTGTGCCATGTACATTCAAACGGGCTGGAATTTCTCTGTCCTGGAAAGTGTATTATGAGACAAAGGACACAATATTGCTTCAGTCAGAATTTTTTAATTGTATTCCTACAAAATCATGTAAACATTAGCATACAGATCCAGAAAAATCAATATAATATAATGGTGCATAAACTGTAAGTTTAGAAGAATGTCAGGAACACTTCAACAGTTTATAAATTAATATATACAGTAATGGGTACTCATCATTCGATAAGAACACCTCAAAACTGAGGAATTTAGGTGCAAGAGCTGTAAAACAACAGAAGTGCTCTGACACCAAACTTGACTATGAGGCAACATTGCAATCTACATGACTGCCTGTTGTTGTTTCATATTAAGCATTCAATTTAGCTGCTAAAAAGTATAAAACAAAAGTTTTGGTAGGAAGTTTATTTTTGTTTGAAATCATATAGCAAACATCCCTAAAGCAATAAAAAACCCAAAAAAAGGGAATACTCCATAAACGGGTTTCTAGAAGACAGAAACTGAAGCTTACTAGGCTGCACAAAGAGATCATCGGTATCTCCATTCCACGCTACTTCAAACAGAGCACCAAAAGGCATCGCTAGCTAAAGAAAATGTTCAGGTTGTTTATAAACGGAGGGTGGGGGGTAGAAGGAAAAAGAAAGAAAAGATGCAGAGCATGTATGGGGCTGATGCAAAATTCCTGCTTCCACATGCAGCATTCTGGGCAGTTTAGCTCTTTATTGAATTAGAAAGTCATGGGAACGTAACACCGTTGTTAATTTGTTAACTCTATGCTATTTTGCTTAAAAAAAAAAACCCTAACAACCTAGAAAAATATAATCTTCAGCCTGTCTGTGATCAAGTCATATTCAAAGTGTTCTTACAACATTGCCCTTTACAAGATCAGGGACACACAGTAGAATGCAGGATGTAGCACTCTTACTCAGATGACACATTAAACAGAAAATGAGTTGTTATTTTACTTTTCTCCTGTCCATACAACCACATTTTATAAGGGGAAAAAATGTATGGTAAACACATCCTAAAGAATGATCTCAAATAAAAGGCTTTCTTCCCCATATTAGAAAATTCTCAGATATCAGTGAAAATACAGACTGCATAAAATGACTAGGATTATCCTGGAAACACTTGTCACTGCAAAAACTCTCTTAACTGGATACCCTTTAATACGATCTTCAGAGAACCATTCCAAAGTTAAATATATTTTTCTGTTTCTAGAGTTGAAGTAGAATTTTATGCCATCTTATTTTGGTATATTTTTCATACCTGACAAATCACTTCCCCTCACAATGAAAATTAATATTGCACTAATAAAGATGTATTTATTTACAATAAAGGGGAGATCATATCTAGCCACCTAAAGCTTTTTGCTATATTTTCTTCCAGTTGTTTAGGAACAAATTCTGTTCACCTTTTCTATAGGAAATCCTGAGTAGTAAGGTGAAGAAGGTTTGGCAGATAGCACCAATTTTTCATCACTTGTCTTAATTAACAGGGTACATTTATTACCAGCAATGCATCTAGAAGCACTATCATAGCTGAACCTAAATGCCCAAATAAGAGCTTATTCTAAACCACTGTTATTCCTATTGCCAGAATCTGAGCCAACACTGAAACACCAGAGGCAGGAGAAAAGATGTCCGCTAACTCTGAGGACACAAGTCGCAAACACAGAAAAAGGCCTGAAATTCTAGCCCAAATCTTTTCCTTACAATGGATGGGGGTAGAGAAAACTACAGCTGGTGGGGAGAACAGGAAGAAACCCTTAAACTGCTGTGTCTGTCACCTTCCAAGCAACACGCTTCCGAGCTGCCCGCTTGGCATTAATGCAAAGGTACGGCACTCTGAAGGTGTTTATAAATGACCCAAACTCTTTGCTATTGCTTCCACCAGAGCAGCTCAAGCAGCGAGTGCTTTATTGTAAGCCAGACTGCCAACAGCTTCCAGCATTTAATTACCATGTTGTGTTTCAGGCCTGGAGAGGTTTTATCTGACATTAGCCGAAAGGATTTGTTGACACTAGAGCCTTAGCTCACTACATTTCCTGCTGCGGTTTTTACTGGTATTGCTAAACTGGTAATAGCAACCATGACAGACCAGAAAATCTAACACAGAAGAGGCTAAAAGTAGCAATTTGGGCTTAAATTTAAACTGGGTTTAAACTACTAATAGACAAACGTTTCATTGGATTGGCCCTGTACATAGACCTGGAAAAGTTTTATCACAGATATATCCGCAGTTTCGTGTAAACTATTAATGTACTACAGCAACACTAATTTGGTATTCACAGAGATAGTAATAGCACAGTTTTTACACATCTTTTGCCCTCTCTTCATTGTTATCGTTCCCATGCCTAAAAAGACACAGGCGCAAACTCCTAACAAGACCTCCTGTTCTTATCTGTAGCCTGCAGACCTTCCTCCCACTGATATGCAAGTGATTTCCATTTCCTCATTCACGTTATCCCATGGGGATCTTATACTCACATATACACATACTGCGATAAAGGAGAACTGATATGACAATATAAACACAACTAGCAGACCTTAATTCAAATGATATCGCCAACAACAGTGAACCTTGAGAAACTTCGAAGTCTTAAGACCTTGTTCAATGTTGTAACAGGTAGCACCAACAAAATGGTATTGAAGAGTTTAATGGGAAAATGTTTCCCTCTGCTTCTAACTTTGGTCACATTTCTCATTTTCCCACCCTCCCATACTTCATTTTTTCTCTACTTCTTCATGCTAACTTTTATGTCTGATTCAATAAAGACAATGCAGTTGTGAAATGCATTATAGCTCCTCCAGAATCTTTCCATTTTTAACCATTTATTAAAAAATATATTAGAACCAGGACATTTTAAGTTAAATGAATGAAAAAGTTGATAAGAACAATGAAGGTACCATGGCAGTCTTAAGGAGGTAATCAAATTATGACAATTTTCAGTAAGAACGGTCATTACAATGCTTCTCTCTAAAATCATCCCAGGAGATACATGGCTGCCTGTACTCCAGCACTAAGCTTACATGAGAAATCTAGATAGTATCTCTGAAAAATAAAGGCAAAGGAGTACAGAGAAATCTTCTGAAGTCTTTCAGCAATTTCTTGACTGAAATACAAATGTGTACCAAAATATCCTGCTTAACAAGGTATAATGCAAACCAGATTTACCACAGAAATCTTTTCTATACACACATGAACAAGGTTTTCATGTATGAAACCAAAGAAAAAAAAAAATCTCATCTCTTGTCAAAGGTGGTTTTTTTTTGTTTGGGTGTTATACATAACTACCAATGCAGTCAATATTTATTAAGTTAAGCCAATTCATACATTATACCCAGCAATTCACACAATATACCAGTGGGAGAAGATAAACAATATTCTGATCAAATACATTTATTTTAATCCTCAAAGCACAACCCTTCATCATCATCATCATCAGTAGAATCTGCATAGGACTCAATGGTGTTGTATATGAAAGAGTACAGCTTGACATCTGGTCCTGAAGTAGAACAGCTTCTGCATTCTTCATTGTAATATCTCAGTAACAGCCTATAAATGTCCCCTTAAAAATAAAAATAATTAATTAAAAAACATGTAAGATCATGCCATATGAAGAAAGTATGATTGCAAATGAAGACTAGAAATGCACACTCACACCGAGAGAGTGGCCAGGAACATCTCTTTAAATGAGCAGTGAAAGAGGAGGTAGACAACTGCGTAAGGGGAACATGACTGTTTCCAAGTTTGCTCAGAACACAGGATGGGCTCCCTCAACTTTCTGCTGAGCTTTCTGCACAAGCTATCCCAACATTAGGCTTGCATATGTATTACTTACAAACGTATTGCCAGTTACCTAGCTTTGTGCTTCTGTCCCAGAAATTAAAGACATTTAACAATTACAGTGGGGCAATGGATACACTGCTTTTCTTGTATTGCTACTGGAGAAGACATCTGACCACGTCTTGCAGGATCAAGCCAAAACCACTGTAAGACAAATCTGTATCAAGAATGTGTAAGGACGCTTTTTAAAGCGTTTTGAGTTATATTAAAAACTTTTGCAAACCTTATGTCTACCACATATATCTGTATTTTCCAAATTCTGGAGCATAACTCCCAAGTGAATTAGAAAAGGATTCTACAAGTCTTCTAACAGATTAACACTGTGCAGTTGACCCTGAACTGGAAGAGTTCCCCACTCTGGAAACAGGTACAAATAAACTGAGACCCACTTGCTTGTGTTCAGGACTTGATGACAATAATTCTTATCAGACAATTTTCACTTACAGAGATGTTAAGTCTCTTTGCTGCATGAAAATATTTCTTTATGCTCACCAATAGTTTGGCCCTTTTCACAGAGAAAAGTGTGCATGCTGTAAATATCCCGCATGAGCTCCACGTCTCCAAAGGTAAAATAAACAACATCACGTCCAGCCTCAGCAGCTGCCAATATCTGTATTAAGGCTGAAACAACAAAAAAGATTATACACATGAATACAGGATAAAGCAATTTGCTGAAGGGAAAAACACAGCCTAAGTTTACAGCAAATAATCATATCGCCCATCTCCAGGTGAATGCTGCAAAGCAATTTGAACAATGGGTAGATAACTGTTACTTCCACTTTTAAAACAAAGTAAGGAATACTGGGCACTGCAGCTCAGAGTGTTGAAGTATTCCGCTGCAGTCACTAGTGACAACCACCCTTACCTTCCAGATAAACAATGTGCTCAAAAATCAAAGGGGTTTTTTTTGGTCCGTGTCCGCCCCCAAGCAGCATGCAGCCATTAATGATCCAATAAACAAGTGGGACAGCATAAGACGACAGAGCACCATCTTACATCCTGGTTTAAGCTGCTTGCATCAAGTCAAACAGTGGGGTCAAAAGTATCCATTAGCACATCACAATTTCCATTCTCTGGCACTCTTCAGAAGGAAAGGAGCCAACTCTTTCACTTGGTAAACTACACACAGCAGGAGCTGACGCAACTTTTAGCTCCCAAGAGGAGAACTATGGTTCTGCAGCCTCTTGCTGCGCAATTTAAGGTGTCCATCTTACCCATAATAGAAGTATGCAGCATGGAATATGATGGCTCATTCTGACCTACAAAAAGTGAGTGGCGATGCCAGGAATACAATTCAGGTTATTTAACTTCCAGCTTTGTGTCAAACTCACTGGACCAAGCTGCATTCCAAGTTCTGTCAATGGCTAACATTACAAAATAGACAGACTTTGTTTTTCTATATAGAAAAGAAAGAAGAATGCTTCCTGTCTTGGAAACAGATTTTTAAAGATTCATCTTGAGAAATCATCTGGGGTACTGATCAATGGTCCAGGTGAGCCAAGCTAATGACCCACTGCAACTGGAGAAAGCAGCTCTGGTCCAGCTACATTTTCTCCCTTCTCACCCACCTCCTGACTTTTCTGCAGCTCTCAGGTGCTCATCAGACATCTCACTGAGCCAATTCCATTCACCAACCTGGCAGAAAAGTTACAGGACAAAAGAATAAAAGCTAATTGCTTTCTGCTGGATTAGCGGTTGAATTGGCCAAGTGAAGGGTTTGCTAAGAGCCCAAGCTGATGCAAGGGAAGGCACCAGACCATACAGCCAAGAACAGGGAACGGGAGGATAAAAACCAGGACCCTTGTGGGTAGCACCAAACTCTTACAAGAGTGCAGCTTTTTCACCAACCAGTACTGCGAGGCTGGAGTGTGACAGACATGCAATCAATCACACGTTCATTTCAGGTAACGTTACAGCAGTCCAAATAATGGACCCCAGCAACTATTTAATCTATTGCGGCCTGTCGTATTTCAGAGCCTATGGGTGCAGTTCTAATATTAATTCTTTCCTTTTCTACCCAGTAAGTAGAGTTAATTAAAATGTGATTAATATTGTCTTTGTAAAGATTAATTTTAAATAAAATAACGTACGTACTGCATTACCACCTGCTAGTGGAAACTAAATAGAAAGCTGTTCATAGCTCAGCTCAAGATCTTTCACATTTTTAAACAGAGACCTAATAAAATACTGCATTCTTTAATAAAAAAACCCTCTTGTAAACCCATAGCTACAATTATAAATTACATGATTCACATGTGAAATTAATCTCAATCTGGGAATGATATTTTAATTAAACTACTGAACCAGCTGTGGATTTGTAAAGCTTCAGTAGTTCAGCTTTTAAAGGGTCTAATTAACTAGCTTGCATAGGGGAACAGAACCTAATGAATCTTATTATTCATTCCAAACAAACAATGCAGTTTCACTTTACAGAAGATATTAAAAATATCCTACTGTTTATTTTGAATTGCTATAAATCTTGTGAAACGAGGGTCAACATTTCTGTCAAGAATCAGGCTTCACAATCTTCTGGGCATTAATGATATTATACATCGGGTGAAATTTCCATGCCACTGATACGGAAAGGAGCATCACAGGAAGAGCAACAGAGCCTGTGGTACAGGGGACTGGAGGGATTTGAGCTCTCTTGCCCCCTGCACCCAGATGATGTGTCCCCATTTAACTCTCGTGGACTCGCACCTGAAGGAATGGCTGTGCTGACATACCTTCTTCTACCACCCTCGCTTGGGTGGTAGAAGCATAACACAAATCCCTCTGGGGACCCAGCTATCCTCACAGGCCCTGCATGCTCAGTCCCTTTTATCCAGAGGAAAGGATGTCATCACCACGGACTGCCCTACTGCGGTACGTTGTGGCAGTGCAGCCAGAGTCCAGAGATCGGTGCGAGGAAAGCAGCACCAGAGACGCAGCCGGGGCAAGCAGAGCAGAACTCCGCTACCGCAGGCGCCTCAACGCTACGCTGGGCGAAACACCCAATGCTCCTCCAGTCGTTGCCTACTGTGTAAGTTCAGAACTGCAGTACTATCACCGTAGCACCTCAATATCACACACATTTACAGGAGGCAAGATGCATGCTTTTCTCTCCTTCCACTAATCCTACAAGGGTCTTTTCAAAGCTGATAGCAGTTTTCCTATTGAATTATTTTCTCAGATAAATAAGAACACCAATTCAGATAAAGAATACTTTCTCACAATCGGCAGAAATTAAATTTATGTATTGATGAGATGCCTCATCTGACCACCTCCTTTGCATTTTCAAAACAACACTTTTCCAATCTTTAGACAGTTGCACAGAGCCCCTGCAGCTAGTAATTGTTAAATTATCCTCTGGTTTGAAAAGCAAGACAAGATCTTCCACCTTCTCCCAATTATATAAACATACTTTTTTCAATATTGAACGTCTTAAGTTTATACTAAAATTTTGTGGAAATATTCCTAACTTAGCTGGAATCTGTCTTGTTTATGTACCAGGTCTTTAATTTATAAAGGCAGATTATCCCCCCCCGCCCCCCCAGACGACTTTAGTTTTCACATCATCTGTGACCTTGAGTGAAACTATATTTTATACACAATCACGTTCCTTTAATTCATGACTAAAAAAATTCATGATAAAATATCATAATGCATTATGGCGCTTATCCAGTTATATCCAGTTACATCAAACACTTTGGTGATTCTGAAGTCTCTTACAGATCCAGATACTACTTCTGAAAGGACAAGGGTGTATATTTAAGACCTGTGTAATCAACAAAAGCTATTTATTTGGGTTCAGTGAAACCGTGATACTGATAATCTCAGAGTTTTCTAAAACATATTCTGAAATGAAGAATTTATGACTCCCTGTGAAGTGTAAAAGATTATTCTCCAGTGTAAGATATTTGCTTATAATGAAGTGAAACCATTGAGAGAAATTTGCAGTTCAGAATAACCCTATACAGCATTTTAGAACAAAAGGGAGAAACACCTTTAGCACTTATGACTGTGTAGGGAGTATCTGTGAACTAGAAAAGACTTCATTTGGTTATCACACATCAAATGCAACTCTATTCTGACAAAGACACACATGACAAACTACTGTACTCTTTTCACAGCTCATAGTTTACAAACAAAAAGAATGAAGCCATCTTGTTTCTAGTCAGCATCGGCTCAGAGAAAAACATCACATACTAAACTAGCTCCATATCCCATAGCACATCACTGTCATTTAATTCTCTTTATTAAAGGATTGATTTTTCAGAGTCAACTAAGACATTAAGCTGAGTTTACACAAAGAGTAACTTAAGTGCAAGTTAAACCAATGTCTGTCTTTGTAAGGTCTGCCAAAAGAACAGGAGAAGGCTTGAGAGTACACACAGACTTAGATGAATTTTTCTTAACAGCAGCAGTGCTGTAACTTGCTGTTAGATGTTAATTCTTGCAGACTTTGGGAAAAAAAAAATAAGGTTGATCCAAAACCAGAGGAAAAGTTACATAAATGAAAGCTTGAACTAAAATATTAAGTTGAAATAAAACTGAGAGAATGTTCAAGTCTTTACATGCTCTTGTTCTGCTCAGAGTTCATATCCAAGTTATGAAGCACATCTCAGGGCTCATTTCTTTGTCTACATCAAAGACCTTTCTTATGGGCTACCTCGCCAAATGGACTCAGCTCTGGTGGTCTTTGCCAGTATGCTTCAGTTTTGAGCTCTGACCGATAGGGAGAGGAAGTAAAGCGCTGCAGTGAGCAATCTCTATTCTAAAAGTCACATCCAGTGTTGAACAAATAATGGCTTAGATCAGATTAGCCATATTTTTATCAGAAACCCATACATTAAAAAAATATACATGGGATATTCCAGTCCAGATCCAAGAGGAGGCCTTATGCAAATCAAAGGATTTATTAAACCTTCCTAACATAATCACAATCAAGTATGATCAGATCCTGCAGTAAGTACTACTCCTGATATTGATGATCTGCACTTGGCAGCCCATTTTATCTAATGGAAATCAAAAAACAACTGTCAGGAAATCAATGAGCATTGAGAAAAAAATAGATGTTCAATGAATAAAACACATTAAGAAAGAAAACTAATGAAGCTGGTAGCCTGATGATTGTTTGTCTAAATGTAACTACCTAAAGCTGTTCAGAAAAGGAAATTTTAAATACTCTCCAAATGTTTGAAAACAACAAAAATGTAAATTTCTACTTAGAACTATATGAATCAGGATATCAATTTAAATGTCAGGATCCATCAGTTCTTGACTTGATGGGAAAAAGTCTTAAATGAATGTAGGCGTGCGATATCTGCCGCATTATAAATACTCTAATTAAAAATAAAAGAACATGAGAAAGTGAGTGATATAGCAGGCAAATCAGGAAAGAAAGAAGCATGTCTGAGCAACTGGAAACCTCTCTGGCATACAGCAGTATATTAAGGAGCAAAACTAAACATTAAGCATTGCCAGCAAGTTTGTGAAGCCTTGCAAATTGCCAGGTACTTTAAACAGCTTTGCAGAGAAACGAATTTTAGGCATAATCTAAAAAGACTGCTCCAGAAAGGTGAACTGATTTATATGACTGAGAACTGCAACAAACATGTTCTTTTGTGAACTAATACTGTGCGTCCACGCTTTTGAAGGTTTCAGCGCTACAGGTCCTTGTACATCTGGCATTTCACCATCATGTACTTACCCAAACTTTAAAAGCAGCATGCATTTTTATTGTTTAAGGCCACATTACTCATGGCCTAAAGATCAGAGCTAATGAACCAGTTCTATGGACAGGTTAACTATTATTTCAATTCGTGGCTAAAATGTATTAATTCAAACAAAACCAAAAAGTGTACTTGAACAAAATTAGAAAAATAAGGCCAAGAATCAACATCTAAGTTATTAGATTCATTTAGACATTAATGAATTGCTACAATATACCTTTTAATCGGGAGTCCCCTCCAAAGGCACCACATCCCCAGTTTCCTGTGGCTATTGCAGAGAGATGTTGAGGTGGAACATTGGGTCGAGAGAAGCCACAGTAGGCCTGCAAGCAGACAAGAGTCAGAAGATAAAGTTGACAGGCAATCTGGTGCAATATTTTCAGACAGTAAGATGATAACAATAATCAGTATTGTCTTCTAGCAATACCAAATTCAAACTACTTCAATACACCATTAGTCTTCCTTTACATTTAAGGTCAATCACTAAAGAATTTAAGGCAAGAAGAATTTTGCCTTATTTGGATCCAAGTTAATAGGTGCTGGCTCCTAGGGATTTCATCACAGCTATAGGAAACTTTTCAGGATAGCCAAAGCAGAGAATAACTTTAACAGTAGATTGTATCATGTTTGTTGCTTTTCGGCCCATTGACCATACACAACAGCTGAACCGCTGTGTCCAGTATTACTGAAATTCCTCAAAACTGAAAATAAAATACAAAATGGCCTAACGCAATAAATGAGGGTAGGAGGAAAAAGTGTGATTTTCACTAAGAAATCTCGATTAAAGGCAGGTGCTTCCACATATAGAAAAAAGGATAACACTGTTTGGGAAGTTTTTCAAAAGCACAAAAATTTATTGAATTAGTACAACTGTCTGGTACAGATTGCAGTACCCATGGTTTCAGTCCAATCTGGTCTAAGCTGCAAATTCCGACTTCTGTTAGTTATAATTTAGCAGGGTACCATGCTTCAGAGTTTGCATAAGGAGCACTTTCACATCATCAGGCGCATGCAGCTTCTTGAGCTCTTTCAAGTCAGAGCTATTAGTGTGCCTCACGTCCAAAGCATGTTTGTACTAAACTAGCGGGCCAAGCAAGCTAGTACTCCGGCTGTGTGGACAATAATTCTTCAAACTCCATCTTCCCAGTGAGGGAAATGGATTGGCATTGCAAAAGGATGTCATTTTCTTTTCAGCTTTTACTTAATGGGCATGTATTTCTCAACTTGCCAGGACATGGAGAACAAAACCTGTCTTGTCAGATACAGTAAGAAAGTCAGCAAATGCTTTGAAGGACTTCAGCAGCAATAAAGAAAAATATCTAAGTAAGTGCTCCCCTATGATTTTTCATAGCAAATAAAGGACAAAGATAAAACTAACCACTTTTTAAAAAAAGAGACAATGCACCAATATTTTAAATAAGTTTCACCTAGGAATGCAGGAATATGAAAGCTTTCTGTGCAGTTTTAAAGCAGTTGCTTCCATATGGGAAGCAGAAGAGCTGTTCCTTTTGAACTACATAAATGAAACTGTTTTTAAAGTTGTACGCAACTTCAAATATATGGTATTTCATATTATTTAGAAGTTGTGTGATGTTTACAATTGGTTTATTTTCATATGAAACTGTTATATATAGTTCTCAGAGTTAACACCGTTTGAAACATAACTGTTCTGCAAACCATCATTCTTAGGAAAGCATTTCTTGCCAAATATGAAGCTGTAGCTTTTTTTAATCGGTGACTATCAAAATAGGCTTGATGACATTTATGAGTGGGCTTGCAAACCCAATTGTAAGTCAGTTGTTCCTTGGGATTTGGAAAGTGGAACTTGCAGCTGAAAAAATTATTGCTAGTGAGAGTCTCTATTAGACAATAATCTCAAGGGGGTAGCAAAGATGAAACAGTGACTTCTCTTACATGTACATTTGCAAATCTTAATGCTGAAATCGGATACAATGATTTTTTTTTTCCTTATTCTGAACAGCTGACTTTAGACAATATTAATCTTGGTTTCTGAGTATGGGTTAAGCCAGAAACAAGGGTCAGTCTCCAACAGCTACCTTTTGAGAAAACTAACCGAGAGTGAACATCTGGTTAAGACAAATGGATCTTATAAAGGAGAAATCATATAGGCTCATAAGAAAACACAAGTTGTAAGAAGAATCACTTTGTTTCAGCCATTTCCTAATGTCTTAACAAAATAACAGACAAAAGAACCTCTGAACACTGAGCTGTATCTACTAATACATAATACACTTGTATTTCAAAGCCTGTGTGCATACGCTGGGCTTACTGAGTCCTGATTTATTAAATCATAACAGAAATAGAGTTGCAGCTTATTCCATCAATTTGTTTTCACCCACAGAAAAATCTTAAGGTTAATATTAATTTTAAATCAAACTCAAAAAACCCACCACAGTACATGGAAAAATATTTGATTTGTTAAAATATTATAGAACCTCCAATAAACTTAATGAAATTTTTACTGTAGTAAACAGAGAATTAACTCGGGCTTAAAATTTTCTTTAAATACCAATCAGTCCTCAAACAACATCAGCCAAACTGACACACTGTATAAAAGTTGCATGGATCTGCCATAATTTATTTTAAAAATCCAAACCCAATCAATAATATTGAAAATTGTAGGCAGATCATAAATTCACTAGAGTAGGTAATTTGAATTTTGTACTAAGATATCACTGAAGTTTACAAAATTTATTTACTGTCTTTTTCAGGGCTAATTTCATTACCAACCATGAAGAAACAAGCTGATGAATGTTACTTTAGTCAAGATGCTACAGTTTTACAACTAAATTAAATTAGTCCTTCAGGACTGTATATCATTTCAGGGGCAGGGGGGAAGATGAGCTTTCAGGTATATTCCCTTTCCAGCCGAGAATTAGGAACACACTGCCCTATGTTTGCATTTATTTAAAATGCATCCTATGTTATTCTATACCCTCCTATACGACAGAAAGCATGAGACTTTAACAACGGTAGTATTGTGCCCTTATATTTAACACCCTAGCTAAAGCAGAGGCCCACTGCATCTATAAATGTAGAAGCACACTAAGCAGACTTTATTGTTAGCGTGTTTTGAACCCAAATATAAACACACTAATATAGTATAACTGTATAAGCATTCTTGTACTCAACTGCCCAGTAAAAATAGCATTGCTATAACAGGCCACAGACCTTTCACTACCTATGCCATATACTAGCCGTGCAAAGCCCTCATTCTGGCCCATTAGCCACCTTATTAACTTATGAGAATTTGCTATGTGAACTGGAGATTGATACCAGGCATCTCTTGTTAGGAGATAAAATTTATGCGTGGGATAACAGCAAAGGCCTTGAAAACATTGGCACAGGTTGAAAGCTAAGGCCTCAGAACTATAAACAGCTCACTGATGGCAATTACTAGTCACTGAAAAAGTACAACCTCAAGAGCTGGGAAAAGACTGCTTTAGCTTCAAGAAAAGAAGCAGCAGCAAAGTAAGAACAAAAACAGGTAATGTGAAAATCTCAGCCATGCAACATGATGAACCACCTGCCATGGCTTGTGAAAATAACCCATGTTCCCCAACAGTCCAGGGCAGAGACCAAGGGCTGGGAACCATCTAGAAACTCAAGTATCTTATATTTAAGGACAAGATCCCAAATTAGGGAGGACAGGGAGAGAAAAAAGATGCCCACCGCAGTTCCAGCTTCCCTTGTCAAAGAGCTCTTCAGTCTGGCAACTTTGATGACCGAGACTATCAAGGACCATAGTCCTTGAGCAGTGCAGTTCTGTATACACACAGCTAACATAGGGTAAGGTCAAGGACTGACTGCTTTGAATACAGAATGGTAACGATTAATAATGTGTAAGAATTATTAGTAGGAAGTGCGCTGTTTCTGAATGTCAGTCTAAAAGTTTTGTTTGAAGGATTAAAACTGGCCTGATTTATCAGTCTTCTGAACAACCCCATCACTGTAAGCTCTAACTGGCACGTATATACACATATTCAGTTGCAACAGTCCTTACAGCTATGGTGCAAATAAGGATAGGAGATTTATGAACAGCTGGATCCATCTCAAGAAGACACCAATATATGAAAAGATAAACTCCCAGGTAATATGGCAATATCCCAAAAGCAAACAAGAAAGGTGGAAGAAAAGCAAGTGGCACCGTATTTATGAACTGTCACCATGCTAAAACGTGAGGCACCCTCTTGTCCACCTTGCCTGCAAGGCTCAGTAGGATTCAGCAGAGACAATCATGGCAAGAGAACTTAAAACAATAATTTAGAAGCAGGACAGGGAAGAGTTAACAAATGTTCATTTATATTTTTGTAAGTTAAATAAAATACACCTCTGAATAGCGTATGAAAGGATAAGAGTCATTCTATTTGACAAGCTTCTGCTTTAACATTGGACAGCAAAACCCTGAGGTACATCTTTTATAAGAGACACAACTAAGCAAGAACTTCCTTAGCTGAAGGTAATAATACAAATAATATTTGAAAAGGTACTATAAACATTAGACTGCAGGCCGTTGTAAGAAGTTACTGGCCTTGTTGAGCTCTCTTCTAATTTTCTCTGGACCAAACTGATCAAGGAAACGTCTGAAGTGAAATGCATCTATAGCAACAATTTCAGTGTAGCGTCGCTGCCATTCATCCCTAAAATTGGAGGGAGGAGAAAAGTAGATGACATTAGTTGCTTAACATTGGCCGTATAATCATGATCCAAAATGAGCAATTCCCCACAGAGCTTCTCTGTTAGAAGCAGCTAGAAAGGTGAGCTCATAACAGACAATTTTTTTTCTTTGTGTGTCGGGAA
The DNA here is from genome assembly GCA_009819775.1 of Phoenicopterus ruber ruber. Lineage (NCBI taxonomy): Eukaryota > Metazoa > Chordata > Aves > Phoenicopteriformes > Phoenicopteridae > Phoenicopterus > Phoenicopterus ruber. Next base: position 10,744,825 of record CM020221.1, on the reverse strand, counting down.
TGAAAGCGGCATCAGAAATGAGGCAGATCTCCCTATAAATTTAGAAACACTCTGGCTAGACTTTGGGCATAAACGTGAAACAAATCTAATTACACAGCACTATTTACTAAGTACGCAAGAACACCGCAAGGTCAAAGAAAAGCACTTTGGTTCTCTGTCTTCCTCCAACATTTAAATGAGAGTACATCGCGTATGTTTCTATACCAAACGAATAATTTTGTGTATACGCTATGATGAAATTGTTGGAAAAATTCAAGAGCTCAGAGCTTTCTACTCAGATTCATGGTATTAAATCTTATTTTGCCGCACGTCAGCTGCACTGTGGCACCTGAGGTATCATTGGCAAACTTCTTGTAACATTACAATCCACAGTTTAGTCAGTATCTTAACAAAAATTTGGATTAAATACATATAACTGTAAAAGCTGTTGGTTTGAGAACTGACATATTGGCAGGCACCATTTATTAGCATTATCTCATATTAATAATGAGATAGTAACTTTCTTAGCTTATTGGGTCTACTGAAGAGAGCAGGATCAAACAGTCAAATTCTCTATTAAGGCAAATGCTAGGAAATACTTAAAGCACCAAGTTTTCAAATTTATAACATTTATTTATTCCTTCACTTGAAATATGTATGTGGAACTTTACCTTGGGGTCTTATCTTCGTGGCTTCTTGCCCACCGGTAAGTTTCTGCATAGCCTGTATACTCACTGTACTGCTCAGTACCTGAAACAAATGATTTTCCATATCACATACAAAATATGTACATATTTTTTCACTTGGCAAGTCTTTCATAGTAATCACTGCTTCTCCGAATGAACACGCAGCTCTCGGAAGCAATGGAAAAATAGAGATTCATATCTGCACCAAGAATACAAGATCTTGTAACCAGTAGAAGCTTCTTTTCCACAGATGATGTGTAGCATCCATTATAGAACATTACAAGTGCAGATCTATGTATGCTGTCCAGTATGTAACAAGAAGATAGTTTTCAACTTTGCCACTCTAAAGTTCAATAGCTTCTCAATAAACTGCCTGTCATCTTTTTTTTTTTTACTGGCTAATATCTGTTTAACAAAGACTGTGAGCCTTCACGCCACCAGCATTTTGCTTTTCTTTTTTCTTTTTTGAGGCTACTACCTGTAAACACGATGATAAAATAGTCACTCCACTATTGAAAACGTGGCAACCCTACTTCATCACAATTTAGCAAACATCTGGGCTGACAGTTTAGGAAACATGAGAAGAAAAATACAAGATTCAAAAGTGTAGGTGGTGAGCTATATGTTTATACCTTTTACTTCTCTATCAAGTTTTGTTTCTCTAACAAAATTAAAATCCATAAAGCCAAATAAAACCCTGATGGTCAGAAACCAAGTGGATTTCCAACACGCCAGTGTTAGCCAGTTTGTTGACCCACAGTCTCTTGAGAGCAACCTTACATGAGGATAGGTAGGACTGTTAAGCTTCCTAGTCTCATTGCCAATGCCCCTCTTTCCCCGTTACTGTTTTGTTTTACATTTGTTCAGCATGATTTCTGCACTATGGTTCCTGACGTGAATCCTCAGATATCACAGCAATTAATGGCACTGAATGGACCGAAAAGGCCACTGCTCTCAGCTGCGGCAGTCAGTACCAAGAAGCTACTTCTGCAAAAGCTCAAGGATCCACAAAACCATGGTCTGGAACATACTCGGCTGCTCTGTGAAAAAGTGCAGCAGGGTATCTTGGCAAGCATTAAGGGCTGTAAGAAAGTAGCTCATTAAGACCTCCAGTAATTTTAGCTATTATGCTCTGCTATGCCGACTCCTTTTCAAAGGTTTATCCCAAGACCGAGAAGGAAAGCATTTTAACTGAGAGTAAGGATCATAACCTTTCTAAAAGGCTGTCTTTCACTTCATTTTACTGAGCTTCAGGACCTTGCTTCAAAACCTGGGGATGCACAAATGCTTCAAAGAAATACTCCTAAAGCAACACCACAGCAAAATCACAACTTTCTCCCCTGTTTTGAGCTCACAACAGCTGAATTTCACAAGTAGTGGACTGAAAAGATTACCTTGTTTGGAAAATTTCAGCTCATACAGGTACAGTTTGGCACATGTTATAAACAATAAGAAGAGAACTGTTAAGCAACCCCTTAATTACAAACAGTGACACCAGCTATGCCTATAAATATAACAGAAAAATAGGTTTTAGAAAGACACGTAAGCTGACAGCACAAAACAAGATTACTAAGACAAGAGTAATGCCTAACTCGCACAGATCGGTGATACTCTGAGAATACAAATGTTCAAATTTAATGTCAAAGTTTTTCAATCTCTAAATAAAAAGAAAATAGAAGTTGAACAATCAGAAACATAAAACTGTTCCCTTTTAACCTCATCCAACAAGGGAATTTGAATGCTTGCTGTCAGTAGTTTCAAGCATAGGAAACACAAGCTGTTAAAAACTGTTTAAAATGATGCATATACTTCAAGACATTTTCCCCATTTACCCAAATTCATTTTAACTGAAAAGACTTATCAGCCCTTCTTTAACTCATCTGCCCTATTATCCACTCATTATTTAGTTAGATTTGTCTAGATGATTAACCATACCGAGGGCACACAAATTCCACTCAAGGCTATTTTGAAAAGTTGCTAATGCAAAATGAGTGGGATGGTAAAAGATTCCTCACCAAGAATTCACTTTCTGTTACAAAATCAAAGTACCCAAAATTGTGATGGCAGAATATGCCTATATATTCACACACATCCATGCCCTTGTACAAAGGACAACTGTCAGCAGCTTAAATATTCGGAAGTCAGCCTTCTAATTGAACTGTAGGCTATCAACCTTCAGTAAGACTCTTCCTGACATAGGTAAAAATTCAGTTTTACTGATACACTTGAAAAAAGTGTCTGAGCAAATAGTAAGAAAACACAGACAAGGGAAGGATGTGACTTTTTCGAGAGCTCTCTTTAGGGGACAACATAGCAAAATCTCCAACTTTGAAAAGGAATCATTTCCTTTGGTGTCTAGCATGTGGAAAGGAAAGACTGGGTTTTCAAGATATTGTAACAGAACAGATTAAATGACAGTCAAAGTATTAAGCCTAGTTTTTCAAGGTTCATTGTTTTCATTAATTTTTATGGAAGTGCAGTGTCTGATGACAAAAGCACCAGGAAACAAACAAGCAAGCAAATACACATATATTAAAAAAAAAAAAAAAAAAAAAATCAATAATAGAGAAACTCAAAGAGATCACACGAACTCCAAACTCATGTCCCAGAAACCCAAAGTTAATGAAAATCAATGGGTTTTCATAAGTGAAGCTCTGGAAATTTGTCAGACAAAAATGGTTATTCAACTGGCAGCACTTTTGCCTGTGAACTACTGGGATACAAACTGCTGTTGTTGCTGGGAGAACAGAAGCAGTACAGGATAGATTGGATATGCTAATGTTTCTGGTGAATCTTTTTGCTTCCCATTAAAAAAAAAGGGGGATAAAAAAAGGCAAGCCACAAATACAGCATAATAGCACAGTTCCATCAGAATTTTAAAAACAAGCTACAAAAACTAAAAAAGCCTACCTAAAGTCAAAAGAAAGTATATACAAGTATCATTCAAAAATACATTCTTTGTGAAACTTGTAATAGTTACAGCATCAGACAAACAGTGAAACTGCCAAGTGTTAGTGCTTATGGGACCCTCATCCATCTAGAAAGACTTGCAATTATTACTAAAAATAAATATACCTTTCTCAGACTCCATAATCTAGCTTTTCATTTGCATATGAACTGTATGGCATTATGAAGTTCCCAAGGACTGGGAAAAGCCCCACCATACTGTCCCTCTAGTATTTCTAATGATCTAGAAATTATACTTTGGCAGTACCACTAGCACTGAATAAAAAGGAGTACATGCGAGAAGCAGAAGAGTATAGTTTTGTGGTCACCAATATAAACGCACATTTCCCGCCAAAAGTGAGGTGAAGGTCCTTCTCTCCCTTTCAATCAGTTCTTCCGACCCTTATCTTGTGCCACAATTAGTCTTCTGGCTCTCCAGACAGCGGCACGATCAGCCTGCTAAATCCAGCTGAAAAAGTTTTTCCCCTCTGAGTATATTTTCAGCTGAACCAATTATCTGATCTCATTTACTGCACGGGTAATGTGCTTACAAGTCTCTGAAAATGCATCGCTAAGATGTGGTCAGGACTGGCCGTTGTTCAATCTGTAGATTTAAAGCAAACATGGAACACAGCTTCATCTGCTCTTAACACTGCCCAAGTAGTACACATGAACTCAAGGGGGAGGGGGAAGAAAAAAACCTGAATGAAAAACATTGACAGTTATTCACAGCTCCACCAGAAATGCAGCTGTGGGAATCTCTGGCATTGCTGCTGACATTTCTGCAGGTAGATGTTTGCGCTGAAGAACTTGACTGTTTGCATGACCAGTTCCATATTCATTACAGCAGTGATCTTAACCAGATACTGTGCAATCACAACAAATTTAATTTCTCTCCAATTTCTCAGACTCTTCTGCAAATTTAAGCTCCACAGTTATACCCATTAGGCCGCTGAGTCAAGATGCATCACAAAGAATGTAATTTATCAAGAGGATTGTGACACGCAGTGGAGACTTGGCTAAGAACTGAGGTGGAAGAGCTCCAGGGATGAAAAGAAAATGACGGAATGACCATTTCCATTAGAGAAGAACACCATATCGCAAATACTAATTGCAAAACTATAAAGTACTCAAGAAAACGAAAAGAATATTGCTGCAGTGAAAAAACATCCTCACCTTTATCTGTTCACACCAAATGACTATTTTTTGCAGGGTAATGGAAGAAGGCCTTTCGAAACCTTTGTTTAGTGTTTTTCCCCAGTCAGTTATTACACAGACTGATAGCTGCGCTCTGTTTACACCCTCCCCAGAAGAGCCTCACCCGGAGGACAGTATCTCAGTATGTTAATCTTGTTATAGTATCATATCCAAAATGCACAACAGAAATCAGCAATGGCCAAGAATTTTCTGCCTCATTTTTTAAAAAGGCAATCACGAAAGTCAATTTATCAAAAAGTTTTCACAGAAAAGGCATTAATTTCGGCAGGGTGGAAAAACAAAATAAAACACTGTCTTAAAAGGATTACTAAGTATAAGACTGAACACAAAAGATGCTCTGCCCAGTACAATCAATAGCAACAGAGTAAGATTTGCAAGATCTAAGCTCAAATTTCTACTGTGCGTGCATGTGAGAGAAAAGTGCTTTGGAAGGACTTTTCCAAGCAATGCATTCTAATACCTGTACAAATTCCTGACTGTTGAGGTAGCTCAGGTAACTAAACCCAACATTTTTACTATAGTAGACTGAAAAATATAAAATATACATAACCTATTACAATATGTTGTGGTTTAACTCCAGACGGTAACTGAATACTACGCAGCTGCTCGCTCACTGCCCCCCCTCCCCAGTGGGGTAGGGAAGAGAATCGGAGAGAAAGGAAAACTCACGGGTTGAGATAAAAGCAGTTCACCAAGACAGCAAAGAAAAAGATATAATAATAATAATAATATATAGGATAATAGAATATGTAAAATGAACGATGCACAATTTTCTCATCACCTGACAACCGATACAGCCCATCCCGAGCAGCAGGCAGGGAGCAGGGGTATCCCCCCCCCCCAGCTATCCCAGAACAGCAAGTTCCAGAAAGAGCAGGCGAGGGAACAAACAGCCCAATGAACGAGAAGGCCCAAATGAATGAAAAAAGGGAAAAGAAGGGAACAAGAAGGGAGGTGGCCCACCAGCCGACCCTCACTTATACCAGGCATGCTATCTATGGTATGGAATACTCTTTGGCCAGTTTGGATCAGCTATTCTGGCTCTACCCCTCCCAAGTTTTTGCACCTGCACATTAGCAAAACCTGGGAAACTGCAAGATGTCCTTGATCATTTAGCAGCAACCAACATCATCAGTGTGCTATCACCATTTTTCACATACTAAATCCAAAACACAGGAGCTGCTGGAGACAAAACTAGCTCTGTTCCAGCCTAAAACAGGACACAATATATGCCCAGAGGATCTCTCTGCTCAAATACTTTTTCTTTATAGCTGTTCTTTAGAGTAACTAAAAAAAATATTATAGCTTTTTATTTTTTCAGTCATGAAAAATGCTCACTGTGTTCCTGTATATAGAACTGAGACACACACAGCATGACCTAGGCCTCTCCAGTTCTTAATAGTGACATTTGGTGTTTTGATGCTAACTGTTTTGATCTAATGGATAATTAAACATTCAAAGTTCTATGACAGAGGTGGAAACAAAAGGAAAAACACTTTCAGCAAAGCACTGGACTGACAGTGCACAGCCCCTCAACAACATACTGGAGAAGCATTTAGTTTTTGATGTTGTAATTACGAACCCATAACTAACTTACAAGTAACACAAACGTGTTCGTAACTTACAAGATAAAAATCCTTAAGAGACATTTCCTGACTTTCTACCCTTTTTAATGGATGCTGCTTTTCTCCTCTTCCGCTTCCTCCCTTTTTTGGTAACCAGAAGGCAGTTCCTCTTCTCAGAGTTTTCAGTCCCACTGACCACATCAAACATTACAAATTCCAGACTGTAACAACCCCCCCACACACTTTAACGTAACAGAAGCATTACCTGCTAATAGCTGGGACCAGCTAATAGCTGGTAATTGTGGCTTTTACCTATATTGCCTAATAGTATTCTTTAGCTAGGCCTAAAGACACTGAGTCCTCAAAAACATTTATATGGGATAAAACAAGTTGTCTGCTTGCTGTGACTTTTTGTTTTGTTTCCTTCACAAAACATCTATTGGAACAGCAGCCTTATGGTCTTAAGAGGTGGGGTGAAGAAGGAAGCTCTTTGTCAAACGGGTAGACTTTTTTTTCTTTTTTTTTTATCCCTACAGCATTTAAACTTACTAAACTTCAACCTGAAATATATTTTCTATATATAAAACCAGAATAAGATGTGAAACATTTTCTGAAAAGACTAACCTGTGATGATAAGACATTCATTGTGATCCAAGACTTCAGTGATGAGCCTCGATACAATCAGTTCTGGGTTGATTAAAAAACGAATTTCTTCTTGTACTAGTCCTGCCCCAGTCACACCACCTCCGACAAAACGGTTTGCAAAATCAACCTAACAAAAATATATTCAGGAGGATTACGAGATAAGCAAACAGCATAAAATCCTTTCATTTACCAAGGTAAATAAAGTCCTGTATGAATTTCAATAATTCTGTTGAAATTTGCTGCTGTCACTTAAAATAGAAGCAGCAGGACAGAGCCTGATTAACAGCATGCCTTTCTCTTTTTTCCTTTCTACTTCTCAGAAAATTTAAAATAAGACAAGTGAGATATTACAGAGCAAACTAAAGTTTTGCATCTCAAATGCTCTGAATCCAAGTTATGTGAGTTTTCTTTGAAGAGCAAACATTTAAGAATAAAACACGTTTCAGTAAATGTGAAAGATGAAAACAGCAAATTACAGTATTCTTTTTGCATTTTATGGACATTGAAGAATTATTAAGTTGACCTTTAATAAGCATTCTGCCCCAGCTGTCCACACTGAAGCATTTTTAGATTAGCATTGCCCCTGTACCAGTTGTTCTGTACCTAAAAGAATCTCTTATGAATTCTCCTTGAAATGCACTTGAACAAGGGAAGTAATTTTGATCATTAAGGTTTCTGCTTGAAACGGAGAAGCTCTGGACTCTATTTTTTTGCTGCAATAATACATATTTTGCAAATTACATTTTTATATAGACAACAGTTTTAAAAGTATTTGGTTTATTCAATAAAGTGATTAATATTTATGCAAATTAACTGCCCATATAAATTTATAATTTTAAAAAGTCACTTCATCTTTCAAATGCGATTAGCTTCCTACTGATTTTTATTTAGATAGCTGATGAGAGCACATTTACAGGAGGGGAACAAAAGTTGCTGGAGTGACACGAGCGTCTGTGTAGATTACAAACTGATTCAGGAGTCAAAGTCAAGTCTAAAGCACGCTGAGAGCCAGCCACTACAACAGCAGGTGTTCCCGAAGTCTATCCTGGAAATATCAATGCACTTCAGTTGTTTAAGATTTGCTGAACTTGACTATGATACAAAAAAGTAACATGAAAACTACCCAAATGTGCAGTGAATCAGGGCCCCAAATGCACTTTAACTGTGCTGAGTAGCCTCCCCTTGGGCCCCTGTTCTCGCCCCGGCACATATCCCCCGTACACCACCCCCCTCGTCCTGGGCCTCGCCTGAGACACATCATGTGTAGGCCCATGCGCAGCCCTATCCTCTGCTGATGTCCACTTGCTGACCGGATGCCTAGGACTGACCTTGCTGGCCTGACTCATCACCTTGCCTCTGTCTGATGACCACCAGCCTGTCAGCAGAAACTGTTACTGTCACCATCCCTGCTCTGCTTGTCCCAGCCAGCGACCCTGCCCGCTGAGGCTGGGGTCACTGTGGACTCCTGCATTGCCTTGCCTTGGTCATCCCGCTCCCTCACGGAGTGAGCACTCTTCATCTGAGCAGAGATATTTTGTTTGATAAGACTTGAAATAGCCAGGAGGAAAAATATCACATCCTAGGCAATACTCACTTTTACAGAGTGCAACAGAAACAGTACATGAAAAGGCATAATTCAACCTTCTCTCACTTCTGAGGTTATAGTATAGTTGAATAGACAGACAGCAGAAAAATGGTTATTATGAGCAGTTGCTGAGTTCTTAATAATTTCAATTCACATTTGAGTGCTCAAGTTTCATAGTCATGAGACATTTTAAAGTTCAAGCAAAAAGCATTGCAGAAAACAGTCCTATTCTCCCTCCTCTTCCTTTGTAGCACTTCTTCCTGGCTAAAGAAGTTGTAATTATTTTTTTTTTTTTTTTTTTTTTTTTTGGTAAAGAACTCTAGAAGGCAGACTTCCCCCCCCCCCCTTTTTAAAAGAAAAACAAAAATGAAACAACTAGTTTGAAAACTCCAATGTCTTCCTTGACATAGATATGGTCAGGACATCCTCCTTATGAATTTCTTTTGCTGACTGGCTCCCAGACTGAAACAGTGGTGCTGGCAGCAGCAAGAAAGTCTCCTGAACCACTGACCTGGTCACTGTCTGGGGCACAAGAATAGTTTTTTAAAAATAAACTGAAACCCTTGACAACTCATCAAGATCACAGCCTGAAACTTCTATCTTGTCAATCTTTGATCCCGGTTTGAACCAAAAGACCTGAAGCTGTCCAGGGCTTGTGATTTTCTGTCAGCTCTTTCTGTACCAGGTACACGTGCAAACGTAGATGACCTGGGGAATACTGACAATACTAAGACTTCCCATGGAATTAATTTTGATGTTTCTTTTACACTGCATAACATCTTGTCATTTAAGTCAATTGAGGATAAACAAATAACTTCGTTAAGCTGCCAGATAATAAAAGTATGACAAAAACATGACATAAAGCCACATTTACTGTTATATGCGCTTACCTGTAGCATACCTTGTCCATTGCTTTCGATGGTGCCTTCGTAAGTGACATGCAATCTAGACAGTTTTTTCTGAGATCTATCATTGAGGAAAAGTATTGTACAGAAAGGATGATCACAGAATCTCCACACAAAAACATTCATTTTAAAAGAAAACCCATCCAAACTCAAACTTCTTACACACCTTAACATAAGGTGGTTTAAAAAAAACCCTGATGGATTAAAGAAAATGCATTTGCCTTTCAGAAACCATTTGTAAGGGTTTAACATTGTCAATTGTTCAGTTTCTCCACCTCTTGCACCATAAAACCCTAAATTTGAAATTGAAGTTCTACGTTTTTCACACAAGTTTGTCCCACATTAACTTACTAACCAGCAAGAAAGCTGCAACACTTGTGTTTTCATGCTGGTTGTCACCCATAGTTCATTATCTTTCATGTCATTTCTGAAATCACATCATCTCTTTTTTTCCCCCACGCAAGCAACAGCACCAAAGATGTGCTACTGTTTTAAAAATTCACTTCGGACTTGTTGGCTTCACAGGCAAACAAATGTACTGGAAAACTTGGGGCACTCAAACTACTTGTGGAAGTTTACCCACTTGCCTTTGTACTTCTCTCCATAACAATCCGTACCAAACATTGTTTTCTGTAGTACTTCCAGGCATGAATCAATTCCATACAAATGGGATTCAATTATTATTGATTTAAGAAATTTCTTACACTGACAGGATGTTTGACTTACCTTTCCCAGTCTGGAAACTCCTGGAGACACTGCCTCGTAAACGTCACCAATCCCGTAGGTTCTACAGGCAAATCAACCCACAGGAAATGAATTAACTGCTGGAGCTTTAGTCCTTAGATTATTTTAAGTGGTAAGCTTTTAAATTACAACAAACATCATTCTTGGCAGAAACACAAGAGCTTAACTTTCCTCAAGAGTAGCTTTGAATCTTCCCCTGACAGCCTGTGCTCAAATTGAAAACACGTAACACGAAGACCAAAATATTCACTTCTCTTCTCCCTTTGGAGTTTGAGTATTTTTCTTTTTCCAGATCAAGGAAAAACTATTTCTTAAGTGATTTTCACTTGAACTGTAAACACTACTAGACAGACTCAATAGTTGAAGTTAAAGTAAAATATGCTGCCACTTAGAAGAAAGAAACTGTGAACCTTTAGAGGCGGACTACTGTTCAGTGTCAACCAGCAATGCACAGAGTACTCAACCTACGGACGGATGAAGCAGCAGCTCATATTTACAAGAAAGTCCTACTATGTCAATAAAGATGCAGTGTTAGTGAATTCCAAATCAAGCCGTTTTCAGCCCTGCCAAGATGATAGTGAAATTCACTGTATTCAACTGAGAAAAGACTCCTGCCCTCAAGAGAAAAGAGGGCTCATTGCAGGAAGGATGCATTATCATCTTTCTCTCCTTATTTTACTCAAAAAGTTCAGTTTTGCAACAGAAAGAAAATATCAACCTTTTACTAGGTGATGTCATCCTAATAAAAACTTTATTTGGGACTCATTTCTTTGCTCCAGTAAGTCTACTGCACTGGCTTGTGAAAAACATTCAAAACTATGTAAAGCACAAACATATCCTTCCAAAGCCTTAAATAATCCTATGCTTTTCTTCAAAATTATAGGGGTTTAGGGGAAAAAAGGTTGCTTGCTCTTAAAAAAATGTGCACAGCTTTCAGTAATCAAGTGCTTTTCCACAAGGAAACTCTGGTATCAGTGGCGATATTTTACAAATTAAGCATTCACCTTTTGAGCACAAAGTCTTCAGCTGATAGTCTCCACTGTGTTCTTTTACAAGGAATTCAATCACCATGTACAATAAAAAGAGTTGCAAAATTACTACAGTAATTTATAGAGCTAAGTTACTTCAGTCTTACTAATCCCTGGACAAAAAAGAACAAGAATGGGGTCTTTTAAAGGTACGATAGGGATTTTTACCTCAAGAACCTCATTAAATATTATTAAGTTATAACATTAAGAAATCTAATATGGTAGTTTCATAAAGCATGTTCTCAACAGATTTCATATGCACAGGGGTCAGGGACAGCTGCATAAATTTAGGATTTGGTTTGCATGAAAACATTATTATTCAAGTATTAAAGCTAGCACACTATATTTCTTCTAAGTCCCACACATAGATCACAATTTACTTTTACCTCAGAGATTTAGTTCTATTGACATTGCTGAAAGTTTGATAGCTGAAACAGGATGTAGCTGCATTTAATTTGTGGTGAATTAAAATGATGAACTGAAGATGGACTGACTCAAGTAAAGGCATTTTTATATTCAATAGCTTAAAGCTGGCTGTCTTTTAAAAGAAACCCTTCTGAGAGAATATGAAGCTAGTAATGAAACACTGACATGCAAAGAAAAAGTTCTTTAAAAAAATACTATAATAATGATATTGCCGCAGATGTGAGGTATGCAACTGCAGTAAAATCTCTTTCTCCCCCAAAATACAATATATAAGCTCTGATACAGTTCTCACAAAAACAAATCCATTTTTGAAAGCTTATGCAGATGTTCAAATTCATGGTAACAGAAGATCTGACTATGCACACTACGGAAAAATATCACACTAACTTCTAAAAGTGATGGGGATATCTCATGTCTTGCTATTACTTGTTTTATTTGAACTAGGCAAACTTCACAACAGGGGGGTGAAAATATATCTCTATATATTTTACACATCCCCCACATATCTCTCTCGGAAAAAAGAAAACAGAATAGGCTCCATGCAATAAATTTAATTGCATGCATCATTTGTATGAGAAGTGACATTAATATGAATATCAGTGTACTTAGCAAGCTGGCTTTTGTTACACACTTCCATCATAATGATGCATAGCCATTTCTAAATTTAACGGGTTTAAAATTTTTCATATATCTGCTTTGTAGCTCAAAAAAAAAAGTAAAGGATATACTTTTTTCTGTGACTCTCCTAAAATAGCAGAAAAGGGTCTTAAGTTTCTCAGGCTTCCTTGGTGACCGTCCTTCAAACAATCTGAAAAACAAGAAATAAAAGCAGTTAATTAGATTTCAGGGATATAGTGCATAGTAACAAGACTACTTACTAATTGTGAGTTGATTTTTTTTTAACGATTATGCACATAGTTCGATTAGCCTTGCATTTAAAGACTCTACTGTGGAAAGAACTCTCTAGACAGCCCCTCTATAACATGGGTCTTTAGGAGTAATGAGTTCATTCATTTGCTAAGTTTCTGATGAAGATATTAAGTGAATGCCTATCGCACTCATACCGATTTTGTAACATCAAAAAACATAACTTCAATACGAACATCCAGGAAAGCTACTAGTTTTCTTTGCAACGGACTGGCTTGGATTAAAATAAGTGACCGAGGGGTGAAAACATGTACGTTGAGTGCTCCAGGATCCAAATGTGTTACCCTACTTTCAGCTCAGTGAGCTGCAGAGAAGAATTAATGCAACCATATTGCTTTCAAGAGCTGCACGGCACCAGCAGCATTTCTAAAGAAAAGAACCTACCCCCAGCAGAAACAGCTTCATCCACTGGGCTACTACTGGCATTCTAACATCATTTGTAAAAACCTAAGCATTAAAAGAAGCATCCTATTTTTAGCCATTAAGTGAATGTTTTCTTTTAAGGTTAGCTGAAATACTTTTACTGCATCATCTATATTCCAGCAACTCGAACATGCATTACTTAATTTCACTTCCTGCAAAGTGACAAGGCATTGTTATTGGCAACACATAATGGAATTTATCTGGAAGGAAGGATAACGGCAACTTCAGAAATAATATCCTTTGAGTAGGAAGTTCACTAAAAGATGTCTGATACATCCTCAGGGCTTTCACTGTAAGATTCCTCCCCAATAAACAGTCTAAGTAAAGGAATGACACAACATTATTCATTTGTTTCCATGTACTGGAATGACAACCTGCCTTTAAAACCAGAATACTGTCAGGTGAATTTAGCTTTTAGTAGTGAAGTGAACTAGATTTTTTCAGTATTTAAAAATTCTTATGAAGCATACATGCTGAAGAGATCAATTTCATCCAAAATCTACATTAAGTCACAGAAGCTAATTTTAAAAAGGTTAAAAAGGTTTTATGAAAACTTGTTTATTCTTTGAATAAACAGATTCTTTGAATCTGGACTTTAAGGCAGCAAACTCCAGACTTACACAGTCTGTTTTAAAATGGACCAACATGCAAGTTCTATCAAGAGGCTGTGCTTGCACAACTAATAAGGGGTTCACAAAAGAAAAAGTTGATACATGCGCGCGCGCACAGGTCTTGCCTAATGCATAAATTGTCTCTGACCTTTTATCTGGAAGTCTCATTTGTAGAATCCTTTAAACTGGTTAATTTATCTATTAGCCCCATATGCCTTTACTAGTTTTTTGCCTCTTACATCAAATTGAAATCTTGCTCACGTTGCAAACTCAGGAGAGAGTTCTTCATGTCACAAAGGCGATACATGATTTGGCATAACTAGCAGACTGGGCAGAAGTCCAGGACTGGAAAAACTATCCCTGAAATAAGTCAGATCAAGCTAAAAGGCAATGACAAGGCAGCTGACCTTGGTTTCATTCATTACAATTACTCACCAAAATGCAGTCACTCTGCCAAGCAGGGAATTTCAACCAAATATTTTTTTTAAATCTGAAGTGTTCAGCATTGGCCTGTCTTTTCTCTTCTTAAAAGCTGTGATAACTACCTCTCTTCTTTCTCCTCTGAGATCAAAGCTAGAGTAATGCTGATTTGCTTCTGAGAAGTCTCATTTACAGCAGATAAATATTCCAAAACCACCATCTATAATTACAATAATGAGAAGAGATATCTGTATTTCTGTTCTAGCCCTATCTGGCTGGGTAAAAAACACAGGGCAGCACAAAAGAATTTGAAAAGCTCTGGGTTCTGGCACAGGCATCCCTTGTTGTAGAGGGATACTCCGTGCAGTAGGGATAGAAGAATACTGGGGCATTCAAAATTATCTGTATTTTGACCTAGTAGCTATATGCATCCAGTAACTACATGCATCAGATCTTTTATAGCAGTTAGCCCAAGAGCTCTCATCACCCTTCTCCTCCTCACAGTATTTGCTTTTCTTCTCTGTGACATAACATAAATTGTACTTTCTCTCTGAAAATCCACTGTTAAATAAAGAAAAGTAATTTTTAAAAAATATTTATTTATTAAAACAAAAGTGGGCAACACCAGTCCTGCACACATGTTTTAGGACTGAATCCACCACAAGTTATGTTTGTCCAAACCAGAATGCACTCATAAAAGGATAGCCATTTATGACAGGTTGAAGACACCATGTCTTAGACTAATATGCTGGATTTACTTAATATTTTCTGTGTCTAGAATTTACCTTTATTAGTGAGCTAGTGGCAAACTGAAGATGGCCATCTATCTGCAAACATGCTTTTTATTATATATATGTTTGCAAAATACAAACACTAGTGTATTACTTACATATTTTCATATAACCAGACCAACGAACTCTTGTCTTCAGCTATTTCAAGTAAAAGTGCTTTACAAGATTAGGAATTTGTTTTAAAGGCCAATCAGACCAGTGGAAAAAAACCCCACAGATTTTAGTGGGCTACAAATTAGCCTTAAACCCTCATAGTATCTAATTATTTAAAGTTATTGATACTCATTCAGTTGAATTTGATTGTTTCATATGTTCTTTTAAATTTCCACAGAAATCATATCACAACAACATCAATGATTCAGAAGACTTCCACCAAGCTATACTGAAGCCAGAAGAAAAGCACAAGAGAAAAACCAACCCCCCCCAATACACGCAGGCAGCCAAGCTTTAAGCGCAGCACAAAGTAACCAGGCATCTTTGTGAATGCAACAGTAAAAGCAAGTGATATTTACAACACTCGAAAATAGCCCAGTCCTGCCCCATTAATTTAAGTGAGGACATAACATGGCAAAGTTATGAACATTTTAACTTTGAACCTTATTTCTGAAATGATCAATTAGGCAACATTATGAGAAGTTTTATTTCTGAAGCAAATATCTCTATTTTGAGGAATAAAGCTAGATGAGGGCATCAATAAGATATTAAAATTCTTCTTCAAGCTCTGAGACACAGATCCTACTAAAAAAAACACCACCCAAAAATGTAAGTGGAAACCACATAATCAATTTCCTGACAGAAGAACCCAAGGCCAAAACCCATTAATTCCAATTAAAGAACTCATCCAAATGAAGTGCACTGTAAATCAAATGCAAAGCACTGCAAGCCCACTTTCAGTCGAAGTAATTGAAATATTACTGGCAACTGCATATGTGAGCTGTTTTGCTTTGTACAAGATGTTCCCGCTGCCATGCGGCTAACTTCAATTTAGCAGATACAGGAGCTAAGAAAGCTTGCAGGGCTGATCACCAAACAGCTGCAAATTTATCTCTGGCTCCCCAGCTTCCAAGCCAGGGTAGCAGTAATGTTAATCAAATAAAAGACCTCCACAGAGATACACTTAAGTATTCGAGGCATCAAGGTCAGAGATTTAAAAACATAAGAAAGTAGATGTATGAACAATGTCATAAACACAAAGTAGATTGTTAAAGTCATTATGGCTAAATGAAAACTCTTTCCTAGCAAATATTCAGACACTTAATTCAATTGTTCTGAAGAGAAATCCTATATATGAGAAATAAAATATTAAAAATACTAAGAATCAACATTGGGAAAATGTAAAAAAAGGGTTTTTTTAAGAATTACTCAACAACTGTCAGTAAACATACAGTGAAGGCATTTGTTTATAGTATTTCAATAATTATTACAAACACGTGTGCATTTGTTTTGCATTAGCATTTTCATAAAATTTTAGGGTGGAAAAAAGCATTTCAAAAGTGTAATCAATATTCTGTTTTTTGCAGTCTCATTGACTGCAAACTCAAAATTATCTTATTTTCAACCAACATTTCCACCACAGAAAGCTGGAGCCAAAAGCTCTAAGAACCTGCTCCAAGTCCTTTGACGAGTGCCTCAGCCAGTGGTGCTGCATCTTCTATTTGCAAACAGTCCTGTAACCAAAACTAGCATGGTAATTTCAGCATTACTGCACAAGCCTGTCATCTTTCAAGAACAACAGAAGCAAGGAACGCACATCAAATACAGACAGTAGGAGTAATCCATGCTCACACAGTGTTTTATAGATTTTTAGAAGTATCTTGGCAAGTGGTAAATCTGCAAGGTACTTCAAAGGGTGCATTTCCAATGATGCAACATCAACATGATTTAATAACATTAAGAGCTACACAAAGTGACCTTGGCCTGCATATAGTTTACTGGGGAAAAGTTGAGCCAGCTTAAGTAAAGAGTTCCGAAATTAAGTTGTTTCTGATAAGGTGTAACTAAAATACAGTCATTTACTTGTAAAATTTAATTTCCAAGGAGGTAAATTGATCCTGGATGTTACTCGAAAGACTGGCTCCAGTAATTTTACAAGCAGAAGGAACCATTACAATCATGTGGTTTAATCTCCCAGTTAAGTAATTTCAGTATCAGTATTTCCATCCCCAGCCTGTATCTTCCCATCCCAGGCTGGGCTTCCTTTGAGTGTTTCTTTTCAAAGAGTATAATCATGTTTTTAAATCGAAATTGGAACCTATCATAAAACTTAGAAAGCTCTCCACACTGTAACAATGTGCAAAAATTTGCAGTATGGATCATGCTTCAAAGAGTACTTCTCATAAACCCACGGCATTTCATGTGTGCTGTATGCAAAAGTGTTGATACACAAATTTATAGTTACGGTCCCCACAATTAACTACCTGTGCTTTTTTTTAACTACCACAACCACCAAAAAGTGCATTTTTCTTTACTACTGTAGTTGAAGACACACTCATATTGTTTCTTACATTTTAGTGTGATCTTACTAAAGATAATCTGCACCTAAGCAAGTGCAAGACATCTTACTGAAACCTCATTTTTCTCCCACAAATAAAAGTGGAAGGAGGATTTACAAGGAAGTAGTCTATAGATGAATTTCACCCAGTAAGGGACTGAGCAGAGGGAAGGATGGCACATTAAGGCAGAAATGAAAATACTGCCTAGACACTACCTTCAATCTCAAAACCAGAACTAATCACTAAGCAGAGCTTTAGTCTAATGTATAGAATGACAAAACACTTGGGGAAAAAAAAAATAAGCGAAGCATCTTGCATCTTGTTGCATTTCAAGCCTAAGCTTATCTGATATATACATGCAGGGGTAGAAATACTATGCTTGCGTATGTTACCATCAAACTTGTTTTACTCTCCATATGATAGAGGGCTATTTTCATTAAAAGGCTGAGCATTCTCAATTGGTAGCAATCTCAATGGGAACCACTAACATTTCATACTGATACACAGAACCCTAAAGGAAAAACTAATATAGTGTTGAATGGCACAATAAACTCCTCATTTAGGATTACGTCAGTTGCACTGGGGAGCACACAGAAGCATCTCTTCCATCTTTCTCCTGCAATATTTCCCCCTCCAGAAAAAAAAAAAGTGGAGTTCCAAGAACAGAAGATAAAAATTAAACTCTCCCTTTTCAAAAACAGTATCATCTTTTTAATGAAGTATTTTTTTAAAGCTTTGATTTGCAATGCTAAGCATAGTCGATCAAAACACTTTTTTTCAGTAAGGGTTCTGTCACAATATTATCTGACATTTTTATTCAATTGTGCTCAAGGTAACTTTAGTCCATGCATGTTAAGGACCACCTATAGATATTAGTGCATCTAACGTCTAGGAAAATCTGTAGGTATTAATGTACACAGAGAGAGAATCCCATCATGTAAGCATTGGGATATGTATATAATTGTGTGCACTTATCACATGATTGCACAGGATAGAGAACAACCTCTTCTCTACATATATGAAAGCAACTCAGCCTACCATACAGGAATAACTGGAATTCCATTAATTACCTGCATCCTTTGGCTGAAGCATTTTCTGAGAAAGCTGTTTCAATTGATTATGCACTGGGGTTCCTCCCCATACAGAAATATTTATCTGCCTTTTCAACCAGAGTGCTACATCACTACAGCTTCACTTCAGTGAAAAAGATGGAAGATATTTCCAGTCAGTTACTGGTCAAGGACTTTTTATGAAGAACAGAGCTGCAACAAGTGTTTCATTGCTACCATTTACACTCCCATTATCAAGAGAAATGAATTACACAATGTTTCGTTCCTGCTTACATACCTGTATTTTGTGATTAACAATACCCCAGACCCACTCTGGTCTCCAAAGCACCCCAAAGGGTGCGCAAGACAATCTACCAGGATGTAGGAAGAAAATATTTTTGTAGCATTCATAAAATAAAAATATTTTTTAAGTAGTGTTTATTTCATCTTTATCTCATGCTTTTTTAAATTTTTTTGTGCATGTTTTAGAATGTAATATATTAGTACAGTCGTGCACATATGTAATTTGTAAGTAAATAAATATGCATATATTGGGGTGCATGCTCAAAAAATTTTTTACTGATAGGTATGCATGATCAAAAAGTTTGGAGACAACTGCCCTAGACAGCTTTAAATACTTAAACATCAATTACATAACATAAGATGAGGAAACCTTAGCAAATTTAAAATGGGAAATTCTTATATCCAACATAAAATATAAACCCTTACTAGAAAGTCCTACAGCCACTGAAATATTTTAAGTGAGAACTAAAAGTAAGGCAATTCAGAATATCAAAACTTCAACTCTTGAAATTTGGACTTTATATAAATCAAAGTAGGATAATCCAGATGAGAAACTCTCCCAGAGAGATGAAAGGCAGCCAAAATAACTAGCTCTCTGATGGCACAAAAGGAAATGCCCCTGTCCGGATCCTGCACTTCCCGAGAGGAAAAGCGTAGCCCAACCTTACGCAAGTCAGGTACAGCAACCTCAGTTCTGCTTTTCTGGTGCCTAGTGTATGTCTCTTCCACTTAATAACATGAATTCCAGCTTTCTGTATTAAAACCACCCTTCTTTTCTTTGTTTATATAGGAAGTAATTTTGAATTCCCTTGGCGTCAAGTAGGAGAAAAAAATACATTCAATAATTCAATCTCATAGGCAATTTCTTGCTTACTGTTGTGTGTCATAGGTACGAGCTGTTGTCATCTCAAGGTATTTAAGAACATCATACTGTTCAATACCCTTATGTTTAATTAGAACTTCACCTTTAGATTAAATGGTGACTTTTAAGATTTGTATAAACAAAAATTGAGCAATAAAATTTTGTTGGTAACCTAGATGCAAAAACTATCTTCCATCTCATATACTCACATATACCACATCTCTATGCTCTGTGCTTTTCATTTGTACTTTTGTTTATTGTGGCAAGTAACTTGGAGCATTATAAACCTGTTTTAAGAAAAAGTTTGGTGATTTAGGAGTCTTAAAATACATCAGATTGATACTTGACTTTGATGAAATGATAAGATGCTAACTCCAAGTACTCAACATCAAGGAATAGCAGGGTAAAATGTTTTACCCGGAGGATCTAAAACAAAAGACATCCCACAGCATGATACAACAAAGTTCTGGACTAATTACTATATTTACTAAGCTAACAAAAAAGTATTCAGATTGAGTACTGTTTTAATCACTATAGCAAACTAATTACAACATATTTGTTAAGAATAGTGTCCTTTTAAAGTTGTCTATTTACAGAGTATTTAATCATTTACCATACAGAAATGTCGATTTTAAATTTTTCAGAAAATTATACTCTATTGAAGTATTCCAATCCAAGGCTAATTAGAATATAGAGCTAAGGCAGGCGTAACAGAATAGTTTTGTAGGATCAGTGTCTGTAAACTCAGAAAAGCTAGAACCACTTTTCAGAGGAGCAATGCATCTCTCAGTCCAAACCGAGTTCTCTCAAAGTCGCTAGATAATTTATTCCCCAGAGAATACTCATTAGTGTTGCAAAATTGATGTTGTTTATGAAGAGAGAATTACATTACTGGTAAATTAGATTTCAATTCTCCTGCATAAATGTACTATACAGTTTGCCCATTTCCTTTCATATATTACACATTCCATAAAGACATATATATCTTAACTAGTGGGTTTTTTTCCCTCATTTCCAATCACTTGAAATTACTTTAAAGGTTTGTTTGATAAAGATGAAGAAATTCAGTCCTAGTGGAATACTGGCCATTTCAGACCAGAGCATCCACTAATATACGTACCCAAAGATCCACCAGGCTTATGTCATTAGACATACTACCTTCAATTATGAATTCAACCTCAATTGCTTTGATGGGAGCTATTACAGATGCATAGTATCTCCAGTTTAACTACAGTAGTTTTTTGAAAAAGAAAACAGAGGAGTTATTGTAACTGACACAACAGCTAAGAATGGATCTGTAGCAGGTCAAAGACACAGCAAAAGCAAAGTGAGTCCTTGACAAACCTGTCTCCTTTTCAGTCATCCAGAACACTGACCCAAGATTGCCTAAGTTTTTTTTCCTTATACTTTGCTTTTACATATAATCAAACTAGGCAGTTTCCTAAATTACCAAATTCTACAGTGTTAAGACACAGGTCTGTAACTTGGTCACAAGGGGCAAGAAAAACCTCCACAGTACAAGAGTCTTGTGTGACAGTGGACAGTATCCGTTTCAGAACCTTATAAAAAAATAAATGCAAGAAAGCATAGTGCAATCTTTAATATATTTCAAGAGAAATATATTTTTTATGAAAGCGTGACGTTAAACCACAAACTATTCACAAAGAAAATCAATTATGAGCATCACCATAAGAAACTACTTTAAACTGTGCAACCGTCATAATTGTAGAGATGATCTCAGAAGAGTCAATGCAATTCATGCTCTACATTCAACCACTATGTAACTTCCATGGAAAATTTATCAGTAAAAGGAATAATTATTTCTTTCGTTTGTGATCGGATATTTTTGCATAAAGCTGCCCAATCTATTTCCATCTTATATGTTATAAAAGTGTTTTTAAAAAGAAAAATTGAACTCTAAATTTAGCTTGATATTTTGAACAGAGCAGTATTTTCTGCTATTTAGTATGATCTAATGTTTGGCCACTGAACGGATGTCATTCTATCTACTAGAATTCATAAATACTAAAGCTCTCAAAGTTAAACTACAAATTCCATTTTATTAACTACATTTGAAATGAATTATGTTATTAATAACTTAAGAATCATAATAGGCCTATCCTTGCCAAGTACAAAAGGGAAGAATTCAATTAAATTACTGAGTATTTCATTATGCACAGGTGACTTTCAGTCTGTAGCACGATGAACAATCAAAATAGACAGTCGGTGTCACAACATAATATTAAACTAGAGTGCTTCAGTGTCAAAAGAGGAATGCTCACTTTTTTTCTTCTCTCAACTGGCAAGACCAACAGGCAGGAGAGGAGAGGTAAAGCAGAGATAACTTATGTTAATACTAACACATACAATAGCCTTCCTTCCAATCAGTTGCAGTTACTAGGACACACCCCAGCATTCAAAAAACTTGCCATCATCACTGTAGTAGCAGTGCCAAGCACTGGTGCATCAGAAAATACTTAACAGAGGGAGAAGGGCATGGGGGGGAAGGGGAAAAGAAAGAAAAAAAAAAAGACTAAATTCTCAATATCTTGCACTGACTGTCTGTTGTTTTGTCAAACAGATTTGTACCTTGGGAGGAGTGGGGGTGGAAGTCACAATATGCTAGTTAATACCACATGAAAACCTAAAACGAGGAGAAGACTGGGAGGGAAGAGGGAACATGACAGCATTTAAATGTAGAAAACCATAACTTCTATAGTGTATAAAAGGTACTAGTGTTTAAGCCTGCATAAAGTGAATTGATAAATGACTGCCTGTGCAAAACTGAGAACACAAGAAAAACAGCTTATACAGTTGTGTTTCTAACTTAAGGCAACAAATTTTATTTTTTCAGTCTCAAAGAGTTGACGGGAGGGTGGAAGCCTTTTGTATGAAGTTGGAAAGGGCATGCATAGTGGAATAGAGGAACACCACATTTGCTAAAGAAAAAAATCCCTCAAATGCTAGCATCCACTCAGTAATTTTGCTTCGTTAGGGAAACCATGGCAGATTACTTTTGTACCCAAAGAACCAAGTCTTCATTCATTCACAGTCATGTAGCAGATGATTATGCTGAGGAAAGAACTAAATCTGGAAAAAGCTGCAGACCATAATACTGTGGGGAAAAAAGGTGCCTGTGCGGAACAATCTGTTATGCCCATCCCTAAGCTGACAGAGCAGAGCAGCAGCCTCCAAAGCCTTTGCATCAAAGCATTGTTATAAAGGGGGGGGGGGGTGGGGGGAAGTCACAAACATTTTAACTTCAAGTCATTGCCTACTGCCTTTTGAACATATCCAGCTTCATGAAAGGCTTTTTTGTAAAAGCTGAAAATACACACTGCAATGGACCAAACCTTGTAGTCTTACAAGTCTGAAAACAATAGCTGGAAAACATGACATTTTATTCTCTGTCCTTGCTACTAAAGAACTAACTTTTCAGGGTGAGAAAATACGGGGTTGACAGGAGGAAAAAGAAATAGGATACTATCCATCCTCCCTTCTCCCTCCTCATTTTAGATTTCAAGTAAGTCAGGTTGCATACAGTAGCAGATAGAAAACTGTGCATTCTTGTAGTACTCTTCTCCCTCCATCACTCACTCACTTCAGTCTCCTTTTGCTTTTATCCTGACAGTCCCCCTCTCACTGACACATTCCTTCTTATTTTATCCACTGCCTGTCACACCTCTACTTTACTCACTAAACTGCTCATTATCAAATGCAAAGTACACAGGGGGGGAAATTTTGGTCCCACAAATGGTTAAGTAAAAAGGACTGAAAAAGGAAACTGTAATTATATAAAAAATCGCATAAATTGGCAAACACTGAAGAACAGCCACTTTTAATCCTCAGGAACCAAGGACATCAGTTTCCCTTTTTTTTCCAGTTTGGCAACAATATTCTTGCACTTCCACAAATAAAAATGGCTTTCTACCCAATGTGATTAAAAGGTGAGCATTACCCCATGCATAATGCAAAAGGAAGGCCTGAAGATTGTCTGCTGTATTACTCCTCTTAAGTAATATTGTTGGAACTTACTATGAGTGATAGCACTAGGAAGCCAAGTCAGGAAACAAAGGAGGACTGACTGGAACAGGGCAGAAAATCCGAAGAGTTAATACTTTACACTGGTCATTCTTAAGTTTGTAGCAGAAAAACTATTTACCTAATAATTTGTCAAAGCTTTTTTATTTAAAATTAATTCAAAATATTATGCCCCAAGTTAACCATAGTATTGCACTGTACTACCTGACTTTACATTGCTGTGTAATGTTCATAGAAGAGAATATGGATTTACGCCAGTGATTTAATGGCATTTTATTCTGTAGTTGGTAAGAATTCTAACTGCTGATTTATAACATGCTGAAGTTACAACAAAACCTGGTACCTTAAAGTCCTTTACAAAAAAAAACCAAACCACCCTCAGCTAGAAGTGTGCAGCTGTGCAAACAGAACTCTTTCCAGAACTTTACTGTCCTCTTTCACCTGCTCTGAACATAATCTTTTTTAATGCATGGATGGTACTTTTTCATTTATTTGTTCTTATGAACAAATGGTGGCAAGATATGCTGAATTGTATGGTGCTATAATGCCCACCCACACTTCTCTTCCATAATCCACTGCGCTGCTGGAATAAACACCAAGACAGTGAGCCTTTTCCCAGTATAGCTTTCTGGTCTCTCTTCTGAAATACACGGTGTAGAGAAACCTGTGCTAGCCCTTAAAGACAGCAAGCATCAAACCATTATTAGTGCATCAGCATGCCTGACAATTTATTCTGGGAAGTTCTAGTCTAATATAGCTCTTATGACACACATCCCCAAGCGTGCTGGATTACAGGTAACAGTATTTTTATATTTCATCTCAGTGTTCAGAGCATATACACTACATATGTTAACTGTGGGAATAAGAAAACCTCTAGATCAATAATCTGTCTAAGATCCAGCCTAATAAACTTAAGGTTGATCTACACAGACCTGTAGGGAGGTGCCCAGAAGACGACAAACTCTCATTTCTAATCTACAAGTCCATGTGAACCATACTATTCTGCAGCATGAAATGTCTCCATCCTCTTCCCCCATTTAAAACTGAAATAAGCATATTTAAAAAATAAAAGATGTGAAGAACAAATTTCTAAATTAAACACGTCTGTAAGCTAGCGTGTGAGAGAAAATAATAAGCGTTTGTTTAGAAATCAGAGTACCTTAATTAAATTCTTATTGTGGTCTTGAAACCTTTTTAGGCTAACTTGTAGCAAAAAGGACAGGTTTATTTTAACATGCCAGCTCTACAACTGCCTTAAAATGATAAGAGATAGTATGGATGCTGAAGAATCAAGTCCTATTGATCTAACTTTATGTGCAGATCACTGCTGCTGACACAAGGAGACAAAAGAAACATGGCTGGGGAACACTGACCTTTAATTTAAATATATATAGAGAACTCTTGAAGCACAACTGGAACATACCATTTGCAGACAAGGGCTTATGAGGAGGTAGGGAATTGTATCAGTCTAATTACGCCAGAGCAAAGTGCGTCTGAGAGTGCATGCATGAAAAAAAGAAAATTTGGAATATTAGTATAACTTCCTGTGCACAAGATCTTACACAGTTGCATAGTTTTCTTGTCCCTTAGAGGTAACAGAAAGACAGATAGCGAACTACTGAATTAGTGACACAAACATGAAACAAACAAGTTTCTCCCCGAAATGACAACAATAATATTTTCATTGAAGGGTTATCAGCTTCATTTACTCCAGAAGTGCCATACCTGTTGAAGTATGTCTGGATAACTAGAATATTCAGACTTCATCTTCGCATTGCACGTGGAACAGTACAGAAGAAAGCATTGGCCGAAAACTAGCAATCTGTTCCTGTGACATTGTATGGAGTGATCATCTTTTGTTTCAGTAGAGGTATTGGCTACCAACAGAAGAAGTGAGGGGGAGGGAGGGGCAGGAGAGAAGGAAGGGAAGGAGAAAGAAAAATAATTAGCTTACCCGTTTTAAAGAAAAAACAGGAGCACAAATTACATTGTTAAATTAGAGCAAGAGTAATTTAGGCCATTGGTGAACCCTTTAATCAGCAGCACCATAAAGTCAAGAACAGTTTATTCAAGACAATTCGGAAAAAGCTTGCTTGACCAACCGCAGATTTCTAATCAATAATAAAAAGAAAGACCAAGAAAACACAACTTATCAAACAAAACCATGGGGAACAGGGAGGGGAAAAATAGATGGGATGTTGCAAATCCTGGGCAATCTTAAAAACTGAAGTAAAACCCACTTTCAATAGCTGTATAGTTAAGAACCCTAAGGAATGCTTTCAGCTACAATAACCATGCTTTATACTTTACAAAGAAATGTGGAAGTCATGCCACAGATCATCACTCTATGACCTGCTTTGAATTTTTTTCCATCCTACTTGAAGAAATAACACTGATAATATCTGCAGAAAGTGCATGATTATCCATTCTTTTAAATCAGAATGAACCGAAAAGCTCAGCTTCGCTTTGGCTTCAGTTTGGAGTTTTATTGATTCTAGTCAGGGTTTCTTTAATACGAAAAGAAACAAGGGAAGGCAGGGGGAACCAAAAAAAAAACCAAAAAACCCTGAAGCGTTATACATCTTCCATTTTATCAGGCTTTAGCCTTCTGATTTGGAATTTTCACTCACCACATTCACGGCATTTGTGTTTTTTTTTTTAATTATGTGATAATACTGGGGGGTAGGGGGGGAATCATTCGTGACTGCTAAGGAGTCCACTAACAATTACAACTAAACCCATTTGACAGGAGAAAGAGAATACAGTTTCACCTCTTCTTCCAATATTCTCAGCCATCATCATTAGCTAGCTCCAGGAGAGCCGAGCAGCTACATTTTAATCCTTTTAGTTGTGAATACAGAAATTGCTACTAATTTAGACTGTTGAATACACAGCCCTGTTTACTCCCAAAACAAAAATTTTCCTCTATTCTTATAACTACTACAGTCATGTTCACTGAATCTCCTTCTGTCTTCTGGCTATTTAATTAAACAAGCTTATTCTGATGTCTGAATTCACACAGCTAGAGGAGGAACAACGCCTGAGAAGCGCTCTCTAATAAGTTCTACAAGCCTATAAAATAGGATATTTTGGACAGTATGTTATATTGGAACAAATTTAGCTTTACATCTAACCAAAAAAACAAGTCTGACGAAGTTCTTCACAATTTACACTGCCTAACCGTACATCATCTTTATAAAAAGGCATTAATACATGAACTTGCAAGTCTCGTGCTTGACTCTGTGTTCAGAAATTTCACAGCATTCTCAAAAACTTCCCCCATTGGGTGACTAGTAAAAAATTTGTAATGAATTGCATACTGTTTGAAATTATATATCTACTGTAAGACCCCTGCGCATAACAAAGTAGGGAGAGACTTTCCCTACTCCTGTCCAACAAAATCAATTTAGAAAATTGTAACAAAGGAGCTTACAAATTAGAGATCGTACCCTGCTAACGTGTTACCTAGCATACACCCTCACTTACTTGATCAGTCCTATTCACTTTTATCAGCTTTACTACCTACAGAACTGACTCCCATAACAGTAATAAAGAGTTAGGTAAGGTTCGTATATGCGCAAGTATTCTGATGCTCTAACTAGAATAAAATATGCTCCCAAGTAACGAAGGCTTTCTGAAAATACTACTTTCGAATTAAAAAATTTCAAAATAAAATAATAGATGTTTCAAGATTATTCAAATATTTCCATTTATAAGTGTGATTTTCAAACCTGAAAGGTTTCATGGTCATTTCTTTAAGAAAAGCAAGAAGCAACTCCAGCATATAGAAAGGAAAGTGTTAACTGAAGTTCAGGCTAAAAATGTGACAGCGGAGATATATTTTTTACATTCTATTATATCATTATAGATGTGCATTGTCCATTGTGCTCCCTAGCCTCAGCTACATTCAACACAAAAAGTACAGCTCTTATAATAACATAACACGATCCTGGATGTTTTGACCTTAGCCATTAGTTACAGTTGCAGAAAAGTGGTCAGCCACAGAACACTGTTTCCTTACCTGAGTGCATATAGTAGGGAGACAGAGTGCCAGCTTGACCATATCAGGAAGAATGGACTGGAACAAGTGTTGAGCCTCTGCATCTTCAAGAACCTGTCAAAAAGAAAGGGGAGGAAAAAAAAACGGAAAAAAAAAAAAAAGGATTTTTACCTCAGAAATAATGATCATATGAAAGTTTTGTGAAAACAGGACCCGTCCAAAAGAAGAACGAGAGAGAAAAAAATACGGTCCTAATAGCTTCATGCAAATCTGTAGCATTTTTTCATGGTAGTACCTCATTGCATTTACCTTGCAATAATCCACTAATTGAAACACAGAGAAACAAACTCTCAAAATGTCACCAAATGCCCTATAAAGGAACCTTGAATAAGTTATCATTGACTCTTTCCAAAGCAATGAACCAAATTCTCAACTGGTAACAACCACTACGTAACCACAGTACTGGAATGATTTACTTAACTTTCATATTCAGGTCATAGTCCAAGACAAGTACCTGTGACATTCTCCTGTTAAGGACACATGAAACGCACTGCTGGGTCAGATCAGCGGTCCTCGAGCAGCAGCAACAGGAAAGGCCATCTGAGAAGAGCATGCAAGGCTGGGCATTTTCTGCTGTCCATCCCCACCATGTTTCCCTCAAGAATACGCTGCTGGATTACGTACATTAAAGGGTGCAGCCTGCCTCATCCTGCATGCTGAAGTTGAAATCTTTTCGGTCTCTTCCTGTAAGACAGTTGATCCTATGACTATTTTAGCTGCCCCTCTCTACCTGCTCTAACTTCTCCTGAGAAGAGAGACCAGAATTGACAACACTCAAAAAAACTGGGCACACCCAATGTTTCACAAGGCTTCCTCAAAGCTTTATACTCAAGACCAAGTCACATCAAAACCCTTCTCGTCCATATTCTCCATTCCCTTCCTGACACTGGCCGGCCCACCATTGACATGTTTGGCTGCCAAAGTGTATCAAGTCAATGTATTCAGAGAAAGTCCAGGATCTCTCTTCTAAGTTACAACTGCCCGTTTGAGCTCAACATCCATACCAGGGTTTAGATGAACCCCCGGACCCCCCACACCCCCATTCATCTCTCATACATCTATTTTTAAAAGGTGTTAAAAGGTTCTTATGGTGGGCAATGGTCTTCTAAGAAAAGCTAGGACAGGTACATGAATGGGAGGCTGTGAACCGAAAAGCAACATAAAGCAGGTGCAGTTGCAATACGCAAAGCGGCACAAAAGCATGCCATATCCTCGAGTCTCACATCCTGCCTGTATGAACGGGCCAGAACGAAAGATCAAGGAGGGAAAAGCACATTCTCCGGCTTCCCGTGCAGTGGTGCAGTTTTTTCCCCCTGATCTAGGGATCCAGGCAGCAGATGTGATGGCTGTTAGATTTGCATGCTGCGTTTAAGGCAAAAGGAGAGAAGAGAACACGCAACTTGCACTACAGCTGATCAGATCAGCTTCTGCCTCCCTCTTTCCCCAGCATTCAGGGAATCTGTATTTGAGACAACTACCTTTCTACAGTTTCTAGATTAAAATCATTTTTAAAATTCTGAAAGTGTGGCTTTAAAACTATAGAATATATTTTTCAAGTAAAACTGTTAGAAAATAATTGGATTTACTACCAATGTTCACACAAAACCAATAGCAGACAGAATGGATGAAACAGCATCAAGGTATTATCAACTTTAATCTCTGCAACACTTAAGACTAATTGTGAAATCACAGAAAGAGATCTTTTTAGTCATGTAATCAAAGCTTGTAATTCACACTTCAATGGAAGTTTCACACAGACTTCAGCATGTAAAAAAAGATACTGGCAATTTTCTTAAGAGGAAAATATGGTGCCTCTGATTCAAAGCCATATTGTTTCCCCATAAATGCCAAGCTGAAAAATATTGTTTGAAGGCTAACAACTTCTGTTCTTCCAAGAACATCCAAGATCATCAAAATAACTACAGAAGTATCTCTGCTCTATTCCCTCCCGTCCCAAGTGATGTAAAGGGATAGGAGCACTCAGGAAGTTAAAAAAACAAAACACAAAACAAATGTCAAAGGACAAACAACTTATGGCAAGGAGGGGGAAATAAAACAATCCCAAAATACCTACACAGTACTTTCCATGCATTAGTGTATGCTGCTCATGGAGACATACAAACAAGTTTAAATTTAAAGTTTTAAATGAACAAGAACTTACAAAGAACAGCAAGCCTAGGGAAACTGAAAATCATTTATAATAGAGGAAGAATCCAAGTATACACAAATTATTACTCATAAGTCACCTTTTTTTTTAAGGTTAAGAAATGAACAAGATGCATCTCTCGCTCCTGTTGTTGGCTGCATATGCACCCACATATTTAACAGTACAAGTCAGATATTGAAAGTTACAACCTTTATGTCATCTGCTGTAGCAGGAAACTTTGCTCTGTTCTTAGGCACAATGTTTTTAGTGCCATAAAGTAACAAAATGAGCATTTAAAGGCTGGAATTTCAGATCTCAATACATAAAATGAATATGTAAGTGAAATCTATTCAAAAGATGACATTTAACCTCAGATGTCTACCAGGCTGTCAAATTCTGATATTCTCTCCCCTTCGGGTAACACTTCCTCTTTTAAAGTTGACATATAAGTAGCGGCTGCTATGCTTTGCTGACTGCCACAGACTATACAGTATCACTTATGGTGACACATTATGGCACTGGACTTTGTCATAGCTGTCAAGACTTCAACCTTTTCTTTATGCTCCTTTGAAAACAATGTAATAGCATGAGACAATTTCTTCCCAAAACAGAAGCAGGGCCAGCAATTGCACAGCTCAGCTCTGATACAAAATGCATAACTACAAAGTTCACTTCTTAAACTCTGAAATTCTACTTTTCCCTCTCCTTACCTTCCTAATATTGTACCAGAACATGCTCTTCTCTCTACATTATTCCTATGCATGACTTTTACTAGACCCCCACTAATGAAAACCTCAAAATTTGGAGCTGTTAATGCCCAGAATTGTTCTCATTGGACTTCAGACAGATATTCTTACATGTGAATAACAAATAAGGTGGGTAGTTTTTGTGAAAACGTGTTGGATGCCATGAAAACCTACTTAATTTTCACAAGATAGTCACTTAAAGGACCCCACAGCTTTAAAAAGATGATCATTGTGAGTGCTAAGTTCACAGATCTTGCCAAGAACTCCTAACCTCTAATCCAAACCACCAAGCAGCCTAAGCATCCCTGTTTTGAGTACCCTTATTAGGCAAAGGTCTCCTAAATATTGCAGGAAGCACATAATAGTTTTCAAGCCCAAACATAGTTTGTTTCCTCCCCAGAAATGTTATAACTCACAAAAATAGCTGCTGCAGTGAGTAATCCAAGAACTCTGTTGTTCAACTACAGGTGCTGGTTTTTTAAAAAACACACCAAAAAACCAAACAAAAAACCTTTCTCCCCTAACAAACGTTTCCCTAAAAATAACTCCTTGCGGAACTATTCAGTCCTGTGCTTCCCATTTATATCTTGAGGCTGTAACCCATATTGAACAGTGGCGGGTAACCAGAAATATGTATCCTTCCTTGTTTAAGTTTTCTAAAAAAATAAGTAACCCTGAGTCATGGCCACATCCACGGAATCGTAACTTTCCCCCTTTCTGCCCATGAACTCCTCCTGTAGAGGGTAAACATTCCTATGAGGTTCTATGAAAAAGAACACCTGAAAACCCCTGGCTGCTTGGCCCTCCTCCTCTTTGACCACTAAACCAGCGTGTCACCACAGTTGCCCCTTTGTAGACCAACCGCTGTCACTGCACTTCTCAGCTACGCTCAAGTGCAACACAGAGCCTAGTTTTATCTGTGACAGTCTTTTCAGACTTTGAACGCAACACAAAAGGAACACTCAATCATGGAAGTAAAAGGGAATTCCAGGACGTGAAGTGCTGCCACCACAGCTACATCTGACAGACATCCCACGATGCAAATGCCAACCTGGGAGACCCTAGCCACAGCACAGAGATACCTGGTCACTAGAACTGAATGAAGATTTATTTAGAAGGAAACTCTCTTCAGGAAGCAGCAACTTGTACTGATGTAAAATTCAGCATAGAGTCCACATTACACATTCTACTATTTGTTGCTGCTTTAAAGAGGAATGTGTCATTCTCTCTCTCCAAACACCACCCACCCCACACATTTCACCAGTTCTCATGTTTCATCTAGTAATTTCCCGAGATCCTTCAGCTTGCTAACATTACAGGAAAATAACCTGGGGTGGGGTAGTCTTCCTCTGCCTTAATAAGTCAACCTAGCCTAAGTCATGCATTATTAGATGTTGTGCAGGGTGGGTGGCAGGTGAAACAGAACCAGTCACACCCCTTGTCAATGGGCTACAAAGGCAGACACCAGTTGCAACTCTTCTGAACAAGCAGTAATATTCTAGTTAGTATGAAGCTGTTACAAGCAGCACCTCCCTTTGAAGTAAATCTCCTAGTACGGGAATGCCTGTATTGATTCGGTAATGTGCTTTTAACTGCATACAATCTTTTTCAAGGCTACAACTATGCAAAGAATAAGAGAAAGGATTGGATTTCCATTGTTAAAAAAAACAACATTGTGTTTTATAACTTCAGGAATTCTAAAATATGAAATGGTTGTCAATGTTTTCTAAAGGAAAAGTACATTAAGTATCATAACAATTTTGTTTTTAAACAATGATCAGTTTCTCCTTTTCCTTATTATGCATACATGTCCCTTTTGCAGCTTCCCTCAGCATTTGAAACAAAAACAAACATATATTGTTGACTTTATTCACAGTTCTCCAATCACACAAAAAAAATAACTTAGGAATGAAATAAAAGCAGGGTTATACCCCGAGGGAAAAGTATCGGAATCAGAGTTGCAAAGCATGACTTGCCTTTTGCCAAAGAAATCAATTGGCAATTTCATCCAGTATTTGCACTGGTAGTTGGCTGATTAAATGAACATGACTTAGGGCCCAATTCATAAGATGCAAATGGTTCAGCGAGCCGTAGCAGAGGTAAGAGCTCTTGGCCAAACTTGCATTGCAATTTTGCAAACGAACATTTATACTGCAGCAAGAGGCCTGACTAAATGCCACCATAAGTAATGGCCTCTTGTCACTATAAACCAGTCCTCCAAAATGTAATGAATGAGTATGCCTGACAGTCCTAATAAGAAGGATCTGAGGTAGCACGGGGTTGACAGTGATGTTAGCAGAGTTTAAATCTAAATCTGACGGCTCAATCAAACCAAACAAACTGCACACACAGAACACAAATTCAGACAGCTCTATCTATCACATGGGAAGGTAGAGTCATCACGCCAACAGGCAACCAGCATGCTAAGACAGCAATGGCTTAATGCTTTCAATTTGTTTGAAAGCATGTTTTATTTCCCCATATTAACTTTTGCGGCAGGACAAGGACCAACTGAACCACGTTCTTAAGCCGAAGGGGAAAACCAGAGTGCTTCCTTGAGACTTTGTGTCTTTATTTCCTAATCTAATGGATTTTGACTTTCTGACTTTTTCCTTCCCAGCTGCCATAATGCCTCATGCACTTTCTTGAATTGTTTCAGTTTGTGTTTGTAAGTGCTTCCGTACCATCAGTTACTACACTAAACTGCCTTTCCAAGTAACAGCTTTCCTAATTATTTTAATGCAAGATATCATTGGTTAGAGGTGGTAATAGCTTCCCTAAACTAATTAGGCAAACTGCATAACTTCTATGTACTCTATTCACAGTAAGTTCATTCTCCTAATTGCAGGATAATTTTTTTCTTTTTCTTTCTTCACTATCTTCAATTTATCTCAATAAAAAGATAGCTCTGTATATTTTACAGGGCATTAAGATCCACAGCAGGAAACACTTCCAAGCTGAAAATCTGGCTGCAAATAGAGGGTGTAACAAGTAAGGGCATATATAGCCTACCTAGACACCAACATCATTATTAACCTCCTTCAAGTCTACAATTCAAAGAACATAACAAAGATATGTGAACAAAGCAATACTATTTCACATTCTCACAAGAGAAAGATTTGCTCAGTGCTGCATGCAAGGAATATGCAGGTGGAACATGCCACGAGTCCAAGCCAACTCGGAATGGTCTCCTGAAAAAAAAAACTTTGATCAACTTTTGTAATTTTGCAATTTTGGTGAGGATAACAGGGAAGGCAAAAAACTGAAAAAAAAGTAAAATTATATTTGGGGAACAAGGACAATAGGAACTTGTGTTTGAAGGCTTAATTGTCTTTTTAAGATTGTTAACAGTCTTGTTCTACCCATAACCACTTAAAACGTTGCTTTTTTTTCATTCAATGCATAGACTGTACCTCCCTTCCAAAGGCTTCCATTTCACTGTCAAATGAGATCTAAGAGTTCAGTTGTGCTCTTGCACTTTTCTACAAGATCTTGGTTCTTGTGCACTTTGGATAATGTTAACAATTCCTATTTCCCACTTTTTTTTTTTTAAGTGTATTCCACAGAAGAACCTCCCAGGCATCCTGAAGCATCTCCCTCACTATTCCCCTCCAGCTAAGACTTTCTGTTGAGATGATACCTACACAAAACCTAAGCGTACTTAAACAACCACAGCATGTGTCTGCTCCTTTATGCACTTCATTTTTCTCTTCCTTCCAGAGAAGCCTATACTTATTGACTTGGTCTCCTGTCTCATACAGAAGTCACACGCTTTTTGTATGCTGTTGGTGTAACACTTACACATGGTGGAGTCTAGATCCATGACTAAAACTCCTCAGTGCCAATAAAACCACCAAGCCACTGTCTATGACATTTAAGTCTTTTACCTGAAAGTAAACCAAACTCGGACTGCCAACCTTATTCCCTTTCTTCCCCTAATCCTGTCATAAGTGCTTTTTAACATTATAGAATCATAAATGCAGACTCTCTCAATCTGTTATTTGGAACAGCTGGGAGAAAAAAAAAACCCACCACCAACAAAAAGCCTAAACAAGTTCTTATTGGGTGACTTTGAAAACTAGTATATTAACTTAATACACACCCAAAAAACAAAACAAGCTTCACTAAGTCATACTCTCTACAAAGCCTTTTCTCCTAGACAGGGAGTTGATGATTTCTACTTAAACACGCTGTGCCACAACTATCAGTGTATCTGATACCTAGACAGAGACACTAGGCTGCAGCCCGCTAACTTGTATGCCTATGTACAACAGACTCTGTCATAATGTAAAATACTGTACATATAAACAAGACTGAAACCCAGAAGCAAAGTGGGGCTCAGGGGGGTGGGGATTTTAGTTCCCATTTTATTAAGTTAATGAACTTCCAAAACTGCAGGAGAGAATAAACTCTCATCTGCCTCCTTTAGTTCCCTTACAAAACTAATTCAGTAGGAAACACACTTAGCTGTCAAATCCATCCCATTTCTTGAGCACTTGTCTGATTAGAAACCAGATGAAGGACAAAGTAATCTTTGGAGGGAAGAGGGGAAAAAAAAAAACACATAACAACTGGATTATGCAGAGAAGAATCTTATTTAAGAAGAATGCTTCTGACATTTATCAAAACCACAAACTGACACTTCAAAAGGAAAAAGAAAGACAGCTTACAAGGCAGAGGTTAATTCATTTTTGTTTAATTTTTTTTCCCCCTGAAGGCTCATTCACGTCTTCTGCCAATCCAACCCTGGAATGATCTCTCAGGTGTATCATCCCTAACAATGGCAGATTTGTTCTCAAAGCTTTTCACTATTCTAAATAAAATCTGAGAGAAAAATATATGTTTATATTTCCATCTCCTCTTAACCGTTTTAGAAGCCCAGTTTATACTTCTAAGGTACTGGAAATCTAACCTCAATCATTTTCATTACCAATGAGTGAAACCTCAATCCTGATTCTCTACAGGCCACCAATAGACTCTACCTGCACATTCTTGCAGAGTGATTCTATCATGAGTAGAAGCATCACAAACCTTTCCAAAGCAGTGGCAGAGTCCTAGGAAGAAAAGTCAAATACTGCTTTCTAAATACTTTTGAGTTACTCTTGGGAAGTAAAAGTAGTGGAAAGGACAATGACCTTGCTTCTACAGCAGGGCTGTAACGTTGGCGGGGGGGAGGGGGGGACTATCTTTCATCTGACTGACACAAGCTAAGGGTAAAAACAATCCGTTTCCAAGTTCATTCAAAAGTTTTACCTCTCTAAACACAGTACTTGGGGAAGAAAGTGTTTAATACTGCTATGATTTTAAAAACATCTACTAAGCACCATAGTGTGGAAGTATTCAAAAGCCATCAGATAATTAAACTACAACTTTTTTCAACACTTTTGAAACCGATAACCTTGGCACTATAAGCTTCATAAGACAACATAGCTATTGCCCTTATGAAAGCTGTATTTTCTTCCATGTTACCAAAAAAAAGTCAAGCACAGACAGAAGGGGAAAAAGAAGGATAACTAAAGATAACACAATAGCAGTGTAGATTTCAACAAATCTATAGACTATTTTTTGCTTGGTTGTCAGAATTATAGACTCAAAATAACCGGTATCTTGAGAAAAATATCCAGTAATTAAGATTATATTGGCCAAATAAGACTCAGACCATCTCCAGGGTACACACACTGCCACCTTTGCAAACCTGCTCTTTAAAGAATGCATGGCAACCAGTAACAAACTCTGCAAGGAAGCACTATAAACAAATTCAGTTTTTCAGATGAAAAAGCATGAGAAGAACTGGGAATATAGTTACAATACAGTTCATTTATGTCTTCATAGTCATCCTAACAATGGCAATGCCTCTTTATTGTTTTCCTGCTTCCATATACACTTTTTCAGAGAGTGTTTCTCTTGAAAGCTTTGACCATCATCAGTTTTTTTAATTCTAACTGCTCCAGACATTTAAAAAAAAAAACCAACAAACCTAAAGGCACAAAGCAGCTAAGGAAAGCCACCACAACCAAAAGGAGCTTCTCTTAGTCATTTGAGATAGATAGGTGAGCACAGATAAATGATGATTTACACGTAATCCAATGGAAGCAAAGAAATCTGTTCATCAGCCCCCTGCTCACAAAACAAAATAAAAAAGCAACTATCAGAAGATAGTTTTTAAAAACAGAACATTTATATTTACTAGATCCTTTTCTTTTCTTTTTTAAACAAGAATGTTCTCAATAAAGTGAAAAATTATGAAAGAGATCCTCAGGATGTATCTTTACATTGTCTCGAAGATTAAGTATCCACAAACACTTAAGACACAATATAATTAAAAATCTACATCTGGTATGTGTAGATATCCCTTCCCTGGTAATTCTGAGTCAACAGTCTGATGCAATAGTTATGGCGATGGCGCTTATAAAACACCACTTAAAAAATACTCAACTGTTTTGCTGACAAAGTACAGAAAACTAAGAATAAGCCTGTAATTCAGTA
Organism: Phoenicopterus ruber ruber; assembly: GCA_009819775.1. Classification (NCBI taxonomy): domain Eukaryota; kingdom Metazoa; phylum Chordata; class Aves; order Phoenicopteriformes; family Phoenicopteridae; genus Phoenicopterus; species Phoenicopterus ruber. Next base: position 10,707,741 of record CM020221.1, on the reverse strand, counting down.
CTCAATGCTATTTCTCCTCTACAGTGCTTAGCTTCTAACGTTTTGAATGTGTACAAGATGCATATTCCCCTCACCCCAGAAAAGCTCACATTTTGTTCAGTATGGGGACAAATTTCCTTTCTGCTACTGTGAAAAGAAAACCCTTCACGGCACGCTCGAAAGACCTTTCAGTTTAGATTTTAAAAAGGTAATCTGATGTAATGAAAATTGTTTGAAAACATCTGGACTAAAATGAAATTCAGCAAGGAGCAATGGATAGGCTATTTTTCAGCCTTAGGACATTTTGTTTCTTGCTTAAAAGCCTACATTTGCAGTGCTGACATCTCTGTACAATGCTCACTTCTGTTAGTACTGTCCAAACAATTATAAAAATGATTTATCAAAAACCCAGTCACCAGAACAATTTGGTACTTTAAAATTCCTTCTATTCCAGTATCACTGATTACAGCAATCATTTTTTCAAACAGGTCATTCAAATCACAAAACATACAGGAAAGACTGACATGGTTCCCAAGACCTGCTAGGAGACCAGAGTGGGGTAAAGCCGTATTAGAACATAAAAATCTCCCAAGATATGCATGTACTTAACAGTAGTGGGTGTTCTCTAAGGAGTTTGGTCTTTTTCAAATGAGTGAAAATCCAGAGCTCAACCATAATCCAACTAGACTATACTACAGTCACATCATCTTCAGATGTTGCATTTATAGTCTTTTTTTTAGATGAAATAATGGTAAAAAATATGGAAGTATAATTCCAAAATTGTCCAGGTAATTTCCAAAATTTCTTAAGGTTATTAAGTTTAAGGTTATTAAATTAAGGTTATTAAGGTTAAGGACCACACACACTTAAAGGCTGTGTGTTTCTGTGGCTGCTTGAAATTTTGCAATTAAGTAGAGTATTTCATTGACAAGACAGTTCTTAATTTCATTCAAATCGGCAATCTCAAAATGCAACCAATTCTTCTCAGAGAGGAAGCCGACATACTGCTAATATTTGCACATCTGATTTTTCTGCTCAGTTCTCAAACATTTAATATGCTCTGTCGTAACTCAATTACTTGCATCTGACATTTTCTGAAAGTACCCAGTTCAGGCCAAATGTGCCAGTATACTACATAGTAACATACATTCAAATGAGAAACTAGAGTTTGGCAAAAAAATGCACTAAGCACATTCTGTAGGTTTCACTAGGTTTACACCACAATGCAGCAATTCAGTAACACACGTTAGGTTTTTCAGTGAAATATAAGCGTTTTCTTCTATTTATTTTAATTACTCCTAAGCGCAAAGCAGTGACTAACAGAAGACAAGACTCATTGTAATATTCTCCGCCACTCCCCACTTTAAGAGTATTCTCCTATATTCCAGAATATAGGAGAATATTCTTAAGCATTCACCTATAGGTGAACCTGTTTTAGCAGTGGGGTTGGACTAATGATCTCCAGAGGTCCCTTCCAATCCTTGCCATTCTGTGATTCTGTGGAATCTGCACAGAACACCTGCAGTAGAAAAAAAGTGATATCTTAGAATGTGTGTGCATATATCCATATGAATATTTCTAGGCCAAAATTTAAATAGTAAGGATTTGTGCAAATGAAAAATAATTTCTACTACAATAATAAACTTCAATTTTTCAAGAAAAGGAAACGAGACTTTTGGAAGAGCAAAACATTTGTAATATGGATGTGTGATATTTATGGAAAATAGAAAAAGTTGTATTTATAAATGAATTTATTTACATATTTATCTTGCATATTATATAAGTTTATGTATTTGTAAGTGACATTTATAGAAAATTCGAAAAAGGTATTAAGTGAGGTTCTAAAAATTTACAGGTCGACATTTGCACGTAAAAGCAGACAGTAACGAAGCCTCACATCCTGACTGTTCGGGACTTCTAAAAGGATCTAGCATCCAGAAGTATGATTGTCATGCAAGCTTTAATGGAACAAAGCAGGGAGAAATGGGACTCCTTTTCTAACCCTGTTTCAAAACTAATTACAGCTGTAACTGTAAAGACAAACATTTTTAATAGGCCATATTCTATACCATGTAAAAGCATAACTAAAGGGTGAAGAAAAATAGCAATGTATTCCTTCAACTTGACAACTGACCTCGTTTTCTTGCCACACAGCTTTTTATCAGATTTTAGGATAAGTTGAGATTCGTGCCATAAAAAAGACTGCTAACAGCCAGTTTTGTGGCTAAAACCAGTGAACTCGTGCTTGACTGGAAAAGGAGAAAAAGGAGCACAGATAAAGTGGTCTGGTACATTCTTCCTTTTCCTTCATGCTGAAGGTTCTTCTCTGCAATGAAGTATAGACAGGAAAAGAGACTGGTCTTTTGAAAGAGCATTATCATGTTTCTTTCAACCTCACAGAAAAATCCAAATGTAAAAATTGTACAGCTTCTTTCATAATAGAAAAGGATTTCCTGAATGCTGAATTTATATGGGAATCAACAGCAAATATGCAGATCCTGGTCATTAAATAGACTGATTGGCTTCAAACAGCTTTCCCAAAAGACAAAAAGACCACAAGACGTCCATAAACAGGCACTGCAGGCACACATGCTTTTTCCTACACTAAAAGCCAAATCAAACAGTTGAAAACTGAGTATTATACACTAGAGAATGAGACTGTCTTTGTAAAGATACTGATAGCATATCCCCTTTAAGTCTTTCTACTTGCATCAAGTAGGCACCAAGGGTTTATAGTTCTGCAGAGAGCCTGGAAAAACAAATTTTAAAAGGCCTAAGTGCCTTCAAGTGGGGTTCATTTAAAGTGTCAATTACCTTTATTATTTCGTCCTCCTAAAAGAGGCTAGTGTATAGATCCCCATGCCCTTCTGTCAGCAACATCTCACATTGGTACTACACCACAACGGAGCCTGCGTGACATGGCCGCTTCTACCTCTGAACTCAACCCAGAAAAGTCATAAGAATGTAAAAATGGACAAAAGCTCATGAAAGCCCATCAACAAAAGATGCCTAGAAAAGTCTAACAGCAAGAAAAGCAAGTAACCAGCAGCACTTCCTCACAATGCTCTTTACTTACAGTACTCAGTTTCAGAAATTTCCAGAGTCCGTCACAGTATCTGTGTAGATGTCAATGGGATCTTCTACCAGCAATTTCTCCAAATCCCTTCAAAACTTGGTGTAAAGCCATAGCATTCTCTACATTGCCTGACAAGGAGTTCCACAGCCTTTTATTCAGTATCTAAATAAGTAATTATTTTTGTCTTGTTTTGAAACCCTTACCTGCTAGTGTACCTGCTAGGAACACTCATCTGGTGACCCTTAACTGTTGTACTAGAAGAATGAACAGTCATTTCCTCTTCAACCTCCCTTGCATTCATTTTGGACACCACCGTTATACCCATTCCTCACTTATCTCTTAACTAAGATGAAACAGTCCTAGCTTAATTAGAGGTTCCTGATATGGAAACTATTACATACCTTTACACCACTCCTCACTCCTCTCATTCTATCTTCCCCATTTCACAGACACAAACATTCCACCAAAATGATCAAGATCAAAGAGTCCAGACAAACATAAAAATAGTTATGGATACAACGTGAACATCTGCAAGATGTATTGTGAACCATTTTTCAGATGACTCACAGAATCTCAGAGACGATCACTGTCTATGCCACACAAATTTACCTAAACTCCAATCTTCGGTCTATGCTTCTTAGGAGATCAAACTTACGTCTAAACTATTTGCAATTTTGAACACATGAGTCATCACCAGTTTGTCTTAATAACATGCCTAAGTACTGGATTTAATCCTTTTCAGCACTGAATAGCATACAGACATCATTTCACAAAGTAACTTTTTAAACACAAATATTTGGGGAATCCTAAATGCTAACAGTCCTGTATACATAACATGAATCCCTCTCTGCTTTGCATATACAAAAAAGCAGCAAGAGTAGCTAAAAATCAGATGACTAGATCTAATTCTTTCCTTTTATTGAAGCATATCAGGAAAGCCTATAACTTAGATAACTTGCAAGTAAACTGAAAAGCACATGAGCATTATTCCTTTGTTTTCTGACACTAAAATGATGTAAATGCTATAGTTCTTCTCCAGGTTTCAAAGGAGTTTAGAAGACTGAAATTAAACCATGTGAGGAGTAAAAGCACCCATTGTTGTTTCATTGCCTGCAGAGCTCCTTTTTGTCACTTACAGTGTCTTACATATTTTTTCAGTAGATTTGTTACTAACTTAAGTATTGCTGCTAAATCTCACAAGTTTTAGATGGGACCAAATAACCCGGTTTGATACAGCTCTACTGTAAAGGACAAAAACAAGTTGTGAGGCTGCTTACAGACTGGGTCACCTCGAAAGAGCTCAGATTTTAATGACAACAGAGGTTCTATATCATGAAGGTTCCTGAAACTTCACAACATAAATCCTGCTGACTTAAGTTCTTGTATACTATGAAACTAAAACTGAATTTAAAAGAAGGATCACCTTTAAAGAAAGTTACACACTGCTTATACAATGTCATGTCATTTTCTGCTTTAAACACTCCTCTGTTCCTGGAAGAGCAGGACAGGTGCAAGCAATAAGAGGAAGAGCTCATGAAACAACATTAACAAGAATTATGCTTAAGCTCTAAGAGACTTTAAAGCAATACAATAAAAACAAAGCATGTCCAGAACAAGCAGGTCCAATCTAAAGCAGCAGACCGTGTGACTGTCTTAAACAATAAAGCCCTACTTTTCCCTTTAAATAAAGTTGCTGCTGTTGGAGATTAGTCTAAGACTTAAGCTTTGAATGACCTCACCAGACTTTTTATTTCACGCATTTGGGAAAAAGCAAAAGAATTTGGTCTTGCCTGGAAGCGGAAGGGCAAATTTACAAGAAAGAAAAATAAGAACTACTACAGTACATAAGCACTGTTGATCAAAAGCATGTAATAAATTCCCAACCTATCATCATTCACATAAATAAAGCTCATCAACAACACATTGTGGGTCCTGAGACGGCTTCATCCACGTTTCCTTTTCTGCTTGTTTTTCACTCTTTCCTGTCTGGCTTCTAGATAAGTTCCGGGAAAACAGACGCAAGGATGACTTCCAACCGACAAGAATTTTGCAAGTAAGAAGAAAAATCTTAGCACTAATAATTTTCATCCACTAAGTAATAACTTGAATAAATCCTAAGCCTGTTTGCCAATATTAACAAACAGATGGCAAAACAAATCAATACAACAGTGTGGAAATTCCATAGAGGACAACAAAACTGTCAGATGTCTGAAGCAAATAAGCTACCGAGAGCTTTACGTACATTACGAATGGGTGCTACGAACTTTTAAAAGAAACAAAAAACCCCCAAGCTCCCAAATTTACTTCACTGTACAAATAGGAATTTTACTTCCACACATTAACTGGCATCCAAAAGAATCTTTTGAAAATAGCGTCAGGGCTCCCTCTTCTGACAACGCTTTGGAAAACTCCAAAACTAGTCAGCCTGTATGTGTCAGGGTATGTTGTTTTGGAAAAAAATCCTGGCTCACATACATGATATTTATTTCCCATTAGTTAAGAAAGCTGAAAGTGTTTTAATCTTAAAGGAAAATAAGCTTAAGTCCAAGAAACTGGTAATTATTGTTATTACAAGGAAATTGATTTGAATCTTACAAGTAGGATTTAAAAATAATGCATATTTTGACTGTGCAACTTGGAAGGAAACTACCTAAAATAGGAAACACAATGTGAGACTGATATGAAAGCATTTAACAGATTAATAGATAAGGTGACTTGTGTCCAGAATCAGAAGATAAAATAACAAATGATACTTTATAATTTACCAAGCACAGACCTATTGAAGTAATATCTGAATACAGTGGCCTTAAATGAATTGCTAAAATAGATAGCAGTAGATTTGTGGAACCAGTTCTCTTCTAAATCAGACCACAGAATTCTTGGTTAAGAATGTATTGGAAGTCAAAAGTGCCAAGAGCATAAATAGATATTTCAGGATCACAGACTCTGTTTTAATCTTTTTCTTTTAATATACATTTGTGATTATTTCTCCCTCTGTTGAGCTGCTGCCCCTCCCTTTGGGCTGATTACTCAAGCCAGCTTTCCTTTCAACCAACCCTCTCAACTTCTGCTGAGCAAATGACACCTGAAACAGTTCCCCTATTCCCTCAAAACCGTTAAGATAAACAAGAAAATACACAAACCAATGATAAGCCCTTAGTCACTAACTCCCAAATACAGTAACTTCAAAAGCTACACTTCACTACAGCTAGTAAATATTTCCTCATTTCCACAGAGGAGCTCAACTTCTCACTCAATAGTTGCTCACTTAAGCAGACTGCAAACAGTCTTTGAAAGCAGATACCTTGTTAATTTACAAAACTTGAAGAGTTCACACATCCCTTAATAACAGAAAAGATTTAAACACCTCTCTACAAGACATATCCCCTCCACATGTTCTCTTCACTAAACTCAATATACTCAATAAACAAAGCCAGTGTAAGATTTTGCTCCTGTGGTCTACAAGGAGCCACTGTCATATAGCACTTCACTGTTCCTTATTTAATATACTGCTGCACACTCTTCGCCTTGGTCTAAAATCCATGTTTTGAAACAGCTCTCCTCCCTTCATCTGGGAACTGCACAAATAAATCATCATTCCCAGGCAACAGAAATTGCCTTTTCACCCTCAGTGAAAGATTGATGTCTGATGCATAGTTTATTTCCCTATTGTTCCTCTCTTCTCTGGAGATAGCTGATATTACTTACTCTCCCTGGCTGATGATCTCTGAATCTAATCACCCATAGTTTCTGAACTCCCAGACACAAAATAGGAACGCATCAGGACAAGCTCAGTTGTGTTTGTTAAGTCTGGTACATTCCTAAGTCAGATTTTTAAATAAATAGGTTGCTTGTACTTTAAAACATCCTAATAATTTAAATATGTGTTCTTCAACAACACAAGACTGAACAGTTGAACAGGCCAAGTTAATTTCAGTTAGCACAAGAGTCAACAGGAGCAAAGAGGCCAAACGTCCATAGCCTCTACCATCCAGCCATGACAGCCTGAAAAACAGAGACACTCCACAGATGAGAGGAGGGAGCACTAACTTGGCAAGATGAGCGAACACAGTAGCTCTCATGGCTAGCAAATATGATACCACCAGTATTTTTATAGGTACCTTCTGTCAGTAATAACAATACTGTGTTGCATGCAAAACAAAACTCATTCTGTAAAATAGTAGTCCCTACACGCAATGGAAACAGGCAATAGAATAGTTCCTCTGATCACACGAATTAAGCAGCCATCTATTTTAAACATACATAACTAACAAAATTAACTTCAAATCAAATTTAATTTCCACTGAACCTTAATACAGCTTAGCAAGCCCCTCCCAAGAAAACAAGCACGCATGTTTTAAAAAGCACTTCTGAGCTGGTGGAAGAAAAATACAATTTCTATTGCATCTCATTTAATCTCCCATACCGCTTTAATTACCATAGTTTCTGACTGTCAGTCAGAACGTACATTAATAATAGTCCAACTTGCATTTCCCACCTACTATTCATTTTTCTTTTCCATCCTCTTCCAGGAAGGTAACATGAAGTCATAAAAAACACCCCAATCTTTCAAAGGCTCTACAGTTTAAATTCATCATCTCAGCATATAGCGAAATTTTACTGCTAGACCAGCAAAGCACAGTCTATACAAACACCACTGTAATATAACATCAAAGTTGTTTACAAAAGGAAAAAAAGAGAAATGCTTTTTAAAACATAACAACATTACACTGGAAATACTGACACAATTTATTAATAAATCTGGTTTCCACGAAACAGAGAAAAGGTATTTCTCACCTTACCTTCAGTAACCTTAGTTGTTACTGAAGCACCCAAATTACCTGCTTAAGATTTAAAATGAATCCAGTTTATAAAGTGTAATTATCATTTCAGCTGAAGTTACCAGCCAAATAACTGTTCATATAGATGATGATTGCAAAACCTTTACTCTTGAAAAGGGAAATAAAGCCAAAAGCATTGAGACATATAGACAAAGTAGTCACTCGTATTTTACTTTTCTTCCTATTTTAAGTCAATTTGGTTTACCTTCTCACAGAAGTCAGTAAGAGCTGTGAAATCCCATTTCTTGGAATAAGCAACGTTGTATCTCAGTATAGCCTCCTAGGGAAAGAGCAGAACAAAATAAAACTTAGAGATACTTATTAACAGAAGAAAAACGATTTTATGACATTTCCTTTTTGAAGGAACAGTACCATCTAGTGGCTACCTGTCACAGAGCCTACCAAAAATCCATAAAACTGTATTAATACAGGGCAACTCCATGATACTGAATCCTGTATTTTAGGTTTAGCATTGAATAAGCTTTAGTCTACAGGTTTTTCCTCCTAGCACAAAACAAGACAAGGCATGCCTGGATCTGCCTACAACACACAACACACACATTCCCCACCCCATGCTTGCTCTCCTTAAGAATTCTAAAAGAAGTGTCCCTCAGCAATATAGCTGTTTTATCAGGTTAGGAACTTAAAGAACCAGAACGACAACACAATTAAATAGACCCTTTACAACAACCACCACCTTTAAAAATTCTCAAGAAAAAATACCAAATAAAACAGTATTATCAAGGGAAGTTTCGTTAGTTGCTGGGGGAGCACTATTTATTCATTTAAAGTTTATCTGTAGCTTTGGCATCCTCCTCCTTCCCTGCCTTTCAGGTATAATCTAAATTACATTATTCTTCACAAAAACACATAATAGCAATTCTAAGCTACTCCAAATCACAATTCATTAAAAGCCAACGAGAACCATAAGAGTTATCAACATAGCATTAGTCTCCAAAATTTTCTTTTTTTTTAGCAGTTTGAATTGTTGCAATTTTAGTGGAGCACACAGGTGTGAACAGTTACTGTTTCAAACTTTCTCACCTGTGCTTCACCCTACCATCTGGTTATAGAAAAAAGCCTACATGCTACATTTACCACAAACTAGTAGATACTGCTGCTCAAACACAGTTTGTATAAAAGACAATTCATTTTAATAATACCTAATAAATTCAGTGGTAACACTTAAGACTCATTAAGATCCTTAATTAATTAGTGAATCCCTTGAACAGCATAATTTTTTTTTTAAAATTTATTTTTATAAGTGATTAAACAAATAGGACTGAGCCAGTGTTGTGGTTTAACCCCAGTTGGCAACTCAGTACCACGCAGCTGCTCGCTCACTCCCCCCGCAGTGGGATAGGAAGGAGAATGGAAAAAAAGTAAAATTCATGGGTTGAGATACAGACAGTTTAATAGTACAGCAAAGGAAGAGAGAATAATAATAATAGAATATACAAAACAAGTGATGCACAATGCAGTTGCTCACCACCCACTGACCAATGCCCAGCCCGTCCCCAAGCAGCGATCCCTCCCTGTCCAACTCCCCCAGTTTATGTACTGAGCATGACGTCGTATGGTATGGAATATGCCTTTGGCCCATCTGGGTCAGCTGTCCTGGCTGTGCCACCTCCTGGCTTCTTGTGCCCCTCCTCGCTGGCAGACCATGGGAAGCTGACAAGTCCACGACTTAGTGTAAGCACTACTGAGCAACAACTAAAACATCAGTGTGTTACCAACACTATTCTCATACTAAATCCAAAACACACAGCACTATACCTGCTACTAGGAAGAAAATGAACTCTATTCCATAGAATCATAGAATCATAGAATTGTTCTGGTTGGAAGAGACCTCCAAGATCATCGGGTCCAACCATTAACCTATCACTACCAAGTCCCCCACTAAATCATATCCCTTAGGGCCTCATCTAAACGCCTTTTGAATACCCCCAGAGATGGGGACTCCACCACCTCCCTGGGCAGCCTGTTCCAATGCCTGACAACCCTTTCGGTAAAGAAGTTTTTACGAATGTCCAATCTAAACCTCCCCTGGCACAACCTGAGGCCATTTCCTCTTGTTTTGTTGTCTGTTACTAGGGAGAAGAGACCAACCCCCATCTCTCTACAACCTCCTTTCAGGTAGTTGTAGAGAGCAATAAGGTCTCCCCTCAGCCTCCTTTTCTCCAGGCTAAACATCCCCAGTTCCCTCAGCCGCTCCTCATAGGACTTGTGTTCCAGACCCTTCACCAGCCTCGTTGCCCGTCTCTGGACACGTTCCAGCACCTCAATGTCTTTCTTGTAGTGAGGGGCCCAAAACTGAACACAGTACTCGAGGTGCGGCCTCACCAGGGCCAAGTACAGGGGGACAATCACCTCCCTACTCCTGCTGGCCACACTGTTTCTGATACAGGCCAGGATGCCGTTGGCCTTCTTGGCCACCTGGGCACACTGCTGGCTCATATTCAGCCGGCCGTCAACCAACACCCCCAGGTCCTTTTCCACCGGGCAGCTTTCCAGCCACTCCCCCCCAAGCCTGTAGCGTTGCCTGGGGTTGTTGTGACCCAAGTGCAGGACCCGGCACTTGGCCTTGTTGAACCTCATACAATTGGCCTCGGCCCATCGATCCAGCCTGTCCAGGTCCCGCTGTAGCGCCTGCCTGCCCTCCAGCAGATCAACACTCCCTCCCAACTTGGTGTCATCTGCAAACTTACTGAGGGTGCACTCGATCCCCTCGTCCAGATCATTGATAAAGATATTGAACAGAACTGGCCCCAGTACTGAGCCCTGGGGAACACCACTTGTGACCGGCCTCCAACCGGATTTAACTCCATTCACCACAACTCTTTGGGCCCAGCCATCCAGCCAGTTTCCTACCCAGCGCAGAGTATGCCCATCCAAGCCATGGGTAGCCAACTTCTCCAAGAGAATGCTGTGGGAGACGGTGTCAAAGGCTTTACTAAAGTCCAGGTACACAACGTCCACAGCCTTTCCCTCATCCACTAAGCGGGTCACCATGTCGTAGAAGGACATCAGGTTGGTCAGACAGGACCTGCCTTTCATAAACCCGTGCTGACTGGGCCCGATCACCCGGTTGTCCCGTATGTGCCGCATGATGGCACTCAAGATGATCTGCTCCATAACCTTCCCGGGCACCGAGGTCAGGCTGACAGGCCTGTAGTTGCCCGGATCCTCCTTCCGGCCCTTCTTGTAGATGGGCGTCACATTTGCCAGCTTCCAGTCAACTGGGACCTCCCCAGTTAGCCAGGACTGCTGGTAAATAATGGAGAGTGGCTTGATGAGCACTTCTGCCAGCTCTTTCAGCACCCTTGGGTGGATAAGTCAAAACAAGTTCCAGTCAAAACAAGGACATTCAGAATCACTAACAGTACATGGAGAGCCTGAATGTACTTATACGTGTATAGACTTGATTTTAAATTGACAACCTTACCTTCAGATCATGTGAGCAAGTAAATTTGTTAAGTAAGGCAGTTTGGATTAGTTCCCATCGACTTCCAGCAGTTCTATCTCCATTCTTTAAAACAAAAGCCCCAAACAAACTCAGATTAAGTTATTCAAAACAGAAAGACACATTTACTAATAGTTGTCTTCATTGGCACATTTTTTTAATAAATTTTGCTTTATTTGTGAAGTTTTTTTAAAAATAAACCACATATTCTGAGTAACTGTAAAGCACTTCTGCAACTTCTAGTCCACTACATTTTACTTCCTTAAGAGAGTTCCTTTTTAATTGAAGCATTCACAAAGTTCATAAAGAGCTCTTTTTCACATACGCAGTACTCTTCCTTGTGCCATCTCAAGAAGGACAAATAATGTTCAGTATATTCCTTGTGAAGAAAGCAGATTTTGCAAATAAAACATGACCACAGTTTATAAAATCTGCAACTTGAAAATATAAACTAACTTTTTAAAAATGAAATATTAAGAACATTAAGGACACAGATTATAAAACCATATTGCTATGGCTGACTCTTGCACCAACCCAAATTTAAGACATCCTGTAATATTTTTCCTCAACAGAAAGTCTTATTGCCTGTTGCAAGCAATAATGATATTTCTTATAAGACTACCACAAGGGCAGAGACAAGTCAACTTGCTCAACTGGCAACAAAGATCTTACCAACACTTTATCTTTGAAACATCAATTAAATACATTTTACACTGTATCTGTAAAAATGATAAATGAAAAGACTGAGAGTATTTCCTAGAGGCTATAAAAATTCTCAGTTCCAGATACAAGTAACAATAATCATTATATAGTCTTCACTACAGGACACACTTGCTCATTTTATTCACCACAGTCTAAAGTATTTCAGTGGGTATGCTTAAGTAAATCTCGAGCAGTGACAAGAAATACCAGATCAACAGACCATGTAGGGCCAACTCTAATGTCCCCGCCATTGTTTTAGCCGAACAGCAGTCAGATACACCTCAATCTATCAGCAACACCTGACAGAATATTGTAATCAGAACGTGGTTACAAATTACTTCACTCTGTTGGCATCCCAAATTGCTTCACAAAAAAATCCCATATAAATATATAAATCACACAGAGTATAAGCTTATACTCCATATAAGTATAGAAATACATACACCATCAAATCAATGGCTAGATAAAATAATTACTAGGGAAAAAAAAAAATCTTCTGCTCTGCTTGAAGCATCATGACCCAGAATCCAGCTTTTCACACCAAATGTGTTCATCTATTTGGTTTTCCAATTCCATACACACAGTTTGCCAACTGAGCAAATGCAGCAAACTGAAAACTCCTCTATATGTAAACAAACTTATTTGATTACACAACTGTAAATACTTTATCTTACCTCATCCTCTACAGGGTATAAATTTTGTTCTGAGCAGGGCATTTTAACATGTTTGTTGTCCCACAAATCTTTGTAGTGAGTTGGAAAAGGTTTAGGCACCTCTCCTTCCCTCAGAAGATCCACCTGCAACACAGAAGGAGGGGAAAAAAGCTCAGACTCTACTTTCAGGTTTTTAAATGGAAGAAATAAAAAGTAAGCAAAAACATAATTAAAAAAAGCTCTCATCTGCAGCCACTCTTCTTGGAAAGGGGAAAGCTACAAACTGACCACATGATGGATATTCAGTTAGAAAAAAATCCACCTGTTACTCTTAGGTTATACTTGGTGAAAAGAACACCACCTTATCATTTGACCTCTTGAAACACGCTGAAATAAAGGTAATACATGCAATTATTTTATGTCCAATTATCAGCTAGAGACTTCCTCATTTATGAATGTAAGTATCTACATAGTTTCATCCAAATAATTTCAAAATGTAGTTTCAAATGTAACCACAGTCATGTGCAGAAGTAACATTTTTTTAACCTAACAGTGAAGAGGATGAGAAATCATTATAGATATAGCAATATTTCTAGTTTACTCCACAGAATATCAGAAATGTAAAAGTAAATAATGCAATGTTCTTAAAGACTTAATCTGCTACACAGCCTTCTGGCAGCACTGATTCTCTCAGAACTGCATTTAAACTTGATGTGCTTTTCTTTTGTTTGGGATTTATCCATGACCCTACAGGTTTCTGGTCATGTGTTTTATTTCAACAATAATTTGACTGCATACTACTCCAAAGGATTAAAGGCAAGTATATCAGATTTGATCTAAAATGCAGTCGTAAAATTGATAGAAACTCCTCCTCATTCTTTGTCTTTTTCATATCTTGAATATCTTGAGCTTTTTATATATCTTGAACCCAAAACAGACTCATATTACAATGAAAATCTAACATGAAAATGTTGAAGTACAAATTTTACTTGCAGACGTATTTAAATTCCCACAGCTTACAACTCGGGCAAGGAAGTACACACACACCTATGCAAAAGAAAAATACTTGTCCCTAACAAGCCAGAGGTAGTAAAACCATAATTAAATCTCTTCTGGATCTTAATATACTAATTCAGTGCAGCAGAAAAGTCAATTTTCAGGAAAATCAGTTGCCCCGCTCTACTCGCAAGGAATGGCAAAGAAAGATTTCCACAACCTGCTAATACTGTAAGACTAACATTTGGCATTTCATATTATTGAACAATTCAGTAAGAAATTTGATTTCAGGTAATACACTGAATTATCGTACTCTGACGGTTACTGTATGATTGGCTGAGGGTCGCAGATGAGGAAGACGGGCCCCACACATAGGTGTTCTTCTCATCTCTTCAATCGGTGTCCCAAACCATTTCTTATTAGTTGGAAGAGGAGGTGGTATATATTTAGGAATCTTCCTTCCTGGCCTCTGGGGTTTGAATTCACACTTTTCTTTTCTGCTGTTGAAATAAAATATGTTGAAACATTTTAATTTCACTGAAAAAAATGGTAGGCAAATACAGGAACTTCCACTCCAGGGTTACTTTCATAACAAAGTCAGTTTATTTGCTAGCCCTTGCTGTGGCCCCAGGCCAAAGCTTTATTTGGAGACAGCCCCTCCCCAACCTCCTCCCCAACACACGCAAGTAGAAGATGCCTACAGATGCCTACCAAAACACTCTTCGCTACAGGCTTACAAACACCTTCACAGAACTGCAGTGGGTTAGCAAGGCAGGGCTTTCCTCTGCAGAGTCATGCTCTTTCCCAACAGGATCTGTTTATCCAGGGACAGGAGACAGACTCGTTGGTCTGCATTTGTCAGGATACCCTCTACAGCCCTTTCTCAACTGTTAGAAAAGAAACATGTGTGCATGCACACATGCACATATTCCTTATTCAAAATGAAGACAAACTTCTTAATCATCCTTTCTCACTAGGGTTGTATTTTTCATGCCAGGCATACGATACTTGCAATGGAAATAAAAATTTAAAAGTAATCCAAAAACCACTTGCAAAATTCAAATATATGCAAGGGCAAATGAACTTATCCTCTTTAATGATCAAAGGTATTTGCATAGATCTGAGATATTTTGGGGAAGAAAAATCTGAACCTGCTGTATGTTTGATGTAACATACCACAGTTTCTCATGCAAGAGAAAGTTCTCAGAATAAAATGCAAAACAAGTTAAAAGCCTACACTTCGAGGTACTGCTTAGACCTCTAAATTCTCCTTCGCAGACTTACTCCACCCTTGGATAAAGATGCTGTCCAACCTGTTCACTGCGTCTATGCATATGCCAGTATCTTCAGGCACAGACAATGCCTTCAATCTGGCTGATCCCACGCAAATGGTGTAGCCACATCGGCATGACGCTGGGTACAGGTGCACTGTGCTCCTCTGAGAGCCAAAGAATAATTCTGGCATAGCATTACTGATGACTGAAACCTCTTCGATACTACTGCTTCCTTCTCCGCAAGTTAAGATCTGAGCCACCCTATTATCTGCTGTAGACCTGGTCTAATGAAAACCAGGAAGAAAGCTTTAAGGTTTTCTAATTGCCTTCTTAAGCACTATAGACAATACCACTATTTTGCCTGGCACGGAGGTTTATAACCTTCCCATCATCTTGTCTAGCCCCCACCAAAATAACCCCTACAAAAAACCAAAACAAAAAAAAATCTCTCTACAGCCTCATACTCTACCTTACTAATTATTCTGTAAAGCGCTGCTAGGATTCCCATCCATCCACACAGCAAAACTTTTGCATGAGCTTCCCTTCTCAAACAGGTATTTATTGTAACACATGATGCTCTAGCATTGATAAACGTAAGCCTCAACCTCTGCTGCTTTACTACAACAGCAATTCATTTAAGTTAGTGAAAAGAGTACTCCCTAAATCCATCATTTTAAACTTTATGACCTCCTTCTCCATACTACTATTAGTAAATTCTTCATCCATCCATTTTTCCTAAGAACTACCTTTCTTGTTTTCCAAATCCACTCTCAGCCTACTCATCCCTTAAGATTTCTCAAATGCAACCTCTGCCTGCTAGTTAGCCACCCTCCGTCACTCTCTTCTTCGTTTCCTTGAAAGGTATGGTTTGTGCTGCTCCTCACATCCAGAAAAGACCTCCCAGTAAAGATGTGCAAAACTATTTTCTTGCCCTACTTTAAGGACTTGAGTCTACTGAGATAATTGCTTACTACACCAACACACACAGTCCTCTTGTTTCTGCTTACTCCTTTGCTGTTTATTCACTTTCTCAGCTCCCACTGAAATCTAAGATCTTCAGAGCAGAGATTATCCTTTTGTCCTTACACAACATCTAGCATACAGAGTCCTGGGTCATGCTCAGGGCTTCCATTTCTGTAGTGTATCATCACCAGTTCTTCTCTCTCCCAAATTATGAATAAAGAAAAAAAAAAACAAACCCCCAAAACACTCACACACCTCTCTACAACTGCCTTCAAAAGTGAAATTTTTCACGTCTATTTCAATCAAAGCATCAGTAGCACTGATGCTCCAACAAAATAGATTCAGTATTTTTGACAGACGAAACTAAAAAAACCCCAAAACATAAGTTTCCTCAAGTATTCTGGATGAAATAATGAATGCTAGAGCTACGCTTCATTAAGCGCTCCTGTACCACCATTCATTTTCAAGCATTAAAAATCCCATGGTCTTAAATCACTACTTTGATAAAGAAAATGAACTTCCTAGTGTCTTTAATTCCCAATTTTAACAGATCTCCAATGATTTAAAAAATTGCACTGGAGAAATATATCCTTTAAAAAAACCCAAGTAGTCCCATTAAAAATAAGTTACTTCAACCTTACATCAGTTGTCTTTGTGCCTTAACTTTGCAAAAGACATTTTGCAAAACTCTTTCTACAATCCAGCCTCTAAAGTGCTATCACCAAAGAGGAAATTTTCAAGCGTGAAAAAACAGAGGAAGAGGCAGACAGAACGCTACCTTTTCTCCTCAGTCTTAGGTATCCTCATGAAGTGAGAGGTGATTTTGGAGTCTCTCTTCACACCCTGTTTTGCACCTTTGCACTCTGATGATGGAGCAGGAGAGATCCCAGGTGACTTTGTATGCAGACTGTCCTCTTTGACGGAATTATCTATTTCCTCAAAGCTTTCACAGCCCTTGGCAGAAAAACGTGACTTTCTTGACTCCAGTTCAGCATCCCCATATTGAATTCTAAAAGATTTGTTTATGGATTTTGACATATTAATCTCCTCTCGCTCATCAAGAAACGGACTTGTTTCTTCATCAGCCTCTGACCCATGACAACTATTTTTAGAATTATCTACATCCATTGGTGACTCTGGTTCACTTTCTTTCTCAAAAGCAGGTGAATCCCCTGAACTGCTCTGACGTTTGCTCAGTTTCCCAGGACCTCCAAGATCAGATACACAAGCGTCACAACCAGCATCTGAAAGTGGACTTTCCGGAACTACATCCCCTTCTTCTTGTTCACCCGTTAAACAGACAGAATTGCAACTCTTCAGCTTCTGTGAATTGCATGAAGCCATTTGTCCATCTGTCTCGGTGTCTTTTGAAGAAAGTTTTGTATTTCCTGTTTTCAAAGACCGGCCTGATGATAATTTCCTCTGAGTCCAACTGTCACTGCTTTCTTCACAGCCTCTCTGAGTCTGCTTGCCAGTTTTGTGCATCTGATCAATGTTGGCGTTTTTAAAGAGGTCTCCAGACTGCGTCCCCTTCACGGGCTCTGCGTCTAAGACTGGATCTTTGTCCTCAGCCTCCCAGTTATACATGCTGCCTGTCTGAGGCAAATTTACATGCTTTGCACCAACTTCCACGGATATTTTTGAATTATTCTGCTGACAAATATTCTCTAGCTTTTTCACATCATGCTCACAAAAGTTCTCTTTTTTAATGGAAGTCATCTTGGGATTTGCTTCAATATTGTTATTAATTTTGCTGTGTAAGCTGTGGAAGAGAAGTAAGGGAATTTAATGCCTTATCTCCAAATGAAATTTCTGTGTGTGTGTATATATATATTTTTTTTTTTTTTAAATGAATGATTACAAGCATACAATAGAAACTACAGAATTTTACCCATTGTACTCTAAGTGAACATTACCAGGATCAACAAGTTTTACTGCACTGGGTAATGTAGCTCAGTAACAATCTATTTCCATTTAAAGGCTCCGAAGGATGATGAATCAGTTGCTTACCTTAGAAATCTTTTCCAGTGATTCATTATCCTTATTTTCAAATCTAAACAGTATTAAGCTATTATTTAGTTACTTTGTCCAGATGAAAAAAAGTTAGAAGTCATGATAAAGTCCTCCTTAACTTTCATTTTAATCAGTTAAATACAGTGAGCAAGGAAATCAATGACTTTGTAACCATTCCCTTAGAGCTACAAATTCATCTTTTAGAAGAGCAGGACACAGTAGTCCATAGTCTCAAAAACATCCTATTACTTCCTTACTTTTACAAGCAGCCCATGACTCTTCAAAAAAAAAAAAAAAAAAAAAAATCACAATACAAAAGCGTAAAATATATTTAGAACTGATAATAAAAAAGACACATTAAATCAATTACTATTTTTAAAGAGAAAAATAACCTAATTTCTCCTGTGCTGTCTTACACAAAGAACAAAGAAATGTGTCCTAACGGTTACACAGGGAAATGAAGTGAGTTTTGTGTGACCAGCTGAAACTTCTCAAGATGACATCGGAAAGTCATTTCACAGTTATGTACCAATTGTTGTGTCAGTGTATTGATAAAAAAAATACTTAGACGCCATATGAATATTAAAAAAACCTGACCAGTCTTGGTGAATATATCACTCTGAACAATACCTTCTCCTGAATGTATGGTTACAACATTGTATATAATCAATGCAAACTAAGCACGCTAAACTCTGTATGTCTGGTCATTGCCCAGTTTCCCACCTACACTAAATAGAAAAATATGCAATTATCACTCAATCGTAAATTCAGCAACTGAACATCCTAATAGATTCCTGAAGGCATTAATTCTCTCCATGAACGATAACAGATCCTCTTCTAAAAAAGGACTCTGGATAAAGGGATAGTATTCACACCTTTTACCACTACAGAACAAAAAGAAAAAAAATAAAGGGGCTTGGAGTAACAGATGATAGCTTGAAACTTCACCTATAGGAAGATTATTTGAAAACAAAAGGATTTTAGAGGGGTTTATGTTATGATAATTTAACTCCCCATCTATGCATTTGTTCCTGCACTGAAAATTTTGATGAACAAAAATGAAAGTTATGTTACTGCTGCTATCTCAATAAATGGCTGTTTAAAGAAGTTGACAACAGATGTTGTCAATACAAGATGAGAAATCAAATCTAACACAAAGATGTGTTCAAATTCAAATAAATTAAAATTGTGATGTTAACTGCAATAGAAAGGCACACAAAGTGTTTACACAACTAACTTGCTGCTTAAAATTGACTAGGCTGTAATCTGTCAGCAAAGCCAAAGGAGGACATATAAAAGAAATACCCTAAAAGGAATCTTAAAAAAAAAAATTCATTCCCTCCTTAAGCATCCTCTTAACATCTTTGCTTTACTGCAACCTATGAGCCTGTAATTAAGCCCTGTGTACTTCTATATTAATCATCATGAGTTTTCCTAGCTATTTTAGCACTGCTACAGATTTCAATTTATTAACAAGTATCAATGAAAAATAAACCAGCACATTTACAATTGTAATTATAGAAAAATAATATCTAATATTCCTCTGCACCAGATAGTTAAACTCCTACGAGTTTAATTTTAATGCTGCCTTGCAAACATTGCTCCTGACAGACTACGTTAGCAGAAAATATCAAACTTTACCTGGTGCCATTCAGCAGCAAAACTTTTAGAACATCTTTCACAAAATAATCTGAATGCACATCTGAGCACCTGTAAATTCTGGTTGAAATTAAATCAAGTTGCACACGCTTATACTACAATCACATTCCAATGAGACAAACCAAAATAGACTTTTGTCTGTAAATTAACAGCAGAATTGCGAGTTGAACGCAGGACCATCAGCCAAAATCTGTAACTGTTAAACAAAAATAAAAGCAGAGCTGTTGACTAAGGACATAGTCTGATATCACACCTAACTCAGTCTAGTGGCTGGCTGCCACTGGAAGCAGCAGTCCCACTTTGTCTTCCCTTGCTGCAAGTTCCCACCTTTTTCTTTGCAGGAGCAGCAGTATTTATTCACCTAAACAGTGAGGTGTTTCAGGAAGCTAAGTCAGCAAAAAAATTTGGTTTGGGGGGGTTAGAGGGGAAGGGTGGGGGACTAGTTAGCTTTTCGTAGTGAAAGTCTGTCAGCTAGTTATACTCAAGAGGATGTGCCAAAATAAGGAAAGCAGCAGAAATGGGGTTGCCTTTTTTTCAGTAGCTAGTTGTACTGGCAACCTGCACTTCGAGCTCCCCACAGGCCCACTCAAAGAACACAACTTTTGAATAGGTATGCTGTACATTTTACCTTTTGGACTCAGTTGTCTTGGGTCCTTTATTCTCCAACCAAGTGGTAATTGTCCGTTGTTTGCAAACTGAAAAAACACAGTTCACTACATTATTACATGAAACATGATAAAACTGCAACACGATTGCATATGAATAAAATAACTTGTACTGGATGAAGATAAAAACACCTCAATTAAGTCCTCATTATCATCTCTACCACAGGGAGCATCCAGACACTAACACTATTAAAACCACATGTGATGCAATATTTAATTTGTGTCAGTCAGCAGCTGTAGCTTCTGTAATAATCTTTATAAATGCCAGGCTTAGTGTGGTGGTTTTTTTTCATTCAACATTTTTTTTAATATGGTTAAAAACATACAATGAATCTCTAGATTAAAAAAAAAAAAAGGCAACTCAAACTTTTCAACTCTCCTTAACACCTTTAATTACCACCACCACAGTGAGCCCTGAAAGACTTCCGCTGAACTTTGGAATGAAGAGGCAACATGACATAGCTGAAAACAAACAAACAAAAACCTAACAACTAGGCATCTTAGAAGACCCAGCTGAGAACCTTATTTGTATGTAGCGTACTGTGAAACATGAGGCTTAACATAAAGATTGTACACATTAGAAGTGACAAGTGCTGAGAAAAAGGACTTTTTCTTTTCCCCTCCATCCATAAACAATTTGTAAAGCCTATCAATGCTTACTCCCCTAAACAGCAACAAAATGTGAAGGACACATTTTTTTCAGATTTACTACCAACAACACAGCTCCAGTGAGTGTGATCAGTCTTATCTCTGCGATGTTGCAGTTCAGACAAGCTTTCAATAGAACAGCAGCACATGAACTAATTATGAAGAGACTTGAGGGGGGAATAGGGAGAAAAAACTCACAGCAGTTCTTTCACAACTGGAAAGTAATCTTCATTAGGATAAGAAGGGTTTTTTAGTTTGGTGGGGTTTTTTGTGTTGTTGTTATTTAAATGTAATTCTGAAAACGTGGCAACTAGCTTCAGTTCCCTTTCTTTCCATTTGCCAAGAGAAGTTATCTACCTGCCACTACCAACTGTGCAAGGTGTTTACTCACTGCTTTCAACTAGGTAAGTAAAATTTGTAGTTCTCCTATTGCAACAGTAGTTTTGCAAAACTTAAAACCCAGTACAGCAGATCTGTCTATTCTGATCAATAGTCACTACGCAAAGACTCAGCACTTTACTGCAAATGGAGGTTGTGTAACTTGTAGCATAGGTAGCTTAGGCCATAGGTAACTTAAGAGACATTGTTTCATAAACACTTTCCCTAACATTCGAGGCCTTGAACACTCTTCCACAGCTGGTTATCAAATATTCTCATCAAAAGTACAGAATTTCTAGAATGAAAAAAATAATCTCCAGAAAATTTTTAAATCATTTTAAATTCTTCTGAAGCAGCACAAACAATAGTGCAAAATTGCCACCATGTGATTAGGTCACCAGGGAGTAATGCCAAGCTGTATGTAGACTACAAGCACAAGGATACCTGTGCCATACTCAGCCATTCAATTTTTCAACAAATGCTCAGCTTCACCCCGCTCAGACAAAAATAACAGCTTGATGGATTTTATGAACTAAAAGATTTTTATTTCTAAAGATTCACTAAAACTGAAGTATATTAGTCATTCTGTTTACCAAATTTCACCTTCTTATATTTGAAGTGTTAACCCAAATTGCCTACAGGAAAGAGGAAAGAAGCAGCCAGAAAAAAACATGAAAAGACATGTTAAAACATGGGACAAATAAATCTCTTCAAAGGCAGCTGACTACCTCTTGAGGTATAAACTTGCATTGAGGAAGGAATACTTATTCATTAGCACAATAAACACAAATGATAGCAGCAGCAGAACAGAACGAAATGGCTTTGGTCTAAACTTTCACACCTGACTAGCCATTTAAGCCCTATAACCAACACAACACATACCATTTTTCTCTAACACTACTAACATCTCTTTTTGCTACAGATAAGGTGATAAAAACATAAGAGGCAACACAAAGACAACATATGCTTACATTCAGCGTAAACAATAAAACTAGACTTTGGTGTAATTTTTTTCTACAGTAGTCTCTAAATTTCTATTCAAGATTCCTCAAATCATTCCCATAAAACAAATCATTCCTCAGAATCTACCACTGAGAAAAACAACTGAATTTTTAGACTATTCTTATTTATCACTCTGTAGAAGTGCATACATATAACTTCAAACTATTATCTACTCAAAGTTGCCTCTTAGTTATACTGGTTACTGAGGTTTAACTCATCAACCAAAGATCATAGCAAATATGGGGTTTTTTTTCCTTCCCTGCATTCCGTTCTATTCCTGAAATAGGTACTTTATTGTGCATTAAAATTTTATTTTGACAGCATTAGCTCCAAATAAAAATAACCTAGAAAGCCACGTGGGAGCTTTTTCTACGCAGCTTTGTTACACAGCAGGAGGGGCACCCCACACGACCAGCAGCGCCCTAGGCCTGCAGCCACATGCCCATGTGGGTTCCTGTCATTACCCTTAGCTCTCCCCGCCGTGATAGCCTGGCACAACACAGGGCTGAACGTCACTTCTCTTGCAGCAAATATTTGTCCTCGCACATAGGAAACATGCTACCTTTAGCAGCTCACACCTCACTTGGATGGCTGCACTGTTACTGAAAGTTTGTAAAGAATCGGGCACAAAGCCAGGATAACGATCCTGTACCCAAAGCCGCCTCCGAAGGGAAGCAACGCGCACTGCCCCACACCACCGGGCTCGGGCACACGGGACACGCTGCTCCGAGATGCTCAGTTAGAGACGATTCAAGCCCGACATCGCAGGCCAGCTCCGGGGAGGCTCCGTGCAGCGGCACAAGCGGCCTCTCGCCATTTAACGCTGCCCTCCCTTCACCGTACCACACGAACAGAGACACAGCAGAGATGCAATAAGCAGCAGAGAGGGACACCGCAACTCGGCGGAGGCCCCGGCCCGGCCGCCTCCTCCCGCCAAGCCCCAAGCGCGGCCGCAGCTCCCGCGGGCCCAGCGACGCCAGCGGGGGCGGGACGGGACGGCGGGGGCCGCCGAGCAGCGCTCCGGCCCGGCTTGGGCAAGCTCAGCACTGCCCAGGCTATGCAGAGCCGTCCCGTCCCCCAGCACCCCGAAACCGCCCAAGCCGCCGAAAAAGGGGGGTGGGCGGCGAGGGAACCCCCGGCGAGCCCCCTTCTGCGCCCAGCCCTCGCCTGGCCGCTCCCCTGCGCCGGGGAGGGCGCAGCTCCGGCCGGTACAAACCTTTGTTCCCCACGGCGGTGGCGGGGCTGCCGCCGCCGGAGCTGCTGCCCCCGGGCCCCTCCTGGCGGGGACCGAGCGGCGGCGGCGGCGACGACGGCGGCCGCTCTCCCTGGGAGCCGCCGCCGGGGCTGGCGGTGCTCGGCCGGGCTCTCTTCCGAGGGGGGTCCCGCCCGCAGCCCGCGCTCATCCTCGGCGGGCCCGCCTCCGCCCGCCCAGCCCGCCTCAGCCGCGCGGGCCTGCCAGCGGCCGCCGGGGCCAGGCGGCAGCCGCCCCCCGGGGACGGCGCGACGGTGCGGCGGCGGCTCTGCCGGCGGCTCCGCCCCTCCGCATCCTCCGGCCCGCAGCGCCGGGCTCGTCCCGCCGGTCACCCCCTCGGTGGGAGGCGCGGAAGGAGTAGCGGGGCTGGGGCCGAGCCGCGTCCAGCGAGGGGGGCCAGGGGCTGCCGCCGCTCACAGCAAAATGGCTCCCCGCCCGCCTCACCCCTCTCACCATGGCGACCGCGCTCCTCCCCCGCCGGCAGCGGGCGCGCGGGCCGGAAAGCAGCACGGCGCGCGGCGTGCTTTACGGCGGCGCGCGGAGGTCGTTGCTGCGGCGGGCGGCGGGCGCGGGGCCCGGCGGCGCCATGGAGGGCGGCAGCAACTCCAAGGGCACGGGCCTCGGCGGCCTCTTCGGCGCCGGCGGGGCGGGGTACTCCCACGCCGACCTGGCCGGGGTGCCGCGTGAGTACCGGCGCGCAGGGGCGACCGGCGGGGCCTGCGGCGGCGCCCGCCCTCGGCCCGGGTTGCGGGGCTGGGGGGGGCAGTATCCGCTTCCCGTGAGCGGGGCAGGGCCGGGCGGCCTATCTCTGCCGGCCGGGGGTGGCGGCGCCGCTCTCGGAAATCAACATGGCACGGCCTGGGCAAAGGGCCGGGCCGGCCGAGCGCGGCCCCGAGGGGCTGAGGGGCCGCGCCGCCGGCGGGCTGGGGCGCTGCCGGCCGCCTCGCCCGCGGGAAGCCGAGCCACAGCGCTTCCTCCGGCTGCCCCTGCCGGCGCGGGGGGAGGGAGACAGCTTCCGCTGCACCGGTCCCTCGGCGGCGGCAGCGTGTTGCGACAGGCACTGGTTACAGGGACGTCGTGTCCATCCCATCCGTGCTGCTCCTGCAGCGCCTCCTGAAAACGGGGGTGTCACGCGGTGACCTGTTTTAATCAGTTGTGCAACTTAACGGCAGAATTTTCACTGCTTCCACGCATGAGATCTGCCCCATTTTAACCTACTGGATGTGAAATTGTTATTAGGGAAATTGGTGTTAAAGTATTCTATTTTTTTTCTTTTCAGTAACTGGAATGAGTCCTTTGTCCCCGTATTTAAACTTGGACCCCAAATATCTAGTACAGGTGAGAAAGTGGCTTGTTTTTATTGTGTTGAACTCAATTCCATTGTTAGTATGGTCGTATGGGAAGACCTCAGAAATCCTGCAGTGCTGTGCAGCGTGTACTGAAGTCGTGCACTGATGAACAGTTGAAAGGAATGATTTTGTCACTATTGTTCCTAATAAAAGCTTGCAATGCTATGGCATCTAGGAGGAAATAACCAGTTTTAATATAGGGGATAAGTAAGATTGTTGTGTCAATATAAGCCTGCACTCTTGCACAAGTTCTGGCATTTGTCACACTCTCCACTGATCCCCGGTCAGTAAGAGCAGTCAGAACCTCTCCACTCTTTTGATGGATTAGCTTTGTGTACTGTGATGAGTTCAGTCAGTTTACAGAGGTGTTCAGCCAAACCCCAGACCTGATGCAGGCTTTGTCGTTTATGTGCTGTCATCACAGCAGCAGTGAATTTCACACCACTTTCCTTATATCATTTCCCAGCTGAAGGGTGACCATCATGAAGCAGAGCTTTCTGTTTTATTCTGTAGAATAATGTAGCCATTGTACTTACACAGCTTTATATCAGTTAACATGATGGCCCATAGGCCACCATAAGGAAAATAAAATGATTTAAAATCCTATAATGTTTTCCTTTCTCGGCAACATTAACTATAGCTGAAAAGGTTTCAGTTAATCCAATGAGGATGCATGTGTTAATGATTTTATTTAGTTAATATTTTCTATATATTTATGGCTTATATTATCTGAGAACATCAAATTTTGCAGAAGTAGCACCGAAGGTCAACAGTTGTATAGTATCTGCTAATCTGTGTACCTTTTGTTTCATGGTGCACTGGGTCACTGCTTCTTTTGTAAGTGGAAAGCTCTGAATGCAGTTCTGGGGGCTGTTTTTTATATTTCTCTTTCA
This sequence comes from Phoenicopterus ruber ruber, assembly GCA_009819775.1. Lineage (NCBI taxonomy): Eukaryota > Metazoa > Chordata > Aves > Phoenicopteriformes > Phoenicopteridae > Phoenicopterus > Phoenicopterus ruber. Next base: position 10,681,932 of record CM020221.1, on the reverse strand, counting down.
CTAGAAGCTGTTGTAGTCAAGATTACAATGTAACATTCCCATAATGGTAGAAAACTGTGGATATGCCTCTGTTTGAAGTGGATTCACTAGCATGATTATCTTGGCTGCTGTTGTTGAGTGGTCAAAAAAATGCTAAATAGTTGTTTGTTTTTTTTTTTTTAAATCTTGCTTTAAAAGAAATGAAGGTATTGGCATTAGTGTCATGAGTAACTTATAAAACAGTTCTAAAAATACATATTGATATAACACTAGACACTACAGTTTTTGTTTTTTAACACTTCACTGCTCCTTATGTTTAGCACTAGCAAGTACATTGAAATAAAAGGGAATTCCATTTAAATGTGAGATTTTTTTGTTTGTTTTACTTGAGCAAGTTGCCCAGACGCTGTGGGGTCTCCATCCTTGGAGATGCACAAAACTCAGGTACAGCCCTGAGCAACCAGCACTAGCTGACCCTGCTGTGAGCAAGGGGGTTGCGCTAAACAGTCTCTGCAGGTCCCTTGCAAGCTTAACCATTCTATCATTCTAAAATTTCAGGGAAAAAGAAGTAGCTAATATTTTAAAAGACAAGAACTTGTATTATTAGCCTTTAAAACTGGTTTGTCTGTGAAGATGTGCATGGAGGGGTGAGAGTCTCCTGTTTTTAAAGACCATCCATTTGCTTTCAGAATGCAGAGAGAAAGTCAGCCTTATTGTTGAGAAGCCTACGTTTTCATCCTGGCCTTCCCATAATAACAAATGCTACAGTGGTGCTTGTGACTGTAAAACCCACTTTCTTTGTTAGTCCATTAATGCAGGCACAAACCAATGTGTTTTCTGCAATGCTTTTGTTACCTTCAGCAGGTATCCGTTATAAAATAGCATGCTAGCCTTTGTCACAAACCTAGAAGATGGGCTTCCTAGGTTGTTGTCTCTATAGAAACAGAGGTTACATATAGACAGTGATTGCTTCATCTTGACTTTTTGGACAGTAGAGAGAACTGTAATAAACTGCTAACTAGTGTGTGCACTGAATTTCTCCAAATATCTAGTTACAGAGAAGATAGAAACCATATTATAGATGCAGTTTATTGATAAAGTATTGACAATTTTAGAAGTTGTATTTTTTGTATGTATTGCCATCCACATTTAGTGCCAAGTATGAACTAAGAAAACCCCTTAGAATGCAATTACTTGAGCCTGCAGCTGTTGCGGCGATGTATCAGTTGAATGGGGGGTGAATAATGCTATGACTGGAAAGCATAGAAGCATAAAAAGAGATTTTACTGCTTTAGCACTTTATCATCATGTGTGCATCTTGTCAATGTCTCATATTGAAAAAGTGCCTTGGCCCACCTTATCTCTACACATAGGCTAGTTATCAGCCCATTTCTCTAGCTTTTTAGACCAATCTGATTTATGAGAACACAAGCCTGTCCCTGTAGAAGAAAGATGCACAAGTAAAAACTACCAACCTTGGATATTTCATGCCCGATCATCACTAGTTTTGAGATTATTCCTTACTTTTTTTCATGTCTTCAAAATAAGTCACTTATTTCAGTGCAAGGAAATACTTCTTTCGGTACAAAGGCAGTTTTTCTTTAGTGTCAGGGCAGTGGGAAACCTTAGTGCATTACTGCATCAGTATAGGTTGCTCAGTGAGGAAACAGTGCTGCATAATCAGACAACAGGAAGGTTTTTAGAGGGCAGTGAGTCTTGTAGTGCCTGCTGCAAGATATAATAAATAATTAAGCAAATAGTCATTTAAAAAACAAAAGAAACAAACAAACCAGCAACCCACACAGTTGAGTTCCTTGGCTGCCTGATGTAATTTATAAAAAGTTAGGACAGCTAGGGGAAAAAAAAAGCAGCTCTCAGTCAGTTTATCTTTTTAAAGTCTTCATTAAAGTATACAAGTAGTATAGTCTATCTCTGTGCTAGTGTAGACAACAGTTTTCTAGAAACACTGGTTGTATTTGTTTTTTCTTTAGTTCGTTGTATGGATTAAAGAAAAAAATTTAATACGGCCTACATTTTGAAGCAGGTACGCTTGGAAAATACAAAGGCGTGTTTGTTTTGTTTTCCTCCAGGATACAGATGAGTTTATCTTACCCACAGGAGCCAACAAAACTCGAGGCAGATTTGAGCTGGCCTTTTTTACCATTGGAGGATGTTGTATGACAGGTAGGTGGTTGTGGTTTTCACTTTTCCCAGCTGTCCAGGTGACACCTATGTACTACAGTAATTGAGGAGATTGTAAATGTCGTCTTCTGCAATCTAGTCTTGCATAAACAGCTATTTGATTTCAGTCTTAGACACTGAAGTCTATTCTCAGTGTTTGCTTCTAGTATTGTTCTTTTTGTTCCTTTTTCTTCCTAAAAAGTAATAACTGATATTATGCTAACTAGGGGCAGCATTTGGTGCGCTGAATGGTTTGCGACTTGGCTTGAAGGAGACACAGAATATGGCGTGGTCAAAACCTAGAAATGTACAGTAAGTGTTTAATCTCAAAAAAAAGTACACCTTAGTGACAGAGTTGTTTCTTCCAGCTTGTACAAAGTTAGATCTGAATATACTGCAAAAATAAATGTATTTTTGTGTTTTTAGTGGGGACAGATGAGAGTCATTGTCTTCATCAAGTTATGAAATGTTTTTAGTTATAATGTTCACGCTTTTTGCTTTTCATTTAGTGACAATTGACACGTCCTCTGACTTACCTTAAATATTTGAGAATAAATTACTACTTTGATATTTACTAGAAATCTACTTCAAAGTCAAAATGGTGTTTTTATATGTTGAAGTATTCTTAGAAGAAGCACAATTTGGTTTGAGCTATTTTTTCTATGACTTATCTGAGAGTGAGTTCTCTCTTCTTTCCCAAACTTTCCAAAACCAGGAAGAGATTAAAATGCAGAAGCCGGGCCTGCCTGGATTTGCATTAGGGATGACATAGGTGTGTGCTGCTGAGCAAGTGTTGTATGGCGGAAGTTGTTCTGGATTACAGTGTCCACGAACACCCATGGCATTCCCATGTTTTCACCTTACCTGACTGTTTGAAAGAACGCAGTAAAGATAGGAACACTTTTTTCCTGCAGTATGCTTCTCCTTCTAGAATTATTGGCAGTTTAGACATAACTATAAGAAAACTTAAGTGCCTGTGAATGGAGACGTAGGAAAGTAGAGGAGTGAAATAACTCGAGGAAACCATTTTCACTCTCCCAGAATACTTTGGAAAAAGGAAATTTTAGAGGAGGAACTTAATATTTCCTAGTACAGTTTATACTGCCTCTGCTCCTTTTAAAATATTGTTTCTATATTTTTTTGTCCCCTTCTTTACCATGTCTAGAATTAAAGATAGAGCCAAAATATTCCCCACTATAATTGTGACTCTTCTGTAATGTTCCAGATGAACAGAACTGTATTTTAGGTATTCGGAATGAACTGAGTCAGACAAAAACACGTTCTTAAGTGCAACGTTTGATGGGTTGAGCCCAGCAGGTGGCAGTCGGTGCACATGCTGCTGTTAGTCCTTGCCCTTCAAGGGAAAAGCCCTGTTGAAGGTCATCACCTTGAAACGGTGTATTAAGTTCCTTCCATGTTTTCCTAATCAGATGCAGGGAGGAGACTTGACTTCCTTCAAATGTATCTTTAATGTACACAGATTTTTTTTTTTTAATGAATTTGAATTTTGCTGTTAATCCCCTGTCATCAAGTATCTCACAGTATGTCATGGTTATTAAAATTATGAATTTTCTCATCAATTGAGAATTGATGCAATGTTAACAAAATGGGGGTGGAGGCTGTAATTAGGGGGAGATTGTCAATACCCTAGCCTCTAGGATTTTTCTCCTGTTTCAAAATGAGGTTTTCCGTTATTGTTTAGTTCATTACCTAACCATAGTCAGTAGTGGCCTGTGTGTCCTAATGAAAATTATAAAAAAGAAAGAGTAGTGGAAAATGAACTCAAGTCAGCAGGAACATAATGTGTGACACTTTCATTGCTTTAAATGATAAACTAAGTTCCAGTGGTAGTCAGCTGTCCAGAGCAGTACTGTGCCTGTGATGGTGTTACGCTGCTGGGAGATAAAGATCAGTCATTTCTTCTGGCTGCTGTTGTCACCGTTCTGGAGACAGCTGGTGCCAAAAAGAAGTGGCATTGTGCTTCCCTGAGAGCGCGCTAAAGATTTTCTTTCCCTCTTTAGTGCTAGTCTGGAAGCATATAATACAGAAATGCTCAGGGTATTTTACCTTTTGTTGGGTGCTAAGTTTGACAAATGGAAGTGCAAAAAATTGCCTCTTTTCTTCCTGACTTGCTTTAGTTCAGACTTGCTTTTAATACCCACACCATTTGTTCAGGCATCACCATGCTCCCTGACACATGGTCTCTGTATTGCTTGCACTTTCTAGAAGGGCAGTCTAGCTTTCTTGGAGCTCTTTTACCCAGTTAAGTCAGCGTAACTGTATCAGTCATTCTCAGTCGCTACGTGTAGTCACCATGTAAGGGACATTTATCAACTAGGGTTAGAAAGTCATTTGAAAGGATGAGATTGAATGATTCTTGGTAAGGTGCAAGTTTGACTTGAAAAGAAAGATTTTCTTAAGATTTGACAGGACTAAATATTTGCCTTCAAGTATTGCCTGCATTACTATTTGTAGTATGCATGATGGAGGAGATTATGTATTACCAAGCTTTGTGCTTTTCCTTACTGTTTTGTTTTGAAGGGCTTTTGGTTTATTATTCCAGTTTTACTAATCAAATGTATAGTGTAAACACATTACACCTACTATCATAAACACTGTCTCAATGTAAACACACAGAGCTAAAGGTTTTAATACCTTTTTAACTCCTTTGTAGAATTCTAAATATGGTGACAAGGCAAGGAGCATTATGGGCTAACACTCTGGGATCTCTGGGTAAGTAAACTCATCATTTTGTAGGGAAAACAATTTGAAGATGTAACTGTTTGATGGGAGAGCGTATTCTCTAAATTTTCATTGTGAAATCCATCAGGAAAAAACACAGGTTTTTTTCTTTGGGACATGAGAGCATTTCAGTAGACATTGAAAAGGAAATTAAAGGCTGAAATAGGATTTGAAGCATAAGTAGCCAAAAGCCTGTAATTAAACCCCCAAATTTTTAGTATATTACAAACAAGAACTCTAGCTATGGAATAACTGAAAATTATAGGTAATGCTTACTTGGTTAATAAATTCCAGTCAATTCACAATTCAAGGCAAAAAATATAATTGAATACTTCTGAAATAACTTTAATGACCTAAGAGGAGACTCAGTGGTCATGTAAGCAACTGCCTGATGTCTGTTTCCAGTTAAAGAGTCAACAAAATGTTTATCTGTAGAAGAAATGTGATAATGACTACAAAGATTTATCCTTTTATGATGGTAGCTTAGCTAGAAAAATCACATATGATACCATCCGCTTTAAATCTAAATGTTGCTTATAACTAATACAGGTTAGAAAAAAGAGAAAAGAAAATGATCAAAAGCTTGATGTATGAGAAAAACTTCTGTGAACTGAGGTTTGATGGAGGAGGGGGAAATAAAATCCTCAGAAGATGCCTAAGAAAAACAACTTCAGATGATTTCATAAAAGTCAGTGGAATAACTAATGCCCTAGGGAATACAAGCTCTTTGGCTTCTCCTTCCCTGAATCCTAAAAGACCAAAGGGTGCTCAGTTACTTTGAAAGGAGAAATCCAAACCTGATGAAGTTATTTGGAAGATTAATAATGGAATTCATTGCCCCACAAAGTGGTAATAGAAGAGAAATTAACAATATTTAAAACAGAGATTACATCATGTTATAACCCAGTCTACATGTATTTGAATTTTGAAAAATGCATCAAAGCATAGGCTAAGTTGCATTTATTACATTTTGTTTCAGTCATTTCTAAAGAGTAGCTTATCTTGCCATTTATCTCAGACATCAGCTTTTGAGGCATAATATAGCGGCCATGGTTAGAGATGGGGTTCTGAACTACAGTGAGAATGGCACTTTTCATAAGAGATGCATATTGCCTAGTGAGTTTTATGGTGGGATGTTTGTTTTGTTTTTTCTTGTCCTATTTTCTGTTCCAAATCTAATCAAAACACATCTGAAACCTGAGATGCAGGCACACTGCAGTTCAAGGTTCCAGGTTAAGTGACACATTAACAGTTTTTTTCAGCTGTGTTTGGAGAAAGATTACTCAAGAAAATGTTTGTGCATTCCAGTAACAAATTGTTATTTTTCTTATAAAATATGACCTCCCGAGTCAGAGCTAAGCAGAACTCAGTATTTTGGGATTTGATATAGCTTTACCTTGTCCTAGCTACCAGAGGAGTTCCTGTCAAGGAGCTGAAGTATTTTTGCATCTTATTTCACTTGTCCAGCATTTCTGTGCCTCAGATTCCTTTTGTTACTACTGACAACTTTCGTCATTCTGTTCTTGAACAGAGGTAGCAACATCTGTGTTAAACTATTTTTTAAAATGTTGTTGAATTCAGTTCTTCCTTCCCCTCATTGTTAATACTAATGCTACTAAGACAAGGTAAAACACCATTGCCTGTGCAGAATGGAGACAGATGGTACTGTTCCACTCATTGACATCAATATGGTTGCTTATGAAGGATTTACATGCTTTTTAGCAGAAGTCAAGATTTCAAATTCTTGGAGAACAAGGGATGAATTGAAGTGGCATGGTGTCTTTATCACTTAAAGTGATGACATACTCTACTGTTGTCAGCATGAAATATGATTATTATCATGAGGGGTGAGGGTGCCTTCTCCCTTCATCAAAATGCATAGATTATATATGCATCCATACTAAAAGCCCGTGCATTTCTCTTTCTAATCCTTTACAGGATAGTCCCCAAAGTTGTCCCCAAAGGGCATTTTGCTTTGGGAGAAAGTTTTCATATGCAGGCAGAGGTGAAACAGCTGTAAATGTCAAATCCCAAGCAATCTAATAGTCGTTTATAAGGGAAATGAGGCCACTGTACTCCAGCCCTAGATAACATGATCTGAATGCTGCGCTTCACTTAACTTGCTTTTCATCTCAGTCACACATGGGCAACACTTTTCTCTGCTACCCAGAAAGCGTTGTTGAGTTTAGTTTCATGCCATCCACAGAAGATGGTATAAAGCCTGCCAGTACAAAGTTAAACCCTCAAAAGTTTTCTAAACAAATTTGAACTAGCAAAATGGGCTTAAACTTCAGTCAGTGCTTTATATCACATATTTATCATGTCTTGAGGCAGTACTAGATGTCATGAAGAATGCTACTTTATAACCAAACTACAGCTAGAGAAAGATGGGATTTGGCAGAGGATTCCCCCCCTTTAAATAAACAGAAAATCTGTGCTTCAGAAGCGTAGCCTAAATAGTTACACCGAGCCTGGATTCTAAGCCTTTTGTCTCGGAGAATGGGAGTTCTAACTTGAATTTTTTAATATGTTTTTCTTTCCCAGCCCTACTTTACAGTGCATTCGGAGTCATCATTGAAAAAACACGAGGTGCAGAAGATGACTTGAACACCATAGCTGCTGGAACCTTGACAGGAATGCTATACAAAAGCACTGGTAGAGTAGCAAAATGTTTCTAGTTTTCCTTTTTCTTGTGCTTTATCCTAGTTATTAGGATTCTCATTACTTTTACTAAATACTGTCCTGCTCTGAAAATTGGCAGCGTAAAAATGATACACTAGGAACTAAGACCTATTAGTTCAATAACCCCTAACCCACACATTGTTTTTCACACAGCTAAGACTACTTAAGGAAAACTTGCACCTAAAATAAAATTCCAGCTGAATTAAATTGGATTTTTTCCAACTTGCACAGGACTAACAATAATCACAAGAGCCAAATTATGTCTGTTACACATACATACTGAATAAACAGTCATGTTTACTCAGATTTATGGGGAGATTGTATAAAATACATACCCAGCTCATTCTTAGCCATGTTTTTCATGTATAGCAGGAATAAAACCAATAGTTTCTCAAATCCATGAGTGGACACAGGCAAATGAGAACTACCTTCCAAAGTGAAAGGGGACAGGGGAGGGGAGGAGAGGAATACACAGAACACAGCTTGACTGCATCAAAATGAAACATGTTACAAGTGATTCATGTGATAGTACCTGGAGCTGCAAAAAAACCTGTACACAGAGAAACTGATACATTTATGAAGTTATTACTTAGCTGTTTGTGAAACTGTTGTCTTGTGGTAGGACTCCAGTCTTTGCATAGTGGTCAAAACAAAGATCAGCGTTATTTGAGAACAGCATGGATTTAAGGTTACTTTGCTGATGCGTACTGAATTGTTTGCAGAAGAGAGGGTCTGAGCTTCGTCAGCAGAACACCTGTTAACACATACTCCAAGCTCAACAATTGGAGGGGTCACCTTTTTTAGAGGACTGCTGGGTACCACAGATTGACATTACCACAGGAAAAAAAAAAGTAACAGGTTTTAAGTACCTCAATAAAGGTTTGGCTATATGAGTCACCTATATTTTACTGAGGAGATAATTCTAGAATTAACCTATGTACTTTTACACATCTAACTGAGCCTCAGTGTCTTAAAGTGTTCCCGAAAGCCAGCTTTATATACGTGGCAAAACAGTTTGAAAAGTCTTATTTTCCTAGACTAATTGAAACCAAAAATAATTGGCTTGAGCAGGCTTCATAAATACTGGCTTGTGCACTTAACCTTGCAAGAGCACATAGCTCTCTTATAATGAATTACTTATTTGGGATTTCATGAGTGATATGACAGATGACCAACAACAGCTGGATAGGGTAGCAGTAGAGAAGTCTAACATTTTCTGTAGGAAGTTATTAAGAAGGAGAACTGCCATCTTAAACTCCAGCAGAAGCTTCCCCCTTACCTTTCAGAAGTATAGAGCTGGCATTATGTGTAATCTTTCTTTGGCGCAGTGCAACCACGGATAACTACTCCAGTCACACGCACAGTCATCTGACACTACAAAAATTTTTCTTACCAGAGCACAATGAGACTTCTGTTTTGTAACATAAGATCTACTGAACTTTTTGTAACATAAGATCTACTGAACTAATAGTAGCACTGATAAAGGTAAATGTAGTCAATAAGTCTGTATTCATTACAGTATTGTATTTCAAGTACATGTCGTACATATGAACTGTAATGCACAGAAACTCAAAAGAAACACATCTTTCACCATATGCGGAAGTAGACCTTAAAGGTCAAGTATTAGTTCTGGAAGTGAAAAAGATGATATTCACATCTGCTTGAAGACTTTAATTCCAGTCATATTTTCCTTTTTTCTTTCATGCTCTGTCCCTCTTGCTGCTTCTCCCATGCTTCCTCTCCTCATCATCTTATGCCAGAATGCCCTTCCTAATTCTATATGATAAAGCTTCCCTCTAAGTTATGCCTTTACCCAGCATCAATATATATTTACGTGAAAAAGCTTGAATATTTAAACAACAGGCAAATGATCAGTTCACAGCTGTGACATAGATCAAGATCGTAATCATTGCCTGTGTTACACGGAATGCCGTGTTGCGTTGTCATTAAAAAAAAGAAAATTTGAAAGCCATCAGGGACATTTCTGTTCTAAATCCCCATATTTTAGTGTCGGCTGGAAACTCCCACAAACACGCCATTTCAAATCAAGGCTGTTCTGTAATCCACGAAGGGCAGATACAGAGTGAATACAGTGCTGTTCAAACACTCAGATTTCCCGCTTCCATCATCCATGTTTTGTAAAGAGATCAGGAATGTATTTAAGAAGAAACTGTATAAAGTATGGCAGGTTTTTTGTTACGACTTTCTGGTTCATGTTTAAACATAGCACTGATGGAAGAATCACATCAGCAACCCTGCTGCACTGAAAAATACTCGTGTACACTACAAAGCCTAGATTGAATTTCTGAAACAAATGATGAAGCCTTTGCTGAGGGGGATGAGTGGACAGGAAAAAAAATAGTGGGAAGACTTTTTGAAGGCTGAGATTTGTTGCCCCAAACTGGTCTTAGTTTTCACAATTTGTCCTTGTAGAGGTGTTAATCATTACCAAAATGCCAGCAGTCAAACAAAAAAGGCTTCCCAAAGTATGCACGTTCTAAAGCAATTAGATTGTGAGCAGTTTTGTGCAAGGCTACGTAACACACAGCTTGTGTGTGAGAAGATAAAAGAGCGTTAAAAAGTCTGCAGGTGAGGACTGCTGAAGTTCAGCCCCCCTGTGTTCACTGGAAGTGGCGTTAGTCACTGAAAGTTCCCCATTGCGAGTGACAAAAGCAGTTAAGTCCCCGAGACTTCTGATGGTCCTCCTTGGAGTGAGTCAGATGATACTGTTAACTTGCCATTATGAATCCGTCTCAGCGTACTGTATGGCTTAGGTTAACAGATGTTGAATTGAGTTTGAAAGTAAAACTGATTTGAGGAGCTTTGAAACAGCATGCTAGTTGATCCCTTTGACCAAAGTGAACTCTAGCTTTCACATTTATTTGAAATGAAATTTAATACCAAGATTACTTACTAGATTTTAGCCCAAATGTAGCAATGTGAGTACAGTAGTAACTTGTTACACTAGACTTGCAACTTTATGGGAGCTACGTTTTGAGCTCACAACTGAAACTGAATGTTCTGGGTAGAAGTTGAGTGATGGATGGAAGAAAACCCTTTGTGTTCCTTTGCCAGTGGCGTGTGTAGTACAAATGTTGTTGCAACTTAGGCAATCCTGTTTGAGTTTTGCTGAAAGGGAGTCTGATATCCTAAGGCCACGAGGATGGCTTTTCCATTTAATAAGATATTACTCTTTATTCTTCAGTTTCAACAAAGGCAGAAATTAAGATCTGTTATGCCAGGTTTTTTTTGATAAATGTTACAAAGCACAAATACTAACATATTTAAAAACAAAAATTTAGCCCTCTTGCATGCATTTTCAACCACTTTTCTAAATAAAACATCTTTTTTTTCCTCATAATTGTATTAGTCTCTGAAAATAGCAAAAATCAAAAAGACGATTGCCATTGCACACTATGTCACTATTATTCCCTCCCACACGTGAAAACACACGTGGTTCCAGTCATCACGTCACAAAGGTACAGCTGGCTGAGGATCTTACGCTCCTCCTCAAGCACGCAGGATTGATCACTCAGGAAAAAGATACTGAGCTAGGTGGGACTTTGGTCTGACCCAGTGTGACAGCCATTAATTTCTCATTGAAAATCCTGACAGAGACTTCAGTAAGCAAAAAAGTTAAATAACCTTTACCTCTTATCTGAGGGTTACACAGGTTGTAGATGTTCTTTTTCTTAGATAATTTTTTTTTTCTCTCTTGAGGTTAGGAAAAACAGGAACAAAAATAAAGTAATGCTTTGGACAAACTAAATTATTTTGTTTACTTCTGCGCAGTAGGAACCCGATACTAGATAGAGCATCTCATGCCTTTTGCACAATAGATGTTACATAATTTGGTGTAAAATGTTGTGCATCTGAAAAGAAGGGAATTGCATGCTAGCAATAGCTGAAGGGAGTAGTTGTCTTTTTAAGACCTCAGAACACAACTGTGAAAAGTCAATACATTATGAATTAAGAAGGGCTAAATGTTTTATTGCTAGCAGTAAAGTCTGGCCGGAGCTAAAGATCAGTTTTGTGACATTCAGTGGGTAGGAGTTTAGAGCAGTTGTGTTAGCTAACTACTTCTTGAGCTATAAAAGCCTCTTCCCTTTGAGCTCAATCTGTGTTTTTCTTTGGGCCAGACAGAGGTTTTTTTTTTTTTCTTGTTACTTTTTGGGGGGGAGGGGGAAAGGGGAGCTTTTTGCAAACTGCTGCAGGTATGGCCCTGGGATATCTTATTTTTCTGCATTATTTGGAGAAAAGCAAGTAAAGGATTTGCTTCTGAACTTTGAAGTTCAGGGCTGTAAGGCATTTTAGAAATTAAGAACCTCTGTTAAAACCTGCTTTTAATGTAGCAAGTCCGTAGGACTATTAATCAAATAGTGTTTAGTGAAAGGATTTTTTTTTCTGGGTCTGAAATAAGGAAGAGATAAGGGCAAAGTACATGCAGGCACTACAGGTAATAGCTTGTTGAGGCCGCCTTTGTTACTCGAGGGCTCATGTCTAAGAACACGCGTGGCCACTGAGAGCAATGCTGCCTTCTGCCCAGCTCTGCCAAGCAGAAACAGTGAACTGAGTTCTCGGTGCTGCAGGGATTTGCAGGGTTCTTGCTGCCGTTTACAGCAGCTGAAGTAGTCTCCTGTCAGTCAGGTGCTGCTGCTTCTTTCACTCAATGAGAAGACGGGGAATTTTAATAAAGTTTGCAAAGTAATTTCAGCAGCTTTAATACTTCTAAACTTGTACATTAAATGGTAAATTCTTACTGTTTTTCCAATTTAGCCTTCACACCACAGAAACTACAGGAAATGTTCCCTGTTTCAAGCTTTGTTGTTTCTGTATTTTAACTACAATACTGTCTTAGCTGCAGCAGTATGAACGTGGAACATGCTTTTCTAGAATGTATCTTGTTTCCAAAAAGAAGTTGATCAGTTTCTTCAGTAATTTCTCTACCCACAGACTTTGCCCACACTTATAAGATTTCATAAAATGAGCCCTATGGAGCATCAGGAGGAAGCTGTTTGAATTTTCTGCTAGCATAGGACCACCCACAGGTGTTCAAACAAATGTCTGCCCGATGGTTCAGAGGGTCTGGTTAGCTACCACTGTGCTTGAATTTGGAGCAAAACTGAGGTTGCCTTGTACATTTGAAAAGTCAAGCCCTTTAAACCATTTAAAAATATTTTTGTTCCTGGAAGCCCTAAAGGAAGAGAAACCGTTTGCATTCTGAATATCCTAGAGAGAGAGATTGGAAGACAGAAAACTAATCACAACTTAACTATTATACTACTTTTGTTTGGCATAAATATGTGGGCCTGGGTTTTCAGTTAAGGTATTTCTAGTGTTTGGTGTTGGATGGTTCTTGCTTTAAACATCCCAGGAGTAGCACGTTCTGGAAATAGAGACAGTAAGGTCCTAAAGGGAAGATTTTGCCCTCATGTTATACAATATAGATAATGGTTTCACCTACTATATGAGTCAAATTCAGTGTTAGGAGTGGATCATGCCACAAAGAAATGCAAAGCTACGCTATTAGAATGCTGTGTATCATTGCATAGTGTACTCTGAAACCTATTTTAAATGCATAGAAAATGGACAATACTCTATGATGGAAGGGTGCAGCAGCTAAAGCCAGGGAACTAAATTCTCATTTAGAGAGCATCAGATGTATCTTTGGAAACCCATAGCAGTTCTCAACTGTTGTGCAAGTTGCCTGATCTCAAAATACCTGCTTTCAGAAATGTCTGTCAGCTGGAACTTCAAGTTATCTTACTCAGACATGCAAGATTAGAGGCTTACGATCATGTTGCTAGCAGGGTTTGTCAAGGCAGACTTGGTATCGGAGGCTTGCAGAGAGTGATTGCAGAGGAGGGGTGGGAACGTGTTCTATCATGCAAACACAGCTGGGATGGGAGTGGAGAATTCTTTATTTTTTTATTTTTAACAAGGTAATTTTCTCAGAGGGCTTAACATTTCCTGCCCAGCAACTGGGCTGCATTCTACAGTGCATTACTGTTTGAAGTCTGTCACAGACCTGGAGGTATTTACTCAAATGCAAATCTAACCAGTTAGGGAAAGGAAAGTTTTTTTCTTTCCCTTTTTTTGTAATTACTGTGGATAGTTCAGAAACCAGGTGCAACAGCTACAAAAGAAGTTACTGGTAAAATTTTGTAGCAGAAGCATAGGGAACCTGGTAAGAAACATTTCTTGCATGTTTTCCTCTTGGATTTTTTCTAATTAACTCAGTAATGCACCTATACCAACTGCACAAGCTTAGTTCCTGTTCATGCAACAGGCTTCCACTGAAACACCTTCTTCAGCAAAGTCCCTGGGTTGTCTGCGAGACCTACGGACTGCGTTGGGCCCTGTCATTGACACTTTGTAAGTGGATTCAGAGCTGCCATCCTCACCCGGCTGACCTCAGCACATGAAAATATTAACAACATTTTTTGTGTTAGGAGTAGTACGTCTTAGCAACACTGTGTCTAAGTCTGCAGGGATGCTAGAACGTGGCTCAGCTATCCAAACTAAAGAAGATGCCTTCCTTGTACAATCCTGACTTGACAGAATCTGGAACCAGGCTTGATCAGCCTTCAGCCTACCTTTCTTCCATAGGAAGAATAAGACTTTAAGGAGAAAGGAGAGGAATTGAACCTGGGGGCTGAGGGAAGAGTCTACAGGAATAGTCATAGCTCTGTACTGCATTGCATTCTGTGAGGATGTTCCACATGTCATGCATTTCCCTGTACACCATAACAGCTAGGAGCCCTCATTGAGGGTTTCTTCTGTGACCAATTGCTTCCTAATATGAGCAGGCGAAAATCAGACTCTCTAATGTTTTATTCATTTTTCCCAAAAGTGAGGAGTTAGTATTTTTACAGATTATCTCAAATATTTGCTTTGCACAAAGTGTCCTTTAAATTTCCCCTGTGGCTCTTTGCCAGAAGCTGCTTGCACGTGGTTAGTTTTGTGTACCCAGCTGCAACCCCTTCATGTGAAAAGCTTTTTGTGCAACAAATTCAGGATGAATTATCAAAAACAGAAGGCTACATTTGCATTCCTAAATCCTGATTTAGGCACGTAGGTGCATACACAGTATGGCTTTCCTTAGAGCTGTTGAGTTCTCAACAGTTAGGGCGGTGAACTCAGCTAGGCTTATATCCCAAGAAACTCTCGAATCATCACAGCTAGTCTGGCAATAAAATGTCTAGAAACTATGGCTAGACATGACTTCTAGTACCAAGTCCAACTTCTGCTATCACTTCTGCACCTTCTTGGTTTCATTATATGGCTGGGCAATGTGAGTAGGTTTAACAACTCCAATGAAATCCATTTAATCTTGCGGCACAGGTAACGCAGTCTCAGCCTAGCTGACGCCAACAGCTTCTTGCCCCACTACAAGCCTAGATGCAATTCTGTGAGACAACTTTATGACCCATAATGGAAAAGAAAAAAAATCACTAATTACTGAGATGCATTTCTTTTCAAGTTTGAGGAACCTGAATTCCACTGTCAGTTTTACCAATAAAGCCGGCAGGTTTTATCTAAGCAGAAGCTGGCCTTGTTCTATATACTGTACACATTATCTAACTTGCTTCAGCTGGGATTGATAAACATTGCGGAATCAAACTCAGTGAAGTTTTCCTACTTTGGAGGGTCATACTCTCAGGTGTTCCTGTGCATTTATAGCGCATTCTGGGAGCTTTACCAAGGCACTTTCTCCTATTGAGAAATAGAAACACTTTGCCATTTAGAAAAAGCAATGGAAGTCTCTACTTCTGCCCCTGTACAGCACAACCCTTGCATGGGCACAATGGAGTTGTGATGCCATCTGACTCCTAGCTCCAGCCAGGTGCAATGGCTGCCAGTAGTAGCCAAACTTGCCCTGCATTTTTGCCTTCACAACTTGCAGAATCTTCAAGTCTTGAGTGAGCAGTTAAAAAAAAAAAAAAAATTTTTTTTTATTTTAATCGCCTGACTCAATTTTTGCCATTGCAAGATGGTAATTTTGAAGATGAATAATAGTAAGAATAAAGGAAGATGTTCAATGCATACCCTAGTAAATTCTTCCCAGTTGATCCCTTTCATCTACTTTTTTTTTTTTCAAAAGGTTTTAAAATTCAAAAGACGCAAAAGCAGTGATAAGTTCTGCGTGACGGCCCTCATGAATCTCTGGCACCCAAGGTCATGTCCACATCAGCTGCTGTCATGTTCACTTGTTTCCCTCCTGCCCTTTCTCCTTCCCCCCAAACCTAGTTACCGTAACTGACAAACATCATTATTATTCCTCATGTGAAATCCTAAATGGAGGAGTTCTTAAAGCAGGAAGAGATTATATCTGTCTGTAAACACCTGCATTGAGGACAGATGGAATAGATCAAGTAGGACTTGAGAAAAGCTGTCTTTGCTTCGAGTGTTCTGCAGTGGTTCACTCAGGCAGGAGTGCTAACATAGTTTGAGAGGAATTCATACCAGCAGAGTTAGTGGCAGGATCAGGAATGACCTTTCTTGAGCCTGGCAGCAGGTTTGAGGGGAGGGTGGAATTAGCACAAATACCCTTTCTGGAAAGTTACTCAAAAAAGAAAGACTGTTTCGTTAAGGTTCCCCTGGATTTGAACAGCTTCTTGGAAGTTGCTGTAGCTGACCATTTCCTTGGATGTAACTTCCATGGGTTTTAATCTGTTTTTCTTTTTCAGGTGGAGTGCGTGGGATAGCACGAGGTGGTATTGCAGGTCTGACGCTTACTGGCCTCTACGCTCTCTATAACAACTGGGAGCACATGAAGGGCTCCATAGCCCGGCAGTCCCTCTGAGCAGGGCAGCCAGCGCTGGACAGAGGACACGCTTGCACAGTCACCAATCAAATCAGTTGCGAGATCTGTCTGGTGCCCCTTCCTATTTTATTTACAATTAGTGTGAAACTGAAGGAAGCTATGCTGGGAGGAACCTCTTGACACCATGTAGCTGGACTGGCCCTTTCCTTCCCGCCAGCCAGTCGCTGGAGAGGCAGCCATATTTGTTGGACCTGCAAGCGAGCAGAGTGGCCACCAAAATAGAGTCTCCCTGACACGCTCACCAGCTAGCCCTGGGCCAGAGCTACGAGGCATGCTCAAGTCCCATAGCTGTACCTGCTGCGCTACCAGGTTTGTTCGGTTGCGTGTACCACAACGATAGCGCTGCGTAATAAAGTCTGTGTCCGTAGAGCTATTCACTGCGGTCTTTCAACGTGCATCGCCCGGCCAGCCGGAGCCAGCGGGAGCCTTCAGTAGCAACTGGCAGAGGGCAAGGCTTGTTATTCTGACAGCACAGGGTAAGCTGTAAAAAGGGACATCACCATTAATAAAAAGGCTGGTACTTGCGCAATACCGTTTCTATGCTTTGCTGTTCCTACTAATGATAAGACAAAAATGTGCCACATCCAGTGACCCTTACTTAAATGTTTTGTTTTGAAGGACCAATGTGATAAAATCCTGGGGGAGTTAGTGGGTGAGGAGAAGTGAACTCAGAGGCTGATTGTCTCCTGATGCAAGGTGATGGTGAGGCGTACCAGGGCTTGACGTCACTCCCTTATTTGCTCTAATAAACAAGGAAGTGGTTGTTGCTGGATGAGGTACACAGTTGCTGTTGCAGAACAGCTGCCGGTAGATTGTCAAAACACTTGGGTGCTCCAGGATCTTAGAGCTCATTTAGCCAACAGTTAGAAACCAAGCAGTATAAATACTCTTCTCATTGCCTATTACAGGATTTTTAATCAGTGACAAGCTTTTTCCCCCAAGTAATGTTTGTAGGTTATTGGCAGAATGAAGACATGATGGAACCTACACCTTCTCCAGTGTTAAAATTAAACCAGGTCTGAGACAGCGTGAAGGCAAGGCAAGGGAAAAATAAGAAACTTACTGCTCAGTAGACAACTTAATGCAAAACAAGAGTTTACTCTGAGTTCTCCCTACTGAAACAGCTCTTAATAACTACATTACACCCAACAAAATAGAAACTTCAAAAAAGCAGTAGATGGAAGGTGGTAGCTCTTACCTTGCTCTGAGAAGAAACAGCTTTGCTGAGAAGCCTCTTTAGGAGGCAGTGACTGCTGAGAGTAGCTTTTTATAGAGCAAGTGCTCTAGCTAACGAGCCTTCACAGTTGAACTCAATTAGCTTTGCTTGGGTACCAGGTCAAAGTAGATGCTCTATGCCAGCACTTAACTAGATGACTATAAAGGAAAGGAAATGGGTCTTTTCTCACCCGCTTTGTAAATGCTGTTTCTTGTTAAGCCTTACGCTCCCTTGTCCTTTAGTGGGCTGTGTATTACTGCTGTGGTGGTAGAGCTGGACCTTCTAGCATGCATTTTTGAGGGCCATGTCACCAAAGAAACTGTCCTACTCACAGGCTGCAGAAGGGTGACGTAGGCACCAGCTGTGCGGTGCTGTTGGGTGGGACATGAGGAAAACGCCTGCACTTTCTTCCTGGGCTGCTTTGTCTCTCCCCACTGGCATCGCTGAGTTCCGCCTTGCCAGTCTTTCTTGGTCACCGTTTGTAGGACTTACACTCCTGCACACTCGGTGATGCTGGATGAAGGACTGATGGCTGCTTTGGGTGCTGATGGTAGGCGAGGGTTGCTTTTTAAGTGTCAGGAACTTTGCAACGTGTCTTTCAGTTTTGCTGGAGACTTTTTCAGGACTGAAATATGACCCAGGAGCTCTCTACCCCTGATTGATGTGGGAAAGCTGTGAAGCTTAACAAATTTCCTCCTTTATGGAGATAATGTAGGAACAAGCTTTTGTAAAAGTTCAACGTTGCCACAACCTTAAGGCTGGGCTGACTCTTGAGACAACTTAGCTGGTACCTGCTCTGCAATAACCTCAAATTTCCGGGAATTGCTTGCCTCAGGGGCAGAGCTGAGTGCGTTTGGCTGAAATGGCTTTGTTTCGAGGGCTGTTAAAAGCTTTGGTTCATAACCTGTTTGTATATGGAGTGGTCCATAGCTTGGGCTATGAAATACAGCCAGACAGAGGCAGCATGAGGGAGGTGAATTCTAAGTGTGGAATATAGAGGACATCTTTATGATGTTCTGTGTCAAGACTTACTGTGTTCACAATCAGTAACAATCGGTATGAAGTTGCTACCTAAAGCTGTGACCAAAAGTATATCCAATAGGAATAAAAGGAAGTAAAATCAAGTTACAAACAGGATTTGGGAAGCAAGTTATAGTCCTCCCATGCAGTGTTACGTAAATGTGAGCATGGGAGAACGTGGCCATCTTGAAGAGTGGTGGTTTGTCCTCCTGCGCCGGTCACGGCGTCTAGTTTTGCTGATAGATCTGAGACAGCTTTCCACGCTGTGGCAGCAAGTGAGGGAGTCTGAGGTACAATGCAAGCTTTTTGAATCTTGTAGAGCTGCTTTTGCATAGTCTTTGGAACAGGGAAAGGCAATTTCACCATTCCCTGTCAGCAGGTGACTTCTCTTACAGTCGGGGGGATTTGTTGAAAAATCACTAGTCATGTGGTAGGAATCTCCAGCTTCCTCCATGAAGCAGAAGCTGCTTCTGAAAACACCAGGGAAATGTATGTTAGGGCAGAAAAAATGATCCCGTGTTCATAGCTTGTTTCCTCAGACCTAATCTGGGACTGAAAAAGAAGGGGGGAAAATCCTTTTTCATGCTTTAACAGCAGGTTACCCCTGTGCTCAATAAATTCTAGATAGTCAGGAAATTGGTATGGTTTAAACGGAGCTTTGTGTAATCTGCGAGCATTGGCCTGTGCTATTGAATGCCAGGCACCGCAATGACACCCGAGGGTACTCCAGCCTTTTTCGGTACTTTCACAGCATCGTTACACCAGCCCTGTGTTCCCCTGGGGTGTCTCTTCCCCCGTCAGCCCCCTCTCCCTGTCCTGTGAGCGCTGCTGCCAGACCTGCACCGCAGCAGGTTGGAGTCTTGGAGTCGGAGGAGCAGAGCAGTCTGGTGCCCCGGAGCCCTGCGAGCCGCCCTGCTCCGGGTCGGTGCTTGCGAGGGAAGGAGCCTCTGCTGCCGCTCGCGCCCCCCTGCTCCTGTGTTTAGAAGGCTCTGCGGTAGCGTTGACTTGCACTTTGTGAAGGGCTTGCCCAGGCTCCGTGCCTGTCCAACAGAGGAAACGGTTGCTTTCTTAGCTCAGCCAGTCCGTGCCGCAGCCGGCACTGCTGCCGTGAGCAACTGCCTGCCTAGCGCTGGCCTGTCCCCCGCTCCTCCGCGGAAGTCTGGGGCACCTTCCCCTGCTGCCCGCAGCAGCTCTCGGGGGCCGTCACCAGGCACGCCCTCGGCTTGCAAACAGCTTCCCACCTGAAATGAGCCATAAAGCTCCATGCTTTCGCCAATACATACATTCTGTGACCACAAAGCATCTGGGTTATTTTGCACAGAAGCAAGTTAGGAGGGAGGATTCATTTGTTACAGAAACTCAGCTGAGGGAGAAGTGGGAAGTAACGGCTCCAGCTCCGCAGGGAGGGAGAGAAGTAGAATTAAGCATTTCAGAGAGGATCCCATTCCTCAGTACCATCTGATAATCTCAGATTGCTCAAAAAAAGGTCTCCAGATGTTATCCAGGGAAGCCAGCAATAGCATTCCCTGCTCCTGCCACTCTAGCCTCCTTGTCTTTGGAAGACCTGAAGTATTTCCCCCCCGCCCCGTCTCTGAAAGCCGTACTGAGGATACATGTTCAGGAGTTCTGCACGTGGCTGCTTCTAACAAAGAGCCTCTAGGGCATTTACAAAACCGTGTGCATTTGCACACCCACACCTAAAATTCAAGGTATCGTGGTGGAAAAGCTGCCAGGCCCAGCTGCGTGCTGTCCCCTGAGAACGTGCTCTTAATCGTACAACGCAGCCTGGATTAAGACACTTCTACCAGTTTAAAGGAATGGAAAATCCTCAAAGGAGGAACAAAACATCCAGGGAGGCTGATGTTCAAAACCAGGAGAGCAGAAGAGCCAGAGAGGAACTAACCTCCAATTGCACAGCCAGACCAGAGATGTTCTACAGCCACGGGAGGACTGAAGGCCACTAAAATCCATAAATCGTCCTGAAGTATTCAAGAGTGATAAAAAATAAACACGTCATTTTGTCTAAATCTGTATTTCTCACAGCAGCCGAGTGAAGGCCGGGTGATTTGGACATCCTGGCCGCGTGTCCAGGGGCTTACGTTGCAGTGCAGGAGGCGACAGGAGTTACCCGTTAGGGGTGTACCCGCTGCCAGGGCTTCCTGGCTTTGACAGCGGGCTCCGCCACCTGCGGGCAGCGGGGAAATGAAGAACTAATACACGTGAATCCAGCACGGGGACGGAAACTGAGCCGCAGCGGCACCCACACGAGTTAACTAGGCAACGCGCCTCGGCATGTTTTGTTAACCATCTTGCAAAGGAGACGTACCACACCCTTTGGTTGCAATTATTTTTTAATGGAAAAGACTAATCAATGTTTCACATAAATATCAATTAGTGATAAGTCAGTTGAGTAAGTAAAGGAATACATCCCCCCAAGTTTTAAAGGCTCATAATGAACTGACAAAGTAGCACACAATGACAACTACAAGGAATTGTAAGAGGTGGGCTGCACGTCAATCACCTTCATTAAATTCAACTGCTAATCAAATTAGGCCATTACTGGAGTTAGTCACAGTGCAGTCTTCCCACGCAGCAACAAGGACACGTTCAAAGAGGAAGTGAACTTCAAAACCAGGTTTATGCTTTCAGCAGAAAGCCCCAACTATGGAAGTACGAAAGCCTCAAGTGGTCCACTGATGTCAAGCCCTTTGGGGGGCTGGTTTCAGATGTGCAGTGTCCCCCTCTCACTAAAAACTTATTTTTAACCAAATGCGCAGGTTCTATCAGACGGGAATGTGTTCACACTGCAAAGTGATACCAAGGCTGGATCTTGCCAATTTCTTTGTACAGTGTTGTGGAGAACTGAAATCACTTTTATTCCCAGGCAGGCTGCAGGGATGGGGAGAAGGGGGGGTGCTTTTTTATAGTCATTAAGAGCAATTTGTTAAGTAAGTAGAAGCTGCACCAGGAACTATGTAACTTCACAGTTTTTCATGCAAGCCGACAGGCACGATCCACATTCCCATCTAAAATCTCCATGCTCTTTCCTGCGGGCTCAAAATGCTAAATACCTACAGAGGTATTGCTCATACTGTGTCCACGGCTACAGGGATCAGAGTTAACTCGACCCCACTTTCCTACGCATTACAACATTGAAATCCACAGCTTAAAGATCTTTAAAATGGATCAGTGGGAGCCACGCAGTTTGCCAAGTTAGTGTTTCCCAATTAAACAGCATGACATCAATCTGATGAGAAGGCATCAAATTCCCCAAATATTACCTTTAAATATTACGTGGCTAAGATGCCTGCATTCCAGTGGTTTAGTCAATAAAAGTTCATTATGAATTATCTAAAACTAGCAGAAACTTACACATTTCATCTTACAGCTTTTTCAGTGAAATTCAAATAGTTACTAAATGCTGGGGACACGGTAGGATCTGATCTACCGATGCAGGAAAATTAACACCCTACCCTGTTCTTGGAATGGCACAAAAATTTGCAAGAAAAATTCCTGTTCAAAACTAAGTTACCAATTCTCCTGTCACGTGTCAGGTCCCATAAATTCCTGTCTTCTTCAAAATCTGGACGGCACGTACTCAGCTGGGAGACACACCAACACAAGATGGAAATAAAACCTCGAAAGTTAGCAACTGGTCAATAAAAGAAACTGCTTCCAAACACAGCCTACGTTATCTTGCAATCCCAGTAAGCTGGAACCCAACTCATGACGAAGTTGTAGCAGCTGAAAGGAACAGCAACACTTCTAAAGTCGCTGCCAAAGGTGGATGTTTCACAGCACCAGAGATTGTGCTTTATACTTGCACTGGCTTCAACATACTTCAAGTGACAACCCATTAAAGAAGATTCACACAGTCCCATAACAGGTATGAACTTACCAACACCTCTATAGTATCAGATTGCTTATGCTCAGTGGGTTTACATTTCAGAATTAATCATAAGAAAAAGGCATTTTCTGCACTGTCACTCTGTTATATGAGTATTTTTTCTTTTTGTTATAATTTTGGAAGAAAAAGCAGATCGCCATACACAAACACAAGAATTCAGCCGGCTGCAGTCACTCAGCGTGATGTGCGATTGATCAGCAGGAAGGGGACGATTTCGATGCTTCCAGTTCTTCACATCTAAACAAATTTAAAATGAGGTTATTCTCTTTGATAAACAGAAAGCAGCACTTTTGGAAAAACACATGTATAAGACACCCTGGAAAAAAAAAATCATACTAAAATACTTCCTAGAACTGAGTGTCTTGCCTTTTAGGGTTTGAAGTCTGCCTGCTAAGGAGGACTTTTTTCCACGAATTTCAAAAACAATGATAAAGAGTTATCTCGGCAGAAAGGAAAAACATGACCTCAGCTGTAAATACATTACCGAGATAAGAAAGAAGCTGCCTGGAAATTTAGACATTAATTGCACGTTCTAGTTACAATAGAAGTTAACAAGATTTTACCAAGTGTCAAGCAGCTGAAGGGTGATTTACTCAAGAATGTAAGTAATTCCCTCCCTGGCTTGTGATGAAAAGAGGAGGAATAATGAGAAAGTAGAATGGTCCAAGCTGTTAACAAGGTAAATGGGGAGAAAACTCACAATGCTGTTAAACATTACGTGTAGAGAACTCTGAAGACGAGAGTTAGGTGCCAGCACCTGTATTCTGTACCCCCGAGTTATGTTTAGGCTCAGCTGTTGTAACACATTCTGTGCATCCTACCTGTAAAGGAGTCCGATACAGCCATTTTTCTTTATCTCCATTAAGTTTCATACAAGCAAAAAGGTCACAAACTGTAGGAAGGCCAAAGTCCTGAAAGAGAAGTCACCTGAATTACTGATCTCCAAACATAAATACATTCTGATGCACCTTCAAATTCTGTCAAGTGCTCAGAAAGAAAATAAAACTGACTTCTGAGTCTTGGAGATGAATACTTTCTCCATTTATAAAACATATTAACTTGTTTTGTTTCAAACGCTGGCCTCATCTACTTAAGTAACTAAGTAATAATCACTGAAAACATTAAAAAAGCTAAGAAACCTAAAAATTGTCAGTCAGTATTACCCAGAAGAGCTATGAATTTGGAAGAGAAGGCAGGCATTAAATTCCTTAGAACAATAACCCCGGCCCATTGGCTTAAGACACAGGAGTAACAAAAACTTAGGCTCACTTGTGCTTTTTTGCGTAGAAGCCATTTATCTTCCACTGGAGGCGGGTTGGCATTTTCTAGGTTGCTTGAAGTCAACACCCAACTGTTTACATTCAAGGGGAGGTGGAATGGAGCCAAGAGGTCTAGGAAAGGACTCTTGAAACTATTATCTGCTTTTTCCCTACTCGCCTTTTCTTCTGCACTTTCTGCTTTGTGTTCCGACTTGGCTAGCCAGCTTGTCAGAGGCCTTTCGAGCATTACTTTCAAGGGTTCTGCGGTCTCTGCTGAATAATCCGCTTTCTCTGCACTAATGGGTTCCCCTGTGAGATGCTGTGCGGGGTTAAGCCAGGCACTGGCAGCAAACTTGGTCTTCTCATGCTCAGGGTTTGGTACATCTTTCTGGCTAACTGGAACTCCATTTTTATCCTTCCCTTCTTTCTTCAGAAGCCATTTACACAGAGCCTCTTTTCCACAGTTTTCATCACACACGCATTCTGAAAAGCTGGTGCACAGCTCATTAGCTTTGCACACATCTTCCACTTTAAATGGGGCCTGGGGATGCTGAAGAAGCCAAGCGTTTACAGCAGATGTAGTGGGCGATTTCTTTCCGTCAAGATGCTCATTCAGGCACTTCAGGTTTCCCAGGTTCTCGATTTCCACACTTTTGATCTGGCTGCCACGACAACTGGTACATGTTTCAGCTTTGAGGAGCCAATCGTTCAAATTAAATTCTTCCCTAAAAGGTTTAAATTCATACTTCCATTTCTCATCTGAAGCACTACTTCCATTTGCTGTGTCGGGAGTAAGCAGCCAGTCAGAAAGGTCCATCTCTTCTTGTCCACGGGATTCCAGTCCCTCCACCTTTTCAACAGTGGAAAAGGACGAGGTGAAAGTAGAGGTGGAGTCCTTGCGGCCAGGGGAGTCTGTCTTCCCAGCAACGTCACGCTGTTGATTCTGCAGGAGCCAGTTTTCCAAATCTTTCAGATTTCCCCAGGCTTGCTCAAAATAAGAGACTTTGGAAGAATTTAAATCCTAGTAAAGACACATTGAAATGCATCTATTAATACTAAAACACAATGTTCAGTAACTGTTTGCACAGTTGTAGCTTGGAGCATTCTGACAGTAAGTGCAAAAGTATTAGCTGAACATGAGGCAGAGTGAAGAGAATTACAGAAGGTTTAATTCACACCATATTCCGCCTGCAACCAGATACTGTGTTTTCCCCCTTATTAAAAACCAGGTTAGTGTGTAAAAGGCTCACCTGGCTGGGCTCTGACACACATTTTTGCGTCACCCATTCTTCAAGATTGGTGCTGGGAACATAGGGAGCCTGGCAAACACCCACAGGTCTGCTTCCAAGTAACCAGTCAGCAAGCGAGGCACTCACTGTCCCACACAACGTTTTCTGCTGAGAAAGAATGTCCTTGGTTATGAGAAAGTCTAATTGCTGAGGTAATCTATGGTGAACACCAGAACAGGCATTCAACATGCGTCAGTATTTCTGAACCGAAAGAAAAACCAGTCCCTTCTAACTAAGAAGAAAGTCAATCTTCAATCACCTGTATGACTTTAAGCCTCTGCACCGATAGATTCTTTTGTGATCCCAGATGCCTCAGAGAGCAAATGACAAGAAAGGGAAGCGAGAACTTCTACAACGCGTGGTTCTGATATGTGTAACCCAGTCATAACCCTCCTCTGACCACAATTCCCGTTACTCATCTGCTACCCCCCTTCCCTGATGCTGTTTCTGTGCAGAGCCCAACATAAGATTTCCCATGAATTTCTGCATTAAAAGGAATCGGATAGTTCCAAGTCCTGACTTGACAACATCAAGGAATATTCAATTAAAATATTCTGACTGACAATCACACTCCAAATTCACTTTCCTACTATGTTCCTGCACATCTGTTCCTGGAGCAGCTAGAACATCAGATCACTAATGCCCAGCAGTGACTGCTACTGGCCACTCAAACATCTCAACAAACAAACAGAAGTTATTACTCAAGCAAGCTAACATACTGTGCTTGAGTTCTCCTTTTCCCTTTAAAACATTCACAGAGACAAGTCTTAATCTTACCTGCTCACAGTTCATTAGGGCACAGTTCTGCCCCGGGAACCAGGGAGAAGTATTCTCTCTCTCTGAGGTTTGCTGTAAGGAAAGAAAAGTAAAAGTTAATTTAAACCTCCATTTTGTCCAGTTTTCTAGGATGAATTCTATAATAAAGCAGAAGGAAAGCACAGTTACAACTGGTCAGTTCTTCGTGGCTAACAATTTTCTCAACATTTAAAAACAGAATGGAGAAAGATTTACTATAAAAATACTACCTTCAGTCCACTTCCTTTAAGAGAATTAGCTCAAGTAATACAGAAGATACGCTGCTTACATAAGAATCCCAAAATATTTACATCGCAGAAAGCCATCTACAATGTGTAACTACTAATATCTAAAGAAAACCGTAACGTTAATTTTCAGTTGCTGGAATAGAGTAAGAATACAATCGTTATTCCCTCAGTCTCTGCCAAAATATATTAAAATAGCATGTACATAACTAGATCTAAGCCCAGCCAAAATCAGAACTACATGCAATAGTTAATAAACCACTGTGTATATATTATACAGCTAAAAACTACGTGACTCGCACACATGATCCATTCAAGCTATAACTAAAAATAGAAATGTCACTTGGAATATATCACACTACTGCCTCAAAAAAAGATTTTTTTTCCAAGTATTCCAACCCAGGGAAGTCTTGGTGCTTACCATCGTTTTAATTGAACCAAATGAGGTAATAGCCTGGCGAAGGTAAGATGTGTCAGCCTCAAAGTTCAGGATGGAAGACTCCTCTGGTTTAAGAGTAAGACCTTCCAGTCTGAAAGAGCAAGATGATAGTTACAGAAAGAAAAAAAAAAATTACCATCTTCATCTGTCATGTTTTGGGAATCAGTCCATTATGTCATAAAACAGCTTCCAAGCTGACCTGGCACTAATTAGGTAACAAAAAGACTTTTAATACTTGCATAAAGAGATGCCTATCCACAAACCAAGAACAGAATAAATAGCCAGCAAAACACAAGTTTCTCCTTCTTACTTCAATTGCCATCAACAACTAGTATTTGAAATAGTCTGCACAAATGAGTACCTCCCCTGCTTGTTATAGTCCTGTTTTTTCAATCTAAGATAAAAAAGATTAGAGGAATCACATCTCAGACTGCTTTAAAGATCTTATTTCTAGGAACCATTAAAAACATAGAAACAGTGAGTTAGATCTATTATTACTTCTATTAGAATCAAAAAAACAGCTTAAATTCCGAAGTCAAAATAAATAGCAATTGTGTTAACTTGCATCAAAAAACATACTTACCTCTCCAGGCAAACCGAAATCTGGTTTGCTAGTTCGTTACTATAGGAGCGTTCCAGCTGATGAATAAGGCAATTGAATTGTCCCAAATACTGCATGGAAGACAAAACACGTTACTGTTTTGGCTTCTAAGATTAAAATTGAGAAAATACTTGCAAGGACAAAGCTTACTTAAAAATGCCAGTGCATCACTGCACAACCAAACCTTACCCAATAGAGCTGCTGCGCCTGCTGCTGCAACGCCTCCTCCTTCAGCTGCTGAATGAGATCCACCTGCTCGAACAGCCAAACCTCACGACTGCGCAGGCATTCCAGGTGGCGGCTTATGTGGCTGTGAATCTTGGCTTTTACCTGCAAGGTAACATGCACCGTTTCTAGAATATCTGTCAAACAGTATGAACAAGCATCTACCGCACTGATTACAAAATAGTATTTGTCACAGATAAGTGGTATTTTTGCAGCAATTTATTTCTCAAAAACTAACCACAGTCACCCACAGCACCACATGACTCAAGTTAGTAAAAGTTCCAAGGCTACCTTTACAGAAGTATCAAAGAACAATTTTATTTGCAATATCTCTCTATTCTGATGTTTCAGCCAACAGCTTTAGTAAATTCTGCGTGCCTAAGCTAGTAATACAGAAATACCCTTATCGAGAGTGTGACCCAATTACGCAGCAAGATGCTTGCAAGTCTCTAGGAAAATTTCAGACCATCATCATAATAGAAAGTACTCTGAAATAATGGAAACTGTCAATAAAGTCATGTTAGTTATTAAAACATTTTTAAAAGAATTTAAAATTACCTCCTGCCAGTTCTCTTTAATCTGTTGTTCAGCTTTGACAATTCCAGATATAGCTGTTTCCAAGTCCTTCTTTGCTTGAAGGCACTTTGCCAGAGGCTCACTGCTGCAGGAATTTCTACTTCTATCTTGCGGTGGACTCATTCTTGAAGTGTTCCTAAAACAACATGAAAAACATTTCTTAATAGTTTCTATTCCTCTTTTAATGGAAGAGGAAGGACACCATATGAAGAACCATCTGCTCTACTTCACTATAAAGGTGAACAGAAAAAAAAAAATCCTAAGACCCTACATCAATGCAAGTTTTCTAAACATAGATAAAGCTTTCTCTAGGAGCGCCAATGGTCTATCAAATGCCGCGGCTCACGGAATTTGCACAATCGCAGGAAAACCAACAAATATTTGACAACAGCTTCAACTGCAGGATCTTAGGCAATCCTCCCCTGCCATCCACCTTCCTCTGGCTTTTATGTCTAGCCAGCAAACTCCAGCAGCTGAGGGCTGATTCAGGCAAGACTCAGCCGGAGCTGGGGGAGAAGGGCCCAGCAAGGGGCAGGAAGTGTTTCAGTCACCCTTTTTTCAGCTGCAGGCAAATGAACCAGCTCCTATAAATGAGGAAATTCTAATACAGTTTGATCAACTGAAAAAACAAATGTTGATATACACATCACTTTACTAAACTGCAAAGGCCAAAACTTATAGCAGCCATCCATTATTTCTGTCATGGTCACAGCCATGGTAACTTCCTCAGCTTCAGCATATCCTCAAGCAAAAGGGGCTCAGATACAAAATTTCTATAGAAGTTACAGTGGCAAGGATTCTGCAAGTAAGGGAAAAAAGCTAAATATGGATTTTTAGTAAAAATGGGAAGCATCAATATAAGCATTTTTTCTAAACGGTGGGTATTTTGTTACTGAAGAGTTTCAATTCTCCTGTTAGTTTCATGGGACTCCTGAAGCACAAACTAAAGATTCATAGTAAACATTCTATTTAAAAGAAGTCTTCAGCAATGACAGCTATGGAAATTCCCAGCAGAATTAATTAAAGCATACACATGCACCAATCTAAATATTTCATAGATTTTACCACTCCTCTGGAGGGAACTGAAAAGAGTATTTTGAATATGACAAGATGACCACGGAGCTTGTGTTACTGAGCAGCTATTTTGTCTGCAATTTCCAAGCCCCATGACCATACAAACTGCAACCCGAAAATCCTGCTACAGCCAAGACCCACCAGATACATATAAGTTGTGTATTTCAGAGAGCAGAGGGCTAGGAGTGGTTCGCAAGTGGAAGCTGACAGAAAACGCAAGGTTCGCTGTGAGGCAGAGGCTGCATCTCCCTTGGTTCCCTGCACCCCACGGGCTTCCCGTCTCCCAGGTGCCCCCAGCCACGAGACACGGAGCAGGCACAGAAGCCACACCAAGCCCCTGCACTCAACGCAATCCCATCCTCGCCGTAACATCTCATCTTCTAGGAAGCGCAGAGCACAACTACAAGAGAAGTGAACTTGAGTATTTTTCTTATGCTTTTGTTAATTCTACACCAAATTAGACAGGGTGCAGAAGCCCAAAATACATCCATCTCCATTGTGCTACGAATGCTAGTTTTGTCCTTGTATTTACGTACTCTAATTCATTCACAGGTTCAATTCTGTAAGGTTTCACGATCTTCACCTTGCTAGTGATGTTCAATAGAAGGTAAGCTTTCTCTTCTCGACACTCCTTAGATTTTATCTTGCTTGTCAACCCTCTCATGTACAACCTACAGGAAAACATAAGTGGGAGCCCTAGCTCTTGGAGTATTCTAAAAGTATTAATGCAAAGGCAGAGATATACCCAGCCAAGAAAATAAGGAGGTTAGATATATTAAAAGCTGTCATATACTCAAAAGTAAACAAAAAAGAGCATATTGTTCTTTATTATTTCATTCATCATACTCTTACGTAACAACCAAGTCAAAGTCTGAAATGTGAGATGTAATTGCCATGTTTGCTCGCACAGTAGATAATGTACATAAAAGAGTTTTGTGAAAATTATGTTAAGCTGTGTATCTACAAATGCCAAGACCAAAGTATGCTGCATTGCCATTTATGTGTTTTCTGAATTTATGCCACTAGGGAATTGGGCTCAATGCCTGAAGAAATGCTACTTTTTCACGCTTTGCATTAGCAACTTCATACTGGCACAGTCAAATTTAAGAAACTTACACATACTCCTCTAATGATCTCTAAAAATACATGCATTTCTTGCTTTTCCGGTTTTTTATTTGATTGCAAGACTCTCTCTCCAAAATGTATACAGAGAGAATGAATGCTGCTTTCCTCCAGCCAGCCAGCTCTTGTAAAATGGCTGTTCTTACGCTTTGTCAAAAATTAGCCAATGAGACTAACATTACAGTTGAGGATGAGAGTCAATCCATCCTTCTTTTCAATTCCTGCAAGCCTCTAACAAAAACAAGGGGGGGTAACCACCTATTTTCTCGCTTCCCAATTATCACCAAATAGCACTATGAGTTTAAGACATTTTCAGGTCCCGTGCTCTGAAATACCCGAGATCATACACTTAGGCTCAACAGTAATAAAATGCAATTACTTCTGCAACAGGATACGTGGTTGCAATACAGAGTCACCGTTTTTGCCAATTTCCACGTCATCAAACTGTTTCCAACCGCACAGAGGTATCCCACCACGGGTATACAGCATCACGGGACGCCCCCCCACCCCCACATCCCCTCATCGGCTGAACCTGCACTTACTTTCCGGGCGAAGGAAGCAATTCAGCAGCGTCCTACTTATAAAGCTGTTTCCATTTTCAACCTTCTATTCTGCAGAAGCACGGACTCCAAAGCGCTTTTCGATAGTCACGTGCAACTGTTTTCAGCCCCGCTGCAAATTCCGCTCCAAATACCCGCTCGCTGATGCGGAGGCGATGCGACCCAGACCGCGGCGGGGGGACAATTCCCCAAAGCCGGTAAAGCCGGCGGGCACGGCGGGCTGCGCGGCGGGGCCTTATCGGGGCGGCCAGCCCGCGCCCCGCCCCGCGGCCACAGCGCCCAGCCGCGCCCGCACGTCGGCAGCGGCCGGGGGCGGCGCCGGAACCGCCGCGGGGGCGCGGGAGGGCCGGGCCGGGGGCGCCCGGCGGGGCCCCGCGCCGCAGCGAGCCCGCCCGCGGGCGCCGGCCTGGGCCGCCAGCCTTGCTGCAGGGCGGGGACCAGGCCGAGCCGCGTCCACCTCACCCTGCCCGGCGAGGAGGCAGCGGCGCCCCAGCCGTGCTCTCCCTCCCTCCCCCGTCCCCTCATCTAAAATACCAAGTGCCTCCTAGCATCCCACGGGCAGTTTAAACCGCAAAACCAGAAAGTTTTGCAACAAAACCACTATTTCTTGCAACTTCAGAAGTGTGCCAATGCGCCTTCTTCATATAATAAATGCCAGAAAGCATACCCAAGCGCTAAGGCATTCAGGATGGGTTTCTGCTGCAGCAACAAGGGCTAAAGGGGCTGCAACCCCATGCAGCAGCCAAATTAAACCTTCCGTCCCTGGCCACACACAAACCCCAGCACCGAGAGGCTCCCCAGTCCAGCACTGCAGGCATGAAGTTCCAGAAATCCTTCCCATAATAACCCGCTCAGCTGCGGTTAACTCCCGGAGGGACTGAAATGACACTCACACACACAATTCGTATCACATCGACTCTTGCTTCCACAATTTCACACGCAGATGAGGAAAGCGCAAGCACACGTGTACGTCTGCATGTAATCAGTAAAAAAGTTATAGCTATGAAACCAAAAGAACTGCCCAAATGAGGTAGGAAGATAACATTATTGTTCCTAATTGCAAAATAACTACCAGTCTTTACAGAAAGGTTTTTGACCGTTTCTGTTAATACGCAACGCCTCACTGGAGAGTTGTCCCTGGAAAGACGCTGCAGCCAAAACTCCCGGTCACAGCATGACTTCTCCTAGCGCTCTGTACAACCGCCAGCCTCCAAACAGGCTGCCTGCCCTCCACCCCCGAGGTGTTACTTCCCTTACTCGTCGCCTTTTGCTTTCATTTGTAGCTCAGAAACTGCTGGACGAAAATCATCTTTTTAGATTTTAATTAATCTCACGCGGCTGGGGAGCGGAGGAGGAGACGACAACCCTTCCTCGCCCAGCACTCTGCGAACAGGCCGGCAGAAAACTGGTTTTACCAGCTTTTCACTTTCAGCGCAATGATCCCCGCTGCCGCTTGGGAAGATCATTGTTTTCCATTTCAAATGGGTGTTGAATC
Organism: Phoenicopterus ruber ruber; assembly: GCA_009819775.1. Classification (NCBI taxonomy): domain Eukaryota; kingdom Metazoa; phylum Chordata; class Aves; order Phoenicopteriformes; family Phoenicopteridae; genus Phoenicopterus; species Phoenicopterus ruber. The sequence goes on along the minus strand of CM020221.1, from coordinate 10,649,698 downwards.
ACCTCAAAATGATGGCCGTGCGGAGCCTTTGCTAGGGAAAAGCTTCTGGAGGGAACAAAACCTCCCGTCGAACAGACTCTATTTATAAATGTGGAACGATTGCTTTCAGTTGGCAGGACGAGGCTGTTCCAAAGGTCCCTTTGACCTGACTTCATGTGGTTTTAAACCAGCTGGCTTGTTTGAACTGAAATCCCTCGTCATTTCCATTTCACCCCACCAAAAAACAGTAGTTCCTCTTAAGTAACTATCCCAAATTAGGTACGTGGGAGTTGTGGTCAGGGAGTGAAGTACTGTAAGTACACGAGCTGAATCTCAGGAATTTCCTTTTACATCCAAACATAACAAGCATTTTATACAGTACAGCATCAACATCGTGAGCTGATGTCTGTGTGGAGCTTCTGCTGGGGGGATTATTTTACTCCAAAACATGTACCACGGTATTTTCTAAGTCACAAGCCACATGCAGAAAAAATGACCTCTAACAGTTCTGAGTAAGAGAGAAAGTGAAAGTAACACCTTAAGGAATAGTAATTAAAAAAAGTTTCAGGTAATACATTTTCTAAAATTGGAAGTAGTTTTTACCTGCCTGCACCTTACTGGATCTGTGCCACAAACCTGACCGCACACAACTGCCTTTTCGGCTGATTTTAGCCCCGGAAGAGCCCAGCCAGTGCACAAAGCACATGTACTGAAACGTCTTCACAAGAGCCGGGTTCTGAACAGTCAGTTGCAAGTCACCAGCGCAGCTGAGACAAGAAGACTGATCGTCATTTTATTCCATCAATCCTAAATATATTTTTTAAGTACAGCACAGCAGGCACATAAGTAAAATCACAAAATATCTGAATATGAAGGCCTGAAATCACTATGCCATAATTATATACAATACCAAAGTAGATATTCCAGAGCAGAAAAGACACACTGTTATCCTAACACAGATTTTACGTTACAACACAACCATCTTTTGCATTTAAAACCCTTTGGAAAACAACTGACAAATCCCTTGCTCTGCTTGAAGCATATGGCCCCAAAGATAGCATTGCCACGCTCTTCGTATATCCATCAATACGACGTTATGCGCTTGCAGAGTTATGAACGGTATTTTTTACATGACTGTCAGCTTTTTTCCACTCCCGTGACTGCATACCTTACCTAAAACCCCAGCAGAAGACAATCTTGTTCCTCTGTCAGCTTTTCCCTTTTAATCCCAGCCACAAATACCGAGTTTAAAGCTGAAAGAAGGCCTAACAAAACTCCTGAAAGCTCTGGCTCAAAACATTTACCAATTACCTAACAACATACGTTTTCCAAACTTTCAGTAAACACGGTGCACAACAACTCCTGATCGTTTCTAACCCAGACTGTTATTGCTTATGTAACCTTTGAAAAGCGCAGCTGTTGACAAAAGATTCCGACTTTTCAATTAAGGAGTGAGATGACTTTAGGAGCGCTAGCAGCTTAACTTCTCATGGGCATAAAAAGAAAGCGAGATCCGTAAAAAAACCGCGTGTCTTCGTATTCGATCAATGCCAGCCCTCCACCACAGAATTTTAATTGCCTGACTGACCTGCTCGGTCACGCCCGACCCAAGCCGGGCCGCCTGAGCGACTTTCAGCTGATGACTGCTGGGCCGCATCCAAGGAGGGATGCCGGGCCCGCCCGGACCGCAGGACACCTCGCCTCCCACCCAACAGCGGCCCTGCCCGGCGCCCGCAGCGGCGGCCGAAGCCCGGCCTCACCCGGCACGCCGGGCCCAGCAGCGTTCCGCTGGCTTTGCGCGCCCGCCCGCGCTCCCTGCGTGGAAACGCGGCCTCGCAGCGCCACGACACGGGGGGGGAGGGGGGGGGGGTGTGCAGCCGCCACCTCCTAAATAACAGGGACGCGCGTTTCTTACATCGGCCTGAAGCAGGCGGCGACACCGAGATCGCTGAGAGAAAACCCTCACAGAAACTAACGACACCTCCTCCCCCGCCCGCGGCAAGGCAACGCGTGTGTACATGTCTGTGTCCCCGCTGCACGCTACCGCCGCCAGCCCGGCCCGCGGGGAACCCGAACCCGAACCCGGCCCCGGCCCCGGCCCCGGCCCCGGCCCCGCACCCCGGCCCCCGGCCCCCCGCGGCCGCAGCGCCCGGCGGCCCGCGGCGAGGCCGCGCTTACCGGCGTCCGGCACGGCGATCCCTCCTCTGCCCAGCGCCGCCGCAGCTGCCAGGCGACCAACGGCCGCTCTCGCGAGAGCGCCGCCCCCGCGCCGCCCCGCCCGCCCCCTGGCGGAGCGGCGGAGCGGCTGCAGGGCCGCGCGGCGTTTGGCGCCGCTATGGCGGCGGGGGCGGGCGCGGAGCGGGGCGGGCTGCAGGGGCACCCCGCGGGCGCGGAGGGCGGTGAAGCCCGGCAGCGGGAAGGCGAAGCGGGGGAGAGAAGCGGAGGGGATGATCTTCCCTAAAACAACCTAAAACCGTGAATCACAACAAAACCAGCACAGCAAACCCCGCCGGCAGCAGCGCGGCGGCCATCGACCGTCATGGCTGAGGGGAGGCCGGCTGCTGCGCGGCCTCGGCGCCTCCATCCCGGTCCCATGCCAACCTCGGGGCCCGCCATGGCGGCAGCCTCCAGCCAGGGCAGGAAGGCGGCGGTGCTGGTGAAGACGCTGGGCTTGCCGCCCGCCCGGTAGCCAGCCATCCCAAAGCTGGGAAGCCCCGTGGGCTTCCCCGTTCCCCAAGCTGGGAAGCCCCGTGGGCTTCCCAGCGCCCGCGCGGCCTGTGGCAGGCCTGAGGCCCGCCTGAGTCGCCCTGCCGGAGACAGGCGCCAGCGGCCCTGCCCCACCAGAGCCTCTCCCCCAGGACGAGGCCTTGCAGCTCATGATCTCTGGCACCCCTCCGTCCTCCCCTCTCCCGTTTTCCCTGCCATGGTGGGAGAGCTGCTTGGCAGCCAGGGTACCTGGCAGGCATCAGGAGGGCTGCCTGGCTGCCTCAGCCCCACACAGATCACGGGCCATCGAACCGCGCTGCCCCAGAATGTCTCCAGGCAGCACGTGGGTGAAGTCCACCACCGACAGCCTGGCCTGCTTCAAAAACCTCAGACAAGGCCAGGTCGCCCTCCCCGCCTGCGACAGAACAAAGCAGAGGGGAAAGATGAAGTACAGAACACGTCAGGGGATGGGGCAAGCCACGGGGTTTGGTCTTTTTTGTGCCTACTGAAAAATTCCCAGTGTGCATTGCTTGGTTTGGCTTTACACAGTGCTTTTTTTTAGGTTTGTCTTTCCCAAAGTGTGAAGCACAGCAGAACGCTTCCTAATGCCTGCCATCACGGTTTTCAGCTGGGAAAAGGATCCAGTTACTATTCTGGAGGGTAGCAAGAGCAGGTTGCACTGCTGCTGCCTGTGCTGTTAGCTATTCAAGGGAAGGAGACCTCAGCCTTTCTGGGACCACCCAGCCAGCGCCTCTGACAATGCATCTCTGTGAAGCACTGCCTTTTATAGGTGTTTGCACAGTACTTAAAACATACATTAGCAGAGAAAAAGGGCTTCAAATGGAAACCTAAGTAGCTGCGCAGCTCTGCATACATGTGGTAGCTGAGTCACCGTTGCGTACACACAGGAGCTGGTCTGGGCACGGACCAAGGAGCTGTTCTTTTGAACAGGACCTTACTTGTGGTTAGGGCTCACGGCTGCAGCCAGAGTACGAATAATTCAACACTTTCCTTAAGAGAAAGTAGAAGTCAGCCACCTAATCCCAGATGTGCTGTTACCCTAGGAACCTGCATTTCAGGTATTTGGCTTCTTCATCTAAACATGTAGGAGACACAGGCTGTGCTATATAATCCTTCTCTGTGTATTTGGATTTAAGAGAAAATAATGCCGACCCTGCCTGACCTTAAAAACCAGCAGTGTTCATAGACCTGTTATGTCCCCCCATCCAGTTACGCAGCAGGACTGTCCCGGGTGAAGAGAGCAGCCTCTCCTGGGCAGGCAGGCATAGCGGACAAAGCGGGTTGCTCTTATGGCTTCCATAGGCTTGACCAAGGCAGTATCATAATCCAGACGGTTTGAGTGGTTTTCGTGGAACCACTCATGCTGGTAGATTTGCTTCACGCAGTACACTCTCTGTGTGGATTCGTTGTGGCTAAGGTTATGCTTTCCTAGCAGGATTTGCCAGTTGGATACATCTTCCATCTCACCCCTAAAGGAATTTCAGAGTAAGGAACTGCATGCATATTTTTAATGGGCTCTTTCCTCCCACCACTGATGGCAGTACCACCACTCCTCCCTCTGTCATACCCTTGGCCACCAGGGGCATACCAGACATGCCTTTTCACCCAAACCTATGCAGCGGATCAAAAAATGGAATTTAAAATGGCATTAGCCTAAGCAAAGAACAAATTGGTAGTCTGCTAAAATAGGGGCAAAAGGTTGGGTAGAGATGTGATTTTATGGAAAAATAAACAAGAAGATCTTGCATTCAAACGGTAGCAAAGATGGAGGTTCCTGTACTGTGTTGTTCCTCAGTGCTGGATAAAACTGTATCAGTATTGACAGTAAGCCTCCAACCAGAGTACGAAGAGAAGCATTCTGGATGTGTAAAACGAATCCACATACACATCAAAAATAGTTCATGAGGATAAATGCATGCGACTTTTCCCTTGGGAAGTGTATGACACTACATAATGTGCTCCTGTACCCAAAATTCGGTGCTATTTTTTGCTGAATGGGAATCGTGCACGTAGTCCTGCAGCAGAAAGCCTGTCCTTCCTGACAAGCCACCGCTTGGCTTTGCCCTGATTTGGCAAAAGTGCTTAATGACCCTCTTTATACGCTCAAAGACGTTCTTCCTTGCTTGGCTGCAGTGTGAGAATAAAGGGCAGGGTGGGATTCATCCTGCCCCCTTTGAAAGAGGAGCCTCGATATAGAAGCGGAAGCTTTTCCTGCAGTTCTTAGGTACTGGCCTGCCAAGCTGTACTACTCTGTGCCACGCAAAACACAAAGAACTTGAGGAATGTTCTCTGCTGCAATGATTTTATAGCAAATTTTATGGGTTTATGCACATGCTCTTATAGAATGTTTCTGGTTCCTGTTTAGACCATTCCTCCTTCAATAACTGCAGTAATTTAGTTGAACAGAATCAGTTGCATTAACTTCTACGTTTAACGCTCCATAATGCAATTTCCCCGTTCTGCAGCTCTACCACGCAGTTAAGCAGCACATCGCTGCCTTTTAAAAGGGAAATAAAGAAGTGCAGCACTCTGGCAGCAGCGCAGCACGCACAGCACAGCCAGAGGTGAAGCCAGATGCCAAGGCAGTCTAACAAGCTGACAGCGGCTCCTCTCAGAGACAGCAATGGTCCCAAAGCGGAGCATGAAATTATAGAAGAGTCGTCATTGTAGGCGTCAGGGAAATTCATGCAGCTCCCCGGGGGAATCGCCAGTTGCTTCAAGCTCTGCCGCTGGAAGCCGGCTGTTTTCTCTTTGTCCCTGCCAGCCCGGATGCGCGGCCCTCCCTCCCGCGTGTCCTCTCTGACGTCTGTCCTTGGTCCCCTTCCAGGCAGGCCGTGACCTGGCGCTCGGTCCCACAGCTGCGTGCCAGATCCGTCCCCAGCCTTCCCCCAGAGCTCGTCCTGCCCGTGGCCCGAGGCCAACCTCGCAGCCACCAACCCCGCAGCCACCAACCCACCCAAGGAGCTGAGCGGGGCAGCAGTCGGTTGTGCTCAAGTCCAAGGCTTTACTTCCCTGCAGAGGATTTTCAAAGCTCTCTGCGCTGTATTTACTCACCTTGAATCTTTGCTTTTGTGTCGAGCTACCTCAATGCCAGAGATAAAGTAAATATTTTTGAACTCCCACACAAATGGTTTCATATACAGACTATACACAGATGTTTTAATAACCTTTTCCTGCACCCCACACTTGGCCTTTTTCCTTCCTCTAGTTTAAGGATTTCTCATTTCTGCAAACTTTTTAAAATTGCTGTCTATTTGTCTATCCCACATAGAGTCTATCCCACTTCACATGAAACAGAAGTACAGACTACACCTAACTCCACACGCATCTCTCATTTAAAGAGGTTCCCAGAAAGGTTTTCTGTAGCTTCTCCAGGAAGTCTAGCCAAAGGCAGAATTTACTTCTGGAAGCAATGGGCTGCAGTGAGAACCCAGCATTTGTGAATAAGAGTCCCACCACAGACACGAACAACTCTTTTACTTGTGATCCAAACCTATCAATGCAAAAAATAACAACAGAAGTTTTAACCAAGGAAGTGTCATCCCTGAGTAGAGGGATAGAGAAAAGGAACGGATTTAACTTGTGATAACAGAAATGCTTTCTGTTCTGCAATAGGGGTTACTAGCAACTGTAGAGGGAAATACCTTTGTTCATGTACTACTTTATCATGTATGCAATGAAGGTATTAGGACTCCATACCCTATGCACAGACACGTTGGTAAGCACATACCCAAACATTCAGATGTTTGTCAACACAGCATCTTTGTGTGATAGATGCCTAGGCAAGTAGGTTTTCCTAAGGGTCCCACACGTTCTCTAAAACAAAACCACGGGTATGGCCATTTTAATCCTCACCCATTTTTTTCTGCTTTTTTTTTGTTATCCATTTTTCTCTCCTGAAACCCTCCACAGCTTCAGCTGGTAGATGCATCTCAAACAGCAACGACTTCAGATACACATATCCTTTTCAGAAACGAGATCCTTTGATGGCCAGAAATCGAATGTCTTCCCACCTGAGTGTGGAAAGCACACTCAGTTCCGATATGACAGATAGATACTGCAACTCACACGTGCTTTACAAACGAGAGGAATGTCCGTGTATATTTTGTGGGTTACAATAGGCGTGACCGCATCTTCAGCGACAGCAGGAATGGCCCAATAGCTACGCAAAAACGTGCCAACACAAAGTGTCATTTGTCAGGAAGTGTGTTACTGACTTCATCAGCAACCTCTTCTTCCAAGACATCGATATTTGTGTCACTGAAACTGTCATAAAGGCTGTGCATACCTGTAACGAGACTTGCCAAGGCCAGGAGTGTGGCTTTGCTTCAGTGCCTGATACAATTCTCTCTGCGGTGTTTGGCTGAAAATACCCTCTGCCACAGTTTGCTGGCCAGTCTACAATACACAGAGAGATACATTCAACAAGCAAAGTCACATCCCAACAGTGGTTCATTGATCCTAGACTCGGTGGCTCCTACAGCTTGAATTATTGAGGAAGGAGATAAATATTAAACATAAATCCTTAGTCATGTTCCACATGCACCATATAGTCATTTTTTTAATAACTGCCTGGCTGGCTCAGGATGTTAAAAATGCTGTAAATGTAAGAAACCGGAACACCAATGGAAAAGTTCCCCATGCAAGTGTAGTGCTCACTGCTAAAATTTCTGAGACCTGTGGTTTCCCGAAGAGCTGGGTTTTGGGGCTAAAACCCCCGTGCCTCAGCCTGCACGCAGCTGGCTTTTGGGACAGGGCAGCCGCTTTGCGCTTGGCTGCTTGGAGGACAAAAACTAAGTTTGAGTTGGTCTCAAGACATTATCTCTGAAAAACTATTTATTCCCAGGGACTCACTTTGCCTTTTAATTAGAAAAAAAACAAACAAAAAGCATTGATCCTGCACAATGTATTTCTCCAGATCATTCATTACCTCCTGCTTGTTACGGCAGGGTTGAGGACATGAGCTTAAACTAGGCAAGGTTATTATTAATCATCTTTGGCAAAAGACAGTTGGCTTCTGTGATGCTAGAAAGGTGGGAAAGTGATACAGGAAAAAGCTGGTGTCTGGCACAGGGTAGGAGCCTCCAAATTTAATATCCCAAATAGAGAGAAGTACTTTATTTCGTATAAAGGCATATAATACCCAGATAATTCCATTTTTCTATAACAAAAAACTTAAATAAGAACCTAATGAGGAGAAAATGTGTGGGGAAGGAGGAGACCTGGTGACTCAAGTGAGACACTGGCCCCACCACGAACACCTGCATTCGAACACGAGGGAAGGGCCTCCAGGGACGCGAAAGCAGAGGAGCTGCATGTCCCTGCTTTCTGTGGCCCCGGGGAACGGTCTCGGTGTCAGCGCTCAGGCACAGCGCCGAAGGGCTTGCACTGGGAGGGAGGGAGGCATGTATACAGTGTATGACTTCAAACAACTTTAATTAACCTAAAACCGTTTTTACAAAGCTTCAGCCTACTTCAGAAAACTCGTTCTGTCACAAACATAGATTCAGCCTGTAGTGAAACAGCTGTGTGATTTTGGTCACTAAACATTGTGAACTTCCCCCCCCCTAGAAAGACAGAGACATATTCCAGTCAAAATTGGAGTAGGACAGGTAGGAAAGGACTCTCAGTGCAGCCTTAAAGCACAAGGGCTGTTTTATCTGGCAACTATGCTGTATTGTGGCTCTAGGGATTGCTCTCATTTGAGTGGAGAAGTGGGTTGTTGAACAACAGGCATCACACAAGCAAAACAAGTCTCTCCTGCTTTCTTAGAAACACTTGTGTCATCTTTTTCCAAGATCCTTTTTAAGAAAGCAGCTACAGCAGCGTGGCACTAAATTAACCCCTAATTCTACCGTTAGAGTGAGGTTGATGCTGAAAAAAACCATAAAATTTAGCAAACAGATTACTATGAAAGTAAGGAACAAATTACAACATAACTCATCACACCATGAATTCAAATTAATGTACAGGCATTGCTAAAATTGGATTCTCTGAGGCAATGGCATTTGTAGGGTTTTCCAGACAATGCGAACACCAGACAGCATTTAACTTACCTACATGCAGGAATTTCTGCTCAGTCCCAGTCTGGGGTGAAGCAGTTTGCGCCACAGCCAGCGCCAGAGGCAGGGTAAGCAAATTATCTACAACCATTGCAAAAAGCAATCAGAGGAGATGAAAGGACTGACTTTTTATGCATGTGTCATGACTGAGGGTGTTGTGTCTGTGGCAGGGGAAGGACCAGAAATGCCAGCTCCTGCCGTTGCTGTCAGGGCAGTACAGTGCAGGTCAGATCACAGCACCCAAGCCTGGGTGGTTCTGTGTGCTTCATGCACTGCGAAGAGCTGCCCGTCAGCAGTTGTCTGCTGGAAAGCACAAACAAAAGGGTGTTTCGGCAAGGTTCACTGCACAGGGAGCTCTGACCCCATCTCTGCTTTACAATAAAATTGTAGGAGGTGAGCAGGGACCAGAAAATGCAGGGGAGAAAGGGCGGGTCCATACTGCCAGGCTGGGCGCCAGGCGGAGCCAGGAGATGTAATCCTGGCCAGCAGGAGTTCACGAAAGCTCTTGACCCAGATTCCTTATGTTACACCACCTCTAACACCATGGGGGACAAAATATCTCCTTCATGACACCGCTGAGCCGCCTGCGACACTGTTGATGCTGGAGTTGTCTTTTCTGCCAGCAGGCGAGGAGGGGTGTCTGGGACGGGATGGAGGTCTGCAGTGTCATTTCTGCGCTTGCGTTTCCCCTCTTTGTTTTCTAAGCTTCCTTCTCATGTTGTCTGAGTGGCGTAGCCTGTAGTATATTGAAAGGCTGATAATAAGATAGATGACATCTGTTTAGGTCATATATTAGATAGGATTAATGCTTCTAAAGACTTACCAGCTACAGCTTAGTACTCTGCTATCTGAACACACTGGCCCTTGTACATGTGATGGCTGTCAGCTCAAGACCCAGCACTTCTACAGCTTGAGAAAGGTGGAAGCCGGCTGTCCAACTGACCATGGCAAAGTATACGCACCATTCCCTTCACTGGTGGAGACCGGCAGTAAAAGCCACAAGCGACCGTGTGCTTAGCCTTGTGAAGGAGCTCCCAGAGGATGAAAGGACTCCGCAGCAATGGTTTGCCCGGGGCAGGGGGGATACACTCATTCTGGCTTGCAGAGGTGAAAAAGGAGCACGCCTGTTTTTATATTGGGCAGAATATTTGGCTGCAAGTTTCTTTTTGAGTGAGGAAGGGAACAAAATTCTCACTAACCCATGCATCACCCACAAAGCTTACCTGTCTCTTCCCCTTTATAAACCATAGAATCATAGAAATGTTTTGGTTGGAAGAGACCTCCAAGATCATCGAGTCCAACCGTTAACCTATCACTACCAAGTCCACCACTAAACCATGTCCCTAAGCGCCACATCTACACGTCTTTTAAATACCTCCAGGGATGGTGACTCCACCACGTCCCTGGGCAGCCTGTTCCAGTGCCTGACAATCCTTTCGGTGAAGACATTTTTCCAAATATCCAATCTGGTGCAACTTGAGGCCATTTCCTCTCGTCCTGTGGCTCTGCAGAGCTACCCCCTGCAGAGAAGGGCAGGGGAGTGGGATGCCCCCGACTAACATCAGTGCAAAGCACCACGGCCCCCTCCCGCAGCAGGCACGCAGTACTTGCAGACACGAGCAGCCCAGGGCTCTACGCACAGGCTCCCAGGCATTAGATTCTCCTTATTTGCAGAGGGTCAGCTGGATCTTGTGACCTGTGTAAATAACAAGGCTTTGGAAAGAAGCTCAATAGGCACGTTGTGTTCTTCATTTCAGACCCATAGCTCTGAATAGAGGGAAAAGAAATAAAACTTAGAAACCAAAAGTTGCTTCACTCTTTAGAGTTCTAAAGTCCCCTGAAAGGGAAAGACCCAAGTGACTGAAGCAGCAAGTCCCATCAAGTTATTTAACTGGTACTGTAGGAGTTGACTAGAATTATCTATTTCCAACTCATAAACCCATATGCTGCCTCCTTCTCTCTTGCCAATTAACAGTATTACTTAGCACTAATAGACTGCTTTCATTTTCAAGGGGCTTAAGGAGACAAATTAATCACCTCAACATGCCTGAAAGGAACAGATGGTAACAAAGTATTAACATTGCAATTTCACAGTTGGAAAAGCTCCCAAGAGAGGGGGCTAGCAGTGTCTGGAGGGCACCTGGCCCCCCTCCCTGTGTTGGAGCCGGGGTTCCTGGGTCTCATCTCTGCCCCGAGAGTCTGCTTTATCCCAACCTCACTGCAAGTTGCTTTTCCTAAGCAAAACTACATGGTTTTTCTTATTCCATCTTTAACAGGCAGTAACATCCTTCCAGAAGGCCTCTTACCTCAGCACATCTTCAGACAGGTCATTACTGCTTTGGATTTAAAAGACTAAATGTCTATCCAATAATGCAATTAGTCCAGCTTGCCATTATTTCTTACTGGCTATAAGCAGAGAAGTGATCAGGAAGAAATACATTCCCCACTCTGTACAGTGGAGATGCTTTTTTTCCCTGAAACATCTTTGGTCACACTGGGCACAGAACAGCTGATTGCATTTTCCTCGCCACTTGCTCCCACCTTGGAGGACCATGGGCACAGACTGAACTGGGGGTGAGAGGGAGCCCACAGCACTCCTGTCACGGGGCTGCCAGCTCCGGAGAGTCCCTCGGCTGCACACCCCCATCCCCGCTGCTGTCCTGCATCCCCGCATCGCCCTGGGGCGGCAGGAACCGCTGGGGAGTTTGTTACGGGGGCACCCGTGTTACTGGGGCCAGAGTGAAGTTGGTTAGGTGGCCCTCCCACCTGATCACCAGCCATGAACCAACCTGTCACAAACACAACTCTAAGAGGCCATTTCTCTGTACAAATCGACATTTTTCAGGAGAAGACCAAACAAACAAATACAATGATCTTAAAGCTAACTGATATGACACTGACTAAGCAACTTTTTCAGGGTTTTTTTGAAAGAATTGACTTAACTATGGAAGGTTTTTCTTTAAAACATTGAGAGAACATCCTCTATTTCAGTATTTAACCCCACAACCAAAGATTATCTCAAATTACAACTGTGCAATGATAATAAAGTCAGCCAGTGGCGAATGTCTGGCAGGTTTTGGCCTCTCCTCCAGGAATGGTAACAGTAAATATGGTGATACATGTCCTTTGTTACTACAGAAAGGTAATAATTCAGAGTGAAATTAATTATTATAACTCTTTTGCAGAGCTATTTCATCAGCATACTGATACCAGTATCAATTCCCTTCAGTCTGTGCTGAACCACTGACTCAAGCATCTCAGCCCATTATCAATCCTATGGCCATCAAGTAGTATAAACACTTCAGTCCTGCTAGACACATTCGTTAGCATCTCGGGATGATAGAACATATCCGAAATACTGCATTACCAGGTGGCTGTTCCCATAGTTCAAGGGAAAGAAGGAGCACTGAGGCAAACGGGTTACGCTCCCAGTGTGCCCGCGCAGCCCTCACTGAGGATTTGTGCGAAAGGCAACCCCGATTTGATGAGCTGGAAATGGTACCCGAGCCTTCAGGCTGGGGAGCAGAGGCAACGTGATGCAATGCAAACTGGTTTTCAAATGGGCTCAAGAAAATAATACATCCTGATTTCACCCTAGCTTGACAAGCATCTGTGTCCAGCATTGACCCTCTCAATTATAAATCTAGTGTAAGTTCTTTCTACTTTATTTATATTTAAAAGTAGAATGTAATGGATTTGGATTTTCCTAAGTTAGAAAACGTTAAAAAATGGAGGTAGAGTTCTCACATTTACAAGACTAACACTTGACCAGAGCTCTAATATGAAGAATATTTAATATACAACCTGACTGTATTTAAATTAAAAAAAAAATTGAACCCAAATGCAAAGTGAATCCAAATTCCCCTTTTTAAAGAGGTATCCATCATACAAACAAAACAACTTAATTATCCATGTAGTTAATATTCAGATGAGTATTTTATTTGGGGTGTCCCCTCCCCCAATCTCTATTAATATGCCTTGTATTTTAGTCCTTTCCAAAAGCACAGGAAATCCTCAAACACAAACACTATTTTTGTTACCAACAGCGACTCCAATTAGTATCGTAAGGATTCACAATGCCTTTAATGAGTAAGCATCTGTTTTTCTTGATTAGCAAATCATTAGTGTCCTTTCCCCTTGCTTGTCATTTATTTTTCTCATCCAGGAATGATAATCGGTGTTTAGTGCTGTAACAGCAAATCTGTGTCAATGCATAATCCATAGGTAATTCACACCAGAGCTGTATGAAATCTAACAGTTGTTCCAGCTTTTATAGTATACAACAGCCAAAGCACTCAAGGGACTTTGACATATTGTTCCAGTCCCTTCTGGAAACTCTCTCTTTCTGACCAGTTTGATAGTATTTTATCACCTTCCTAGAGTTGGGGGCTTTATTTTGGAGTGGTGCTTGGGATGGGGAGGGGTGGGGGGCTGGGAAGGAGAATCAAGATTATTCCATATGTCAAATAGCTTAAAAGTATGGATTTGATGGTCACAGGAGCAAGCTACAGTTGCTATTTTAAAGCCTTAGTTTAACTGTTCAAATCTTTAATTCTCCTGCACACCCGAGGACAAGCTAACAGATAACACAAGGTTTTAAGCCATTATAGTGCTTAAAGTTCTCAAAGTGTAATATTTGAAGAAAGGAAGAAGTCAATGTTTCATACTGCTTATGACACTCCGGACCATAAAATAAGCCCATATAGAAACTGTTTGGCTAAACGCTAAATAACAGCGGAAGTGACTTTTTTTTTAGTTACTCGTTACTTCTTTACTTCTAGTAAAGCTTTAATGAAAGGAACTTTAACATCTAGGATCATTATCAAAACTTAGATGCTCACAGCTATAGAGGCATCCTGAGTAAGGCATCATATTCCAGTGGTTTCAGACTTGGTTTGTATAAAAGCCGTTTTGAGTTCAGACTTCACTGAGGCCCAAGTCCCAGGGCCTGAATGAAGCCTCCTGAACCCAAAGCAAGTTTCACAGGAGCCAGTTTCACCAGTTTCCACTTTGTCCAGGAATTAAAATTTGATCTTGAACTACTCTACATTATTAAATTAATGCATCACAGCGCATTCCAGCTAGCAGGTCCTATATTTAAGGATTTTCTAGCTGAAATTTTAAAACTGCCCTAAGCACCAGGGACTCCTGTTCATATGTGTGTTAGGTGAACATTATGTAGACAGCCTGCTAAATTATTGTTTTAGGAAGCTAGGACAAAAACCAAACCAAACCAACAAAAGCAGATCCACACACATTTAAAGAAGAATGGGTAATTCCACAGCAGTAAGTTCTGACACTGCAAGTTGTCCTTTGAGACAGAAACAAATGTTCCTCCTTTCCCTTCATCAAAAAATACTGCACATTCCGAGTTTTCTGAAGAATCTTAGACATTGACCAAAGGCCACATATGACACTGGAAATAATAGTCTCGGCTTCCTTGACAAACCTTTCACTTCAAACAGGCCCTGCACTACAGCTGCATTACAGTATCGTAAAAGGTTTCTCACTGGGAAATTGTTTGCAAAGCCGGTTTTGGGAGAAAAGAAATCTTTAAGCTGCCCATATGACCAAGGCACTCAGAACAAACAACCTCAGAGCTGTACTTTGGTGAAGACACAAAGTCTCACTTTCAGCAGACGCTTGACGTCAGACCAGACAGAGAACACAAGACAAGCGAAGGCTATATGCAAACTGTCGCCTGTGGTCTATGCAACAACAAAATAACCACTGTTCAGGATGGATGCACATAAAAAGAACTCACTGGAAATTACTTTTAATATAAGCAAAACAAAACTGCTTATGATTTGTAGGGTATGATAGTGTGACCAACTAATCTGAACAGCTTTTGTTTCATGTCTCTAATAAACAAGCATTCAGTAAGTAATTCACATTACATGAGTCATCTTTGGTAATACGGTACATTTGTGTCAATCACTTGGTAAACATCAGTTCTGGATATTCAGAGGGTAATTCATCGTAACTACAAACTAATTTGAAAGTTGCAGGAGCATCTTCCAACTGTACATCAGCTTACAAAGGGAAAAGTTCAGACTAGCAATATCAAAATTACTTCACAGAGTTATGGAGCAAAAGTTACAATTCTTTGTCATATAGCATTACACTAGTTTGCCATTTTGTCTACTGTTAAAGTGGGTTTATAGTCAGCATTATTATAAATTAACAGCAAAGTAGCTCCCAAAACAATTTAAGGGAGTAGGATTGAAAGCTAAGAACTTTGATTAAAGCATCGTTTTCTAACTCTGTTTTCTAACCCTAAAGTATTAAAATACAGGAAAAAACCCATCTTTTTAAAAAGATGCATCATTTAGAAAACAAGTTCATTCCTTACAATGTGATTTAAAACTAACATAGAAGAATAAAACAGTGCTACATTAAATACAGTCAAAAGCGTTCAGATGGTGCGATGTAGGTACAACCTTAAGTCCTCTGTTATGTGGCCCAACCATGGGTTTTTCCTTGCTTTGATGTGTATTTGATGGTCACTGAACTTTTCCCGCTTATCCTGAAGCGGATTGTTCACATGTACTGTGTTAACACATAAGAGTCCGCATTTATTTACACTTTAAAAGCAGCACAGCTGTCCTACAGCTGTGCTCACTCCACTGCAGTACTGGAACGAGCACAACAGCTCGGATACCTCAGGGAATGCATCATTGTTCTGAATGGCCTTTTTTTCCCCATTTTATCAGAAGATGGCTCCTCATTACTTTTCCCAGCCAGCTGAGCAGGCTCTGTCTGGAACTGTTCTATTTGAATCTCAAGATGTTTTTGAATGGCTAACCCAAGGACTTCTGGATCCACAGCTGCCCCATACACTTCCCATGTCATTCCTTCGTCATCCCATCTCACTTCACGTACTGGAGATTTGGGGGCCTCCAAGTCTTGCTCCAGGTTCACCTCCGGGAACACATGCGAGTGGCCTTCTGCTGCCGCTGCTGGGCTTGTTGCCACAGATTTGCATTCCATGGTTGGAAGAGTTTGTACCTCAGCATCTCTACGCTCAAGAGCTGGTTTCAGTCCTTTGGTTAAATCATTCATAGAGGTCATAGTCCACATATCCTTAGTTGTCATTACCATGTCTGCACCTTGATGGCTACTAAGGGCAACACAGGCAGCCTTTGTTTCTGGAGGAGCTCTCTCCTGCTGAGCACAGTGCTGAGCATGCTGCAGTTCTTCTGCAGGAGTGCTACAGCACTTCAGGACTCTCTTGGCATCCAGGCCCGATTCACTTACTGAAGACACCAGCTTAGGATATGTCAGAATGTCTGAAGTAGAAAAGGAATGAAAATAGCCACATGCTGCCTGCTCTTTTCCCGACTCGCTAACTGAGCATACCAACCGCGGAACAAGTTGTATAGATGGTATGGGCAAAGAATGGCAATAGGCAGGGACAGTGGCGTCTACTTTCATACAAGGGTCCTGACTTATATTACAGGGCCCTGCAGAATTGTTATGAACTGTCATCACCATGGGGGAGTATGCAGAATTTGGAATATTACCGTAAGTCAGACCACCGTGAATAATCCCAGTGGCTTGGCTGAATGTTGTCCTGTTTGAGAAACCATTTCCAGGCACGTGGGGTCCTAGAACAGCAGTGTGAAACATTCCAGGATCTGTGTAAACAGTAGTATTACGCAGAATACCACCGCTGTCGAAGCTGTTTGTGGGTACTTTTTGGTCTATAGGTAGAACTGGAAGATGAGTCAAAAGGTTTTGATAATGAGATGTATTTTCATTTGTTTCTGATCCATATCTCTGTGTTTGGAAAGACATCCTAGCCACTGGTTGACCATGCCTGCAGCTAGAGCAGCTTAGGCTGGAGTGAGTAGCACTGGTTTCTATGTGAGTGACATAAGTCTGCAGTTTGCAACTGCAAGTGAGGTCTGAGTGGCTTCTCTGAAGGGCAGTTCCTGCTTCTTCCATTTTACACATGCTTTGCTGGTGGACAATGCAGGCTGAAGAAACATTCTCAACAGTGCAGCTCTTTACACACATCTTAGTGCCCCCCACTTCCCAGGAGACTGGGGACTGTTCAGCGATAAGAAAATGGTTTGTAGTCTTAGTTCTGCTCTGTGAATTGTCATCAGTTGACTGGTCGCTTATGGTTTGGACCACTGATCCAAGTCCCATCATCCCAGGCTGCGAGGAGGACCATCCAGGACTCGGCACACTCCTTGCATCACTCTTGTTTCCCAAGGTATGGCAGATGGTGCTACTGTGGCTTTTCTTCAGCTCCTGTTTGTGGCTTTGCCTTTCCTCTAAAGTTGATTGCCCAGTACAGGCCAGACTTGAGGAGCTCTTCGACAGGGGGTGACTGTTGACATTCAAGAGACCGTGACAAGTAGAACTTAGTGCGTCCTGGTAGGAATGAGTGTGGAGCTGGTGGCTGTCAGCTGACATGGCAAAAAAGAGAGATCTGCAAGAAATGGTAGAGAAAAAAAAGCAATTTGAGAAGGAAATCTATGCACTGGAAACTATAATCTCTATTGACCTTCTGCCTGGGCTTCTTGCTTTTTGCAGTTCACAAATACTTGTAGAAAAGCACTGTATTGTAGTCTGTGTACTCAGACTGGCCAGTTTCCATTTTCAGTTTCCACAAAGGGTTTTTCACCTGAATTAAATTCAGGATTTATTGAAATTCTGTTTTTTTCTATTTCATAAAACACAAAGGGAAAAAAATTCTTCTTGGTTTCTACCTTTTAACAATAATAATCTCAACATTGCCAAGCATCATCTCCCTTGAATTTACTGGAGCCATTTTCGGGACATCCAGAGATGTCATGTAACTTAAGCAAAGACAAAAGCATTTTTAAACAAGATAGCTTTTCACCACAGTGTTCACTAGCCAATGATGTTAACTGTATCGTCAAAACAAAAAACTGTTCAGTTTTTAGTCTCTTGACACTGTAATTTCAGAAGTTAGCCAATCACTGCTGGAGCTTTCAAACGTTAAACAGAGCCTCAACAACTGAAGAAGTTCTCCCTTTTTCCCCTACTCTTCCTAAGAAGATTCTTTGGATTTCATTTCACAAGATCACTATTTTAGTCAACTGTTTTCCCAGAGCCCACACAAGTGTACAGAAGATGTGGACAAAACTATTTTGACCACTTGTGGCAGAGGAGACATGACGTGAAACCCAAAGAAATGAGCTCTGCCAGGCCTGTGTGGAGTTGGTTACAGGGTTCCCAGAACAAGTAATGCTGGGCAGCATGGGGCAAAGATACCCAGCTGGCCCACGACAGGGGCAGTGGGCTTTCTAGCTTGTGCTTACCACTGGCATGATAGGAGGTGGCAGACCCAGTGAAAGGCTGGAGGTGAAACTCCCCTAGGAACCACTGAGCTGGATGGAAAATCTGCATCTCAGCACAGGGTCTGTTAAGGGAACATGCTCCAGTGCATGGTTTGGGCTTCTTGTGCCAATCACCTTTGGGAATCCACAAGTTCACACTGGCTGTGGAAGGTACGTACTCACTGCACTAGCAGCAGCGTAAAAACAAAACAAGAAAGTCTTTAATGAAATTATTGTGGTTCTTCTGTCCTCTTTTTTAGTGCACTCAGTCACTTCTATTGTTAGAAAACACTCGTTTCTACTGGTTGGTATAGTATCTTATATGTTGTTAACATTTATGTTAGCACTTCCACATCTAAGAGAAGTTGTAATTGAAGATTTTGAATCTAAACAGATTTAGTGATCCATTTTTGTTAATTGAGTCAGATCTTCCACTCACATTCCTCCCTTGGTGTCACAGAGGTCTTTCAACATTTGTATAACTAAGCTATTTTAATATGCTCATATATCTATATCTATCTACACATACATATATTTATATCTACTTCCTAAAAGAACCCATTCTGTTGAACAGAAAAATCTGGAGCATTTATTCATTGCTTCCAGGTCAAGTACTACTGGATATTTTGTTGTGCAGAAGTATAGTGGAAGCCACAAGTTCTCATTTTATAGAACTTTCCCTCAGATGCACTCTATACTCTCTGCCTCCATAGCAGGACTCCTACAGAAACCTTCACAATTTCTTGTGAACTGTATCACTGAAATAAAAATGAATGTGTGGAACAAGAAAGTATGTACATGTGGTGGACAAAAGCACTCTATAAATGTAACAGGAAAGTTCACTTATAACGCCAAGAGACCAGTGGCTGCAAGGGCTCACATTCAAACCTCTCAGTGAGAAGCTTTTAATATGTGATCCTTTTAATATGACATTTGCAGGCTCAAAGAGTCATCTACCAACATAACTGATAAAGAGCACACCTTTTGATCCATCCATAAACCAAGAGCTCTACTGCTGATCCAGACAGCTATCAGTGCTTACGCTTGTAATTCCATTTTCTTTGTTAACTTTGGCAAGCTAATAGTTCAGGTTGCAATTTTCCCATCACCTGAAATCCACTTGCATTGGCTATTTTCCATAATGAAATTGAATTGAGCAAGACAACATTAAAAAATAACAATATTTGTAATCACTTCTTTGAGAAGCTTCTTATTGTGGGCTGTGTAGTAGGGACTTGCGATTGGCAGCAATATCCTCTAGCATTAGGGTTCGCTCAAATTTGAACTGTATGCAGAAAAAAGGCAGTTTCCCCTCCTTCATACGTGCTTGTTCAGTTAGAAGTTAAACTCATTACAGACTCCACCCGCACCAAGCCTGCTCTGTACGCCACGCAGCCTCTCTGGCCTGTGGGACTCCACAGGCTGGTGGCATCTAAGGACAACACAAAAACATCTTTTCTTCCAGCAATGGAATTTCAGATTCCTGGGTTAGAGGCACTGCTGAGTGCAGCTGCAGTCAAAAGCAACCACTTCTTGCCAGGCTGTCCGTCAATGTATTTCTGCATGTTTTTCAAAAGCCCTCACAAAAAGCTCACTCAACACTTAGAGAGAAGCAAGAACTGGGCAAGTGACAGTTTTAAAACACTTCACTCATATCCTCCAGCATGTTATTTATCCTGCAGCCACTTACACATATAGGTATAGTCTGCCACACAGAGTTCAAAGGAGTCAATAGGATTAAACACCAGAGCATAGCTGTCTGCAAGGTGAAGACCTTACATTTAATCTCTTTAGAAGATAACACCTGCAAAGGCTCTCACACACACTGGGATGAAACAACATGTACTAATGGAAATCCTTAGTCACAAATACTGAGCCTCAGGTGAAAGGAAGCTTCAAACATATCCTGTTACAGATGATACAAGGCTGTGCAAATTTTGAAGAGCGCTCTCACAAAGTTTACAACATTCAAATATGTACATATATACACAGATACCAAGACCTCTATTTACTTTCTTTATGTAGTACTGCTGCAGAAACCTCCGTAACTGGAAGAAGCGATGCAATTTGAGATTGAGTCATCACCTGAATGTGAAGAAACACATTCAGATGAATGAAACAGTCCAAATATATTGACATCACTGAAAACAACATCCAGTGTGAGGTTTGCAATGAAACATTCAAAAAGAACCCTGAAGAGATTTATTTTTGTCCCACCCACAAAGTCCAACTGCAGCTGAAATCAAGACCAAACATGGGCCAATGCTACATATATTACACACGTGCAAATACATATATAACATTATAACCAGCACCTATCAACAGCATTTGAACATCTTTGCTTAGATAGACCAGTGTTCCATGCTAGCACAATTGTAACAATTATCTTATGACTTTTGGACCTTAAAAACAATGGGAACAATTACCAGTTCAGTGAAACGGCATCTCACCTGATACTTTAGGACATAGTTACAGATGGGGAAAAAAACAGTAAAAAAGAAAACAAAGCTCCATTCAAACAAGTTGAGTCAGCTTCCCTTAGAATAATACACTTTCCCGTCATGCTGAAATCCAAAGTTATGTTTTCCCCAACAGCCTGAACACTTCCCCATTTATAGGCCACCTATTGCTTTCTCCCTCCAGTCTCTGCTCCTTTTCCCCACTCTGGAAAGACCTATGAGCCCTTACACAACCAGGACATTTTGCCCACCTGGCAGAAGCAGGGCCCTGAGCCAGACTAGCACATGTGGAGCTCTGCATGAAGGGTGATGGCTGCAGAACAAATCAATGTCTGGTAGACCTGGCCTTTCCTCGCCTCTGCTGCAGCCAAACGTTGCCACAGCATTTCACAGTAGCATAACTGACCATGCAGGTGTGCCATAAACCACATCAGCTTGCTGACCCTGATTTTTCTTTTCTTTTTTTTTTTTCAAACTGGCTTAGCTCTCACTACAGATCATCAGTCCAGCCACACCAATCACTAACATCAGTACAGGGAGGAAACGGAAGACCGCTCCCCTCTGCAGAAACGCAGACTTACTAGAGGCATAAACAGAATAAACCAGCACATGTGGTGCCCTTCTTCCTAAGACTTTGGAAATGGCATGTAATCCCATACCCACCTTCCCAAACTCTACATTTCACACATGCAATGCTGGCACTGATTCCCCAGGGTGCACAAAAATCCTTACACGTACGTATACGTCCCTGCAGAAGAGACACAACACCACATGTGCACATACTAGAGGTGCTGTACTTCCTACATGAGTTCACGCAGACTGCATCCCGCTGATGACTTCTGAGAAGGGGCAGGAAGCAGAAGTGGCTGGATGGTTATACCAGCACTTATACCAGGGAGGGGCTGGGGGCAGGTACCGAGAATGGTGTGACAAACTTTTTAAAAAAACAACCAACCAACCAAAAAAACCCCAAATATGGGACCTCTCTACTACAATTTTACAGTCTTGAATGCCATTGTATTTTGTGAATCAGCTACTATCAGGAATGGATTACCAACATGAAACATGGATATAAACACAGCTGACTCGGTAGGTACTTAGAGACCCGAAACAACTTTTTTGCACATTGGGCAGAAAAGGCTGCTTAACTTTGCTTTCTAAAAAGTAAATATGTAATTTATAGGAAAGTAATTTTATTTAAAAATACCTATTTTAGATTCTGAGTTGATCTGAGAGATTTTTGTTTGGAAATTCAAAGGAAATCTGCACCTGAATACACAAACAAGAAAGCATGAACTTTGAGGCAGATACTCTGCTATGAATATATAGAAAATTGTTAGACAAGCAGAGAAAGGATTAGGATAGAAATGGAATTAACATCCACTATTTTTTGCTTAGCTTCAGATAGCTTATGAGGGGATCTAGGCTGCTTTCACTAATTCCACTGAACTACTTTAAAGCAACAAATGTGTATTTTGCTATGACTTATGATTAAAGTTGCGACCTATTTAATGCACTAGTAAATTTAGTCTCAGAATATTAAATATCATGTATGTTATCAATTGAAAGACATTCACTCATAAATTAACTATGATTCCAAAATTCTTCAGTATTTTTATATTGCATGTATGTACTTTTAATTACAATTTTGACAGCAAACACAAGTGGATATAAAGTGGAATAATTCCTTACTATCATGTCAATATATAGAGCAAGCTTTCATGTAATGTATAATACCACATGATATTTCAGTACAATTGTATTTAGCTCCTGCATTATATATTTGCTAGTGATTGCTTTCTTCCCTGCATTGGCAGGCTTCAGAAGAGTGATATGATAAACAGGACATCCACAAAACAAATCATAGGTTTCATAACAAGGACACTAACATGGGATATTAACATAAGAGGATGTGTTAATAACAAAAGAAATCCAGCCATGCTTGCATTTCCTCCAACAAGCGAAGAAAGAAACTACAAAAATGCCATAAAAGTAACTCAGCTGCTGGATCCTTTATCCCAGGAAAGGATTTTTTTATTTTGAGTACTATCTTGAGCAAAAATCTTCACCACAGCTTAGCAAGTTATACCACACTGACTACACTCTTTCGTAAGTACTGTGTTGCTACAGTAACTAAACATATTGCGATGCAGTATGAATCGCCTAACAAATTAAACAATACAAGTTAGTTGCAGAATTTGGGAAGAGACAAAGAGGAATGTCATTTAAAATTTAATACTATTTACTAGAAAAATACATGCAATGCCAGAGAATTATTTCTCTAAGTTCTCGACAGTTTATTTTTGCTTTATATAACTGTGACGGTCAACCCACAAATCAACAAGACTTGTAATAGTGACTGCAGGCTGTTTCACCCTTCTTCACTTTGCTGATCATACAATCAGAAAAAGAAATTTTTTTTCTTCATACATTTCATTTTGTGCTTTCAAAACCAGCATCTGACTACAAAATAAGTGATAAAATCAGAGCCGGTTTCAGAGGTGAGAGCATTAATATGCAAGCGTGGAATTTGGAAGAGTTACATGATTTGGTTCATACCAAAATTTTTGGACAATGACTGTTAATTTCAGGTAGTGACCAGGACCCTCCGGCATGAGCACTAGCACCTTTTGAGAAGACACGCAGCATTAGGGGGTTCCAAGGTCTTTGCCCAGAATTCGCTCCTTCATTTGCATCATCCTGGCCCCGCTGTGCATCAGCACTTGGTAACCTGTACAATAATCAGCTTCATAAGACAAACACAGAATTTCTGCAATAGCACCAAACTCCAAGACAAACACACGTATGTTTTATACAAGGAGAATAGTGCGATTTTAATTAACTTACGAGATTTACTTGAATAGAAGGCTGCTATATGTAGGTTCTTAACTCTATTTAATCTTGTTACAGACACCATGGTTATAAATTTGAAAAGGCAAGAGCAGTTTATGGTTAAAATGACAGAACTTTCATTACAACCTAAGGGGCAGCTGTCACTTAGCCGTAAACACTGCTGACACCTGCCTGGAACACAAGACAGCACACACAGAAATAACTAAATTTCTGCTTCAACAGCCAAGTTACCTTGTGTACCAGAAGCAATGCAGCATATTCACGCCGTGTTCTCTTTAGGCCTGGTATTTTAAGCAATGTGTCTTCCTTATTGGCATCCGCAACTGAACTTCTAAGATAGATGTTTACCATGGTAAAATGACATAAAAAGGAACATCTTCTAATATGATATTAATTTCTTTCAGAGCTGTATTCATTTTAAAGAGGATCATACCACCAAAATTAAGAAAATAGAGTATGGTCATGTCTAAAAATTTGTCCCTGCTTGCCTACATTGAGAATTACTGGTAACTTGCACAAGATAAGAAAGATCTGTTTTGCACGTACACAAAAATTGATGTGCTAATATTATGAGACCTGATGGCCTCCCCCTAACTACACTCCCCTGAAAGAAAGAGTCCATTAACAGTAATCGCTAACATCTACTGTCGGGCGGGGGGAGTCAAACCACTAGAAAGGCATTGGCAAACAGGATTAGCCATGGTAAAAAGCTTAGAGATTCAAGTGTCTGGGATTAGGAGTTTTTTGTGGTTTTAATTGTTATTTTATTTTGGTGAGGTGTAAGGGAAAGGAAGAAATAGAGGAGTTATAATAGGGGAAAAGGTATTACTCACCAGGGAACTTCAAGGACTCTCTCTAAAATCTGTAAATACAACTACATCAATGCAACTAGATTAATATAGAATCAGGTTGAGACCCCAATTACTTAACCTTTAATCCATCATCTTCATTTAGGCTTTCCATTTTGGAATAGCATTATAAATTAACTATGCCTTGTTCAGTTCAATCTGCTAATGCCCTCTTCTAAATATTTGGGGTCATCTTATAATATTTCTAAGTATCAGACAGATCTACAGGACAAGCTGATCTGGGCACCTACAAATACTGTCAGATGCACACAACAGAGAAGTGCACACAATGTATACGAATGAACAGGATTATTTCAGTTCTGCACCACTAGAAGCACCAGTGACAGTGGTGCATGTCACTGGGACCATAATTCACTTGTAGGAAGAGAAGTACATTTGACGCACTAGAAAACATGAGAGCAGAAGAGCCATGACCCTCAGTGCGGAGCACAAGCGTAATTGTGTGTGTTTTCTGTACATATAAGCTGACTAGTCACAGCTTTTCTTTTGTTTCTGTTAATTATCACTTTGTCTATCAGGCTTGGCTTAAAATTTCCAGCTCTGACTTTGTCTTTTCCCCATCTGAAG
Organism: Phoenicopterus ruber ruber; assembly: GCA_009819775.1. Classification (NCBI taxonomy): domain Eukaryota; kingdom Metazoa; phylum Chordata; class Aves; order Phoenicopteriformes; family Phoenicopteridae; genus Phoenicopterus; species Phoenicopterus ruber. The sequence continues at coordinate 10,624,868 of CM020221.1, read as the reverse complement.
CCAAGCACACTGGACACATTGATTGGCAACAAGATGAAAAGGAAAGAGTGCCCTTTTTACTAAGTATTAATGAGCCTCAGCTATCTCCTTACTTAGGACCCAAGCAGAGACCTCTTCCCCCAAACGCTGAAGTTACCATGGGTAGCCTGGTTACCAGTGACCTCACCAGGGGACAGTAAAATGGTTGCCATGTCAGAAAGTGAATAGCTTCAAACATTTGCTGATACATTCACCTCGAGGCAGAATGACAAGGCCATTGTGTCCACAATTATCCCAACAGCATAAGAAAAGTCATGCAAGAGAATGAGCATTCGCTTTTAAGAAACAGCAGGGGCAGCCCACAGCCCTGGCAGACTCTGAGCCAGGAAAGAAGAGCTGGGAACTCTAAAATCCAAGATGAAAAAGGCTAAAATGAGAGTGCCACGAGAGAAGAGCCTGAGAAGGATGAACCAAAGGAGACTATTTTTAATGACAACTTTAATTGAATTCCTAGAAAAGAGAATTCACACAGGGCTGTAAATAAATTATTGGGAAACCAGAGAGGGGTGTACTCAAGGGAGTACACCCTTGTACTCACAAGGGAGGCTTGTGTTTGGATGTAGCCCTGACACCACTGCATGATGCACTGTGCAACTACACGTCCTCTTTGCCACCTTTCCTTATTTAATCACGTCCCACAAACAACTTCAAAGATCTCTTAGGATTTTGATATTTTTTAGAAGAAATTTATAGGCAAAACATTACTCCCACTACGTGTCCATGTGCACATAGACCTACCTCAGTGTACCTGCTGCCCTACAAGATACTCAGAGCTAAAATATGAGATGTTGTACAGTCATAATTGATGCTCACTATTAGTATTTGACAGTTCACTTCTTTAAAGCTCGTCTCTTCAGTCAGAAGACTTAAAACTTTTTCATTACAAATGAAATATGCTGATATGGTCATGTAATCAGCTGTTTTCAGCAGCTGAGGCTTTAAAAAAACCCAACCATCAAATATCACAACAGCAGGCAACACTGACCTAGAACCACGCTTACAGTGAACAGTGTGTGCTTACAGAAGTGTACATTAATATAATTGCCTTTCTGGTTTAAGCAGAACAGAATTATGCAAAATGAAGATGTTAATTCAGCTGCCGGGTTTATGTTGTTAAGAATTGCTGGCTGCTGATATCCACTGGCAGTACAAAAGCCCTGAGAGAAAAATATTTTATAATTTCCTTAGGAATTAATCTTTAATGCACAAAATTTACAGTCACCTATCTACATTTGGATTTATTTCAGACAGAGACTAGTGAATCTTTTCCTCTTCACAGCAGAGGATCAAATCCTATTCCATCACACATACCAATCTGGAGGGGACAGGGTCAGGCTGGTATTGAACGACTCATCCTCTTCAGAGCTCCACTCTTCAGTCCTGAACAGACTACCCCCAAAGCAAACCCATTGATCTGGAACTCTGCAAAAACACATGGCCATAGCTTGCTCAGCAAGCCTCTACCCATCAGAGGCCCAAGCCTGCAAACTGTGTGAATCACAGTTGCATGTGAAACATCGTGAACTTAATCATACAGAAAATCAAAAGCCCGCTTATAGTCTGCTTCCAATCTCACAGCAAGGGAGTGCAGCTACATATTAATGCAATCTTCTTACAAGAGGCCAGCAGTTTGCACATCCAACAAACTCCACCCCAACTGGCTAAGTGATTAAAATATCTACTTATAAATTCATGTGTTTTAATAGAAAATATTCAAAGCATCATTTTTGCTATTTGCTTGAAAGCTTAATAGCAAGTTAAAAGGAAGATATGAACTCAGCTTGGCTTAGCCTCCCTGCCCTATGGATATCCTAGCTTTAACTTCAGGATTCAGCACCGTAGTTAGTTACTTTTGAATGAGGGCAATGAGGTACTCCACCCTGGCAAGTGAACATGCATCTGACACCTAAAGCTATCACACAACCTGTGCGAGTTGATGGACAGTTAGCATGCCTGCGCTCTGCGCTGACTGGAAGGAAGTGGCCAAAGCACAGCATTCAGCCTCTAACACACCCAGCCTCCCAGAAAAACCCACTCACTTGGGCTCAGTGTTATGCTGATAGTGATGACAGCTTTATAACTAGTTACAGTGGCAGGCAAAGCAAGCTCAAATCTGCTTTAAAAATACTCACTAGATATATGTGCTGGCTTTGGCTGGGATAGAGTTAATTTTCTTCACAGTAGCTGGTATGGGGCTATGTTTGGGATTTTTGCTGAAAAAACAGTGTTGATAACGCAGAGATGTTTTCATTATTGCTGAGCAGGGCTTACACAGAGTCAAGGCCTTTTCTGCTTCTCACCCCACCCCACCAGCGAGGAGGCTGGGGGGGCACAAGAAGTTGGGAGGGGATGGAGTTAGCTGGGACAGCTGACCCCAACTAACCAAAGGGATATTCCATACCATATGATGTCATGCTCAGCCTATAAAGTGGGGGAAAGAAGAAGGAAGGGGGGGATGTTTGGAGTGATGGCGTTTGTCTTCCCAAGTAACTGCTACACGTGATGGAACCCTGCTTTTCTGGAGATGGCTGAACACCTGCCTGCCGATGGGTAGTGAATGAATTTCTTGTTTTGCTTTGCTGGCATGTACAGCTTTTGCCTTACCTATTAAACTGTCTTTATTTCAACCCACAAGTTTTCTCACTTTTACCCTTTTGATTCTCTCCCCCATTCCACTGAGGAGGGAGCAAGCGAGTGGCTGTGTGGTGCTTAGTTGCTGGCTGGGGTTAAACCACGACAATATAGCCACAAGTACAGTGTTTTTCATGTTCACATATCCTCCTTAATAGAAGGATGGCAATTCCTGTAGCGGCAAACAGGAGTAATGGTAACAAACAAAAGTAACAGTAATCTGAAGCTCTCCAAACATCTCTGTTAGGATAAAGGAAGACAATATTTACAGATTGAAAGATGCCCCACCAAAACAATCAAGGATAGTTCATTCTTCTTCTACATGTAATAGTTAAATCTATTTCCTGCCTAAAAAAAACTGGCAACTTATCTAGCAAGACCTAGTAGTTAACCCTCATTTCTTGTTCCCTTATTTTTCCCCGTGATTGACCACTACACAAGAGTTACAAAAGACCCTTTAATTCTTTATTTAAATGACAGTGTTTATGAATTGCACACAAACATTGGAGAAAAAGATTCAAAAAGGCAATCCATCTACCTCCAGAAGTTGCTCTCAGCAGTGATAGGGAAAAGACTGACTTCTAGATTATGGACTGACAGAAGACTGACCTCTAGATTATAAAAAACAATTGGTCAGTAATTAGAAAGAGGAAACAATTGCCTTCTAATTCTGTCTGTGCTCACTGACATACTGTATGACCTTGAGCAAGTCATTCACTTTGTGACTCAGTTTACTCATCTGTGACTCAGGGATTAGATGCAGAAGCCCCTGATGTAGGTATTTAAAGGCTTAATTTACGATTGCAGAGCATTCTGAAATCCCAGAATGAAAGATATTAAATACAAAACATTGAGAAGAATGCATTCTGGCCCTTCTTTTGTAATATTTGGTTTGAAAGAAATAAATAGAGCATCTCTACATGAAATTCTTGTTGCACTTGCAGAAAACTCATCTTACCAGTAAAGTTCAGGCACTATCCATGCCTCAGAAGCATCTGTTCAAAGCACCCCCTCCTCCAACTTCCCAGCATCAGGTAAGGATGAGTAGTCTTAAGGATTCCAAATACATAAAACCAGTATGAAAAGAATTTCTCAAATTAGGTGTCATATATATATATTGTATATCATATAATATGCATGCTAACAAGATGCATATTATATATGCATGGTATATTAAGTAGCAACAATTTATTATGAGTAGATTCATTATACCTTTATAAGCAGAGCTGTCACAACTGCAGACCATGTTGTCCCTACAGTGCTGCATTCACTTAGAAGCTTTTATTTACTATGATGAACTTCTCATGAAAGTCTCTCTGGCAGACGGATTCTGTGACAAATTTAAGTCTTCGGTTCACACTGCAAGCTGTCTTTTATGTATCTTTAAGCTGGAAAAGAACTAGCAACCTCTATCCAGAGGGATAGTGGCGCTACACACATATAGTCAAGTGAGTATTGGAAAGGACTAAAAGGAAGTCTATCTAATCGTGTTTCGTAGTGTTGCTAAAAGTTCCCATTGTCCTACTGTAGTATAAGCTAGTTTTGAAACTATGTAAGCATAGAATATGGGAGGAACTAGAAAGAATAATTTTCCTTTTCAAACTTGATATTTTATCATAAATAACCGTTATTATGTTAAAGTGTGGCATCTCTTTCTCAAAAAAGCAACTGTCCCAGTTACTCTGTGGTCTAATCAGGCCTATGTGGGCAACTGTTATCTACAGTTTTCAGAAAACATCTGAAAGATGGAAGGGAGCATCTCTACTCTCTCAGGACAGAGAGAAGAAAAACATTAGAGCTTACTAGAGGAGAGTCCATGCTCACAAGATGCTATCTAAAGCTTGACACCAGAGACCTTAAGGACAGAAAAACCAAGACACAGTAAAGCAGCAGACTAAAGCTTGCAAATGTTTTGCCAAATCCGAGTACATGAAGAACTTCCTCAAGAACTTATGTTTACACCCTGCTCTCTGGAAACAAGCAAGTTTCCCTTACTCTTGGTTAATTTCAACCACAAAATGAGCTGCCGAAGTCTCTACTTCCTTATTAACTTTTAGTAATGTCAGAAACACAAAATATTGAAGTATAAATTCGAAACAACTCAGGAGCTGCAAGACAATGCAGGTTCCTGTCATCACCAGGGTAGAGGAAGATCCCACCTCTACATGGACAGCTAGAGGATAACTCTTTAAGCATCTGCTGTTAACTGCTAGCAATAAGATACAAGATTATAGAGAATTAAGTCTCTGTTACAGGAATTCTTTACTTTTCAAACATTGGTTTGAACTTATTCAAGACCCAGGTGGACAAACCCCTAAGAAATCTGATCTGACTTCATAGCTGTGTCTGCTTTGAGCAGGAGGTTGGAATAGATGAGTTCCCAAGGTCCCTTCCAAACCAAATGATTCAATGATTTTTTTTTTTTTTATTGTATTCATAATGTTGTGCTTTTATCTGTCATTGACAATGAGAAGTTTTCATATATCTTCTCATACTGAGCCTCAAAAGAAGCTGCAATGCACAACCATTTTGCAATATTAAACGATTTGTTTAATCGATTAGTGGAACCTGTACCTTTTACTGAAATGAGGTAAAACAGGAATGACTTTTGTAAGGAACCACAAAAGTGATCCCTGTATTCTACAGGCAAGGTGATACATATGAAGGAGACAATGAACTCCAAAAGCTTCTTTCCAATCTGTTAGCACCTTTGTTGTTACTAAATCAAAAAAAGCACAGCACCCCTTCCACAGTTTAGAGGCCATTTCAGAACCAAATAAAACTCCTAAAACAACATGTATCTTTTTCCTTGACAATGTCTCAAGATGTACTTACCCACCCTGTTCAGTCACAAACACTGAGCTTCCCAGCCAATTCTTTGCAGAAAGCAATAAAATAATTTTAGAAGTCTAAAAAAAATCCAGTTTAGAAGAGTTAGGGTGGCTTTGTGCATTCATCATCTCTCCAATTTCCATGTCAGGTTTGCTTAGTTTGAGCTGAAAAGGAAGTTGGATCTTTCAATTCAGCTCAGATGAACTGGGTTCTATCAGTCTTATGCACTGTTGACTAGAGTAAAGCTCTGCAAGTCAAATGCAGGTCTTATAACTGCTCAATCCCATTAACCTTCATTTACACACTCAGGTGTGCCCTTGCTAAAGCTTAATTAGCAAATATTCTGCAGATGGAGAAAGACTGCTGCTCCTTTCTCTGTTTTGTATTAAATCCACAGTGCGTAAGAGTTGGAAGTGCGTAATTTTGGAAGACATGCTACTTTAAGATGCACAGAGGGATAAGGCAGTTTAAAGGTGATCTTTCTTACGATGCTTTTTTGGTGCAGAACAACGTTTGGATATAACTCATGTGCTTAATGCTCACACTCAACACCACACTAGCAAAGACCTGGCTGATGTCAACTTCATTTAGTTAGCCTGTCCCTATTCCCATGCTCTGAGTATATATACCTAAGCAGGCCCAAAGTGATTTTTTGAGATTCCTGTTGCTAAAGATAATTTCTCTTAGTGGAACTTTATTCTGAAGAACTTTAACAGCTTTTGTACAGGAAAGAGACCACCTTCTTCCCCACCATCCACTAAGGAATCAGAGGATACTCCTAAAGGATAGTTCTTAACATACATATGAACTATTAGCTCTGTAGCTTTAGATTAATTCAATAGTTTTAACGCATCCATAAGAAATATCGCATCAAAGAGCTTAACCAGAGAATGGCTGGTTTAGTATCTCTCAGTTCACTGCCTTCTTACTATATCCCTCGTGCAGATATCCCTGACCACTGTACTCCAACACTTATTTTCATTCTCGTCCTCTTTTTGCTTTTACAGAAAAGATCTCTCTCTTGCCACTGAAACATCCCCCCCTCTCCCAAAAATAGAGGAAAAAAAAGACTGTTAAGAGTTTGGATGATTCAGATTTTCCAGAATTTTAATAGCTCTAAGAGAACTGTTTGCACATGTGATACTGTATGCATACAGCTTTACAGTTTACACCAGTTAAAACACTTATTACTCTACAATGAAACTGCCAGAATTAACCAAAAGGCCAGTGCCCACAAACCCTAAAGGTGTTGCTCACGGTCACAGGAAATTAAAAATAATGAGTGCAAGGCTGAGAAGGAAAGTAAAGTATAACATCATTTGCAGCCTATGATTCATACTATACTGTTGTTCTTGGGCCAGAAGAGTTTGGGACTACAAGCAACAAAATATCGCATACATCTGCCAAAGACAAACGTTTGTTTCTTCTAGGAAGTAAGAGAATTGTCCAATGACTTCAGGGTCACTTGCAACAATAAAACTATGGCATATGAAAACAAAAATAGGATTTTTAACTTTTCTGATTCATTGAAAAATACTTATAGAACACAGAAAATTAATAAATACCATTAACAGCTCTCTGTCTGGTTCTGGAGCCACTGAAAGCATCTTTCCTAGACTGCATTCTCCTGCAAATTGTATAACAGCTTGCACTATCCAAATACAAGGGACCAGTCAAATACACTCCGTCCTCATTTTAAAACATTAACTATAGGTGAAAGGAATGGAGAATCCAGCCTTTTTAATCTCCAGAAGAGTTGCTGAAGAAAGAAGAGTATTTTGCTACTGTTCTGCACAGAACTAACCAGGCTGCAGACAGGTGTAACGTTATCTCACTAGTACAGCAAACACCTCTGCTCACCTGGAATGTTTTAAAGCTACCTCAAATTTACCCTTTGTCATTGCCCTTAACAGAAAGAAAATTAAACTTCAGAAGTGTAATGACCACCAATAACAATTTTAATCTGTTCCACCCTCCCTCAAGTGTATTTTGAATATGTATAGTTTACTATGGAAGGAAAAATGTGGATTTGGTATGGTTATCTAAGGGGGAATTATCACATTTGGTATTATAAACCAGCTCAGACACCACAAGGCTATATACAATTTACTGGTCTTGTTGTTTATGCAGCCCTAGATAATTCTCAGATAAACTAAACTGCAACTGCAGCTCTCTCTAGAGTACAGCTAAGATAAAATGTCTGGATGGTAAAAATCAACAAAACCCTATAGTCAGAGAAGAGTGGTTTACAGAGTAACTGAGCCACAGCATGAAAACATGAAGCACTCGTCTAATCCACCCTCATAAATGAAACCTTCCCCAAACCTAATGCTTTTACACAGACTCCATGCAGAGGTCTTTGAACTGGGACCTTACTGCAATCTAGGTTCTGCAAACATTCAGACACATGCTTAACCTTAAACATGCAAATAGCTATTTGCAAACTTTAATCAACATCTTGGTGCAAGGAAATATTTTTGTATCGCATGATAACTTCGAAGCTTGAGTCACTGGAAATAAAAGGTAGATTTTGATCTTTATATGATCCATCTTATTTATGCACAAGCTCAACATCTTACAAAATATATTTATCCAGTGGTTATCTTTCCAGTCACCTTTCATGCATAGAGTTCTCTAAACAGAAATAACTGCTTGCTCTCCCTCTCCCTTTTAAACCTCTTCCCCTAAAATCCAGAAGAGCATCAGCACAAATTCTTACTTTTAATCATAGAAGGTTACAAACTACAGCATATGCACAAAACACTCTTCTACTATGGCTTCCGATTTATAACATTTACTCTAGTGACAATAAAAAGCCAAATCAAATCTTTGACTTTGGAAAAGACACGTTTCGGTTTAACAGAAAATTTTCACCGTCATTCTAAATAGTGATCGATCATTTACCTAGGAAAGGAGAGTGTAAAACAAAGCTGATATGCAAAAGGCACTAAAATATTTCTCAATTTTTCTCTAGTGTTGGATATTAATTTATTAAGAATTTAAAAAACATGTAGTACCCATGGTGTAAAAAACAAGGGAAGCCAATCTCTGGCAGATTAGCACTAAAAGGTAACAGTTCAAAGCAATACAATTTACTCTTCCTTTTTTAGTATCAAAACCCCAACATACACACAAAAGATAATCAAAAAGCAGCTTTGTAAACTTGCAGATGTGCAGAAAAATAAGATGAATGGGATTATGGGGCTTTTTCTCCCCCAAAGAAACAGCGACAAGTATATTCTAGAAACACTCGCTAAAAGACAAATACATCTAAGTGAAAGACATCAGCACAAAAAACCCCACCTTCTGCAGAACTACATTAAATTCAATTAAAGCTCAGAGCCATAGTTCCCATCATTTTAGTAAAAGAGAAAACTACAATTCCCTGGGTTTTTCAGTCCAGCTATCAACCCCCTGCTGCCAACACAGCACTTACAGAAGCCTGGGTCTGTCTCTGTGCAGCTCCTCTCCCTTCCACTCATCTGCTTTGTTACTCTCAAAGACCTGCTGGCAAAACAGAGGGGACTCGGTGTCCTTACAGGAGATGAGAGAACAGGCAACCCATGACTCCCGTGGTCCTTACCTTCCCCCTACTCAGAGATTGCACATCCAGCTTCCCTGTCCAAGTAACTTGGAGGGGATTTAAAATAGATGCTCAGAAATTGGAGGAGAATAAATGCCAAAAGAGTTCAGTTTTCCTTTAGAAACTGGGCTCCTTGATCCGCCTGATGCTGTTGACACTAAGGTGAGCATATGATAAGGGGAAGGAGGAGGGATTGTTAGAGAGCATCAAAGGCAGGAGACTGGGAGATGGGGTTTCCTCTGCCTAGACGTGACGCCCCTTCCTGCCTCCCCCTTTGGCTGGAGAGGAAATAAAATGGAGCCTAGGAGGGAGGGAGAGAGATAATCCTGCAGCTTCATCTGATTAGAGAAACTGGGCCTGTGCAGAGCCGGCAATGCCGCCAGGGAAGCACAGGGAGGGGAGGCAAAGAGGGGCAGGAAGAGGAGGAGTAGAGGGGGAGGAATAGAAATGATAAGGGAAAAAGGAAAATTATAAAAGGTATACAAAGGAACTGGCACCTAGGCCAAGCCACCCTGGATGTGTTCAGTTTCTGCCCTCACGTAAATATGAAATCACCAGGAGGAAACACCCATTCCTTCTGGTAATCTGGAGTAATCCAAAAAAAAAAAAAAACCACCCCACCAAACCAAAAACAAACCACAAACCACCAAACACCAAAAAAACCCCAAACCCAGAATGCATCAGTTGTATAGGCACAGACTGGGAACAAGGACGTCCCAATGGATTGAAAATCCATGAGATTGTTTGAGCTGAGTAGGAAGAAATGGAAAAAGCTGTATGCTACAGATAGTTATCTAGTTTGTCATGGACAGGACACAACTTAGAACAAATTTTTGTTTGGCAAGTCATTTTCCAGAACTTCTTTCCGCTTACTAAAACAAATCTTATTTGAACCACAGTGACTTGAAAAGGGTACATATCAGCACACACACCAGGGTGCTTGCAGCTGTGGCCTCGGTTGCCCTCCCACGAGTCCCATGCCCTGGCAGCTACACTCCCAGTCATGCCCTCTCTCCCACGCCTTGCACAGGCACTTGTCTCATGGACGCCCACCTACATATGCCCACCTGCACCACCATGCTACTGCACCCCACGGGGGATCCCCAATTTGCAGGAGGCTGTGGCCAGTCTGGCCCTCACTGCCCGCAGGTGAAGGCAGCACCATGCCCTCGCACTCAGCCTGACATAGGGGCTCACCCGAGGGCGCTGGCAGGGTCCCAAGGGTGCTGCTGTTGAGCATCCCCTGTCCTGTTCTTGCCCCCATCCATGGTGGCCCGTTTCTGTAAAGAATCTGCTCTTTCACTCACCTTTATCAGCTGGTACACTTTATCCTTTCCCAGGCACCACTCCTTGTCTCCACATTACAAGCTGCTTTTATTTCCTTCTGGCCTACTCCCCTCCATTTAAAGCTTCACACAAGGCAGGCCGGTTCTATCTCTGATAGGGCAAAAAGAAAGATGCCAAAACATGAGAAAATAACCTGTTCAAGTCCTCTTTCTTTCTGTTCACAAGGCGTTAATACCTTCCCTGTAAAACACAGCACATTCTCACTTTGTTCCTAAGTCTTCACCCAGTACCCTCCCATCATGCCTAGCTCAGCTGGGAGAGGGGGACCAAGACCCCATTCACGATGCTTTTAAGAACACAAGATTTTTCAAAATGGGCTGCAAAACCAGTCATTTTCTATGGGCTTCCAGGCTTTGTTCTTAAGACACACATCCCCCCCCCCCCCCCCCCCCCCCCCCCCCCCCAGCAATTACTCCCTTGGGCTACAGGTCAGGAAGCATTTCAGGGGTTAACAACCATGCACGGGTCAGCAGCAGCTTTCCGGCTGCTTTATTTTACTTGCCATGTTTATTATAGCAATGAAGCAGAGCAGGCACTTGAAGTCAGCTGTTTGTGCTGACCTTGTGCATCTTTCCTGCAAGGCTGGAAACAGAAGTTCCTTGAACCCATCCCTTCCAGAGCACTCTTATCAGCGTTCCTGATGGCCCAGGATCATGCCCAGGCAACTCTCCCCCAGTGGCACAGGACTGCAATGGTGCTGCAGGGAGAGGACAAGTCTACAGCATTTTGCTTCCTTTCTTACTCCAGCAAAAGACCTTTGGCTGACATGATGAGACACGTCCCTGGCACTCGTTCCAACATTGTTCCATGGGTGCCAGTGGCCAGCTGTGCAACAACTCAGTGTATGACCCTTCCAGTCAAATGCATCTTCCAAACTTGTCCCAAGTTGCCCAAATGATGTCCCAAGAACATAAAAGGATACGTGAGGATAACATTGCATTTCTCTTTTTCTTTAAACCCTCTACAGGAGGAAGTTGCATAGCTCTCTTGTCCTGGATTTGGTATGTCCAGCAAGGTTGACTTTCATTAAAAGCATCAAAATCTGCTTACTGAAAGATACTAGTGACCAACTTTTACCTCAACAGGTTACACATCTGGGCATCTGTAATGATGCGATTGGCATACAGCTTTTTCATTTTACATTTAATGAGAAAAGGTGTAAAGATGTCTCAAATTCAAATTTGGATAATTTATTCTGTATCTTTCTTTAACAAAATTGACAGTTAAAGGAAACTGAGAAGCCAATGGCCTCCAGATATATTAGGCTAAGTCCAGACAATGTTGATGAATTTCTTTTGGGAAGAAGGGAAACATTGTTTTTCAACAGGATTTTTGCAGAACAGCTCTGCCACTGTTGCTCAGCCTGACTAGCATTCATGTTTCCCCGAGAACTCCACCCAGGGTTTAAACATGTGAGAATGTGTTTAATGTCATGAAATTACAGTCCTATGCCCAGCCATGGAAAACAGCTTTCAAAATTACTGTTTACTGATTTGGATGCTTGAAGATCAGAAGAAAGCAAGCCACCAGCCCCATGACTTTGAATCACCTCATGTGAGGAAAGGCAGTTAGCTCTGCTTGCCTGCTGAAGGAGGACACCACCGGGCAGAGCTGTCAGTCCCACAGGCCAGTTTTTGTCACCCCAGCCTCCATCCAGGCAATCACGGCTTCCACATTCAAGAGAGAAGCAGCCCAGTCCTAGCCCAGAAGCCCTTTGTCTAACCTAAAATTCAGTAACCACACTTCAGCCAGCCATCCCTCTTCAGAAGAGGGTATGAGGTTGCAAAACCATCCTGATCTCTTGGTTCCTCCGTACGAGGCCTAAAAACGTGTACTGAAGCCCTCCTCTCACCCCTTCCCATTTATAAACCCTACAGCCTTTTCTTGCACTAACTGGACTGCTGTCATTTGTAGTCACTTTTTCATGCCAGGTGGGGTGATTTGGACCTGCCCAGACTGTGGTTGCTGAACTCCTCCATCAGCCTTGAACCTCCCGAGCCTTGCTGCTGGCAGAGTTGCTCTTTGAGGAGGCAAGTTCAAGTGCCCCTGGTGGGAGTGTGCCCCGCTGGAAGTGCCCTTCTGAGCTGACTCACAAAAACACTGCTTGCAATTTGTTCATATCTCTCTGTCTGGGGGCTCTGTGTGCAAACCCTGGAAGGCTGGTATTTGCTGTCTGTTGATTCAAAGCCACTTAAGCCAGTGAAACAGCACCTGCAACCAGGCTGATTTTAGCTTAATGCATTTCTGGAATACGTTCTAGTCTACAACAATAACGTCGCCCTCCAGGAACGATATGCTGTCTTGTGGGTAACACTGCTCATTTGCCTGAACGTCATCTGCCACAGTCAATTTGGATCAAGTCTTGGATATCTCCATTGTAAAGTATTTTTGAGTGTTTCTGAAGAGTAACAGCACTTCAGCGCAGTCTGAGAGCGCCTTCAAGAGAATAATTAATGTACCATAACCAAACTTCACTTCTACTATGCCTATAACCACTCAGAAGCTCTCCACTCTAGATACTGCTAGCCCCTTATTGAAATTGGCATTCTGTATGCAGTGCCAGGGTTTCAGTTTTTGCTTATGCTCAGATACCCCAAATAATTCCAGTCAGTCCAGTATAGGACCTAGCATAGCAAGCATTTTCACACACACTTGAGGCAAGTGAAATGCATCTGAGACTGTTTGAAAACATAAAACTGACCATCACCTTCCATTTGGCGTAAGAAGCACAATTATTTCTAACACAGAATTTTACAAAGAAAGCAATTCTGTCAGATAAGCAGTATCACAAAAACTTCAAACTAAAATTTTAGATAAACATGCAACAGCTGTAATTCAAAGATAATTTACAGATAGAATCCATCTGATCACATGTTAATGTTCTACTTAAGAAAGCAATGCCATTTATATATAAATGCTTAACTTACTAAAAATATCTGCAACTCTAGACCATCTTCTCATGTACAGGAATTATTTAACAAAATGAGCTCTTCTCAAATTCTCAGACTTCCCAGTACTGACTAAGAAGTAGACCCAGAAAGTAGTGTTTAGGTATCTATGTCCAAATAATCCTCAGATTCATGACTTGTCATTTCCCCAAAGTGTAAACCAGTCTGTGTTATTTTTGCATTCCTTCCCCTTCTCCTACCACTCCTGGCACTCATCAGACTCCACAGTGAAAAACCTTACACTGCAGGGTTAGATGAGCACTAGCGCTAAAGCAGAGTGTGAATACACGGAGGGGCTGTGTGTTTGTGTGTGTAAAACCACACCAACTCGGACTAGCCTTGACTGCTGTAGAACAATCTGCTTGGGCTAGTGTGCACGAATACTTTTAGCCTGCATAAGGCAACGCTTGGCATTAACAACTTCAAGATCCACTGAGAATTAGAGGAAAAGTGAGAATGAACATGGCAATCTTTTCTAGTGATTAGTCAATATGGGGACAGGAGACTGGCGTCCAGTCTCTATTCTAAGGGTGGTTTATTAATGAATAATAACAAACCAATAATCCAATGAGCATTCTGTGTTACAAAAACTGAGACTGAACCCTTCCTCTAGAGATCCTTATTGCCTGAGTTGCACTACAATGCATATGATAGCCTAATAAAAAGCCACTGTTAAAAAGCAGTAACAGCCTTACTCCTTAAGGACTCCACTATTACATATTGAAGATAGATCAATAGAAAAAAGTCATTTTTATACATCTCATTAAGGATATGCCAGGTTGAGAGGGCTGTATATCTATTTTTAGAAAAGAATAGCTGTCAGACATTTAGACTGTTTATATCTAGCAAGCAGCATCATGACTTCTGCTTCTTCTGCCTGGGAGAAGATAACTGCTGGTTAGAGCGCCCAATTATAGCAAGTGTAGTCTATGAATAAACCTCTATTTTGCAATTTTATTTTTCTGTGAAAAGGAAGATGATTTGTGTAGTTTTATCTCATCTGTTGGTTTCATAAAGTCATTATGAAATCTGCCAGGTCATCTACATTCATCTTTCTCAGGAATAAAGCTGTAACACTACTGACATGACTTTTTTCAAGGAGCAACATAGATGCAGTACTCTTCTTTGCGGGATTAATCTTTTTGAAAGCTGTCAGGCTTTTTAGTACTGTGAAAACTGGTGTTTTTGAGCTGTGTCATCTCCTTTTTCATCTTGGATTTAAGAGCAGCTTTCTCAACAAAGCAGACCAGTTCTTTTGCCTTTATTTTGCCTTGGCAGTTTGCAAGACAGCCTGCTGATATAAGCAATCTCATCTATTTCAAAGACTTTGCAAATCTCTACACAGTACTGTTTTTTTGTTTGGTTATCAAATGAATAGAACAACAGCTGATTATGGAGAATGCAAACAAGACCCCTCTTTTATGTATGTTTTGTTATAAACCAAAGATTTCATGATGCGAAACCTTAAATCTCGTCTTAAATCAAGGGATTATCACATGGGCACTCTACTCTCACTTCTCCTTTCCCAGATCTCATTTCCTCCCATGCACAACAACCAAAACGTCTCTCCTGTTCTCTACGGTTGCTTAATATCCAGTAGCAAAAAGCAATAAATAATTGCACAAAAAAATAACCCTTGAAGCCAGTTTTGGGGTAGCTTTAAGCTGCCTTTCATGCAATAAGGGCTTTGGCCTTTTTGAGAATTTAATCACGTTTAGCTTCGATCTGCATTTCATTGCTAGTCTTCCATCTGTTCCATTACTCTCAACTGGAAAGGAGGCAAGCCAGCACCACATAAGCCGGCAGGGGTCCCAGGGCCTGCTCCCAGAAAAAACACTGTACAAAACATTATACTTTGAGAAATCACCAATCATTCTGTCCTACGTGATTTGTCCACCAAGACACTCTTGTAAATTCGGATCTGCACCCTTTTCAAAAACACATTCATGTATGTACTAAATCTCTTTAGTTTGCTTTTACAAATGGTGTGATTAAAAAAAATGATCTGGTCTTTGGATGACAAATAGAAACAAAAGTATTGGAGTCTTTTCTAGATCTTAGCTGGTGCCCAGGGCTGAGTGCTATGAGCAAAGCCTGCTATAGAGACAGTTAGCTCTACTTAATGGGAGTCAAGCATCTAGATAAAGACTTGAACTTTGATGCCTCAATTTCTAGATATAAAATGGGGAAATGGTATCCGCGAGCACCTGTGGAAAGCACCAAGGAAAACACTGTACAAGAGGAAAGTACTGCAGCCTGGGAGCATGATTTCTGACCCTGATGCACTTTGAAAAAAACATGGCTCTGCAGCTCCAAGAAAGGCTTTGTTTTCCCATATGAGCTGGAATATTCCCAAACAATTTAGACCACAGTCATCATAATGTAGTTGTCTGTCGGCCCCATGGCCTGTCAATTGACTCCAGCCCACTCAACACTCCTAATCCATCCTCCCTTTCCCTGGACAATATGCTTGGGCAGCACACCCATCCCCTTTTCTGCCCCACACAGCAGGAGCTTTCCTATGCTGGTCTCCCTGACTTTGCTCTGATGAGCTGAGAGGCTCATCCAGGATGTGCTGGGGAGAGAGTACGATGGAAGGGAGAGAGACAGAGGACAGAGGATTCAGGAAAGCTGGGGGAATCTGAAGAGGATTTAGATCTAGTCCCTGTGGCTGTCTATATCGGACCACCCTCATAAGAGGCATGACCCTTGGTTAAATGAAACAGAAACAAAATTATTATGCAACCAATATACCAGGGTGACATTCCAAATTAGACACAAGATGAGAGCAACAGCACTGTATATTAAATAAGGCTTGCACAAATAAGATCTATAAAGTAGTACACAGAAATTTCAGAGCAGCCCTACAGCAAGGGAATAATGCTATTTCAAGTGTATCCAGTGCCAGAGGCAGTCCAGAGAGATGGACTGTAAGCCCCAGGCTAGCTCTGCCTGCAATAATCTGCAGGGCTGATTCTGTGACAGATTGAAATGCAGTAACAGTGTTTATGCAACTAAATCTTGTTCTAATCTATTATCTTATGTAACCTTTACTCATGGACATACTGTCTCATAGGTCTTCGGAATCAAAAGAAAAATCTCCTTTTTTAACTCTCTCCCATCCTTCAACCCCTGGTTGCCAAATAAACAAATAGATTGTCAGAGATCTCATTCATTCTCTTTGAGGAAAAATTACATTGGGGGGGGGGGGGGGGGAGGTATCAGCTAAAGTCCTAAAACCCAGTGTACTTCTCCATACATACAACCAAAGCTATATAATAAGCTGGCTAATGGTAGCAGGTGTTATTCAGGTTAGCATTTCCAATCGCAGAATGTACTATTTGAGCCCCAGGCTGGGAAAGGGACAGAAATTGTTTACTCAGCTCCTAGGGAAAAAATATTGCTTTCTAGCATTCAGACATTACATTTCTGAGTAAAGCAAGGCAACAATATCTGTGGGAATGACACTGATTCTTCTTAGCTTGAAAGATTTACTTTCATCTTTCTCATATTTCTTGCATTTCTTAGAACATTTTCACATATATTTTAAGTGAGGAGCTAACAACAGGAACAGTGTGCAGCATTCTTGCTGCAGCATAGTTCTAGTGATTACTACATGAAGCATGCCCACATCAGCTTATTTTGGCCCTTCCTGGCTAGGCGCTAACCTAGATTTGTGACAGGATTTGACTTAAGATGAACCCTTTTTGTTTTTTTGGGGTTGTGGGGTTTTTTGTTTTGTTTTTTTTGCTGCCAACTGAATAGTTCACATAGCTGCTGCAATGTTACCTATGTGACACTTGTTATCTACACTATACCTAATCTAATTTCTAACCCTTTGTATTGAGGATTCATGAGCAGGCCAAAGCCGATCAATATCACTTGGAATTAAATGTATTTGGAGCCAAATCCCATTGTATTAGGTGTATTTAGGAGAGGTCATTATGTATTTTTGATGCATACTAGACTATCAGTTCTAGACAAACATTCTGTAAATGGATTGGGTAATTCCTTATCATTTGTTGCAAAAGCAGGACAAGAACAGGCACAGTACCTTTTTCTACTAAGCTCTTTTCCATATTAGGATGGTGTCCAGCAGATTCTGTGATCATAGTGAACCACTTATTCTGGCAAAGCCAAAAGCTGGGTCCAGACAATGTCGGTGCAGCTTAGCCCTGCCCTGTGCGGCAGCTTGCAAAGGAAAGGCTGAGGGAGCCCAAGGAGGCCACCCGCCCTGCACTCTCCCGGCGCTTTGCAAAGGGGTCACTTATGCAGATGAAATAAGAGCTTCATTACAAAAAAGTTTATTCTTTTTTCCCAACACTCAGGATTTTAAAGATTTTTTTCCTACATCCTTGACCTTCAAGATCTCACTACAGTCCTGCCCAGGATTTGGGTTTTGGGGTGGGGCGTGGGTTGGTTTTTGTTTTGTTTTAAACACAAAAATGCATGGGATGACATCTGTAAACCTGTTGTTGCTATACATGGAGCGGTTTTAGGTGCATGTGCCTGTAGAAACAACTGTAAGTTAAAGCAAACAGATCTTCAGCGTTCAGTATCTCATTCCAGTTGTATATGCTCCCAAAAACAAACATGCAATTTTGCTCTCAGTTAGAACTTTGAATCCCATAAGGCTGTACCAATTAGAGCTATATTACATATGGTATAATTGCTATGCCATATATTTGATTTTGAGCTTTCCTGTACTTCACCCAACTCTTAAGATGCATTCCTGTCTACAGATTCATCTGCCTCAGCAATCCCTCCTCATTTGTCTTAGAGTACTCATACCTTATTTACATTATGTCTGGCCTAAATCCATTATCTGTTCCAGAGGGAGCGAGAGTTCGGAAATATTGCTTAAAATAAAAAGTAGTCTTGCCTTAGAGCAACATTTGTTGTTCATCGCTACAGCTGTGTTAACACTTTATTTTGCATGTGTACATAAGTAACCTTGCAAGGCCTTGTCAAAGTTATGAAGTTTAGATTACTACTACCAAGGCTAGGTGGTGTATAAAACCAGAACAAAAAGCCAGATATTGCCCCCAAAAAGCTTTGAAGCCATGCAAGCCAGAGCTCTGCAAGTAATTTTCTCTGCAAAAATCTCTACAGGCCTTGTGCACATCATCTGTGAACTTGGAGCTTACTAATAAAAGTAATTTTAAAGGAACATTTTGTACTGTTTTTTCTTAAAACAGCAACAGCTGCTAACTTTCTTAATGCAATTTACACTAGCAAAAAAGCCCCACAACCATGAGAACATGTTCCAGTAAAAGCACACTTGGTATTTCTGAAATTCCTATTGTAAAACACAGGAAGGAAAAGTCAATTGAAAGGCATAAAAGTTCACATTTTCTGCATTCTGTTTCATACAGAGAAAAAAAAAAAGGTAACCTTCAAGAGAACTTTTTGGTTTGCTCTACTGATTCACACCAAAGCCCAACTTTGGACAGGAGGTGGTGCTATAGCTTGCATAAATTTTATTATTAGGAAACATCAACAGTTAAAGCATACTAGAAGCAAAAGGAAAAGGTAAAAAAAAGAGAGAAACATTCTGAGTTCTGTAGAAGTGCTGATATGCAGACTTTATCTATGTATACTCTCATATCAGTAGGTATACTACAATACTGCTGAAAAGATTTGTAAGAAGGCCCTGAAAAAGCAAATGCATTGTGTGTTCATCTCTGTCAGGGATTTCAAATACCTAGCAAAAGATGGATATCAAAGTGTAGAAAAACCCTGTCTTGCACAGCATGCTCTGTGCAAGCTGTAGCAGTTTTCATGTAGCCAAGGCTCCATTGACCAGTTCTGTGCCAGAAGGAAACTGATGGGACAGATACACTCGGGTGGAAGGTTTGTGCAGGTCCAGAAAGCATTCTGCCTGCCTCTCCCTGAAGAATAATCAAGGTTAGCTGCAGTGTCAGGGGTTTTTACTGGGCTAAGATGAAATATGAAAGTAGGAATCCAAACCCCTTAACTAGGTTAATGCTGTCTCCCACCCACTTTTCTTCTTTTGCTGTCTTTCTCCCTAGGCCCTTTCCAGTGGCACCAAACATGGCAGCTTTTGAAGATTTTTTTCCTGTTGTTCATGTTGGCCCTGTCTCTATCCCCATTTCATACCTGTAATTTTTCTGGGAGAGCTGTTCTGGATTGTAGCCTGAGACACTCAGAGTTAAGAGTGCTTAAAGGCAACTACCATCAACAGCAAAACTAAGAGAAAATAATTCGGGCCAACTCATTCCCTCCTGGATGCACTTACTCTCCCATTCCCATCTTTTCTTTTGAAAGGAAACTAACAAATGACTCCCAGAATGAATCCAAAGGATATTTTATGACAGAGTAGATCTTTCTTTCACATTTTCTTTTCTGACACAGTCAATTATCCGTAGCCTGCTAAAGCTAAGAACTAGATGTTAGTCCAAGGCAAACAGTAGATTGTGGGAGAAATTCTTATCTCAGTTACACAAGTGTGAATCTGGAGGAACTCCAGTTATTAAACAATCTATAAAATAAGGATAACAATAACTATTATTTCAAAAAGCTTTTGTGATGGTTAACTACCAGTAATTAATGCTAGTGCAGAAATTGGGAGCCTGGGAATGAAAGGCACTATAGAAAATCTAAGTGCTCATTATTTCTGCCATTCACAATTATACTTGATGTAATTTATTTGTTGTAGTTAGGGTGCCCATCAATGCTCCCTGCAGACCCTAATCTATTATGTCCCTGACTGATTCACCAGCCTCAATAAAATTAGTCACGTGTTAATTGGAAAAAAAGAAGTCTACCTCTTTCTAGATGCCATTCTAGCGGAAGGTACAACCGATGTGAAAGTCAAAACACAAATACAAGGAAGTGGGCCCAAAGGTAGAAGAACTTAAATACATGTCACTTAAAACACCTGGATTTAAAGATCAATCTAGGACTGCCAAATGGGATTAAAATTTAAAAAAAGAAAAAGAGATAAAATTTTAAAAATCCTTTCATTGAAAGGGATCTTTCAGTTTCAATGTTGTAACTTTAAGATTATTAATAAATTACAGTAGGGATTAGACTTCAGAGGGAAACCGTCAACTGAAGTATGCTAGAATTGCTTATCATTAGAAGGATCTACTGATGCTTGTGATTCTACAGCTGTATCTTCTTTAATTATTTCTCTATCCTCTGTCATGGGGTGTTGCTACAAACAGCATTAAGTAATTACATGCAGTCAACTTGATTGTAAACAGAATGGTATGAAAAGTGCCGAGCAAATATTTTGCAAAGATATCCAATTTAAAATACACATATATTTCAATTTCACCCACTCTAGTGGAAATTATAAGAATATAATATTATAAATGATGCAAATGTTACTTAAGATGGTGTCTCACGAGCAATGTGACAACACAGTTTTTAAATTAACACATTTTAGAAAACTGTTTTGTGACAGAACATTCTTTAGCTTGAGTGTTCTGACTTTTTAAATCGATTCCTTAGGAGACTATAATCCATTTCCAACTTTTCTATTTTTCAGATGGTTTAAGAGCAACATTACAGCAGGTTTTCAGGCTTACCTTTTCTACACCTCTCTTCCAGCGACCACGTCTGCCTTTTCAGCATCCGTTTCAGCTTTGCCAAAGCAAGAAGAAAGCCTCCACCTGAGCAGCCATGAAAATGGTATAATCTTTTCAGCATTCAAAACAAGACCGACTACCACCAAAGCAAGGAAGTCACCTATAAGCAAAGTGGTGTCAGACATACACAGTAAAAACTACAGTATTTGCTGTCTTCCCAGATGATGAGCTATGCAATTTCACGAGAATGTATATTTTCAAAAACTTGATAGAAATGTGCCACCAGAGTTAGAAAAACAGAATCCAAAGGAAAACATATTTAAGAAATATGTATTACTATTTAGGGGCCTGACTCCTCACTTTTTTTGCTAATACTACAAAAATCATTAAGAAGTGGGGAAAATGCAGCATCCTTTACCCTGTATTCTAATCTAGGATGTCTTGGTGATTATCCTGTAGTAAATATAATTTTGTAGTTACAAATGGAATTTTTATGTGGGCTTTTGAAGGCCAAGGTTTTACTGTAAGTGAGACCTGGATATGCACACCGAAAAATGTATACGTTATGTTACAAAAAATGCACCAGAAACTTAGAATATTTATAGTACAATATCTAGGTCCACAAAACATTAAACTCTCAGCTTGGTCTCAGCTGTTCCAGAGATAAACTTCCTCTGAGAAAACAAAACTATTTTTCAAATCCAGCAGGTGAGAAACACAACTGAAAAAATATTCACAGCATCAACTGAGAAGCAGAGAACATGAATCAATTCTGGTCAAGGCTGGAATGTGCAGAATGCATATTTGTTAAGGTAATATTATATATTTGAAATGAACAGACTTGTTAAAGTGCTCAAACTTAGGCAGGCAGTCTCTTAGGACATTTCCAGAATTCTCTCTGATACAATAGTGAAGTTACAGTATGTGAATGTGGGCAGATTAGCATTATCTTATATTTGAACTTAGAGCTGGGCTTTTAAAAAAATAAAGGAAATCATACCAGCTACGGGCTGGAAGCAAACAGGACGATAATCAGACACACGGTGGATGCAGAGAAACATCCTTCATCTGTTGCTCCTGGGCTCTCCTATACTACATGCTGGAAGCAGACACATTCAGATATGTGGCAAGCAGTATTTATGTTTGGTTTATATTAACTAATTTTAGTTCCTTCAAGTGTGGTAATGTAGAGGATGAAACAGGGAACCTGTAAAGAATTGGGGCTAGGAAGGAGGTTAGTAATCAGAGATAAAGGAGGGTATAGTTATGTTCCTCACATCCTGTATTTATTTTGATTTCCCACTGGTGCTAGAACTCAGCACAGAAAGACTAGAGAACAGGTAGTTTGTAGTACAGCACAGAATCAAAATTAAAGCTCCCTGCTTAGCAACTTTGCCATTAATTCCTTCCACAGGAACTTGGAAAGAGCGAGATCTGCTCCTCCAAGCTCAGCCCATCCCATCCACTGACTCATTGAAACAAGTTGAATCAGCAGATGGTTATTGCTTCGCAGACATACACACTTCACACCCCTCTACATAAGCAGCACAGCTTGCATGGGAGACAGTGCATCTGGCTAGGATCAGTTTAACTGTTCAGTAGCGTCCTGAAAAGCAGTCAGATATTTACAGCAACTCTACCACTCCTCGTACAAAGTGAGCTCAAGCAAGAACACTATCATAGAAAGCAGACAGTTGTTGGTCCTGCCATTCAACTCAAAACTTTCAGTTGTCTCAAACTTGCTTATAGAGATTATCCTGACAAGTGCAAAACTGCTGAGCAAAAAAAATCTATACTTCAATATCACTACTAATTCAGTGTAGAAATAAGAATAGCAAAAGCATTAACTATGCAATATTTATTTAATAGACAACTATGTTAGAAGTGCAAAACGGAAATATACAGAGCTTTTTCTTTTTAGAGTAAAAGTGATCTAAATACTTTCTTAGTTATGGAGGACTCAAAAATTAATAGAAAAAGCTAGCCACACTACATCTACAGCAGGACATTTTAGATGCAACTAAAAGAATTCTAAGATTCCACAGAAACAGATGATATTTCATTAGATTCCTACTGGTTTAATTACCATGCATTTCTTTGGCTTTCAGATTAAATGGCACTATGCAAATGCATACAATAGTTGTGAACAGAACAAGCATGTATAATACAAACAGTTGTTAAATTTAAGATAGATTCTTGTCATACTGGTTGAGAAAGAAGCAAACATTAGCAGGCAAGTAGTAGTGAAGGTGAATAAGTTTGGTTCTGAACTATGCATGAGTAATTTTGTTAGTTGAGATCTGTTTGGTTATATTTATTACACACGCAAGAGATTAAAGATCATTACGTTTATAAATACAAATAGGAAAGCTGTAATTGCAATTGTCTAAGTAGACTTTCTGTGTTCCTTTTTGCTTATGCATTTTGTTCAAAGTCTGAAACAAGTGCATGCTAATTTCTTGGCCACCTGAATTTTCAGAATTAAGCTAATATCACAGTCTTTTTCCAAGCCTAATTGTAGTTTTTGAAGTTATCTCACATAGCCAATGTCGCACAGTTTTTTTTTTAGGGCTGACAGAAGATTTACCTAGTACAACGGCTACTTCTCTGCCTATTTCCACACCTCCCTCCCCAGCCATGACAGCTGAAGAGCTATTAGAAATCCGTGACGGCTGTCCCTCCCAGCCTGCACTCCTGGGGCGGACAGCGTAGGCTGGCTGGGCACGAAGAGCCGAGGTAAGGTTGGAACTCCTTCCGAACACGTCCCTCTCCTTTTTTCTGATCGGAACCAGAGATGTCTCTCTTTTTCCAGTCTGCCCCGTGTGCGATCCGTGAGGCCGCGGGGGCGGGCCGGGGAGGGGCAGCCCCGGGGCGCCGCCGGCCCTTAAATAGCGGGGGGCGGCGGCTGGCGCACCGCCGGCAGCCCCGGACCGGACCGGACCCGGCGGGGGGCAGCGGGTAGCCGGCAGCCGCCGCCCGCGACGAGCGAGGCGGGCCCGGGAGGAGACGGGAGCGAGTCCGTGACGGCAGGAGCCCGAGCACCCATGCCCGGTAAGTGCCGGTGGGGGCGCGGGGCAGCCCCGCTGCGGCTCGGCCGGGGCCGGGCGCGGGCAGGAGGGAGGGGAGGGCTCGGCTCCTCCCGCACCCCGCTTCGCCGCCGACCCCCCGGTCGGGCACCTGCCGGGACGGCAGCTTTTGCCCTCCCGGGAAAACACGCAGCCGGCTCCGCGGTGCGCAGCCCTGCCCTGCCCGCTGGCGCTTCGGGAAAGCTGGGGCAAGAAATCAACTCAAACCTGCCTCTGAGCTTCAAGGGGGGCAAACCTACCCGAGCTGCTTCTGGAGCCGGCTAAGGAAGGATCAGCCTGTAACCTGCAGGGCTGTTGGGCACCTCCGATCTTTATTCCGCACCCGGAGCACTTGGCTCCGAGAGACAGATGCAGCAAGTGCAAAGAGTTTACCCCCACCCCAAATAATTTGCTTTATACTATATGTATGTTTGTACTGTAAATGTTAATAAATCTGAGTATTTATATAGGGATTAAGGCTTTTGACGGAGAACTGCCTGGTCATAACTCCAAAAGGCTTACTGCAAAGTTTAAGAAAAGCTTGTTAGAAGTGTATCGTCAGACACTATGCAAAAAGGGATCCAATCCCAAAGGAAACAGATGACAACCATCAACATTTCTCTGTGCTAGGATAAACCTGGTACCTTTTAACAGTGGACAGACACCCAGAACAGGCTACTTGGAGATGAAGTGGTCCAACAGGTCTCGTCCATCTCCAGCTGCCACGATCCTGTACCACAACAGAATACAATACATCAGTTTCTCATGATGACAGGTAGTTATTTAAAAAGATACATATTTTCTCCCTGCACACAATGGATTCAACTTATTTCAATGGTTGATTTTGTGACTCGTGCTACATTGTGCCCTAAGCTACTGGTTCTGTTGCTGATCTAATCAGATATGATGGACTGGAAGTGAGCCAAATTCTCCTTACCCTCATTAAATCATAGGTAGCTTTACTGAAATGGGTAAAACTTTACCTTATATCTACCACTGTGTAAAAGTAAAAAAGCAGAATTTGAGCCTATGGCAGTGGGTGGGTCATAAATACCATCATTCTGCAGTGAACGAATTCAGCACATTAAACTCATTAATGAAGAGATTGGAAACTCATTCTCTTACTCCAAAATCAGTGCACAGCTGCTGTAATATATATTGCATTACAGTGCACCTCAGCTTACTGTCCTTAATGATAAATGGTCACAAACTGGTTATGGGGGAACACAGGACTGCTGCTGAGAGCATTAAAGACTGTGGAATGGAGAGGACAAGTTAAACAGACAGAGTCCTGTTGAGCTTGCTTGAAATGTTTATCTGTAAGATACCTATGTCAGACCGTAAAACCACCAGCCATATAAACACTTGTATTGTCAATAGTACACCAGTATGAAGTGACCCATTAATTTCTATTATGTTCATGGGCATTAAACAAAAGCATTTTTTCTGCATCAGGGCTTCTAACCTGTAATAAAATAGCAATCTGACTGAAGACATAGAATCATAGAATAGTTTGGGTTGGAAGGGACCTTTTAAAGGCCATCTAGTCCAACCCCCCCTGCAATGAGCAGGGACATCCTCAACTAGATCAGGTTGCCCAGAACCCCATCCAGCCTACCTTGAATGTTTCCAGGGATGGGGCTTCTACCACCTCTCTGGGCAACCTGTGCCAGTGCTTCACCCCTACAAAACTAAGCAGAACACACACACAGAATTTCCATGCTCAGGACAGTATTTGTTACGCATTTCCTCATACTGTGCATTCTTAGGAAAGAAAACTAAGATAACCAGTGTAGCACAACCAGACTTGTCTCCATTAATATTAACCCATAACAAATAGGTACTTGTTCCCTGCTCCTCAGAGTAAATCTTGTTGTACTAATACTATTGTACTAATAGCTTGGCTAAATGCTGAAATG
Organism: Phoenicopterus ruber ruber; assembly: GCA_009819775.1. Classification (NCBI taxonomy): domain Eukaryota; kingdom Metazoa; phylum Chordata; class Aves; order Phoenicopteriformes; family Phoenicopteridae; genus Phoenicopterus; species Phoenicopterus ruber. Next base: position 10,598,948 of record CM020221.1, on the reverse strand, counting down.
TATTCAGCCCACCTACCAGTTGCAAGGACAGCAAAGTGCCTGCTGCTGCTGCATGAGCAGGGTGGTTGCTCCATGGTGCTGGGAGACATGAGTGATTATATGACTCATGGGGAAGCAGCCAGCCAGTTCCTGCAGAGAGCTAAGGCAACGCACCTGGAGGGGAGCTGCAAAAATAAGTTGGCTCCTATGACTGTACCAAATGCAGGAAAATGAGATAGGATCAGATAAAGGCCTTTGAGGCACTACGGCCAGGTTAATTTTATAGCACAAGCTATTTACATAAGTGTTCTGTAGCTGAAGGACATTTCATATTACTTATTGCAACATGGCAACAGTGAAAAAGATCAGTAATACCTGTCTTTGCAACTCACTTCCTATACTCTTTATAGTATTACTCTGATCAATAAACTAAAGTATCAAATTAGTTTTGAATTCTTACTAAAAACTACTACTAGTGTTGACTGATTACTATGTGCTTGTATTGTCTTTATTTACTTGAACCATCACATAGAGGTGGCTAACTGCAAGGTATCTACCAAGCACAGATAAAAAAGAGAAAGGAATAAAGCATAATCACAGTTATCTCTACCTAAAAGCAGAAAAGAGGAAAAAAAGTCAGTAGCAGTTGTGAGAGAACACCAGGTCACTTTGTGGCTTCAATTTCAGGAGAGAGCCTGAGAACTGGCAGTACACAGCACTCTGCTGATCCTGAACTGCCTCCCATGGCTGCAGAGTGGAAGATAATTCTGCAGTTAGGGCTCATTTTCAGACAGAGGATATTCTGGGAGGATCAGTTCTCAGTTGAGACCTAGTCACGTCTCGATGCACCAGTCCTAGTTTAGTGGTAGGCCAAGACAGGCTGGGTATAAGGTATAGTGCAGAAGTGCCAGCCTTTTACTCTAATGTACTCAGCAAACATGAGAAAATAATGAACTGAGCCCATTATCAATTGTCTACCCTTGGTGTAGTGAGAAATTCTCACAACAGAATTCCTCATATTCAAATGAAAGACATTTATTAAGTTTTATTAGTGTGAAAAAAACAAACCCCAAATTATACAAGATTTGGTTTTATCTGAAGTAATCAAGATTCAGGAAACAGTCTTTAGTGGATACCCAAGTTTGACTTTACAGATCAAGAAACACATACATCCTCAGAAAGAAAACAACCCAGAGCTTTGCTTTGTTCCTCGTGCCAGGATCTAGTCTCAATTCAACATAAATGGATAGTTGGAAGAACAAACCAAAATTAACAGTACCTTTTGTATTAGATGTACTCCTGGGTTTTCTTTTTCTTCCGTTGTGAAAGCTCTAGCACTTCTGCCATGCTAAAGTAAATGGTTATGCTAATGTAAAATAAGAGCCCAAACTCCTCCTTGGGTTTTGGGGTATTTTCCCTGTCTATAGTCTCTTACATTGCAGTCATTGCCAGCATATCTGAACACTTTCTAATCTCTCACTGCCGATGTCATACATCTTCAGGTGTTGCATCATGCTATAACCAAAGACAAAAATGTGCACTTGAGTGGAATGTTTCATTGAAAAGTTATTTTGGAATGTAAATCAAATAAATTTGTAAGCTTTAATATTCCTGTCTACCCCCAAAACATACATAGCTTTGATCCTCCTATGATGCTTTATGTGCTTCTATGTTCAAACAGAACAAGCAGTTGCTCTTGCTGGAGGTATAATAGGAGGGACCCTTTTATTTGTTCTCATTGGAATAACTGCATACCTGCTCTGGAAAAAATTTTGCTGCCTCCCTTCTTATGAAAAGCTCACCAGTCCTGTCAAAACAGCAAATGCAAATGCCATTTTTCAGGATCAGTCAACTTCTGAAATGCAACTAAAAAGCACAAGGTATATATTTTTGTTTTGTTTTTAAAGCATACACTGTTGGTGATTTATTTCAACTTGTAAAATCTCAGATGAGGGGGTGATCTAAATATACGCATGTACAGAAATAAATGAAACCCCTAAATTATATGAAAACATCAGTCATGTTCTGTTTTGTTCCTTTAGGAAAATAATACTTTCTTTAACTATGAATGCAATGATTATTTCTGATTTATGTAAAAGAGAAAATACATTCAAGCGTAATTGGGGCATGAATAGCTTTATCTGTTACCTAGACAAATTTGGCCTATGTTCCAGAGTGGTCTCATAATGGCCTGGTGGTCTCATAATGAAGCATCTGAGAACCAAACAATGGGACTTAGTTCAGAAAGGAGACTCTCTTAGAAAGTTACTGCAGGGCTTTGGGGCTCTAAAACAAGCAACTGCAGTTAATTCTTCGTTTCCTTTGAAAGATCAGTTCTAAAGGAGAAGAAAGGAAAAAAGTGAGGGATCTGTCTGAATAATTAAGCTCCGATGTCCCTCTGGACCTTTAGTCATTATACAAATAAAATCAATTGCAAAACAATGGGTATTTATCTTTTCTACCTACACACCTCTGTAGAATTTTTACAAAATTGTGAGGTAAGAACAGTAAACTTAATACTGTTACCAAGTTTGGTTTCCGTGTTTAAACCAGAAGAGTCAGTAGCTGTTGTTGTCTTGAGCAGATCCAGAAGCGTTCCGTTTATCATTCCACCAACACTGCATGGACGAGACTGGGTTAACCTGACAAACGAAGAACCCATTCAGGAAGACAGTGACCCCTACATGATTCCTCAGTCTGGGCCACGGTCATCATTTCATTCTTTGGGTATGGCATTGCAAAAACAAGACTCCTTTTAAGGGTCCTATTTTAAAGGGTAACTTTATTATTATTAAGCGTGTTTATTGGGGGCATACCAGATACAGTGTTACACAGTACAAGCCCTAAACAGTATATATATATATATTTATTTTTTTTATATATAGGAATTGAGCCAGAATGTAGCTATTCTGGTCCCACTGCTGTGGGACCTTGCACATATGGCAGACAGAGCAATCTCTCCTTCTGTGTTTTGTAAAGGCACAACGTGAGTGTGACTCAGGAAGTGTCTGATTGTTGTCCCCAGAAACAGCAGAGTGACCAGTTGCAGACAGCAACAACGAATACCTAGAACTATCAAGGTACAGTTCACAGGAATAAGAGAAAGAAGAGTGGTGCAGCCTACAACTACTCCTCCAAATTTGAGGGAAAAGGAAATAAAATACCAAGTTTATGCAAAAATGGATTGTTAATGAAGAGATTAATGGGATTTTCCCTAATACAGCAGTGGTTATAAAAATGCCTGCTATGGTCTTGAGACTAATATGAGGGTGCTTGTTTTTTATTTCATGAAGCTGGAGCTTATGTTGTTGGGGCCATTAACCCAGAGCTGTACAAGTTTCCTGAAGACAAAAGTGAGACGGATTTTCCTGAAGGCAGCATTGGCCGCCTCTGGTTCTCCATAGAATATGAGCAAGAGTCAGAAAGGCTCCTCGTCTCCTTGATCAAAGTCAGAAAGCTGCAGCCTCCTTCTGATTCCTGTAGTCCATTTGTGAAAATCTACTTGCTGCCTGATGAAAGAAGCTACTTGCAGTCCAAAACAAAACGCAAAACCCTTAATCCACAGTTTGATGAAAACTTTGTTTTTCAGGTACTTTTCCTTTTGATGAAGCAGATTTTTGTTTGTAAATATTGACTTGTCAAACTACAGTACGTGTTTTGTGAAAATTAATTTTCTACAAACTTCTACCAAAATACAAGTCACTTCCACTGGAGATAGGATTTGTTACTGGGGCTTCTGGAGATCCTGGGCTACTGAAGTCTGTAGCTCCAGAACTGACCTTACTTGTGGTCTGCACCAAAGTTAAGGATTCCAGAACTTGCCCTGGGAATGATGAAAGCTCCAGTTTGAACTATGGCTGAGCAGTCGAAAGCTCCAGTTTGAACTATGGCTGAGCAGTTCAGCCCAGCAGCTCTAGAAGTCCAGAAGCAACCAATACTGAACTAATTCTTTCATAGCTTTTAGTTTCTTTGCTGTGGAAGTAGGCTAGAAATAGAACTCGTGAGATGTCTAGTATTCTATTTGCATAGTGCTGTAAAGCTAGGAGCTTGGCTCCCTATGCCAAGAGGCTTTCAGCAGGTGTCACAAGACAAAAGCTTTAAAACCAAAAAAGTTCGTGTTTCAGACAACTGAAAATTGAATATTTACAGATTTCTAAACATTTGTGTCCGTAAGTGAATGCATCATATAACATTAGATCTGTATGAGCTGAAAAACTGCCAGCTAACTTCACATTTTTCAAATGAACTCATTCTATTTTAGCTTGGATCTTTAGACTTCTGCATAGCTAAAACTTCAGGCAAATTAAGAAAGTGGACTTCAAATAATCAAAGGAAATCTTCACCTACCTTTAACACACTTTGAAAAATTCTTCCTTTGAAGTCATACTAGAGTAGAAAAGTGACAGATGTTTTATAATTATTAATATATTCTTCCTTTTTCTGTACAGGTTTCCAGTAAAATGTTGCTCCAAAGGACTCTGAAGTTTTTGGTTTATCATGTCGATAAACAGAAGAAGCATCATCTCCTAGGACAAGTTATCTTCCCACTGAAAAACGAAACATTAACTGATGACAACAAACTAATCATATGGAGAGATCTGGAGAAAGAAAACTTGGAGGTATGTGATACCAGGCTGCCTGGCATTGTGGAACTTCCGTCATCTTACAAGTATTGGAGAGGTACAGCAGAAGTAGAAGTATGTTGTATCAAATACACCAAATGCAAAAGTATTTGATAAACATTTGGAATCAGAATTCCCATCTTGCCAACCTGCAGATCCATAGCTGTCATATAAGGATTATCCAATGGCTCAGAAACAGGTCACATGATTTAGGAGATAGTTACGTAAGAAGGTACTTTTTATTATTTGCTTCTGTTTTGAATTAGTAAGAGCAGAAAAAAGCAGAAGAGGCAAGGAAATAGGCATCACCTGGAAGAGATAGTAATTCAAAGGTTCAGGAAGGCTGATTAATTGCTTCTATTAAATGTCGCAACAGCATAAAGCCATTACAATTCACCCACGTGCCATAGTGTGGCAGAAACTGATAGTATGAAGAACAACTTTTTTCCCCCCATTTGCCTGTGTGAAGAGAGAATTTTTCAGATATGTTTGACAAGCGTTCTTCTGCTTCCAAAGCCTCCTTCAGAGTATGGTGATATCCAGTTCTCCCTCAGCTACAATGACTACTTGGGCCGTCTCACTGTAGTGGTTCTGAGGGCGAGGGGACTAAAGCTCCAGGAGGAGAGCCACGCTGCCAGTAAGTGTGATTTCCTCTCTGCTATCAGCTCCAGAATTCCCGTTTTAATTTCCTCCTTCCTCATCTGTCCACCCAGGCTTGTGCTGAGTGACTCTGAAAAGAACAAATAAACATCTGTGTGATTTAATTTGAGTGGAAACAAGCCATACTTTGTTACTGGGGTAATTAGATTTTGATAGCTCAGTTCTGCCATGTTATGGTTTTGCTTCATAATAAATGGTTTGTCTCATGTCATCAGTAGCAATTTTTTTCTGCTGCTTTAATACAGTGAGCAACATCCCTTTGCTGCACTCCAATCCAGAGAAGGTGGCATTTCAGGGGATAATGACATTAACAGAGTTGCCTCAAGGCAAAAGCCCAGAGGTAACAGCTGCAGGACACCCTCTTGCACTGAACAGCTGTCCTGGGGAGAACTGAACTGGGAAAAAATTCCCATTTTAGGACAGCCTGGCTGTCAAAGGACCATGGCATGGAGTCACAATTTTTCTCCCTTATTGCAGTGGGGGTTTTCCTGGTACATCATGCTCATGCGTCCTTGGCCTCAGAGATGTTGAGTGCAGAGATTACCTCAAAATACTGTTTAAAATCTAAACAATTAAAGCAAAAATAGATAGAAGAACCAACCTTGTGTTTGAATTTGTAGTGATTTTTTGAAGGGCTTTGAAACTAAACAATATAAATGCAAAATACACCCAGCAGTTAAAAAGAAGAGGTTTAGTTCTCTATATATGCACATCAACTATGACTTTTTTTGAGGTTTCTTGGAGTGGGCTGTTACCAGGATATTTAACTTTAGAAATGATGCCCTCTAAATGAGTAAATCTACATTCATAATTTAGATATAAATTTGCCCTGTTTAGGGTAAAACTCAAATGAAGAAATGCATGGTAAAATGATGAGAATATAGAGGTTTCCAACAAGCAGAATCATACCCTGTGCACTTGTTGAAAGAGGATACATGACAGAACATGCTAGTTTTAGAAAACAAATAACTAAGGTAAGGATGGCCAGAAAAAAATATGACTGGTTCATGGCAGATGAACAAAGTAGCATCTTGAACTAAGGGCAAATGTTCTAATTTTGCATCATCTCAATAGCTTTACAAGAGAGAGAGAACACACTTCTTAATACATCACATCTCTGCCTGCAGGTTGTTGTGAAGTTCTGTAGCAGAGAGCCAGAACTCTATGTGTTTCTTTCTACAAATCTAATGTTAATCTGCCATGTTATTTTAGTGCTGGTACACTTTAGGTGATCATAATAAGCAAGAGTCATGGGCACGCTCTGGAAGGAAGAGCTGCCAGAAGGCGATTCTCCAGAATATATTTACTAAGAAAAAAAAAAAAAAAAGGAAAAACAAATAAATTCGGTGTTATTTCCTTTGATAATGTCCTTCAAATATGGTTTAGGGTCCACAGATTCCCTGGTAAATCCTGAAGAAACTGGAATAAAAAGTTTTCTGTATTAACAGGGATTAGTGCAACACTAATCTCTGATGGAAGATATGTAATATAGGACCGTAAGGAGACATTTACTTTTAGATTCAAATTACTGAATTAAATGTATTAAGAAGTAATAAGAAAGTAATGAAAAGTCAGACTTTGTGCAAGTAGTTTACATAGGTAGCTCCTTCCACATATAGCACACAGGTAGCAGCTCTGTCATTAAAAAAGTCTGTTCTGGCAATCCTGCACCCTGAGAAACAGTAATGAGAGCCTACTAGATCTGTGGAAATAACAAGGAGACATTAGGAGTTTGTCAATGCTGTCTCAGTCCTGACATTTCTCATCGTTTTTGCTATACAGCTGCACCTTAATGAATTGAATAGCAGGGAGTAATAAACTCAGTAGCAGCATGGAATCTACTACTGCTTCACTGGAAAAGAACAAATCTTTAGTCATCAATTAAGATGAAATTTCTACACGCTTGTCACTAAATTTTGTAGAAGGGTAGGGAAGAATGGAAAATTTCAGGCTGCTTTGGATCTCATTGTCAAAGATCTACTGAATAAGACCACAATGCAATACAGGTCCCCTTCAGGAAGCGAAGCAAAATTTTTCTGTTCTTGTTCCCACAGTCACACACAATTTTTCAAATATTTTCTAGAAGAGCAGAGATCATTGATCTTTTCATCAAATTTTCTACAGAATCCCTTACCACAGGGCTAGAAGTCATTAGTAAAACCTTTTGTTTAAGGATTCTTCTTCGAGTAGAAGAATCTGTTCCCCTGAAACATATCCAATCCAAGCGCAGGCTGCAGTTCTGTGACATGGCTCCTCCGTCACAGCCTCCCTTGTGTTGGATCAAACAATCACGTGATCATATATATAAAATTAACTACTGACCCAACAAACTAAGCCTTCAGAAGAGTCTCCATGAGATGAAGGGAAGGTACAGGAATGTAAGATCAGGGATGCAGAGTAAGAATATGACTGCTCCTTTTAACAGCTCTTAAATCGGGAAGTGCACTGCAAAACTGTACCCTAAGTACTTTGTGTACTCCCTGCTTAATGTTATGCATTGCCATGTATTTCATGAATCGTTCATGATCTAATTTTATACTTAATATTGACTCCTGAAAGCAAGAAATTCCTTAAGTCTTCTCCCAACTGCCTCTGATGTATTTTCTTCTTGAATTTCTTTTTCTCCAAGGTGTGTATGTCAAAGTCTCACTAATGAACCATAATAAATTCATCAAAAGTAAAAAGACAGCAGCTGTTCTGGGATCTCCCAATCCAGTGTATAATGAAACCTTCAGTTTCAAGGCAGATCAGACAGAGCTGGATACAGCAAGCCTGAGCCTATCTGTGCTCCAGACTACCAAGGGAGAAAGTAAGCTATATAAATTATTACAGTTAAGATTTCATAAATCTCTTACATATTGCAGAGATATTGAAACCTGGGAAGAACTAATTCCTTTTCAGCAATAATCATAAAACATATAAAAAGTCTGAGGTATTTCACAAGCTGTTTCTTTAAAAAGCAGAAGTTATTTGCAGTAAGCGTATGTCTGTCTTTCAGAGGCTAAAGATAAATTTAATGCAAGACATGAATAAAATAACTGTAGGCTAGTCACTGTCAGTACAAGGTGCTGTACTTTTGTTTCATTCTGGTGTCCTAAGAAAACAAGCTTATGCAATTATGTTCTGTGAACACTTGGGTGTATAATCCCCAACCGCCAAAATTTTGAAGCCCTTCACTGTTCCTAACCAAATTTGAAAGAGAAATAGGAATTTTAATTATCACAGCAGTTCAAGCAGTGAGAAAGAAGAGATTACAAACATCCCCATTCCCTGGCAGAAAACCTGATGCTCGAGGTCACCTCTTACTAATTGTCACAGAATCCATTAAGGAGTCCTGCTTAGAGAAGCAAATCAGAATTCAGTGTTACCACTGCTCACAAGAAAAACATCTTCCCTGCAGTGCAAATATGATCTCAATAATGAAACATTAATACCCTCATTTGGTTTCATATGCTCCTAAAAAAATCTGTTTAGGTGAGATTTTGGGCAGGTGCTTTGGCTTTGAGGATTGACAAGAACTAGGATCAGTACTTGAGTCTTTCATCGTTTTCACTTGCAGACAGCCAAACGCTTTACAAACATTCTGAGGTTCATGTAAGGCAGGTTTGAATTATATTCCCCATCCACAGCTGAAAAGTTCAGGCATGAAGAAACAATCTGTTCATTGGCAGAGGGTGGTCACTGGCAACCCACACATTGCAACTCCCAGCTGTCTCAGTAACTACATCTTTCTCAAGCAACTAAGGTCGCTGACGCCTAAAACTAGGGCACACTTCCACAGCATACTTGAGGTAGAGAGGCTGGGCAGATACAAATCTCTGGGCCTTAAACTGATTCTAGTTTAGAGTGCAGGCAATAGGGTAGGCCTGAATTGACTAAATACCCACTTACTGCAGTACCTTTAAATGCTGAGTCTTAGCATGTAGAAGCTATAGAACTCGAAATCTAGAGTGAATTCCTTGATGAAAATTTTGGTTTAAAAATAACTTTCAGAACATACATTACAAATACAAGTTGATTTTCTAATTTAGGTAAGGGTTTCAAAAAAGCACTCACAGGTGTTAATCACTAACTGCTTTCTTTTTTTCCCCCAGAAACACATGTGCTAGGACGTGTAGTAGTTGGGCCTTTCATGTACACCCGTGGCAAAGAACTAGAGCACTGGAATGAAATGATCAGCAAGCCCAAGGAGTTGGTTAAACGATGGCATACTCTCTGCCACAGCATGTAAACAGCATGGATTAAAAAAAACACCTTATAATGGAAAAGCTCTCATTATCTTTCATAATATAATGATAAAGGGTACAAAGTCTTTCACCATTTTACACTCTTAAGTAGACAAGAATAAAATAAGTAAATTCTTTCCTTGCCCACAGGCAAAGAGAAGACTTGGTCCCTGGTAGGCTGGAACTCTATCTTTCCTCTCTTCAAAATATATTTCCAGTTTAATTAATATGCAGCAGTGTAAACAAAACAGGAAGACAAACATGATCTCTCAGTCTTAGTTATTTTGACTAGTAAATTTCAATTCTTGGTCATGAGTTCTGGGCACAAATGATCATCCATCATGTGGACAGAACTCAAAATGACCTAAGAATTGTCAATGATGATACCAGGCCTAACTGTCCACTGCACTGCATCACCACGAACAGAGGAGCTTCACCAAAAGGGATGGAAGCCTAGTAAGCATGCCAAAACAGACAAAGCCCAAAAGATGTTGACTGACTACTAAATTTACAATTTATTAAAAATAGCGGCATTGTATTTAAAACCTCTTGAATATGAATGGTGGAAACACTACGTGTTTATTGATCAAAAACCTGGAAGCACCTGTTCACAACCCTCAGCATAGCGTATTTCTTGCAGCAATTCAGTTGGATGTTTTCAGCTGACCCCAACACTTTGCGTTAACACTAAGGGAGAAGTATAAAAGAAGCCCTGAAGTCACAAAGGATTGGAGGCTTGCAGGAGTACTGGAGTACTCTGAGCAAGTAATACAAGGAACCTATCCTGTCTTTATATTTCTCCCTAAACACGTCTCTGCTGGAGACAGAGCACTGATTACAAGAACCTTGGGTTTGACCTAGTATGACTATTCTTACATTGAAAATCCAATTACTGTTCTGAAAAATAATTCAGAGCAATTATTTTTAATCAAAATAAATAGGACATTCTTCTCTTCTTGATTGTTCACTGGGGACCTGAACTCTGTACCTTTCATGTTGTACAGTCGTAAACCAGACACACAGACTATTGCAGCAAAACATTTTGTACAATTATGTTGCAAGAGGACCATAATCTCTGCAGCTGAAATAAAGCCAACTTCCTTTCAAGCAAGATATAATATTAATTAATTCAACGTATTAAAAAAAAATGAGGCTTCTCTGGGGAGATGAGAACACTTTCCATTTTGATAACATCGTTGTTATCTAAAGGAAATATCATGAATGAGAATATATCTGAGAGGAATTGTAAGGTAACAGACTCCACTTCACCTGATCCCTCACTTGCAATGTTACATGGTACCCTCAGTCCGTCATGCTAACTGGACCACTGGATATAAGATGAACCTAGACTCATTACATTTAATTCAATTTTACAAAATGTTTAACCCTCGTTATCTCTCTGTTAAATGAGTAACGCCAGCACCCTCAAACCCAAAGAGCCGTTTTCAAATTTTACTCCTACAAAACCACCGAAAAACAATCTAATAAACAACATGTTCAATCTAGGAAGGAAAATGATATACAAACTCTATGATAACTGTATTACTACAATGAAGCAATTTTGCCAAATACATTATATCCCTCTTTATAATTTAAGTCATACCAATAGACATTAAAGATCTCAAAAAGTAAACTGTTAAAAATATTTCAGACAGGTTTACTAGCTTGTGCAGGGAGATGCATGTAAAATACAATGTCTATTAACACAAATACCTCTGAAGTGGGAAGTCACCTGTCTGACTTGATGTACAGTACAGTCCAAGTAATAAAAAAATGCATTGTAGTAATGTATTCTTTGCGCTTCTTATACATTAAAGAACCAATACCTCCAGTTTGTGTGTTCAATAATTCCAGCAAAAATCATAAAGAAACCTATTTAAATGCACTTACCAATGTACTTGACTTTGCTCAAGGTCATCCAAGTGAAGTAAATGAGAAAGGTCCTTTTGACTCTTCCTGAACAAAAGAGTTATTGCAGTAAAGCAAGAAACATTATTAAATAAGGAGTTATAATACAGTGTTACCAATTGTCACATAATAGAGCAATTTTTTTACCTACTGCCTTTTACGGATCATCCATCTGGTCTTGGGCTTGAGACTTATATTGAGATGGAGGAAGAATGATTACAAGACCTCTCAGTGCCTAACAGTGCTTCTTTTCCTCTAAAATATTTTAAAATTTTACCAAGATGAATAGCACAGAAAACCCCCGTCCAAGAAACAGATACAAGATCATACAAAATGTGACACCTTCCTCAATATTTCCCATTACTATTGACAAATACAGGAATTTCTAAAGCTCTGCAATAAATCCAGCATGTAACTTAATGAAAGTACAGCCCCTTCAAATGACAGTGAGCAGCAATTTACCGCTATTTTAGAACAGACATGAATAATGGTTACATTCTTGTTCTAAAGAACAGGATCTTGGAGAAGAAGCCCTACTACTACTCCTCAAGCAGAGTATTTATTTATATTCCCTCTCTACCTCATCTTCTCTCCCAATTAAAATTATACCTATACTAGTCTTTTAGGAAGCCTAATGATCACTGCCATGTGCACTACTCTATCCTTCCTCTAAGTGAGGAAATGAGAGACTAGATGGATTTTTGATAATTGCTTGCGCCTAATATAACAGCATATTCTGAAAGCAGCAGCTTGATGAAACTGAAAGGGAGCAAGATGCGCTACAGGTGACAAAGGATCAGAAAGCTCCTTCAGAAAAAACCTCTATGGCAGATGGAGGCACAGAAAGTGAAATGGCTTCCTGTTTGAAAGGCAGGGAGAAAAGTCTGAAGTAGTAAACACAAGGCAGCAGGACCTAGAAATATTACACGGAATTACTAAAGTGAAGATAGGAACCAAAGAAACTATAGAATTATGGTGAATTTATTAAAGTTAACATTGAACTATGGTGTCATGGATGTAGCTTGAGTTTCAAGAAGGAATACTGTTAAACAAGGGTCAGAGTGGTGATTTGAAAAAAAAAATTAAGAGAAGGGAATGAGGCAGTCAGGTCCAAGTCAGCAGGAGAGACCTAACCACAGTAAATCGAATTTGGTGGTTAGCCACACACAGCTCACCAATCCAGATGGCATGACTTCCACCCAAAGTTATCAAATCATCCTAATGAGACCACACATTGACAGGATGTAAAATAATCTTTATGATTCGTCTAATGTAATTGATGTCTGGTTTTCAAGAGTCTTACTAAACTCAAAATGCTCCTGTGTCATAGTTTAACCCCAGATGGTAACCAAATACCACAAAGCTGCTCACTCACTCCCCCCTTCCCCACTGGGGTGGGGAGGAGAATCAGAAAGAAAGGAAAACTCGTGGGTTGAGACAAAAGCAGTTCCCCAGGACAGCAAAGGAAAAGCTAAAAATATATTCATATTGATAATAATAATATATATTAAGGATAATAGAATATACGAAACAAACGATGCACAATTTCTCACCACCTGACAAGATGTCCTTGATCGTTTAGCAGTGACCAACAACATCAGTGCACTATCACCATTCTTCGCACACTAAATCCAAAACCTGGTAGCTGTTGGAGACAAAACTAGCTCTGTCCCAGCCTAAAAACAGGACATCCTGGAATGTTTACACTCATACAGGATCAGCATTGGTGCTAATACCTCATTTAAATCCAAACACCGAAATTACTCTTCCCTTCAACGTAGTTTTCTCTGGCAGTAAGAAATTCACATTCTAGACCAGACACTACTGAGTAAAGCATAGTTAGAATAAAGTATAAAAGGCACAGATGCTTAGGACTTTCCCCAAGGTGATGGGTTAGGGACAATGTCATCCTGGTTTTGTCAGGTCACATGAAACTAAAGAAAAAGTGCCTTTACAGTGAGGTGAAATTCAAGTCTCTTGAATTCTCCTTTAACAAAGCTGTGATTTTCCATATTATCTTTAGCACAATTTATTAACAGTAGCAAAAGTAAGTTCTCATTCTTGATCATCAGATGACGACACTACAATTAGTCTCTTCTGTGACTGGTTCCCTTGCTCTAGGCTCAACATTGTGGAAATTATCATTCCTCTACAGAGACTCTGCAGTGTTTCCTTTGTATAAGGGGCTACCTAGTTTCTTCTGGAGATTTTGTCCTGCCATTTGCACACCAGTGGTGCTAGTGTTGAGCACAGCTTTTGGTGTCACTGTGCTGTCTTTCTTACACTAGTCTCAAGTATCTTGGCACAGCAAAAAAATAGATTTTGCTGGCATAAGATCACCATTTCTATGCTTAGTGACAAAACTGTTTCAGAGACAGACAAATATACTGGGTAATTATTTTATCAAGATGGCTAGTGCTTAAACCAGAAGATTAAGGTTGCTGTGAGAAGCAGAGCTGCACAAAAACTTGTTTGATCAATAGAATCTGACCATGTTGACCAGTACACAGTAGTTAAATACAGAAATAAGATAAGTGACCTTGTGAAACTTCAGTTGAGAATTCATTTCTTCAAAGTCATCCAATAATCCTTAGGATTCTCTCTTGCTGCCAGACTGATCAGAAACATTATTGCCTTCCCCTTTATTGGTATACAAGAAAACACATGGCTTACACATAGCTCTAATCAACATCATTAAAAACCCCAACAGTCCCAAATTGGTTTCACACAAGATACAACAGAACCCAAACTAGCACCAAGAAACATGGTTATTCAATTGTAAGCAGCCACTTCCAAAAAACAGCACATGAAAGCTGTTCAGTCACATTACTTGCATTATAATACATTTAACAACTTGATTTATCAAATTCAGTTTTGAGAACAGTTCTGTGTTTGAAGCCTGAGGATTGCTGAAACAGTGTATGTGGAAACTGATTTCCTAAATGAGAACAGTGCAAGTAAAGATCTGCAAGGATCTAGCCAGACAGCAAATATGATTCATACCCTGCAGCTTCTACCAGCCTCAGTAAGAGGCATGATTTATATCAGAGAAATATTTGTATCAGAAAAAAATACTGACCTATATATTTAATCACTTTCACAGTATTTATATCAGAGAAATACTGATCTATATGTTTAATTGCTTTCACAGAGTAATAGTTATGAGATCGTTACTTTATGAAGTTAGGTGCAGTCATCATTTATTCAGTCTCTTACTGATAAAAATCACTCAGAACACAAAGACTTTAAAAATAATTAAATTAATTTCTAAATCTGATCAAGTTGGGAGAAAGTTTTGCAGACTAGTGTTAAACTGATTAAAATTGGCTTAAGGTGATTTAAGTTTATTTGCCAGCTTATGCTGGATAAATACTACAACAATTAAATCATTTAAAGGGCCCATGAAAGAATGCACCAGTTTAAACTACGTAAAGCCTCTTAAATTGGTGCAACAGCTTCTAAATACACAAAATTAGATTAAGTGAGACAGTTCTGTTTTACAAGAGAAAATGGCAGCAAAATTGGCGAGGGTAAACGGCAGAAATTCTGCTGTTAAAAGAAGGAAAGCAACCACAACAGCAAAGCAAGGAAAGACATCCTATACCTGTAACTTGGTGATAAGACAAACAAAAATCTTGTAACTAAAATAGTGTTACTGAATTGTGGCCATCTTCCTCTAATCTGCCATATCTGAGAAAAATTCAGTCTCTCAATACTAGTGAACTTTCCTGAGGAGAAAAGGAAAACAGATACCCAGTAAGAGTTTATTAAGATAAAAACATATGTATAAAAATATACTTTATAACAATTTATCAGTATTACAGTAGCAGTATATACTATTAACAGATATTCCATACCAGTCCTTTGGGTTTTTTTTAATAAGTTAAAACCAAATTCTTTCTTTGTAAAAATACGATTTGCTTCCTTGAGCTAATTCAATTTTTTTCTGTTTGCCATCTGTGTGTTCCTATGGTCTCTTGTTATTCAGTTACTGCAGAGGTCAATGCTTCAAAGATCAGGACGAAAATTTAGCAGATGGAAATCCTTTTGCAAAGGATAGCTGTTTTCATCTAGCACAAAATGGCTCCTAATTTCCAACAAATAGGATGCTTCCGTATCTGCTAGGAGCAAATGACACAGATCTGCTACTATTGTGCTGTAGGTTACATCTGAAGAGGGCACTGCAAAAGACAGAACAATCCAATTTACTCTTTATTTTCATAATAGCACCTAGCATTCAAGTTCCACCTCCATGAAAGCTACACTGAATTACTGGAAGCATAGCTCAACATCTGAATAGATAATTAGCTTTTGGTTTTAATAATTTTTTAAAAACAATGTGCTAAGACTGTATCTTATTAAACTAACACCTATGAGTCATGTAAAACACCTCCCAAGAAGTCAAACAGGATGTATCAAGGGAAGCCTGTCTGAAACACCACTTAGTTATTTACATCATGAAAGCATGTCAGCTATTTCTAAAAAACTGCTAAAAGACTCTATTTTGCATATAAGGAATACATTTAGTTACTGAATACTTAGTTATATAACGTATAATTAATGTTGATACTATCTCACCTCTTCTTGTTGCTACCTCAACTCTGAACATCTCAGTTTGTTGGACAGCAGCTGAAGTGTTCTTTTTGAGGTTGGTTTTTTTTTTAATGTCTCATACAATATGAGCAATTGTCATATTTCCAGAACAACCTCATCCCAATCCTAAATTGTCAAGAATTTAAAAATTTACTTCCATTGTGAACTTTGCTGCCTGTTTCTATCACAAGTAATTCATGAAACAGTACCTACTAATCTGTTCAGCCAGTCTCCAGGAATATTGAGGAAGATTTTTTCCATCAACTCAGACACCACATGAACATAAATTTCATATCCTCCATCTTCTACTGTCATCAAAGCAGGTCTAGATCAGAAAACAAAAGACGCTTGAAAGTTAGCCGCTATGTTTTTCTGATTGAAGCAAAATTTCTGAATGAAAGTAATACAATAATATTACCCCCCAACATAACACCAAGACCTAGAAAAACTAGAAAATCTGTGCACTCATCTCTCTCAAATCTGTAGAGTTGGAATAAGTTTGAGAGATACATATATTGAATTTACTACCCAATGTTAAAATAAATTCTAAAGCTATCAGGTAAGCCTTACTTTCAGATAGCTACAGAAAACAATGCTTTAGCAGTGGTCTTCTCCTGGAAGACAATGAGAACTGCACTGTTATGAAATTAGTGTTATGTCATTTATGGCTTTGAACTTTAAATAAAGTATAAATGTTAATATGTAAGTATACGCACCTACAAATATACAAGGGGTACATAAAGATTTGAAACGCAAAGTAGGGAGACATGCTTAGGTGTATCACTTGGAATTGTATCATCTGCATCAACATCACCTAATATTGTCCGTCTTAAGACACCACTTCATAGCCACTACATAATACCAAGATAGTATTTCTAGTAGTATGACAAATACCGAATGGTTTCACATACCACTAAACAGGAAGAGGAGGGATCTTTACTTGGAAATAATCTTCTATGTAGGAATACTATTGACTGTACCCTATTAGGTCTGAAATGAACTTGGTTAGGGACTGCTGTCCCACAAGCACCGGTCTTTCCAAATTTTGCTGTTTCACATCATTCAAAAGTAATATTGGATGACAAGCAACTGGTAAGAAGTGATCCTTTTTTAGTACAGGTATTCCCTATATTTCAAGTGTTTGTCTTCTTTCCAGTCTGTCTTTATCGATGCCATACCTTTTTTATTGATCCCTTAAAGTCCTTGCTAATGGTTTTTGCTATGCTTCTGTGAGATGATGATACCTTAGCAGTCCTCCATAGTGATGTTAAACAGGTAGTTTCTGCTTGCTTTCAAGCTTCTGAGTGATTTTACTAAGCCTAATTGTTTATACAGCTGATGCAGCTTCTACCTAACATATGCTCTTTGACTGCCCTGAGACTATTTACAGTTTGACCTGCAACATCTGCACCATCACAATCCTCACACTTTTTAGAAAATCTGCACTGCTCTGATCAAAGCAGGATGCAATGCTCGTAGCCTGACCATCCCACAGAAGAAACTAAAATAGTAAACATCACGACATGTCACAATAATGTAAATCCTGGTTATAGCAATATCGGAACAGTACCAAAACAGTCTATGTTAAATAAAAGTAATAAAATAAGGCACAATCATCTTCAGTGCAGAACTTTTCAATGGGAGATGCTCCCAACAGGATAAAATGTGCTCACTGCAGAGATGGCAGAAATGAAAGAAGGGCAGTCATTTCAAGAGACTAGCAGAGCTGCACTGTCAAATAGGACAGTCAGCCAGTACTTCAGTATATTGGCAACTGGAGAGTGTTATTAATAGATTAATTTAGTTAGCATGATGCAGAATATACCTAACAGCACTAATTTGAATGCCTGTGAGGCACAAAGACAAATGACTGCAAATATGCAGCCTTCCCACTAGGCGAGTCATTTGACTTGCCATTTGTTAATCTAAAAGCTACTGCTAAATTTCATAATCTTAAATGATCAAAAGAGATAAGAGAACTCCATGTCTGATTATCTGTGGGATTATTTCAAATCTGTTGGTTTAGACAGAAGCCAAGGCCCAAACTATTTGTAATCAAAGACTGCTGGCTCCCTTCATGAGAGAAAGCTTAAGAACAGTACACTTACATATGCTCAGCTTCCCAAATAATTGTGGGCAATTGCTACTTTATCTCTGAAGAAATGTATTTGGGTTTAGACAATTTATGCTGAAGTACATGAAAATCATCATGACTTCCAGAAATACTAAATTAACATTTTGGAAACAGTATAATTAACTGAAATATGTTTGCAGGGAAATGTACCAAGAGATGCTGCAAAATTTAAGGCTTTCAATACCGTAGGCAAATGTGGTCTACAGATGTAACTCACAAACCAAGTGATGCATTAGGAAAGATTCATTTTGCTTCTTTCCTGGTTATTATATGCTGGCTACCTGTTTCTCAGTTCATACTCTGTTCTCAAGGTCATCTAAGTCTTCTTTCAGGTGATCTTATTTACTTCAACAAGAGTGAACTGTCATGGTGAGAAAGAAAATTCAACACAGCCTTCAAAAAAGAGCCTAGCACGGCTAATTTTCTTTCACTAGCGCCACAGAAAAATGCAATTTTGTCATTAACTTTATTCCTTAAATACCACTGTTTAATACAGTGGATTTAAATCATTGTAAACCAGTTAGAAACATATTTTAAGGATATAACTAAATTTCACTAAAGGCGTACATAGTTCTATCAAAATATTCCTCACAGGCTACTGAGTAAATAGTCCTTAATACCTGTATACAAAGCTGGGGAAGCATGCCAGTGAAATGGGCTTTTCCACTAGTACAGAAGGGTTAGATTCAATCTCTGTTGAGCATAAGTATCTAAGAATCTCCTATCTCATTACTGCTACTGGTAAAATGTTCATCTTTTCAAACAACAAACACTCATTGGTATAGACTGAAGAATGAATTATCTGAAGGGAACACTACCATCATACCAAATTCCAGGGAAAAGATGCTAGGAAACTGAAAGTTTGGGCAAAAACAGATAAAAGAAACAAGGATTGTGATATCTGAAATCTAGGAGGTGAGCTCTGAAATACAAAGTATTTTTCCTTGTCTTAGTTTTCATGATTTCTTCTAGCTTGATATTCATATTCTCCTATCTCAAAAAGAATATGGAAATATTTACACACATTATATGACAGCACTTAACCATAAGTTTCTAGGATCTTCTGCCTCATTATTACTGCTACCGTTAAAGTGTTCAGTGTTCTGGGTACCTAACTTAGGAAAAAAGCAAGCTATCTAAGCATATATACATGCATCTATCTTAAGCTTGTGTCTTCAGCATCTGAAGGAAAAGACGCACTTCGTCACAGCAGATTAACAAAACTGGGCTCCTACATTTCAAAGGAAAAAGATGATAGGGGATGACTTCATTGACCTACAGTACTGAAACCCTAGATTTTAAGGCTATGTATGTCTCCTAAATACCAAGATCCTATCATAATATCTATTTTCCTATCATAATGTTTATTTCCTGAAATATTCATACTCTCAAAATAAAAAATATTCTGTTAGGTTAATAAGTTATTACATTCCCTGAATGACAAAGAAGCAAATCAAATTACAGACTAATCCTATGTTTTAAGAAGTTTGCAGTATTTAGTATTATTGCATTTACTCATACCAAGTAGAAAACAATATGCAGATTTCACTCCAAAGGAGATGCTGGTAGCTATAGCATTGCTAGAAAGAGCATACTGAACTTACTGCCTCCGTATATTGAGAGATTAAAAACAATATGAGATAAGAGGACATAAATTAGAAAACTACAGAAAAAAATGTAATTTTTAGTAGCTGTGCATACAGTTTTATAAACAAGACTAACACTAACCACTGACATATCAAGCTGTTGAGTAGCACAATAATGCTAGGACAGCATATTTAGTTAATAAGTTAATTTCATTATAACAAGGTATTTCTTTAGCAAGAGAGACAGACTTTTCTCCTGTTAAAAATGTAAATGTACTAAGTTATCCTACAATACAGAATTTGGAAACACTGCCCAGGCGACGCATTCTTACTAAACTAATCAGAGCAAAAATTCAGTGCAAAAATGACAGACTTTTCTTTGAAAAAAGTTGTGCATTTATGTTTCACACCAAGATATGTTCACATGCTGAGAATACAAACATTGGTAATCTCTATAATTTTTCTATCACCTTTTGTGCGAGAGAGTAAATTGAGAGGTCTTATGAAAGAGAGGAGAAACCTTTTCAGCTAAGAAGAAACTCCTTGCACTTAATCCTCCCTCGTAGGAAAATAAATAGCATATAAACTTAAAGATGCAACTTTTCTCTAAGTAAATGCACATATACTTCTTGTCTCACAGTGCCATCTGCTGATAACTTAGTATCTCTGCTCTCTACAAGAATGTTTATTGAGAACATTTGTTAATATTATTTTTGCAAGGCTAAAATTGATTAGTCAGTTTAAGAATATGGTTGTGTGTTCACACGATTTCAAACTTAGGCCGAAACAAGACACTCCAGTAGTTTTCCTTTGGTCCTCAAGCTTCTACTCCATCTTAGCTTACTGACACAGTACTGGGTAAACCTCTTTAGTGTATGACATAGTATTCAAAGAAATTTAAAAGTTAAATTTAAACAAAGAATGTCACCTATAAATAATGGCAATATAATACAGCAAATCAAGAACAGTTCCTTGAAAATTCATTAGGAAAATAGGAATTGCTAACCACACCTTAAATATAGAATTTTATACATGGGGGAACTTAAAATAGAGAAAGTTGTAGTTTACTTCCCTAATAGTACACATTTTTTAGTTTCATTTTGTTTACCTGTAGAATGTTTTTACTTTGTTGTATGGCAAACATCTAATACATTGCTTGTAGATCATGTTCTCATCTGCCTGTAGTTCCAAACCACATTTAGCACAACCCGAATACGTAATCATAGGCAGAGAAGCCAAAACACACTCTAGTGAAGTGTCAGCACGGAAGACGAGTTGCTTGTACTGACCAGTGGAAATGGTAAACTTCAGTTCTAAGATATGGGCTTTCAGTTGAACCACTCCTACAAAAACAACAATTTCAATCAAATCTGCATTCAGTTTTATTTGTAACAAAGCAAAAGCAAGAGTTACAGCTGATTCAAAACCAAAATCATTATCAATAAAACATTATGATTTTTTTTTCCTTTAGTAGCACATGCTCATATTTTTAGAGATGATTCATGCAGTGAAAAATCATTGTGGTTAAATATTATTTTAAAGTGTATAAAAGTACATTATTAGGTACTATTGTGGTAGATGCCAATATAGAAGAGCCTGAATAAGAGATCAAGAGATTAGAATTGTGCAAATAATTTCCAATTGCTTTTCTTCCACGCTAATTCAGAGACACTGAAAAGCATAGCTTTAACTACTTAGCTTTCCACTATTTATACACAAACTAGAGTTAAATGCTGCAATACCAACTTTATTTAGGTACTTTTTAATGTTTAACACTAACCTTAGTTAAACTTCTAGGTTTATCTGGGAGGGGGTGACTGTACAGCCGTAGCTATTTTACTCCTGGCTTTAGAGAATTCCACTTTTGGAGAAATACTATTCGACAAACTTTCAGTGATTAATCACATCATTACTAGACTGGTTGGTGTGGACAATAAAAGGCAGCTTTTCTCCCTATGTTCCAAAGCTATCTTTGTATGGTACCACATACCACACCTATCTCACCTCCGGGCTCACTGAACGAAGGCTGCATTCACAGTTTGGCTGGGTACTGAGCAGCAGCCTCCAGAATAAATTCAGGCTTCCAGAACCATGCTAACAGAAAAAAGCATTTTACTTGATCAGAGCATCTATTTTGCTTAGTTATGCACTGCACAACAGACATTACAGACCTATGGATAACAACTTTACCTGAGCATTTTTCCTCCAAAAGTGCTGAGAGCGTTGTCATCTGCATGAGGGATGTTTTGCTTTTCCGAAACTTTTCTTTAAATTCAATTGCCCTTTTGTCATCATCAAACAAGCACTCATAGGATGACCATGGAGTTGTGTGCAGTTCAAAGTCACCTGAGACAGAACTACATTGTACCAGAAGGTATTTGAAGTCCCATATGTGATCTACAGAACAAAAAAAGCAAACAGAAGAGTTTACTTTCTAGACCTTGGTTAATTTATAGAAAGCCAAGATCACTTATAAGATTGAGAAACAAATCAGAAACACGTTCTTACATGGCCAGCTCTGGCAACTTTATTTCAAGTCTGAGGACATATAGGGTTTTTCCTTTCCTTTCCCTATAAACTTTGCACGAGTCCTCCCATAACAGAATGATGCTTCCATTTCACTCGTACTGAATTCAGCTTTCAAGACAACTAAACTTTTTGAAAAAGAAACCAGTTCTGAAATTTCTTGTCAGCTCTAATAAAGAAGAGTTGGCAATGTCTAGAAGAAAAAACCTTCATGTTATTAATCAACTTCCATCTTTAATATGTCCCTGTTCTTTAATCTTCTAACTCCATAATGCTCTGATTTAAAAAAATTCATTTTCCATCTTCCAATTGACTCTGTAATAAAGAAAAATACTTTAAAAATGGAGATTACAGAAAAGTAATATATTTTGGATTGTCCTTCACCTTGTTATAAGAATCCAGTATTCACCTACTAATCAAGTGTGATAACCATTTAAGCTGTTATTTTTTCCCTGTGTTTGCTCAAGCTAAAAGTTGCAGCCAAAATAACAGGTTTTAGAAATAAGGTTAGAAAAATACAGTTTTTTTTTTTTTAATGTATTCAAGTGTCTATATAAGCATTTAATTAGTATGTTTTAGTATTTGCATATTTTGGATTAGTCTGATTTTTGGTGGTAACTTGCTAAAACTGCAAGCTCCTGAAAAAATCGGCTCTCAGATGCAATGTTTTACAGTAAAATACTCCAAAAAAACTTCTCCTCTGAGCATCAGCCTAGTTTCATGTACCTCATACCTGACTAGAGGTCTTGCAGCCGCCCAGAACTGAGTATGCTCCAGTCCAAAGCAAGATTCAGGCAGTAACACTACAGCAACACTGAGAGAATAATCTAAGCAGGAGGAAACAAACGGGCACTTGGCAAGAGGGGATATGTGGAAATAGAGGACATAGTCTAACTAGGGTACAAGATTTGGTTGATACCTGAATTTAACCTATTATTCAGATCTTCAACCTTCCCCTGTTAATTAGAAAACTGATCACAAAACATGAGTAAACTATAAGTAATCAAGGTTACAGAAATGTATTTAATGAAATAAATCTTTTTTTTTTGGTAATCAAAACCAGATGAGCAGAAAGTATGAACTGAATGTCTGATAACTGTATGCTGGAAGCTTGGACTGACTTTTAGCAAGAGATGAAAAATAAATTAACTATTACTGGCAACCATTTTTAGATGCTCTAGAACTGTTAGTCTTATACACTTTAAGTATATAGACAGTTTAAAAATTACAAGTCTCCATACCTTCCTCTACAAGACTATGAGGTTTCTAATCTGCTAGTACTACCAGTAAACACATACCACAGCTGTGCTATGACTCCTAGCAAGGATGGATATCATGCTCTTCCTGCACCCCACTCACTATTTAGCTGTTGTGTTGAGTATCTTTTAGTATCATGTGAATTTATCTTTTTTCGCTATCTTACTGGGATCAAATGTTCATGGTTTGTCTGTAATTAAGTATTTGAACAGTTGAGAAATCATTCTTATCTTGAATTTCAGATAATCCTTTAATCATTAAAAGGCCAAATGCTAGATGCACAGAACATCAGCTGAGAATAAGACACAAGCTTTACATCAAATATAAACACTTAATACTACAGAGATCTACATCTTATACATTCCTCCTTTAAACATCAGAGAAGGATATATTACTGTGTCTTAGAAATTACCTTTGGTATCTTCTTTTTGCAGCTACAAAAAAAAATTTAAATTCTGTATTTTGAAAAGTGTAATATTCTAGCATACTAAATTTTATAAGACTTCTAAGCATCTAACAAATAGTATATACCTGCTCATGCTGACGTATGCACAAAAATAAGAGCCATGTAGGTATTATGTACTAAAGTTAATCAGTTAACGCTGAAATTGGACCATCTTCAAGTAGTTTAAGAGGTAGGTCTTGCAGTTAAATGATTTCTAGGAGTGCAGATTACTTATAAATTGAAGTGGAACTGGCAGAATTCAGAGTGTCTACATTTAATAGGTAAAGATTCACTATGAGGTTGTTTAACCTTTTTGGATTTTATTTTGCACTATACGAAAACTGGCTTTTTAGGCAGGCATATTCAGTGCTTCAAGTAATACACCATTTACTTCCTGAGTGTATCCATTGATGAGAAAAACAAACTCTTAAATTATCAATTTAACAAAAATCTAATCTCACTTAAAGAGCAAAGCCAGGAATAAAACAAAATTTGGTAGCAGTCACTGCTAAAACACAGGCTATGTAACTCTTGCAAGAGATGCTTTTAGTCAGTTACAGCTAGACTCGGTATCAAGACCATTAGGATATAAAGCCTGACACTGTAGTAAGGTGGAAAGCAGAGAATGAAAATCAGAAGTAAAAAACCCCAGCAATTCATGCTAAACCAGACAATGCTAAGGAAGACTCAGCAAAACCCGTAACATAGTTAACACTCAAGTTCTTTTTTTATAGTTACATAACTAGGCACCAGTGTATCTTGTGTCTGGATTCAAGTTTCTAAATACTCATGCTTTCTCAGTCTTCTAAAGTGAGGGCATTCAAATTCTGTTGCTGATGGCACTGCTTCTAAACAGAGGAGATGTTAAAATTGATATCAAATGTTGCCCTTCCAAGGGGAGTATTTAAAGGTTGAATGGAAAAATGTTACCAGCTGAGCATTTTAAAGATATTAATAGCATCACAAAAATCCTTTTACAGCTACCTATAGGTACAAAGACTTTACCTTTTTTCCTTTGAAGTTGAGGGCACCAGGCAGCCCCTGCTCCCCACAGCACCATCCTATAGTGTTGATCTCTGTTCTGTTCTACTGTTAGAACAATTTTTCTTTGGTTGCCACCTCTGTAGCTATACACAGATTCTGAAAAAGTTTGAAGTTACATGACTTCTACAGTAAAAAGCATATAAACACAAAAACCACATACCTCAATATTAAAATGAAATCATGCTGCTATCGTACTTTATAGTACAATTATAACCAAACAAGAATACACCTACAATTTCTTCAGGACAGAATGAAAGCAATCTGCTTTCTTCAGCAACATGAATCTAGTTTGAAGGAATGCATAAAGTATATTAATTTACCTTTATCCACCTAAATACTCAGCAAGTGGGCACCTCCCTTTGAACAGCAGGTATCTGAGCATCTTTCAGCTCCCACTCATCCTGACTGGTATAAGTGGAAAGAAATTGTGCTCAATCTCTCAGCAACAGACTGTTGTAACTGGAAGTTAAAGTTCCAGTAACTTGTGTGGAATACACTGAAAGAAACATTTCTCTAGAAGTTTTCACATAAAAACACAATAGTCATGTATGAGTACACTAAGAGGATTAGTAACAGTATATATAAATTGAAACAATTAAGATCTCTACAGCACTCTTACAGAGGATACTGCCCGCAAGTTTCAGTTCCACACTAAAACTACAATATTTTTCATAAACAATTTTTGAACAAGAACTCTTGCTTTAAATATCTAACAGTTCTGAGATTTATGTACAATAAATTATGAAGATTTCTATCTTCAAAAGTCTCTGTTTATAATGAATAAACATGATATTGACAGTGTGGGTAAAAATTTGAATCTTGAATACAAGCACTAATACAAGACGATAGTGCAGTATGATCAAATTTATGTGCAAAGCTTGAAGTCAAGCACTGAAAAACAGTGGTACTGTAAAGAAAAGATAATCAGAACAATTATGCAGGGAAAAGAGAGGAAGACTCCTTTTCCAGGTAGGAACAGCGGTCTTTCACTGCCCAAAGTGTGTTAAAAAAACATGTCAAGAGACTGCATGATATACTGAGAATGCCCCAAGATAATTCGTTTTTGTTCATTTCAGAAGGTGGAGAAGATGTTAGGAAGCAGCTGTAAGGCCTGATTATGAAGAAATGGAAACAAATTACCAATTTTAACATGGAAAATCGCTTCAGCAAAAGGAATCCTGAAATAACTGCATTCACTATTAGAAGAAAAGGAATGTGTGACAGAATAATAAACTCAAAAACTCAGTACATGGACTGTTGACCATGATTCTTTGGGGGAGAGGAGTCTTTACAATAAAAATACACAGGAAACTCAGATTTCCAAAACAAATTATATTGATGAGGTAGTTCTCTGTTGCGCCTATGTGGAAGAAATTGGAGTATCACAGCAAGACATCTTAGTAGTTTCACACTGTGCATTTTCCAGTGTTGAAAATGAAAAAGAACTTTTTGTACAAAAAGGCACACAAGTAAGGATTATTATAAAGATATATTGCATGTATTTAAGAAACCAGGAATGCTTAACTTTAAAAATCTATTCTAAGTAGGAAAAAATAGAAAGAAATAAACAAGAAATTTTCGAAATAAAACATTAGAAAAAAGCAACACAGTTCCATTATAAAACAAGGCAGGCAAGCAAATTCTAAAACAGTAGATTAAAATAATCAATAACTTATTTCATTCTGAAAAACACATGATTTATAGTGCAATCAAATTTTTCTTTAATGACAGGAAGGTAGTTGGTAGTTGAGCTTTGAATTAGTAAAGCTTGACTGTCCCACATGACATTTTCATAAACCAGCCCCCTATCTCAAGCAGTGGTCTACAGCAAGAATGCATCTCTCGAATTTCAAAAGCCATTAATAAATATGTTCCTCCACCGTAACTGCAGTATCTCCCTCTTTTCAGCACTCCTGCTATACACACCTATCTTCCCTGAAAAGGATTTCGAGCCCACATTCCTCATATCTAAGATATTCCTGCTGCCATTCCACCTCTCAAGTACACTTTATACCTGCATCTCTCTTCAATCCTCCATCTTATTTGAAGACCAGGTACCAGCTATTTGGAGCTGTGGAGATGCTCAAGCCATCTCACTGACAAGTCAATACATTAGTAACCGCCGTCTGTGGCAAGTGCTCATTCCTTAGCGAAAACACACCAATTCCTCAGTTAGTAGGGACACCGATTATCAGTTCCCACTGCCTGCATGCTTCTCCCACAGACATGTGTGCTACTGATCAGCACTAGTGTGCAGTAATCTCCTTTCAGCAGCTGACTACAGTCATCATTTCCTTCCTGTCTCTAACTCCATTTCTCTAACTGCTATGTCCCCCATGAATGGATCATTACAAAGGTTTTACTTGACTCCTATGTCAAACACTGGTGTATGGAATGGGAAACAACCAGAATTGCCTTGCAAAATTACCATTTAAGTTCCACCTATTGTTGAAGTTCCAGAAGTTGAAGTCTAGTGCCTGAACTTACCTGTTAATATGGCAATGCTGACAATTTTCAAGATTGAGTGAACCAATGTATTTGGCTGAAGCTGGTCTAGCTCCATATACTGAACACTATCCAGTCTCTGAACTTGTCTTCGTGGAATGTCTCCAAAGTGTGGAAGTTCTGATGATATGTAAGCCAATAAACCACGGAGAACACCACCATCCACTATAGGATAAACTTATATGAAAAAAGCAAAGTTAAAGGGACACTTTTTTTTAACCTTAGAAGTATAACATGTATCAGTTGGTACATATTTACACTGACCAAACCAAAGCCGTTTCACAGTAATTCTAAGGTAAGAAATCCTTGAGATGTGTACCACCTCATCCAAAACTCAACTGTACTTTATCTGCCTCCTCGTGATAACACCCCAAAACTAAGTACAATATTTTAAATTACACCAAAACCAGGAAAGAAATCTCATATCATATCTTGATAAGAAGAACGGCCATTCTTGATCATTTACCCCAGAACCTGCCTATAAATAGCTGGCAATAATGGAAGACAGTAAGAACAATGCAAATTCATGGTGATACTTCCACCGTATTTTTCCCTAAGTATCCAACCTCCATGGCTCAGGTATCTTTAAAAACTTTGTGCTTAATTGCCTGCAATGATTTACTTTCCCTGAATGTATCTACTTAATCTGTAAGCCTCTAAAATTTTTGCAAAAAACTTTAATCCTCATGAAACCTCAGACATCTTATGATTGAGTCCGGGGATAACTGCTGTTTCTTAAACTAAGCTCAAATAATTCATTTTTTCAGAGTTTTGAATGGTAACCACTCAACTTTACCACAAACTCCACATGCCTATCTGATGTCATCGTGTCCACATCTTGTCCACAGGTGTTTCTGTCACACTTTCCTATAGTGTTTTGTACCTCTCAGTTGCTCACATTTCCATTTTATCCTGTGCATGAGGCATTGCCAACAAAATGGAGTACTTTTAAATAGCTATTTTACTGTGATTTTTGTGAAAACTTATGCACTATAATCTTACATTCTTCTGGATTGAGAGCTGAGCAGTTCCCCAGATTCAGTAACTGACTGGTAAACGTAGATTGCAGCATGATTTCTCCACACCAAAGATTCTCATACATTACTATATCTGCAAGAAAAAAAAGCAACCTTAAAAATATTGAAGCATATCGTACTTTTCTTGACTATAGAACCATCATACATATAGGTGTGAAAGACAGTTTGAAAGGGATCACTTGGAAACAAAGTGATTTTAATCTACCAACACCATCTACAATGAGTTAAATCAAGTTCTCAATAGTTTGATATCATTCTTTAATTCATATAAAATATTCAATAGCCTCATAGCAGGTACTGTGTAAGTGAAGTGGGTGACTGTATTCGGTAAATTATTATTATGCAACATTTCAGAATGAGTAGTAAAGTACTAGGCTTACCCAGAAGCACTTTTGATGTATTTTGAGGTAATATCTAAGCAGAAAAAAGCCCAGCACATCTTCAATCTCTTTAGAATATCTACCTTTACACCCACCTATAAGCACCTGAAGAACTCTTAAGAGAAACAGGCATCTTAAACTGTAGAAGTATTCAAACAATTTTATATTGTGTAATTTTTTGCATATTGCAAAACCTAAATGGCCAGATCACTATCAAGCTCTGGTCAACTCCAGCCCTAAAGTAGGTGCAATATTGTTTTTATAGTACTGCATTCTCTTACATGAGATGTGTGCTCTTAAAGAGGGAGGGGTTTGCTCCTATTAGGTATTAAAGAGTACAAAGGGTTTATCAGGAAGAATCTTCTTTATTAGCTGACGTGTTATGAAGAAGGTGAACTACAAACAGCATTTTATATTCCTGCAGTCTATGTCAGTTACTAATTCACAACACGATCCATATCAAGATGCTACTGCTAAGCTACAAAGTCCTTCCCCGGAGCAAAAGTATTTCTCAGGATGAGACTGAACATTAACATCACAATTTTCTGGTCCATCTGCTAGTTCAACAGCAGAGAATTTAAAAAGTCTACAAACCAGATGTACTAGTTATTTGTTTTATAGTAGCACTTTTACATTTCAGGAACAGCTATTTTAAAACACTGACAGGTTCCAGACTACACCTGACTACCTACAGCACTGCGGTAGTATCAATGCACTACTGTGCCTCAGATCAAAGACTATACATAAGAGATGGGCAAACTTCCATGGGACAGGCAATGTTCCACTGGCAGGATGACTGAGAATTCAAAGTGATGTTGAGCAATGTAAGGGATGTAAGAAAGATACTTACAAATGCTTAGCCATAGTTCCAAATTACTGGTTACATGTTGTTCTACTTTAAACAGGCTTTTTCAAGATCCACATTTTAAAAAGGCAAATAAAGGAATTCTCACCTGTAAGCAGCACAACATCCCCAGGAAACACGGTGAGTGACCAAAATGCAGCACCACGCCACAGCACCACCTTTCTTTCAATTTCTGACTGGTCGATGACTACAATTGTTGCCACAGGAACTTTACATGAAGATTTTGGTCTAGTCTTCACCTGTATTTCTTTGATATGACAAGGATGTACTATTGTGACCAAAACATTGTACTTTTGATTTTTGCAGCAGCAATTCTTAAGTGGTGATAGTTTCTTTTGAAGTTTCTTGAACTCTGTCATCCTCTCTTGATCCACTCTCATCCCAGGACCAGCTGGAGAAGAATTCAGTTTAGCTCTCTTTGATTTCAGCTGTCTTTTAAATGTTGACTGAATGATAGGAAAGGCATCTTGACACTTGCGGGCTCTTTTAGAAGAGCTCTTATGAGAACTGTCTACTTGAGAGCATAATATTCCTGAGCTCAATGGTTCAATATGGATTTCATTTACAAATCGCTCAGCAGGAACATTAAGTTCTTGAGACTTCTCTGTATTTTCCTGAGTACTTCCTTGTTTTGTAGCTTCAAGGTAAACATTTCTTCCATCACCCTCAGAACTGAAAAGTTCAAGGGAACTTGTATACTCTTCCTTATATTCGTTTTCAGCCACATTAAGACATGTTCCAACACCAGAATCAAATTGGAAGCAATCATATTGCTTTTCTTCAGGCTTTTTGCCTGCTTCTGTTTCCAATAGTTTTATAATTCTTTTCTGCATCTCATTCTGATCCCATGCAAAAACAGCCATCTGACTTGAAGTCATTATACTACGAAATTCAGTATCAGTTGACACTACAAGGTCTGAACGATCACCTGGTTCTCCTTTTGGTTTTGACTCTTGATTTTTGGGGAAAAACATATCCAGATACTGACTTAGATGTTCATGGTAATCACTTCTATGATCTGATTGAACACCTTGTCCCACAGACCTTACGTGTATGCTAATCTGCTTAGTACTGGCAACCAAATCAGAAATGTCAGAGCTGTTAACTTCTAAATGACTGGCTTTTCTTTCAGTGAGGTTTGAACAACAGCCATGTGATTGTTTATCTTGTCTAGCTGATTCTACAAATTTTTGAAGAAGGTGTTGATCTGCAGCCTGATTCACATTTTTATGTGTGCATCTATCTTTAGATATTTGACAATGAGAATAAATTAAACTTTCAGTCGTTTTAGGTGTGCTGGTACAAGTTACTGCCACAGGTACCAGAGATGTCAAATATTGTTTTGCTACCGTTAATCTCCCCTGTTCAGACTGCCAAGAGCTGTCTTCTTTTGTAGGAACTGCTGTGACAACAGAGCTTTCTGCCTGAAACACTATGTGGTCAGCACCTTTGACTTTTTCAGAAAAAAGACACTGTGTATTGCACAAATAGCGGAGTTCTCTCCATTTTTCAGCAGCAGGTGCTGAACTACTTTGCTCTGACACCTCCAGCAGGCTTGGAATACTGGGTGCTCCCACAAAAATATGCATTTGAGGTCTTTTTGACATTTTTGATTGCTGTGTAAGTTTGACTTTAAACAATGTGGTTTATGCAATAAGCACAACACTAAATATTAGTAAACGCAAAAAATTGTATTTGGACTTTTAACAATTTAAAAATACCTAAAATTCAAAGGAGTATTTCATAATTTAACTGGTAAAAATACTACTTCACTACTTAAAGCCTATAAAATTAAATGTACAAAATAAAAAAATTGAAGTTATTTATTGTGTTAAACTTGCATAGAAAAATAAATTTACAGTAGGGCTTAATTTCCGATTCTGATACTTGGAAACACATAGCAGATGCAGAATTTTAGCAAAGTTCAATTTAAGTTTAGTTATTGAGCAGACTTATCTTCATTTATTATTGCTAATTAAACAGTCAAATGTGAATTCACTATTCAGTACTTCATTTTAATTCATGTGAAATAAATGTAAGAAAACTTTCACAGCATGGTTAGGAGATAATTTCATCTTCCAGAAAATTACAATTTCAACTAAATGATTAAAAATACTAGGTATTTAAAATTAGCTTAAAAGTTTGCTAGAAATGCAATATTTTACATGCTAGTTTAGCATGAAAATACTGTATTAAGTGATTATTTTACGAAATGGAAGGTTTCAGGACATTACTAATAAATTCTAATTATTTAATAAGCACTAAGAGGTCAGTGAAACTTGAGCAGATTTAGAATTTGCTTTAATTCATTTACATAGTATCATACCACCCAAGAAGCTACTAGCTTTTCTAGCTAATTAAAAATAAGCCCACCTTACACAGCACAAAACAAAAGACCCTTTATTTTTTTAAATTTTTGCTATACTGTATTTTAAAAACACTCAGCTACAGCTACAAGTGTTCATTCAAATGCAGACACCTAGCTACATGTTTTGGGAGTGTTGTTAATAGAAGTTGTTCCAATAGGCAATTCTGCAGAGGTAGGAAACAGAACACCAGAAATGAAATTTGAGAGCTAATCCAGCTGCAAACAGAAGAAAGAGAGCATTGAAACAAACACAGCACTGAAAAAGATTTAAATTTTTCACTTAGCACTTAAGTTAATGGTCATTTTCCTAACAACCCACTAGGGGCCGATAAATCTGCACATTCATAAAGCTCATAGTAACATGGAAAAACTATAAACATCCTGGAACATTCATCTCTGGTATATTATAGGTGTAACTGGAAAAACAATATACAACCACTAAAGTTAGATATATCATGTCATAATACAAAAGCTACAACACACACTAACTGGTATCGCTCAGTTTTATGCTCATTGCAAAACAAAATACTTAAAAGATTGGAGTATTCAAACTTCTGCAGTTGTACATTTAAATTTAGGCTCATAAGAATGCAACTTTTAAGGGACAATTCCCATATGTGTGAAAGTTTTAAGTTATATAATTAAGGAATGGTAAAATACAAATAACCAAAAAGACAGAATTTACAGTTCAACACTAAAATAACGGACCAGTTAAGAAGAGAAAGACAAAGCAAAGTGATAGTGAGGTTGAATCCCTAAAGAAGCGATGCTAATAAGTTTTGTAGATAAAAGGTTGCCCAATACATGATGTAAAAACAACTTCAGTAACAGATCCCCTATGACAAAGAGAACAATGTCACCACTACTTTAAATGAACTTTAAAAGTAACCTAACTGATGAGATTAAATAATTTCTTTCATTTAAAAATGTGTAAGTCTACTGGTAGCTTTTTTCAGTTGTTATTACCTGGGTTACACCCATTACAGATGGGTAGCTTTCTTAAGTACTCCGTAGTATAACAGTATAAATGTCTCATAATAAGGAGGTTCAAGTGAATAAAAGTTTCAAACGAATTACAAAAGACTTCTTCCACATATGTGGTAGAGTACAAAAGAGGTTGAACAGCAGAATTCTGACAGAAGTCCATGCCATTTCTAAAGAACTTGCATACCATGCAGAGATTAACCAAATAATCAGTCATTTTCAAACTGGGCTTTGGTACGGTGAGCAGGTCTTTCATTTCAGTCTTTACCTTCTTCCACAAGGGCTGAATACTGACCCGTCACAAGTATAAGATACCCTCTTATTCCAGTCTTACTGTCTTGTTGCAAAAATCACCAAGCATTTGTGCATCAAGTTTCAGGGAGATAGAAATCTTAAATTAAGTGAACTAAAATATGTTCAGGACACAGTAATTTGCTTACCTGCTTTTTATACCCTCAGAGTAAGCTTATAACAGAGTTCTCAGTTTTCTTGTAAGGAAAAACTGAGGTTGAACTACACTGTAAATGAGCCCATTGAATACTTCAGTTCTTGACGAGTTCTGACAACACTGGAAGGGCAATTTGGTTGCTAGACGAGATCATTAGAACAGTACATTTAGAGGTCAGTTTACAACCTGGATTTCAGAGATTTTGTATTCATAGAAAAGTTGGTGCTCAAGATGCCACAGCATAAAGTACTCAAAATCAAAATTAAAAAAAAACTGTGAAGTGTCCTAGACTACTTCATGTAAATATAATGCAGGGCTTCACATACTGTGCTAGAGCAAATTTTTGCACTTTATAGTTTAAAACCAGAAAACAGTAACAAAGGAAAGCTTTTAGATAACTATACTTCATAGGCTAAACATACCTTTTCCGTACCTGAAGTTCAGTATAAAAGTAAGTTTAAGATCCTAGAAATGCAGTTGTATTTCACTCTACTTCCAGAGATATCCTGTATCATGTTTCAATGTAGTCTTCCTACAATCAGGGTTAAACAATGAATTAATCAGTTGACACTTAAAGGAAAAATATCACTGAAGAATCATATTCAAGCACGGGGTTTTGTTTGCAATTTGGTCTACTCCCCATATTAAAACCATGGAAACTAGCTTTGTTTTTAATTCCCAAGCACTACTACATTATTTTTAACGAAAAGCTTTACCAATCTATGAAAACAAGAAGATTTAAATCTAAATGCATCCCAGTAGCCCCAGACTTTCTTCTTGGTGTATATACACAAACTCTTTATGCAGAGTCTGAATTAGGCAAAGCTATTATCTTGGCATACTTGCGGTCTTCATAAAATCTATTTACTATTTTATCCTCGAGATTCAACAGGATGAATCCTTCTTACATTAGGATAAGATCGTTGTGGCAAAACAAGAGTTTTAGTTTTAGATTTAAATAGGGAAAAAAGGAAGAAATGGGAAGGTAAAGATTACAGTAGAATTATGTTTAATGATTTTCATTTGTTATGGATTAGTTTTGTGGTTTGCTTTAAGTAGTTTTGCTTGCACTACAGTATTAAGTAGTATGTGTATGAGGATTAGAATATAGCAAAAAAGTAGTTATATATATCCCTCTGTTAAGGAAGTAAGGGTATATAACAGCATGAGAAGATTAATGAAAGAACAGACTATTAAAAATAAAGGAACAAATAACTGGCTTATGAAGATGACCTTAGTAACAGGGAAGTCTGCATTACAGAGTCTCAATGTAAGCCACTCTTGGATCAGAAATTCATTGACCACATTTCACTACTCCTCATCTTCTATGAAGCAGCTACCTACCTACTTGGACATGTATTGAGATATTATAAATAGGAAAGAAAAACACAACTACTGTGTCCCTTCCACCTTTTTCCCTTCGGGATTTCATCTTGTAGACCTGGAAGATCTTGGCACAGTCTCACAGTATACTCTAAAAAAGCCAATTCCATATAAAACACGTGAAATCAGATTAATAGCACTAATTAAGTTGCCAACAATACCTTAATAGCAAAATACTTTTCAAAACAAAAATAACTTCTATACCTTGGTAAGCTTCCAGTTATGTAGTATTTTATCAGCCTCTCATTTTAACTATCACTTCTCTTTTGGTTTTTGTCATGTTTAAAGTTATACATAAATTTAGAAAGTTTTCCTTAACTTTCCAGTTCCATAGCTTCTCTAAACTTAGGATTTTTTCCTGATTCATATTTCGCAGTGCAAGTATATTACATCAAAGCAATAGGATCTAGATGTTATTTAATGAATTTTTGCAACTAAAATATCATTTATATTTTCAAAACCTAAAATTTTGATTTTTCTTAAGATCTTTAGAGCTTAGGAATGGTAAGTGACCCCTGCCTACTTCCTGGTTCACCTAATGAGTCCACTATCAAATGGCCTGCTTTGGCAATTTCCAAGCAACTTTTTAGGTCAAAGATACCAAACTCCAGTACCAGGAATCATCAGTACTTATAAACATCTAAGTCTAAATCAAAAAAAAATTAAAGTCTGGGTAGATTCTCTGTATGCAAAATTGTTTAAAGAATCTTTGCTATGCTGCTTTAGAACAGTATTATTACTTAATGAGTTTTGTTAGTGAAGTTCTGTGCCTTGTTTTAAAGAAAAAACCTGAAAGAACAACTCAATACAGATCTCAAAAAATGAGCAAGAACCCTATCACATATTAGCAAAAAGCCACTGCCACAAAACAAATCCATTTTTATACTGTAGTTAAATTATCTGTGGGTAGACAGGGGGTTAACTACACCAAAGATAACAGGAGCTAAAGCTCATAAAGATATAACTGAATCCTGAATGCACACATTATACCTGTTAATTATTACACCATTTCTTAATTTGTGGAAAGGTGCTCTATTCATAATAGCCAATGAAAGCCTAGCTTTTTATCTCTGAAATGGTCAGAGTCTGATTGACGGGTCAATGATCTATTAAAAACCAGTGACTACATCAGCAAGTTTTACATTTGCAAGGCACTGCAACTAAAGTTTAATATACCTATTACAAGAAATACATTATGGTAGTGTATTTCCCCTGACCTAAGCAGTAAGACAGGAATTCTAAATGTAAAGGTTTTTAAAATGAACAACTGTCATTAACAGTTTTTTAATCTCTAGTGATTTGCTACACATAGGAAAAAATTAAAAACAGCTTTAAAAATCCTCTTCTAATAGTTAACTACTCTAGGAACGTTGTGATGCTACATACATGGCCTTAAATTACCCTTAAAATACCTCAGAAGTATTCATTACTTTTACTCCATATTTCACTATTCATTAATAGTATTCACTCACCATGATAATCACTTAAGCATTAGGCCAAGGTAATTTAAAGAGGGTGACACAGCATCAGCTTCCTATCATTCCTGAATATTAATGGCAGTCAGATGCTTAAATCCCTGGTTTTAAAAGTTACATCCAAATATAGTTTCATCAAGGGCTTTACTTAAGCCCTATACACTGAAAGTAAACCACACTAATTCCACCTCTGGGTAACAGTTTGTTTATTACACACTACAGTTTTAAGCTATACATAAAATTACAGAAATAACAGACAGCAACGCATCGGAACACGAGGGATTAGAGCAATATAATGCAAAGGTGTAACTTCTTTTCCCCTCCGGAATTCTCATACACCCCCAACACTGAAGTTTTTTGGGGTAAAAACAGTATATTCTTTTTACTTGCAGCTTTGATTTGGTACAGCTTGATGATGAACATCTTAACCTATAAGTAGTTAATAATTTGATTCCTACAATATGCAAAAGCAATTATATTGTCCTTTACCTGCTGAAAAGCTGGCCCTGTAGATAACAAATACATAAAGATATTCATTAAATTCTAAATTTTAACTTCTACTGTGAGCTTTCCCCTCCCTCATTCACACACTTGATTTTACACTTCTATCTGTAGTATGAACAAAATTAAAGGACTGTTTCACTGACCTTACAACAGAAGAAACTGAGTTATTAATAGCCATCTTCAGAGTATTTACTTTCAGTTCAATTGAAACTGTAGGGTTGTTCAGTAGTTTTTTGGGGTTTTTTTTACGACAGTTCATCCCATATGATGGTAGAGTAGAAAATCTACTAAGACACTTGCCAACCAAAGGAAAAACCAATATAAACCTCTGGATGCAGAATTCTGATTACATCACAGGAAACTCTTCTGGCACTTTTACCATGCTGCTCAAATCTTCCTCCGAACTTCAACTTTGTCTTTTTAACAGCCAGGTACTGTAGCTGTACAATAACCTTGAAAAACTGAAGAAACAACAAGCAGTGTAGTAACAGTTTCATACACCTAGAATCTGAAATGACTCCAGGATGAAGTGATGAACACGTTGCTTGCAACTTGTGCAAGAAAAGAGAAGGATGATTTTTACGCCAACAACTCATGCTGGCACTGCAAGTGAATCAATAGACCAGCAACTGCACCTATCCACCGAATCAGTAAGAAGTTTGGTCCAAATATATATATACACACACATGTATACACACATATATGCATGTGTATTAAGAGGAACTCAATGAAAAATAAAAACTGCCAGGAATCAAGCTAAGCAACTCGTAGCTGAAGCAGTCTTATACTCTACATAAGAGTGAGGGATGTATCATATGAGCTTAAAAGAAGATTATACCTGTAAGTGAATGGCAGCTCAAGGAGATTTAAGTGGATTGCTTCAGACTAGGCTAGTGGGACCTAACAAGAAGTCAAGAGAACACGCATGTGGGAGAAAGTACATGTACATATGGGCAACTGGGGAAAAGGATAGGATAGGTAATTACAGGTCTTTTTGTCATCCTTTGTTTGATAATGGTAATCACCAAATACCTTTCATCTAAACTTTAATACAAGGTTTTAGGCAAAGACTGTAGGTCCTATAACTGACCTGTTTAACCAAAAGTAATTTTATTCCAAGATGGTTATTTTGCTCACATAATAAAGTAATGTTTCTGGAATACTATGCAGAGGCAGCTGTTGACCAGACACAGTGGTATAGCGAGAATCCTGCTAGTCAATATCTAAATTTATGAAAATCACAAGCCTTCATTTCCCTACAGCAGTACCTGTAATAGTATACAGTTATCTCTAAATACTATCTGAATATAGATTATTATTGACCATAAAGTAATTTATTTTAGTACTATTTATGTTAAATAGCAGCAATACTAATCCATTCAGTATTTAGTTCTTGTCACTGGCTATTACCAGAGGTCTACAATACCATTTGACCTCAAGACAGGTACAGCTGGTTTACAAATACATAAAAGCTGTATTTGGCAATATATAGGCATAAAACACATATCCAAACTTTTTTCCTTATCTGCACTGCTTTCAGTAAAAGGCTTTTTTGAATATGAAACACCTATGATTTACACATTGCAACAGAAACCTTCCTAAATACTCCTGCAGCATAAGCAGGGAGATTGATAATTTAAACCAAAATCGGTGTTTTAAGTTCCATACAGTCTGACATTTTTCAAAAGTTAAATCAAAATACTGAATAAAATGCTAGAAACACTAAGTCGTTCTTCATAACTATTACTGAACTATTAAAATAAGGCAAGCAATCAAATGGCATTGCTAACATTTAATGTGTACCTACTTGCCTGCAGAATCAAGGCCTGTGGTTTCTACAGTCGTGCTCTAAAAGGAAAATATTTTCCTTGATCTGAAATAAAGACATTTCTTCTGTAAATACAAGCTGGGATCACATGGAGGCATCTACTCAGCAGTTGCATCAGCCATTTTACTTTAAAAGGATTATTTTTGGAACCAAATGATGCAACAATCTGAACGCTGATAATACATGTTCAACTCAGCCAATGTGATGGTCTTCATTGTGTTTGAAAATTGGAGCAAAGGTAGTAGGCTTTTGCGATTAACTCGATAATTCTTTCCTCACTGCCTTTGTGCCTTGCGAGATCTCCTTTTAAGTAAATGTTATGTATTGATTTTTGTTTTGCAATACATAAAAACACATAATTAAGGAGATATGAACATACAGTGGCTGTTACAAACAAAAGAAGTTAAAAGTTCTGAAGAACAGTGACCTTCTGAGTAGGAAAGAAAGATAAAGGTAAGAGGTCAAAGATACACAAAAGTGCTGCACATGTTTTGTTGAAGAACACTCATTCCCCAAACCTTTATTTCTGAGAACTATTTAAACAACTACTATACCTTCTGTCAAGAAAGATATTCTTCCAGATATTTCAGCATCTTCAAAAAACTCACAATATTAGAATGACATCATCATGCCTTTTTTTAGAAAAATGGTTCAGTCTGCAGAAAACTATCCACAGGTATCATTACCTATTTTAGGACTTAAACCTTCCGATAAACTGAGGTTGATAAAACAATACAGAACCCAAGATGAAAGTGAGGCAACTCGTCAAAGAAACATGACCATAATAGCCCTATTTCCATCGAATTAACTTCCTGTAGATTTGATTTATTAGGATTGGAAGATTAAAGAAAACAAGATATCAAGCTAGCATCAGCTTTTATTTTCTTCTTGTAAAAGTCTTTCTGTTTTCTTAAACTGAATTTTTTTGACCAAGCAGGAAAACAGAACTTTTTTCTAAACTGATCAACAACTCATTGGGCTTTGATTTAATGGATTTCTGTAAAATCTATTTCCAGAACAGCAAATACCTTTCAGCTTGACTTAGCAATACAAATGCCAGAACATCACTATAATATTGTGCAACGGGCATTATAATATTAATCAAGTACATCTTCCTGCACAAATCCAGTGTATTTCTCAAAAAAAGATTCTTATTTAGGCTCAAATCATGTGAGCTGGTATTTCACATTACAAAAGTTATTGGAATCCATCTTCCACAACAATTATATACATCACTGGGATTAACTGGTTATAGCATACAGATAGCCATAATCAAAGGCTGCTCTCTCAATTGCAGTTGCTTTAGTGGCTTGGCAAAGAGAATTTACTCCCCCATATTGTATGTGGCTTCCACCCTATGGCACAAAGAAAAAATATTTACAATACAAAGCCAACACTTATTTTCTCACCTTTACAAAAGCCTCACTCAACAAAGATGAAGTTTTATAACAAAAACTGGATGCTGACTGCACATTCATAGACAAAAGTGAGATATCATTAATGTTTTGGACAACAGCTGTAGGTAAGATTGTGCTGTGCTTTTGCACTGCGGGAGAGAGGGTGTTGAAAAGGTACCATTCATAAGTTTACTTAGGTGGGATAAACCAGTAATCTACTAGTGTTAGCAAAATGCCTTTCACAAGCAGATATGTTAGCAGCAGACTTTAACGAAAGCTGCACTTCCTCTTGCATTTAAGGCAAGTGGGGTATTTTTTCATTTGTCAGCATCACTAAACAATTCAAACAATCAACTCAAAGTCATACCAGGAGCACACAAGTCATTACTAGATCGAGATGTGCTCCAAGGCTGTGCAAAACTAGAAACTACACGGGCAGCTCCAGAAGAAGCCAGATGGCATACAAGCCCACAAAACCTCTTTAGACCAATAGCTCATTCAGGAGTTCATTTACCTCCTCACTGTTTATTCAGGATCTCTCCAGAAGAGCAAATATTTAACCTTCCTGCAAACAGAAACAACAGCAAGTATTTTTTGACAGGATCGAATCTATGGCACCAGACCTCTTCTACTCTTTCCCCACCCTGAGTCACATTCTGCACATTTTATCTATTTCTGTAGTATGCAACTACATCCTTCATGTGGTATCATTAGTGTATTTTTGTGAGGTTCAAAGTAACTGGCGATCTGATATACTAAATAGGTGACCTCCCTGATACTTTCATATCTCGGAAAGATGAAAGCTGGCTTCACACAAAATTTCTATAAATCTAAAGTCTCAAAAGGAAAGTTTATAACACAAGCTTTTGATGTGAGCATTGTATTTTAAACAAACCCCTTGACAGATGTTAACTACATGACAGTACTGACTTATATCCAAATCTCTAGTATTTCTATTCTTGAAAATGCAAAGAAATTTCCAGGTTACTTTATGATCTTCCTATTGCACACACTACACACCCCACACCCCCCCCAAGAATACACTTCAGCCTTAACAACCAAAAGATACACTCTGCCATCTAGAAGTTGAGAGGTTTAAGATTTTTTCAGAGATAAAGCTCCCTTAAGGACATATAACCTTCAGACTTGGGACAAGCTGGCTCTGCACAATAGTGAATAGCACTACAAAGATCACAGATGGTTCACTGCACACACTTGCTCCTTATTGTGGCTACAGAAGCAACACGCCTACCAACTTCTTTACAGAACTGTGTGAATGTCAG
The DNA here is from genome assembly GCA_009819775.1 of Phoenicopterus ruber ruber. Classification (NCBI taxonomy): domain Eukaryota; kingdom Metazoa; phylum Chordata; class Aves; order Phoenicopteriformes; family Phoenicopteridae; genus Phoenicopterus; species Phoenicopterus ruber. The sequence goes on along the minus strand of CM020221.1, from coordinate 10,557,511 downwards.
CCAAGCAAATGCTCTTTCACAGGTATTATGGCTAAGGAGTAAAGTTGTTAATTTACCAGAGCACTGCAGAAAAATCAAGACAAAAATGAGAGTGTTAAGCTAGTGAAAACTACACTAAACTTCTAGAAACAGAAAGCAAGTTTTAAAGTGCTTTAGCATTTACCTAGCAAAAAAATTAAGATATGACACATAAAGGAAATTAGCATTAGCTTTTTAATATATAAGCCTTTACATTTCAATGGTTTAGATAGATGTTAGTTTAGCAAACTGGTTAAGCTTTAACAGAGAACAGGTGACACTGAGTAACTATCAACACAGCTGACCGAGCCAAAGGTGCCTTTTAGATGCAAATTTCCCTATTTCAAAGAGGTAACTTCTCTCAGACTTTAAAGGTAGCAATGCACTCAGACTAGTTATTCAAAATAATTTGATCGATTATACTTAAAAAATTGTAGATCACAATTTCTATCCTACTATGCCCATAAAAGTTCAATGAAATCATCACAATTGAACAAAATCTGTGAATAAAATGCTTGATACATTGATTTATATGGCCTACGCATATATCTACCCTTTTCCATGGTAATTCAGCTGTCTGAAAACCTTAAGCAAAATCAAAAAACTCAAAGTACGGCATTGTAAGTCATCTTGGGTCTCCCTCTACTGCTGTAAGTCATAGTGCATAGCAGCATAACCACTGATAAAAACCTTCTTGTACCTATGATCTTATTAAAGATGCATCATTTTCTTCACTGTTTTCACATTAGAGGCAGTACCTCAATTATTTTCTGTATCATGCTAATATGACTACTGCTGCGTACCTTCACTCAGTTGCCTTTAATTCAGTAACTTTTGCAAATGATTTTATTACTTGCAGTATTACATAGTCCTCATTTTTGAGGTGTATTACACTAAGGGGTTGAGACCAGCCTTATCTACCTGACTCACAGTTAATCTGAAAAGTCTTAAAGATCATTTATTTCCCCCTCACCATTTTAATACCTGGGAACATTCTGCTCACCCTAACTCTTCCATCATGTGCTTTGGGAGAAAGTCCAGCCAAGTATACAGAGACTTAACATGTTCACATACACCAGCAACCCACTTAGAGGAAAGCACCTTTCTTCAGAGAGAAGCTGGTACTCTAGCTGATCAATCTTACCACCAAACTATGTTGACAAAACCAACAATACAAAAATGTGAAGGAACCATGTAATTTTAAGTTGTGTAACTTTCAAGCTCCTGAAGTATGAAGAGTTAAGGATGGAAACTAAAGAGGTTTATCTATTTATCCATTTGTCTTCATGCAGAAGCTGCTCCAAGCCAAAGTAAAACTATTAATTGCTTCCGAGTATAATTCAATATAATGAGGAAAGACTAGAGATTTAACAAATGTTCACCTCAGTTTGCTTAATACTTTGTGTACTGGAACTGTAATCCTGTTTGCAAATACAATTTTTTTCTGCTGCCAAATGTTGCAAGTTCTATACTTGATCTTTTCTAGGATAGAAACAAAATGACTGATAGTGTACACAAGGCCAACGTGGCTAGTAGTGTACTAGCGTAATTTTTATCAACACAACCATGTGAGCTGCTATACAAAGCTAAAATCAGTCTTCAGAAAAAAATTTAACACACAGTAGTAAGAAGTTTTCACATAGAATAGAAATGGCAGTGTTAATGTTACAAATGTATCTTTTTAAGAAGAGTTCTGTTTAATGCCCCAATACACAAATGAGTTTGGTACTAAAGTAGCTCTGAATAGTCTTTTGTAACCTGCCCTTATTCTATGTCAACTGCCATACTCTTACAAAAAGACAGTTACAACTATGTATGACTCCTGGTACTTCAGGTGAATTTTACCTTCTGTAAAGACTTGAAAGAGGAAAATTAGAGGTAAAATAAATTATGATTAATGCAGGGAGGTGAAGAAATACAAGGAACTTGCTATCCATTCCATATCAAACTATTCTGTCTTTAGCTAATGATTTGAGTAACTCCAGATTTTACTTGCTTGTGTTAGGAAGCACATGGAATATAAATAATCAGCTATTGTAGTATTGAGCATATAACAGGTAATGAGTAAATACACATTGGTTTTGTCCTTGCCATAAATTTCACATTAAGACCTGTTTATATGAGCTTACTTTAAAAGATTTTAAAATTAGCAGATAAAGTAGAAACCCAAAAAACTATTACATTAAATATATGACCTATTATTTTTCTCCAGAGATTAGTAACCTTTACAATTGACCAGAGAGAGGAATTAAAAAAGCAGTACAGTTTGTTCTATCTTAGCTAATGTTCCGAGTTACCTGACATCTCACTGCAAGAACTATACTGATGTTTACACTACGTATACAAAGCTTTATCTTGCAGCTAAAACTAATATACCATCCAAATTAATGGCAGTTTAGGAGCCATGAGCTCATAACAAACATTAAATGACATACAGCAGCATTTCATGTTAACCATTATGAAACACTGGAGCAGAAGAAAAGTTTAAAAGATACATAAAACCAAACTGCTAAGCTATCACATTTGTCAGCACAAATCTAAAAAGCAACAAATGGAGATTCAGTTTATGGTACGGAAATCAGGTTAAAAAAATAATTGAAGGCATCTTCCCCAATACAAAGATAGTATTCATTCATTAAATACAAGGTATTCAGTGACAAGTGGGAACCAAAATATTAACATGTTAACTGAAAGCTTTTCTCAACAGGAACTTGTATGACATTACAATATATTATACAATATATTATGAACTGCAGCTGCCAACAGAAAAACCATGTGGAAAACTGAACAGTCAGATCACAGTGAGAAAAATAGTAAGTGATGAGGTATGGATGGAACGCTTTAATCTTCACAAAACAAGCAAGTGCAAGTACTTGATTTGATGAAGCTGGGAAGAAACACATCCAAAGCAGTGTCCATTTAAATTGTATTCCTCATTAAAAAAGGGCAAATATAGAAGAGGGAAGAAGTAACATCATAATGTATAAAAGAATTAAGAACTGTGTAATCATATTGTGGAGTTCTTAATTTTTTTTTATACATTATGATGTTACTTGATGCTCCTTTCTCAGTTTGGCAAACAAGTAAGTTTTACTCTACCAGCTTTCAAGTTAAAACTCTAATCCGAAATGGGAACCAGCTATCAAGTCTCTTTACCTATGCCCATCCCTTTAACTTGGGAAATCCAGTGTTTAGAATACAAGTACTTACATTTTAAATCCAGGTAATTTAAGTCTGAAGCCCTGATCCCAAAAGTTACTCTATGCAGATACCATTCTCCAAGTACCCTTGAAATGACACACTGTTTAGTGGGTATCTCAGATTTTCACTGAGCATGTAAAAATGGGGAGAGAGGCTGTCCATCAGTAGTATCCTCCACTGCTGAGCAATGCAAAGCCACTTGTACTGTACTGCTGTATAGAACGGTGGTGTCATGCAAAGGTTTTTTTTCCTCCCCAATCAGAGGCCAGCTTCTTAAGACTGTAAACATCATAAAATGAAAGACCATAAAAAAATGTCTTGACTCAAAACTTACTTTTCACAAAAAGAAAAGTCTCACTCTTGCAGACAACACAAGTATTTTAGAAAGGGGTGGGGAAATCTTACTTGAGACTTTGGAAGAATGGGGTTTGATCTATTCAACTGCTCAATCTTGTATAAAATAAAAAAAAAACAGTTTAGTGGGGACTGAAGTTGTTCCCATTTAAAAGTTATCTAGGGTTTTCCACATTACATTAGATTTCTAGTTTAGTTCCAGGCTCCATGATAGAAATTTGCCACTGTGCTTCATACTAATAACTAGTAACAGTATTCATGATAATTCAAGAATAGTCTAATCTAATTATCCTAAGGAGGAAATACTGACTTCTCAGGTCAGGAACTAGATGTCAAGAGCAGTACTACTGGAAGAAAGCTTGTCATTGATCTTTAGGATTAGTAGTGCTTTACAAGCACGGATGACATAAGGGGTTTGATTGTGACTGATTATCCTACTGTAAGAATGGAAGTCTCATGCCTGAGAAGTCAGAGCTCTGTCCACTGGGGTTACATTGCTGTACACAGGAAGACTGGGGAATAGCTACACTGCAATGTCTGTACTCCCAACAGGTCAATTGGAATTAGCAGTCCATGCAGTTAAATATCTGATAAAGTCACCTTGGTCTATCTGATCTCCAGATTTTATATTATCTTATGATCCAAGATGGGAAAACAAAAAACAAACAGTGCAGACAAAGTTCAAGAAATTACACTCCTTTAAAGTAGTTAATCTGACATTCTCAGCAAAAAGGTACAATCATATCTACGCTGGCACATTCCCAAAGAACTCATGCCAATCCCAGTATCTATTTCCTTTGTTTGTTGAGTAATTTCACCTTACTTGGCATTTTAGAAATTTTTAAACCAAATATAGTCACAGGTCAAGTTATATTACCTTCTCTTCACCTGCCATCATCTGATTTGCTGGATGAAGACTTGTTGAAAGACTGATTTTTTTTTTTCCAGACACATTAAGCACATGGTGTGGAAATAGAAATAAAATCTGCTGGAAAAACAGGTATAGTGTATTTGACAATACTCCTTTTATCCAAACTGACACATTAAAGTAGCTTATGGAGGCAGCTACAGATAGTGTTTCTTATTCTAAAAGAACTTCTGCTTATTTCTCTAACACTAATTTCTATGGATTCTTTTAATCCAACAGAATCTGGAAAATCTTACATAACTTGTATTTTTCATTATCTTCAACATAAAATGAATGAACCATAGTTCCATTAGAGCTCACTGTTTCTGTTCCTAACAAGGAAAAAAAAGAGTAAATTTAATTCTGTTCTGATAAAAGATGAACATTCAAGACAAGAAGAACTTTACTTATCACTTAGAAGACAATCTAAGACTTCCCTGTTATTTCTTGAGAAATCCTAAGTCTGACAGGAAAGAAAAACAGTATCAGTTTATTAGAAAAGCAAATTCCATGAGTTTCTCATTGAGAATAAATACTGTCCATGCTCTATAATTTCTGACCTATATTCATTCAGATATGAGGACCATACAAGTTTGCATAACCAGCTCAGTTCCAAACGATACTTAATGTATTTGTCCTCCCCACACCTTTAAGAAGTAGGGAATAAATTATCATCTGTTTTTCTTATGGGAACTGAGGCTAGGAAAGATTAAGTAATTTACTTTGGCTCACACAGTAAGCTGAAACAAGTGGAGAACTCGCTCTATGTGAATCTTTCATACTCGTACTTTAAACACTGCACTATCATTCCCCAACACGTAATCCTTTGCCTTTTTGATAAATCACAAAACTATCCTTTTTATCTCAACTTTTCAGCTTACCTGTTGAGATTTTAAACATTCATCATCTCTGGTTATCCCATTTCTGTATCTGCAATTTTCTCTCTTCCTGCAATATAAGATTTATTGTCCTCCTCAGTCAAAGGCTTTTATTCCTTACTTGAGATCTCAGGTACTGACTTACACCAGCATAAAACAACCAAATGATTCAAAGCTGGTATTAACACAGGGCACCCGGTGTTACTTTTTTTTTGTTTAGTTCTTGAACCTCATACACTATTTGAAAGAGGTTTTCTCTTACCTTATGTATTGTGCAGAACCTACCCACACAACTAAGGCTTAGTTTTCAAAATGTTAAGAATTACTTTAAAATTTAAGTCCTGAGGCAGCGTGCTATATTCTGATGTGACTGGAAGACTCATCCACTCTGGGAGAAAAAAGGTGATCAGAGTACAGTGTTTTGCCAAATAAGATATCTTTTTTCTTTTAGTTATCAGGCCCATTAATTTCTTTGACTTAAAATAACCTTCACTGAATTAGCCATGTAATAAACAAGAATAAATTAAACCTAAAACTAAATAACACTAATGGACTTGCACTACAAGCATGGGTTCACTGGTAGGTGAGGCGTAAAGTATACGGGGAACAGAACAGTGAAGGAGACTGGCTTCTTTTTCCTTTCTTTTCCTCTGTTACCCTCATGAGGTATTTGTCACACGAGGAAAAAGCTCAATTTCTATTATATATAGCCCAATGTTACATTTATTTATATAACTGCCACAATGCTAATGTAGACTATAAACCTGAGATGAACATACAGCATACACTCTGTCAAGAAAGTTGATCTCTAATGATAACTGTGAACAATCTAAAAGCATACATTATTTAGATTGCCAGTTAGTTTTCCTTTACTAAATTAAAGACAAACACCAGCTTATCTGAAAAACTGATAAGGCAAAACAAAAGAAATCAAGATAAGCTTCTACAAATTCCATGACGATTTTAACTCAGTCAGATGACAGCAATAGAATACTCCTTCTGAAATGAGAAAAATCTGTTACCAATGATGTGCAGAGGCTCTACCTTACCTCACTCAGCACAAGACAGACATGGATCTGTTGGAGCAAGTCCAGAGGAGGGCCACAAAAATGATCAGAGGGATGGAACACCTCTCCTATGAGGAAAGGCTGAGAGAGTTGGGGTTTCAGCCTGGAGAAGAGAAGGCTCCAGAGAGACCTTCTTGCAGCCTTTCAATACTTGAAGGGGGCCTATAAGAAAGACGGGGACAAACTTTTTAGCAGGGCCTGCTGTGATAGAACAAGGGGTAATGGTTTTAAACTAAAAGAGGGGAGATTTAGACTAGACATAAGGAAGAAATGTTTTACAACGAGGGTGGTGAAGTACTGGAACAGGTTGCCCAGAGAGGTGGTAGAAGCCCCATCCCTGGAAACATTCAAGGTCAGGCTGGACAGGGCTCTGAGCAACCTGGTCTAGTTGAAGATGTCCCTGCTTATTGCAGGGGGGTTGGACTAGATGACTTTTAAAGGTCCCTTCCAACCCAAACTATTCTATGATTCTATTTCAAAATAAGCTTACCTTCAATCTACTGACTTTCAAAGGAAAAAAAAGAAGAGATAAAGTAGAATGGATAAATTAGACATTATCTTGCCAACATTGACAAGATTAGACAATAAGTAATCAAGAAAAACTTAAACAGCACAAAATCTTCAGCTTGTTAACTAAAAGAAATGCTTATCTAAATCAGATTCTATGGCAGTACTGAGGGTTTATGGCAGCAATTGCAAACTGTTCTCACGTCAACTATGAATATCCCTTGGATGCTCCTCACATCTCTGGACCTCACTAGGCCCATCTCACCCCTGCTTCTTAAGGTGTCCACTGCTCCCACACCAGCACCAAGTAACAATGATAGCAACAATGCCTCCAGAAGATATTCCAGGACACAAAGATTTTGTCTGTGCAGGTTTTGCCACAACTGCATAAGCTGACAGTTATGTCTGGCACTGCTGGCTACACATTTAACATGATTGCCATATGGGCACCTAAACACCTTATATAACACGTGATTTTAATGAACTCCAGCATTTCCACGGAAGGACATTATTAATAAATCCAGTCAACTAGAAGACAGACCAAAAGGACTGAAAAAATATCTAACTTTATTTTAAAATACAGTGTTTTCAAAAATTGTTCAAATGTGCTCAAGATGGGACAATTTAATTAAACCGGAAGTATTTCTTATTCTGACCTATTTTCCCATTCTGAGATTCCTCTGGGATGAGCTATGTAACACTGACTTTGTTCATGATGCCCACTGGATGTAGAGATCCAGCGCAAAATCTCGAGGTCAGTGAAAGATGACTAAGAGAAGTTATCACATACACATTTTCAGCATCCAGCATAACCAGTGATGTTTTTTATTTTTAGGAAATCCATAACATCTAGAGAAATACCAGCCAATGTACTCCTGAACTATTCTGATGAACAATGCCAATTTCAATTTTATCAACAAACTTGAGAGGCAATTCTTAATTCCTTTGTATCTGGGCTTCATCCACCAACATCTTTCACGCAGGATTAAGCATTCAAACATATTTTAACAATATGGATTTCCATAACCAGTCTTCTAAAGTGAAAGAGGATAAAGTTGATTTTGTTAACAGAAGTGCAAACAAAAGCACTACAGAAGACTAGTATTCTCTAGTTCATAAAAGATTTAATGTTTGTTATTTAAACAATACACACTTTGCTTACATCAAAAACTTCTGAATATCAACTGAGTATTAAAGCAAGAAAAAAATAGTTTGCAGTCCCTGATGTTATGATTCTGGGCTGTTAAAATCTTAGGTATAATTTCAGCCAAGGCCACCAAGAGTTGCAAAAAGCATCAATTTCAAATTGTAAATGTTACTTTCAAACAATTCTTACTTCACTCCTGGCAAACCATGCTTTCTACTATCTGTTGTTTGCTGTGTTGACTAAAATGGACAGCAATTCTCTAAAAAAATAGTATAATTTCCAGGAAATAAACTGACTAAAGTACTTTCCCTCCTAACCCTATTTAAGTGAACAAAACTCGCATGCTCACAGTGCATCTGTGAAGGTTTTTATGCCTGTATACCTGTCAGCTTTCCCATTAGCTACTTTCAAACACATTTAACAGTTAGACAAGAATCTCAAATATATTGGGTTTGGTACCTGTATCATCCCGTCTTTTGTCTTTTAAACCAGAAATGAGGAAAAACCAAGCAAAAATTAAAGAGTATTCCACAAAGACACAAAACAGCTGCTTTAACAGATTCTCACTGATAGAAGAACTGAGAAAGGAAAAGCCTTCACGTTGACCTGCAAAAGCCTCTATCACTTCATGAAGGGCCACGTTGACTGAAAGGTCACTGAAATCAGGTTAATTTGTTACTGACTTCAGTAAGCTTCAGATCAGATCTGCAACCTCCAAAGTTACTTTTTGTCCTACCCATTTGAATACCTGAAGTGGCATTATGGAAAATAAGTGTTATAAAAAGCATATTTTATATTTTTCAGTTATATTATCTGGCAATGCCTATTAGTAATATATTGAAAATAACAGTACCAAAACATGTCACAGATTTTTTCTGCATATCTATAGACTGTCTAAACAAGAGATGAGGACATTATCTCCTGTATACATGAAGAGCTTTTTATATCTGTTCTGTCACAGAGCTGAAGTAACCAGTTGGCAGCCTCAGTCATCATGCACAGCAACAATATAAACAGATTGAGACAGACGGTCTTTAAAGCTGATAAACATAAGCACCACCACTTTTCATGGCAATCAAAACTGTGTTTACTCATGAGGTAGCTATCAGAATTTATTCAATATTTTCTGACTTCTGCAACAGAATTATTAATATTTTAAAAGCTCAGGAAACTGCCCTCTGACACATAGGTAGATTAGTCCACTTACTGAGGGTTTTTCAAGTACCTTTCACTGAGAAAATTAGGAACCCCTGTCAAATTTACATTCTGGAAAACAGCTTAATACTGCTATTGCCAGAATTGTAAAATAAGAATAGTATCTTGTTGCAGAAGTTCTGAAAAAGTAAAAATCTTATGATTGTTTAAATAAATTTAAATATTATTTTGCTCGGCTACTGATTGTTTTTGTGGCAATGCCTCAAGTATAAAAACCTAAGATTCTCACTTTAGACTAGCATTTCCTAAAGAAAGTCCCTACTAGGCTAAACCTACCAACTTCCTACTTTACTTGTACACTTACGAGTTTCACTCCCTACTTTTACAGTGCTATAAGACAAACAAAAAAGTTACTCTTTACATATGAACAAGATGTTAGCAGCTTATACTTGAATTTAGCAATCATGAAAATACTTACATTTAATGCAAAATAATGTTAAATAATCTGACCACAGGTACCTAAGCATCTCACTAATAACACAAAGTATTAGAAGTTTTAAAGTCTTTATCTCAACAGCAAATAATGCAAATACCTCTTCTCCAACTCTGCAGTATTACAGAGAGCATATATCAGACTTGCAGCATTTGCAAATCTAACTTCTGCAGCCTGCCTGGAAAACCACCAAATTCAGATTCTTTTGTATCAAGGCAAAGCGAGCAAATAAACAAAACCTGCCAGTCTGCTCTCCAGCTTTGGTAAGGCTGAACACAGCTGAAGCTATTTATAAAGGAAAGAAAAATTATCTCACAGACCTCAGTTAAGCAATTCATAGGTCTTTACCAGAGATTTCAATTTAGCTGGTTCCCCCCTAGTCTCCAAACCAACAGACCTAAATGTTGATACCTTATGCTGCCAGTGAAACAGCTTTTCATTAGCTTCAGTCTCTAATCGGTTGTAAAGAGATGACCGAAATGAAGATTTCTACTCAAGTGTTCATTTTGTAAAAGTGCTTCTATAGATAGGTCACAAATTAAAGGAATCTTCTGGGATTCACCTAATTCACATGTTGCCTATAATAGCATCTTATAGAGCCAGCCCTCTAGCAACACTGAAGCTAGACAACTGTGCCACACTTCTCATTTCATCCCTGTTATATCATGTACTGGCTTGGCATAAAAAGGGAAGAATATAACCAAGAAATGTGGCACTTGGAGTACAACAACTTATTCACAAATTTGGAATTAAAATTAAGCTCAGATTACATTAATCATTCCTTAGATTCTTTAGGCTGTAGTCTATTTATTTTATAAAAATATACATATTTAAAAGAACATGTTTTATCAACATTAAACCCCCCCATTATTCTGAAGACTGAACACTGCTACAACATTTTCCTGCAGATAAAGAAACAGCCATCCCTACTTCCACATCTCATGCCAAAAATAATTATACATGAAGTTTTACTTTAAAGCATTGTGAAGATGGAAAATACAATCCATAAAACTTGAGACTATCTCAAGCTAAAGATCTGCAAAAGAATTAGATTGCTATTTGGTAGTATTTTAGCATCCTTTGGCACAATATGCAGGCAGCTCCAATGCAGCAGGATTACTGTGAAGTCCTACGTACTTGCTGCCTACCTGCATACCCTCTATTTAACAGAAACACGCACAGGATTTCAACAGAGAGAAATATAAATAGGACTACAGTTAGTAGTCCTGACAGATTCATACCCTCCCCTTTTCCCAGTAGCTATTATTCAACCATCCACAGATCTGTTAACTCAGAGGCTGAATGCTTTCTTCAGCAACAGTTTGGGATAAGACAATAACCACAGATCTCAGCTATTTAGTTACACTACCAAGGTCTACATAAAGCAATACAGCATAACTCTTAAGTCCAAGAAAAATAAGCATTTTTTACAACTTCTGGTGAAATGAGGAAGGGAAACATAGTTGCTCATACAGGTAATTCAAAGTGGAACAAAAACTTGCTTCAATTTATAGAATATTCTAAATTATCCCACTGGGCTAGAACCTCAGTTTTACAACTCGTCATGTTATTTCTGGGATCACTAGAAAAAAAAGTCTTCATATGTAAGTGTTACCAATATTTGGACTTTATCTCAACCAATTCTTTAAGCAAAGGGTAAGAACTGCCAAATGCTTCATGTGATATGGCCGACAGCTTAAAATGAAGCTTGCTGAAACAACTGTAATTCCATTTGCAGAGTATTTCAAAATCCATTTCTGTTCCCAGAAGAAAATTTGTTTACCACAGAAAGGCATTAGTTCTCTGCCCACTGTACGGATCAGCTTTCCTCCTGAGCATGTTGTCTAATGGATGTTCAGACTCTGAACTGGAGGCAACCCCAGGGTTACCCTGGATTCAAAGGGGCTTATCCAGGCAAGGGGCAGAGTTATTCAGAGCCTTGTGAGGATCCCTAATTTCCAGCTTCTCTGCTCTCTCTCACCTACTTTGGTGACCTGATAGGGAGACTGGGATGCAAACTGGTGATAGCTATCCTAGCTTCTGAGAGAATCCAGTACCAGTACATCCTAGGAACGTTTTAGTCAAATTGACAAACTTTGATAGAGAACATTAAAATGAACCTAATTGACCTTTTAATTTTAATAAAAATATATTTTCCATTTATGATGACACTGTTAATGATGTTCGACACAGGAAGAATATTATCCTAGTCACCTACATATTCTCAAATAGCTAATACTTCAAATAACATCATGAATTAACACAGAAAGTACTGGATTCCTGTCTGAGATCACTTTTTTCAATAAAACTTTAAAATTTCACACATAATAAATTTGACTCCACTTGCTATGAAATTGATAATTTACACCTTAAAACTGTGGATTGCTTCAGGAAGGCACAATAATTTATTAATGTTCTTATATATAATTATATATAATAAAAGTCATCTGTTAAAATCATATATAAAGAAGTTTCAGAATCAGCTTAGGAAATTATATCAATTTGTTTGTCTCCCTCACCTATATTTCACAGATTTTAAATAAAAACTTATACCAATCTATCACATATACACAAATATGGCTAGAGTCCATGAATCATACAGACAGTTCCTACCACACAGGTACCAAGTTTTCTCTATGTGTATCTCTTCAGGTGCAGGCCTAAGACCAGCATTCTATATGAAACTAACAAAGTTAGTGAAACTTCTGGTTGTGAAGACAAAAGGTTACCTTTGAATCCATCCAAGAGATTTTTTTTTTTTTTTTTTTTTTAGTGATGCTACTCAAATGTGAATCTTTGGATGGCACCCCATACGCTATACAAGAACAAAGAAGATACAGTTAATCTTATTATTGCAATTACCACTTTCATACCTGCTAGAACTCATTCTAAAGCATGTGAATTTTAATTTCCTCTGACAAATAGATTTTGCTTCAACTGCTCGCCATTTACCATATCAAAATATTGGAATAGGGTATATGACTCCTGTTCTTATTCTTCTTGAATACCCTCAGGCAGCATAGTTACTCTTGCCTCCGCAAGGGATTTGAAGCAAACAAAAATATGGCAGGGACCTGCTGAGGTTGGTAAAGTGCCTGTAAACCGTACACATGATTTCCTTCACAAAAATGTGCAAAAAATCCCTAGCTATTTTTTCATTTACAATTTTTAAAGAGTAAGAAATTTAACATACTGATTTAGTTGTTGCTAGCATTCAGCACACAGCTGGTTGAATACTTTGCTGAAATCCAGTTTCATTTAGAAAAGAAGGCAGCTATGGTACTGCCATTACTCCAAGTACAATTATATGACTGAACCCATGGAGAGATCCACTTTGTTCTCACACTGTCATATCCCATAGTTGGTCTCATAATACATTCACAAGTGTGTACTGCAAACAGCCTGATACTGCAAGCAGCTGGTAATTGAGTAAAGCTCATAAATTAGAGATGCCACAGCTGAAGGCAGGATAGGAGCTAAGCATGTGCCTGTGAAACAGTATTCTAAATAACCTAACAGAACCAGGTGAAAATAATTAGCTGATAAGGACTAATTGCCACAATACCTTTCACCACCTTCCCTTCTTTCCTACACATTTACTAAAGTTAAGAACTTGTACAGAAGTTGAGCTTTACATAACAAGAACCTGGAGATGATGGAAATCAAATAGTAGCTCAGAACTGATACAGCTACTGAGAACTGCAATTCTGTCAACTGAAAATGAACACCACGACAGAAGTTGTCTCTGAACCACCTACAGTATGGACAGAAAAACGTAAGTCAGTAAGCTTGTTTCTGAAGCCCTGTGGGAACATCCAAATAACAAACTGGCCTAAGAACAAGCTCCTTTCTTGTTTTTGTTTCCATATCACTCGCTATCAAGGATCTTTGTTCTCTAGACTACAATTATAAACCATCCTTGTTACAGATAAGAGGCAACCATTGTCCTTACTACTGATCCTTATGACAACTTCTCAGGAATCTTAGGATAGAGAAACAACATGAAATCAAAATAAAATTTCAGTACTGGTTTCCTGAAAAGTTTATGTGCATTGAAAGAGTCTGTGACTACACTTCCTGCTGACAAATACACACAGAAATTATATTACTTTTCCCCACAAGCCTTGCAGCACAGCCCTTGGATGTCCATAGTGCTTAGAGAGACTCCCATAGAGATAAAGCAACTTCCAGGTTATTCCTGCCCTAAGGGCATTGCTCTCCCACATGCCTATACAGAACCCCCCCCCATATTTTCCCATGAGCAGTGCAATCCTACAGAAAGTGATCAAGTCACTTATTTCTAAAATGAACCTGGTAAAAATGCTGCGACACAGTCTCCAGTTTTCTGAAAACACATCTCACACAGTTTAAAGCAATATTCTTAGACACGTATTCAAAAGTCTGAACTACATAAAAAACAACTCCCTTTAATGGACCAAGACCCAGTAAAAGGCAACATGCTATCAACACCTGAGTAAACAAAGCAGCTGTGTCAGCAGCTTGACTTGAAGCCTCTGTCCCCTCTTGACAGGGCAGTCAATTAAACACATTTGGATAAGCTGGGTTTTCCTAACAGGCTCCCTTCAAAAGGGGTCTTCACACAAGCTGTACTTTCACTGAAGAATTTTGTGTACTACACTGCACGAAAGTACCCTTACTTGTATTTGTACTCACGACATGAGAGGCCACATTTTTTACCCAGCAGAAGGGCAGCGTGCAAGAGCCAGGCCAGGCCTCCCTCGCCCAGCGCACTCCAGCACGCCTCCCGAGCACAGAGCAAAGGAGAAGGCACTGGAAGGCGGCTAGAGCCTCACGCTCGTAGCTTTAGCGAAGGCTACTTGCCCCGGATTCTTCACCAGCAATGGCACTTCCCTAGCGCAGGGCGGCGGAGAACAAGCTGAAGAGCACCTCACCAGCAAGGGACGGCGCAGCCCCAGCAGACCCCAGCCCTCCGCGCGGCAGCGGCCGTTAACGGTCACCCGGTGGCAGAGGCGGCCCACAACCGCGAGCGCGCAGCGACCCGCAGCTCTGCAAGAGGAAAGGGAAGTGATCCGGGCGGGAAGCGGCTACAAGGCGGAGCCGCCCGCTGCCTGCCCATCCGTCCCTTCCCGCTGCCGACCTACCGAAGCCCGTGTGGGAGCGGCCGTTAGCGCCCGCGCCCTCACACCCAAGCCCCACACGCGAGGCCACAGCTGCCCGCAACCCTCGCGCACGCCACTACGCTCCGTGCGGGCGCGGCTTTGCAGGGAAGGGCGGGGGCGTGCACCGCCCCCAGCGCGCATGCTCGCCACACCCCCTCCGTCCCGCCCATAGCGAGACTCCCGCGCGCCGCGCCCCCTTCCCTTCCGCGAATCCCGCCGGGGGCGGGGCGGAGAGGCAGGGGCGCAGGCGCAGTCGGGAGGCGCGGAGTGTTCCTGCCCCCCCCCGCGCCCCTCTGCCCCCCGTCCCCCTCCCCCACCCCGAGGCCGTTTAAAGGCGGCGGCGGCGGCGCCCCGCGCCTATTGTGGCAGCAGCGCCGCGCCGGGATCCGCCACCGTCACCCCGCGCCTCCCGTCTGCGCGTGTAGCGGAAGCGCCGGCGGCCGCCGCCATGTACCGCTACTTGGGGGAGCTGCTGGCGTCCCGCCTGGCCGCCGGCTCGGTGCTGGCGGGCGCAGAGGCGGGCGGGCCGGCGGCGGCAGCTGGGGGGGTAGCAGCGGCGGCGGCATGGGGCCGGGACCGGTGCCCGCGGCGGCACTACTGCGAGGCGGCGAAGAAGGAAGACGACCCCAACTTCTTCAAGATGGTGGAGGGGTTCTTCGACCGCGGCGCCAGCATCGTAGAGGACAAGCTGGTGGAGGGGCTGCGCACCCGCGAGAGCATGGAGGACCGGCGCCACCGCGTCCGCGGCATCCTCCGCATCATCAAGCCCTGCAACCATGTGCTCAGCGTTTCCTTCCCCATCAAGCGCGACAACGGCGAGTGGGAGGTGATCGAGGGCTACCGGGCGCAGCACAGCCAGCACCGCACCCCCTGCAAGGGAGGTGAGACCCGCCGCCCCCCACCCCCCACCCCCGGCCCGGTGCCCGGGCCCGCGGAGGGCCGTGGGGCTGGGCCGCCGTGCCCGCAGCGGCGCTGCCCTGCCCTTCCCCTGCCCAGCAGTCACTCTCCCGCCGCGGGGCGGGCGCTTCCCGCGCCGCGCTCCCTGAGGTACCGGGGGGGCGACGCTTGGCTCCCCGCTGCCCGCCGGGCCAGCGGCCGTTAACAGCCGCGTCGGGGAGGACAGGCAGCAGCCTCCCTCTGTCACCCGCGGTATCTGATTTCCAAAGGGACGGCAGGAGCAGTGGCAGAGCGGTTTCTGCGCGGCCCTTCAGCGGTCTGCTACCCGAGCTCCCCACGGGTGACCTCCTGGGTAGCCTAGGTGCCAGGTCCCACGGCGGCCGGTCACACGGCCTTCGCTGCAGACAGTGCTGCTCTGGCATCAGGCAGGGCTAAGGGTGCGAGGGCAGCCCGCCTAATTACTCGGTGTGACTCTAAACCTCAAGTAGTGTTTATTGGAAAATGTGTGGAAACTCCACGCTTGAAGTGTCTGCTCTTCAGCCAGGAGCTGGAGAAGCCGTCCCTTAACATGCTGCCTGCTGTGTTCACAAAACCCGAATGCTCACCCAGAAAGCGTCGGTAGAGAAAAAAAACAAGTTTTCCTAGTTACCGGCTGGATACACAGGAAGAGCCAAAAGTGATTTTTCTAGGGAAAGCTGGCTTGGCGTAGGTGAGGCCAACGGAATGCCTGTGCAAAGGCACTGGGAGGGCGAATCCCACAGGAGCTGAGCAGAGCTGAGCGTGTGTGGGATCAGCTCTGATCTCAGAGGAATCAAACTCCCTTTTAGTCCGGGATAGATGGTGTTTCCTTAAAAAACAAATACAGATGTCCTTCAGCGTCACTTATTTAGGAGCTCTGATCTTTGTGGACAGTTAAGTATTGCAGACCATTTCAGGACTGTCTCTCAAACCCAAGCTTCTATAGTCTGTAAATACAGTTCTTTTTCTTCAGCATAGACCAGCTTTGTGGTAAATAATGATGGTTGCAGAAAGCAAAGTTTTCTCTGTGATTTCTTATAAATGAAGACCTCTGTCTTTTAGACTAGAGTAGAAAGGGTGTTCTTGATAATCCATTCAGCTGGTGCGTATACATGACATGGGGATTTTTTCTCTTTGCAACACAAATAATCTGTCCGGTTAATGTAGTTCCTAACTTTCCACAATCAAGTATGTAGTGCGCATCCTGTGACATGTTTAATTCTTACCCAAAAGAAGCTAACTCAAAATAACTTCTGGTGATTACTTGGAACAAGAGTTAACTGGCATCAGACTTAGTTGTAGCTGAAGTTGGGTATGGCTGAAGCTTACTCTGTGTGGAGCTACTGTTTTTCTGCCATTGCTATAATTTCTTTTAAAATACTGATGGTTATTACACTTCTGTTTTGTCACTGCTTAGATTAAGTTACTTTTTGCTGCTGCTTACAAAAAGTCCTTTTCTGTACAGCCTGTGTTACTCTTTAAGATCCCTGTTTGCATAACAAAATACAGTCCAGTGGCAAATGAAGTATGATAGTATTTAACAAATGATAACTTCTAATACTTCATGTTAGTGTTGCTACAAACTGAGAGAATTATAAAATACTCTGCATATGAACAAACCCCACCAATTGGGAGATTGGATACCTTCTGTTTTGATATCTACATTTCTAGATCCCCAACAGAATTTCTTGATTTACAGTAGCATTTCTTAAGCCTGTCTGCTCCAGCACTGGAGCGTTTATGGAAAGTTACGGCTGTAAATTTCAAGACAGTTGGAAATGACAGCAAAAGAAAATACTCTCAACAGTTTGTCCTTTTCTTCCTGTGCCGCTCCCCACCCCCCATGGGTTTAGGGAAGGAATTGCAAATGATATTTCCTTTCTACTCTTTTCAGCATAGTGATCATAAATGGATTTCACCTTCTAATGCTCTCTAGGAATTTGCTCACTATCAGATGACAGATCTGGCTTTGTGGTAAATTTAAATGGGAGATGTGATAAGTGTAGATTGACTACTTGAAACCTGCTATGAAAAAAGGTGGAAGTAGAATGTTTCTACATAAACTGCAAAGAAAAGGGGTGGTAGAAATATTTCTGCATTTATGGTACATTTGATCCACTGGGAATGCACCAACAACTTGAGCTTTTGTCTAAAAGTGATTTTAAAACTAGAATCCTGGTAGATTCGACAGGGGAAAAAAAACCTGCAAAGCCCGGTGAAATACAACTTGAACTCCATCATAATATGAAACGGGAAAACTTGCTGAATTGAGTGCCTCACACTCTGGAGTCCAGAGCCCAATGCAAGTAATTCACACCAGCAAGAAGCAGCAAGGGACGTAAGGCCATCTTTTAAAAGAAGGGGTGAGTTAGCATCTGGAAGGCTTGCAGAGCAGTAGGAGGAACACAGCTTCCAGATCTTTTCAGATGCACAATTGTGAACTTTAACTTTGCACTTACTGAGAAGTAAAGGTGATAAAATAAGGTTCCCCATACCACTTTTTTTAAGGATATGTATTTTGTACTAAGAAAGAGATAGCCTTTAGTTACTGCTAGCTAATCACTAGCAAGTAGGGATGCTTTGTCATCTCTGTCATTCTTTTAAGGAGCATGGTACTTTAAATGCTCACCTCTTGTATTTCTTGAGGTTTACATGTTGTATCAATTGTAATCAAATTTGGCTTTACATCTTTAAGTACATTTGCAGAAAAAGTACATGATATGCCCACCTATTACTAATAAGTTGAAGCATAAGAGCTGCTGTTTAAAGAATATTAAATACTGTTCTATATGCAGATTAGACAAATGATCCAAGTGCCCTTTAAGATTCAAGTATGGGATGCAGGAAAACAAATGTTTTTAGGTCTTTTAAAGATTGTCTTCCTTTAATTGTGTTCCTCTTTTTTTATACTTCTATACCAAAATAACTCATTAGTGGTTGTATGTTACTTCTGTGTACCTTTGTTTATAAGGTCATTTACAGATTTAACCATAGACTGATGAAGAATTTATACTGTAAATAAAATAAAAAAATCTTGTTTTAAATGCTCTAAACCTGGTGATAGCTCAATTCCTTGAGGAAACAGAGGCTAAATAAACATTTGGATTATCTGCACTTTAAGCAGCACCTTCTGTTTCTACTAAATGTTTGTAGCTTAACGTTATAGCAGTCATAGATGTCATCTTCAATTTCTTTGCCTGCTCATTCTCTTCTAGAGTGAAAACTCAACCCCCGCTTAGTAGTCCAGCCCAAATCTGGAAAGTGTCAAACTTCTTAATGCGAGATTGATCTTTATGAAGCAAGTTTAAAACTCACGTGTGCATGCAGATGATGCCCGCTGATAGAAGTGCAGCAGCTCCTTGACTAGTAGTCATTCTGTACCTTCTTCTCTGCTGGCTTCTCTGTTGCCTGCAAGTAGAAATAACTCTGCAGAGTGAATGCCAGAAGAGGCCTGATTTGAAAATAGGGCTCCTGACTGGATGGATGACTGTGGCCTGATACGGAAACAGCATGGCAGACCACATGGGTTGGGCTGGATGAGGGCAGATTCAGGATCAGTCTTATATTCTTTGCATAGGCAAATTTCTACACCTTGGTGGGAAACTTGACTGTCATATTTCTATTGAAGAAGTACGATGTTCTTAATTACCCAAGTTCTAACAATCTAAAGCACAGTTAATAAAAATAGGAAGTTAATTAATGGCTTATCCTACTCTCCTCTCTCCCCCCAAAACAGGTGTAGAAACACAAGTTAACTTGATTGTGTTGGACACAGTTGTCACTGCACGGTGGTGTGGGTGATTCTGCATTGGGTCAAGAGAAGAGCTTTTCAGGAAAGCAGGCACTAAGTACTGAAACATGCTTTCTTTTCAGTTTATAAGTTGTGGGGTTTTTTCCACCTCATTGAGAGAACCCAGAAGTAACATTTCTGGTTGCATCCTGTGGTGCTTACCCACTTAATTGTTGCAGAAATGAATCCTTAATTCTACTTCGGGGGTTGCAAACCTTTGCGACTCAAGAGGGTGGTGATTCTTTTTCTTTTGGTGTGCTTCTTTTCTGTGTTTTAGGAATCTTTATGAAACGGTTATGAATATACCCATGTAAGTGGTAGGCCTCACGGTATGTCTAGCACGCAAGTCCAGGTTTTAAAGACTGTTTTCTACAATGTAACTGTTTGCTGGAAAGGAAAATTAGTTAGAAGCCTCCTCATCACACTGAGAACATGGAGATAAGCAGTTTTCTCGTGTGCTGGAACTCAAGTTGCTTACGATCCAAACAGTATTTATACGACTGGACTGATGCTGCGTGGTAGCTGAAGTAATGCTGTGGGTCAGATCACATTTTCCCTTGCTTATGTGGTGACTTGCGTGCTAGTGGCCAGCACTAACAGGAAACCACAGCTGCTCTTGTTCACTGCACTGACAGCTGCCTAAGGAACTAAAACAAACCAAACAAGGTACAGGAAATGAGATGGCTGAATGCAGATGACTTTGTTGAAAAGTACTCTGGCCGTTCCTACTTAAAATAATGAATCTTTGTAAATAATTTTATCAGGTTCTATGAAGAGTATAAAACTGGTTAAGCTGCTTTTTCATGTGGTTGCTGATGGCTGGTTTCATTAATAGGTCAGTTTCAGAGAATAGATTAGTGAAAATAACCAATGTGCAAATATGAATAAGCTTATTGAGTTCCTACCTGCTTAGTAGTATGGAAATGATTCCATGTTTGTTAGGCAGCATTTACTGCAAGGATAAAACTATTAAGTGGTTTTAAAACTTTTTAAAGCCTTTTCTTGTTAACCAACTGTCCCAACAGGTCTGTTATCAATGAAACCAAATGAATCAGAGTTGGGAAACAGCCTAACCTTTTGTTTATGCTCTCCCAAATTGCCTTAACCAAGTCCAAATGGCTTCCTCTGTTCCAAAAGGCTGTAACACCATGTTTAGTTCCAGACTAGATTTAGTCTGACTTTCACTTACACAGGGATTTTGAAAAACTCTGTCATACGTTACTTCAAAGTTCACTATCTGTGTATAAAGACAGATCATTCTTGCTTTAGTTGCTCAGCTGACTTGGAGATGAATGAATCTGATTTCATGTGTGGTGCTGCTTTGGTTGGTTAATGGAAGGAACTGTTCTGCATTACAAAACTTTCCTATCTTCTGATTTTGGCTGCTCCTCTTCTGCCTGTAAGGATTTGTCCTCCTCACTTGACTTACGAGTTCACGTTAATGAGCTTCTTGCTGCATAAGGTGATATTTATGTGTGCTATCCTTGCCGCAGTTTTCCAATTGCAGAGGTCTAAGGCTGATGCTAATCTCAGTGCCCAGTCACCAAATAGCCTCTGTTGTACACATTACCTTATCTAAAACAGTATACATACATCATGATGATAACCTTACTTGCAAAAGAAGCAGCTTTACATGCAAGAGTTGGACCAGTACAACCCCATGTGTTGTCTTGGCTTACTGTGACATGGTTTATTCCCCTTTAAGTGGGGGAAGTAAGTAGTAGAGCTGTAAGGTATCTTCAGTTCGGCAGAGCTCTCTTTATCCTGGGGTTACACTGGTGGCTTTGCTTTTTTAAATCATGCATAGATGAAAGTTCTGAGGTCGTGTCTTTGGCCCAGGGGTCTTAGAGGGTAAGACATGGAAATGTACCCTAGGGACCATGCAACAGATGGAACTGTAACATAGACCATCTGTAACCTGAAATAAACCATGGAAACCGATCTAACTTCAAAGGAATATGAGAGTTTTCCAGAAAAAAAGGTAATTAGCCTAACTGTGATAACAACACTTGCAATGTTACAGCTAAGCTTATATGAGTGCCATATTTTCACAGGTTTCTGTTTTCTTATTGTAGAGCCTACCTAACTTTACAATTAGTACAACAGTAGATAAATATATAAACTGCAAATTGGAAAAACAGCACAAGGAACGGCTGTCCTATGCTTTTGCTGTCCTTTAATAAACTAGTTGCAGTTCTCAATGAACCATATCTGGTTTGTGTGTTTGCCGCTGATATTCTTGCAGGAGGCTATGCCTTACTCTTCTGGCTATGAATCTTTTCAGTCTCAGCTTTTTCATATAATCAGCTCATATTGTTTGTGCAGTAGCCAGCTTTGTCCTTGATCTTAAATAGTTGTTTTCCCTTGCTGCTGTTGGCTCCTTGTCTATTTATAGAGAGATCATACCTCTCTCAGCATTGGGCTTTCTAGATAAACATGTGTTGGAGAGAGCGAGGAGGGGAATGTCTTGCATGATAGTCCCCCTCCTGTTCTCTGGGTCATCCTAGCAGGTATTCTTTGTTACATGAATTCCAACAGCTCCATCTTTTTACGAAATAAACTCATAGGCAGGAATTTGCCTGATTCATGTCAGTACTATGGTGGCTTATTGTTTTGTGGCTCCTATGGCATTTGGACTAGCCAGGGCCAACTCGTGTGTTATTTCCGCGCTCTGCACACACCCATGCGCGTGGTATTAATATCTGCATGGAAGTAGTGTTACTGCATCTCTCTGTATCAGTCCTTGTTACTACAGTGTGGAGTGCAGTTTAATGACCAACCTAATCCTTTAGGTAGGGTTGAGGTAGTTCTATAGGTGAGACTCTACTTCATAGCCATATTCTTAGTGCATGAATTCAGGTAATATGGGCTTACCTGGTGGTATACTAAATTTGCCATGTTTGCATTTAAAACACAAGATCTTACTAATGCACCACACTTTTTTTTTTAAATAGAGAATATTCTTGGCTTTTCTCTGCATGGAATGAAATAAACGTATATGTGTATATGTTTAAGTATATTTCAGGTATAAGTGCAGCCTATTAAAAGTATACAAGAAGTGGTACACTGAAGTATTCTGTCTGGTTGAGTACCTTAACCGTCACTGAATAGGTACTTCTGGTTATATCAGAGTGGTGGGATGTGTCCATAGGGGAATCTCTTTCCTGCCCCGGGTTATAGCTGGCTAATGTTGTGTGGGAAGAGATAAGTATTTTTATCTCCTCTCTTGGCAGTTAGTGAATTGAATTTAGGAATGTTCTTGTTTTCCAGCACTGAATTACTCATCTTGCTTTGTTAGGTTTGTCTGGAATTTCTTCGTCTTCAATAATTACAAATTTGCCATTGTGCTGTTTACCACACTTTCCAAATGGTTAAATAAGACTAAACAGTTTCCTTATAAGGAAGGTTGGATTGTTTTTCTGGATTTAGAAAAATGTACTTGTTCTGAAAGAGCCTCAGGATTGCTTGGAACATCGGTTCCTACTGCGTTAGGTGTCAATGATTACATAGAGTTTGATAATAGTATAATCACAGTCTCACTTGCTTACTTCCCAAACTTCATCTAAATGAAAATGTTATACGTAATCCAGAGTTAAAACATTAAGGAACTAAGGCATTACAATAAATGCTGGATCTGATTTATGGATTTTGTTTGGGGATTTTGCTGAATAGTTTGAACAAGGTGAGCATGTTTACTGAAGCTCCTTTAGACTCGATGTAATGTCAGCCTTTGGACAGGGTCAGGCAAGCTGTTAACCCATGGAGCCACTGCAGAACCCAGTGTTGCTAATTGGGAGATTAATATGGCTGTAGTCAGTCATAAGAAGTTTCAAATGAGATCATGAAATCTGTTTTTGAGTGCTGTATGGGTAATGTAGGATAGCTGCTGCCCTGAAACTCTTGTTCCGATGAGCAAGCATTTTGCAAATAGAGGTAAGCAGAGCAAATACACCGTCTTAACAAGAATTGTCATCTGTAAAGAACCTGAATTAGTCTCAAAGATCAAAAGATGATCGTAACTACAAGAAAACACCGGAGTCAAATCAGGGCAAAAGCCTCGGTTAGGTATTAGTAGTTCAGACTGAGATGTAAATCTGTTCCAGGTTCTGGGGAACTTGCTAAGATTTGCAAGATCTTTAGTGCAGGAGGAGTAGTTTACCAAGTGTTTTGCTCTGAACTGTTACTATGGCAACTGTTTAGTTTTGAGACTTGTCTTTGAATACTTCACGCTCATTAGTGGTGACGGCATACGTAGATACTACCATTTAAGATCACTGCACTAGAACATCAGGAGATAATTACACTAACTTTCCTAAATGTAGATTTTTAGGCATACTATAAAGGCAGTAATCATCCTTAAAATTTGGTGGTTCTGTACACCATATTTTCTAAGGCAGCATAATAAAGACACTGAACATCATGGAATATACTGAAATCTGTACAGTGTAAAATCTAGCAGGATGTATAGCCAGTTTTCTTTGAAATCAAGATCTTTGTTACATGCCTGCTAGTACAGTCCTTAGTACAAACCTGCTGATTAAAATGGTAACTGACTGTTATTATTATAGAGTCCAAAATGCAGTCTTACTCATAATTACTACTTTGACATTTATTTTAAAAATACTGTGTTTCAAGTGCTTTGCTACCTCCATTTGGAAAAGTGAAAATTAATCCATAGCATCTATCTAAGAAGCTAAGCTTAAATCATGACCAAATTTTACTTTGGCCAAAACAATTATTGGGCTCAGTGCAAGAGGTAACTGGGTGAATTATAATATCTCCAAAATACAGATCATAAAAAAGAAGCATAGACACTGCAATGTGATGATAAAGCCTTCTCTTTATACTGACTTTATACTGCAATGAAACAAAATTAAAATGAAAACACTTCCTCATCTAGAAGGTCTTGTGCATAAAAAAACAAAGTCTCTCTTAGCATACTGTTTAACTTCTTGGGGTGTGGCAAGGAAAGAGAATTCTCAACTAGAACAAGAATTTGTATGTTTTGCAGTGAAAAGTATTTTCCATGGCAGTGAGTCATACTGTAACTTGAGGCTTTCTTCAAACTATTTTTTGTAGCTAGTGTGCTGTAGAAGTCACAAGTTTCCAGAGACTTAGTGCATGGGGCTTGCCAGGGTTTAAAAAAATTATAATTTTGCTGTGCAGCAGTGACTTTCATTTGCGTATGTATTAAGAATCTAAAAAAAAAAAAAAGCACCCAGTATTTTATCTGTGTATATGGTCCATTTTTAGACTCAGGCTATTGAATGCATAGTAGCACTGCCAAAAGAGCCATACAAATGCGTGGCAATACTCTCTGCCTGCCAAATTAGGAAACTGCCAAACTAAATTTCACTGATGTCCAAATAGAATAGAAATTAAGTCTTTTATCTTTGTGCATCCCCTTGCAGATGGAATGTACAGCGTTCTCAGATGCCTGCTTCTCATCAGTCCTAACAGCTTAGCACAAATAACTTCCCTGTCAGGAGGTGGGCCTCCTGTAGAGTAATTACAATTCCTGGAAAATGGTAACTAGCCAAATTGTGAAAAGGAACGAAATGTTAGTGCATCTTAAATGTTATCCGCTCATGCCACAAAAGGGGAGAATCGTCACACCTGTGAGGGAACCTGGAATCCTCACCCTGAACTATGCCTGACACCGTAATGCAAGTTTTTAGCAGATAAACTGGAGCAAAGTGGCTAGTGAGGTCAGCACAACTCTCAGAATTGACTAGTCTCCCACTTAGGAAGATAAAGCCAGTAGACAAGCCATTTCAATTAAAGCTGTTTAAAAGGCTAGAAAAGAAGCTAAATCTTGCTCAGAAATGTGAAGCTGTCTGGAAAAGGACAGTTTCAGCCTCAAGTCTAAAAGTTTTCCCTATTTTGGTAGAGGTACATGGGTGACAAATAGGCATCTCAGCTGAAAGCCTTTCAGTACTTTGTTAGTCTTGGGGCTTTTTCCCTATTTCCTTTGATATGAAAGTTTAATATTTATTACAGTAAAGTTTATAGTAACCCTTGACTGTAATACAAGGAAACTGGAGATGTAACTGTTTTGCATGTGTTTGAGTCTTCTAGTTAAACTGCTGCTTTACATATATCAGTAAACAACATTTTGTGTGCCTGCAGGAGTATAGTTATAGCAAAACTGCTTTGCGTATGCAACTTGAAGTTTAAATATATGGGTTGAATAAATACACAGTGACCAAGTTCAGCTGGGGGTGGAGGGGCAGAGTTCATTTCTGCCCAGCATAGATTGTGGCTTCAGACTTGGCTGGCTTGAGCAATGCTCAAATGAGACCTGTCCCCAGAGTACCTGCTCAACCAAGAGGGAACAGTGTCCCCAGGCAGGACGATCAGTGCCATAGGTGGTGTTAGTTCTTGCTGAGGGCTTGACAGAAGGATAACCACTCCTCTGAAGGATCACAGTAAGATGCATTAAAAAAACATGTATGTTGTAACTTTGGTCTGTTGGGCTCTGATAGATTCCACTTAAATTTTGAATATTACTTCCTGTGAGAAAGTTCTTGAAACCCCAGACATTAACAGCGTACAGCTACCTAAGTCAGAAACTAGTTAGTTTGCTTTTGGAGACCACCCTTCCCCCATATACACACTAAATTTAAATTCTGTTCTGCGGAGGCACGGTACTTTCTTTTACTGACTGAACTCACATAAGAAAGCAGCACTTGGCCCTCAGCTTTATTGGAGCAGCACTCAGTTCCTTTGAAACTGGGATTGTTTCCAGAGCGTTCAGGAATGGCTTTCATAGCAGCAGAGTGCTTTAGTTTGGATAATGTATGCTGGCCTTTTTTCACTCCTGAGGACCTGAATATGGTCTTCTCTTTACATAATAGGAAATTTGTGGTGCCTTGTTCTAGCATCTAAAGGACACTCTGTGCCTGCTACAAACCACCGTGCAACTTGGCACAACCTACAGCCAAGGATTTGGGGAGTAGAGCTGGGGATAATAAATTCTTCATGGCTCTCTCATATGCTTAGTGATGTAGGAGAAGCTTGGATAGAAGCTAAGATATAGCTGTAGGGGTTATTTTTCCTATGGCCCCATGACTTTGGGCACTGTGTTGATCTCAAACGTCATATTTAGGCTTCTGTAGTTCTGTATATGTGCCCTGTCAGTTCAGTTAAAAAATACTTTCTACTTTGCAACTACCTCCAGAGTACGTGAATTTTAACTTTGAGATCAATCAATTTATTGGACAGCTATAACCCATTTTTTTAGAAGATTGGCAGTTTTGAACTGCCTTGAAGGCTGGGATCACCCATTTTGCATCTGAGCTGCTATCAGACCACAACAGTTTGAATTTGCATCTGGACCATGTGTCAGCGCACTCTCACAGTTCTGCTGAATGACTCAGAGCAGGGAATGCAGGTGTGGGCTGGCTTCCACGCGGGTGTGGGATGGGTGGCCTGGTCACACAAACTTGCTGGGGTAGAGTTACTCCATCAAGATGTTTTGAACAAATTTGAATTAGTGGAGTAGCTTGCTGCTTTCTGTTATGTGGCTGTGCGTAGCAGCCAGAGCTCTGAAGCTGCATACGGTTTTGTTGGACCACAGCCAATGTATTGCAAGGCTCATAACTTAACAGGAGCTTGCATTACTCTAGCAAAGAGATCTTGATTATAACCTGTACTGATGAGTTATGTTCAGGAACAAAGTTCATCTGGTATATACAATGAATGAAGTCCAAACCTAAAGATCTTATGGGATGCTGATGAGCTTTATCAGCCTCTTGAAAACTCTACTCCAAGTTACCTGTCAGTTTGGCTCATCTTCCTCCCAAGGAATATTCACTTTTGTTCCAAGGTTGAGTGCTGCTGTTAAACCACTTAATAGAGGATTGCTGAAGTCTTGAATTTCTGCTAAGTGAAAGATAGATATTTAAGTAAGAGAATAGGGGATTGTTCTTGAATTCTTAAAGCAAGTAAGCTGATAAATTACAAACTTTCATGTTATAGATGGCTGGTCTAGAATTAACTTTCCCAATTTATAAATATCTGTGAAGTTGTTCAGTGAATTCCTTTTTTTTTTTTTTCTCATGTGTCTTTTGCAGGTATTCGTTATAGTTTGGATGTTAGTGTGGATGAAGTGAAAGCCTTAGCGTCTCTAATGACATACAAATGTGCTGTGGTTGGTAAGTGATAATTTTTCAAGCAAGGATACAATCTTTAATTTCTGTCAGTACTGATGTAATTTACAGAAAAGCATCTAAAGGATGAAATTAAGTTTTAGACACTAATCGCTGACTAAAATCTGTAGCAAGATGGGAAAAAATATATAGTGACCAAAATAATAATACCTATTCCCTCTGCTGTTACTGTAGATACTTGAATAAAGTTACATTTTCATTTGAAAAGTCCAAATTCTGCTCGTTACCCCCTCCCATAAAAGTACTGCTCTTGAACGCAAATCAAAGTATGACAAACTTGGATTAGGAGGGGGCTAATTTTAGGGGGAACAGATGGAGGCTGTAAAGGATTCAGGCAGGGGAGCTGTGGAGAGAGAAGGACAAAATTCCTTTATGGGTCGTAAAGAAGTATAATTCATACATGGCTGCTAAATTGTAGGGGAGTGGGGGAGAGAATCTGCACATTATGTATAAGAAAACAAAGTACTTAATGTATATAAGAGACATTTCACTTAGGACTTCCAAAGTAAAATTTTTGAGCTAAACCAGTAAAATATAAACTGTAAAACTTATTGTTTCTACAAGTGTCAACTACAAGAGCTTGAAGCATAGAAAATTTAAATCATTAACTTCTGAGTTTCAAAGACTATTTTCAGGCTGCCCTTGAAAGATTTCACATTTTTATAGGAGTACCTGGATGACGTTATAGCTTACACTTGTGAAGCCCTGAATGTGGCAAAACCAAATTCACTGCTAAAATCAAAGATATAATTCCTCACACATTACTGATGTGTTCTGCCTTTATTGTTGAAAAAGTAAAATGATTTTCCTTTGCATTCTTGTAGATGTGCCATTTGGTGGGGCAAAGGCTGGTGTCAAGATCAATCCCAAGAACTACACAGTAAGCTTAATCATAGATAAAAATTCAGTTACCTGCAGTACTGAAGCCAGCCAGTTCAAAAAGCTCTTCTAAGGGCATTATTGACCACGTAAAACTTCCTGTCACTTCTGCCTCTGTAAAGGCTGAGTTTAGCTTGTGCATGCAATAGGTAGGAAAAGAATTTTTAAAAGGTGTGTGTTTCAGAGGTGGAATACTTCCATTATTTAATTTATTACTTTTTTTCTTAAAGTCAGAAGACTACAAATAATTTGGAACCTGAATTTTTTTTAAGTTGATACTGTTAATAAAGGCTTAAATTAAAGTATTTTTAGAAAAAAGTTAATGTTTTTGTTTATTTTGACAAATAGTTTTATGCTCCATTAAACCTTTCTAGGCAGCGTTCCAGTGTGAATAATAACTAACTTGGCTTATAAAAAGTTTACTGCAGGCTTGCCTTCTTACCCTCATTAAAATAAATTGTACAGAAAGGAATACTAGAATACATAACAGATATTCTAAGCTCAAAACTCCTGTAAGGATTTGTGTGAAGTCATTCTACTGTGTTGATTACACAACCGGCAGGCCAGCTATTGCTGTTGCTGGTTATAAATCTCTCACATAGGATATCAGATTTGTTTGCTGGAAATCTCTGCTACAAGCACAGGTGGTTCTTCCTGTGCTACACTCCCGAGCTGTCGTGGATCAGAATGTACGGAAAGAAAGCCGAATGTTTCCTTGTGCTGTCTGAATACCAAGGGTCTGTTAGGGAGTGGCATATAAATTATATAAATATATGAATCATCCTTTCTTCTAAAGGAAAAGGGCGTCTGTTTATGCTTGGGCATAGGTTCTAGCAAATATTCATAAACACTAATGATTTCTTATGATACTTATTGCATTTTCTTTATAGGACAATGAATTGGAGAAGATCACAAGAAGGTTTACCATGGAGCTGGCAAAAAAGGGCTTTATTGGTATGTTGTGCAATTTTACTATTAAAATTTAGGAATCTGATTTATTGTGCATTGGCAGTGTCTACTAGATAGTATCCTTAAATAACTGTATTTTTGAGAACTGTAAATAATTTGGGTATGGAACTTTCAGCAAAGAGCCACAAAGAATTAAGTCATTACGTCTTAGTGCATTTTAAAGGGAACTGTGTCTTACCTTTTTTCCGGTGGCTGTTCTGCTGTGAAAAGCTGCAGAAGCTAAGCTCGCACCATCCAAAATGAATCACATTTCTCTTAGAGGTAGATTATAAAATTGTGACCAAGTTTGTTGCAATTTTAATCTCTAATATCAAACTCTTCACTGTTACTGTTTCCGCTAGTCTCAGTTGAGGCTTTTGGCAGACAGCTGAGGAAACAGAGGAAGGAAATAGAAGGTTCACCCCAGAGAAAGTTGATGACTTCACCCATGGCAACCACAGGCTGCAAGAGAAGCATAGGCAAGAAGCATAGGTGCCTGTTGTAACAGAACCTCAGCTTCTGTAAAGTTAGTAGGTGTTTCATTCAGACTCAACCCTGAGTTGTTCTGATAGCTTGCTCTCTGGAGTTGTTATCTGGAAGTCTTCTCTGGAGCAAGCTGAATGTTAGTAGCTCAACTTGTAATTAAATGGAGGATCTTTACCTGGAGGAGGTTCTTACTCAAGTGGCATGTAACTAGTTAAAGGTCTGTGATTTATTCCTGATGTCTAATTGCCCCTGGGAATGTATATCCATTTATCTGCATTTTCTTGCTCTTCAGTCAGAGTGTTTGTCATCTGCTCTTTCAGCCAGAGTGTGTTTCATCTAAATTAAGCTTCTGTATAAACACACTTATTGATGTTACATGTGACTAGGGGAATACTATACATTATGCCAGCTATAGTTGTTGTTAGTTCAGTGACAATTAAAATGGTTTGATTGAATTTGTCTTCCTTTTTGGCTCTATGGTTGGCACTATGCAGCTTTCACAAACCTTTTAAAAACACTTAAAAAAATTGGTAGAGGCAGAGTTGCATTAAAAATCTTGCTGAGCAAGTCCCTCTGATCTTAAATAGGTTGGGCAAATGCTGGTTTTAGTTATCTAGAAAAAACAGAATTTGTTTTTATTACAACAGATGTGTGAAAGTTCTTTCAAAAGTTTATTTCATCAAGAAAGGTGTAAAGTCCCTTTCTTGAAGTAAGGGGTAAAATCAAATGCATGTGCTACAGTGCAATGACTAGGAACAGCCTATCTTCAATTTTTAAGCTCACCCAGGAACAAAAAAGAAATTCCAAAGCAAAAAACCCAATTAATGTCATGGTATATAGAAATCATACCTAGATAGCACCCTTCCTGTTGTTACAGCAATGATTGTCCAAAAAAATAAAAATATGCTTTTGATGCATTATCTTACTCTGACTTTTTATTGACAAACTGACCTTCATTGTACTGAATGGCTTGCGTGAAAGGTTGGAGGTTTTGACATTATTGTACAAATGCATGACACGGCATCTAAAACTGAATTGAGTTGAGAAGAATCTGTTTCTTGCATAATAAACTGAGGATTAAACAGGAAAACAGTTCTTCTCTGCCAAGCCCTGCACAGTTCCCAAGGGAATAATGGTTGAAGATAACTATTCATGTTTGATCCGTAAGAGCTGTTTTCACTGTTGCCAACAGGACCTGGTGTTGATGTGCCTGCTCCTGATATGAGCACAGGGGAGAGGGAGATGTCCTGGATTGCCGACACCTATGCCAGTACTATAGGACACTATGTAAGTTTTGAGCAGAGGCTTAGAAGTAGAAAAGCTTTCTTGGTCTTTGTAGAAATCCTTTTATCTGTAAATTTATTGCCATGCTGCTTAATCATATAATTTTATTTAATTATGTGGATCTAAATAAATTCTTGCAAACTGTAACAACTTAATTGGTGTGAGGTTTTTAGGGTACAGTTAAGAAAAATAGCTTTAATGATAATGTTTTTATACTAGGCTTAAATTAAGTTTGATACAATACTGATTGCAACTGTTCAGCAAAAAGAAAACACACTGTTTTTAAAGGTCTCATACTTAGTCTAAAATTGGTTTGTATTTCTACCATTTCCCTCTGTTTTTCATTAGTACTATAATTACTAATTTAAAGTTGTTAAACATTTAGTTGATAATAGTTGGTATAGTCTTAAAGTACTGATATCTTTCTGTTTCAGACTACTGAATTTACAAGTGTTATTAAATAAATGGCCTGGTTTTGTGCATTCAAGAGACCACGTTAATTAAGTTTGCACTATTGGTATAATCTGTAAAAGTATTAGTTCTCTGTGGTCCCCTAAAAGTGACAAGTAATCAGTGTAGACTTCAGCAAATTCTCCAAAATGTAAAGCAAAAGGACACTAATACAAATTATTGCCCAGAAGACAATAAAAAAATTAGTTTTTAAAAATTCATTTTTAATTATAGCCCTTAATTTGGCATTTGTCCTTGTGTTGCTGGGGGGTTTTGTACCTGTTTTGACTGTACCAAAAACATGACTGTTGACCAAACACTTTTGTTGTATACTTTTGACAGATTGAACGAAAGAAAAATGTATTATAGACCACTTATTTCTTAAGGCTGTACTGTCTATGCTACCCAAACTTTCTCGCTTCTCTTTTAGATGTTGTTTCTGCTACTCCAGCAGGTCATACTTTGCTAAGGAGTCTTGCCATAGCTTCGTATTAGTGTCTTAATATGCTAAGCTATTGCACGTTTGCCTATTCCAGCTCCTTTTGAATTCAAAAGGCTCTTTCTTTTCACTTTCTACAGTCCCTTCCAACGGTTCCTCAGAAATACAGCAGGCTGTATGCCCCCAGGAATAAGGCATTAGAGCCACCCAACACGTATTTCTCTCTGGCATATCTGTTCAAGACGTCCCTAGCTTCCCCGAGACAGTCTCTTGGCAGAATACTTGTCTTGTGCTGTCTGATGCCTTTAACAATAGGAAGATGGGGTGGCACAGGTTATTCTAGATCGGAAATACAGTCTAAGGTATCTTGGAGGGGGGGGAATGCTTGAGGAATAGGCCGGGGCATGCTGATTAGTTGAGTTAAATCACTTTTACACACGGCTGTCTGTTAGATAGAGATAACAGTATAAAACATTACTTGCTTTTTGTTATTCACATATGTAAATGTAAATATTTTAAATAAAATTTTAAACCTGATAAAAAGCCAAAATTATGATTTCAAAAAGACTTCAACATGCAGAGTGGCAGCTTGCTCCCTCAGTCATAACTTAAAGTTCCAACATTTAAGAAAACTACTGCCTCAAAGCATTTTAAGTTTTAACATTCAACTCATTGCACTAAAACGCGTATTTCACTGTGATACAACAGCATTGTTATATTACGACTGACACAGAAGGCTCACAGCACATGACCTGCTTTAAGATTTGCTGTATTTGTTAATAGTTCACATACAGTTTTATACAGAAGCTTCAGGTTTTTTAATAGGTGGAAAACTAAACACTGATACAGGAGAGAGTTTTAAATGGCTGAATTTCTTATTCTTTCCACTTTGTTATCTCAGCTTGTTGTGTAGTCCTACACATACACACTCTTCAACAACAGAAGAAAACAAACCAACAACTACTGAGGATAAAAATACAATTTGAATTATGCTACAACAGCTTCTTTTATTCCTAGACTCTCTCTGCATGGCAGTATCTTATTCTTGAAGAATAAAAAACCTGAGAGGATTTAGGTATATTTTTCTGAAAAGTCAATTAAAGAATTGAAATAAGGAAAAAAAAGTCGGTTTACTTAATTTTGTTGGGTTGCTTGTTTGTACAAGGAAGAGAGAATGGTAGCCAGATAGTGGAATTTACGAGCTATTGTGGAGAATGACCAGGTGTAGAGAAGGAAGGTGGGAACTCTGACAAGGCTGTAAAAAGTGGAGTAATCTATCAAAACCAGTTTGTAGAGGAAGATGTTTCAGATAACTATCTGGTTGAGACACCAAGAACAAAAAGGTGAGTAAGGAATACCAAATATATAAAAGTGACCAGGGGGGAAGGAGGGAAGGGAACTAAGAGCAGAAAACGACCATTGAACAAAACTGAAACTAACCATAATTCAGAAAGGAGACGGAAGCTATGCAAGGGACTACATTCAGTTGAGTGGAAAGGTAACTGTTTGGTAAGAGGGGTCTGTCTGAGAAATCTGCAGACCTGATGAGGCAGAGTGGTTGCACACAGAAGTGTTCGGGGGGCTTGAACTGGAAAGGAAAAGTCAAATAACAGATATAAACAGACGGAGGAAGTCTGTTCGAAACCTATCATACAGAGCCAGGAAGCTGGAGAGACAAGGAGAATCTTACTGCAGCATGGAAAGGCGTTAAGAAACAAGCAAAAGTTCAGTGTCTGAATTTTGCCAGCTAAGTTCATAGACAGTTACTACTAATATAGAAGTCTTTAATGCTAGCCATAAGCCATTTTACAAGCTTCTCTTTAAAAGCCATCGTCTTTCTTTTTGGCCCAAGATGCGTTAAACATTTTTTTTTGATTGACTTAAACCCAAAGTTTTTAGGACTTTGACATTGACTGTGTTTTGTATGTGCGACTTTAAGAAGACCTGGACCTGCCCTCACCTCATGCTCTGTTTTCTTGCCAACCATGCAAGTCCTTAATAACTTCATGTTAACTGTTCCAGAAAATCCATCTTAAGTTGCTGGATCACTGATTTATATATGGCTAAAGTTTTTGATTAAATTCATCCTTTCCTGTCTTGTGTACTTCCTGACATATCCAACTGACTTTTGGGACACATGAAGACACGTGTTGGGGCTTTAATTAAAGTCCTAATACTCTGGGGACTTTACTAAATACATTCTGTGTATGGTGGGAGACTATTTCTTCAAGTATTTATAAAACATACTTCCTCCGTTGTGAATGCATGAAGGCTAAAATCTAGTTTCAATCTGAAACAGAATGAAAACCTAAAAATACATCAAAACGCCACCACAGATCTTGTTTGTAGTCAATATGCCACCAGAGGGAGCATACAGCTTAATGAAAGCAACGCAGCTATATTTCGGGAAACTGAATTAGGAATTTTGTGGCAAGCCCAGCATCACTTCTATTGTTTTTAAAGAGGCTTTGGTTTTATATGGTTAACTCACTATCATTTTCAAATAATAAATAGTTTTCATTTCCATTATGACTCCAGTCATCTCCTGCCACTCTGCCTCCACTTACTTTTGTCTGCTCCTTTCCTTCCTCTCACCAAGCATCTTGCACTCAGGCCACAGGCATGCAAATGTGTTTGGCACAAGTGATGGAGAGGAGGGAGCCTTCCAGTGAATATGCGGCTGCTGGAATAGAAACCCATCCGGCTGCTGGCAGACTCATTTCAGTGGATTTCCTTTCATCCCTACTCTTTCACTTGTGTTGGATGCCAAGCCACTGCGTGACTCTGCTCCTAGGGTGTGGGAGCATGGGAACCAGTGGTGACAGAAGAGGGAGGCCCAAACAGTGTCTAGTTTCGAAGAAGTTTTTTCAAGTTACTAATTTCAATTTGAAAAATTAACTCTGATTTTAAATAGTCTTTTATCTCGGCTAGCTGTCTAGCATACAGAAAATTTAATTTTATTACCACCAAATTAATGATAGAGGCTTGATTGTATATATTACTTTTCTGAATAAAAGTTGTAAATACTTCTCTAACTTTTCCCATATGACCTTCATACTGTAGATTTTCCTCTGGGATCAAACATCCTTGTATTCTGACAACAGGAAGGTATTAGGCCTGTATCGTTTCAAAATAACTTAATTCGGTATAAAGGAACACTAAACACTGTTTAAAGATGATTAAAAACCAGTCCAAGGATATGTCTGAGCCCTTTAAAAGATTAAAGTGTCAAGAATAATGACGGAAATTATGGTTGTAATAGGAACTAATTTTGAGAAACATATCCCTTGAAGCTTTTTGATTTGTCAAAGGTCTGCTCGTTGCTAACAGTGCAACATGGATGTCACCATAATTAATTAACCAGAGACTGAAGTTAACATACACACATAAATACAACAAAAAATTAAAGAGCGTATCCAATATTGCATTGTGCAACTTTCCTGACATCTACTAGAGTACTTCTGAGAAGGTGTTCACACAAACTCAGGAAAGAAATCATCTTTACAAACTAAATGTGTATAAACTGTATCATGTTCTGACTCTTACGATTCCTGTTTTCCCTTATCGCTAAAGTGTACAAAACTTCTTGTTCCAGCTGTTCTTTGAGTAATTCCATAGCTCACAAGTCCTTCACTGTTTTACAGGATATTAACGCACATGCTTGTGTAACCGGTAAACCCATCAGCCAGGGTGGGATCCACGGACGTATATCTGCAACTGGTCGTGGGCTCTTCCATGGAATTGAAAATTTCATCAATGAAGCATCGTATATGAGTATATTAGGAATGACTCCTGGATTTGGGGATAAAACATTTGCTGTTCAGGTAACTTTTTTCCTTCAACTGCAGGGAAAAAGTAGTAAACAAACTTCCAGTAGAGCTACTTTTAAAAAGGGCTGTAGCAATAAATCCTGTTAGGGTTTTACGACTTCCAAGTTAACCTTTACCCTCAAACTTCAGAAACACTTTTCAAGCAACATAGGTGCCCTTTATTTTGGACTGTTTTATAAAAACTGAACTTTTGATTGCACTCTACAGGCACAAAGTCAAATCTCCAGTCTTTATAAACATAGGCTGCGAAGAAAAAAGTGAAATACTATTACAGGAGTTCTTTAAGCTAAGGCATTGCACTCTTTTCAATGAGCTGCGACACTATTTCTGCCTACACAAAATTTGTTGCACTGTTTTGTAGTAGAAAAACTTAGAGAAGGAATTGGGGGTTATGTTCTTGTTCCACTATGGAATGAGCAGTTGGAAAAGTAGAAACCAATACTTTATCCTAAATTCGTAGGGTTAAGCGTACATTTTTGGTGTTCATAAGATTTCAGGATTTAGGTAGCTGAATTTTGAAGGAGTTTGATGTTCAGTAATATGCATTATCATTCTTAAAATTTCGAAGAAATAACTTGTTCTGTTCAGCTTTGAACAGTATGTTAAATGGAGGATTTGAGGGATTGCTTTGTTTTGTTGTTTTTAGTACCAATGCACTGGTGGTTAGAAATAGCAGAGTAATTGTAACCTGCAGGTTGTCCTCTAGTTAGCCAGTGGGCTGAAACAAAGATCTCTGCGCTGCATGGACCCAGCAACAACTCATCTCCCTGCACTTTGGCATTTTCCTGCCTGGCAGAGAGCTAATCAACAGGCACCTAAGCATCACTTAGACTGAAAATATGGCCGTAAGAATAGCTGAAGATTTTTCTAGGAAAACAAAGATAGAGCATTGCAAAGAGACCTACACATGACAAACTGTTGTACTGAAGTTTGCTTTTAATATATAAACAAAAATCCTAAATATAATTGGAGCTGTTATACAGGAATTTAATATTCAGCTTTTTTCCAGCATAGAATCTTACTACAAACTTTTGACATGGATCATGTGACCTTTTGGTCTGCCATGTGTGTTCCTTTACTTCCAGAATGTTGAATAATGGCCTGGAATTAGGTTTTCTACACCAATAAGGATGTAAAAAATGCTAATTAAATACAAGATTATCTAAATTTAAATTTAGGCAATCTGTTTTGTACAGGACCACTTCAGAAATGTGATAGAAATTACATAGCTTCCTACTAGTTTGTATGTTTTAATGTGAAGAATTAATGATAATCTTTTTTAATACTTTCCATTGTGGGATGGGTTTTACACTTGTAAGCCGCCTTTACTCAAATGAGAATATTTCTTAGCCTGCAAATGTTAGTCAAACCTTTGAATAGTCATACAAAAAGCCATGAATTCCTCTAAGACAGTGCCAGTTATAAAATAGATACACATAATGTTCCTGTGTTGATAAATACAGTTTTGACACTTTCATAGTAGCATTAACACTTTCTTTCTCTATTTCCAATATAAAAAAATATAGCACAACTGTACGCTGCTGGCTAAAATGCATAATTTCTACAATGGTATTCAGACTAGAATAGAATGCATATAGATTTCTTCCATCTTTCCTATACACATCATCTAATGTCAAGATACGCCAATAGATGAAGAACTATCTAAAGCTGTTCAAAGCTATACGAGCCTTAGCAGTAATCATCATTTTAGCTGAAGGGTTAACTATTTCTCCCTTTCTCTTTCCACCTTTAGGGATTCGGTAACGTGGGCTTGCATTCTATGAGATACTTGCATCGTTTTGGAGCAAAGTGCGTTGCTGTTGGAGAGTTTAATGGTTCTATCTGGAATCCTGATGGGATTGACCCAAAGGAACTAGAAGATTACAAATTGGTATGAAACTTAGCTGAGCAGTAGTTTCATTTTTGTCAGCTTTGCAAGCACAGGATGACTGTAGACTGATGTTAATTTGTGATTTTTAAATCATGCTGCAATTAGTACTTACAAAACGGCTTAGGAATGTTGATTGTTCTGGCTTTCTCAGATATGCATATCCTCAATATGAATGCAAGTGGTTAACACTAACTGATCTTGTGGCTTTGGCTGTCTCTTTGGTTTATAACGTTGTACTTTTTTTACCCTTTGACCTGACTCTCAGAAAAATGGAAAGGGCTTGCATGTATGCAAGCTAATTACTTTGGTTTCAGAGTTGGAGTTCATGATTATTTTGCCTTTCTTATGACTAAACTAGGGAGGATGTCTCAAGGAACCAGAGCAAGGAAGTTCCTAAAGGATTCCTGATTGAGAATCACAAGCATATGGACATTTAAGACTTCAAAGTGCGCTTTTGCTGCTTCTTACCTATTGGATGTTTCTGAAAAAATGAAAGCCTGTCTGTCAGTGTGACTTGAATATGTAGTTTGTAATGAAAACTGGATATGGTCTTTTTATTTCGGTTTCCAAGTGAAGCAGTCTTGATGGGACAGTTCACAGGCACTAAAATATGATCTCCCACTTAGTTTCTAAGGAGCTTAATTGATGTGTCTTCTTTTACATAGGGAGCATTTGAATGTCTTTATCACACCTTTCTCAAAAGAATGAAATACTCCAGAGCTCAAATAGTTATCAGTGTCTTTGGCCAGAGAGCAGTTATGCCTCAATCATGGCAACTTGGACTGTTATCCAAGCTTTGTAGCTTGCTTTTTATGCCTAAGTAAAGATAGGAATTACATTATGTGCTGTCTTTCTAGTACTGTTGCTTCTACCTTCTTTCTTTTTTGAAAGTTAGAAGAAGGGAAGGAAGTCAAACGAGTACACACACACACACACGCACACTAAAAACACCCTGGTTTGTTTCCTTCAAACAGCAACACGGGACAATCATGGGCTTCCCTAAAGCACAAACACTTGAGGGCAGTATTCTGGAAACAGACTGCGACATACTCATCCCTGCTGCCAGCGAGAAGCAGTTGACTAAGGCCAACGCTCACAAGGTTAAAGCAAAAGTAAGTTGGAGAGTTCAAAGGCAAATGAAAAGTGGAGAAGGCCTACTTAAATACTAGTATTCAATAATTAGCATGGATGGAAATTAACATATACCTCTGAGTTACTCTGCTGTGATTCCTTTCAGATTATTGCTGAAGGTGCCAATGGGCCTACGACTCCTGAAGCTGACAAAATCTTCTTGGAGAGGAATATCATGGTTATCCCTGTAAGGTTCTATTATGACCTTTGATTTTCATTACAAGAGTAATATTTCTGTAAATTGTAGAAAGACATTACTTATTGAAGGTTTTTATTAATAGCCATTCATTCTCTTAGAGTCGTTTTTAACAACTGATGTCTGGGAAATGGATGTCAGTGTTGCTTAAGATTGGTAGTAATTACTTAAAGATCTCACTGCAACTGTAAATGACCAAAGATAACTATTACATGAAGGCTACGTATCTGGAAGAGAGAACAATCGACAATTAGTTCTTAAATCTGTAGTTTTGCATTTTGGATGATTAGCTGACGTTTGCTCAATTAAATAGTCCACTAAGCAAAGGAAGAAGGCAGAGCAAATACACTGGCCAATGTTTGTAAACATGTCTCTGGGTGATGCTCTGACAGAACTGTGTATCGTACATTGTATAGAGTAAACGTTGCCTATAGTGATAATTTGAAAGAGTAAGACCTATGCAGGTATACAATGATATCCTTTTCCCAGAGAAAGGGTGTCCTGATCAAGTGATATTGCTAGAAAGAGTGGCTGATCTTCAGCCTTTACTCGCTGAGGTGGCCTAGGAATGCCCTGACTTTCTTGGTTAAAAACTTGTGCTGAAATAAAAGAAAGTGGTCAGTCAAGCACACCTGAACTTCACATGTTCTAATGTCAAGTCCTCTTCTAAATCGGTAGAAGTAATCCCTGGGCTGCAGAAGAGGGTAAGTGTTGTCGTGTAAGAATAACAACTGGATTGTCTTCTGTACTGCAGTTTAATACTTTGTACATAATAATTCTGCTTGCTTTTCCTTAATACAATAGAGCTGCCTTTGGCACATGGTCACAATTCAAGACATTTACTCTTTCTGTGCAGGATCTTTACCTGAACGCTGGTGGTGTAACAGTATCCTATTTTGAGTGGCTGAAAAACTTGAACCACGTCAGCTATGGCCGCTTGACTTTTAAATATGAAAGGGATTCAAACTACCACTTGCTCAGTAAGTGTTCAGTTCCACTTTCACTGTTTAATTGATAGATTGGACTAGCAAGCACAAAAAGTGGGAAAAATTAATACAAACCTGTTTTAAATTCACCTTAATTTCCCACAAGTCTATTACTGCTGCATGTTGAAGAGTAGGAAAGATTTGATAGGTTAACTGACTTGCAACTCTAATGACTTAAGTTAAATGCGTACTTTTCAGTTATCTTTTAATTCATAAAGTGATGCTTTCCTCAGTTTTGTGAAAATACTGAACTCAAACCACTTATGCGAAATATTGATTACTTCTTAATAAACGTCTTTCATCTGTACACTTGGTATTTGAGAAGTATTCAAAGTTCAAGTGGGTAACATTGTTCTGCACATACAACAATAGAGGATTACTCTAAAGAGCAATAGGCACTGTAAAACAGGCACTGTAAAAATCTGCCTATGGCCTACAGCTCCACTTAGGGCCATTCTGTGCTTCCCAGTTTCTGGGCCAGAATACCAGTTACATGGAGAGAGGAAGCTTAATGGAGAAGAACTGCAGGATATTGCTACATTTTAAACAATACTCTGCAGAAAACGAGAGAATCTCAGGACATAGGACTTGACAAAACATACATCTGAATGTTTTTTAATATAACCTTTTCTCATAAATAATAGCTTTCAAGGAGTTTTTAAAGTGGTTGAGGGTTATGGCAATTCTCATTTAAATGCCTTTTTAACTTCAAGATTGTGTCATCTGAAGAACTCTGTGATGTTGTTTAGGGAAGTTTAATAATTAAATTACAAGAATTAAGATGAAATAAGTATCAATTCAAAATACCACAGCACTTCTCGTGTCTTAAGGAAAAAAACGTAAAATTCCACATTGGGCTTTTTTCTTAGCAGGTAGTGTGTATGCAAAGTACAACAGGAGATAACTGATTGCTTTAACTTCAGGAAATATTTTGTCTAATGCTATCTATCAAGTTAGGAAAGTTAATCCAGATTGCTCTATCAGCTTTATGAGTTTAGCAAAGTGGGATCAGTAAATCCACAGCCGCTTGCCGTGTGACTGTACTATAGCAATATTGCTGCTAATATTGGAGACATTCACCTATAAAACCAGATAAATCAACAACTTAGAAAACAAAAATAAGATGACTTCCTTTGCCCCCAGCCCCTATAGTCTGCATTTCATGCCATTAAATACTGGAAGTCCTGGGGTCAGCTCCTTTGTTAGGGAGCACGTTCCCTTCCTTGTTAGTTACCTTGCCTCTGCTTTTTTTCCTTTCTAGTGTCTGTCCAGGAAAGCTTGGAAAGAAAGTTTGGGAAACATGGTGGAACTATTCCAGTTGTGCCTACAGCAGAATTTCAAGATAGGATATCGGTAAGTGGTTGTTGTTGGGTTTTTTTCCTGTTACTGGAGCTGTATTCTGATATTATAACTGCAATCTAAATTTTACCATTGTAGCTATTTAGGAGGTTTTTTCCCCAAGCAAGGCATTAGTCATAGTTAGCCTGATGGCCAAACAAAGCAAGCAACCAAATGATCTGAACTGCTTAGGAATACTGGAAGTAAGCTCTTTTTTTTTTTTCTTTCTTTTACTTGAGCAAAATACCTCCAATATTGTTAAAAAGCTACAATTTTAATACAGATGCATTTTGTAACTAGTGTTAGATTGCATGTTACCGTTCATGTAGTAGAGTTTTTCGGAACAACAGACTATCCTGCTGTGATAGGAGAAGGGGTAATGGTTTTAAACTGAAAGAAGGGAGATATAGGCTAGACATAAGGAAGAAATTTTTCACAATGAGGGTCGTGAAACACTGGAGCAGGTTGCCCAGAGAGGTGGTAGAAGCCCCATCCCTGGAAACATTCAAGGTCAGGCTGGATGGGGCTCTGGGCAACCTGATCTAGTTGAGGATGTCCCTGCTCATTGCAGGGGGGGTTGGACTAGATGACCTTTAAAGGTCCCTTCCAACCCAAACTATTCTATGATTCTATGATCTCCATTGTTTAGACAAACCATGTGAGGTTTTTTTACTAGGGAGGGTGCAGGGAATGATTGTTTTTGCAGGCCAGTAAGGAAAACTTGAAAACCTGTGTTTTTTCCTGATGCTTTTGTTTGCTGTGAAATACTTGATATTTCTGCTGGCTAACCTGATAAATACATAGATTCCATAATTTCTTTGAACCCTAGCTATCAAAGTCTATGGAGCTTTTGTAGTGGGAAATACTGCATCAAACATTACAAGAATTTGTTTTGGAGATCTTGTTGATATAGTTTGCCTAGATTTCCAAACAACTTTCAACAAGATCCCACACCACAGACAGTTTGGTATG
The DNA here is from genome assembly GCA_009819775.1 of Phoenicopterus ruber ruber. Taxonomy (NCBI): domain Eukaryota; kingdom Metazoa; phylum Chordata; class Aves; order Phoenicopteriformes; family Phoenicopteridae; genus Phoenicopterus; species Phoenicopterus ruber. The sequence continues at coordinate 10,514,937 of CM020221.1, read as the reverse complement.
CTGTTTCTGTAACTCCAGGATAATATAGACAAGAGCTGACTGAAAAATTGTAAATGTTCTTCCAAGACTGAATTAATGAGCAAAGAAATGTCAGGTAAAATTCATTATTATCTAATGCGTAGCAATACATGGTGGGGAAATTTTCATATAAAATGATGGGTTGTGAGCTCATCCATTTGCATTCAAACGGAAGATCTGGAGGTAATGACAAAATACAAGCTTAGAAATCCATAGCAATCAAAAAGCAAATCCAGTGTTAGAGATTGTTCTGAAGGGAAAAGAGTAAGACTGACTAATGATGCCACAATATAAACCCAGAGTGTGTCTGCCTTCTGAATACTGTGTGCAGGTTAGATCTCTATATCTTCAAACATTGTAGATGTGGAGAAAGTTCAGAGATAGCTCACAAGAATAATCAAAGGTATGGAAGCTTCTCATACAGGGAACAATGAACTAACCTAGGTCCTATTGGCCTGAAATAGTCCTGGAGACAGTCATCTATAGAATGAGTGGTGTGTAAATGGATGCGTAAGGGTAGATTGTTCACTAGAAGGAAAGGCGAAGGAGAACAAGGTGCTGTCAAACAAAACCAGCAGAGTGAGGAGCAGAACGAAGAACGGGGATGGTTCCTAGCACAGTTAAGATGTGGAATACCCTGCCAACGGATATATGGAAGCTAAAAGGGTTGGTCGGTTTGTTTTTTAACACAAGTTCAGGAGGAGATAGGACAAATGATTGGGGGAAACAATCCAGTGCATTGTGAAAAACATTAAACCATGCTTCCTTGGGAAGAAATTGGGGGCAAATGCATGTAAACTTGGGACACTGTCAAATGATAGAAATAGACTTTAGCCTGATCCAGTATGATGCTAGCATTTTCATAAATATTAGGCTGAATGAATAGCATGGTAGATAGTTTCTGTGGCTTAAAGCGATTGCTGTAATCTCTTAAACAAAAGCCATAGAAACTGGCCTAGTAATTTCTACATCCAGCCCAAATTGTATTTGAGGAAAAGCATGTATTTTGTGAAGCCAGGTCTCTAGTAGTGAGTTACAACAGTCAGGATGATGGAACATTGAAGCTGATAGCCTGAATCAGGATGACTGAGTATCTTCAATTATTTATTGTTTTGTGTATTTAAATTTTAATGGGAACAAAGTTATTGTGGAGTTGCTCAGGGCTAATACAGTGTTGAGTATATGAACTTGGGGTCCATGCCCTTCCTAAAACCTGACAGTCTTCAAAACAATTGGAAATATTTTCTATAGGTTATTAACTCTTGGGAGCTTTTTTGTTTTAACATTTACTGTGTGTTTTGAAGGCTGGAAACAGTAGTTACAACATCAATAAAAAATGTTAGCAGCATGCATCTAGAAGCTAGGTATATAAAAGAATCCAGTGCTTACGTCTGAGGTTTTAGAATTGAATTGACCATAATTAGCTCTTCAAGTAACACAGTAAAGGCGATTTAGTTTCTTACATCAGTCATTAGAAGAAAATGAGTGAGCAAGTTTCAGTAATTATGGAAATCCAATGTGTTGTTGTCTCTAATATATGACTAGTACCTTTTTGTGTTTTGAATTAAACCCTAATTTTATTGCCTGTTGTTGCAGGGTGCATCTGAGAAAGACATTGTCCACTCTGGGTTGGCTTATACAATGGAGCGTTCTGCCCGGGTAAATATTGCATTAGTAAAAGTACTTATAGAAAAAAGAACTTATGTGGCTTTGCGACAGTTTTTGAATTTGTGGTACAGAATTTCTTTGCAATTAAAGGAGTAGATAAACAGTTCACGATAATGGAAGTCACTGCAAGTATGAGGTATTTGTGCTCTGTGCAGGGATGGCCAACTTTAACTGAGTATAGTAAACATTAGAGACTAATACATGGAATCAGGAAGTATTTTCTAGTAGAAGCTGTAGTAATTAGAAACTTTTTAGTTGTCCTCTTGTACCTGACTAATCTGGGACACATACCTAAGAGTGCTTTACTTTGCCATCATGCAGTATTTTTAATTAGTGGGGCAAAGACTACTTGAGACATCTTGTCTCTCCCTGTATCTGAGGTACATGTGGATCCAAGACCTGAAAAGGGGCGATACAGTAATCCGGGAAATATTTTCTTCCCTTTCAGATCTCAGTTGTAAGCGGAATCAAGAAATTTTAGACTTGATCCTCAAAGGATCTGAGCTCTGATACCAATCTAGCAGCTCTTACATTCCTAACTTAGATCCTTTGAGCAAAATCTAGTGTAGTTCCTATGGGGAAACTTGCAGAAATCACATGTAACCTTCTCTGTTTCAGCAAATCATGCGTACTGCCATGAAGTACAACCTGGGTCTGGACCTGAGAACAGCTGCCTATGTCAATGCAATTGAGAAAGTCTTCAAAGTGTACAATGAGGCTGGCCTGACCTTTACATAAATAGGCCATTACCGCTCCTTGTTGTATCCCATCCCTCTCGCCGTTAATGTACCCTCTTCTTGAAAAAGCTTATCACAAGTTTACATGTAACCACAAAATTTTCTTTTCTTCTGACATTATAGTGGATTCTATTCTCAATTAGTTTCAGTCCAAACTAGTCTTTTTTACAATAAAAATCCATGGATTAGGAAATTGTATACAAGTATGTATCTGAAGATAACAGTTCATCTGCACTTGTGGGGGCCATTCTGGGTATTTTGCCTACAAAACAAAATGGTACATTTTATGTATGAAAGAGTGGTCTTGCCACCTGAGCCACTTCTCAGACTTCAGATCAGATACTGTACTAGATGAGCACTTAGCTCATTATTACTTCATGCACTTTTGTTTAATGATGTAATTTTGGCTTTGGCACTTTCAGTAAGGCCTTGTATGATCAATGCAGTGGCATTGTCAAAGGAAGAATGGGCCTCCAGCAGGGATTAACTTTGATAGGAGTCTAATTTTTATTTGTAGTAAAGCTTCAGGCCTGATTCTCTTTAGGCAATGTTTTTTCTTTAACTGTGCTGCTGTTATAGGACTGCCTTTTATTGCTTGCTCAAGCTAGCTTGACTATCACCATGAAGTATGTAGAGGTGACAGACTAATACTTTTATAAGCTGAAACTGTTGAGCAACTCTAGTTATGTTTTTAATCAAGTATCTACATAATTATTCTGACTATAGGTTGTTTCCTTTTTTTAAAAAAAAGGATAATCTGAATTTGGACATAGTACTGAATCATACTTAGGTTTTTTGGAATTCTTTTTCAGTCTTTTTCTCTCAGAGGCTTTCTGAAAATTAGATACTGCCTCAGTGAACAACTAAAGTGAAACAGAACCCAGAAATCATTGGCCAAACTACAGAGGAGCTAGAATGCTGCTATAAACTTAATCCACTGTCTTAACACACAGCCTTTTTTTTTTTTTTTTGCTGTTGTTGTCAGGAGGTCTTGAAAGTTTTGAACATAAGAGTACAACAAAATGGACCTCAACACAATATTGGATCAAGCACAGTTTTTAAAGTGTAAGGCTTTTGTCCAGTGGAGTCCCCTTGAAGTGCCAGATGTTATTTATGTAATGAATATGAATGTTTTTTTTAAGACACAACTAGTCCCTCCCAGAAACTCATGCTTTTTTTCTAACTACTTTGTAATTGCATGACATAACCTGGAGAGAAGAGCAGTTATTAAAAAAAGTTGACCTTTCCAAACCTACTATGCTGGTGTATTACTGTTTTCTATTTCATGCAATAGTTTTCAGTAGTTACAATCAATCCGTGAATCTTCACAGCACACTTGTTTATTCATTACACGCCTACTGATAAGATACTGTCTCTAAGTTATCCTAAGGGATTGATTAATACAGATCTCTGTCTCTTGAACTTGCCTGTCAGTAAGACTTTTGAAGTTGGATGTATTTGGTAAATCATTTCAGGTCTTTACTGTGTCCTCTCAAATTTGTGTGAAAAACTATTCTAGTAGTTAGCATGGAGCATTAAACCTGTGTGATGCATTTAATTAGTGGCTTACTCCATCATATATGCTGATATCTAGGGTTATAAAAGTACTACAGATCACCTAAGTGCAGTGTGTGTGTGTATATATATATATACACACACACACGGGCATTTATTTTCTAAAGAAAAGGCGAACCTTTGAGCGTGAAGGAATTGCTGTGATCAAGGTGTGGATCTCTAAACACAAGATCTGTATCTTGGATCATATTTTTCAGTGCTGTTTTTATGTAAACATTTATTAGCTAGTAAAATGAAACTAAGATTCTAACAATTCAATTCTGACAAGTTGTAACCTACTTTCACCAAAACTTGGAGGCTAAAAACTCACAAATAGTTACATTATTGAAAAGAGAAAGAATCTTAAAAGCAGAGTTGTATTAGCTGGCAGCAAAGTTGTTGAAAGCACAGTGCAGTGGCAGTGAGGAGACTTGGCTAATTTACTGTTGCGCCCCCCCCCCCCCCCCATTTACTCACCTCTCCAGCTAGTAAAGCACCTCTAGTTTGGCTGTGCAAACTTGAAAAAAGGGAGCCTTTCAGTGTTGGATCATATGGAAAGCTGGCATAGCTAGCTAACTGGGATATCTTCTACCTCCTTCCCACTTTGAAGGAAAAAAAAAAAAGCCAAAAGCTGCACAATGTCTGAATTCCCCAATTCATTAGAATCTTATATTCTTGTACATCCACACATTAACACTTCTTTTCCCAGGATATCTTGAAAGCAAGCAGACCTACCACCAGGTATGGTTTTACCAAACCCAGAGATCAGCCCTTAAGGTCGACTGGATTTCACTTCAGCCGACTCGATTACAATAGTTACTGACCTCTTGCTAACAGAGTCAGTGTCAGAGACCCACAAGACAAATCTGAGCAGATCTAAAGCCTGGTATAACGAGAACTTGGGGTGCTTTCAATCAAAGCGTTAAGATTCTTGAGGAGATTGATGCTTGGAACCGACATAAGAGTACAGCACATCAGCTGATTTGCCCTTTCCTTGTAGCAAAACACAAGAACCAAACTATATTATTGAATCCAGACTTCTTGGGATAGATAGCCTGTTCTGAAATGGTCTTGTGCATTAAAGCCACACTGGTGCTGACCATTGTTGAGTTCAGTCCTAGTGTGATCATAAGAAAAAAAAATGAAATTGCATGTTCCTTATCGCATTTTGTGGCATATACCTCTCAAGACCTGGCAACCGCAAGAAGAAACTGGGAAAAATTTACACAGTTGCTATGAGTTAATGTGGTTTTAGAGGCTTGGGTGCAAAGCAATTCCAGCCTTTTCCTAACCCCTAGCCACAGTCCAAGAAAGCAATCACTCTCTGGGGTGTAGGTTATATTCATAACTGTACTGGGGTATTTTGATCTAACTTCAATTAGGTGTTAGACCAAGCTTCTTGGGGAATGCTCCCCTCCTTACATATACGTACAGCCCACCCCAAGTTTCATTTTCCAGCTAACAACATTGTCACCGCTTGTATTTGCTAACATGCCACTAGACATCCACCAAGGAAGAAACCTGCTAGGATGTTTGGCAGGGGGCCAGTCAATACTTCAAGTTAGACTTAAGGACAGATTTGAACCTGTTCTGCACTACACCTCCTAACTAGAGCAAAACACATCCTTACCATAGCCCGTATTTGTAATCTCTCATGCAGTATTAAGTAAGTGCTAATTATGTAGATCATTTGTGTTCAATAGTAGCTCAGTAAGTACTGTGAAGCTGCAAGTGCATTTCATAAGGATGACAGCTACAGTGTTTAGGGTTACATGCCACTTACAAACTACTAAATGCAAAAAATCTCTATTATACAGAAGAGCAAGTAGAACAATCATTTTTCATCCCAGCAAAGAACTCAGACCTACATCTGTTTTCACTGATGGCAACCGTCACCATTAGGAAGAAGTGTTGAAGCAATGGCAATTCTTGCTGTGATTTCAAGATGATTGGTGAGTGACCACTAAATTACTCTGTTAGTAATTGATGAGTCTGTAATGTCAGATTCCTTACTCATTGCAGTAGCAAGTCATTTCTTCCCTTCTCACTTTGAATTCATGTACATGCAGGGTTTTTTGGTTTGGTTTTGTTTTTTTAGAGCCCAGACTTAGTCAGTTCTCATTCTGCCAGCTCCTGCTTGATTACTGTCCATCTGTGTGTTTGACAGGAGCCCTGCAAGCATGGTAATTATTCCCTTGCCCCACTGTGTGCTGCATGACACATCAATACTTTGTTGTGCAGAGCTGTTGAAGTTGTACCAATGATCCAGCTCAGGCAGTGTTAAGCAGTTTGGTGGTGAGCCGAGTGCTGTGCTGGCAGTAATGCCTTGTTCTGCTGTTAGCGTTAGTTTGAGCATCACAGTGCTGTTTTACAGTGGTTACGTATACCTTAAATGCACTTGAGTCTGCAACAGCACAGTAGCTAATTGCAATTTTACAGAGAAGACCAGAAGTACAAGCACACAGGTACTTACCTTGTCTTGTGATGGCTGTTTAGGTGCTCAGCTTGTGCAACTTACACACACACACAATCATGAGTTAACGCTCAGTGACAAAGTGGGAGAGACCAAATCTCAAGTCCTTGGCTTTACATTGTGCACACTCCGAGCCCTCCCTTAGCTCGTAAAAGACAGTGTTTGTCCATGTTAATAGCATAGCACAGCTTTGGCTGTCTGCTTTGTGAAGTAACCCAGTCTTTCTAGACCAGTGATTGTAAATTTTTTTTTTTTTAATGTGTAAAACAAAGGATTCCTAAGGAATACATGCGAGACAGGTAGAATATAAGTATTTTCTTTATTTAAGAGTACATGTAGTAGAAACTTGTTTACAAAAATTTCAGTGGTGTTACATTTTTATCTTCATTGTCCAAAGCTTTTGCCCCATGCGGTTGCTTGGTTCGCTACATTTTTTACAGCTTTTTCACCGGTTTCAGCAACTTTGTAGACTTCATCAAGAGCTTTTAAAACAGAAAAACAAAGGTAACTGTAGCATCACTGCAGTACCTTTCCCTTTCCCACCCTCTGTGGGACAAGGAGCAAGGCAGGGTTGGAGAACCTATGTGGGATTTCACTGGCATGACCTTGTTGAAATAAAGAGAAACATTACCGTACCTTTCTGACCAGCATCCTTAGCCTGCTCCACTGCTTGCTGCACAGTCTGGCCCACCGTGTTAGCTGGAATTAGGAGAAAAACAACTGTAAGTCAAGCAGTCTTTACCCTTCCCCTAAACTCAGTAATCACATTTTAGAAGGGTTCACTAAATGTTCCAGGGTTAGAAGATAAAAAAATTATTCTATAAGGATTAGCACCATAGTCTAGTGGGAGAGAGATGCTATTAGGAAGCTGGCTGTAGTTCTCCACGTTATCATGTGTCTTGGTACGGATGAAGATTACGGAAGTCACAATCTGTGTCACTTACAGTGTCAGGAAACAAACCCTCTTAGAGAATCAGGTGCATGAAACCTTCCTTTTACTGAGCCTGGCTAGGATCTGCAGAGAGCAGGCTTGGGCAGGTTGGTTGATAAACATTCTCCCACCAACTGCATAAAGCTTAATGCTCGCTGTCTGAAGCAGCATACTGCAAGAGCAGCACATCAAAACTTAGTGATTAGTCTAATATACTTTCTCTTGTAGCTAGAGAAAATTTTATTCTATAAGAGACCAGAGTAGTTTTAAAGGCATGGAAATGTTCACTAGAGGAGACTTATTGAAACATAAAGAGCAGGAGAAGGTATTGTCTTAAAGGGGAGGAACTGCAGCCTAGAAAACAGTGATAAATATTTGGATGATTGGCCTCTGATAGGTATGATTGTAGAAGTCTTGCTCATGAGAGTCAAATAAAAGTTTGGGGCAAATGGCCTTCAGTTGAACCTGTATTTGTTTTGTTCCCCCTGGCTCCACATACCACCTTTCAAAAAGCATTGGTGTGTTCTGCACGACAGACACTGAGGGGGGGCAGACTGAGCAAGCCAGACTCCTTGTGGACATTGCATGAGGGAAAAGTGCTGAGGTGAGGAAGGACGTTTAAGTGGACTGGGAGTGTCTAAAACTTCAAAGGTCTCCAGGCTTGGATTGAGTGGCTCTTCAACAGTAGTTGTTTCATTAAGTGTCTTGTAAAAACCCGTGGCCTATTTCACCTTGGGTTTGTAGGTCACTTTCTACTGCTTAAGAGACACGCTAATTATCATCATGCATCATCTTTTGCTGCAGTTTCCTAACGTGAATGATGTACACTGCTCATAAGGTGCAGGTAAAGAAAATGCTTCCTGTAGCAATCTTCGGCCACAGCCCAGTTCGTGGCTCCTTTCAGGAACCACAGTGTAGGTGCTGATTTTAGGCACTTGCAAAGCCCAGTTGTGCCACTCTGCACTTAGCAATGGCTCATGGGGCTGCGCCTTGGGGGCACGTGCAGGCGCAACAGAAGTAGTTCAGAGACAAGGTAATTAACACTTGTACAGCCACCAGTTGGACAGTCTTATTCTAGTTAAAAAACAGCATAAAATCCTCAGGGATTTGGAGGGTACCTCTATTTATAATACTCCCAGGAGTGGGTGCAGTACTGACACTGATGTGATACAAGTTCAGTATCACATGCTGTGTATCTACTGCCCGTCATCAAGGTACATTCTGGTGGCACAGAAGTAAGTGGCCAAAGTCAGGCCAGTGCCTGGGAGCTCCTGTTGTTGTTCCAGGATCCAACTCCAGCTGGAAGGGCTGTGCTGTGGCACAGGACTTGCTGGGAAGATGTGTGCAGGGTACAGGCAAAGGGCTTCAGTCTGCTGGTGTCTGAAGAACTGGTTCAGCTTCAAGTGCTTGGGACAGGAGAGGAAGGACTACTGCTACTATTTAAAAACTTTGCTGTTAGAGTTTGTTGGCTCCTAAACACTTAGTTCAATCAGCTGAACCTTGAGATTACTACTCAGCTCCTTCAAGATGACAAATACCACTTCTAAAACACCTATATCAGTCTTCTAGCATAGGAAGCCATAGATAATGTTTCCACAATGTTAAAAAATGTGAAGAACATCAAAAAAACCTCCAGAAATATGCATTTCTAGGGCAGCTGTACAGCAAAAGCAAAATGAAGAAATCTTCATTTGAAAACAAAAATTGATGGTTACCCTCCAATTGCCCATGCCCTGGTGTTTCTCTTTCATGCTTCAGCATAAAAATAGTTGATTTAAGAATCAACTTTGGAATAGGAGGGCAGTGGGTGTGGGATTAGGCATCTTTCATCTTCCTAGCAAAAGGAAGCAAGGATAGACGATAAATAAGTAGAAGGCTTTCCACTTGCTTCATCAGGCACATAACCTGCAAGTAATATTTCAACTGCATTTGAAGTCACGGACAAAATGTCTTTCAAGAGTTTACCTAAATGTCATGTAAAGAAATATAAAACAGTCTCCACTGCTCGCGTATTATACTAAGCACAGACATTTCAGGAATCACACCAAGTGCGGATCTCGGTGTTAAAGCTTCACTAACCATGGCTCATCTAAGTGGCACATTATTTAAATTTGAGATGGATTCTGCAAGCCTCTCTGCAGGAGCACTTGACTTGGGTGCCCTGAGCCCCTGCAACTGTGCTTCGGCTTTCCGTGGAGCGAGTGGCTGCAATACTGGTGGGGCCAGAGCACTGGTAGCAGAGCAGAGCTGGGTTAACTGCATATATTTGTGCAGCACCGAGCAGATCAAAGACCTCAGAGCTTCAGGAAACCAATGTGCTACACTATTACAAAACTCGTATTTATCATGGCTGTTCACGTTAGAAAACAAAGCCCTGAATAAGCAGCCTTGCCTCCCTGCCATCCTCTTCTCTCTTCAGTGCGTCATCTAGACACCCACACAGTAAAAGCCAGAGTGGGAGAAGTTGTGGGAAGCTGGTAGTTAATGTCAGTCCTTCATTTACTATAGCATTAGAAGGTTTGGAGATTACAGGACATTCTGACCACACCCTTGAGGACAGCATCTATAGATTTCACGCCTAAGAGACAGATGTGCTCCCAGCTGTGGGAGCAGGGCACATACTTTAACACCCAAGGCACAGAAGGAGGGAAAGCAGCAATTTGTATTTACCTGCCACCTGTGCGGCACTTTCAGCTTGTTGCGTGGCTTCCTCAGCAAGCTTCTTCCCAATCCCGAACATGGCTGCGCTCCGTCCTGTCTCCCCGCAGAGGATGGGTGAGCAAATCCCTAAATTCGATTCTGTTACAACGTTTGGCAAAGTGCAGCTTTTTATAGACAAAGCAGGACTCCTCCCAGTAGTTACAGGGCAAATGCAAACTGGAACAGGGAAAAGCTGTGAGCCCTTGTCAGGTGATTAATATACAAGGCATAAAAGGGTGAAGAGACATTAGTGTTTATTGTTTTCCTCCCCAAAGAGAGGGTGTGGATTAATCAGCAGAAGTTTTCCGTAGCCCAGGAATGAAAGCTTTGTTTTTCCATGTTGAGGAGCTGGTAAACAGCGTGCATGCCACAGCTGTCCCAACCAGGGGCTCCCGAGCGGGTGCTGCGGGGGGAGAGACAGGCAGGCACAGCCCAGTGGGAACTCAGCAGAAAAAACATTGCATCGCAAAACACTCGGCTGAAGAATTGCTTAAATCAACTTTGGCATTTCAAAACCTTACATAGAAAAGCATCCAGTTTCAGATGATTCTTGCCCACATTTTTTTTCTCCCCAGTGGGACTTAAAATTCATGGTTATAAAAAGAAATGGGAGGAGGTAACCCTGCTTTTAAAGTGTCTGATGAAATCTTTGTTGTGTTAGACAAAGCTAATAGTTTTGTGGTGTGTCATAATTAATATTTTAACCCCTTGTTTCCAATGCCTGGCTCAGGAGAGTGAAGAGAGGAGGTTTGCACGCTCCCCTCTGTCCCCACAGCGAACACTCACCGGACCCACCGCAGCCTCCAGGGCCTTGGGCATCAGGCAAGGGCCGGTGGACGCAGCCCCGCAGCCTCTGCCTGCCCTGACCAGGGGCCAGGCAGCGCTGAGCTGCAACGCCAGGCTCGCACCGCCTGCCCCGAGCCACAGAGAGCCGAGCTGCCGCCTTGTTCCCCGGGCCGGAGCCGGCAGGGTGGGACACAGCATGGGGTGTGCGCAGGAGGCAGGCTGCCAAGCGCGAGGTCCCCACGCCGGTCGGGTTCCTCTCACAGGACACCTATCTGCCAGCCAGGAGCTGCTCTCACCCCAAGCGGATAGATAGGCTTATTTTCCTCTGGGATGACCTGCTTTCTAGCAGAACTACTTTGTGCCCTTTCACACTGTGGACGGGGGCTTTTGCTCTGCTGATCAAACCGTTGTTGCTGAAAAGGGGGGGGAAAAGTGTAACCTGCCTCAGAACAAGGGGTTTATTCATCAGACTGATCTCCTGCCTACAGCTAACACCACAGCAGGCTCTAGGAATGTCTCTCTTGATCCCAGGCATGTCACTTCATGAACAATAGTTCCTCTACAATGTCCCTTCCAGCATTATGACAAAAGTTGTTTTCTTCCAACCATTGCAGTTTCTTACTGACCACAAAGTCCCACTTTATGTCAATTAAATAGGATGTGGAGGGTTTTCTGGGGGTGGGGAGGGGCTTCTCTGCATCATTTTATCTTCTGACAGCAGGGAAGGGATTACTCACCATATCTGAAAGCAAATTCTACCAGAATATGCTCACAAAACACAGAAGGAAAGTAATAATTTTGGTTTTAAATTAATGTCTTCCTTGACATCAAGTCAAGGGGTGTTGACAAAGTTCAGAACTGACCTACAATGCAGAAGAAAACCCTGAAATATTTCAGATAACTTGGAGCAACATCTGACCCGTGGAAATTCATTGCACGGCAGCTGAGCAGTAAAATGCACCCATTGTTCCCTGTAACATCCTCAATTACCCACGGCCGGCCTTGCTTGCAGGAAACAGCAATTTCCTAGTCCTGCTCTGCTGCTGCTCCAGTTACCGACAGGGAGAGGTGTGTGAAGACAGCGAGACTCAGAGTCAGCAATAAGCTTGTGTATTTGGCGAGGTGACTGTTCACATTGCCAAGGAACACTAGAAATGCCCCTCTTCATCCTGTCCTAATTGCAAAGTGAAGGATGGTTCCTTCTCTCCCACGCTCCAGTACTGCAAAACCAACTCTTTTTTTAAAAAGCAACATCATCATTAACTCATGAGCACCTTCCACAAGAGCAGATTGGTACAGCAACAGCACTGATGCTTTGACTTCCCAATGAACATGGGTGTAGAAATAAAGTTACAGAAACAAACCTAATTATATTACAGCGGCGCACTGCAGGTACATATTGAATTGTAACACTAGAGAGAATACGTGCCGTTGCGACACTCCCTACAAACAGGTGAAGGTGACGTTTGCCTCACAGAAGTAAAAACATACAGCATTAAAACACACCACAGTTTTCAAATATGAAAAGGACTTATTTTCTGTTACTACACATAGACTAAAACCATAGAAGACCAGTGGAGAGGTGTAGTTCTCTCTCAGACAGCAGGATTTTCATCATATACACAATAAATTGACATTTGATTGCACTCAGTGCCATGGCTTTTGCCATCCATCACTGCAGCAGCACGTCTCAGTGACTGCGTTTCCTAACCTCACATAAGCACAGGCGGTGCAGCACATAGCACTGTAGCTTTTTACAGCAGGAGCTGCCCCTCTGTGCCATCGCTGCTACTTCTCCTCTCCTTGGCTCCCTCAGCCCAGCGACATGTCCCGGTGAACTTTGCTCATTAGTGCGCCGGGGCTGACGAGAGCGGGGCCTCAGCTCCTGCCACCTCTGCAGGGCTCATGGCTGCGCACCGACATGCCCCCGCGCCTCGCTCCCCTCCCTGTGCCCGGCTCGTCACATAGCCAAAGCCCAGGAGTGCCGCTTGGAGTGAGCAACGCCAAGAGAGCTTGCTGAAAACACCAATTAAAGCTGCCAAGGCACAAGCACATACACGTCCTGAGCTCAGCCACCGCGGGAAACACGCAGAGCTTGAGAGCAAAGACAAAACCTGGCGTCCTTTGCCGCAAGTGCGGGCTGCGGGACACTCATACCCCAGCCCGGCTGACCACCACCACCTGCCAGCACCAACCCCCAGGAGCTACCTCCGCCTCGCCCAAAGGGTCGCATCGCGTCCCACCGCCACGCAGCCACGGCACCCGGGGGGGCAGAAATTACATCAACCGCACCCATGACACGACGCGCCACCGACTTCCCACCTCCCCGCAAAGCGCGCAGCTCCTCACACGCCCCACTCCTACCTGCCCCCCACACCTGCAGCCAGGAGCTTCCCCCAGGCCCCCTCCCGCAGCCCCTTTATAGCCTCCCTGGCCCCTGCCCGGGCACAGCTGGGCAGCCCCAGCCCCAGCCCAGGTGCGGGCAGGATTCAGGGAAGGGCCCCTCCGCCCCAGCCCAGCCCTGCCTGCAGCTGGGCCCTTATTTGCCAAACCTGGCAAGGTTTCCAGTGAAGGGGCAATCTCTGCAATTGGTAGGAGATGATTTTAAAACATGAAAGGAAGGTTGCTTTTGTCCCGTGGGCAGCAAAATCCTGTGAACCCCCTGCTGCCACAGGCTCTGGGAGCAGACAGTGCTGGCAGCTCCAAAAAGAAGCCGGACAACATCCCAGACAATAGATCTGTTCATAACCAGAGACTCCAGGGAGCCTCCGACATTGTTAATCCAGCAATTGTGGTTGCTTGGGAGTATGAGGGGAACGGTGCAGAGAGCGGCCCAGCCTGCCGAGGCTCCCCGAGTCACCTGTCCTGTTGCTGCCATTTGCTGCTGCTCTTTGGGAAGGACAGAGGCGGAGGGGGGGTCATCTGACATTTTTTCAGGTCAATGGCATAATACAGTCAAAGCATGCAGCCAACACGACACCTTCACCCCCGGCACGTATCAGCGGTACATGGAGAATAGCATCCAATGCAGCAACAGCTTATTCAACTTTATGTTTCTCGGTGTTACGTTTAGGAAGGCGAGTTTCCTCCTGCAGCCGTGCTGCCCCATCTCATGGCGAGCGGTTTCTCCGTGGTATCCTCACGAAGCAGCGAGCCGTTCCTGCGCTCACGCCCCACGAACCCCGGCACTGCCTCGGCTGCAGCCTGTCCTGGCACCCGCTGGCCTCCTGCCGCAGTCACCCGTGTCCTGCCTGCGTCCTGGCCGGGTCCCATCACTCAGCCCCAGGTCCCTGAGCTGCGGCTCTGCCAGGAAAGGCCCCTGCAGCAGCCCCCAGCCCACGGAGGGCCTGGAGGAGCCTGTGGGGTCTGGGGTGAGGGACACGGGGTGTGCCATGGGGGAAGCAAAAGCCTGATTAACTGCAAAAAGGGTGGCTTGGGAAAAGAGGTAGGAAGGCGAAAGGTTAGTCCTAAAGGACAAAAGAGGCTGTATTTCACAAATGCTGCCTAGGTTAGACATGGGGGGTGAAACGGCAGCTAAAGCCACAAGGCGTGAGAGCAGGACCTGGGGGGAAACTGAGGCAGGGTGAGTTGGTGCTGACAGGCTCTGGGGGGCTGCTCACGCCAAGGCCAACAGAAGAGCAGTAACAAAGTGCCCAACAGTTGTGCTCTTTGTTGTCCAACTTTTACATAGGCTCTGCTCTCCCAGCTTTTAAAATTAACCACGAGGGCTACAAATGCTCAAAGGGTTGCCTGGGCTGGGTCTGGGAGTTGCAAAGAGAGGAATAAAAAATATATTTGTGAACTGTTACTGAATGGGAAGAAGTAGCTACCTTATAAAACAGGGTTGTTTGCATAAAATTCCTGGTAATTTTCTATCTGAAGGCAAAAGGGAAACTAAACAAGCATCACTTGCATGTGTGTGTGTGCGCGTATGGGTACTGCTGCGGTCCCGGCAGTGGCTGAGGGGCTGACACAAAGCAGGAGAAGCATCTATTAAGGCAGGGCTTATGAGCAAAGGGAAAATGGCTCATGCAAACCTTTTTGGAGGCTGTTGGCCCCAGCGGCACAGGGGTGCGGAGCCCGGCCCGGAGGCCGGCAGCGCTGGGCAGGGACACGGGCTGCGGCCCCCGCTACGGCCAGGGCTGGAAACTGCACAGGAACCTGGTGAAGGGCACCGGGCTGGGGAGTAGGCAGCATGGGCTTACAAAAAAAATCACCTTTGCATTTTGCCACATGATGGGAAACTGCAGCCACAAAGACAGGTTTCAGAGAGTCGGATTCTTGATAACCCATAGACCATTAATCAAAGCATTCACCTGAGATGAGGATTCATGTTTTCTTGGGCAAAGGAAGGAGCTGAAGGTGGATTTTGAGCAGCCTGGTAAAATCTGTGCCCCCTCAGCCCCTGCCCTGCTGACCTGCGAAGGAGAGATGGGGCGGCTGCTTGTCCCCCCAGCCGCCCCGGGAAGGTCTCCGGGGCGTTGGAGTGGGGCACGGGCAGGTGGTGCTTGCTCTGGGCAGCACGGCCAGGCCTGCACATGAATCCCCTTCGCTCAGCATTTCACGGCTCAGGCAGCTGCGGGCACACCCAGACGCAAACTTCAGGAAATTTGAGAACTCAGGTGTTGGATAACTTCACGTGTCTCTGGGGTTGATGGCACATGAGCTTAAGGATGTCCGTTTTGCTGTTACACAACGTCTGGAGTCTTTTGGGAAGGCACGGTCCCAGGTTGAGACACGGCTCCCTGTGCGATGCACAAGGGAGGGACAGCCCCAAATACTCCAAGGCCAAAGAGCACTGTGAATAAGGCAGTGACCTTATTTGTGGAGCAAAGCGCTGAAGTTTAGACCTAGAAACGCTTGCCAGCAAGTGACTCAGACTCACGGGTGCCTGTGGCACAGCATCCGCCCTCGGGACGAGAGATGTGAAATACTCTGATCAGGCTCCTGGGATCTGTGCCGAAGCGGCAAGGGCTCTGTGTCACATCCCTGTGCCGGGGACTGGGCATCGGGAGCTGCCTCCTGGTGCTCCGGGGCCAGATGGAGACAGGCGCTTCTCCTCGCTTGACTCAGTGGATGACCTCCAGCGGTCCCTCCAGCCAGGCAGGCGAGTCCCGGCGCTGCCAGCGCTCCTGCCAGCACTGGGCCAGAGCAGCGGGCAGCGACAACCGGTGCGGCTACACTAGAGACATCGGCTGTCCACACGCCAGGAGTCAGGGCTGTGATCCCCATGCGCAAAGCAGCAGCAACAGAACCAGTCACGTAAGGGCATAACAGGGTTTACTGGCAAAAACCCCACAGCTGTTCTTTTTTTTTTTTTTTTTGTAATATGAACTAAGAAACGGTTTGCAGAAAAAAAAAAGGAAAAAGGTGTGATGGAGTGGTGTATGGACCACTATCACCCGCAAACACAGCACCGGTGTCTGAAATGCTGAGCCTAAAGGGGTCATTCTCTGAAGATTTCACCATCAGGGAGGTAACCATGGAAAGTACTAAATAATTAAGTACTATTGAGGGTTGCCCAGTGACTGAGAGTGCAATAGTCCAACGCTTTTTCTGTGAGCTTGTACTTGGGTAAATATTTAGGCTTTTAAAGGTTTAAATGACAGTGGACATTGCCTTGGGACACTCTGTGCAAAGCCCTGGACTATGTTTACTCACAGATGGTCTATGACTTATAGGGTCCTCTAAAGGCTTTTCGGTCTGTGCAGTCCTTGTGCAGATTGCAGTGGTCTTTGGGTTCAGCGGTGAGTCAATCTCTCCTGGGACTGCATTCGCAAAGATCGGCTTCCAAAACCCCTGGTCAACCACAGCTCTTGGTCAACAGGCGTGAGACAGCGGTATCTCAGGCTGGCCTGGATTGCCCTATTTCATTACAGCCAGATGCTTTTGATTATTCTTCAGTTTTCTTTTGTAAGGCTCAGGTTAGCTTTTTACTGACATGAGGCTGGTAAGGCTTCAAACCAGGACAGAAAAAAAAAAAAAAACCCAAAAGAAAAGGAAGGAAATACTGCCTAGCAATGAGAAACACCCAGAGGCCAAGGTAAGAGCACTTACTGTGAGTAAGTGGGTATTAGTGCCTTCTGTTGACAGAGGCAGCACTAAGTGGGCACCCTGGCTGGCTGCAGCAGCCTCTGATTGCCCAGCAGGCAGCAATCTAAAATAAATATTTCCATCTCCTAGGCGAGAAGATTGCCCACTTGCCTCTCTCGCGCCGGCTCGATCCCCGAGCACGGCGGCCTCTGCGAGCGGGCAGCTGCGCGCGGTGTGCCCGGGGCTGCCCCGAAGCGCCGCGCGGACGCTGCAGCTCAGGCGCGGCTAAAGAGGCGCGCCGAGCGCCCCGGGGTGCTCTCCCGCAGCGGTGCCACCAGCCCTTGTTAGTGTTAGTGCTGCAAGTGTGCGTTGGGATAAAGCACCCCATTTTTTTCCCTGGGAGATTGAACAGGAGATGTGTTGTGGATAACAAGAAATCTAGGCTGGCAGCAGAGACACGGGAGAAAGGACGCGGGGGTGGACAGCAAAACTCCCGTTGGCTCGCGGAGACCAGGGGGCTCCTCTGCGGCGCCGGGCTGCTGGTTCCCATAGGTCTGTCTGCCAATCTGCGAAATGATTGAGTACCCACCTCCCTTACAGGACGGTCACCGACCTCGCTGGGCTTTGAATCAAAAAGCAAAAGAGATTTGCAAGACGTTGTGCAATCCTTCACTGAAAGCCCGATAAAATAACAAGAGTACATAACGAGGTGATACATTTCTGGGTGGTGGAAATCTTACAGTACCTTTTATTTATCTTAATTTGAAAATACAGCAAATGGGAACAAACGAACAACTGACAGGAAACATAACCCCAGCTTGACTTTTGACTACCCGAAGGAAACTCAGTTCCATCACACGAATGTTCTGGTGTCCCAGAGTATGAACGGTTTCACTGGTTTTGTAAATACACTCAGCAAATGTGGGAATAATCATTGCGCTGTTGTAAGAGTAGGGCAATAGCATTGCTGAAGCCTTATGAGCCACGTTGAAAATTGTGAATAGATGTTACAAGATGTGCTAAAAGGTGGGGTTTTTTCCTATATGAAGGATGAGGGGGGCCTTTTGCCTTAAAATTTTGTATTTGGAGAGAGAGAAATTATCCAGATCTCAAACAGCTTTCATTTTTCTACAGAAAGGAGCAGGGAATTGCAGACCAAAGAGAGATTTTTACATGCAATACTGTTTGCTTAACTAAGCATCATTTCTTAAATCCGCATTTTTTCCCAAGGCCAGACATTGCTTCTGCAGCTTCTCCGCTTGCTTTTTCTACCCCATCTTGTGCTGTCTTGGAAGCCTTGTCAATAGCTGCAAGAGAGGGAAAAAGATAAGCAAAAAGCTTGAAAAATGCAGCATAGTTTAATATTTATGATGGAAGGGGGAAGTGTGAAAATTATTAGATTATACAAATATAGGGATATATCTTTTTTACAAAAAAAGGGTGATTATAGTTGGGTTTGGCAGGATGTATTTAGGATGGGCTGCAAAACAGGAGGGGTCACTTGGAAGTTTTGGGTGCTGAGCTGAAGCAGTATGAGATGAATGATGGAACAAAGCTGGAACAGATCAATTTTGGTCTAAGCGTAGCCCGGCTGATGGAGGAGGGTGCTTTGGGCTGAGAAGTGCTGTGACTACTGGGATGTTTGGGACAGACAACCTTATCGAGTGACAGGGAAGGGGAAGGATGCTTTCCCCTCTATTCCCTTCTCAGTTGCGTACTTGAGGCACCGCCGGCGAGGGCTGCGCTCAGCCGTGGGCTGCCGGCGCAGGGTCACTCCTGCGCGGGACCCAGCGGGAGCCGGGATGGGAAACCACAGCAGGGTCTCACCAGGAGGGAGGAGACCCTCCCGAACAGGGCACAGCCTCTCTCTCTTCTCTGGGATCTTGGCTATATTTTGCCAATTTTGCTGTCTCCTCATCTACTGTCAACAAGTGCCCAAGTCCTGCCTTCTCATCACATCATGGAGCTGTAGAGGGTATCTGCTCTTAGGAGATATTGCCAACGGATTTTGGCTTTAATTAGACATTTTAGATCCCGAAGTTGCTAATTCTCCCCTCATTCTTAGAAAATTATTAAAATTAAGTGAGATCTGAGCTTAGTTTTTAGTTTAACTTGTTCCCAATCCTCAGAAATGAGACGCCAACGCTTTCCTATGGCACCTTTCCGGCTGCGGGATCATTAATGTTTGACCCCCAGCTACTGCCTCAGCCAACGCTGGGGGCTGGGGGGGGCTGGACCTGGATGGACCCCTGCCCTCTGGGCTGGGGGGAGCAAGATGTATCACAGGGTTACTTAATCCTCAAGAAAGAGGAGCAAAGTTTTGCCTGCACTGTTCCCACAAGTTTTCTATAAAGGAAGCCAAGATCTGAGAGCCATGCGTGGGACTTGGTGGCTGGGAGGAGTCAGCTATCAGAGTACATTTGCCAGTAAGCGTACGGAGCTACTAAGGAACAGGTTCTGAAATCCTGTCCCATGAGATTTGTAAGAGGCCAAAAATTGTCACTGAAACTGAGGGCTTTCAGGCTGAGCGCGCCCGCAGGACAGAGGGGAATGCGCGCTGTCTGCCGCTGGCTTGTGTTGAGCTGCTCCATTGCGTCTTGATTTGAATGTCATTTCTCCTACCTTTCTGGGTCGTGTCTGTAATCTGGTTGACTGCATCCTGAGTAGCCTCTCCCAACGCGTTTGCTGTAATTAAGGACAAAAAAGTTGATTTCCAGATGTTCACGTTTATGCTTATAGGAGTTCCCTATGTCAATTGGCTTTTCTGCGTGTCCGCAGAAGGTTGTGCCCCTGGCAAGAGACGAGGCTGGCAGGGAGCAGGCTGAGGCTGTGTGCTTCGCTCGTGGGCACCCTGGGAACTATGTGTGTTGCCAGAGCAGCTTGCTATGAGATTAGAGTTCACCTGGCACCTACGGTCAGCTGAGCAAATCGATGGCAGATAAGAAGATAAAATAAAAAGGAGATAAAGCAGCAGAGATTAGCAGTGAGTTTGAATGATGACATTTAGCTGCAAGTTGCTTATTTCACACTACACTTGCTTTTATTGATTTTTCTGGCTTATTCTGCTTGGAGAAGTTTGGCTATCTAGTATGCATTTTCTTTGCGGGCTGTTTGGGAGTAGCGCCTTTTCCAAAACGGAAGCAAATGCATTAAATAGAGTAGGACAGGAAAAGGGAGATTTTGCAGACAAGATATAAATAGAAGAGGAGGAGCAGAAGCTAATAATGTAACGGACCAACTCCAGAGTATAAAGCATTAAAAAAGCGAGATGCCATGTAATTGTAAGATGTCTGATAATTTATGAAAGGGTGATAGCCATCCTATCACTTTTGCTAGAAGAAGTAGTGACCCCTCAATGCTATGAATATATTCAGGATGCAGCAAGGACTATTTTGTTTTCCAGAAAGGCACGCTATCATGTTTCTGGGTCTACTACACATTTGTTCCCAGGTGTATGGAAATTTACTGCAACTCTGAAGAAATCAGTGAGGTTACTCATGTATTTCAGCTATACAAAACACTGTTTGCAGGATCAGAATCTACGACTGATACAAATTATACCCTGCGAGGAATGAGCTGCACACAAACACTGTAAGGAATATACTATAAAATGCTAGCATAAGCTGTACACATATTGACATTTTTCATTTAAAGGAAAAGACATTATACTTCGCATTGAAAAATTGGTTTCCAATGCACAGTGCTAATAATAATGCAGCGCTTGGCCCTACAACACAGGACGAGCTATGACAGAAATGCGTGCACAGATTTTTTTTTAGACCCTGCAAAGTCTGGTGACCACTGCTGGAGAAGGACACAACAGAAACATACTTGTACTACTTATTACAAACAGTCCATTGCAATCAATATAGTTACTACCAGGAGGCACTGATAGTCAGGCCGAGTAGCAAACATTAATCAAAGGTTACCTCCAACTTCTTAAAAGGAGAGTAGTTTAAAAACCTCTGCAGAGGATGAGAAAAGACCACCCTGAGCAATGTAAATGCTAGATAAAAAAGGTTATTACTACCAAAACAGCTTCACTGTTCCAAAACCACTAAGTTTAAAGATCTGTTTGGGGAGCGATAAGGGTTGGATGATGCTCAGCAGCTGCCGAGGGAGCTGTGGGTGGGTGGAGGTGGTTGCCCACGCCGAGCCGAGAGCTGTGGCCAGCCCGGGGCCTCCTCCAGGCGATGGCCAACACTTGGGCCCCAGGCACAGAGAGAAACGGGAAGCTGTGTCCTGCCGGCGCCAACAAAGCTAGTAGCGTAACTTCAGATCCTGGTTTCTGGAAGCGAAAGCGACAGCTAAGCCCCCCCCAACTATACAAGGATATTTAGTCTTTCTTACCCGCATCTTTTGCTGCACCTTCAGCCTGTTCCTTCAGTCCCTGGAAGTTTTTACCCGACATTGTGGCTTCTGACACCTGCTAACGCTCCTCTGCTTCAATAAAAATAAGCACCTGGCGATGGGGTGTCCTGACCTGTCCTGGTTTTATACGTGTGCCAGGAGACCTGCTGGTGATTTTGGGGGTGATGATTGGTACAATGGGTGGAGTTTGAATGTGAGGAATGAGAGCTGAAAATACACACAGAAAAGCCATTTATTTACCCTCCCCAACGAGAGGGTGTGCCTGGGTAGAGATTTCTGCTTCATCGCACTGTCTTTGTTTTTAAGTTTGGTTTTTTTCAAAAATCAAAACCACAAAAAAAACCCCAAACCTGTTCCACCACCACAGACAGAGAAAACCACTGAACTGAGCTTTGTAAAGAGTGCTGGAAAACTACTGAAGTAGCCGTGCCTGGGCATGGCCAACTTTCATCACCGCCGGGCTGGCTTCTTTCTCCTTGCTTCACCCCCTGAGCTGAACCTCCCGCGAACAGAAAACAGCCCAAACTTCATTCATTTTTTGACGGTTTTAATCACAATCCCCTTTTCTTGTCAGGTGGGATGCTGTTAGATGGCGAGAGTTGTAATTTACCTGCATTTTTATGAGAAACCGCAAATCTGGTCATCTTCCCAGTTGCCTGCTCGAGTGGGATTGCAAAAGGCCAGCACCACTGAAGGCCTTGCCTGGGTTAGGCAGGTAGCCTGCGTCAGCCCTAGTAGTTCTCTGGGAAGGGAAAAAAAGAAGCCAAATTAGCAAAACCACCTTTTCCTAGCATGGCTTTGTATTACGGGTTTTATTAGTACAGAAATAATGTTTAAAATAATTTCCTTACCTAGCATCGCTACATTAATAAAAGTTTCTAGCTTTAACCCCTGGCATTTCACAGGTTTCCACTAGCCCTTAGAATTTACATTTTCTGCCACCAATCCCCAGTACAAAGAAACTTCATACAAATAAACTATTGGCAGAGTTGGGGGCCACAGGCCTCGCCGGCTTTGTGGGGCTCGGATTCCTCATTGCCATTTTCCAGCGTACAAAGCACCTCGCTTCAGACGTTCACGCTCAAACCCATATTCATCTTCCCGAGGAAAGCTTCTTTGTTGAGAGATGGGCACGAGAACAAGATGCCACAGATAAACTAGGGTGGGAAGTGACAGTGCTCAGAAGTTTCGTACTTCATTAGTACCCCAGTGAGGAAGAGCAGCAGCGAACAAGGTTAGATGCATTCCCCGGCCGCTCCCATTCAGCCTGTCATTTCAGAGAGCTCTTTTCAACTTCTGCACCGCTGGCACCACTCACTTACTATTTCAAACAGCAGTTCTCTTTCTCCCTCGACAGGTCAATTAGCATTTTAATTATATATTCACATCAGGTATCTTTTTCAATTCCTTGCTGATTTCTTTTTCGGAACGATTTTCTTATTTGGATTTGCAAAAACTCAGATAAAAGACACCCAGTATTCTGGGGCTCTGGCATTTTTTGGACAAAACCACTAACGCGGACCCACTTATCTGTCTTGCCAAACCCGAGAACCTAGCAACAACAAAGCCATAACAAACAGGCGGATTTCAGCCGCTCTCAGCCCCCTTAGCCAGATCACTGCTGCCTCGATTAACTTTGTGCAGAGTGTTGGTGAGAGCAAGGAGGAGGCTCTCCAGCACCCACCAGGCAGCTCGTCATGGCTCGAGAGAGGACGTGCGGAGGCTCCAGCAGCAAATACCTTCCAGCTGCCCTCCCAGCTCTTTTCTACTGCTGGATTTTCAGCTCCAGGGCCCCGCTGACGCTGGCTGCAGTAGTCTGCCTGAAAGGGGGAACAGGAGTTTGGGAGAACATTTAAAACTGATGCACACTTACACTGAGCCTTAAACATGCACCACATTATAGCAATATTTTAGAAGCTCCTTAGCAGTTCAGGTAAATATTGTTCTCCAATTCTGCGCTGACAGCCACCTAGATTACTCCAGCTCCAGCTATTTTTCTTCCAAGTGGACATCTTCGTTCGGCACTTTGAACTCAACATGGGTGTCTGATCTGTGCCACTGCTTGTTTTACCTCCTGCTCAAAACATTAAGTAGCATGAATTTGTGAGTAAAACCTACACCTCTGTCAGCATAGCAGCATGACTCCTCATCTAATGTAATCTTATCCTTATCATTAAGATCATTATCCTGATTCCAAGCAAAAAAAGCAAAGAAAGCAAATTACTCTTGCCCAGCAAACTGACATGGCGTGATCATTGTAATGCAGCCCGGAGCAGAGGGAAAAGGGACCTTTGGTATAGTATGGATTTATCCCATATGATGGGACAAATGGTCTGTGCATCAGGTGGCTCGCAGAGCCACATCAGAAAATTAATGGAATGTATTGCATCATCTTTATTCACTTTGTGAGTTAACATTACTTTTTTAAAGCTAACGTGAAGTATTTTGAACTGATCTTAGCTATAGATTAGAGCACT
This sequence comes from Phoenicopterus ruber ruber, assembly GCA_009819775.1. Taxonomy (NCBI): domain Eukaryota; kingdom Metazoa; phylum Chordata; class Aves; order Phoenicopteriformes; family Phoenicopteridae; genus Phoenicopterus; species Phoenicopterus ruber. The sequence continues at coordinate 10,491,189 of CM020221.1, read as the reverse complement.
CAGATATAAAAAGGAGGACTGACCTGAGCAAAAACGAGGATTTGAATTTCATCTGCTCAGAAATTTGCAGCAATTTATCCCCGAGTTCTCATTTTGTTCTGTTACGAATACTGAAACTATTAACGTAGCTTGGAGCTATTCCTGGATTTTGTAAAAAACTATTTCTCAAGAGAATTTAACCTTCTCTTGGCCTCCAAAGAGAATAATATCACAAGAGAAACTGTTGAAAGCTTTTCCTGAGACAGACTGTTTAAGGAATAGTAAAAGTAAAATAGCAACTTATTTCTAATTATAGATCAATGAACTAAGCAAAGTAACCATATGGCTTTAAATTCATTCCTGTCCTGGTCCAAGCTATAGGTCATCTGCCTTACATTTCACTGCCTGTATCTCCTGACACTAGGTATTCATGATGGGCTTCCATGGGTCTCTTACAAGCGTCATGGGAAGCGTTGGAGCTCCTGATGAGCTGGATGCCCCAGCTGGGCACCAGCCTTTCTGTGACTTCAGTGGGAGTCCCACGCGCCCGTGGCTGCCCGGGGAAATGGGTGGCTGCGTTTTCAGGAGAGGCAGCTTTCAAATGTTCTGAATTTCTGAAATGCTATGTCTCCGTGATCCTGAACATCCGGGCGTAAACCCGAGCTTTTTCAAGAACTGTTCCTCCTCATGAATCTCAGACTTTGCCTTGACTCTTTTGTATGCTTTTCGATAGTCTGTCACTACTGTCAGAGAGGATCTAACCATCACTTGATGGACCTTGCTGGCAAGTATTGTGGGATCGTTCATTTTGCCATTGTCAGTTCTCAACCACGTTGTCTCACGGCAAGAAAAAACAGGGGTGGGGTGGGAGATTATAAAGTATTTTGAAAGCTAAATGTCAAAACACTACAGCTTGTGTGCTCCTTGTCTCCTGATGTCTCCACAGTATTGACCCAAAGCTCCAGCTTCTAAGTACATCTACAGTTTCTGCTCCTGTTCCTCCTACGCATTACCTCCTTGTGAACAGGTTTTCTGGTCTTTGATTGCATCATTTGGTGTGTCCTAAGGTCAAATCAAACTGCCTACAGGTGGAAAGTTAGTTTGGACTTTTGCTCCGTTCGGCTCTCGGCATCTGCTGAGACTGCAGACAGAAATCCTGGTTAACGCCAGCTGGGGTAGGTACCACCGTGTGTAGGCAGAGCCACATGCTGAGCTGCCCCTCAAATTTCAGGCTGTTCCAAAAGTTGCTCCACCTGGTAATGCCGGGGCCCATCGCTGACATTGCTTGGCCAGAACCTCAGGCACATGGAAACGTGCCGCCACCCCCAGCAGCGCTGCCTGCTCACCTTCAGCGGGTAACGCGTCTCGCCGACACTCTTCTCCGGCGCCTGATTCCTCGGGCTTTTTCTCCTCATTCTGCACCTTCTCGGCCTGTTGTCTGTGACGAGCAGTTATTTGTGTCTGGGGGGAAAAACTGCAAAACTGATTCCTCAAGTGCTAGGAGGGCTCCACGACCCACGGCTCTGGAGCTAGTTGGGAACCAGAAACGTGCAGCCCAAATAGCTGTGAGTTAAATCTAAGGCATTACAGGGAATTTAGAAATTGTGCCGGTTTCCTTTCCTTTCACACTTCTTCTATGGCATCTTTGAGCACCCTCTCAACATGAGCCCTTCTGTTTTTATTACCTGATGAAGGTGATAAGTAATTGATCAGTGCTAGAGCTCATGTTTTACACATGAAAATGGGCAAACGAGGTTAATTAAATGGGAAGTGTTGAATTTTATTTGGTTTTTGTTTAATTACAATTTTACCAGGGTTGAGTTTTATAGATAGGCATGGTTTCTGTCAGCAAGGTAAATGCAATGGTGTGTCAGGGCTGAAAAGTTTCACACAGACCATTCCTGAAGTTAATGAAGTGTGCAGAGTTCAACATCTGCAGCTGCTAAAAGAGCCTGATATTAGTGTGGCAGGGATGTGATGTTTACATTAAGAAATAGAATCGTTTGCTGATAAAAAGAGATAATTATCGTAAGTCGTAGGTTAGTCATTTAAAGGATCGAACTAAAGCTGTTCTACTTAAGCTAAATTAGCCCTTCAGTTCAAATACAGAAATACATTTCTGGGAGGAAAGTAGGTCTAACTGATTCTTCATTTACATGGGTGGCAACATTCTCCACAAATCATCAGCCAGCTCTGCTTCAAAGCCTGAGATCAGAACAAGGCCAGTATATACACATTTCTTTACCTTCTGGTTTCTGAATCTTCAGGCAATGTCTAAGTGAAGTGTCCAGTTTCTGCCATCTTCTGGAGCACCGAAGACTAAAACCATGCTTAAATACCAGGATCTTTCTGGAGTCTCATGATATCCTGCATCTTGAGTACCAGGAAAGAAAAAAAAATTGTCTGGTCTTTAAATTACAAGGGGTAAAAAGATGAGAAAGGCTTGACCACCACCTTAAGATCTGGCACAGGGCTAGGGAAAGAAAGAACTGGTCCTACCCCAGGAGTGGCTAGGAAAGCTGGGGGTGTGAGCTGGGAGGTAAGCCGAGGGTAAGGTCTGCCGGAGAGCTTTGCGTATTTTCCTAGGCACACCGAGAGGAAGAAGCGCCGTGGCTCTACCCGTCCTGCCCGCGGCCGTGCTGCCCACCCCGCCTGCGGCTCCGTGGGAGAGGAAAGGTGGAGAAGCGGAGCTACCGAGCTTGCTTCCCTCCCACGCTGGAACCCACCCAAAAAAGCAGGGCCAAAGCTTGACAGAGAGACTTTGCGCTGCTAACAGACCTGTGCAAAGTCGTGCAGGTGGGGTTTTATCTGGCGTTTAGAAAGCTGAGTTTTAATCTGAGTTTTTTTCTGATAGGCTATTAACAGTATGGAGTAACTTCTTGGGATTTGGTAGAGTGTCAATGCATTTACGAAACAGTTAAAATAAGCTACATTTCAATGTAGAAAAAAGTCTCAAAGTAGTAAGAATGGGCAATTGTATATATTTTATGGAGAACAGTATTAAAAACCCCAGCCGTTCAGTTTTTAATCGGGTGCTCTTTGAGTTCAGTTTTAGGGCGTGCATGACATAGACATGAAAATGGGACTTTCAGATGAAGCTGGATTTTGGGAAGCATATTATTACCTGGTTTGCATTTAAATTAGTGGAACGTATGTTGAGATATTCTGGAGAGAGCCACTGCTTTCTCATCTGCAGCCCAGACAAACATCTTTGAAAAATCGGGCCCTGCACGCCCTTGGCTAAAATGTAATTTGGGGGGGGGGGGGGCTCTCAAAGGCTGTGAACTGTATCAGAACAAATCACTTAATAAAGCTTAACTGCAGTTTTACATGGTAAGTGAGTTTTGCTGTAGCGAGAGGAAAAAAATGTTTTTCAGCATTTTGTTTGTCACTTGTATGGTGGAGTTGAGGCAACATCTGGCAGTGGCTGCTCCAGGCTCGTTGGATCACCAAGGAGGTCTGAGCGCGAGCACCCGGCGTCACCTCATCGGGGACAGACTACGGCCCTGCCGCGCTGGGCACCGAGCGCTGCCTCGTCACAGTGGGATTAAATTAACAGCTTCTACAAGAAAGGTATCCCATGTACAAGGTCCACTTAAATAATTCACAGGGTGAGATGTGTAAAAGAAACTCTTCATTGCCCAGACCATGAACTATGAGCAAAAAATTATTTTGCTAGTGTTTGGCTCCATCAGCTTTTACCAGGGGCAGGGGGATTCCCGGCATCTCCCTTGCGAAAGCACCTTCTGCCGCAGGATGTTTTGATGCCTCTCCTCCATCCTTCCATTTTTCAATTTCCTTCCATCACCTCTCATTACGCTTGTCTGAATACTCATTAAAAAAGTACAGACTTCTTTTCCACGCAGCGAACCAAACAGACATACGACAAAGTTTAATTGAATAATTAATAGATAATCTTTTGGCTCTTTTATGACAGACCCTTCTACTTCAGGAGGAAGCAGCGTTCACCTTCCTTACCGCTGACAAAGGCTGCTCAGAGTGGCACCTCTGCTCTCCCCGGCTGGTAGCAGCCGGGCTGGGGAAGGGATGGGGGAGAAGCCGAGGCTCACCGAGCCGTCGCATGGGCACAGCACTGCCCTATTCCCGCTCCCTGACGCAGGATGCTCACATGGGAGGAAACCACATGTCCTGATCTCTGTCTTTAAGGCTTGTGATTGCCTTGTGCAAGATGCATAAACACTCCTCCGAGCTCTGACCGCAACGGGACGAGAGCGGACCCAGGCAGGGGCTGCAGCAGGGAAGTGCCGAGCCCTCGCCCAGCCCGGGCACACACAGCGCTCAGTGACGAGAAGCAGGCAAGCGCAGAGGCAGATCTTTAGGAAACGTTCAGGCAGATGCTCTTGGTGCCCATATGTTAGGCAATAGTTGAGCAATGTTTTTAGGCTCACAGTTCTAGACATAGGTGTGTAAATACCAGTTAAATCCTTTCCCTCCCTCGGGGAAGAAGGTGCTACAGCACAGCATACCGATGTGGAGCGCCGCAAGCCTCTCTCCTGAGCAGCTGCGTAGCTCAGTACCGCAGAGCAGCATGCCTGCACGCTCAGCTCAGCAATTATCAGTCTCTCCTGGTTCAAGTCCTTTTGAACCAGGGGTGAAGCCTGCCCGAGAGACGGGCATTCGGGGAGCGGCTTACTCCTTGCTTTGAGTTACAGCCTGGCCCAGCTGACACCTGCCCCTGCCTCCCACGTGTGCTGCAGCTAGCGAGGGCGCTCACCGCCTCTTTCCCCCTGGCTGGCAGAATGTTTATTTTGTATCCCCATAAAGCAAAGCTTTGGAGCAGAGGGGTTTTTCCCTGTCTCTCTCTAGCGAGCACTGAGAATAGACTCCAGCCTCCTGCTGCTGGGCACGAGTATCACGGCCCTTTATGCCCTTTTACCTCAGCCTCAATTTCAGTTATTCTGTTTAACTGGCAAGTTCTGCAGACGTTTTGCAGGACATCAGAAAAGAGTATGCACATATCGGCTATAACTTCCTTTGAGGGGCCTCGTTATCTCTGCTAGGGCTCTTTTGTTGCCATTCCTTCTTGAGATCAAACATCCACTCTGGATGGAAATCCTGCGGTCTCTGCAAGGCAAAGCTTTACGTGTATTGTTAATGTGGGAGAGAGGCCGATATCACACTTGCTAGATCCTTCCATGGTACAGCAAGTCTCTCCTGTAATACCTTCTGTAGTCATCATCGTTATGCAGCTTATTGAAGATTAACAGTTTGATTTTGAAGCAGCTTAAATCTCTACAGTTTACACTGGCTTCTCATGGATTCGTGGGTGCTCTGCCTGGAGGAGAACAAAAGACCTCATTTTTGGATCCATACTCACTGACGTGCTTTAAACTCATTCTTCATTATTTACAGTAATGAGCTTGTAGCAACGTTTTCCCATTCTCTACGTTTGTGAACGTGGAAGGTCTCTACTGCTCTCCCGCAGCAGCTTACCTGGAACCGGCACCAGCCCCGGTGTTCGCGTTGCACCAGTGATTCTCCTTGGGCACCTGTTATCGGACTCAGGCACTTCACAGCCATCCTGCCTGCCCCTGCCAGCAGCTATGCAGTTCTGATCTAACAGGTCAGTGCCCATCACGTTTCTTTAATTACTTTCTAGCCGTTCGTTACACCCAGAAGATGTCAGGATAGAGTTTTCAAGCTCTGGTGTAAGCAGAATAAACAGCAAAGAACAAATGCTACCCGAGCTCAACGTGACTTTCACGTTCCTTTATAAAGCCTTCTTTTTTTCCAATTTCCCCTATGCACTCTCTCTTAAACATGGGGGAATATTTAAAAAGTGAAATCTCTATTTTTCAGCCCTGAGAGACAGAAAGCTGGCCTACCTATGCTATTGAAACATTGTACTTCAGAAATACAATTTTTCATTATTCTCCATCTTTTACGTCATGATCCAAGGCCCTTGCAGTCCTGAGATCCTTGTATTTTAATACCGCACTTCTACAGGAAGAGTCCATCAGTTTGAAAGGATTAACATCTAAAACGTACAAATAAAACTGACAAAACAAAAAACTTGTTCAAACACTTTTTTATTAGTTAAAAAAAAAATATTTCCATGATACCTAGAGATCCCAAGTGCCAATGCAGACGGACACGAGACACAGATCAGTGTGTCCGACCAAAACACACAAAGCGAGTGGGTCGGGAAGCCACGAGGGAGGTGGGGAGGGAGACACGCACCCCGGTGCACAGCTGCACTTTACTTACAATCGGAGGAGTCTGGCTTACATATATTGTACGATTGGTTTACGAGGCAAGTGAAAGACTACAGAGTTGAATGTAGTTAGTCTATGGAGAGCGGGATTTTCCTGTTGTAGTGTCAGCTAGTACTTCCATGTATGCTCTTGCAATGCTTTCTTTTGAGCTAGAAGTCCCTAAGTCAATTAATTGCCTTCATTTTCACCCTGTGAGAGAAGTAAGACAGGAAAACGGTTAAATATTTCCAGTGGAAAACATATATATAAATAAAATTAAGAGAAGAATCAATGCTGGTAGTCACCACATTAAAAAAAAAACAACCCAACTGCATAACAATAAGAACTGTATGTGGTGCAGAAATGAAATGAATTATCCCTTCCTTCTGGGAGCCAGACACACTCCCGCCGAAACTCAGCCCTCCGGGGAGAACGAGGGTGTGATGTCGCACGTGGTGGAAGTTGCGCTGCTGCGGCCGCCGCCGGCAGGAGTGAAAACAGCCTGAGCTTCAGAGAAGCTGAAAACGGGGGCGTTTGGGTGCATGCAGTACCGCGGGGCTTGCAGAGCGGGCAGCCAAAGGCCTTAGGACCGAAAACGTAAAGGAAATACCACTTGAGAAGCCTTTGCCTACTTAAAACACCCACGTTGGGTGGTAAGAGGTCATCTTCCCTTGTTCAAGAGCTGAAATTGGCCCAGAGACTGACATTTGACCCAGGGCTTCAAAAGGACATTGCAGGTACAACAGATCAAAAATTCAAAGAACTAATTTAAATATAGAAAAATCTATAGAAAAATCTAGCTTGTTATCTAAAAATCCGTAGAAAAATCTCACTTGTTAGCTAAAGCTCTTCTAAAGCATGGCTGCAACCAGGGAAAAGCTATTCCATGTGACGATAAAACCATAGGATGACATTAACCATTATATGCGCGTTTCCACGCCCAAACCAAGCAGCAGGTTAGTCTGTCCGATCTGTCACTCATGGCAAACTCTTGGTCCCGAAAAAGGGAAGTGGCAGAAGTGAGCACCCATGGGCTCAGGTTTTGTTAAATAACTCATGAAAATGGGAATACCGATGGGCTCCATGCGCAGCAGATCTATGATCACAGAAAGCAAAGGGGAGGTTGTCCTGGGGTAACCCGGGGAAAGCCCACGTGTGGTCTCGAGAGCCCGGGGACCGCGGGGAAGGCAGGGCCGGGGCACCGCCTTACCTCTCCGCCGCCGCCTGTGCTTGCTGCCGGGGCCCCCTCTCCCGCCGCCCCCGGCTGCTGGGGCGGCTGCTGCGCTGCCAGGTCCTCCTGCCAAGTCATAAGCGAGATGTTTGTCCTTACCAGCACGCGCAGTCATCGCCCTAATCTCAGACAGACTGTTTGAGCAAACTGCGCAAAACGGGTTCGAGCATTACACGTGCAAATAAAATACCAGGTTTAATAGACGGCAAATATTACTCGAAATCTATTTCTTGTGCAGCTTGTTAGAGCAGATGTCTATGAAAAAGCAATTCAATTTCTTACAGCCTGGTTTAGGGTCTTTTTCATATGGAAAATCAGTTCTTTTTCTGAAGTTTTCTTTCCTGTCACCGAGACCAAACAGAGTATTGACTCCTTCAGTGTGAAGAAATTTGGGAGGAACAAATAAACTTACCCGGTGTAGGACAGATTATGCCTACCGTTTCCCCGCATTATCTTACTTACCCTAAGCACTCCTTGCACAGACTAACTAATACTAATCACAGATATAGCAGTATTGCGGTTGCATTAATGTTATGCCTCAGATAAAATTTCATTATCGAAGGACAAGCTTTCCTTTGTGTTTGAAGTCCAAGCATTTTCATAAGCACTTTGGGCTCTTTTAGCTACTTCCTCCCATCTTTCAGCTCCCTTCCTATTCAAGGAAGAAGAGAAAAGATTATATTACCAGGCAATTACTTTAAACGTGATTTGGCCACATGGGAAGAGAAGACAAAAATCCTGACCATATGGATGTGCACAGGGGAGGGACAGAAAGCAGAAAGGCACCTTTGTGGAATCAGTCAGCAAGAGCAGGGGGGAGCAGAAATAGTGGGACCTCTACAGTCCAGCCCCAAATCACCAGAGAACTCTGCCAGAATTACAAAGCTTCTCTGTTCCCTGTGAGCACACATGCCCAGCAGCTTCCCTGAGTTTTTACTCTCTCTTCCCATATGAAGTCAGGGACACCATAGAAGGAACCTGAGACACGTATTTCGTAAAAGGAAAGTCAATTTTGCATGGAAGGGAGATATATCATTTGAATGTCAATGTTTTGGAAACACGAGGCCACCACTTTCCCTAGTGCCATTGCTGGTGCACTGCAGATCAAACGTCCCTGTCAAACCTACTGTAAACAGAACTTTATGCTCCGTGTGTTTTGGGGGGCTCCACTCTTCATTTCCACGCATATCCTTATTTTCCTGTCCAGTCACAACTGCCCTCTTCAGTAGGAGAACAGCCCTGCTGCTTTTGGGACTGAATCAGGGAAGAAGAGGTGATGTGGAATATAAAGGAAAAAATGGATATATTTCACAGAGTTACATAGATATAAGGTAGATCCCATGAGAATTTAAGCTGCTGGGGAGAAGCCACCGCTCTGATGGAGCCACTTAGCCACAGCCTTCCCGAAACGTGTGAACTCTTGTTGTCAGCACGCGGTGCTCACTACTCTGCGTTTATGGAGGCTGATCTGGCCTCAGGATCCAGTCTGTGGCTTTAAAACACTTTACATGTGTATAGGGCTATACAAAAAGGACTACACCCTATAACTTAACAGCGCAGGTTAGGTCGAAGCAGGTAAACAGCCTCAAATTGTATTTTAAAGCTTTACAAGCAGTTTTTTTTGGCTGTCAGGCAGAAAGAAAAGGAACCTGCAATGCAAGCCAATGACAATCGCTGCAACAGCAGGTGCTTCGCAGCTTTTTTGCAGGTGGGGTTAGAAGCTGCCACGTGAAATACAAAGGCAAGAGCTTAAGGCGCTGAGCCGTGTCGGGCAAACTGGGGGACAGCCCATAGGACCACAAGTGCAGTGCCCCTCACCTTTTTAAAGGGAATGACCACCTGCTCCTCTTGTGAGAGGGGAGCTCAGCTCTGGTGGATGTGGAACCAGTCGCAGAAAAGGGGATCCCTTCCTCAGGACACTGCATCCGAGGGCGATGGAGGGGCTGAAGAATCCCCGTTCAGCTTGTGCTGCTTATTATATCCCTTAAATCGTACTGTCTGCCAAGACTTGGCTCCAGAAGGATAAAAGTGACTCATCCATCTATTTTTAGGAAGGGAAGCAACCATGTTTCTGGAGGGTGTTTCTAAACTGTGGTGGAGGAACCAGCACAATCGCAGGATGAAGAGGTGTCAGGCCCTGTTAGGGACGTCGCCTCACGGCCTTTTTCTCACGCGCTTCCCACCCTGCCCAGAATAGCGAGCTTGGGATGAGGAAGCGCTGCGTTCTTCAGCGGGGCGTTAGCTGGCTGGGGATTTCGGTGACTAGTCAGGAAAAAACAATACACAGAGGAGGACCACGTGATGTAAGGGTCTTCACTTGGGATGAAGAGCCAGAAGCTCCTGGGTGCCAACCCCAGCTATAACACTGACTCACAGCGTGATGCTGGGCAAGAAAGCAAGGGTGAAAATCCAGCTTCTCTGGAGGACACCAAGACCTTTGCCATTCTTTTCAGCGTTCATCTCCTCATTAAAAGGGATAAAATGTTCTAAGGGAAAGGCATGTTGCAACCATGAAGTAATTAGTAACGCTCCTCCTGCTCTTAAACAGCAAGTACATTTTTTTTTTCCCCTTCAGAAATTATGTATTGTCTTAGAAAAAGTATTTAAATTGAAAAAAAAACTGATTTAGTTTGTTATGGGCTGTTTTCTTCTATTTTTTTGGGGGGGAGGTTTGAATCTCTTTGGCTAGAGAAGAGAGAAAAACAATATAATTTAACATAACAGTTAAGTGAAACACAAGACCTTAGAATTCACTACAGGAATACCATAAAAGTTTTTAATTTTTTTTATATGTATATATATTTGCATATAGAATATATATACTATAGAAGATTTATAGATATAAAATACAATATCTCACTAAGGTTATGAAACATAGTTACATGTTCAGATATTACTAATGAAAAACGCAACAAATTAGGACCTGCCATTTATAAAAATATTCCTGCGCAATGTTAAGAGGTCTTAAATAGAGCGTACTATAGGCTTCTGGGTTCAGATATTTTAATGGGTTTTTTAAAATCAGATTTTAAAAGTCCACAGATTTTGAAAAAAAAAAAAAAAAATTGATTCTTCAGATTTATCTATTTCACAGGTTCTACGAAATTCCCTTTTTCAGCTCCGCGACTGTGTTGTATGTTCTGCTGGCTGAGTCCATACATGAAATGGAATTTATATTTTTATCCATATTATGTTATAGGCCAGTGTTTTGTTTTCACCATCCCCCAAAATTCTGAGATAAACAACCTTATGAGGATTATCTTCCTTATCTAACAGAGAAAGCATGCAGAGTCTAAATGTTGAATGCTGGAACATTACTCATCAAAAACTCAACAAATTCAGTGGCAAGCAAGATTTCTTTTTTTATTATTATTATTATTTTAAGGCTGTAAAACCAGAGACTTTCACTGGCAACCTAATCTGCTACAGATTTAACAGCCCGCGATGGGACATCAATCGCATAAGGCGGAGAAAGGTTCAGCCTCCTGTAGTGCTCTTGACCTTGGGTGTTGGAGCAAAAGCGACGCCGCTTGGCAGTATCCCCAAAGCACTCCCTTGTAAGCCCTCAGGCGACCTGACAGGTCCTGTGGACGGGCTCTCCTGGATGGGTTTCGGGCTGAATGTGCTCAGAGTGATGTTGACACCTCTGACTAAGAGGCCAACCCGTGATTAAAGCGAGTGGACCCACCGACAGGACAGACAGACGGGTGCGCAGGAGTCCTGTCTTACCCTATAAATCCAGGCGGACTCTTGGCCTAGCTTTGTTTTCATCCAGCTCACAGCCAGACTCGCGTAGGGTTTCCTGAGGCTGCTTATAAAAATAATACATATTTAATAATGTTTACATTGTTATCCTACAGGATTACTGGGGCACAGCGTTTAGCCATGAAGCAAACACACAGTCTTGTAATCTTTAAGGCTTCACCAGTGCCACTAACTCAGCTACTCTGCACGTGAAAAATGTGCTCCTGGATGCACTAGTGAGACTGAGAGGGAAGCACAGAAAAAGTGCCTGTAGGCAGGGTACCCCACTCACGCTGCTTTTGCAGTCTCCCCTGCTCCGTGGGATGCTGAAGGATACCATTGGGATGCATCACTGCATCACTGAGGTACAGTGAAGCTTGAATACAAAGGATCAAGCCTGAATACAAAGGGGAAGAGTTTGGACTATTTATTCTACTTAATTGTAAGGTGGTTTGGCTGTTGAGTTCCCTGCTCCTCCTGCTTAGCAGCTCTGCCCTTGGTGGCCTCTCAGATGCCCTTGGTTTCTCTCTCCTAAGTGGCACACGCCCTGCCCAGACTAACTTAAACAGGGTCATCACTCATCAGTTTCTGCTTCTAATTCCTTCGGTGCGACTGTCTTAGCATTGGTGGCGTCGCAGGATTTAAGTGAACAGAATTAAGGCCACGAATGTCAACCGTTCACGTTCAAAATGTGCAATGGTTATGAAAGCAATAAGCTGCGGTACGGGTACGGTACACGTGCGCTAGATCAAGCGCAGAGAGAAACGATGTGATCCAACGAACGCGCCCAGCGGTTGCACATAACTGACAACGGCTCAAATAATTAATGGAGTGAAAAAAAAAAAGATCAAACCCAATTCAAAATGATAGAGCCATGAACTGACAACTAAACCATGTGAAAACTGACGGGGCAAATAGATCTAAAGGGAAGCTCTAGGTGGAGGGCGTAGGGAAGCATCAGCTACTGGGGAAATTCCTCCAGTCCCCTCACATTTTGTGAGTGTGTGTGTGTGTACGTACGTTCGCTTGTTCCCAACCACGTGGTGTCTGCAATGCAGCAAACTTTGTGCTGCGTCATGCAGACGAAGAATTAATCCTCTTCTAAGACAGGGATATTTAGTGGGTGGTTATCTCACCGAAATCCCTTAATATCCTCCCCAGGGACTGGGATGGGTGCAGAGCCACAGACAAAACACATTACTGATGGGTCTCTTTCCTTTGCACGTCAGAAAAATTGTGGAGGGTTTATAGCCTTCTTTAGTTTTTAGTAAGTTTTTTAACTTACATATTTTTTACTTAGTACTTAAAACCTCCTCCAAATCAGTCAATACTTTCTTGTACTCAGTTAGCAGTGACCAGGCCGGGGCCAAAGCCCTACTAGGCAATGCCAGCGCTCCTCGAGGTTGCTCTCGCCTGGTGCTTGGCACCCCTCCGTAGGCATAGAGTTACTTCAGCCCCATTTCCTTCTGCCTGGCTCCGAGTGCTCCCATCGAGGACAGCAAGGAGCAGCAGGCTGCCAACCGCCCCACGTGTGTCCACATTCCAGTGTCTGCCATATTCCGCAAAGAGCTGAATTCTTCCAACACGACATACTCTCCACGGCCAAAGTCGCCATCTGATACACCTACATAGCTCAACCACCCCGCGGCTGCTGCCCCGAGCAAAACTTAATCCAGAATCCTTGGACTTCCCCACTCCTTGCTAGCATGTGTCTGTCGCTGATCCCAGCTGTCAAACGCACAGATTAAATGTCAACAAGCTCCCTGTAATTGATATTAATACTGGGAATGCTGAGCTAGGGACGTGCCTCCTAGGCCACTTGACTCCCCAGACGCAAGTCATCCTGGAGCACTGCTCAGTGCTCACCACGCTTTCACACAGATCCCCTGGTGCTTTAACCAACACCTCTATAAAGTCAGCAGGGAACAACACTGGAGATAGTTGAAAACAAACAAGACGTTAGCAACTGCGCTTTGCAATTAAAAAGGAGGACGCCAGGATGGAGCATGAACAAGTCTCAGGTCTGGAGGCAACAGCTCTCTCAAACTTCAGGGGCTGGAACGCTTGTGTATAATTTCAGGATTGCAAGATTTTAACGGTAGGTATTTATTTTTTAAACATCTAACTGCTATACCTTATCACTCTCAGTGTATCTCCGGCGGCTCTCTCAAACACATTACAGTGCCCGGTGCTGCTCTTGGCAGCCTCTGGCTGTATTTCCCATTAGCAAATTGTGCAGCGCAATAAAGGCAGATCTGGAGAGAGAACAGCTGGTGCCCAGGGCCCGGCACAACCCCTCTACTGCTTTCAGAGCCTCCCCACTGCAGCAGCTCTGGCCCCGTGGCCATTAACCATTAGCAGCTGGGATGCACTCAGTGTGCAGATGGAGCTCAATCTGCCGTATCATTGCTATCCAAAAGTTACCTAGCGGATGCAACTGAAGTATGGTGAGTGAGGATGACTACAAGATTTGCACTCCTTATCTAAGCTGAACTAAACCAGTAGAGTAGATGACCCCTCTCTTTCACAGAAACAAACATTTTTGCTGAATTCTTTCTCCTTTGACTCCTTTTGCCTTGTTTTCTCCTCCTGTTTTCATTCTGCTGCCCACCTCTGCTATTTGGCATGACACCATGATATTGTATCCAAAGCAGTTTCCTGGCTCCTTCATTTAGTCTGCCCTTCGGCATGTGACACATCCCACTTTTTTTTCTTCTTGATCAATTCCCACTTTAACTCTAAGCAGGTGGACACTGACAGAAGATGCCAGAATGAAAGTTCAGGTGCTTAATTCTTTAACACTCTGGAAAACTTGTGGATTTTGTATATTGCCTGCAGTCTGCATAATCCTGAACCATTACTAGGGTGAAGGAATTGCTCATCTTTCTAAGAGACGACCTGCACAAGGATGGAAACAGACAACGTTGACTGGTTTGTGCTCTGAAATTACCACGTTTAAGTTGTAGCTCGTCAGTCTTTGAGGGAGGGCTCTCGCTTAGGACGAAAGGGGAAGAGGATTGCTGCTACTCAGTCCTTGCCAGAAGGGGAGACATTTTGGTATCTGCAGGACGGATTCCTACTGTCAGCAAATTCCTAGCTCTCCTGGGTCAACCACCCCGCGCCTGGTCAGTCAAAAGGTACGAGGGGGTAGTCTGGCCCCACAGAATTAGGAATCACTGGTTGCACTCCTGCAGCCTAACTGCTGTTCCCTGTGGGAAGGGAGATTAATCTTATCCCAAGGGCTTAGCAGAACTTCTGTATCTGCCCTTTTCACATGCTTTCAGGAGGACATTTTGCGTCACTCATAGCTGCTGTTCTCTTTTGTTAGGCTATTCTCTCAGGATTTATATGATGTGTAGAAGTTTTGTTTCACATCACAATGTATTTACGTGCAGGTCAGGAAATTCATCAGCCAACTGTCTGAACAATTAAAACAATTTTGGCCAGCTTCACTTCTCTTTGATTCTGGGTTTGGGTTTGTTGTGACTCATCTAGCTCATGTTGCTATCAACGCTATTGACCACAGCTCTCTGAAGAGGGGAAACGCAGCCAGGCTTACCAAAGAGCTGCCAAATATTAGCCTCATGTACTGTACAAATGGTTGCTGTTTGTTACCACTCGGTGAAAGCATCTTTTCTAATGATCAACTTTGCCTTCATCTAGGGAGCTGTTCTGCTCCTTCACATGCCCCTTAATACCCTCACTTGAAGCAACCTGTTTTGTCAAATTAGGCTGGAGGACAGAAGACGCCTTGTCTGAGTCTGGCTTAATCTGTGCACAATTTGGGTCACACGGTCTTTATCAACAAGCGCTCGGTTGTGTCAAAATCAGCACAAATGAGAGCAGGAGGGTCAGGCTCTGCTGGGACCAGGCTTTGCCTGAATTGCTGCTGCCCTCTGCTGCCTGCGGAGCCGCCGGGGCCGGGGCCAAGGCTGCGCGTCGCACGGGCACCGGCCAGGCGTGAGGGCAAGCGCTGAGCTCCCGCTCCTTCACGCCCCGCACATCCCAGAGCTCTGACTCCGGCCAGGTGCCCACTGCAGCCCGGCCGCATTTCTGCTCAAGCCCCTGGGAAAAATGCTTTTCTACATTCATAAGGAAATGGGGGGCCAGTCTCTTGCCAGCAGTGCCCACTGACGGGACAAGAGGCAATGGGCACAAACCGATTAACGTGTCCACCTGAACACGAGAAAACACTTTGTTTTTTCACATGAGCGTGGTCAAACGCTGGCACAGGTTGCCCAGAGAGGTTGCAGAGTATCCATCCGTGGAGGTATTCAAAACCCAACTGCACACAGTCCTGGGCAACCTGCTCTCATTGACCCTAAGGGGGTTGGACTACATGATCTCAAGAGGTCCCTTCCAAATGAAACGATTCTGTGATTACATATTAAGCATTATATAATAATATTAAGCATTATATAAAAGCAGATATTGCTGAAAACCTCTCCTTGAGTAGGTAAAACCATCAATTGTGAATGTTTGCAGATATTTTAAGCATAATCCAAAGACGACTCTTCTGTCCTGCACATCACCAAAGAAACAAACATACCTTTTTTACAACTCCTGTAGTAGCTACGATGGTCTCTGCTCCTTCTACAGTCTTGTTCGCCACTGTGTTCACGCTGGCTACTACGGCTTCTCCCACCACATTGGCCTGCTCTTTGGTCTTCTCAGCAACTGGGATTTCAACAAAAGAAGAAAGTCAACAAGCTAGGCACTGCCAAAAGGCTGCCAAACGGATTTTTTTTATATGACATCACATCTGAATTTAGATCATGTACGTTAGGGTTTTGTCTGACTCAAAATGCTGCTCAGAGAGCAGCACTGTAGCCTGTCAGTCTTTATGGGCAATTAGAGAATGAAAAATTCACTGTAAGATGCTAAGAGACAATTGTGCAAATAAGCTATTTTGCATTGCAGACTGCATATGACCTCTCTCCATGTACCTCCTGTTTGATTTAATACACCCGGGTAGGAGAAAAAAAAAAAAGTAATTCAGTCATTAAATTCTCCAGGAAAAGGATCCTTTCATCTCTCTTCAAGGCAGTGCAGACAGCTGCCCTGCCTTGGAGCCTGGGATACCTAGAAGGATCCCTTAGGGTCCCTGACTCTGTGACCGCCTGACAGGAGTCTCCCAAAGACCACAGTTTTGGCCCGACAGGATCCAATGCAAGTAAATCCTCTCTGCATGCCGGACAGCACTCTTCACATTATGAAATGTCTAAATTGCTATGAATCATCTGACTAACATTTGTTAGATTTTTTTGACCCGCTCTACTGATTAAATATTTTCTCCCATTCACGTGCACTGCAAATGCCAGACGCTGAACCATTGCTCCTGGCAAGCATCCTCCATTCATCAAATGGAAGGTCACGCAGATCAGCGGTGTCCCCCAGCGACCTCCCATTTGGCAGGAGCAATGGCCTTACCAAGAGGTCCAGCAACACATCACAGATTTCCACATCTCTCTCAGGGCTGTGCTCTTACCTGAGGTCACACTTTGCACTACACCTTCCTTGGTTTTGGTACCTGCGAAAGGAAACACACGGTCCATCAGTGCTACATGGAAAAAAATCCTCTAGTTTCTGGACAGGGACAGCTTTCTGTTCTCACGAGGTGCAGTGGGGAGCCGTGGTGCTGCCGGCACCGCAAGCTAAGACACAAGCCATCCGCACAGCCGGCAGAAGGGACCAGCTTCCTTCCCCAATAAAGTCAATGAGTACTTTTGTGTCAGGAGTTGGATAACTTCAACCGCAAATTGTCTGGAGATGCTTAGACCTGAAAAATCTTGATTATAGCATGCTTAAATAGGAAAAATTGTTCCTGGAATATTTCCAAAACGAAGAGAACAGCTGAGTGGAGGTAAATCAACGTTAAGCTAATTGTATAAATGAATGTATGTTAAGCGACCTGGTAAAATCTCACCTGCTTCAGTCTTTCAAGATATGGAGTCCCATCCGTGACTCTCCCCTGCCTTTCAGAGGGATACTTGGCTGCGCTGGTCATTTAAAGCCTCATTCTAGACCCCTAATAAAGACTCGGGAGAAACTTGAGGCTGAATTTACAGAACAACCACCCACCTCCTACATACCTACTTACTAGATGCCCATTTCAGTGCCTCAGCCCAGGCTGTAAGTGCCTGCTCATAGTGATACACAGAATGCAGATGTTTTTATCTCAAATTATGAAAGTACACCATATGTACGCTTACATTGTAATTTATCTTGCCGTTCTCAAGGCAGAAAAGCTAACAGGATGTGAGGCCATTCAGTTTGCAACACAAATAGCCCTTAAGGAATAATTAACCTCTACGGTTTTCCTCCAAGCTTGAAGTGACCTGCTATACATCCCTTCTATTTGTATACTGCAGCACGTATGTAAATCATATGGTAGATGGGCAGCCCCCACAGTAACTAGATGCTTTTTCACATTACAAAAATAAAGGATCAAGTTTATCTCTGTTGGAAGTTAAATAAACACGTGCCAAAAAGTTCCAATGGTCCCGCTTTACTGTATTTGGTAAATTATCTGCACCTTTACAGGCTCTTTTCAAGTTTCCCCTACCGGTACAACAAAAGGGGTTTTATGGCCAACTGTCAAAATGATAGAAATAGAGAGCCAGGCAGATCTTTAACTCCAGAGGTACTGGAGCATCCATGGGTGCGGTGGGAGAAATCAGCTACAAACCACACCTTGTTCTCATTAACAGCCTGAAAAGCAAAACAGGTGCAGTGCCCTGATAACAAGAGATCCAGCCCAGCTCTGTTCTGCCTGACACGTTATGTATTATTGAATTTAATTCTCAATTGTTGATTTATTTTGGTGGTTGTAATGCTTGCCTGGGGCACAACAAAGCTGTTCTATGACAATATGCCCTCGACATTTCATTCCACCCTCCCGAACTGTTAAAACTGAAGTGATGAAATCTTTGTACTTTATACTTGTTACTGCTGTAAAATGCACTTCCTAATGATGCATATGACACGCATGCACTGCTGTACACTGCACTTAATAATGATGCACATGGTATACAAACATGCCCAGAAGCACAGCAGTGAGCAGATGCAAGTCTCAAGCCACGAACACGAGCTCCTGAACGGGCCAAACGCACACAGTTCAATTCAGACGCCATCCTGCTGTTGTTTCCCTCCCGGTGCCATTCCAATAAAAGACTGCCACAATATTGATTTGACATACAAGATCTTCTCACATCAGATACAGATGTTCAGGCTTAGCCCTTCTTTGCTGTTTCTTGGCCAAAGAGCAGTCGGTAGGTAAACAAAGGATATAATTTGCAGTCCGGGCCTTGCATACATTTCAGTTTTGTAGTAAACATGCCAAGTGAGACAAGAGCTGTACTTCCATATATTTTTTTTTTACCAGAGTTTTGATTTAAGATGACTATCTGGGCTCAATTCTTTTGCTGGGGGAGGAAAGCGGGTGGGTGCCATATTTTCTGATGGAAAATAATTCCAGAAAGGAGGGATGCAGGTAGAAGAAAAACACCTGAATCCATTTCACGACAGAAGCAATGGCAGTGGGGCCACCGCCACAGCGTGGGGAGAGCTCGCCTCACCTTCCTAACCCGCTCTCCTGACCACACCCAGTGACTCAGGCTCAGCACCCATTATGCACCACATGAAATCCGACCTTCCGGCGTATACCCTCGCCAGCCACCCGCGTCTGTTGAATCAGAAAGCAATCACCTGGTGCTCAATCTCATTTCACTCATTAGTCCCCGCCTGCAGCTTGTGTACACAGCATTAAAAGTTCATGCATCCTGCCTCTTCTGAGTGCTGTGAGTCATCTGTAAGAGCTTGGGTATCGCAAGGGTGCAACCAAGGTGGTGGAGTGCTGTGCAGTGGGAAGAGAGTTGTAGTAGAAAAGGATATTATGATGCGCTGCGAGTCCTGCAGAAGTTTGTGCTGGAGTCACTTCGTTTAAGCAGAGCTTGGTGTGTTGGGGCTTTCTGCGACGTGTGTGACTGAAAGCTGTTCTGGAAAACTAGAAGCGCATTCCTTGTTGAAGCTTCCTGAATTATATTATTAAACAGTACTAATGACCTTATACTCAATACTGATGCAGCTTTGCATTAACTTCATTAACTTCAGCGTCAGTTATCCCCCTATTTAAACCAAATTAAAAAGACAGCCCATTGAATCAACTTCTGGATACACATTAACTGTGCCAGAACCCACAGCCACTTCAGTATACAGAGAGGCTGTTGCAATTTGGATAGCAGACTGTGATTTTACTAAGTGCAAAGGTGGCCCCTGCTACAGGATTTCTCTCTCTCTTTGTGCACCCTCTTTTCTACCCTACACATTCAGCAAGCCACGCAGCGGGCGGGAGCACCCCACGCTCGTGACTCCCCCAGCGCCGGCAGCATCTCTAACCAGCCCAGCTACGAACCGCATTGCAGTGCTAGCGCGGGAGGGAGGCACCTCGGGCTCCGGCACCGGGTGTGGGCACTGAACCTGCGTGGCTCAGAGCGGAGGGACGAGGTGGCCGCAGCGCCCTGATGACACCGTCCACTCCAGGCGGATGCCTCTGAATGAGCATTATTTCTTTTCTGCTGGGGCAGCAGCAAGTGACTCACCAGACGTGGTGATTGTGCCCAGACATCTGAAATCCTCCTTGGAGAGTCAGCGATGAGTCAACACAAATCTGAATAAAAGTCAGGGATATGCTTCATCCACCCTAGCCTTTGGGTTTTTTCCCCCCTTTCCAGACTTTCTGAAAAGACCCTCAAGTTTTTATACAAGTATTATTTTCTCCTGGCATCCAAAAATTCAGGTTGCATCACATAACACTCCAGACCAAGCTGCTGGGTTAGCGCTCTGCGAAGGAAGGAGCAGGGAAGGAACAGTTCAGGTCTCTGATTAACCCCTTCATGTGGCACAGAGTGAGAAAAGGTAGCACGAACAGCATACTAATCATTCCAGCTTTAATCGATACACCTGGCCTCCACATTCTCTGCTTATTTAAAGATCAATTCTCTGAGCTAACCAGCATCTGGCCCTTACTTTTCCTGCCTGGAAGACTGAATATTCCCCAAAGGGCTGAGCATCCCCCCACGTGCAACAGGAACCGAATCCGCCCCAAGGCACAGCACTATCCAGCGCACGACAGGGCAGGAATTGGTGGCATACCAAAAAACCCAACAAAACAAAACAAAAAAATGAAAGGACAAAGCACTTCATCTTTACCTCGATCCTTATTTGATCCTCATTCAGAGATTTAGGTTTTAAGGAGGCTTTTAGAAAACTTCCTTGAAAAGGTTAGAATCTCACGAGCAGACTCTGTACCCTCATGGCTGTGCAAAAATGAAAACCAGGTCATAGTACAGAGACGTACAACGTGATTGAACAGAGATGTGGGGAATTATGTATAAAAATTTGGAATAATCCTTTCTGACAGGGCTGAAATCAGGAAGCAGCCGGAGCAGTCGGGATGCCACAATTTGACACCTAGACATGACGTTTCACGGGCTGGTGTTTCAGTTACTGTGGTTAGTTTAATTATTTACAGAGATGCTGTTTACCTTCTTTCAATTTGAAGCTGACTCGCAAGAAATGTGAACTGTTACATATGTTCATTTACAGCATGCCAATAGTTGAGTGTTTTAAAATTTTGGGATGAAGACATGAGCAGATCTGCTACACATAAAATTTGTATTTAATTTGTAACGTACAAATACATATCTGTAGCTATTGTCAATATAGCTGTTTTAAATATAGTAGCTACATACAGCTGTGAATGTTGCAGCACGATAGCAGGAAGAGCCTGCATGTAAACTTTCCTACTAAAACAACCGCTCTCTCCCACATCTAGCAAACATAAAAAGCCGTGTAAGGTGCAGTAATCAGCACCGAGGTACTCAGCCTTGGGAACATACGACCTGGTAGATTTTATAGTATCTGGAATATCTGACCATCCAGCCATATAATTGTATGCACTAGATAGTGGAGATAGCAGGTTTCGAGGGTGACCTTGAAAGGGGAGGTTTCTGAAACAGCACCTTAGCTGTGAGAGAGATCTCTAGCAGGACATCAGGCGTGCTGTTTTCCAGATCCTGTCCTCTGGGCAAAATGAATGGGGTGTCTCTTGTAAAGCAAGATTAATGTGGGCACGGGGAATGAAACAGGTTGGTGAACAAGAGAAGGACTTCAGGATAAAACGGTCTGTTTGTGGGGAAACAGATGCATCCTGCAATCCCCACTTAATAACGCTGCTGGCTCCTCTCAGGGACCTCCTCAGCGTGTCTCGCAGCGTGGAGGCGAGCCGGAGATCAGCAGTGCTTGGATGCTTGGGGAGTGAGTGACTCACCCTGCAAACAATCAGTTAATAGTCATAACAGAAACCTTCCACCTGGGCATATGCTCCTTAACATTGCATTAGTTCTGCCTCCCCTCAAGTAGTGGCAGTTTCTACATCTAATTTGCAGTTGGGAAAACTGAGGCACGAGGAGGATGTGGCACCCCAGGCATACACAGCCACTCTGTGACAGAGCTGAGGATGTTATCCAGACCTCCTGCCGTTCACTCCCAAGCTTTAGCCACGATATAATCTCCCCAGACTTTCTCAGAGAGAATCTATGTGGCAGTTCACACTCAAATGCAGACTGAAAATAGTTCTCTTACCTACATACATCACCCCTTCTTTAGTCTTCTCTGCAGCCTCCGTCACTCCCTGCTTGGTCTTTTCTGCAGCAGCCACCACACCTTCTTTAGCAATGGAGAAACCTTTCTTAAAGACATCCATTCCTGTTGCTTGCTAGGGTATTACCTGGACGATCTGAGCGAGCGACAGCGGCAAAAAGCACCTCAAGAGCGGGACTGCAATATGCAGCCTTACCCTCGGTGGATACTCGGTTTCTCTGCCAGCCTCTGTCTTTGCTCTTACTCCTCCGCTGGATGAAGGCAGTGTGGCAAACCTCACAGCCTTTGCTGGCTCTTATTGATGAAGCACGCTGCAGTGTGGCCAATGCCTGTGAACAGCTGATACTGAAATATTAATGATATGGATGTGCTTGGGAAGATTTAAGAAGGGAGGGGGAGAGGAGGAGAAGGAGGACATCGGTAGGTAAAGGACTGTCTGGAAAATTTCCAGACAGATAAAGCTTTTAAAATATGCTGCAATGCTCTCACTCAAGGATGCTCTCATGTGAAGAGGGAGACTTTTTATCTGAAGAGCTGAGCTCCTGAAAGGGCATCTCCCTGAGGCTGCAGCAGGAGGCAAACACAAGCTCTCCCACATTCCCAGAGGCTGGAGAGCGTGTAAAGCTGGTAGTTTCTGTAGCAAACAACAGGGTCAGGTTTCTTGGTCCGGCAGTTACCAGAACCCATCCTGCACAAAACCATAACAAGAACATTATTTCTAGTAAATACTGAGAGAAAAAGGGAACCAGCTAGAGCTCGGTGCTCCAGTGAAGGGAGCTGGAAGTCCCACTTGCCATGTTTGTCAAGTCTGAAGTTGGCCCCTCAAGGCATTTAGTATAGATTACGGTTTTTGCTCAGCTGCACATCCCGTTACAATGGTTCATTTCTGGAAAATCAGATGCCTGTTGGGGGAAATCCTGTTTCCTATTTGTTTCTCTAAGTTGCTGTGGACAGAGGTCCGCCGCTGCAGAATGAGATGACGCTTTACACCGACGCCATCACTCACGTCGGAGGTCTGTGCCGCAGAGCACAGCGGCACGAGAAGATCATCCAGCTGAGAACTGACTGGGGAAATCTTACAGTTTGCATAGAGGATCCATCCAGCCTCAAGGCCTCCCTAGGAAAAAATACCACAATGTATGATCATTATTAATCACAGCTGGATATCCTAATGTGCTTAAACTCAAGCTAAATTGTTTTCTGAAGTACATTCTAAGTGGCCCAGATCAGCTATTGTCCCACTAACACAAACTGAAATTCAGCGCAAGCACCAGTGAAAGCAATTGCTGGTGCAACAAGGTGATTATTTATTATTACTGAATGGTGCCATATCTGAAACTACGGAAGCCATGAAGCACTGGTCTCTGAGCACAAACCCTGACCAGCTTTGGCTACTTTTCCTTACCAGGCAAACAGAACACGAAATTCAGAGGTTTAACTGCGTTATGGGAGGGCAGCACAGCGTAACGTCATGAGGTGTAGTGGTCCGTGAGCCACTGCTGCCACAAGTTAGCAGCCTGGAAGGGTCAGGTGGGGAATGACTACAGAGAAAAGACAAAAGTCTGAACAAAAAATGACATGTCAGACACACACACAAACATGGTTCTTATTGTGGAAGTAAGCTTACTTCTTTAGTTTTTGGGAGTGTTTTTTTACTCCATACTGAAACAATTGAAAGACTGTTGATCTGGAAAGTAACATACGGATTTCTTAATCTTTTTCTCACAAATGGGTCTCCTTACTTATAAATGAAGAACAGATTTCCATTTGAACGTAGAGGAGCCAAATCTCCGACAGACTAATAAATTTATCAATTGTTAATTACAAAAAGTGCAAGATTCAGAGGAAGGCCATCACAACATACCAATTATTATAGGAGCTCTCACTGTTCTAGACTGTTGCAGCAAGGAGTGAAAAAAGGTTTTTCTTACCATCTTCCAAAATTTCCTTTAGGTGGCAGATTGACCACTACCCAAAGCACACAGCTGGTGCCCGTTTCTGCTCCCACTGTATTCTTAAATTGAAGATATCTGTGTGTTATCGTGCCATACAACCAGTGGTTTAGCCTAGCTGCTCTTGGAGTCAGTCGCAAGACTCCCATCGATTTCACCAGGCACAGGGCAGGAGTCTTGTTTTTACCACATTTGGTAAAAAGTGAATTTACCATCTTTGGGAATTGCTACCGGCCCTATTTCCTTTTCCACTAGGCTTTCAAAGACGGTTAAAGCAGAGCACAGAACTTCCCAGGGTTATGGAGTTTACTGGTATTTTCAGGAGAACGCCTAGGCTGATAAGGCTGAGTGAGAAGTGTATTTAGATTTTGTTAAGCTATTGTTCTGTCATTGTGATTTGTACAATTGAATTTGACATATTTTGCATTGCTATAAAAGGTCACAAATACATGAAATATCAAGCCATCCTGGGATACAAAACGTGAATCATCACCAGACTGAATTAGCCGGTACTCGAGTGGGATACTCCTTTCCTGCCTTCTCCTCTCCCAATGACCTTCAGAAAGAGCCCACAAGAGGCATTTAAATGCCGCTGGATCCTTCCCAAGGCAGCAGGCCGTTTGCACAGGCATTGTTTTACCTTGAAACCCTTTTAGGAAAGCTCTGGATGCAAGACAACATTGTAGGTGATCTATATAGGGCAAGCATCAATAACGGCTCCTGAACGTTTGCCACCCCATGGCAACTGTGGTACCCTATTTCTATTCTAAGCAGAGGATTCAGTCCTGATTTGTTGCCAGTCCTGCCTCAGGCAAACCTAACAACAGGAGTTAAGGTAAGCAACCTAGGCTTTAAGATTTTGCTAGGATCTCAGCTTTGTGCCTGATAAGTTTTTCCCTTGTATTAGATAACATAATCAGCAGCTAAAGAGAAGCTCCTCCAGCGGGCAATTCAGAGAACCCAAGTTCCTCTCTCACCTGGCAGCAACCTCTTTTTCTCTGTTATCTACCTTGGGGCAGTGGTGAGAAGTCAGTTACGTTAGACAGCAAGTTCCCATTTCTTTCCTATTGAATATTCATATCTCACAAACGTTTAGCTGATGTGCACAGTACCAAAAGAAAGCCTTGTCTTGACTTGTGCAAGGACAAACCATCCAACCGTTGTTCATTGGAAGTCTGAATTGTGGCTGCTCAGGCTCATCCATTGAGTCTCTTGCTGTGTAACACCGTAGTTTCTTGAGAGTCTCTGAAAGGTGCAGTACCCCACCTCCCACGCACCTAAACCTCTCTCTGGGTGTTGGTGGCTAATATCTGGAACCAGGTCTGTGCAATGCCTGCCAGTGATTCTGGAATATGGGCAAGACAAGCCTAACTCAAGTCTACCTATTCCCAAAGCACAGATGCAAGGGAATGAAACCAATGCAAAGCAGAAATCAAGATTCCCTGTCCTCTACTGTCTTTCTGTTTGTGTCTGCAACAGATTAAAACAGGATTTTACTTAATTTGTGTCTCTTCCCTCTTCAATTTTCCCAGTTGTAAGTTACTCCGCACACAAAACCTTAACCTTGGCCTTTAACGATGAACTTACACTGCAGACTGACAGCTGGCAAAGTCATCTTGCTGGATGAAAGGAGTGGGATTTGGTCATATTCTATTGAATTATATAAATGGTGCATGATGTTGTTTGAAAGACAGGTAAGGAAAGGAAAGACAGACTGCTTTTGTGGCTGGTAAATATCCTTTGTTCAGGAAGTTTTTGTATGGAGAATAATATTAACATTAACAGGATCAAACCTTGCTCTATATAAACAGAAATCCTTCCCCCCCTCCATTTATGAAAACGTCAAAATGCAGAGAGAACTGTCTCAGATCATTCATTATCATGCCCTAACAAAAACAAGCAGTTCTGTCTGACATCCTCTTGGCAAACAGTTTAGGACTTGAATCCCTGCATGTGCGTTTGCATAGTTAATGAGTAATTTCCTCTGCCAGGGAATGAATAGCGTGAGGGCTGCCGGACGAGCCATTTTTAAGGCACACACACAGCGAGCAGAGTGCTGCCAGTACAGCACTCAGCAGTCTTTAGTGACTATCTCTGCCGTTGATTACCATTGACGGCTTTTGAGCAAACTAATAAAAATATAGTCAACAAGAATTCATCTTCCTCCTCTGAAGGCCAGACCACTGAAAGGAACAGTGTTCCTCCCCCGACACTCCTCTCCCTGTGCTCCCCTTCCCCGGAGCGGCCGCACCAGGCGTGCCGGGGGAGCATGCTCACGTGTGAGCATCGTTGGCAGCAGGCAGGGAATGAGACAGCATTTTCCGGATCTAAAACCCAATGCCTAATGAGAAGTTATCCCCTTGCTGTGCAGATATCAACAAAACTGTCCTATTTATCCTCCCAGACATAAAATCCTTTCAGTTATTCACTCTGCTGCAGAGATTTGAAGCTGGGTTATAAGAATCTAAAGCAATACGTGCTTATTAAAAAACCTGCAGCTTTTCTTGGCTTTTTAAACATTTTTTCCAAGGCTTTTTTTTTTTTTCTTTTAAATACACAGCTTTTGAATTTAAGTCTATAACATACATTTAAGAGCATTATGGAGTAGGCACTGAATCTGGGAAGACAGAAAAGAAACAAACAAAAAATCTGAACCTATTAATTGAAAATTTAATTTCTAAGGGCTCTTTCTCCAGAGAGACACTGACTGGAATAGCCAGTGCATTTGCTTTCCAAGTATGTACAAGCCATTTATCAAGCGTACTGTTTGGCTCTGTTTACTGTGTGGTCACCCACCTCCTATCCAGCTGTAGCTGCAGGTCTCTGACGCTAAACAAACCGAAAGGGGCCAAGATGGGAAATCAGGTTTTACATCTTACGCAGATTATCCAGAAGACGGTGCCACTATTTGATGACTTGATTATGGAATTGCAAATGGGACATTGAGTTCTCAGGGAGGGCAACACTGGAGGAGGTTAAGAGCTGCGTTTAGCGTAAAAATTATAATTACCAGACAAGGCGAGAGTAGTCATGACAGTTGTCTGCAAGATCCCAGGGCATAGCGATGAATCTGGTGTAACTGACAATATCAACTCTTCCGAGACCGAAAACAGTTTGAAAAAGCATTTCTCAGAAATACCTGGGGGGAAAAGTATTTTCCTTAATAAGGACCCAGGAAAAAAAAGCCACTAATGACTAGGGACCAAGAGTGGAGGAACAATATCTGTCACCTATCAAATCTAGTTGCCAAAATAGAGCGCTAGTGGGGTGGGTTTTTTTGGCTAGCTGTTCTGAGAACTGCTAGAGACTTCTGAGAAGTATCAGGGCAGCTCCAAACATCTCCGCACTGCTATTATCATGTCACTTACTGATAGGGTTTCAAGTATATGTTTGGAGTAACACCTATTTCCAAATCATTTTCCAAACTGCGTTTTCAATTTTATCTCACCCATTTCTTCCATTCCAGCAGTGGTACCCAGCTCTGTAAGGCACACCAAGCCTAAATTAGCAACTGAACAGTGAATAGATATCTATTAACTTTAGTTGGTGCACAGTTGCCTTTCTCATCCAGAAGGTACCTCCTAGAAGAGACTGACCTCAGAAGGTAATGAGCAAATTGTTACAGCAAATAAGCTTATATGTCTGTTTTCCCTGTTTCCATGCTGAGTCACCATCTCAAAATGAGGCAAAGTTGGGATGTGCCGTGTTCCTAAATGGGTACTCCTCATACCTGTTCCTCCACAGATGTTAAAGCAAGAAAACCTATGGCTCAGTCTGCCAGTACATCCAATGCTATGAACCAACAGTATAACCTGAATGTTTTATTCAGACACCCCAAATCAGGACAGCTATTAGGCAGAAATCTTAACTAGTCTTTTTTAATAAGGAGAGTGCTTTGACTAATGCATACCTTCCATGTATTCATGGCAGCATCCTATGCTATTTAGACTAGATATAAGGAAGAAGTTTTTCACAATGAGGGTGGCAAAACACGGGAGCAGATTGCCCAGAGAGGTGGTAGAAGCCGCATCCCTGGAAACATTCAAGGTCAGGCTGGACGGGACTCTGGGCAACCTGATCTGGTTGAGGATGTCCCTGCTCATTGCAGGGGGGTTGGACTATAGACGGCCTTTAAAGGTCCCTTCCAACCCAAACTATCCTATGATTCTATGCCCATCACAAGGAAAGAGACGTCAGTCCCCGGCATGCTCAATATTTTAACATCTTTCATAACTGCTACCAAAAAGTCATGCTAAATTATTAACTTGCAAATGGCTGAGCAATCTGTGCCTCCCAATTGCTGTACTCGTAGGCAGCATCATTACAGAGGCACAGAGAACGGGTTCTTGCACCTGAAGGAGCAGCAGGTGTCCCGAGCCAGGAGGACGGCAGAGAAACAATGTCCCACCATGGGGGAGGTATCACATCCACAAAGAATAGGGATTTAATGGATTAGTTAAGGCTAAGTGGAAAGGTATATACTGAAAGACAAGTCCAAAGGGTTTGAAAGCAGGTCACAAGTGGGACAACTTCAATATCTGTAGCACAAAATCACTTCTCTGCAAGCCATGCTCCCACAGCAGTTCAGGTTTTAAGCCTGTTGTTTGTTTTGGCTTATGTTTGTTTCAGCTCCTTCCCAATAAGGAGTCTTATTAAGTAAATAAACATAACACTTAGGTCACATCCAGTTACTTGTAAGAAAGGCACATTTGTATGTGAAACACGGCACATAAAATATTCACACATTAACATGTATTATAGCAGGATGCACACAATTCTGAAATAAAAGCAGCAGGAAGGAACAGAGGGAAATTGCTTATTTCTTTCAGTCTTCAGTCCAGAACCTATGATTTCATCTCCCTGGAGAAGCGACTACAACAGCAAGAGCAGGTTTTGCCCTTAAAATTACCAAAATCTCTCGTTGCTTTGCTCCGTGTGCCACTGCCGCTGCCCTAGTGCTCAGCTGGTCTTACACAGTGGGGTCTGTCACAGGTCAGGAAGGGCATTTCTGCAGTTTGCTAGGTTCTTCCATTAAGCATAAAAGAGGGGCAATCAGGAGGAGAGGGGTCCAGATCCAACCAGCGATAAGGAGATGCAAATCCACAACCTTTAATAACAAGGTCTTGCAAAATCCTAGAGAGATTTTATCCTCTGTATTTCAGGTGGCATTGGAATGACTCCAGAAAAGCTTTACATTTAATGCTCTGCAGGACATGCTGAACTTTGGGCTGCGCATCTCATCATTCAAACTGAGACAGGATCTAGCAGCCCTGCACCAGCATTCCCACCTGTTTTGTCAGTGGAGCATCATTCTCCCTCATTTTATTCTTAAAAATGCCAGAGTGCATCACCCTGCAAGACAGTGAGAAAAGAAATACAGTTTATAATAGCAACAAAACTAAAAGCAGCACCATCAAGTGAAGCAAAACCAGTAATAAAACCACATCCAATCTGATTTTTTTTTTTTTAAGTTATTAGGGTGAGGTGACAGAGGTAGCTCTTTGCAGCAGCTCTTGGTGTTTTTTTGTAACACTAATTAAAAATGCACAAAAAAATCAGGCATGAGATCCAGAGATGACAACCCAAACAGAAATTCTTAAAAATGCTCAATAATCCTGATCCCTCTGAAGGTCTACTTCATGAAAATCTTGCACTTTGATGGGAACAGAATATGATTCAGAGTTACTTTGCAAAGGCCACACAGAAATGGATGTTTGTAAGCTCTTCTTTGCTGTGCATTTACTCTGAACACCTTAACGACCATAATTGGTTGTACATACCATGAATATTCTGTTGCTAAAGCCAGGGTATTTCAGCCTTTAAAAAAAAAACCTGTGCAGACACTGGAGCAAGCAGGTCTGTGACATTTTCTGGCACCATAACGAGAGTCTGTTACACCACTCTATTTTCTTTCCTTTCTTTTCTCTTCCTTTCCTTTAAAGCTAACATCCTTTTCCTGTGCCTGAGGGAGAAGGCAGTTGATAAAAGCCAAGTTCCTGTTCACAGATAAGTTTAGAAGGCAGCCAAGCTCAGAAGTTCCTTGAATAAGCTATATTCCTACCACCTTTTTTTTCCCCTCTGTCAGAGACGTTTGAGCCCCACACAGGAACCAGACTCACATTGTTCAATAGCCACGGACGTTTCCACAGTAGCTGGGAGGGTCGAAAGCTTTTTCCGCTCTTTGTTACAGATCTTTTTTTTTTTTTTTCCCCTTCCTTCTTCCAACTTTCCAGTTAAAGAATATTGCCGGGGCATTCCTGAATTAATCCAGGCTGCGCTTCAGAGAAGAGAACAAGAGACAGGTGTAACTGGGTGGGAAAAAACCCACGATGCTAGTGAAGCTTTTGCTCATCTGTAATACAATAGGATTGGCAAAGCTGGTCAAACACTCAGACCATCATGGATATCATGGTGGTTCAGTGCACAGCTCCAAGCCACAAATTTATGAGACCTCTGCATACCCCCAGAAGACTCCTCTGTCACACAGGGAAGAAGGTTATTGGGAGGCAGAAGGGCTCAGGGAGGATTCTCAATATTACCCTTCAAGTATGATCTCTTCACATCAGGAAAAGAGAGAGGATTTTGAAGCTGCAAGCCCACAGTCCCGAAATGGGTAAGTACCACAATGTGTCTGTCTTGCACGTAATGATAGCGCAATCCTGTCCGATCCTTTATATCCTGCTGATAAAGGATCATTTTCAATAGAAGTTTGTCATTAAAATATATTAGATTTTAGAGACCATTCTAAATCCAAACAGGAGAAGCTTAAATGTTTTAACTATGGAAACAGAAAGCTGCATTGCTTGTGGAGGATGAAACCACAGATGGGACCGGCTCTTTGTCCCAGTCCGAGACAGCAGAATGGGCTTAGGTGTCTGGACACGCCTGGCAGATGTGAAGCATTCTAGTTCCGCTGTAGCATCATAAAACAAAATGCTCCTTCTGGCAAAGCAGAACGAGATGAAATTCATTTTTTGACTTTTTCTTATCACAAAACAATGCTGATTATTTTTGCTGATCGTGGTAACCTTTGCTCATCATCAGAATTTGTCTGGCTGCAGTCTTGGGCCTTGGGAAGGGAGAGGGAAAGATAATGGCAGGATGTTAGCAAAATAAAAATAGTGCGGAGTTAATATAACAAACGTAAGAGATAATAAATAAGCATGAAAATTACTACAAATTCAACCCCCCCAAAAGCTTTTCATGGCAATGAAATGCTTCTCACGGTAATCTATAGCAGAAGAGCAGCCAGCCCGAGTAGAAAAGGCATGTACTTCACTAGAAAGATTTCCAAACACTATGATTTTTTGTAAGTTTTACAGGGCACGTAAGTAGGTCTCTAAATGTTTAAAACAGATGAAAACCAAGCAAGACAGTGAATGAATCTTTTATAGCCCTGATGGATGGGTACTGCAGAGCCCTGTTTGGGAGAGCTGAAACAGCAGCACAGTGAGTGCTGTTCACAGCTCAGTGCTTTAGGATGCCCTGGCATTTTCCCCTTTAAATGCTCTTGAGGAAAGGAAAAAAAGGGAGATGGAAAAAGACTATAAAACCTTGGTCGTGTCGTGCTTCCCTTTCATGCAAACTAAAGTATGCAACCTTGTTTCTAATCTCGTCTACATGTAAAATTAAGGCCTCCCTTCCTGCATGTAGCACCGTGAGTGTATTAAAACCCTCTTGCCCTTCATACTACATCTTGCCACGAATCCGTACCTCCCACCATTACCTTTAAGTCATTTTCTAAAGCCTGTAAGTGTTGACTTCCAGTTTCCTGATGGGTAGTGGTCGATAATGACATGCACTGTAAATTCACCAACTCCTGGTTAATGCTTTTCAGACACTGTCAGAGGAAGGAAAACAAAGCCTAAGTGGTACTCCAAACTTCCATGTTATACTGCAAGGTGGTAATCATTTGATTGCTGGTTGAAATGCTGAGAGCATTCTGAAAACTATAAGTACTATGAAAATTCAATGGTGTAAAAAAGTGCACGTATAGGTCAGGAAGATGCTGTAATATACTGTCCTAATAGGGATTTCTTCCTTTGCTATCTAAATTTGTTCAGCACCAGCTTGTGTAATTCAGGTCAGCACCAGCTATTACTCATCCTATTTTCCTCCCAAGAAGAGAAATACTTCCTCCTTTTATGGAGATAGTTGCATAATGAGTCAAATCATAACATTCTTCCCAATTATAAAGCTATGTTGATGACTACAGGCAATCAAAACCTAGCCTGGGAGTAGCTTTAAGGTATTTGTTCTTTTGCTAGAGCTATGACATTTATAGTGCACACAAGCCCAGGAAGCTGGTACGTCTTATGAAAGAAATTTGAGACTTTGAGAAGAATTCTGTCCAAAACTGAGGAGAGAGAGTGTGAATACGAAGGGACAGCACGGCTCCCCTTGTAACTGCACTCCAAATTCTAAAAGTCATGGCAAATCGTTGAAGCAATGTACCTTCAGATCCTGAAGTCCTCAAATTCACGTCGGGTGCTCATGGCTGGAGTACCTTGCTATGCACAGACAAGAAGTTGTCATGAATCTGGTATTTCCTCCCTATATGTCTAACACATGCCCTGGAAGAAACATTGAGGAACTGAACTTATACCTCTAAAGGGCAGAGCAAGAAAAAAAGCATCAGGAGTTAATCAGGAATTGAGAGATATAGGGAGGTAAAGACATGCCATAAAAAGGCCTGGGGTGGTGGAGAGTAATTTTCTACCAAAACTACGTCCAGCTTCTAGTTTGCTTCTGAAATATGAAAACATTTTCTTTTCAGAACTAGGAAACAAGCAAACAAAAAAATCTATGGCAACTTTGTCTCTGAGATAAAGTTTTGTCTCTCATAATTTTCTAACAAAAATGATGGGTTTTTTCCAACCTTTTGTTATTTTTCTTATGTATTAGAAATAATGGTTGTCACAAATATTCTTACATTTAAAAAAATAGTTTTAGAGTTTTATTTTTCTCATTGCAGCTATTTGAATAATTGAGACCATCATGACTAATATGTCCAAGGTAATTAGTCAGACAGAATCCTCTGGTTTCCGTTTCAGCATGTAAGGTGAAATGACTCATTAGATCCCAGTCAAATGCTTGGATATGTTACTTTACTAACGAATTCCTCTTAGAATAACATGATTATTCTAATAAGAGTTTTAAAATAAGAAAATCAGTAAGAAGTCACTGGCCTTTAGGTGACTTTTTTAAAAAAAAGAGGTATGTGTGGATAATAATCCTCGTTTCAACAGTTCTTTAGAGGAAGAACAGGGTAAAAGTTCAGTATCTCAGCTGCTGCTTGTATCTGGGTGCACCAGAGAAGCTCTGCATGTTCAAAGTAGATAAGTGTTTGTACATGTTATTTACAAAATCAAAGTTATCAAAAAAGGCCAATTTTCCAAAGGAAATCACCTTTTTCTTTTTTCCTCCAGCAGCTATGCCTCATATGAGCTGATTGGTTTGACTCTAAACATTTTATTCTATGGCCGAGGTAAATGGACCCATGTGTACCCAAACTTTCTGCAGAATGAAAAAGGGAAATGAAAGCACAAGTATATGAAAATATCTGTACCATGAAATTGCTGAACTGTATTAGCATTTGTTTTAGCAACGGAAGATGAAGAATAAGAACAGTAAAAAGAGATTCTGGATTTCATAAATACTCAATGCATAATACCCCAAATAGGTAATAAATACATTTGCACTCTTCATTTCCCATATAAAAGATTTGCCTAATGCAGAACTTCACAGGAACGCTCTGTTGTTATCGGTGACTTTCCTGTGTGTGGATACCGGCGGCCAAAATGAGGTTTGAAAAGGTGCCTGGGACACTACCAGATATGTGGAAGTTCTAAAAGTGACCCAGTAAATATCAAATAAGAGCTTTCAAGTTTGCACTAGCTCATCACCTACTCTAATACTTACCACTAGGTGTAACCAATTCAACTGCTGTCTGATCAAGTCATATTGAAAGAGATAATAAATACATCAATGAGATAATACATCGCTGTTGCCATCCTGACAATTGCTAAGTGGATGACACGCCTGATAGCTTGTGAAAACTTATCCTAAGCTGACAAGGCACCTTGGAGATTTTTCTTTCTTTAGAGCGGCTTCCATCAAATACTTGGTTACGACACACAGCCAGAGCCTGAGCACGGCATGGTGCTGAGCTGGCGCCAGGGGAGCCGAAGGAGAGGGCCATGCATGTATACAGCTGTGTGCCCTCCCTCAGGCTACACAATTCAGAGCCGGGCAGACAAAACTGGACACACGTGTCCTCCTCCATGCAGCTGTATGAGGGCCAGGACACGGTGACCCAGCCTTTGAAAGGAAAGGTTCCCTGGCCCAGGGAAGAACACACCATCTTCTCTATATCCTTGCCATGGACATACCTCTCTTGATCCGAGATCCATGGAAAGACCTCTACTGTAATTACAGTCAGAAGGGCTTGTTTTCTCTCCCTACAAACAGATTATTTCTCAAACCAAGCAATGTGCTGAAGGACCACCAGTGGAGCACTGCAGCCCAAGGCTCCTATCTTTTCTCAGCATTGATCAGAATCGCAGCTGACTGGCTTTAATCTAATCCATGTGCCTGCAACACCAAGAACAGTCAGGCTGACAACTCAGATTTCATGCACTTAGTGTTGATATTTCATTAAAAAAAAAAAAAAGATAAACGAAGCATCTAAAAGGTGCAATTCCACCACATGCTATCTCTGACAGCAAAGCCCAAAGCTGCCCGTACCCTCAATTGGCCTGATCTGTCTGTCAAGTAACACTGTAAACCAGATCACTTAAGCGTTCCCAGTTAAAAATAAACTTAGGAAAAAAGCAGAGGTTATTTTTAACTTTCTCCCTCAGTAAGCACACTGACAGCGTTGGTCCCCAAATGGACGGCTTACACAGTAAGGGAGAAATGGACTGCGGTGATGAGATGGGAAGGAGCACAGTAGCTAAAGCTGGTTTCCCCATCTATGACAAAGTCTCACAGACCTTCTCCTCTGTCTTTCCAAAAGTGTAATTGCCAAGTAGCCCCTGTTTTGGATTTGCCCTCTGCTTGGGCAGGTGGTTTAGTTCTCTGTCTGTCTCTTTAATCTGCAAACACATGCTCAATCGTGCATCTATTGGGATTTTTCTTACAATTACAATGTGTTTGCAAAAAATGAAAACAAACAAACCAACCAAAACCAACCCCCACCACCTGAATTATAAATAGCAAAGGCAGAAATCTTCAGCATAAGTAAATCCTTAATTGCATTAACATATTTTGAGGTTTGGACACATGATTCTGTGAAGTCACCCTTAATTATAGGAAGGCTTCCTGATGTCAACCAGGTGCGTTGTTATCTCACCGAAACACACCCCTCTTCTTTTAATTAGGCACTGAGACAGCCACAAAGAAGTAGGGCTCTTTTTCTGATTACACAGGGTGTCAAAACACAGAACAACTATCCTCTGAAGTAGAGACAAGCAGAGAAAACCCAAATCAGTTTTCTTCTAGGGAAAGTCAGAACAATGCTCAACGTTAATAGCTTACTTTCTTTGACTGCTCTTACAGGAAAATATCCATTAATTTAATTAAGACCAGTTTCACACTGACACATCTATTTCTTCAAAATTAGACAGGGACTTTCTTAGGAAGCTTATGGGATACTGAAATTTCCCAACAAAGGGGCACAGTACATGTGTTTAAAGTAAAACAGGTTTGGATGAAATGCAGCCAAATGTGATCTTCAGCCCCTGACATCCTGCAAACTAGCGGAATGGCCACTCAGTGCTCAACAATAGCTTTCACAGTGCCAAGTTCATTAACAGAAGCAACGGTTTCCTATCAAAGTCAGGCACTTAGCTCCTTTCAGGACTTCAGGAAATTCTCCGATTAAGCTTTTGCCTGAGACAGTGACTGCTGACCAAAACCATCACTCGATATTTGGCTCTCTTGTTGAGCTGCACAGCCGCAGGCGGACTGGCTCCCCATTGGCGTATTTGATGCAAATGACAGCTTCATTGCATGTGGTACAGGAGTTATCAAACCTCTGCGCCCAAAGGATTGCTTTATTTCCTTTGTGACACAGCTCGTTAGTGCAAGCTGTAGCAATTCACTCTTTCAGCAGATGGCAAGGGATCTCCTGTTTAAGCATAGCCATGGCACCACCGTCAGCACTATTACCACATGGATCCGATGCCTTCCTACTCGTTCAAGGGGTATTGACCCCCAGGAGTGACCGGTGGCCAACCCTGAACAAAACAACACTCTTGCTAAGGCCAAGACATGATCAGGGCAAACCTTGGTGCACATTGTCCACACCTTGAGTGCGTGCCGTCTGGGAAGCTTGTCTTCCCACGCATTTTTGACTGACAGGCATCAGCACAGCTGTGCTAGTAGGTGGCCACTGGCTGCAATTCCTGCCTCAAGGCAAGGTCTGACAAAGGAGTGAGTGTGCTATTCTAGGGGTGAACTTAAGTCTGCAGGAATCAGAAGACGAAATCCAAGTGTAAGCTGCCCTCTGAGCAGGCTGTAGAGCTTGTATTGTGGGGAGGATAATATAAATGAGGTAACGGCTGTGGATGCTTTGCGAAGAGGAAAAACCTCTTGCATTTATTTCTCTGAAGGAGCTTGTACAGCAGTTGCATTTGGCTCAAAACCAGCTCCCAGACAAGTCTGCTTTCTCTTGAGCTCTGCTCACAGCGAGGCTCCGGGCCCAGGACTGGATTTGCTCAGAAAGCCTTCACGGCACTTTAGGATATTCTGCAGGACAAGTCCCAGCTGATAACAGACTAACTGGCACTACTGTTGGAATGAAAGTGGCATTCAACCAGCATTACTCAGGGCTCTGGAAGACTTCCAGTGCTGTATGGAGATCCACGTTTGAAACTACCACTGCCACTCTTTTCAGCCCAGCTTAAGGCAGACCACAAATCAATCAGTCTGCTTAAACCCCAGTGGAAAACCAGGGTGGTTTGTGGGATGAGTCAGAGGAAGATCCCAGACTCCTGCCTGCATGGGAGCTCTACCCATCCTAAGGGAAAGATGCAGAAATCCGAGACATAGTTTCTGCTGTCTGATTGCAAGACAAGGCTGCTGGCTGCTCAGGAAGAGCCGGAGAATTCACTGGTGCGCTGACAGACCACCAGTGATCACTCGCTGTCTGCTAATTAAAAACCCGGTGGCACACCGTGTTCCCTCAGAGAGCCAGCACCTTTTTCAACAGCTGAACACCTTCTGCATTCCATAATGAAGAAAAAGATACGTCTGTCTTAAAACTGACGTGCATAGTCCTAGTTTAGATTACTTTAAATGTGATATTTTACGTCTGTTTTATTAAGGCTGCTTCTTCTTTCAGTAAGAATTTTGCACTGAGGGAAAAACAGAACACATTATTCCACAGCTAATGCCTCATTCTTTTTTTTTTTTTTTTTTTTCTTCAACTAGTATAAATCAGGACTCATTCTGGAAAAGTTAGTGGAAAATCACTTGATTAGATTAGAAGAACATAGTCCTCTATTGTCATCTTGTAGCACATTTAAGCAGCAATAATTGCGTACCTGATGCCTTTTGCACTGTATAGAAAAAGAAAGTATCATGGACCTGAAAAGTTTTGCAATCCATCAGCAGTAGACACAGGAATGGCTGGACAAGAGTTTTCCAAGTCATTATAGAAACTGGCTTCCTTGAGAATAGAAACCTGAGGAAACTGATGTGAAGGACAACTCAGTTGTACTAGTACAGCCAAAAGAATAACAAAACTTATGGAAAAACAATGTCCTGAAGCTTTTGTTCAGGCAAAAATTCCACTGACCTAGGAAGCGTCTAAAATTATGCATTGCAGTGCCAATCATGAGAACACGTAACTAATAAAGTATGTAAGTATCTAGCTGAACTGGGGGGCATTACTCACACTCACTGTCATGCTGCACTGTCAGTGTAGCAGGGCATGAAAAAAGAGACTACCCTGTATTCATCGGAGCAGAGTGATTAATTATTGCAGACCTGCCATCTCACTTTGTCTCCTGGTTCTGTGGGTTTTATTTTGTTTACTATGATATAAGGTGGCTCAGCCAATCCTAGCATCAGAGATAGAACTGCCTGCATTTTGCTATGTTTCAGGAAAAGTAGAGGTCGTATCCAACATAAGAAAAAAAAATCATTTTAAGACCAGTTTTTAGTTTAAAGACCTTAAAGGTTCAAATAAAAGGAGCTTGAGCTAACCTAAATTTGCTGAATCTTTTTTAAATACAGAATGCTTTCTCATTAGATGTATTTAACCTCAGATGAATACACTTGCCTCAAAATAAGGCAAAAATTGATAGATGCATGAGAAGACTATTCAATAAGGAGATGAGAAGAAAGCCTAGGAAAGAAACCACCTAGTCTAGCAAAGGAAATTATTCAGATACTTTTTTCCTGGTTTAAAAAAAAAGGATTAATTTGCTTGGAATGTAAAAAAGGAAAAGCAACTGAAGAAATTAAACATCTGTAGCCCTGGATTTGCTAGGGTTCCCTCAAGTGTTGCTCTGACTTGCAGTATTGTGATAAACTTTACCATTCACCAGACTGGAGAGAAAGCACTCTGCTCTCCTCACATGAGCAACTTCTTTCTACTCCTCTCTCTCCTTGGCAGCAGCAGCTTGAATCAAAAGGAAACTGTATTAAAGAGAATAAAAGCAGAGGGTGTTAAGTTGGTTATATATTCAATGAATGAAGCAACATAATTACAAAGAGGGAAAAAATGCAGAAGCAGAACACAAAGCTGCTGTGTTCCAGAAACCAGCTGAATAAAGTGCTATTTGTGAAAGAGCAGCTCTTTGAAACTTCATAGCCTGATTCAGAGCCCACTGGTGCCAGCAGAACTCCTGCTCGCCTCACTGAACTTTAGATCAAGCCTTTCTAACCCTTCACATTGTTCCACTTAACATTAAAGAATGACATATTTTTCCTCAACGTTAATACAGTTAAGGAGTATTTTTAGTTACAGATAGCAAAGTTTCCTTAAAGGAAGCATTTGACAAGATGTGCAAAAAATACTGCAACAAAAGTTTCACCTTTGGGCACACGTATCTATATTGCAGCTCATTACAGATGGGAAACATAGGCCTTATTCACTTACTTGATGAAAGAATACATTTTGGTAAGCTTCATGGACCTCAAGACCACCAAGTTTTTGTGATTAAAACCAAAACATGGTATTAGGTAGCCCTTCAGCTCCACAAATCAGCTTTTAAGATCAAGTGAGAGAGAATTAGTGAGCAGACACTAAAGAAAAAACAGACATGAAGAAACGTGACCACCATTAAAGGAAGTTTTATTGAGAATTTATCAGATCCCCTTTCTTCCCATGCTGCCCAAAGTAAGCATCAAGTTGGCATCAACCATTGATTCAGTTTCTGATACAGCATAACCCGTTTCTACAAGTGGGAAGCTAGAAGTAAGCCCACCACACACCTCCAACCCATTAACAGGTTTCAAAAGGGAATCCTCCTATTTTCTATTACATGTGGGTGCACATTTACACGTGCAATATAGCAAGAGCACCCACAGTCACACGATGCCACATTCTTGCTCACACACGTGTTTGTGCAGGTAAACATTTGGTTCAGATTTGTATCGCTTACATGACTCAAAGGACTTGTTTAGCAGCTGTGTATGGTGGGAAAAATTAATCAGCCCAGATGATGATTCATGGGGCGTGGATTGTTTTCATTAGGAAAACAAAACACAAAAGCCAAAGAATCCTATTTTAAAAGGGGGTGTCCACACTGAATGCAGCCTCCTGCCTGGATCTGGCAGGCATCCCGCGGGCAGACCCAAGACGCTGCACCTAGCAATGATGCCAGCTAGCTCCAGCAGCAGCACTTGTCACTTTATTTTCCCCAGAAAAAAAGCAGAGAGGCTTTGAGGGGGAAAAGCCACTCCCAGCTATGGCTTGCTGGGCACATGAGAGAGGACAGGCTAAATACAAGCACAAATCAGGTCTCTGTTTCTGAGTTATTCATCTGATGCTGACCACTGAAAAGCGATGCAGCATTATAAAGCCTGGCGGACACACGCACACCTCGGAGGCAGACGTCAGCCAGAGCACGTGTGTTGGTCTGCTGGCTTTAACTGAACCGCCCGGTGACACAAGCAGAGCCTTTGACTCTTGAAGAGCAATGATTTAATAAAAACTTGAGGATTTGTCCTCTCGTTCAGTCCCATAGGAAACAAAACTCCCATTGATAACAGGAACAAAAATTCACCCAGTCACTTGCAAAGGCCTTACAACTACAGCTCACCAAAACAGCTGGTTTGGTTGGAAATCACACAAGGGCTGCAGCAGGCTGCTTTCCTGTTCAGCTCTCCCAGTGCTACAGGCTTTGCCGGGTTCCTGCCCCTGCTTCTAAGAGATGAAGAGTTTTGTTTGCATGGGTGTTCGCTGAAAGTTGCAATCACATTTTCCTGTAAGAAACCTGGGAGCAGAGCAGGCACCCCAGCAAGCCTGGTGAACTGCTCCCAGCTAGCCCAGGCTGTCTGCCCTTTCCTCCTGATGTTTCCAGCTTCCTTGCAGCTTCCTCCCCTTCTCCCAGCCGCCTGGCCACTGCGGCCACAGCTTCTGCTTTCGTGCGGGACCCAGTTCCCCATTGTTTCTGCAACTCACTCAGAGAGGCAAACTTTTTCCATATATGCTGATTATCAGAGATTCGGTTTCTGTCTTTCCATTTAAAAATATACTGCCTAAAGTTCAGCTGTTCCTTATCAGACACAGCACTCTCCCTCACACAATACTCTGCTCCACTTTAACACGAGCTCTGACAAACTCATGGAGTACAAGAACCCCCTGATCTCTCCAAATACCCCAACTGACACAATCAGTACTGTGTAAGGCCTGATATTACTTTTGTTCTGAGAAACTACTGTTGATTTCTGACGGGAAAGGAATTCAACAGTATGCATAACAGCATATAATATGATTTCTAATTTTTCACCAGGCTTTATTTAAGCAGATAGGCTGCATACATTGACACCAGCAAGCTCTACGGCTTACAGTAATGGCTGTGACTATACTGGATGCTGTTCTACTGGAGGTAGAACAGCAGACCCCTAGAGATGCCAGACAGAGGGAGAAAAACCCAAATCATGTGAAAATAGCACCTGCTCACTCATCAGATTTACTCTTGGGCATTCAAACTTTCCGGTCACAAACTTTCGAGTACTGAATTGCCAGCAACAGTATCAGGTAGAACAATGTTAAAAAAAAAACAAACCATAACGACCAGTTCTTGCCATCACTAATATACCTGTCACATGGATATCTAACACAACAGAGTAACTCCTTTTTTAAGATTCAAGTGGTCTTCAACCAGGACAGCTAATTTCATGACAATTAGAGAGCTGTTTCCTCTGCAGGTGCTTTACCACAAGGGCGTGATGAAGGCCTCAAACCCCTTTTGCATCTGATTTCATGACCATCTTCCCTTCTGGAAAACAAGACTGTGATTTCAACTGTGGAGTTTAGTGTTTTGGTTCAGAACAGTTAACAGCCCCAACCCAGCAAGCATCAAGGGATGTTTGGAGGAGCCGCAGGTTCTGCTGAAAGGGAAAGAGCTGGATTTCACGAGTCGCTGGGGAAGATGGCATCCTTTGCAGCCTGCCTGATGCCCCGGTGGCATGGGCTGTGGAAGGTCACCGCTTCAGAGCATAAACCAGAGGCTGAGCTGCCGGAGTTGGTGTGCTGCTGTAAGCCCCTTATCCCTCCAAAACTGCATCTTCATTTGAAAAGAGGAACTAAATCCAATCCCTGCTTCCATTTCCCAGGACAGGACCCAGCCAGGTTAACAGTGTTAACCTGGCAGCTTGCTCGGACCTGTCTGTATAGAGACGCTCTGGAAAGTTAAGGTGAATTAGCTGTAACAGTGAAGGTGGTATATATTTTTTCATTCCTCTCTCCAAACTGCTCAACCTCACCTTTTCCCTAAGGAAGAGAATTAGCATGTTTTAACATCAGTATGTTGCTAAGGGATACGTTGCAACTTCCTAATGGCCCTGTGCGCACACACAGTTTTAGAAATGGTAGGTGCTCTCCTACAATAGGCTGGACATGTAGCCAAACTCGTGTGAAACACAAGGCCCCAGACTGTCTTTAGAACAGGTTGTCTGTAAAATGCAATTGCTGGTTCAGTGACTCTTCCTCTGAAGGTTTTGTAGCCAGAGTTAAACAGTGAGAGAGCAGGGACCCCCTGCCTCCCTATAGCTTCTTTGTCCAAACAAAGCTGCCGCATCCCTTTTCTACTCAGCACTATCCATGGAGAATGGTAGGATCCCTTGGTGTTTAACTAGTGAACTTCTGTAAACACACCATCTGAAATAGTGTGTTGAATACATGCAGAGTTTATCAACTATAATTGCAATTACTAATTAATCAGATGTTAATCATAACTTTTTTTTTTCATTTCCCATTACAGTTACCACTCCTCACTTCCTGTCCTTTC
Source organism: Phoenicopterus ruber ruber (assembly GCA_009819775.1). Classification (NCBI taxonomy): domain Eukaryota; kingdom Metazoa; phylum Chordata; class Aves; order Phoenicopteriformes; family Phoenicopteridae; genus Phoenicopterus; species Phoenicopterus ruber. Next base: position 10,448,939 of record CM020221.1, on the reverse strand, counting down.
TGCTATCTTGGATTTTAACCATCAAACTTCAACCAACAAGTACACTTCCATGTCTTGACTTTAAACTTTTGAAAAGGAAGAGGCTCACATACACGCTGGGACTAACAGATGTCTATAAAATTCTGACTTGGAAAATTTACCAGACTAGTAAAACTCACATGTCCTTGCTAGAAGCATAAAACTAAACCCCAAGAAAACCATCCTCATTTTTCCAATATTATTTTCTTGCAGGTGATGGGAGAAATTATTTCAAAGCTAGTCTAATTAATAAAATCCAGTCAGTTACTATATTATCTTGAAGAAGTAATACTTAGGAAGACACTGATTACTAACGGAGTTTATGTAGGATCAAGTTTTCAGAAGCAGTCTGCCTCAACCTGATGAGTCAGTCATTAGGCATCTGAAATGGCAACATGCCTAGAAAGGCAATTTGACATTTAAAGTGACATTAACCTGCAGGTTATCATGAGTTGGAAATTTCTCCTGCTAAATGAAAGAACTGGAAATGGAACTAATGCATCAAAGTTCAGACAATCAACCCTTTTGTAACAAAATCAGATAAACATCCCAAATGAAAACAACTCCACTGGGAGTGGAGGGAGAAGCTAGCGAGCATTTTCCACTTTCCTCATCATCCGGATGAAAAGGGGGGAGGGGGGGAATAGAAGGCCCTTCTGCATTTCACTCTACCTGTTGGCACTGTTACAAGCAGAGACTTTAAAAGACCTACCTCAAATTCCTACCCCATGTCTTTCTTCCACTAGGAACTGGTGTTCCTTCACGCAGTCCCGGCTGGTAACATACATAGAAGCCTGCATGAAGGAGAAGTACATTGTCAACTCCCAACAGCCCTGTCTAAACGGAGCGCCAGACTGCCAGAAGATCATGTAAGTAGCATAAATAAAACCAATGAAGGCAACGTTATTTTCTCTGACATATGTAAATGATATTTTCAAAAGTATTTAATGACACAATTTAAAAAGAATTAAAGCACCTACTCAGTTTAATACTAAAGTGATGTAGGGGCTGATTTATGTACCTAAGGTGACCAGGCAGTTAAGTAACCTGGGAGAACAACTGCCTTTCCAAGCCATCAGGTACAGGACCACAAGGCAATTAAGTGATTTTTTCAAATCTTCCCACATGTTTATTTAGAAAAAAACCAGAGACCATACCTTGTCCATGATTTTCAGGTCATAATACACATGCATAACTTAAAAAAATCTCTGCCTGTGGCCATCAGTGAGACCATTTGCATAACGGGAGTTAGAGATGTGCAATTGCCTTCCCCTGGCGCAACTTGAGGCCGTTTCCTCTTGTCCTATTGCTTGTTACTCGGGAAAAGAGACCAACATCCACCTCACTACAACCTCCTTTCAGGTAGTTGTAGAGAGCAATAAGGTCTCCCCTCAGCCTCCTTTTCTCCAGGCTAAACATCCCCAGTTCCCTCAGCCGCTCCTCATAGGACTTGTGCTCTAAACCCTGCACCAGCTTCGTTGCCCTTCTCTGGACACACTCCAGCACCTCAATGTCTTTCTTGTAGTGAGGGGCCCAAAACTGAACACAGTACTCGAGGTGTGGCCTCACCAGGGCTGAGTACAGGGGGACGATCACTTCCCTACTCCTGCTGGCCACACTATTTCTGATAGAGGCCAGGATGCCGTTGGCCTTCTTGGCCACCTGGGCACACTGTTGGCTCATATTGAGCTGGCTGTCGACCAACACCCCCAGGTCCTTTTCCACCCAGCAGCCTTCCAGCCACTCCCCCCAAGCCTGTAGTGTTGCCTGGGGTTCTTCTGACCCAAGTGCAGGACCTGGCACTTGGCCTTGTTGAACCTCATACAATTGGCCTCGGCCCATCGATCCAGCCAGTCCAGATCCCTCTGTAGACCCTTCCTACCCTCACGCAGATCAACACTCTCGCCCAACTTGGTGTCATCTGCAAACTTACTGAGGGTGCACTTGATCCCCTCGTCCAGATCATTGATGAAGATGTTAAACAGAACTGGCCCCAATACTGAGCCCTGGGGAACACCACTTGTGAGTGGCCTCCAACTGGATTTAACTCCATTCCCCACCACTGTTTGGGCCCAGCCATCCAGCCAGTTTTTTAGCCAGCAAAGAGCATGCCTGTCCAAGCCATAAGCAGTCAGTTTCTCCATGAGGATGCTGTGGGAAACGGTGTCAAAGGCTTTACTAAAGTCTAGGCAGACAACATCCACAGCCTTTCCCTCATCCACTAAGTGGGTCACCTTGCCGTAGAAGGAGATCAGGTTAGTCAAGCAGGACCTGCCTTTCATAAACCTGACTGGGCCCGATCACCTGGTTGTCCTGTACGTGCCGCGTGACGGCACCCAAGATGATCTGCTCGATAACCTTCCCTGGCACCAAGGTCAGAAAGCCAATACTGTACCTTAAGGTACGAGGACTAATACATTTTTGAAGTTGGGAGACATTGACTCACAACACACTTTTGAAGTGAAATAATATTTAATACTCACCTACATGTTTTCACATCCATGTAGTTACTTGATGGCAAAAATGCTTTTGTTATTTGTTAATACAATTCATTTATCTTTGAACAAAAAAAAAGTTTCATGATTATTTCTAGTGGAGTTTTTACCAAATTTAGATCTTCCTTGGTACCAGTGACATTTTGGAATATTTGTTTAAAATAAAACTTTCTCTACAACTCACCAGAATATTACAGATGTTCAAGCTTGGTCCAAACTTGATTGCAAAGGACTCTATTACAATAAATATTACAGTTGCATTTCTGATAGTTACATAAATTTGCCATCTGTGACATTTCTCAGCCTTTCGTAAGATCAGTGCCAGCACGTTTGGAAAAAACAGTATAGCACGAGGCAGACCACTGGAGCCTTGCTCACGGAATAGTAGTTATACTCTGTCTGCACGTAAGACTGTGCACACACCTCCTGTTATAGAGACAGTAACCCTGAAAAGCAATCCTATGTAGAGGAAAAAAAAATTGCTGTGGACTGCCTAAATGTTTTACTAAGCAGCAGCGATACAGTTTATGACAAATTTCTCAACCATGTTCTGCATTAGTCATCTAGGACACGCTTGGCACCAGACTGCTGGTAGAGTCAGTGAATTTACCCTGGGTGACGCCAGATGACAAGAACTTGCAATCTAATGCCCAGACTCTTACTCCCAGGTACAGGACAGCTCTGAAGCCAGTCTATCAAGTGAAACAGAAGGTTTTGAAGTCTTTGCAGTGGAAATGCTGCCCTGGATTTATTGGCAAGGACTGTGAACAGCGTGGTAAGGAAAGCTAGAGAACAAGCGTGAGAATTAATGACTAAATGCCAGCCACGGTGGCAAGAAATAAGTTTTCCTATTTGTTTTTCCTTTTTTTGAGAATCGATGCCTCACTTTCTTTGGTCTGCTATGCCCCAAATCACTGATACCTTGAGACAAGGAGTAATTGTAATGGGCTGCAATTAGTAGCTAACAAGCATTAGCTACTTATTCTTCTGTTAGTAGCACCTTTGTAATCTTCACACACAGATAAAGGTATTCATTTGCTGGGGGGCCTGTCAAGATGCACAGGTCCAGCTAGGAATGCCTAATTCCAGCCAGAAACTGCTGACATCAGAATGCAACGCTAGTATGTGAAATGCCACTACGGTCAGTTTACAGGATGAAGTCATCTGGCTAGGGAAATCACAACGTACTCAAGCTCAAACGTGGTAGGCAGCGTTCACTCTCCAGCCTGCACTGCTGCCTCCTCTCTGCTTACCCTGGCGGCGCAGATACCGGCTCCTAGAGGGGAGCAGCTCTGCAACCCAAGAGCAGAGCCCAGGCTGTTACGTCCATGGAGGCTCTAGCAATAGCCTTTAGATACAATAAACTACTACAACTCTTTGCAGTGTGGAATAATGATGTGTGCAGCTGCTAAGTAAAAGAGAGGGCGGACAGTGTGGTTTAAAAACTGAAGTGCTTCATGGCATTGGCAGGATTTAGAAAATAATACTCCAAAAGCAGCAGGAGAATTTAAATGGGGAAGAGGTAATTACCCCTAGTAATTAAGGCAACCATAACAAAAATGTCAAACAATTGTGTGAAAATTTTCATGTGATGTTTGTCTAACTCACCTACCCAAACAGACTCCATAGATAAAATGGGAGTGCCTGTTTTTATCTCTGTAGGTTTAGATTTTCTTTGCAGATTTATCTCTTGAGGTGATGCCCCAGCCTGACTTTCATTTATAATGTTAGAAGGATATTGCCAAATGCAGGGCTTCTAGTTTAGTCTCTCCTCTGTTACACATATTGACCAAAACCAGCTGCTGCTTCTTTATCTCCTTATTTGTACAGCATCACTCACTGTAGCTGGTGCCACCAGAACATTCAGGTAACTGGAACAAGGAAGAGAAATTTGCAGATCATTTGCTAGGACCCCCAGAAAAAAAGCATCTATTTGTAATAGACTCATTTCTTATAATCAGTAACTCAGCATGAATTAAAAACCCACCCTACTACATAGCATTATAATTTATCCAGTGTTGTATGCCGGTGCAGTACTGCAAGCAAAGTTCTCCAGACAAGACGTTCTTTCCTTTCTGCAATGCAGAAGCCCATCTCCACATCAGTTACACTACACATGAAATTGTCCTTCCTCACCTTGCTATACCGCAGTAGTTTCTGCATTTAAAATGTTGTTACAGATGTATTACATGTCAATTGCAGATCCCAATTTTATTCCGGTGCCAGGAAGTCAAACTGAAGGACGGGAAGAAGAGGAGTTCTCAAACCACAGTATGTGCTTGAAGTTACTTTGCTTGCCATTCTTTTACCTCTCAGTCACTGATTGGAAAAAAAAGATGGATTTTTTTTTAACTGCTCTTTTAACATGATAAGCTATGGACAGTATCTCTAGTGAAAGCATTATTTGGGAAAACTTTTACACAACTACATTTCATTTATTGGCTTAAATGAGGGCTTTTGCTGTAACACTACCTGAATGCTCTAGACAAATCAGCCAAAAGTTTCAAAGTTGTATGCTGGCTGCTCATCAGGAACACCCAGTGAGAATGCCAGCTGGTACAGAGCATTCAGCCTGTCAATGGCACGGATGTTTAACTCCTCGCTCTGCTACGTGGATTCACGGAAAAGCACACCACACTCACAAGTCATACCAGAAAAAAAAAATCTAGTCAAAATGCTATCTTAGAGCAGCTACCTGGTAGCTTTGAGAATATTATTATGAGGTACCGTAGATTTGTATCTCAGGCACTCTATCCTGCCAACCCAAGTATCCAAGAAGGACTCTTCCTTACCCTCTGCGAAATGGTGTGGCTTGCAGTGCTATTAAGTGTCTTCTAGCAATCGGCTCTTCATTACAGCCCTGAAAGAGTCGTCTTTATATTACGCTCTAAGCACTGAATGAATAAACAGTTGCTTTACAGGATTTAAGTTTATAGAACTTTAGATGGAAAGGTCAAAGGTAACCCTGGAGGGCAAGAGGCCCCCAGGATGGCACAGTTTGGACATAACAGTTTCTGTAACTCTCAGTGTACACTTTGAAATCTACAGCTCAAATTAGCAGCTATTTATTTAGAGTAACATCAGTTAAAGGGCCCCTCAGCAAGGGGCTATGACACTTACATCCTATGCTTTTCATTCTTTAATGAAACCCCGCAATTTCTCTTTCATCCTCTCCTTTTCTTCTGGGTTGTTAAACCTTGCTATCCTTTCAAGTCAATTGGCTTAAAAGGAGTCATCACTCCAGAACATTTTTATGGCATGGGGAGGTTTTAAATGAAGAGTATTTTACTGCCATCGTGGCTAGTGTGGCTGAAGTTCTTCTGTTAATATTGAAATATGTAAGGTTTTCATCACCGTTGAAAAGAAATCTTTGCAAAGAAACTGTGAGTTTAGGTGCAATAAATCAACAACCCCTGTAAATGTTAGTGCAAAAAAATCAGAGCAAAAAGTACGCTGGTGTTCTCAGAGCTTGCAGGTCTTGTAGGAATACCTGTCGCCTGGTCGCTGCACTCCGTTGCATGACTTTGTTTTTTTGAATCTTGTGATTAGTGTCAACATCAGTGGATTCAAGAGAAATGTTGGAAGTCATTCAAAATCATGAGGCATTACTGGATGATCTTCAAAGTGATATTCATCAAGCAGTCAGCAACTTAGGTGACTTACAGAGAATATTTGAAAACAACGGTACAAGCATGGTGTTAGAAGTGAACCAGAGCCATTCAGGTGAGAGGTCTGATGCAGAATTATCCGCCTGCCAATAGGCCCTGTAAAACCACGCAGATCGGAAAGAAAAACTGAAACCAAAAATACCCTGATATTCCTTGGTCTGCTGGTTGTTTCTAAAGAGAGCAAAAATGGATGCAATTCCAATACAAATGAACGAACCAAATTCAAGAGTAACTTGAAATGAGAAATGAGATGAAAGGCAGATTCCTTTGCACTTTTCTGGAATTTAAGAATATGCCTTAACCACAGAATAGAGAGGTCGCTTATACTTATTTGTTAGCTTACCACTCTGCTTCTATGGCTTCTTTTCTTCTATGGAGACGCAGAGTTTAGTTTTGGGTTTTGTCTTTTTTTCCATACTTATGTTATATACTCTGATGCACTAAATATCAGACTGGTGTATGTAACAAAATGCAACATTCAACCTTTCTCTGAAACATTATTCCTGCCGTATATTACAGTGGACAACAAAGAGCTACCGAGTTTGATCTACTAACGCAAGCCATTGGCTCACAGAAACATTTTCTAATGATACAGACTATTGTCCTCAGTGAACTTCAAGGCACTCAGTTCAAATGTTAAAAATCAAGCCTCAGTATAACTCACACCAGTATGGATACTTCACAGATTTTTCAAGTTGTTTAGTCCTGGCCTGGAATATTCAGCTGTTAAGATGCTGTGTAAATTTGTGAAGTAGAAGGTGCATTGTAGAAAGCATCGGAAAAAGAACATGATGAGACAGTCAAATAAGCAAGAGCCCACCAGCTAAGAACTGTTGTGAAAATGGGCAGTTATGGCCGCTTATGAAACTGCTTGTCCAGCGGTTTCAAAATGCAGTATTTTTATGACTTAAATGGGGCAATCAATACATATTTATGTTATTGTCTGCAGACACAAAGACAATGTGCTTTGCAGTAACCTTGATCTAAAATTAGGCTATTTTTGCAGCCGTAAAAATTTAGCATGTGCTCAGATTTTGGGGAGTAAGAGAGCAGTTACTGTAGAAAAATAGGTACTTGAGTTACCCTGGCCAGATTAAGATGCTTTCCTAAAAGAATTTTTTTTTTTTTTTTTTTTATACTATGTTAACAGATCTACAGGAAAGGTTTCTGCAGCAAGTTTTGTTTCCCCATGTGGAGAATTTTCTAAGGAAACATTTTAACCCAATGTGGGCAAGCTTCAACAGAAGCTTACAGAACCTCTCAAACATGGTAAGAAACCTGTCCCATGACGTGGAAGCCAACAAGAGAAGCATAGAAAGATTCCAAGAGAGCACTGTGCCCAAGAAGGAATTCCAGGAGCTGGGAACTAAGTTTGAATCAAAAGTCCAAGAAAATATAGTGAAAGCTGATCAGGTGAAAAGAGATATAGAGAACCAATTGCAAATGCAGCAGGCTAGTATTCACTATAATCTCACCATGATCAAAGCAGACACTGACACAAAGCTCAAGAAGTTTCATAAGATACAGCAGTCTCATTTCTTAGCTTTGAACAACAGCATAGCAAACATGAAACAAGAGCAAAACAATCTTGAAAATAAATTTGAGACTTTGAAAAAAAATTTAACAGAACTCTCCTCACATCATGGTCCCAAAGATGAAAATACCCAGTTAACCATCAGACAAATAAATGACATTCTGGGAGGGCATGCAAAGCAACTTAAAGAACTTTACATGGAGTCAGATGTGGCCTTTCAGAATATTGCAGTTTTAGAGAGGTGGTTTAAGGAGTTAAAAAAAAATATCTCAAAGTACAGGCCAGAAGATCTTACAATGACTTTAATGGAGAAATCATTTATTATGGAAGAAAACAAAGCAGCAATGGAAAGGCAGATAGCAGAGCTCAACTATACTCTCTCAAATCTTCGAGAAAACTATTCAGATCTGTTGAGGTACATGGAGGAATGTAATTGCCAGAAAATATCTTCTGACACTGATGTACTGGAGGAAGATTTAAAGAATATCACTTATTCCCTTGAAGACACTCAATCAAACTTAAAGGATACGAAGCACTTAGAGTCAGTTTTCAGAGATCTCTTGAGGAATGAAATGAGGAGCTCTCCTCAGCTTTTCCATCTATCCATCAGTCCCTTAATCTCCGTCAAGAAGAAAACAGACAGCTTCAGTCACAAGTTATGGCTTTTTCAGAAGACATAGGCTTCTTGAAGAAGAAAGATGAAGAAATCCATCGACACATCAAGTATCTCAACAGTTCTTTTGGCTCTCTTTTGGAAGATGCCATGCGGCATGAAGCAGCACTGGAGGCTTTACTGGGAGAAGAATATATGGAAGTCTTGTTTGAAGAAGATCCTAGTATCCTAATATCATCAGTATTTCAGCTGCAAGAATCTCTCAGACATACCTCAGATAAACTCCAAGAACAAAATGTGACTTTAGAATCTCTTATAAAGAGATTTAATCTCTTGGAGAGAGGTCAACAGAATAATCATGATGCTCGTACGTCTCCTAAGCATCCTAAAGAAGAAACGCAACGTCCTCTACTCTAGATGAAGTTAGCAGTCAACGCAGCATCGTAGAACATATGGAACCTAACTATGAGGCTGCCAAAGATGACTCCTTGGATAGCTCAGCTTATAATGATATCATGACTCTGAAGAATGATATCAAACACCTGAGCCTGGCAGTCAAGAGACATGAATCCAGAAGTGACACGAATCTCTGCTGCAATCATACAATAGCAAATGTAATTGAGCCACTCAATGTTTCTGTGGAAACTCTCTCCGCAGATTTAGCAACCATCAAGCAGAAGCTGGAGGAACATCTGCTGATTTTAAAAAGCTATTGGAAGCAATGAAGAATTAGTTGCCTCAAATATAAGTCTGGATGTTACAAAGATTCAGTCAATGCTGACCAGGAAAGTGAGAAGGCAACAGAAAGGTCAAGACAAGCAAAGAGACAAGAAAAAGACTGAGAAGCACAGAGAAAATATGCAGACGATAAGTGGAAGAAATACAGTGCGGACAGAACTTTTGGAAAAAGGTGGGTTCTTTTCTTTTATTTGCTCATGTGCAGATCTAGCTTCTTTCCGGGCCCTGCTGTAAGTTCCACACACAGAGCATACAAATTGTGAGACTTGTCAGATATCTTGTGGGATGCTGGAGGGAGAAATTCTGACATTATTTACATCCTCACTCTCAATCAAAATAAGCAGTTTGAGTGAGAATCAAGTTGATACACTGCTGCACTTTGCTTGAGGCCAATAAAATGACACCCATTATAGCTGCTGCGGAATTAGCCTTGAAATAATTCAACTTTAGATGTTTAGATAACAAATTTTGTTTGCAGATGCTCATGTTAATGTAGTAGCAGTTTTCTCTTGTGAAGCTGATGGGGAGTGCTGGGCTTCCTGGTCTTGCTGCTTTGTCCTATTTTATTTGAGTCTGGAAGGAGTGTACTCAAAGCACCAAATCCTTCCTAATGTGGATGGATACATTAAATTAACTGCTATAATTTGCACAAGTGGAACAGGGAGGACTGACCAGAGTACACACACTCTCTCTTATGGCTAAGCTTCAGAGACAAGTTTTCAGATTATACTTCACTGTGACTAGCCAGTTCCCTTTCCTGGCAAACATGGGGCCACAAAAGCACCTGGTAATTACAATCGCCACAGCTTTAGCACTAGCTTTTATGCTTGTAGCCCTTGCTATGGGCATACAACACAGAGCAGAAATCAGCCCATTTAGGCATCTGTGCTGCAAAACTGTAGCTAGGACTGAATAAGCAGGGATGTATTTCAAACTAATTTATTTTTAGGACAGCTAAAAAGTGCCTTCTTTTTTTTTCCCCTGGGTGGTCTCAGCCTTATACTTTTCCAAGAGTAGTGGTTCAGATATTTTCAGGGAACCATTTGATCTAATCCCAGGCACATACGCATTTCAAGCATTTAGCTCTACAAAGGAGCATACAGAACCTAGGCCTTATAGGGTTTCGCCCTTTCTCCCACCTCGATGATCCTGCGGAGAGAAGAGTGCTCACTGCTAAAATCTTGTTCCTCTTTCTTTTCAGACTCATCGGTGGCATTCCATGTGGGATTCTCAGAAGGAAAGGATAAAGAAAAAACTCTGAGGTTTAATGAAACTTATCTCAATTATGGAAACAGCTATTTCCCTGAACACGGCTACTTTAAAGCACCGCATAAAGGTGTTTACCTGTTTGTCATCTCTGTGGAGTTTAGTTCAGGACCAGCATTAGGACAACTCTCGTTTAGCCGTGGGTACAAAAGAACTCTATCAAGTAGTCAGAGGAAAACACCAAATGGAAACACCATGACTACTTTTGCTATGGCAGAAATGGAGAAGGGGGAGAAAGTATGCTTTGAATTGCTGCAGGGCTCTGTAGTGAAACGGAGTCCACCTGGGACAACAATGGGTGGATTCCTAATATTTAAAACTTGAATAGTGACATTTGTTTTATTGATATCTTTCCATAGATGCAATGGATCAATTCACTATTGCTTCATCTGTGATGTATTCAATCCTACTGCATGTGTTTAAACATAGCACTACCCTAGATTTGTCTTCATGCTTCTTTTCTGGAAGTGTTTGGCTTTTGATTAGTTGCTTATGAGCAGCAATGGTATTTTCTTTCAAGTGATAAGCTAATGGTTTGGACTCAAAATGTATCAGCTCACATTCCAAATCCTTCCACTGTGAGAACTGAACCTAATTAGAAAAATGCTTTCTGGGACTTTTTTCACTTATAACCCAAAAAACGTCTCCTCTCCCCGGGCAAAAGAGTACCCTCCCATGGCAAATACCCCCACCACTGGCAAGTAAAAGATTTTAGGAAGGACTGTATACATCAACTCTCGTATTTTGTGAACAGCAGCTTAAAACCAAAAAGCCAGGACAATTTTACCTTTTAGTTCTCTGTGGACCACAGGCAGTCACAGACTGTCTCGGAACTTCTGCAACTCACTCCAATTCAGTATTTCAGTCTGCGCACAACATGAACACTAGAAGAGATCGATCAAACCCAGTAAGATGCACCCTATGCTAGTATTTGTAAGGAAGGATCTTAGAAATGGCCTGGTCTTTTTGCTTCTGGGCCTGTGTTGTATTTCAACTACACTGCAAAAATGTAATAGTAATAACATCATTGAGATTAATTAGATCTATATTTAGACATTAGGAAAATGTCACTAATATTCCAAAAATATTGGTGAAAATGCAGTTTATTTCAAAAGATATCGTGAATTCAGCCCAGAGTTCAGCATTTAGTAAATAGTTTAAAACCAAGCAAGCAAGCAAATAAAACTAACAGCAAAAAGGCAAACTCACTGGTCTGCTGTCATTGTTGAATATAAAATAAATGTATAATTAGAGTAAACCAAAGAGTAGACTTTCTGAACTGTGGAGTTTTTTTGAATTTCCAAAATTTCAAGATGACCACATCTGGCCATGTCCTAAACTTTTTCTTCTGTTAAATAAAATACCCGAAAGGCTTTCACTTTATTATTCAATTTTATCATTCCGTTCAATTATTGTACTATTTGTCCTTGTCTATCCTAATATCCTTACAAAACATAGAAAAACAACGAAATTTGCCAAAATGAAATGCATTTAGAAATTCCCAATATCTTTGATGAAAGAGGTAAATTCTTATTACATATTTTATGCCCTTTTAAGGTAGCAGTTTCTAACACAAATCTATCCTGCTGTTAGGGGGTTTTTCTCCCTATCTACTTGTATTGCAAGCAACACTAAACTACGAAATTACTAAAAACCACATTGGTACCAATACACATTGCACTTAAAGCAACAGTTTGACAAGCAGACAATAGGTACCTTTTGAAATAAAGCTACAAAGCTGTTTTAGCTGCTGACTTGCTGAGAAGATTGTTATTCTCCATCCTGAAAAATCCAACAAAGCAAATGACCTAAAAATGATCTCCCATCTCCTCCTAGCCAGTGCTGACTTTCACACAAGATTAATGGCCCATGTCTCCCATTTACTCCCCATGGAGCCACATCTCGCACCGCTCTGCGGTAGGCAGCGCAAAGCGCCTGCAAGCTGTGTCATCTTCTGTCCCACAGATTGCTCAAATATCTGAGGGAAGAGAAGAAAAATTGGAAGAGGTGAAATGTCAAAAAAGGAAGGAAAAGCATCAAATTGTAAGACTCAGTTCTTCAGTACAAAGCTGCTATACTGGGGTGACCCAGATATTTTTACTGGTGGTCCTCCAGTTAGGGGCTTTTGTGGTGGCAGTGTTCTGCAGTGCCAAGCCAAGCATGCTGCCTACGTCAGGGTAGCTCAAGGAACACCCCATCTTCCAGTGCACACCAATTCTGCAGCTAAGTTCCACAATTAAATACAGACAGGGGATAGTCAGACATAAAAACACTTTGCTTGTTTTTAAGCTTTGACAGAAAGCTTCAACTGGAACGAAAGCCATACAGCTACTTGGAAAAGGACATGGTAGGTAGCAGACAGGACAGCAGTTCATTCAGACAGGACTTTCAAGGTTTAGTATCCTTGTGCTTACCAGAGTTTACTTTTGTTGAAGAATAAGCCAGGCAAGTTCAGAGATCATCGACTCCAGAGTGAACACAATGCTAACATAAGGATGTTTTCATATTTGTGTTCTTCAAATAGTGCTTAAGTTAGCCACCTGCATATACAAAGACGACATACTTGACTGGAACACTCTCATTTTAGACTATGAAGCAAAAAAAAAAAATCAACGATGATGGGGTTAAAACATTCTATTGGCTGCATAAGCCAGGAAACCTGACTTCCTTCTCAAGTGACAAGAGAAAAGATGATTAAACTACTGGGTTGTGTTGTTGTTTTTTTTTTTTTTTTAAAGGAATACATCAGCTTTTTAATAAACTTTCATCTAAACCATCTCTCAAATACAAGCAAACTATTTGACTACTGGTATAAGTTCCCCTGCCCCCCCCCCCCCCTTTTGTTTTGTTGTTTGCATTTTGGGGGGGGGGGGGTTGGTTTGTTGGTTATTTTTGTAGATTAACAGTCACATCACCATTGCCTGCATTTTTAGGCAACAGACTAGAGGAAAACATTTTAATGAAGAGACAGCAAACTCCGATTAGGACCTAAAGGAAAGAAAAATTTGGCACAAAAATGGCAAGTGGACAAGGATGATTATTGACAATTTAAAAAATAGCTATTGGTTGGCTCAGTGGCTTAAGAATAGGGAATCTTCAAACACGAAAACAACTGAAGCTGATCATAGGCATCAGGAAAATAGAGTTGTCTGTAACAGCAGACAAGTTGCTTCAGTTTATCTCATAGTGGACCAACCAGACCAGCATGCCTGATGGCAGTTTCAGCCAAGCACCAGTAGCCACAGAAACATGTATGCTCACTCCAAGACACAGAGATATATATATATCTCATCAACCTGAGCTTCACATTTAAAAAAAAAGCTTCCAACTTCTCTTAATACTTCCCCAAAATCCTGTAACTGCCAGAAAATGTTGCTGATAGCTCAGGTTTCCGGATTTCCAGATCAAACCACTAAGCTATATAAAAAAATAAAAAAAGCTGTGCATCTTAATGCCTTCACATTATTATTTTGTTACTGAAACTTTGACTGCTTTACGAATGTCAGTATCTTATAGTGCTTTAAGTTTTGAAATTATAGTCTCCTAATATTTTTTTCTTTTCCATTACTAAGATGATCTCCTACTTTACTCAAAATGCAAGTACCGATTGTATATCAACAATTTTACTTTCTATAGATCCATCAGTGCTTGAATTATGCAATCAGATTCATCTGAACCCATTTCAGATATCCACATCAAGTCAGTCTCTGAAGTCCATGGTGGTCACCCCATATGAACCAGATCATGAGGTGGTCAACCCACAGTAGTGGTCCTCTCATGACTCAGATTCACTGCTGGTATTGACTTACTACATTAACATCAGTGAGAAAGACTGAAGTGGTATTTTGGGGAGAGGTGAAGATAAAGCTGCAGAAGGGATTAATGAAATTAATGGAATTAAATCTGATCATTTACGAAATTAGTGATACTTCTGCAATTTATTTAAAAGCTTGTGATTCAATTCACCAACTACTCGGTATGCTTTTTGGCTTGCACACAAAATATACACGTGGTTTTAGACATGTCACTGGATATGGCTGTTTTCAGTTCTTAAATACTGATGCAAGCTCATCAGTAACACATTTTTATATAGAGGTCAAAATAATCATACAAAAATGATAACATTTTGATATTTATTATTAGCAGGCAGTAGAATTTATTTTCATTTATCCAACCCCCCCGTTTTTTTCAAAAGGATCTCATAGCTTTAGGATATAGCACCATCCCGTGGTCATTTCAAGAAGCAACATTAGGGGAAAAAAAAAAAATTAAGTGCTCGTCAAACAAAGACTGGTGCAAAAAGTTTCAGTCCTCCACATTATTTTCATTATGTCCCCCCTGTAACGCTAATATAAAAACCCCAGTTCTTAATCCACACATGATCAGCGTACTCAGTGAAGATATTCCACAAACTACACAACAGCCACAACCGTAAGAAAAAGTTTACTTTGCCAAGATACTAGTTGTAAGGAGACCAAATCTTTGGGCAGTGTAATTTCCTGGTATTATATATGAGGGAAAAAAAGGTTTAAAACTACATACAGTCTAGTCTTCCACTGTACTTTCCAGAACTCTAATGCAAGAATTTAACACTTGATTTTACAGGGAAAAAAAAAGTTACAATTATCTTTATAATATACTGCTAACAGTTTATATGATGCTCAGATATCAAAACTTTCTAGCTACTGTAAAAAACTAATCTCTAAAGCTAAGATTATTCTGATCAAAGGCAAAAAGAGAATAGAAATTGATCTGACTTCTTCCTGCTTGCAAACTAAAAGTGAACTCTACGGAGCAGTAGCAGCCAATCTGTTTGTGCAATGAGAAAATAAATTCTGAGATTTTATAGAATTGTGTACTCACAGATGAGATATCCCCTTGATTGGTCTTCATTTGCTTGAATCATAAAAACAGAGTGAATTTAGCAGGCTATACAGAAGCACCTGTATAATTTTGTAACCAACAGCGCATGAGTATATTAGCTCAAATCTCTTAATTTGGATATCACTACAGAAAAAGAATGTTGTATACAGAGGGAACAAAAACCAATTACAGAATGCCCCATCCCTTATTTTTTCTCTTTTTACTTGAAGAGCTTGAGGCAAATTATATGGATAAAACCAACATGCAGTCAACTTGCATATGCTCAAATAAAAGAATTATTCAATTTTGACTTGCGTCTGGCTTTGCTACAAGACGGGGATAAAAAGGAGAAGGAAACATTGGTTTTACTGTTGTGCCCAAATTCAGTCCAAGGAATACAGACGCTGAACTTACAGAGCACCAAATAATTCTGAACACCATCAAACAATGAAAGTGATCATTAACAACTTCTTCAAAGACTGTGGGGAAAAAACCATAAATGAGGTATTAAGTAGGGAATATTTAGTTACAGTATTATGATTTCCAAGTCATTGCATTTTTAACGCAAAATCTTATAGTAACAAACACATAACTAATGTGTACTAAAATAAGGTTATTTACTTAAAAATGATACATTGGACATAATCTGTGTACAGAACAAGCAATTCATGGTAAACTCAATAAGGCACCTTCTAAAGCAGATGCTGTACAAATACATTAGTGTGTTACATTTTTAAAGGAGTATTTCTACACTTCTGGCATATAACACACACAGAGTGTGACCATTTGTCTTGTTCCACTCTTCTTTCATATTTTATTTACATCTTCTCTAGGTTAACTACAATGTATTTATTCTTCTTGTATACAATATAGTACATTTCATTTTGGGCATGGCATGTCAGAGCACAAATGTCACTACATGATACGGGCTTCCATAACTGCATTCAAGGTTAAAACATTACAAAGCAACAATTACATGAGATTTATTCAAAAATTAGAAGTAATGTGCATTCCACTTCTGCTATACCAACCAAGGCTAATACACCTGGATCCATAAAGCACTGTATGGTGCAACATTGCCGGCCATTTTTAGGCATCACCCCTATTGGAATAAAGATTGTGGGCACAGGATAAAGACTTTTTGACTTGAGAGGCACTGTCAGAAGAATTGAGGAAGTGCTAAATCATTCTAGTATTTGACAGAAGATGAGCGCGTAACTTCCCTTTAAAAATATCTGCAATTGCCAAGAATGCTTTTTAACTTAATATCTTTGGCTTTTCCAACATTTTAGACCGTTAAAATACAGTCTGCGAAGACAGAGTAGATGAAATGTATCCAAATGATTTGTTTTATAAACACATTCAAATGGTCATTTAGATCAAGATCTAAAATTTGATTCTAGACTACTATGGAAGTAACTTAGAATATTAATTTTACATTTTGTTCAATACTTCAAAATAGACTAATTAAGAAAATCATTGGGGAAATGTGATGTATATTGGGAAAACTGTCAGTTTCTTGAGTAAAACTTAGGAAAAATTACATATTCAGTAAAACTCAGAATAAACTCAAAATGTAAGCCTACATTTTTCTGTAGGGATATCACATTTCTTGTGGAATTTACAAATTAACCAGGAACACAAAACCTTTCCTTTCCGTTGCTTTAACAGTAAGAACTCAAATTGTAAGAACAGTAAATGACTCAAATTATTTTCCATCTAACTGAAATCACATGGAGCAGGTTAAATAAAAAAAAAAAAACACCAACCCTCTGTATGTGAGTGTTTAAGAACTTCCAAGGCACAGTCTTGATACTCCCCAAGATATTTTCCACACTTCTGATTTTATGTTTAAAAAACAAAAAAAGAAATGAAAATACATTTGCCAGTTTCGGCAGATACTTTTTTTGGATGACAAATGCTTAAAATTTTGACCAACACAATGAGATTAATTACACTCCAACAGAAGAATGCTATTACCCTCCCTGACCTTAAAGGCTTCTGAACTCTACCGTTTTGCATAAAAGCAACAACTTCGCTTTAGAACCTGCACAAAGTATGCTAATTACGTAAAAATTACTGGGCTAGCTTTGACCAAAGTTGGGTTTTTTTCCAAATGATTGCTAAAATATCAGTATAGACATACTTAGGCTCCAAAACAGTGAATGACTTTGCATGGAATGTAGATACGTGCTGAAGTGCTTTATGCAATCAGGTCCTTCAGCGATAACATTTTTTGGAGTATCAGGGAACCAGGGAATGCTAAAGACCTAGCAGCTCCTGTTCAGGACAATGAAACTGCATATGCATATGTTTGAGTTTGAACCTACTAACTGAAGTACTGAAAAATTAAGGTTAAGCTTAAGGCAAAAAGATGTTTTTTGTTTCAAAGATCATGTTTGCAGCAGTCAGCTCACTACTTCTGTGTTAAAGTGAATGTGTAAATCAATTTAAGTCTTAAGATGTCTACCAAAGATCACCATCCTATTGCCTCGCAAATGCCTAAACAATGGAGGGGAAAATAAGCAAATAATTAAAACCTATTGAAATTCACACTTCCAACACTGGCTTCCTGAAGACTTGGGAAAAATGAATTAAAAAATTCACAAAACAAGTTTACAGCGAATAATGCTGTGGCAACTTCTAAAAGGAATAAAAAAATATTCTAAGTAGGAATGAGTTAATTTAAATAGACCTCCATGCTCTGAAAGTTTAAGCTAGCAGGGTATCTACATAAACATTTTTCCTTCTTATTGATAAAAATCCCAGAGAAGGAAAGAAAAGCTTATCCCTTACTTTTTTGGCTCATACCAAATATTTTCCAACTACATGTGCAAAAATTATGTGCGAAGACATGATTAACAATTTCAAACTCATCATTATTTCTTGGCAATGGACGGAGAAATGTTCTTTTAAAAAGCCCTTTATCATGAGGATTGTGGCACAATATATATCTCTTGCTGTTTTCAAATAAGTTAAAATCATAGTTGACATACCTATGAACTTTTCAGCCAGAATACATATTAATAAAAGGCATTACTGAACAAAAGTAATGACTTTATTTTTTTTAAAAAGAAATGTCCCTCGAAATAGCTAGTTTTCTATAAAATATGTAGAACTGTTAAATAAAGTCTGTACATCACAATAGAAAATAAAAATACTGCAATCTTTTGCCTGACCATTTACATTATGTGAACTACAGAATCAAAACAAAAAAATAACATGTTAGAAGGTTGTAATTGTTCACAAATCACATTAGTTCTGCATTACATTTTTTTCTATCCGTTGTATTTTCAAGGGAAATTTAAACACTTATCAAAACAATCTCCATGTACATATTTTAAGACAACAAATAATCTGGCATAAATCAATTTGAAGTTTTAATATTTTTTCATCAATTTTAATATTATTCCTAACTTTTTTCTTCAAATCTCGACTATGGCATATGTGTGTGCATCTAGTTGTACACGTGTACCTAGGACTAGGTGTTTTTTTTTTTTTACTAAAGCACAAAACACACGGTATAAATAACTTCCCTTTTTAAAGTTATCTAGAACAAGATTTACAGTACAAAGTTATAGGCACTTAAATGATCAAATAGGTTCAATGGTTCCAATACTGTGTGATTCTTCAGATGATTCACGCATTCGAAGCTTCAGCTTGAGTTATGGTACTATTTTCTAACTTCAAAGTAGAAGTGCCAAAGGAGTTATAGATCAGTAATTCCGCCTGACAGTAACCTCAGGGAGGGGTTCTGGTTTTTAACCAACTAGTCTGGATCAGTGAAGAAAAGGAGGAAACTACAGTTTCCTGTGCATGCCAAATAGTTGGCATAATAGGATCAAATTTTGCAATTATGTTAACTTACTTTATCTTCATGAATTAATCTTTCAATGCCATTCCTCCCAAATGTGCCTAACTAGAACTTAAAACAACCACTGATTTACCTTGTCTCAAATCTTGAATTTTGTAACTGTCCACTAAGTGGCCCACAGACACGGCCTCCTGCATTTAGATCAGGGCAACCCAGCCCAAAATCTTCGGCACATTGTGGATCTTCTCTTCAACAGTTCATACATTCAATTCTCCTGGTCTTGACCTTTACTGTATTCTCTAATCTTCTGAGTGCCCAGCCTGCGCTTCCTGCCTTCCCTCTTTTGTGTCTGTAAATTAGACTTTTTCTCAAGCCTTTCAAAACTTATCTTCTGCCTAGTTTTGTCAAATGATGAAAAAGCATGCTCCTACAGCTGAATGATTCCCTGCTGTATGGAAAAAAAAGTTCAGAGGATGACAGGCACCTACCAGTGAGTCCCAATAAAGTAGAAAGGCAAAACACATTATCAATGGTCTTTCTGTTAAGATGTAAAGTACTCTACAGCAATAACACTGGTTGCATGTGGCATTGTGAAAAGTATGACAAATTTCATAGTCATCCAATTATGGAGCCCACTAGACTGTATGTGAGATGACCAAGGCAGTCTATACCTCCAAGAGAGATTGTTTCAAGCTCTTTACAGACTTAGGTAGGCATTGCCTAATTCATTAATGATTCACATTTTTGCAGTTCTTGTGTCACCAAACAAGAATAGAAATAAAATTGAGATTTTGGAAGATAACGTAATGGCAAGGAATAAATTCTGTAGCAAATCTCTGATTGTGGAGCCACAAAATGCACGGAGCCCTGACCATAAAACTTTGTTCATTTAAATGGTTTCTTATCTATTCCAAATGACAGCAAAATAATCCTGGCACACACATAAAGGCATAAGGAACTGTTAAACTGAGTAGTATCACAAACAGATTCATAATCTACAGGCTGTTTCACAAAAACTTGGTATGGATTGACTAGGTTTTATCAGGTAGAAGGCAAAAAAAAGCTTATATTCTCCATCTCTGTTGAATCCATATAGCTTGTTAGGCTTTCACAGAAAGCACTGTAATCTGAACATTCAATTCAGTACCCAGAGTTTCACTGGAGACTCACTAAGTATGACTGAAGTCTCAATGCAGCTCAAAAAACCAAAATGTGTATTTTATCAAGGCTGTCCATATACGTAGCATGTAGTGTATAGAGGCTTTCAGTATCACAGTCTATGAAGTACTGAAAGATTTGATTAGCAGCCTGTAGAAGTGTGCTGAGAAAATATACTGAATCTCAGTTATTTCCTCTTTCCACATAGGTCTCACCCATGTTTGAGTGAAAAGATCTAGGAGTCCAGCTTTGCTCTCCAATGTCAATTTACTATGTCAAATCTTTACATCTTGTGATTCCACCATCTTGGCAAGTGTCTTCTTGATCCTCAAGGCAGTGAGCCTTGAGGCAGGATTATGAGCCCAGCATTCAGACATTAATTTCAATATTGCTCTTAAACACTGTAAAATAAAAAACAAAGGAACAGTATTGTAACAGCTGACAGACCCGAGTTGTATAATACTGGTTCGCTGTCAAGTCCAAATTATAGAACTTGTAAGTCCAAATGTGCAACTTCTAAATTTTCTGCAAAATTGCTGGTAGAGAACTATTATAGACAGATCAATTAAAAAAAAAACCAAAACCAACCACCCACAACCACAACCACATCCTCCTTTTTCCTCCCCTTTACCACCTAGTATGACAGTAGCTGGAACTAACTGAAGTGTTTCTTTAGTTTCACAAAGATGCATTACCAGAACTTATCATTACAACTCAAGAACAGCAGTACAAAAATAGTAGCAATAAGCAGAAAAATTGTAGAGAACTTTTTCACTGTAAATGAAGATGTGACAAAAGTTCTTTCAGCAGTCAAAAAATATATGGAAAAAAAGGGAATTCCTAAAAAAAATCCCAAAGATTTAGGAAACAAAGGATATGGCATATCTAGCCTGCTATGTGAAATAGTTACGTCTTTATTTACTGTGTTCAAGCTGTGGCCCTTTAAAAAAACATTTAAATTTAATATTTTAGTTACATCATGGCTTGCCCTGGAATGTACCAGTAAAACAGAAAAAAAAAAAGGGAAAAAAAAAAGAGGAAATCTACAAATACAAAGAAATCACTTCATATGCCATGAAATAACTTATGCCACAAACCTGTATGCTATATACATTAAAGAGTAATAAAACCAATTAAAAACTCATTTCAGTTTTAGCTCCAATCAAGACTCTCAAAAATACTCCACTATCTAAAAAGAAGACCTCAGTTAGAGCAGTATTCATACACTGGATGCTGCTTAAAGGTATCTTCCCCTCAGAGATCACTGAAAAGATACTTAAAAAATATGGTATTTTGAGTTGATTTCAAACATATCTTTCTCTTACTGTTGCTGTGAGGTTTTCAAAATATCAGAATGTCTGAATGTAGTCTCTTTTTCACAATGTTTTAATATTTATTAAACTAAAATACCCTTCCATATTAAGGAACAAACTGAACTAATTTTTCCTTTTAGCATACTCACTTCATCACTATTCCATCTATTCGATACTACTGGGCGCAGGCGTTTGACACACACCACTTCTCTCATGTCCTCATAGGATGGATCACTTGGCACCATGTCATAATATGGCAACTGATACTCTTCCACAATACCTGGAGGTAATCGAGAAAGGTCAAGAACCATTAAAAAAAAAAATAAATCTATATATCTACTCTCAGATTTCCTTAGCCAGGAGCAAAAATTAACTCAATTTTGTTCCAAGGCGAACCCACCACACTGTTACACTGTGATAAAAATCTGAAAATTTCACTATAACAATCAGACATTTACCAGAAAAGCTCCAATATTATGAATACTAAGTTTAATATCTACAATAAGTCCTCATAGTCACTTTGATACCCAATGTAGAATTTGACATCATCTAATCCACTACATGCTACAAAGAAACGGGTAGAAAGCCTAAGATGGAAGAAGAGGAGAATACAAGTAAAGATCTGTAAGGTCACAAAGAAGAGTGAAAGAAAAGGAAGGACCAGTCACAAAAACATGTGTAAGGAGAAAACTGAATGACACTAGAAATGCAAGAAAGTGTAACAAAAAGAACAGTATCTTATCAATTACATTTTAAAAGTTTTATTAACAGCACAGGGGTGAAATACATCCCACTATTTCTACCAGACCAGGCACTCTGCTTTTTGAGCAAGGAAAAAAAGCCCGAGATGCTTAATTGTAACAATCAAAAAGGTTTAGTTCAGTCAAGCTGTACTCTAGACAGGCTGTTACTGCTGCTGTTAAAGAATGCAAGTCTGTTGATATTGCAGGCTTGTTACATTATTTCCTTGAGAAGTATTGTTGAAGTGAGACGAGGGCCTGGTAGATTTTATACAGAATATTTAAGTTTACCTCCTGTGACGCAGCGCCGAGCCATTTCCCAAATGATCAGCCCAAAACTGTAGATGTCAGCCATGATGTATGGTTGGAAATGGTTTTTATTCAGGCTTTCATCTAGGACCTCTGGAGCCATGTAACGTTTTGTTCCCACTCTAGTATTCAAGGGAACATCTACTTCGTTTGTGTCACTATATGAAAATATTAGGAAGTTAGTGAATTGTGGACTATTACAAGACAAGGTACGAAATCCTGTACGATGCAATCACTACACTGCAAAGCTCCCATCTACAAATTATATTCTTTATTCTCTCTCAATACTACACTTACATACATT
Organism: Phoenicopterus ruber ruber; assembly: GCA_009819775.1. Taxonomy (NCBI): domain Eukaryota; kingdom Metazoa; phylum Chordata; class Aves; order Phoenicopteriformes; family Phoenicopteridae; genus Phoenicopterus; species Phoenicopterus ruber. The sequence goes on along the minus strand of CM020221.1, from coordinate 10,426,106 downwards.
GTACCTCTCTGAAAAAGATTAGCTAGAAAAATGAAGGCAAGTATGGAAGTTGACAGTTTACTGCTTCTTTTGCAAGACATTGAAAACATAAAAAAAAAGAATTAAAAACCACTATAAAGATGAGTGTATTTGGTAACAACTCAGAACATTAATTGCAAAGGCTTATGCTTTGTTTCAGGCTCTATTGTAGCAAAGGCAATTCTCTGGCTCCATTGAACTCAAAAAAAAAACTATTCAACAATACTATTATAGTATTACTTTTTCAATTAAGTTTCAATTCCCTTTACATTGTTCAAATTTTCTATGAGATAATTTATAATGAAACTACATGATAGCAATTACTATGAAAGGCCAGTTTTGAATAATGAATTAATTAGTCTCCTCTTCCTTTCCTCTACAAAACTACTTTTATTTTCCACAAGAGTCTTTTCATTGTTCTCTTAACAACCTATTTTCATCTCGATGCTTACCACCGTTCAAAGGAAGAGCAGCATTTTACTCTCAAAACTGAAAAAACCTGAAAGCATGCAACCAAATGACCCCATCTTTTTTAAATTGGACATCTGGTGCATTAAAAAAATAATTATAAAAAAGTGTTCCCGTTACAGAGAATTTGTTCATCTACCTGTTAAACTTGACTGCAAGACCCAAGTCAGCAATGCAGCAGGTTCCATTTTTCTTTATCAAGATGTTTTTACTCTTCAGGTCCCTGTGTGCAATAGCAGGCTTGCCTTGTGTCCCATAAATTTCTGTGTGTAGATGGCACAGACCACATGCAGCAGAATAGCCAGTTTGAGGAGAGCCCTGTTGTCTAGCGTAGTGCATTTCAGAAAATCATACAATGATCCATTTTCATGATAATCTGTAATCAAGTAAAGCTGTGTCCAGGAGCCAGTGCCTTTAATATCTGCAGCTATGAAACCTATAAATACATAAACAAAGTTACAATTTATTTGTACATAAATTTTTTATGCAACAGATCTAGCAAGAATTCCTAAAGCTATATTGTCTTGGACTGTATCAAAAGATACCTGTTCCCCTTATGAAAACTAATAATGTAAAAGCTCAGATTTCAACTATACATGAGGTTACCATTCCAGTCTTCCAGCAAAGAGATTGCATATACGTTTCCAACCAAGAGCAGCAAGATTCTACCCTTTTAATAACATTTTATTAGCGTACATTAAGGGACACCCATCTGGTGATTGCACAGAAGCCGCCACATATCCCTCAAGTCATCCACTAGGAACCTCCTCCGTCACCCTCACACAAGCCCTCCAGTAGCCAAACAATGTACTGCTTCCTTACCAAGGATGTTTTCATGACGCATTAAAACAGTTTGGTAAATCTCTGTTTCTCGGAACCAACTGGCTTCTTCTGTGGTGAAAAACACTTTCACTGCGACTTTTTCACCCCTCCATTTGCCCATCCACACTTCACCATATCGTCCTTTTCCAACTTGCCTCACCATCTGAATCTGTTTGGCAATAGTGCGCTGAACCTAGGGAAAAAAAAAAAAGTTTTAAAAAATGAGGGGAAGGTGGAGGAGAGAAACCCAGTGATGAACCAAAAGTACCTGGACAAGCTGCTTCTCAAGCTTGGATTGCTTTCAATTTTGATCCCATTGTAAAATTTGTTCTATATTATTTTCCACTATTCCCGTTTCAAACTCACTATTGCTACCTCCAAGGAAGAACTGTATAGCAAATCCAAGACTAAATCAGCCCAACTTCTTATTTAATTCAGACACATTCTCTTGCATTCTATTTGTTTCTATTTTATAAATAATTACAGTCATCTGTCTCATGGCTAATTTTTATGCAATTATTATATAGGATAGTGAATCAAAAATTATGAACAACTATCAGCCAATAAAAAGTAAACCTATTTTATCGGACAGTGGACACTAAGAAAAAAAAAGCTTTGAGTTCGCTCAATTTGATACTTGTATTATCCATTCGTTGCACTGTTACCTTAATGTCTGTAGGCTCTAATTTTTCTTTAAGTTTTGCTGATGCCAACAGACTTCCTAACATATAATCTAATTTTGCACTTCATTTTAGTTAATTATGTGAAGATGGGCTTTCGTACGTGTTTAGTTTGTACTGTATCTTTCACAGTAATTGCATATAAAATAATTAACATACTGTATGGATAAACTGCTTTGTTCTAGGCATTAGGTACAAACCAAACTTTGCATTTGATGGAGAGAAGAAAAATCTTAGTTTATGATTTACCAACAACGGTAGTCCTGATCCACTCCCAGAACTCTGTGACTGGTCAATAAGGTCTTTTAATGACTCCCCAGCTGGAATAAATGCTTCATCCTGTTCCAGGTCACGATTATAACAGTGCCTCTTTGCCATCGACTTACAGTAATGCCTGCAAAATTAACAGAAGTTCAGCTGAACTCCAAAATGCTCTTCAAAATACGTAGCAAATTGAGCTAGGAAAAAAGCTATTTAAATGTACAAGTTTTCTTAAAAAGAAAAAAAATCAGATTTTACTGTACCATTTTTTTCAGAAATGTAACTTACATAGTTTTTTAATATTAAGAAGTTGTTGTAATGCATGTAGAAGCATGTCTGTTTATTATGAGTCAGGTAGAAAACCAGCATTTTTAATACTCAGCTCACAGCCAGTATTACTAGCATAACACTGCTGGTTTTGGTTTAAACCAACGGACTGAACTTTGAACCATGGCAGATGAGGTTGACACATGCACATTTTTGCTGAAAGTGCTAGAGCAATGATCACCTCCAGCACAGGGCTGGAGCTGACAGAAGCAGGCATAGTCTCGTAAACTGCACCTGCATGAATTGCCATAGCTCAGCTGGTCAATTATTTAGTTTTGGTACACAGCAGAAAAAGGAAAAGTTATAAACACATCCTGGTCACTTTAGGTTTGCAAAAGCACTTTACAAAGGTAAATTAATGTAAAACTAAATTACAACGGTTTCACTTCCTATCTATTTTTGTCAGAAATACATACAATTAATTGAGTACATTTACAAAATAACTGTTCCGTTTACACTCATTTGGGAAATTAAAAACGTTGCCAATAAAGAAAGTGCTTTCCTTACTTGTAACAAAAGCAGCTAAATAAGATGATCATGACAATTATGCAGACTGCCATAGAAATCAACACTGCCATCCAACGAATGCTGCCATCAAAAAGTCCATCTGTTTAAAAAAAATAGGAAAGTTTCCAAAGTCTATTAATTAAACATCTATTGTGAACAGTTTATTTAGGTATGATATTTCATATACTGTGTATATGAATGTGCACAAACGGAAACACGGGAGGTTTTGCCTGAACATCGGGAAATACTTCTTTACTGTGAGGATGATCAAACATGGCACAGGTTGCCCAAGGAAGCTGCAGAGTCTCCCTCCTTGAAGATTCAAAAGCTGTCTGGACATGGTCCTGTGTAACCAGCTTTAGGTGGTCCTGCCTGAGCAGAGGGTTGACCAGATGATCTCCAGAGGTCCTGTCCAACCCTCAACCAGTCTGGGATTGTGTGACAGTGTGTGGAGCCACTTGCAAAAGGTCAGAAAAGAGCAAGACAGCTGATGCATATAAATATCAGTTCATATGAAATTACACAAAATCTACAGTGTTTTAATATCAAAGTATATTTACACCAGAAAAGCAGAGATAATTTCATTTGGATGACAACAAAAAACCCAAGGATCTAACTTGAGATTTTGGAGTTGTTGGTTTTGGTTGACTCTTGTTAGTTTGTTCTTAGAAATAGAAATGAAGGACTTTATAGCAATAAGATTCTGAGAAGGTATTAAGCAAGAGTTAAACCAGTATGACTTGTCTAGCAAAGAATGAGTAAATGCATGAAATGCATGAAAATATAAACTATTTTCACTGCGAACAACAGAAAGAGAATGAATTTACAGTAGATAACAGTTAACAATGTCAGAATAATTTTTTTTAAGATACATTCATCATGGCAAAAGCACAGCAGAGATTAAGAAAACAAGGAGAGGGAGAGAGGGAGAGAGGGAGAGAGGGAGAGAGGGAGAGAGGGAGAGAGGAGGAGGGAAGAGGGAGAGAGGGAGAGAGAGGGAAGAGGGAGAGGGAGAGAGGAGAGAGGAGAGAGGGGAGAGGGGAGAGGAGGGAGAGAGGGAAGGAGGGGAGAGGAGAGGAGGAGAGAGGGAGAGAGGGAGAGAGGGAGAGAGGGGAGAGGGAGAGAGGGAGAGAGGGAGAGAGGGAGAGGGCGAGAGGAGAGGGAGAGGGAGAGAGGGAGAGAGGGAGAGAGGAGAGAGGGAGAGAGGGAAGAGGAGAGGCTGTGGAAATAGAATAAAAATAGATCAAGAGATCACAAGCAGATCAAGATATGAGCAAACTGAGTAAGAGAAGTCACCATGAGTGACTGGTGGAGGAAAAGATTAACCTGGAAGTAGCAGAAAAGGAAAACTAGGAATAGACTGTGAAGTGTAGTACAGAGCTTCATCTCAAAATTACTTAGTAAGGAAAAAACAGATCTGTGCAATACTGTAATTACATTTTCTCCTTATTTTTATCTGTTGATCAGGAAGAACAGAATCCACATAGCATTTATAAGTAGCAGTGTGAACATCTAGGAGCTCTTACCTGTACTGTCAAGTGGTGGTAATGTTGGTTGTAAATCCTGATTGCAGAAATCAGTCCGACAGCACTCAATTGTTCGACGTAATTGTGCTTTAGGTGAGTCCTGTTGAAGGAGAATTGAATAAACACTCAGATTTTGAAGTCATCAGCTAGGATGGGGACAGGTGATGCTACTGATACAATACAGCACAGACAAAAGTTTAAACTACTTTATTTAAAACAACAGTTCAACCTCACCGTGTAATGTATGAGACAACTTCACAGCGGCAGACAAGCATCATCTAATTTCTCTGGGCATACATTCTATGTTCACATTATTTTTCATGGAACTTTTTTACTTGGTGCACAGAAATAGATGGTTCTTACTTAAGTTGCTATTTCATACATTGTAAAATTTTTAAGCTTGGCCAAAAGCAGTTAATCATGTGTTAAATGTGATCAGCAGCGCAGAGTCTAGTTGGAGGCCTGTGGCTAGTGGTGTCCCCCAGGGGTCGGTACTGGGGCCAGTCTTGTTCAATTTATTCATCAATGACCTGGATGAAGGGACAGAGTGCACCCTCAACAAGTTGCTGATGACACAGAACTGGGAGGACTGGCTGATACACCAGAAGGCTGTGCTGCCATTCAGCAAGACCTGGACAGGCTGGAGCGTTGGGCAGAGAGGAACCTCATGAGGTTCAACAAGGGCAAGTGCAGGGTCCTGCATCTGGGGAGGAACAACCCATGCACTGGTACAGGTTGGGGGTTGACCTCCTGGAAAGCAGCTCTGAGGAAAAGGACCTGGGAGTCCTGGTAGACGACAACATTCACCATGAGCCAGCAGTGTGCCCTTGCGGCCAGGAAGGCCAACAGCATCCTGGGGTGCATTAAGAAGTGTGGCCAGCAGGTCGAGGGAGGTTCTCCTCCCCCTACTCTGCCCTAGTGAGGCCCCATCTGGAGTCCTGTGTCCAGTTCTGGGCTCCCCAGTTTAAGAAAGACAAGGAACTACTGGAGAGAGTCCAGCGGAGGGCTACAAAGATGATTGAGGGACTGGAGCATCTCTCCTATGGGGAAAGCCTGAGGGAGCTGGGGCTGTTCAGCCTGAGGAAGAGAAGACTGCGAGGGGATCTCATCAATGCTTATCAATATCTCAAGGGCGGGTCAAGAGGATGGGGCCAGACTCTTTTCAGTGGTGCCCAGCGACAGGACAAGGGGCAACGGGCACAAACTGGAACATGGGAAGTTCCGCCTGAACATGGACTTTAGTAAAGCCTTTGACACCGTCTCCCACAGCATTCTCTTGGAGAAGTTGGCTACCCATGGCTTGGATGGGCATACTCTGTGCTGGGTAGGAAACTGGCTGGATGGCCGGGCCCAAAGAGTTGTGGTGAATGGAGTTAAATCCGGTTGGAGGCCGGTCACAAGTGGTGTTCCCCAGGGCTCAGTATTGGGGCCAGTTCTGTTCAATATCTTTATCAATGATCTGGACAAGGGGATCGAGTGCACCCTCAGTAAGTTTGCAGATGACACCAAATTGGGAGGGAGTGTTGATCTGCTGGAGGGCAGGCAGGCGCTACAGCGGGACCTGGACAGGCTGGATCGATGGGCCGAGGCCAATTGTATGAGGTTCAACAAGGCCAAGTGCCGGGTCCTGCACTTGGGTCACAACAACCCCAGGCAACGCTACAGGCTTGGGGGGAGTGGCTGGAAAGCTGCCCGGCGGAAAAGGACCTGGGGTGTTGGTTGACGGCCGGCTGAATATGAGCCAGCAGTGTGCCCAGGTGGCCAAGAAGGCCAACGGCATCCTGGCCTCTATCAGAAATAGTGTGGCCAGCAGGAGTAGGGAGGTGATTGTCCCCCTGTACTCGGCCCTGTGAGGCCGCACCTCTAGTACTGTGTTCAGTTTTGGGCCCCTCACTACAAGAAAGACATTGAGGTGCTGGAGTGTGTCCAGAGACGGGCAACGAGGCTGGTGAAGGGTCTGGAACACAAGTCCTATGAGGAGCGGCTGAGGGAACTGGGGATGTTTAGCCTGGAGAAAAGGAGGCTGAGGGGAGACCTTATTGCTCTCTACAACTACCTGAAAGGAGGTTGTAGAGAGATGGGGGTTGGTCTCTTCTCCCTAGTAACAGACAACAAAACAAGAGGAAATGGCCTCAAGTTGCGCCAGGGGAGGTTTAGATTGGACATTCGTAAAAACTTCTTTACCGAAAGGGTTGTCAGGCATTGGAACAGGCTGCCCAGGGAGGTGGTGGAGTCCCCATCTCTGGGGGTATTCAAAGGTGTTTAGATGAGGCCCTAAGGGATATGATTTAGTGGGGACTTGGTAGTGATAGGTTAATGGTTGGACCCGATGATCTTGGAGGTCTCTTCCAACCAGAACAATTCTATGATTCTATGAGGAAAAACTTCACTGTGAGGGTGACAGAGCCCTGGCACAGGCTGCCCAGGGAGGTTGTGGAGTCTCCTTCTCTGGGGATATTCAAACCCCGCCTGGATGCAGCCCTGTGCAGCCTGCTCTAAGGTGACCCTACTTTGGCAGGGGGTTGGACTAGATGATCTCCAGAGGTCCCTTCCAACCCCTACCATTCTGTAATTCTGTGATAATAAATACTGCTCTTAAGACAAAAACCCCAAACCCTTTAGAAGTTTTTTCTCTTGCACTCATATAGCAGCACTGTTTGCTTCAAAAACATCGTCAAAACCATATAAAAGATGGAGGGGCATGAAAATTAATCCAAAGGTAAGACACTAATATAAACAAGAACAATTTCAGGAGGTCATTGTGACACTTCAGGTCTGATTTGCAGTAACCCTAAACATTCACAGCTGAAGTCAACAGTGCTTCCAAAAATCAGTGCTACTGACAGGTACATCACAGAGAAACTCAAGTCGTAGAGACAAAACTGAGTGTGCAAAACAGTGATAGCCTGGGTGGGGGGGGCAAAAAAGCAACACATTTGATAAATGGTGTATACATGTCCATGAAACTTTAAGGAGCTCTTGTGTAATCTGTGAAGGCAACACCTTATGATTATGCTCTTCTGTCAAATGAACTGAAGAAAACAAGAAATTCCAAATAAAAACAATCAAGAAATTCTGCATTAAAATATAAACTACTCAGATCAATTAGGTTGACTATAAAGTTGCCTCTTCAACTGACAGAAGTACAAGGTTGATGTTCTCTGTTCATTTTGTCAGTGGCTTAGATACTTGCAGAGAACTCCAACAAGCTGGGATTCTATTCCAATCTCTGCTCAAAACCATTAAGTGTCTTTTCTGTCACTTCTGTTCACCCACGACTGTTCAGTTCCATCCTCTTCAGTGGTAAATGGCAACATGCAAAATTCTATGATTGCAACTGTAAACTACAGAGATTTAAACTGCTTATGCTGTTTCCCTACATAATATCCATGGAGATCTTAAGTTTTAATGATATCTCATTTTTTACCTTGCACTGGAAGTCTGAACCTTCATATTTCATGCAGCCAGAGCAAGTGTGGGTTCTCCATTTCATCTTCCTCAATGATAGCAAGGCAATGCCCATTAGTTCTGGAATAAACATATCAATTGTGCTTTACCAACATGTTTGTTGTTTAATATGCAGCATTAGTTGACCAAAACCCATTAGAATACTAGAATGGCAATATCTAGAAAAATTCTTCTTTAACGCAGTGGTTACCATACAGTTTGAGAACAAAAGACCCCCAAAGTATTCTGAAATAGAACACCGTAGCGATGTTTTCTCCCAATATTCTGTCTTCTACTTCCTCAGCCCCCTTGAAGATTGCCCGTATCCAACCAAACACACGCAGCTGTTCAGAAACAACTGAGGGGGTAGAAGAGTGGAGATCTGACTAAAAAGGCTTACTGACTACAATTTTATAGGTTAAACCAAAAATAAAATTTACTTGTGTATGTTCTTGAAACTGTAATGATAAACTCTAAGTCCCAGTATGTGAAAGGTGGCTATTTCAAGGTCAAAGCTCAGCTACACTTTTCCCACATAAGCTCTCTCAATATTCAGCCTTTAGGGCAAACAAAACTCCCAAACCCACTTTCTGAAGTTGACAGAAACACATTACATTCTTTCAAAAAAATGGCACTTCAATTCCCCATTATCTCTTTATACAAATGCTTTGATTTCTATACTACATGAAAATGTCAACTAATTCGCAATGGTAGGTCTGTGCTTTCAATACCTGTAAAAACAGATTTTATTAAGTAAATCAAACATTTAATTCTCTCAATACAGATACTAAGGGAAACAAATCCAGAAATATTTTTGTTTGCCAAAAATTTTTATTTAAATGAATGTAAAGAAATGCAGATTTGGGAAGCATAATGCCATAAAATAACCTGCACATGAACACTGTGTAAGTATTATTAACTAACGCTTTATTATCAGAATAATGATCTATACCGGCATTAGTTCAGAGGCAAAAATTAGTAAGGCCTATACTGACTGCATACACTAGAGGGCGATAAAAAGCAAAAAATAAATACCAAAGGAATTGAAAGACAAAATACTGGACTGTAACTGAATACTTTCTAGGTGCAAAACTATGTTTGTAGAATACTACCTGTGTTTACATTTAAAAGATAGCAGTGTTTATTCCACCTCCTTGGGTTCCACAAAAACTGCTTTATCTGCCAAGTGACAGCTTTAGACAGCCTTTATATGTGTTAAACTGAAGACTCAAATTACAATAGCAAATGATATGCTTTCTATTATGTACCTTTATATGAATTCTTAAGGAAGAAAACAGAAGGGTCTTAAACATGGAATTGCAAATGAAGAGAAACGAGGACATTTCATGACATGAATAAAACATCTTAAGCACATAATCAGTGCATGAGTCTGTTAGGATCTTGTGCCTATAGCAGTTAAAACTATGCTCCTGTCCCTATATGTTCAGAGGCTTTTTTTTTCCCCCTGCCTTTCCCTCATAACTCTACAACTAATGAACATGTAACAAGAAGAATTCTCAGTAAATGGCTAAGTTGCTAACATTACCTTTTGACTACTAGGTGAAAAAACACTAGACTATGCAAGCAGGTGGTCATATCAGAGGGTTTAGATTTGGGTCATTTAATACTCACTCAGTTATAAAATGCTACAGGTTACTTAAAACCTCAGTCCTTCAAAGCAGTTGCTGGGGGAAAAATGAGCGGTTGCAAATGGTTCTAAGGTATGGTGAAAGCAGAATTGTTTACATACAGATGACCGTGGGTTTTAGTGCTCAGCTCTCCAAAGAACCAGTGGGTTTCTAATCAATTATGGTCAAATCACCTGACAAACCTCAGCACTCTAGAGGTAGTTTGCTCTCTCACAAGTGCAAATGAGCATCTTCTATCCTGTACGCAATACTTACATGCATGTGTTATTAATAGCATCATCTGGACAATGTCCTGAGCAGTAGCACTTAAGAAAAGGTAAGGTGTCCTCTGGAGCGAGTGTTACTCCATTTGCTTGTTTCTTTTGGTCAGGATTTGTCTTCATTCCTGTGCCATGAAGCATGCTGTTTCGATTTTGACCTGGACATGTAAAAAAACCCAAAGAACATATTTTTGCATGTCTCTGATAACTGTTCAAGAGCTTTACAGGCAAACCACGACAACAGCATAATTTATTAACAAATAATTGAATTATACAAGACATAAGAACCTCCTCTCCCAAGATTATGGCAGAAATTTGAGTTAATCAATTTATTCTAGAAATACCTAGCTCAAGTATTTTGTGTCTTAACAGTAGATCTTCCAACCATAATCAGTATAAAGAGAAAGAGGATATTTTCCCTTTTAGAGGTGGGGCAGAAAAGTAGTGATGTAACTGGTAAGAATTTCTGAAGAAAGGCATTCTCATTCATGTGTTTAGAAAACCAAAATGCTGACACTTGATAACGACAACAGTATAATTTTATGCATGACTGAACGTACTTAATATGCAATTTTCTAATTTTCTGAACTGAAGTCATTTTTTTATGGGTTCACAGTCTCATAGAAGAGCAGTAATAACTCCAAAATCTCTTGGGTTTTTTGATCTCTCTATGCATTAGTACTTCAAAACAGAGCTAAAGTAAATCTTGTTTGCAAATTAAATTTCAGTAAATGACATGAACATCCACAAATGAGCTTTCAGAGAATAAAAATAGGGCTAAATTACGTTCCAAGTAGCCCTCAATTTCTCAACAGCAGGAGAGTTGGTATCATTTGTTCTAGTTCATATTATTGAAGTGCTTTTGTGAATGCAGGCATTCAGAAGAAAAATTCCATCTGTTTTCTTCTTAGCAAAGAACATCCAGAAAAAAAAATTATGAACTTATCTGCCTCATTTGGAATATACTTTGTGACCGCTATATGAGATGAGAACATCTTCATCCATCTCCTCCAGTTTTATCACACATAATTTTACCAACAGAAGATCTCTTACTGTCCATCACCTAACAGTATTCTCGGCTCTAAGTCCTCAAGGTGTGAACCAAATAAAAGAAGCTAGAAGAGTTGTGAACAGACTGTCACCTGCACTGACACAATTTACAGCAAGTCTCTGTGGGAGGCTCAGTGTGCAAGATAAGAGAACAGCCAGTTAGGACTGATGGAAGCTTTTACAAATTCAGTTATAATTAAGAAAGTGGAGGTATCTCAGTACCTCTCAAAAAGATTTTAGTCACAATCAAAATTTCAATTCACCTAAGAATAAAAAGAAAAAAAATATTTTGACCAGGAAACTCACAGTCTCTTTTAACAGATTCTTGTGGCTTCCTGTGAAACCCACCGAACACTAGCTGTACAGCAGTAAGAACAGTACTCTCATGTTGTACCTTGCTTGAAAGATGTGCAGAGAAACTCGATTAAAACCCTGTGCAGATACCACCCTCTGTATCACCCTGTTGTAACATCCATTATCATGTGTGATTAGGTGTTTGTGAAATTTGATCTTGTTCTGAAAAAAGCAGACTTGCAGATTTCCTTATCTTAATACAGCACACCCAGTGCATTGTCCTGATTCAGCAATTTCCCTGAAAGTAATGGAACTGTGCCTCTTCCAGATACAATTAAGAGTCCATCCTAAGAAAGTACAGCACCATTTACCTAAACCCTCAAATCACTTAGCCACGTTTTATTTGAAATGTCATTTTCAAACAGTAGTTCAGTAATGCCTGAGTTAAACATTCCTGATATGTACGGACCGTTAACAAGAAAGAAGGTCCAGTGCTACAGTAACACAGTTTACCTGTGCAACAGGTATTTCTGACTTAACCAAAAGGAATTTTACACATATGAAACAGCAGCTCCTCCATCTGTCCTCTCTCTCTTTCTACAGATGTCTTCCCAGCATAAACTGAAAGCTCATTTTAATACTGTGCTGCAGATGTTACACAACATTACGTATTCACATTTAAGAGATCCTTACCTGCTCAGAGAACAGGTAATTCTACTTAATATTTAAAGGAAAAGCCACTGCATATATACAAATATTGTGTTTCCTTCTAATTTTGTTGAACTACTAAGGTATCTTTCCTAATTAATGTTATAAAACCCCCTTTATCTTCAGGGACATTCCACATGTTAAAAGTCTGAATACGTTATGATTTATGTCACACAGTCACTCATCCATCTTCCTACCCTAAGCACTGAATGCAGCATTTTTTCAATTCATTAGAAGAGAAATCAAGGAACCCTTCAAGTATAGCTTCTCCCAGCCCAGAAGAGAAAAACCAGAATTTTTATGCAGGTCTCGTATCTTTTAAAGCAGTATTATTCTTTGTAAACTAACACTGAAGCATGACTACAGGTATACCAACCTTTTATACTAAAACTGAGATGAAACACATTTTTCCTCTTAATTTATTATCATGGATTGTATAACAAGATTTATGAAGGACATACCAAATAAAATCCAAATAGGTAACTATTTTCAAAGAACCAGCATCTTTGTTTTTGTACAGTTATATAGGCAAAGATTTTATTCAAAGCAAAAACAGACTACAATTTCACTATCTTTGTAATGTGATGGTAGTCTGTTTCACAGCCTGTTTTCACGGGCTCCATGGTAGCCTGTTTTCGTCTTATAGGTAATATCCAAATTGCACAAAGAATGGGGGAAAAAAAGAAAAGGGGAAAAAAAAAAAATCACTTCACTCTTGCATTTTTACTTTCTAAGACCATAAAGAGAACTCTTGTTAAACAGAAGTTTAACTGAGCATCCAGGGAAGGAAGAAAAAGGAAAATATTGGGAATGTTTGGGATCACTTCAGAAGAAAGTTTTTAATAGCCCTCGTCTAGATATTATCCCTAACTGTATCCTTTGCCGCAGTAGTACAATTCATCCTCAACTTTTCAAGAAAGATTAGTGTCTATCTTAAAGATGCTAGGTATGGGGAAGGGAGTTGAATGTGGAAAATGACTTGACTTCCATTCACCTGAGAAGTTAAGAAGGTAGATCAAGATCCAAATGGGGTCACAGGACATTTCATTGCTGATTTCCTGGTTAATAGATACTGGGTAAATGAACAAGAGTGAATGAAGGATATGCCTAAATGACATCTTGCTTCAGGAACCCTGACCTTCTTGCACCAGTGCTCTCATTATCCCCCACCCTCAGAGCTCCACCTCTCAAATGTTCACACTGCTTTATCTTCCTTCTGAGAGCAGGATAGAGAAACAGGGGATCATGTTTTAGGGATCTTGTGATACTACACTACTTGATGATGTAATTAATGGCTTCTCTTCCAGGATACGTACAGTTGTCAGCTCTGCGGTGCAGCTAAGGAACACGCATACACAAGTATTACACAACCTTCAAAGGTGTAAGCGCTATGCATTAATACACACAGCTTCAAAAGAAAAAAAGTTTGCATTGAAATACAGTACCCAGAGATTTCAGGCACAGCAAAGCTGCTTTCACCGTTATCTCCTGCCCTCCACCTGTAAACTGCACAGGGCCGATGGGGCAAAATAATATACATTAGCAGCAAATGAACTGTCACACCCTGGAGGATTTGTTCAAGATCCTGGACCAGTTTCAGCCTGTTTGTCCAGCCTTGAGAATGACAGTATCAGATATCTTTAAACATCCAAACTGCTCTATAATGTGTATTTTACCACATTTCAAAAACTTACAACATTCAATGAAATATCAGTGATGGTGACCTGGAACATTCTCTCTTCTCATGTAACCACAGCGTTAAGACAATAAAGAGAAGTAAGCTGATGGGACTTCAAGTTCCCAGTTTGTAACTTGCTGTGCCCCATCACAACATTGTCTCATACATACTGCAATGATTTTAAATTTCTAGAAGCATGAACAACTACAGATAAGATGACATTTAAATGGCTTTCTGTTTAAAATTAAACTTCTTTATTAAAAAAAGAACAATGCCTGCCAATATATCATATCCACCCTTGATTGAAAATATAAATTAGTCAAAGAACTACTTCTTCTAATCATAGAAAATAAGTTAGACTATAAAAAGTATTTAAAGAAGCACAGCATATTAAAAATCCCCCTAGGTTAGAAATGTAAGTCTACTCAGAAGCGTGGCTTCACATACTGATACTAATATGGACAATCTTAAAGAGGTACTGTGTGTGACAGTGAAGTGTTATTAACCACTAAAAACTGAGCTAACTTGGTTGCAACTCAATGCCAGGATACATACATAATTTCATTAAGTCTTCTGATCTAAGAAGAGATTTGTGTAACCCATAAAACCGCGGCTCTATTAAGAAACACAGACACAGAGAGTAAGCGAAAGACGACAAATAAAAAAGACAAATTATGCCTATCATTTCTTACTTAACCGTATCCCTCTACCTCCCAAATAAAGTTGCAATGCTAGAACTAGTAGCCTACAGTATTGAAGTTGTTCAATAGCTTTCTGAATTCATAATATAGATGTTCCACATAAAAACAGTTTTATTCCAGAGTACGTTATCCTTAAACGGGATTTAACCTAGCAGAACACAGTACTCTTGGCACTTTCTGTAGCTATCTGATCCAAGCTTGTAAACCCCAATAAATTCAGTATTTAAATAAAAAGAATCTTTGCCAGGTGACCGCCTTCACCTGCCTTCCTGCTGGTGCTAAAGCTGTTCACTAGGGCTAGCTGATGCTCGAGGCTTACCCACGTTGGGCTCTTTTCATAAAAGATGAAAGTTGTACCAAAGCTCATTATAGAATCAAGGAATCATTTAGGTTGGAGAAGACCTTTAAGATCACCTTGTCCAACCGTTAACCTAACACTGCCAAGTCCACTACTAAACTATGTCCCTAAGCACCACATCCACATGTCTTTTAAATACCTCCAGGGATGGTGACTCCACCACTTCTCTGGGCAGCCTGTTCCAGGGCCTGATAACTCTTTCTGAGAACAAATTCTTCCTAAAATCTAAATCTCCCTGGCGCAACTTGAGGCCGTTTCCTCTTGTGCTATCACTTCTTACTTGGGAAAAAGAGACCAACACTCATGTTGCTACAACCTCCTTTCAGGTAGTTGTAGAGAGCAATGAGGTCTCCCCCTCAGCCTCCTTTTCTCCTGGCTAAACAACCCCAGTTCCCTCAGCCGCTCCTCACAGGACTTGTGCTACAGGCCCTTCACCAGCTCCATTGCCTCTTTGGACACACTCCAGCACCTCAATGTCTTTCTTGTAGTGAGGGGCCCAAAACTGAACACAGTTCTCGAGGTGCGCCTCACCAGTGCCGAGTTCAGGGATCACTCCCCTGTCCTGCCGTCCACACTATTTCTGATACAAGCGAGGATGCTACTGGCCATCTTGGCCACCTGGGCACACTGTTGGCTTGTATTCAGCCAGCTGTCGACCAACACCCCCCAGGGTCCTTTTCTGGGCAGCTTTCCAGCCACTCTTCCCCTTCCCCAAGCCTGTAGTGTTGCATGGGGCTCTTCTGACCAAGTGCAGGACCCAGCGCTTAAGTCTTGTTGAACCTCATACAGTTGGCCTTTGCCATCGATCCAGCCTGTCCAGATCCCTCTATAGCACCTTCCTACCCTCAAGCAGATCAACACTCCCGCCCAACTCGTTGTTGTCTGCAAACTTACTGAGGATGCACTTGATCCCCCGTCCAGATTGTCGTAAAGATGTTAAACAGAACTGGCCCCAATACTGAGCGGGGAGCACCACTTGTGACCGGCACCAACTGGATTTAACTCCATTCACCACCACTCTTTGGGCCCAGACATCCAGACAGTTTTTTACCCAGCGAGGAGGGGGCTTGATTCTTGCTCCCCATCCCTGTCTTCCAGCTCAGGGAGCTGGGTACCTGGAGAACAACTGGTCTTACTATTAAAGACTAAGGCAAAGAAGGCGTTAGGTACCTCAGCCTTTTCCTCATTCTTTGTCACTATGTTTCCCTTGCATCCAATAAAGGATGGAGATTCTCCTTCACCCCTCCTGTTGCTAGTGTATTTATAGAAACATTTTTTATTGTCTTTTACAGTAGCAGCCAGATTAAGTTCTAGTTGGGGTTTGGCCCTTCTGATTTTCTGCATAACTCACAATATCGTAGTCCTCCTGAGCTGCCTGCCCCTTCTTCCAAAGGTCATAAACTCTCCTTTCTTTCTTGAGGTCCAGCCAAAGCTCTCTGTTCAGCCAGGCCGGTCTTCTTCCTGGCCAGCTCATTTTGCAGCACATAGGGACAGCCTGCTCCTGCACCTTCAAGATTTCCTTCTTCAAGAATGCCTTCCTGGACTCCTTTGCCCTTCAGGCCTGCTCCCAAGGGACTCTGTCAACCAGGCTCCTAAACAGGCCAAAGTCTGCCCTCTGGAAGTCCAAGGTAGCAGTTCTGCTGACCCCCTCCTTACTGGTCCAAGAATCAAAAACTCTATCATTTCATTACTCTATGCCCAAGATGGCCTCCAACCATCCATCACCCACAAGTCCTTCTGTTCACAAACAACAGGTCCAGTGGGGTACCTTCCCTCGTTGGGTCCTCACCCAGCTGTGTCAGGAAGTTCTCTTCCACACACTCCAGGAACCTCTAGACTGGTTCCTCTCTGCTGTATTGTATTTCCAGCAGACATCTGGTAAGTTGAAGTCCCCCACGAGAACAAGGGCTAGCGATCATGAGGCTTCTCCCAGCTACTAGAATATTTTGTCTGCCTCTTCATCCTGGTTGGGTGGTCTATAACAGACTCCCACTATGATATCTGCTTTGTTGGCCTTCCCTCTGATTCTTACCCATAAACACTCAACCCTCGCATCACCATCATTAAGCTCTAGACGATCAAAACACTCCCTACCATACAGGGCTACCCACCACCTCTCCTTCCTTGCCTATCCCTTCTGAAGAATTTGTAGCCATCCATTACAGCACTCCAGTTGTGCGAGTCATCCCACCATGTTTCCGGGATGGCAACTATCATAGTTTTCCTGCTGCGCAATGGCTTCCAGCTCCTCCTGTTTGTTGCCCATGCTGCGGGCATCGGTGTGGATGCACTTCAGCTGGGCTATTGATCCCACCCCTTTTTGGGGGGAGAAGCCCTAATTCCTACATGACCATTCTCAGGCACTTCCATGGTTTCTAACACATCAGTAATCTAACAATTATGTTAGATACGCCTTCCTTATGAAAAAGACGTATCTTGAAATTTTTATGTGGTAGTTTTAAATTACTTGTTCTTGCTGTAGGATGCAGATACTGCAAAATCATCCATTCCAACCAGAACATTTCACCTTTCTGCCTATCACAAGCTTTCATAATGATTTATGCTATGTGAATTAAACCTTGGTACAACTGATACAGCTTGAGTAAAATACTAGTACTTTTTCTCAAAACACAAAATAACGTAAAAAAATCAGAAAAAAATTCTGAGTGCAAAGAAAATATCTTAAATGCTTCTATGAGCTCTGTGTCGGCATTTTAACCATTATTCTCCCTATAGTGCTTTTTTATGTATCAAGCCTGTGATCTCCAAAGACCAGGCATGTTAGAGGTAGCTCCATCTAGCAGAACTGGTTCCTAAAAATCACAGCACGTTCCCAGACTACTTGTTTAAAATCTCTTCTACCACCCTCCAGCTCTCCCAGGAGCTACACCAGTGCTCAATAGACAGGCAGCCCCTGGCCCTCTACCTTCCCAACCAGCAAATCCCCAGCCTCTGCTTTTACTTCCCTTCCTCAAAAAGTCATTTGAAGAAGACTACTCTCTGTTCTTATATATTCAATACAAAAGCCAGAGACAAGAACATTTTAAGTGTATTCTACTTTAAAAAAGTACACTGCACTCTAATTTAAATTAAATGGAATTTTAAAGAATAAAGTTACTTAAAACTACATGTGAAATTATAATAAAGAAATATATAACCTTTTAATAACCCACTAAAGTAACTTTAATCAGACAAATAATTTACCAATACATGTTTGCTGCACATGTTTTATAGACAGATGCAGCTATTAATTGGGGAAATCACTGGTAAACAGAACTACACTGTTGTATTGGGTTTGCATGGCAAGGTTTTGGTAGTGATGGGGCTACAGGGGTGGCCTCTGTGAGAAGCTGCGAGAAGCTTCCCCCATGTCTGATAGAGCCAATGTCAGTCAGCTCCAAGACAGACCTGCTGCTGGCCAAGGCTGAGCCCATCAGCGACGGTGGTAGTGCCTCTGGGATAACATAGTTAAGGAAAAAAAACCCTGCACAACTGCAGCCAAAGAGAGGAGTGAGAAGATGTGAGAGCAACAACTCTGCAGACACACCAAGTCAGTGAAGGAGGAGGGGGAGGAGCTCGAAGCGCTGGAGCGGAGATTCCCCTACAGCCCGTGGTGAAGACCATGGTGAGGCAGGCTGTCCCCTGCAGCCCATGGAGGTCCACAGTGGAGCAGATATCCACCTGCAGCCCGTGAAGGACCTCATGCCGGAGCAGGTGGATGCACCCGAAGGAGGCTGTGACCTCATGGGAAGCCTGCACTGGACCTGTGGAGAGAGGAGCCCACACCGGAGCAGGTTTGCTGGCAGGACTTGTGACCCCACGGGGGACCCACGCTGGAGCAGTCTGTACCTGAAGGACTGCACCCATGGAAGGGACCCACACTGGAGCAGTTCATGAAGAACTGCAGCCGTGGGAAGGACTCATGTTGGAGAAGTCCGTGGAGAACTGTCTCCCATGGGAGGGAACCCACGCTGGAGCAGGGGAAGAGTGCAAGGAGTCCTCCCACCAAGGAGGAAGGAGCAGAGATTACCTGTGATGAACTGACCGCAACCCCGTTCCCCATCCGCCTGTGCTGCTCACGGGGAGGAGGTAGGGAAATCGGGAGGGAAGTTGAGCCAGGGAAGAAGAAGGGGTGGGGGGAAGGTGTTTTAAGATTTAGGTTTTATTTCTCATTATCTACTCTGATTTCACTGGTAATAAAAAATTAGCTTTCCTCAAGTCGAGTCTGTTTTGCCCGTGACGGTAATTGCTGAGTGATCTCCCTGTCCTTGTCTCAACCCACGAGCCTTTTGTTATATTTTCTCTCCCCTGTCCAGATAAAGAGGGGAGTGATAGAGCAGCTTTGGTGGGCACCTGGCATCCAGCCAGGGTCAACCCACCACAACTGTCCTCAAGCAATAGATCAGCTTCTGACAACTCTAAGTTCCTTCTGCAGATTTTAAAATATTTTCTTTATTTCAGATTAGTTATATGTTTAAATTCAGTAACTATTTCACCTGAAATTCAGAAAGTGCATAGTTAAAAGAAAAAAGTAATATCCTTTTCTGTATCAAATCTTTGAATAAAATTAAGTATGACAGTGAAATCAAATCTCAACAGATTTTTTCAGTTCACTAACGGAAAATGCAAACTTTAACAAGTTCATTTTAATATTTAATATTAACACCAATTATTTTAAGATTTAACTTTTAATAAACCTTTCTTCATACATACTGAATGCTATTAACACATTTTTAGTCAACTAATTTACAAGGATTAAAATACTGTTCTTCTGCGGTGTCTCTGAAGAACACAAAGGTGTGACAAACCACATATGTAACATTACATTATATAGTAAACTGACAGTAACAAAGTTAGGAGAACATGTTTAAGTATATATTAAGTTCTTTAACTAGTTCATTACAAATATTGACTAGTTATTCTCATCAATGCATTACAAAACAAAGAACGAACTCCACTCGGAAGTAAAACCGGTTCTCTGAACTAAAAACCTGCACTAGTGGGAAGACAAAAGCATATTTTCCACAGTCCTCAACAGCAACTGAAGCTGACAAACTCTTGCCTTAGATGAGCAAAAGTAGGTGGATGAAGATGCAGAGCCAGTCACAAGTCTAAAGATACTGCAAAGGCCTTCCACAGTGAGAAAGGAAATACAAAAAAATGTTTTTCTTGAAAAGGTTGCTATTAAATCTAGCCATCTGCTACCCAGGCTTATTTTCGATCTTTTCTTAACATAAGTGAAAAAGTCCCGTAAGCTATAAAGAAGATATAATCCAAAGGGTACCACTGTGTTCCCCTGCTCCGTAGTACCGACCTGAGAAACACCACCTGTTCACCAATAATTTCATGGGATTGCCTGTTTTCTGCTGCTGTTATAAGAATATTTTCACATTAATCAACACATGCAGCCGCTTGCTTTTTAAAGTTACCTATTAAGGAATCCGGTGTCTATATACATGCACATATACAGACAGACACACTTGCTATTATCATTCTCTCAGGTCTTGGTAAGCCCTGAAACTCCTACCATTTTGAAGAAGCCTCCAAAATAAGTGAGGGAGCAAAGCATTAAGCTGGGTGCCAGTCATGGGAAGTACATGTGCTGGGTGTTTCTACTTTCTCTGCTTTTCCCCTCTTTCTGTAAATCACACAAATTCTCTTAAATTCCTCATAATGTGTCTTCTCCACCTCTACTGGCTCCTTTATGATGCATTTTTGTAACATCCTGCATATATTTCCTTGTTGAAACTATTCTTTCCACTTTCAGTTTCTACTTTTTAGACTTTTCACTTTATATGTCTTTTCTATAAAAATTTCAAGTACTTGATGACTATCGAGTTTACTTCCCGCCGCCCTCCCCTGCCAAGCACAACTCCATGACTTTAGGGACAAGCAGAGACACTTGACTGTTTTTCTACTCACCACCCCTAGAAACCAAGCATATTTCATATGTTTGAAGACAAGCCCTTAGGCAACTTGCATCAAAAACCAACAACATTTCAGCAAGCTCAACTTTCCCATGGCTTTCAGAACTCACTCAGTATTGATTTGAAAGTCAGAAATATTCCTAAGACAAGGCAACTTCTTCTTTAGAAGCTGAAAAAAATTTTACATGGTCTTTAAACTTAATTTAGCTACATTATTTATTAGAAGTTATTTATTGAAACATTATTAATAAACGTGATCATGGAAGGAGTTAATGTAATTTAATTTTAAGTTACTCTAAGACCTGTATATTTGTATTATTTCTATTTGTATCTAGAGAGAAAAAAATCTGTTCCTTCAGTTGCTATTGCCTTTGAGTAAAATGCTGAATATTGACTAATGCAAAGGGGTAACCATGACTTCAGTACAAAGCATATCACTCCCAACCTCTTCAAGGGAAGAAGCTAGTATCTGCTGCAAGAAGCAGCAAAACTTCTTGAACACTAGTAGAACAAGCTCCAATACTATGTCTGAGAGTATTTTAGAGTAGAAGAGACCTCTAGAAGTCCTCTGGTACCACCACCTGGTCAAAGCAGGACCAACTTCTAAGTTAGACCAGGTTGCTTAGAGTCTTTCTGGTAAAGTTTTGACTATCTCCAAGGATGGATATCGCATAATCTCTCCAGGCAGCCTGTTCTAATGCTTAACCACATTCACAGCGAAAACTTCTTTCCTGATTTCTCACCAAAATTTCCTTTATTGTGATTTGTGCCTGTTACCAATCTAATCACCTTAGAGCTACCTGTAAATATTTGTAAATCTGTACTATAAACTTCAACTATATTCAAACTAGACTATTTCTGTCTAAATAGACTAAGCTATTTCTTGCCAATTAAAAATTGTATGTCCACACCAGGAAGAGGGACTCGTCTTGAGCATTTCCCTCTCCCAACTTAACTAATGTAATAAAGATGGAAGAATCCTGGATTTATGTTCGTTTTGTTGCTTTCAACTTTCACATCTTTGCTGCAATGGCAAAGCTTCAAACTAAGACCCATGCTCTTCCCCACTCCTGAAATACGCATGTGCACGCATACACACACATGCACACACACATCAGCACTTAAAGCACATAAAAGTTAGGAAACACTATTCTGAGCCCCTGCAGGCTAAAAAGATGAAAGTGCTCAAATAACTTGGCAATTATACAGGAACACTTATCCAGTTTTGGAAGAAAAGCGTTCACAATTCTGTAGGCTGTACTCAACAATACAGAAGCCTTCAGTGTGCTTGTGGTAGCCTCCTGGACTGAACCCCACAGGAAACTTCAAAGGAAGAATGGCAGTTTTAAATATCTTTAACAAAGTGCAATTCTGCACAGATCCAGAGAGAGGACTTCTGTTCCCTAAAGCTTAGCTGTGAATGTGTGTGTGGGATGGTACTTGGAAGACCTTAAAGATGATCCTCCTTGCACTGAGGCACTATTCATTTAATTCGGATCTTAGTATAGTTGATAGCTCATCCCTGGTCAATTCCAGGTAAGTATCTTCAGTGTCATTTATATTTACTGCTCAGTAAAGGTTTGGGTTATATTTAAGGGTACAGTCTTGTGCTCTGCCTAAGTGCTTCCTCCCACCCAGGTCGCAGCTGCAGGCAGTTCCCAAATACACCTTAGCACTTGGTTACAAGAGGATAAATACCAGCACATGGGAAGAGGCAGGATCAAGTGGCTTGGAAGGGACAGGCCCATTACACATTTGATGCAAATCTACTCTTAAATCTGTTGTCAAGCCATGTATCAAGCATAGTCCCGATAGAGACAGCTCTGCTAAATCCTTTAATCTAATATTGCAGGTACACACCAGAAACAAACATAAAGATTGTCATTTGGGTACTTAGCAGGCTTCTTCCTCTCTTCATTTTAATGGGTTCATTGAATTGTTATTCTTCAAAGTAAATAGCTCAAAGAATATCTCAAAATAAATCAAGCACTAAGCAATAATTGATATAAGCATGCAAAAAGAATATAAACCTTTCAGATTCAAGTATTAAATAGCAGTACCAAATTAGTCTTCTCTCATTTCCCTTGAAACATATGGAAAGCTCTGTGCACTCAACTCAAACGTGTGCAAGGTACACAGCTAGGAGAACAAGAAATCTTACATGGAGACCAACTATGGATGTACATGCTTGTATAGACATGCAGAGCACTACTGTTCATGTCCCAAACATAAGAATGTGATATCACTAACGATTCAGATACCATTTTGCTCTTCTGACACTTCTCTGACCTACAAGCAATTACAGAATCCGATCTGCCAGGTACAATTGCTAAAAAAGAGTAAGGAAATAACAATAACATGGATTTTCCACAAACTAGTTAAATCTTTATACTTAAAGCTTCAATTCCTGATAGAGCATGAGACAGGTCACAATGGTTGGTTCCCAATACTTTTCTTTTTAATTCAACCCAATTTGACAGAGGAGTTTAAACATGCTAGAGATAACTGGATTTCCAGAAGTTTTTGACAAACTGGTGGCTGGAAAGACAACAGACATACAGATGAGTATTTCACTAACTGAAACCCAGGCTACTGTGAATATCCCATAGCCTCACCTCAGCCCATCGAGTAGGCATAACAAGTTTATTAGATTAGTTACAACCATGCTATCTCTTGGTTGCTGCAAGCATCAGAAAGCATGGGGAACTGCACACTGCAATTTCTTCAATGGGTCAAGTTTCAAAGGATCAAAGATGCACACATATAGGAAACTGAAATTCAGAAAGTCAAATTTTCAATTCTGCTGCTTACATAACTTGCTCCACAGTGTACTATGCATTTCTGGTATTGTCTATTTAAGCATTTGCTAAAATAGACCTAACCTATAATCATACTACAACACCACATGACCACTATAATGTCCTTCTTTTTAGAGAAGTGTCTACATGACACGTTAGGCAGATAAGCCACCTGCCTGCAAAAGAACAACAACAAAAAAAAATCAAACACCCCAAACCTCAAATGAAAAAAACCCTACCCCAACCACTGGTATACATGTCTCAGCTACAGATGAAAAATATAAACTTATTTCAACTAAGTATATATTTACCTTGAACATGGAGAATGATAAGCAGATAGGCTCCAAGCAATCGCTCATAAACTCTCAATCGAGTCATTGTTCACTTTTAATCCTTCCTGTGCAAGGCAACTGGCCCTTCTGCTTGACAAATGTTAAGCTTAGTCTGTTCGGTGAAGCCTAATACAAGATTTGGTGCTTGACTGCAAAGATGCTCTTGTAACTTTTCCGACTTCGTTTCCTGAAAGATAAAGTAAAACAAAGTGTTAAGAAACTCCTTGCATTTCTGAAACAAGAAAAAACCCTCAAGACTTTTCATCACACTGATCATAACCATGTGGCTTCAAAAAATAATTAAAAATGTATACATTTATTAAGATTAATAACTGAAAACATTAGCCATATTTACTATCCAATTGAACAGCAGGGTTCTTCTGAAATACACTTTTTGGTAACAACCCACAGGAATGTTTTTACATTCCTATCAAAAATAATAGTTATGTTAACTCACTAGTCACAGCCATGTATTTTAGACTCACATACAGCTATCACAGGTAATATTCAACAGATGAACGTGTAAAAGTAAATCTGCTTGAAAACGATATTCTTTACAGAAATTAAAATGGATACTTATTATCTTTCTTAAAAATGAAACTCAGTGGTGACTTCCCATAATATTGTGGGGAAAAAAGCAACACCATGTTGAGCCACCAGTTGAAAAATGCTTGCAGAGAAGCTTTATTGCAATAAAAACCCAGCCTCTCTGCTGGATGAAAGCTAACTTTGTATTAAAATAGTTAGTTTAGTTACCTAATACTTACAATGTTACTTTTGTCTTCTAGAATAGTACTACGTCTTTAAAAAAAAAAAAAAAAACAACACACACACACGCACGCACAATCTCATTTAACATTTGAATGAAGAAATCTTTTACTTAGCATCAACTACATTCCAGTCCCTCTTCCTGTAGACTACTACATTATATAGTTTTTTTCTGAAGAAAAGAAAGTTAGCTCAGTTCACAACACCGATGAACATTTATTATTAATCTCTGTTAACTCCAATGCAAAATCCTGATATCCTTCTAGATTCTCAAGTTTTGTGCAAATTAATCCCTCCTTAAAAATTATGCTACTATATGCACACGCCATTTACTCCAAAAATAAAATATAATTTTATTCATCCAGTGGACGAACACATAGCTAAGACAGCCAAACTCAGTAAGAAGTTAGTTTCAGACTGTAGTAGTTGTGGTCACGTTCTGCTTAACGAACTTTCTACAGCGATTCACAAGGGAAGCATAATGGGGCCTCAAAGGACTAAAAAGCAGCTCAAACACCTAAATAGTTAATCGCAACAAAAGCGACGTTGCACAAAGACGAACAGAGGACGATTTTGCCTTTCCTCGGCCTCTTGTTTCGGTGGGCTTGACCCCCCTGACCCCCTGTCAGCCTGGCGCTGCTCATGAATGCCAAAACTGGCGTTCGCTCAGGGATGGGCTGCAATTACTGTTGGTGGCTGCTTCCACCATCAACTCAATCTGTCTGTCGGTGAGACCCAAGAACTTTTCATTTTAATTAGTGCTTCGGAGGCATTTAACATGGAGGCAAATTAGCGGCCAAGCCGGGAGGTGTCCGTCACTTTCAATTTCGGCGGGGCCGGGGCAGGCCGCCCCCGACCCTGGCCTACTTTTCACACGTCTCTGACTTCTCCCTAATGAAGCGACAAAGCGCCTCCGCGCCGGAGGAAGCCGGGGCGAGCTCTGGGCCGGGCGCCTCCCGGCCACGGCGATGCTCCCCGAACGCCGGAGCGCCCCGGCGTTTGCAACGATTACTGCCAGGGTACGGCGGGAGGGGCTCGGAACGATGCGCTTTGCGGACGTCCTAAGCGCTGGTAACTTCCAAATAAACTTCCTGACGAGGCAGAGGTGCAAGCCGTTGTGGTAACCAAAATATTCGCTCTCTCTAGCGTTTCTTCATCACAAGAAACAGGACCAGTTCTGACAGCTGACAGGGAACGTCCTTCTAGCTATAAAAACATTAGGCCAGCAACATAAGTCTATAAGTATTATTGCTTTATTCCGTGTTTCAACTGCAATGAACTTCAATCCTCAATAAAACAAGTGGAAGACGAAAACTGCCAACAGCTTGTATGTAGTAAAACAACAAAGGCTTTATTTACAGTACTATTTTTGTAGTCCATCAAGGAAAAAACCCCACTTATAGTCTGTTTAAAGTATATTTAAAAATCATTTCTGTCTGTCTTCTCCATGCAAGTTTCGGTAAGGACTACACATTCTCATTCTTTCACATTTCAAGAGTAAGAGTGTTTTAAACTTTCAGAAAATTGGTGATCTCGCCCCCAGTTCAATAAGGTAAAAGAGCACACTGGCACAGGAACTTAATGTGCAACGTGTATTTACCACTGTACTACATAGTACGTTACCAAAAAAATCAAGAAGAAATGTGGGAAAAAAAGAACATTTTAATGTAGTGCACTTCCAATTTGGGGATTTTTGTTCAGTGAGACAATCTAAGGCAGTTTTCAAAAACATTGTCCAAGCCTATTCAAGAATATAAGCTCTCTGCTTAGAACCAGTACTTTGTACCTGAATCCTCCTTTCATTAATATTTTTTCACAGGTATATATGTATTAAAATGTAAATATATATGAAAATGTATATAAAAACATGTCATAAAATGACACTGAAAACAATTTCTGTTATAATTCCCCATTTTAAAGCCATTCGAATTTGAGAATTTATCAGCATTTAAAAGAACACCTCAAACCCAGAAAATAAAACCCAGTAAGTAAACCCAGTAAGACTGCAATTCCCTTCTGTTCCTCTGAAACGCACATATGCCATCTTAATTCTATTGCTTGAGTTATCTTTCTGTTGCTGGTACTGTCAGTGTCAAGTTCGCCACGAGCTAGGAAAGCCCCACAGCCGGCTGCAAGGTTTGGGCAGCCAGGCCGGCGAGCCTTGCGGCACCCGCAGCACTAACAGTACGTTTCGCCGCCGGGCAGGCGAGCTTAAGCCACTGATGAAAAACTAGAGATTCACATAAAATGTCCCAATACGAACTAGGTGAACTGCAGTGCGGGGCACACGTCCTATTCTACTGCCCACACTGCAGAAGCAACAAAGCTGTGTCAAAAACATGATGTGGATGGGTTGAGGCAGTTTTTTCAGTCACCGCAGTAAAATTCAGCAGAGCTTTTCTGCCATAGCTATCAGAAGAGATTTCAGGCTTTTTTTACCCACCCTTTGAACTGTTCTTCCTTTTTCTCGTGTAAGTTTCTGAGCTAAACAAACTAAGACAATTAGTTCTCTAAATATCCTATGTTGCTCTTTTGCAGAAAAGGAAACTGAAACATTTCATTCTTAAAATCACCTGCAACTCCACTATAGCTGTGTAGTTTAACAGCTTAAAAAAACCCCAGTTTTAAAAAACAGACTAGTTGTTCTAGTGCTTCTAACAAATGCCACACCCAAAATGACGTAGTTACGACCTGCGTATGAGAATATCTTTCACTAAAAAAAATAAACCACAACAAAAAATACATTTGACAAAACCAAAGAGGCCGCAGTGACACCTTTTCTGAGCCATTTCGGGATCCCCATTAAAGAGGAAGACTGGCAGCCCTGCTAAGGCACACTATCTAAAGTGAGCAACAGCTGGAATTCTCCAAAACCTGTCTGATATTAACAGTGTAGAATGACACTAAATGACTACTTCAAATGTGTTAAAGCACCAATTAACACCTGGAATGCTACTCTGCCAACAGAGTGATGCTGAAGAAATTCAAACCCATAAGCCAATCAGTTGATTTCAGAAGTCCCCAATCTCTTTCTTTTTTATGTAGCCTTGAGAAGCTTCAACCATAATCCGTTAAAAAGTAATTATCCATCAATGTATGCCCAATTTGGCTACAGTGTATTTATTATCCTTCCTAAAAATAGTTTATTGAAGAAAGTGCTTTTGTTATTAAAACTGTGTGGGTTTTTTTCTGAACTGGCATTCAGCTGTGAATTCATGGCACTATCACAGCAGTCTAGCCCTACGCTCCGTATGACTCCGAATATATGAAGCTAAAGTGTGCAAGATTTGTCATATGGTCCAAAACGATTCTGAAAGCAGGGAGTTCAGTGGTAACTCTTCTTTAGATGTGGCTCTGTAATATTTTTAACAGCATGATCCCCAAACCAAATGAGCTGCACTGTCCCAAATTTCAATAAAGAATGATAGTGCTGAATGTAACAAAGACAGTATTGTAAAAGGGGAACACACGAAAAAAGAAACTTCAATCTCAGACTTCACAAGAATTAGAACATTAAATCCGTTTCAAAGACAAGATGTTTCAAAACATTTGCAGCAGTACGTACAATACCAAGTAAATGTATATGTCAAAGCAAAACTGAAAAATATTAAATGTTTCTCCTATGTGTAATGGCGGCAAGAAGTGACTTAGGTAACCGTAAGCATATACCTCAATCACTCAATCACACGTACAGTTTTGAACACAACTTCGACGTGGAACAGAATGCCAGAGATAAATTAGACTGTCAGTCTAAGCCAGTATGCAACAACAACTTTTCTATAGAGCTTTAAAAAACCTGATACGGTGCCACAAAGAAAATTATCAATTTGGATGAAGAAAAGAGGGATTGTAAGAACAGTAAAGAATTCACTACAGGGCAGATGACAAGTAGTTTCAAGAACAGAGATTACTCGTGTAGTTCAAATGACATTCGAGGACCTTGATTCTTGAATGAGCTTGATTCAAGAATACTTACCCTTTTCACTAATAAACTAAGCACAAAAATTATAACTTTGATGATAACCTTGTTGACCAACATGAATTGTCAATTCAGTTGAGTGTTGTTTTATGCAGGAAGATTTGGATCACACGAAGAACTGAAGTAACAGAAATGGAATGAAATAAAACAGCATGAAATTGGGAGAAGTTAAGCATATTGGGAACTCTGAAGAATTTCTGCTTCACATAGACTGGGAGTTCATGCCTAGGAGATAGCTATGTCCAAGGACCCACGTACACTAACCGATTACAGAACGTCAGACACATCCATGTGATGTTGCTGGGAGAAAGAGACAAACACAACTCTAGGATTTCCTAGGGAAATTTCCCAGGGGAAATAGTAAAACATGGACAGCACAGAGACAACATGATTGATAAATTCAACGTATGCTTAGAAGGACTGATAATACTATCCGGAGAACAGGAAAGCCCTATGAATGGAGACAAAAAGAAAAGAAAAGAAAAATATTAATACAGTGAAAGTTGGCAGGGAAGCGATTACTCTTTGAAAATGTAACACAGGAATAAACACAAGGAAAGAAAGATAGCTATTCAACCTGAAGAAAATTACTGGTTCAACAACAACTGGGTATGGACTAGCCCTTGAAATATACTTAGATCAGAAATTAGAAGACAATTCCTAACCACTGATTAGAAGGTTCTAGGGCAGATTTTCAAACTGCTCACTATTGCAAGCTAGTTGGTTGCATGGCCATCAACAAAAACTACTTCAAATAAGGCCCTACTTGTGTAGGCACTAATCTGTGCAAGCTCACAAAAATAATTCCATTAAACTGCAGACTGTATTAGAATTATTTAAAACTATTAGTGACTGCATAAATTTAAAAGCCAGAAGATTGCGTGAATTAATTCAATGTTCTTTTTCCCTCTACAAACTGCCACAAAATTGGAACTGTTAAATGAAGAATGCTTGTGTGTGTGTATTACACAATTCTCAAAAGACTGAAATGAAGTACATATCTGAGTTCTATTTGTAGGACATTTAGAACCATGTGTTTATAACGCACGTACTGCAATGGTGGGTTTGTTCATTCAAAAAACATGAGCCCCTAACAACTGCTTTCTGCAGCAAGCAAGTTCACAGTCTTAGAAAAGGACTAGCTGGAAGAAAAGTCACCAAAATCCACCTTGGATCCTCTAACAGAAATCTTACGAAAGGAAGATTTCACACTGCTTGCAATATCAAACGTGTGTACATGATTCTATGATTCTACGATTCTACATTACTGCAGAATTTAGAAGCCAAACTACTAAATTATGATATATCTGTCTGTTTCATAAACAAAGTTGTTAACCATGAAGAAATTAAAGCCTAGCTGCTTTTTACCATGCCCAGCGCAATTAGGTAATTGGGGACGCCACTCATTGGACTCCTGAATGCCCATCTTACTGTTACTCTGGAATCTAATTAACTAACTGCTACAAAGTTTCTGCCATTAAATTAACAGTAATGAAATTCAGTAAAATTATTTTCCCAGTGCCATCAGGTATTCAGACATATCCTAGTGTGTTACAAACATGACACATTCTCTTATTTGAACATATTCAAACAGGATTTTGCTACATAATTTTTTATTCATCTTGATGCATTTCCTCTCTTCCAACTCCATCACTTTGGCGATTAGCTGGCTGAGAGCTTCTGCCCTTAAGACAATTGGCAAATGAACACCCATGCTCCTTCTACCATAAATGACATCAACTTCTGCTATTCTTCCCAGAAGCTATCATTCTTAAATGTTTTTATTATCTATTTATCATTTTTGCTAGTTCCTTACTGTCATACCAGTCAATGTGAACGAGGAGAAAAGTCTCCACATGTAATACATTCCATCTCTAAATCTGACAAACCTGAACTGGGAATGTAACTTAAACCTTTTAAATTTCATTCGCAAAAAAATTAAAGCGAGCCTTTCATTCACTAAACATAAGCAGCAAGAGAAAAAGTCATTAAAATTGTTACAAATTTCACGCATCACTTTTGAAAATATTATGGTCATACTATACCACCTACAAGACCTATCACATATTTTGGCTCTGAATTACAGTTATTTATACAAACAATATACCTACGCTGAGGAAGGGAAAAAGCTGGGCCTCAATCCTGAATATGTATTTGCTCACTTTTTTCAAAGTGAGCAATGGACCCTAAAATCAGGACCAGTGTCTTTGAAAGTACAAATGCTTTCATAGGAAGGGTTTCTAAAGTGCAATATCCCTTTCAGCACTATGAAGACAACTAACAAATGTTTTCACAACCTTAAATTACGAAAAAATTACTGTAAGGACAATTGTTCATTATCTATGTCAAAAAATCCTCAAACCAAAAAACTGACAGGGTACACTTTTATTATACTTGGATCCCATGGTCTTAGCTTGCTTCTGTTACACCTATAACCTTTGCCCAATCTAGAAAAATAAATTCACAACTACTTTTTGCCTCCAAAGTGAAGGTGATTATGCAAATTCTGGGACTCATGAAGAGTCCTCCAGAAACTGGGTTTTTGTTTGGTGGTTACAGAGCATATTTTCATTTCACGGTGCCCAAGTAAAAGTCTGTCTTTTTCTGGTTACTGAATTTAATCAATAACAAAGCATGCTATACAAACCCATCCTTTTTCCCCTGATGTCACTGACAGGGGTTTCTCCTACAAGAGAAGGAGCAAGGAATAGAAAATCAAAAGCCCCCCAATGCCGTCCTTAGGCCGGCTTGCAGCTCCAGCTTCCAGCGCGCTTTCCGATGGGAACATTTTGCCCACATGAGGGTAGTGTAAGTTAATTTCTGAGTAGGGGCATGTTGGTAAAACCTACATCTCTCACGCAGAACACTGTTTAGAAAAAGTGGTTACTATTTAAAAACCAGATCACTTGAATTTCAATTTTGGTACAAAGAAGAAAATAGCAGCAACAAAGCTGAGACAATTCAATGGGTTTTTTGGGGTTTTGGCTTTTTTAACATGGAAAAACAGGCTGCAACTACTTCTCTCCCCCTTCCCTCACTTCCACCCTTCATTCTTGTTTTCTAGGTAGTAAGGTTTTTCCAAGTCCCGTGGCTAGCTGCCAGCTGCATAAAGTAAGCTGGAGTGGAGCTCTCCCCTCTGCTCGGGCCCCTCCCCTGCGCAGCCCTAGGCGCCCTGCCCGACATGCTTTTCAAGGCGTGCTAGACTGCAGAGCAGACTTTCTGGCTCCACTTCCATTGTTTGCACGGCAGCTTTGCTCCTTATCCAGAGCGTGGATTAGCATAAGAATACTGTCTTCCCCCTCTGCAAGCCAGCTCCCCTCTAGAAGACCTCTACCCCTTAAGAATAAACACGGGGTTGGGTTTCTTTTTTTCAGATTTTCTCTTCAAATCCTCTTTTCCTAGTCAAGACTTGTAAAAACCAATAAAATAAATAAAATGCTAAACAAGCAAGGCTGACAAGGCTCAGAAATACCCGATTACATAGATTAGTAATTACCAAGGTCAAAAGAGTCAACTTGATAATGCTATTCACGGAGCCTTCACTCCTCACATTCACGTTGCGGGTATGATTTTAGTTAGTAAAGGATATGCTTTCCAAACAGAGCAGAGAATAAGTTCTAGGAAAGAGTAACAGAAAGGAGACCTTAAACCCCCCCTTGCTTTTTTTTTTTTTTTCATTTACCCCTGGAAGACAGTTTCAAATTATTGAGAACAGACAGAAAGCATTACTTATCAACACAACCTCCAGCCAAGAATACAAACACCCCCCCCTCCAAACTGCTAGTAGTGATGCCTTAAACATGGGAATTGCTGCTGCCTACTTACAACTGCAAATCCTTTCCCTCTGGTATCTGACCAGGACACTACGGTGTCCCTTGGAAAGCAAGTGACATGTGATCTAGTATTAAAAGAGGCCAACAGAAGAGCATTTCACAAGAAGCAAACTGCTTGCCCTCAAAATGCTTAAAACTATCAACATGGACATACGTTTTTGTTCTGCTACCCATAAGATAACTGCTGTCCAAATTAATTCATACATTGTTTTGTGAACAAGATAAAAACACACTTGCAAATGTTACTTCATAAATATGCCACATAATTTTTAAATCATCAAATTCAGCACTCCTCATTGCAATGGGCAAGAGAAAAACTTTCTTTAACAGTATTTGCTCAATACATACAAACAGCAGAGACAAGACTAGCAAGTTCAACATCATCACTATTTGCTAATACAACACGTTGCTTGGCAAGGTAAACCTTAATCCTCCTTTTCCTCACCTGCTTGCATGCCCATAGAAGCACCATACTCTTGCTGACGGGAGAAACTCTCAGTCTAGCTGTTCTCACAAATCCCTGTAAATAACATGCAGATCTTCTCAAAGGATCGGTCTCCATCAGACTTCCAAAGAGGCCATTTAATATCTGGATAGGCCAAATAAATAGAGTAGTAGACACTGCTCCTTTACACTCCTCTAAAACACGGATGTGGCAGGGGGAAATATTCTTTAAAGCGTTCTTACTACAGAAACAAAATTTTAGATATGTACGTTGCAAATTACATTAACTGTTAAGTTGTTCTGTTAGTATATTGCCCTTCTAACTTTAAATGCTGAAATGCGCCCTTTCAACCTCTCTTCTAATTCATTTGAATTATATAATAGTCAGCTAACAGCTCTTCTGTCATTTGTGAGCCTCAATGCTCACCCTAGAAACTCATGTTGGGATTTTTACGAGGTTACAAGCTCCAGACACAAAACACAAGGAGGTTACCACCTCCACAGCAAGGGCAAGAGAAGTGAGCAAGTATTGTTGGTGGCAAGTCTAGCATAGCCTAAACCAGAATCAATGGCAGTTTAAATTAATATGCCGGGCTCTGAACAGCGGTGGCTGATGAGCTGGTGCTTGCTTGATACTGCCACAGAGGCACTGACCTCCAGCAAAAGAGCAAGGTGGACAGCTGGGGTAGTAACCTCAGGCCATCTCACTAGTAACTCCCAGAGCTTGCAAGGCCAACCCTGATACATACAAGTAGGTTATCAAAGCTTCAATAGCCCAAGCAGAAAAGAAAAAAGAAAATAAAAAAAAGGAAAAAAGAATAAACCCCAAATCCATCAGCGAGCAAATATCCCGTAATTACAACATTCATTACCTACATAGAACTGCAAAGTATTCAGTTATTCTCAGTATCACAGAATGACGCTTATGTATAAAGCATGACATGCTCATGCACTGAGTTATTTCACAAGTACTGGAGATATTAAATTAGATGGCTTATAAGAAAGTGCTTCCACAGTAGAAATAATCTAAATTATTCTACGCTGCATTCAGTTTCTACTTTCCTGCAATACTTAATTTAATTGTGATGTATGTAAAGAAGTATCATTGCCTGGGAAATTCCAGGACTCTAAATGGATATATGTCTGAGCTTATCTTACCTGGTAGTATACTGCAAGTTTTGTGAGAGGAAAATAGAGTTTAAATTCGGTTTGCATTAAAATCTAAGTGCATCGTAGATCCACTTGGTTAAATAAGTACAGAAACAACATGGCATGCACATGCACACGCACAAACTACTCCTCTTAAGTTTAAACAATGTACTTTCATCAAATAGCTTCAAAGACATTTCTAAATCCAAACACAGTAATCTTTCAATAAGTAGACAGAGTTCAAAGGTAATGTTTATACTTCAACAGCTATAGTCCCCTATTTCCCGGCACAGAAGTGCTAAAGCAATACTGTTATTATTTTTTCACACAAAATTCAAAACCAAACACACACACAACAAGCATAACTAGAAAGCTCAATGAGATTAAAATGTAGAGTTTAGTAGTTTTATTAGTGTATGTCTCCCATTGGTATTCAAGCAATTATAGCACTTCTTTTCTTAGTGCAAAAAGGTTATTTTAAGTACACTAAGAAAAGGTTTTCAACAACTGTAGAGCTAAGAATTGCAAAGCATCAATATATAAGGTAGGAGTTTGTTTGGTTTTTTGTTTGTTTTAGATTAAATGAAACTTCACATTCAGCTAATCAAATCCTTAGTTTTTTCATTCAAATCTTTGCTTTTCTCTCCATATTGTAAGAAAGCAACTGGACCAAGACCAAAGGAAACTAAGAAGGTACAGAGATTATACCATATATTCCTTCTCCTAATTTCACTTGCTTTCCTACTTTTTCTTTGACCCTTGTAGCGTGTGACAAACTGCCCATACTTACTACAGGAGTGATTTGGACACTATTTTTTATTGCAAACATTTCCGCCATTCCCCCATCATTTGTAAACTTGAAAGTATCTCCTCTGATGTCTCAACAGTTCCTTAAGCTAAAAGTCTTAAAAGTAAATCCATCTGCCTCCTACATCACCTCTTCATTAATTTTGGCAATTCAATTATTCCCCAATCATTCAAGACCACATTCTTATAACCATCTCATTCAGCCTTTTCTTATGTTACTTCTGCCAAGGCTGTTATTGCATCTAAAAGTCATTTATTCCTTCCACATCTCCACTATCAAAACCTTCTTTCTTTCATGATTCTTTAGCTTACACTAATCACCTCCAATAGACAGAATTAAGGCTGATTCAAATGAAATCTGTGAAGGAAAAAATGAGGGTTACAGGAAAGCCAGAGATTCCGTAACAGGGAGAAATTTTTGTTGCAAGTTGAAGAGAATAAAGAATTATTTTCGGCAGAAAGAAAGGGGACAAAAAAGTCATTGTTATTGAACCTTCTCTATCAGACACTGTACAGTATCTTGTAATGACCTATCCTCTGTCACATTCTGAGTATTTTTTCCATTCCCCTTTTTTCTTTGAGATTTTTCACACATTTGAGTTAAGAACTGTACGGAAACAAAACCAGCAGATGAAATACTGTAGTATAAATACAGCTCTACTCAAGGGGCAGATTGGTCCATCGTTCCTATGCCCTGACCTCAAGAGCAGTCAGGAGGAAGTGTTTAGGGCAAGACTCTAAAACCCAGAGAACGATTAGGATGCCTTTTCTCTAGATATCCCACTTCATTCATTTCCTCTGCTGCAAAATTTATTCCTATTACGAGTACCCACAGAGGGATCTACTCGCCATGAATATACGCATCTACACCTTTAAATTCACTTAAAATGTTGGTCTCTATATAGTTTGCAATAACTGAGTATCACCACGTAGCTCTGCCCTATGTTAAAAAAACTCTCACAGACCTGGAAACAGATACATTAACACTACTAACGCTTTCAAAAACTTTCTTGATAAGCAATCAATTGGCTGTCACAAGGTACATGAACATGCTTTATCCAAATTCCACTTTTACAAGAAAACTGTAAAACTTCTTTCATAATCCTTAGAAAGATTTTGCTACTCACATCCCCCAGGACAGTGTGAGACAAACAAAAATAGCTTACTGTATCTCCTCTATCTGAAGCACAGTTTTGATATTCTTGATATTCTGGGACAGAGAAATAGTAGAGCAGGCTGTAGAGAATATACTTCTCCCAGATCACAAATCTATAAATGCATTACATGCCCAGTTACAACTGCTCCCCTTGTAGTAACAGCAGCTTAAATCTCAAGTTTAAGCATTTCTACATAAGTATGCATGATTATTTTTAAAAACTTTTATTTTCAATTGTGAATTTTTTTCCTCTTCCTTCAGTTACAACATGAGTTACATAATTAGCTTTTTCTTTTTGGGGGAGTGAATGGTCAAACTGAATGTCTGTTTGCCACCAAGACGAATGTTTTAGTTTTCTAAGGAATTCATTTAAGCTTATCAATTTACCACCTGTAAAATTCTCAGATGCATTAACACATCTACAAGTAACATTTACAAAACCAAGGAATTAGGAGACTTACTTGCTTTCAAGTACGCAGTACATTTCATACTGGATTTTGAATTCCTATTGAACCCAGCTGACAAACAACAGCAAGAGTAGCCACCCTCACAGACTCAAGACTTCTAAAAGATCTTCCAAAGAGCTTTTTAAATTTTTCTTCCCAGTCACAGAAATGGTGACAGTATGCTTTCTTTTCATGAGACTGTATGTCCACATAAGGATTCAGCTGCTGCTCAGGCTCTGGCTGAGTAATAGGCAGGGGAAGGGAGAAAGGTACCATCTACTGATGTACAGAGACGGTAAGGCCAACAGAAGTGTTGATGCCAATTTCGTAAGACTGAAAGAAACCTTTTTAAAAAAAAAAAAAATTAAGAAAGTCTTGTTAATTCAAAGACTGAGGATATCGCCAAACAACAAGTTTATTGAGTGGAAAAAATGAGTAGATTAGAAATGTACACTTGCAAATTCTATGATAATTTAAAGTGCACAGAACTTTAAGACACCTGTATAAACACCCCTGTTCTTATACACTACCATCTCAAAGACTTCAGGGAGTCTCCTCTGTACAGGGAGACCCCTAATCACTTCCGTTCAATTGAAAGCCTAGGATCAAACTGTTTGTGTAAAAAATTTTCATATGCTTTACGTGACGATTGAAACAAATAACCTTTTTTCAAAAACCAGCGAACTGAAGAAACACGTTTGAATGAGAACAGGTATTTTGGATCTTGGAAGAAGAACAACAAAAGGCAGCTGAAGCATGGCTGTAGCCATTTGGGGACCCTTCTGCACACCTTCACTGTGGAAATTCTCCTAACGGATGGGGCTGCTGACCCCTCTAGCATTACTCTAACAGATTCAAATTTTCTGTCACTAACTGTGATCAACTGCAGACATTTAAAACCTAAGATGCCCTGTCTATATCAAAACATGGAATAATCAGTGAACAGAAACTTCCTCATTACTGTCAGTGAGCCACAGCTTCCAGGAAATTCACGTTAAAAATCAGGAACAAGGCTGCTCTTTTCTTCAAAAGTTTGTATACAACACACAAAGCAGGCATATGCATAAATTTTTTTTCCATGTAACGTATGCATTTGATCATCCACATGAATATTCTTTCTTTAATACACATTAAACACTATTCCAGACAAGTTTTCACCGAGAGGTAAGAACTCAGAGGACTATGTAACCCAAGTACTTGGTCCTAAATATGCTATCTTTCTGATTTGTGTATTCACAGGGACATCCATTTCATTACCTTTATGCATGTATTGCAGGTGCTAATAATTAGGGTCACGAGAATGGATGGATAACCCTCACGTTCTAGCAGGTCTCTGTTTACTAAGATGACACAGTCTCTCACAGCTTTGCAGATAACCGGTACGCAATCATGTTTCTAGAACTTGACAGTAATGTCTACTTATCCATTTCTTATCTATTGAAGTTTTACTATTTTACAACTATCTGCCGTACTA
Organism: Phoenicopterus ruber ruber; assembly: GCA_009819775.1. Classification (NCBI taxonomy): domain Eukaryota; kingdom Metazoa; phylum Chordata; class Aves; order Phoenicopteriformes; family Phoenicopteridae; genus Phoenicopterus; species Phoenicopterus ruber. The sequence continues at coordinate 10,388,239 of CM020221.1, read as the reverse complement.
CTTTAACTAAATAAAGAACTGCCTACTGTGGCAACACCAAAATGCTTGTTCTGGTGGAGATAGTAGCAAGGCTCCTCTTTTCTCCCCTAAAGCAATATTTGACCATAGCTCATCCTACCTAAATAGTTACATTTTCCTTACCCTAAATTCATACTAAATAGCTCAAGTAACTTTTCCATCATCCTTGCTTCATCAGTCATTCTAGAGCTGTGTACTTCCTTTATTTTTCCTCAAGCTCTATTACCTTGCCTTTTTTTCCTGTTAGCTTGCTTTTCAGATTATTAGTAAATACAACTAAAATAAATAAAACAGTTGAAATAAAAACAACTTTTTGGCATATAGCCGCCTCACCTGTCTTTTTTTTTTTTTTTTTTTCTATTTCCACCAGAATATTCTTATTCTGTTTTCTTACTCATTTTCCAAGCAACTTCTGCTTATTTCTAACTATAACTAGCAAACTTACTAGCAGCCTAAGACTTTAAATGGTGCATACACTTTAAGACTTTGTGCACTTGCACATAGTAGCGGAACCAGTGTTTTACATATGTTCTTCCCTATACGTATAAAGCACACCAGCCTAATATTTGGATTACATTATTAGAAATAACTACTGCCATTATCAGATCAAGTCAGTTCATGACAAACCACATGGAAGAAAAAAATACTGTGGTTTTTTTTAATTAACTTGTACCATCAAGAAGTTAGCTTCCATTCTATAGTATTAACAGATTTCCCTGGTTTCCAAAAATGGCAAAATACTTAAATTGTCATATGACTAACCAATTCATGATTATTTACTTCCTAATTATTCAGATTTTTCACCATAGATATTTTAACAAAGAACAATTTCAGAACAGAATATTTCAGTTTTAAAAGATTCAAATTATTACACAAGATCCTGAAATTCCCGCACTGTGTTGTAAATGCAAAACATCATATTTTAAGGACATGATAAAGGTATGCCTTCTTTACCTAGACTTGGCTATGGTATACATTTGATTTTTTAAAGGATATGTAGTATCTGGATTAGAAATAAGAAAACTAGCAAGTTTTTATCACACTGTTTTTTATGAAGATTAAGGATATTATACAAGGATCTTTTTCTAAATCGATCTTAGATTTTGGTAAGTTAACAGGTCACTGTTTATTATTTTAAAATACATTTTAACTGGACCCCTAGATTTATTTCCATGCAATTCTGTATCAACTACAACACTTCAGAACATTTCACAAAACTTAATCATAACATCATAACCTTGGAACCTCTAGAGAAGGACATTCTTGACTTTTAAACCTAGCTTAGGAGAACCTAGTCCATAACTGACTTCTTAAGACTGCTTCAAAATAGTAGCATCAGAAAGAAATGTTTATCTGCTGGGGGGGGGGGGGGGGGGGGGGGGGGGGGGGGGGGGGGGGGGGGGGGGGGGGGGGGGGGGGGGGGGGGGGGGGGGGGGGGGGGGGGGGGGGGGGGGGGTGGGGGGGGGGGGGGGGGGGGGGGGGGGGGGGGGGGGGGGGGGGGGGGGAAAAGCAATTCTTGAAATGAAACAAAACCAGTCCCTGTATTAATGTTTAGTAGATAACCACCTCTTAACATTCTTAATCTAAACATTAGTCAACAAATAAGCAAAAAGAAAATCTGTTATGTTTCTATTCATATTCATGTTACAATAATCTGATGTAAATACTTCCTATCAACAAGCTCTTCAGACTGTACGGTGAAGGCATTTCTTGTATACTTGCTCACCATAAGTTCTTGAATTAGTTCTCTATCCTACTCCATCAAATTCTCATCCTCAGATACAGAAATAAGATACAATTTTAGCCTCCTCTTACTACATAGGAACTTGGCCTGGATTTCTTGAGATACGTTACCCACTACACTTTCAACAGGAGCTTCTGAGCCAGACAGAGCCAACATAAAAACTGTAAAATGAAGGGATTCTTGGACAGCTTAACTCAACCTTCCTGAACTTGACAGTCTTGGCCTAGCAATAGGGAAGACTTTTGTTTACGCTGTCGAGATCGAGATGGTCATGCTACTGGATCACCGGGGCTAAAGCCAGGCCAAATGGAAGTAAGGAAAGCACTGTAGGAGGATACTGGTCAAAGGACCAGCAAAACGTGCGCCAGCATGCCGCAGAACAGACGGCTCTGGAGTGGAATCACTGGCAACTTCCGTTTTGATCAACTGATTCAAAAGACACACGGACTTCTGGTTACTCCACTCCTGGAAAATGCTTTGAGCACACTGACCTGCATTTCCCATTTGTGGTTTGAGCCTGAGTGGCTCAGCCTGTTTGTTATGGAATTAACTCCTAGCAAACAGTTTGCCACCAAGGAAATTCAGTGGCAGCTAACCCAACCTTACAGAATAATTGCTTTCTAACTGAAAGGAGGGGATCTTACGCAGTCTTGATGGTTAATAAGCAAACTATTGCAGGAACACCATCTCATCACTGGTAGATTTCGTTCTTAAACACTTGGCATGTTTCTGGCTACTGAACGAACAAGCTCTATCACGTGAGAAGAGATGGTTTCACCCACCACTAGTTTGGGAGGAGACAAAAAGATGACAACTCTACAGACGCTAGAAGCTGAAAAGTAGAAAGTTATTCCTAAACTGTCAACTAAAGTTACTGGTTCAGCAGCTGTACGTTAGAGGTCTTTAATCTCCTTCTAGCTGATGCCTTGCTGCAGGCAAGTCAAACTAAGGAAGTATTTTACATTTTGGGGTGGGGGAGGGGGCGTCATCCAAGTCCAGTTTTCAATACCCTGAAGAAAACAAAGTAATCATACAACCAAAATCTTTATGTTAAATAAAGAGACAACATGATACAGGAGACCAGTTGCAGAAGGCAATTAAGCACATATAGCCATACTGATTAGGTGTAATATACTAAGCTGTATTTCTCCAGTTATATCACACTACAAATGCTAAAGATTTGCACAAATTCACAGTTGCAATTAAAGATAGACATCTACCCTACTATGTAAGAAAGTTTTACACTGTCTCAAAAAATAGAGTAGAACTAACAAAAGTACAATGAAGGGCCGTATTACAGAGAAATTCCATATTAAAAAAAGATAAAAATAAATCTTCTTGAGAATTGCGACAAAGATGCACGATACGCTTCATTGAACCTTAACATGGAGGAGATAACCAGAGAGATTTAATCACCATTTCCCTCCGTACACCACCTAGGAACTTACAAATAAATCATCAGGGAGCAGTTTTAGATGCAAACAAAATGCATCTTTTGTATACAACAAACATTGAAACTAAAGCACTCACTTTCACAGGGTTTTGTGAGGGTCAAAATCACAAATGGACTCAAAAAATACACCTGAAAGCAGCTCAGGCTATGTACTACACCACCACCTGTCTCTCAGGCAGGAACTACATAAAATGTCTGATCATAGCACCTGGGACGAGGTACTCTGTCCACATCCAGTATTTATAGTTTTTCCCTCTTTTGGCCTTGGTAACCTTGTTTTTTGTCTTTGTCACCTCGCTATCGAAATTCAAGTATAAAGGTACGAAAACAGGAGGTAGAACATACATAGGAACACAAATGATTAGCAAAATGACGTGGTTTTATTGGTTCTGACGTTCCTTCTTCTTGCCGTTTGTGTGCCTGTTGACTTACAAGCCCCACAATCCTTTGTAGAACAGGGCAAGCTGTGTCGAGATAGGGAAATTTTGTGGTAGAGTGGTGCTGCCATTTTATTTTTGCCAGATCAGCTACTTACATACAGGGAAAGCATAAAACAACCTCCTTCCCCCAATTGTTGCTAATACTATTACTATTTAAAAACACAGTGGAAAAGAAGGGAAAAAGGTTACTTGTGAAGGTGATGGGTGGGGTGTTGGGTTTTTTTGTTTTCCCTTTTTAAAAGAATATTGCACCCAGAGTTTTCAACCCAACTGTATATGCTTATGCCCTCCCACTTGACACTGGAAAGCTTTTGTCAGCCATATCAGCAAAATAAGAAGTATCAGCAAAAAAAGCTTTTCTCTTTTTCCCTCTGTGTAACAGAAGGGCATTCGCCTATTTTTCAGTTCATTTCAATTCAGGATAGCATCTGAAAGACACTTAAGAGGGAAATACAGATGGTATCTCAAAGACATACTAATTAGCATTTACTGGTACTCTTTATTCAGAGAGCTCACCTATACATGGCGTCTTCAAGCATTCCCCTTCCCTCAAATCTCTTATATGAAAGGAGTGAGATTTTTTCATTAATAAAGTTACAGCACTACTTCTCTAAAGCTCACCTGCAGAGTCCTCTATGGTAACAATTTGAGAACTGTTATTTATTGTTCAACTGTCTCTCTCATTGGAGGAGAAATGATCTGCTCCTCTCCTCAGGGAGAAAAGGGAGGAAATTAGTTCTTAGTTTTCTATCAGTGCAAAGTTCGTAATTTCAGCACTGACTCCAAGTCCTTTACTTTTTAGAAGTACACAAGCATGTTAAATCTATGCTAGCTGTTGCATAGTACAACTGGCCTTTGAATTATCCAACATCTTTTTAGGAGTATGTGATTGAATGAGAAGAAATAGTATTTGCCTATCTTTTTGTCTTGCCAGCCATAAAATAACCTGAGTAAACAGGAAGGTGAAAGAAGCTAACATACATCATCAAGACATGCGTTCAGCATGTAGACCAGATTACGATCTTCCTCACCTGAAGTAGGTAGATTGACTACAAATTTTTCACTTGTCAACATGAGTGCCAACTTTAAAGCTTTGTGAATTTGCTTACGGTGTACAGAAAGTTACAGGTTTTGAGCAGTAAGTCAGCTAAAGATAAAATATGGGTTAGCTGAATTCAATGCTGATCTTTCCCTTGGAGCTGTTTCTCTAAAATTTGACCTCCAAAAGAGGATACATGCTTCTCTCTGTCAGATAAATGTATGAATGTCAATGTATGTTAAGATTCCTTGGCTGATCTCCATAAGCGAAAGAGGCACAGTCCTGTTCTAAGTAAAGTTTCTGTTTTCTTGAAAAGGGGTTCAACATCTGTTTGTAACACTGGCCAAAATCTGCAAGATAACATAATCTCAGATGCAAACTTCCTTTGAGAATGAGTAGATGACAACTGGTGAAACGTGCTAGTGTAAGTTTCTGAAGCTGTCCCACCTGTTATAGAGACCCCATTTCTAACTCAAATGGGAAAAAAGTGAGAAGGGCCAACAGCATCACAGCTTAAAAACCACTGTATGTGGGCACTGCCTCAGCTCCAGTTAAGCACAACTGGAACAGTGAGAAGATAGATGTAGGAGGGCTGGTGCTCACTATCTTTTAAACAGATTTAATGTTGCAGAAGAAATTCTGAAATATGTCAGAAATCTGACATTTCAGGATTATTCTACTTAGCCTCTTAATTACATAGAGGAAAAAAAGCTTTCGACACCACAAAGCAGCAATCTGTGAACCAAATGCCCCCATCACCCAATCAATCACAGGAATGCCTTTAAGATATCGAGGCAGTAGAATTTAGTACAAAAACAACCCACAATGTTTTATTAATAGCATTAACAATAAAAACCCCAGTGTAATAACATTTTGTACCAATCAACACTGTGCCAGAAGACAAGATGCCCAACAGGCACACCACTTAGTTGTGTTACCAGTCCTTTATTTCAACTAAAGCATTAGTAATAACCATGACCAGACTGTACCAAATAACATTTGTCTGATACAGTAACTTTTTTCCAATGTATCTTTCGACAACAGATGTCTCTGTAGTTGAGGCTGGTTTGTCTTTTTTCATAACAAACACGGACAGAGAGTAGATCAAACAGCTGTTTCGGTATGGTATTAAAGACTCACTAGCATAAAAAAGAAGCGCAGAAATTTTATAAGAAAGGTATGGTGGCTGCTTATCATATGCTTTTTACCCCTGAAATAAAATTTTGCACGCATTAACATTACCTCAGACTTAGGAAACTGAATGAAACTGTATTGTACTTCAAGCTTCCTCCAGACTGTTTTCATCTGTACTTCCACTTCATTAGTTCAAAGGTGATATTATGGAAATGCATATTTCTATTAATCTGTAAAACAGAAAGAGAATTTGACTTAAGAGATATCCGAAGAAATTTCATTGATAGTTTATAGTACATAATATGAACTGCACATTCCAGATACTGGTATCTGGAATTACGGAAGCCGCCTGCGAGCTAGAAAAATCTTCTTAGACTCCTACATTTCTAATAGTTGCATGGTTGCAGTATATTGTAAAATACTGACACCAAAAAACATTTTATTATATTATATAATTAAATTATTCACTCATATAGTTTAAAAAAAAACAAAAAATCTTTTAAAATCCCAAACAAACAACAAACCAACCAAAAGATTTCTATCCTTTAGTTTAAATACAGGTTTGTCTTAGATGAATGAGGATGTCAGGGAGGAAGGGTGTTAAAAATCTCTGTAGATAGTTTTCCTATGAAAATAAGCCTTTCTGATCTCTCCCAATAACTCTTGGATTCACCTGGTCTATACCAGCCAGATTCACAAGCCTCCAGATACAGGTTTCTCCAATTTTTTTATTTTATTTTTTTTAAACAGGCAGCAGACTAGAGGAGGGACACATTGTTGGCAACACCAATGGAAAAACAAACAAACAATGCACAAGCCAATTGTTATTAAACACCGAGAATCTGTAAGACTGCAGCTTCACAACAAAAATCCACTGGTGTCACCCCATTAGTTCCAGTACACAAGGAACTGCAATATACTGAGAAATAATCGATAGGTTTATTGTAGCTGCACACAGGCATGATTACTCCTGGGAAGAAAAAGCTAGCCAAGAATTTGGAAAAAAGTACTGGCAATAGGGTGGTTTTGATTTTTTGTTTGTGTTTTTGAACGGGCGTACATCCAAGCATTAGAGGAAAGCACGGCACAGGCTCTTACCCAGCACTCTAACAATTGTGAGCAAGCCTGACTCGTGTCAAGTCCCCAAGTTTTCAAATGCATTGTGGATAGCTAAATCAGGATTATCAGCTTTACTACTTAGATTCCATCTTGAGCATATGCTACCTATTGCCAACTCTTCCCTTTTTATCACAGCATCACAATTTTTGAATGTTTCCATCAAACAAAGCTTTCAAAAAGATCATACAAGAAATTTATCATTTAGAAGTCCCAGTCTTACGACTGCAAACATACCCTTGAAGGTAACAGAAAGGCTCAAACACCAGTCATCCAGCTATACTGTTAAAAACCATACAACCAGTCTTACAGTGTAGAGATTTAATGACTTATTTTTGAATGCCAAGTCCAACAGTACTGGGAATACAGATGGACAAACCACGTGCCTGCATGATTTCCAACAGAGGAAGAGTTTCAGCATCTACTTTTCTTTCTCTTTTCCCATCTAAGCATCATAAAGACCTTTACCATTACAAGGAGGTCAGAATACTTCTGTCCCCTGTCAATTTATAAGCACTGTTCCTCACACACTGAGGTTTAATAGTCTTGGTAATAATAATAAATTTGTGTAAAATGGTAACCTGAAACCATCCTGAATATCAGATAGCACCAGTTCTTAAAGACAACTGTCTCCACTGGGCAGACAGGCTGACACTTGACTGTTAGTTCTTCCATGGTAAAACTGAAAAAACATTCTTGCCATGCAAAAGTGTTTGTGGAGATTGTTTTCGCTTTTTTAAAGTAAGCTTGTAAAGAATCTGAAAAATATATCCATCTCTTTCTCTCTATAATCAAGGAACTAGAGTTCATCTTTTGTTGGACTCCAAAAGAAACTATAAGCAGAAAAAGGTTAGTGTGCTTTCTGTTTTTACACCACCTCCAATCCCCCTGTATCTAGTATCTGATTTATACAAAGGCCACTTTGTATTATTTAAAGAGGCTGCTTTACAAGGGCAAAGACATTTCTGAACAATGCTGGTCTTTTGTTTGTTTTGTTTTTAAAATTATGTCCTCTTGATATTTTTTTCAAACTCCTAAATTGATGAAATTCTTAGTAACTTAATTCCTATAAGCATTCACTGCATTTCCTGATCCCACTCCCATGTATCAGATACCCAAGCTCTCTTACCAAACAAAATTATTTTAGGGAACTTCCTGATCTGCACGGCTTCAGGTATGTCTACATTAGCATTTTAATTCAAATCAGGACTGCACTTTTGAAGTCAATCTCCCAAACAACCCGATTTTCCTTGCTTTGCTTTACATTGCAAAGCAGTCTCCAAGTACGTGAACCAGATTTCTTCTGAATAAAACTACATCAGAGAATGAGCTTCAGGTGTGCACTGTACACGCTCCAACCACCAGGAATTCAGCCACAAATCAGACGAGGACCAGCTTGAAATAAAACCCTCACAACCTGTATAGCATGGATGCCAGGTTCTCAGCACCTGACAGATCTGACCCTGTTACACCACACTGCTTAGTAATGTGGACATAGCCTCTTTTATGGTTTACGGTATTTTTGTGTCAGTTCCAAATTCATCTCTCCCTTTTTTAAAAGGGGAACTACAAAACCTCTGTCAGAGATGGGAATGAAGTTAATGATATTATTAATTTATACGAGTGACCTCACTGTGTTACTATTTCTTCCATTTCTTCATCAGCATGAGATGCTGCTTAAGAACATACTTAATTTTATAAAAATCAATTGACTTAAATATTTATTTTAGACAGTTATCCAAAATGCTCAATTATTAATGGATTAGTTTTTCAAAATGTTCAGTGTCATTCTTGATGGCATCTTCCAGAGAAGCGCTATCAAGAACAAAATAAAACTATTGAATAAATTATTCACAGAACTCCACCTTCACTTTATTAGAACTGGGTCTACTACAATGACTACAAGAAGCATAAACAAATTCAAAAGTACAGAGCCTCACAGTGCTTGTCACTAGTTACATATTAAATCCAGATTTATCTGGGAATTTTTCTAAGTGTTAAGATTAAATTCGGAATGGTCATGTACTATTTACTCAGAAATATCAGCACCCAATCTAGAAGAAGAAAATCTGAATTACATTAATACACTAAATACCTGGTTAACCCAGAGAACCGTAAATTTTCTGCCATCAGCAGGTCCCAGGGAACAGAATATCTAGCTGAGCTGATTTACGCCTCATTCTGTATGTGGCGGGGAAAGGGCTACCCTGCTAGTGCAGGGCAGAGAGCAGGAACCAACAGCCATGAGCAGGACAGACAGACAGGAGGACTTGCAGTGGCAAAGCTCAAGTCAGACTGACTCACCCTGAGGAGGAAAGCGTATTCAGGCTGTGGATTCCTTTTTCTTGTCTTCCACTTATCTCTAGATCCTGCTTCCCTTCTCAGTAGCTCCAGTTCCTCCAGCTCTAGGGCCACATCCAACTCATTCCCTCGCCTGTCTCCTCTTTTGAAGCGAAAAAACTTTCCTGGCACTTGACTCTCCCTGTGCTCTGTTCCTCCTTCATTCCCCCTTTGCCCCAACTGCCTCACCAGTTTTCAGCTCAATTATTTGTCTTAAATTATCTCTTCCTCCTGAAAGCACCTTGTTACAGTTGGGGAAATATGCCAAAATTTGAAAATTGCCCTTTGAGGAGGAAAAAAAAGTAACTTCCAGTCCTTCAGTGTGAACTAGAAATTTTACAATAGAATAAGACACCAGAGGTAGATGAAGGGCATTCCTGATGTGGCTATGATCATCCAGTACCCTGACAAATCTATAGCTGAAGAAGCACTGCAGCTTTTAGCCCAGAAACAGACAGAAAAAGTTGGCACGTGGGAAATCTGCAATAGCAAGAAGACAGGATGCTCAGAAGGGCTTTACCTTTAAATGAAATTGACTTACCACAGGTTTTAGAAACAGAAGGGTACAAATGGCAAATCTTTGTGCTATTAGACATCTCTAACTCAGGTGCGCATTTTAAATGCAAAATTATATGTATTTAAGGAACATAAGTTTGGAAAGTACTTTAATTAAAGTAACATAACAGTTAAAGTAATTCAATTGCAATTACGTATATGATCATAAAAGGACTCATTGGTACAGACTATGGTTAAATACTTCTCCATTCACTCCAGCTTCCAGTTACTTCTGTCCTGCTCTTTTACTTCCTCCAGCCACCAGCGCTTTACTTCTGCAGGGCTAGCTGTTCAGCTAATCATACCTTTACTCCAATTTATGAAACAGAACTTGTTTTGAAGTTCCTGTAAATTCAGATCATGTCACAGACATGGGCTAAGGTGATAACGGACAAACAGTTAAATCAGAAAAAACCAGCAGCAGTAACCTTCAGCATCTGATTTGGGGTGGCAGCAAGACGGAGAAGCAGAAAAGCAGGTGCTAGCAACATGTCTCTGTATGCAGTGTCCGAGAGTTCATGGCCAGCTGATGGCTCCATGAACCATAGATGGGAGAGGTTTCAGAAACAGAATTACTCATTTTCAGGTAAACTATAGCCCTAAACAAAAGGCTTTTTGTTAGAAATCTATGCACACAAAAAATACTGTAGGCTGAGATGGCAGCCTAGAGATGCTTCAGTTAACAGTGTCATGACAGCCACCAGAAAATTTAGCCAGAGTTGCTGTAAGCTAGAAAGAGTTTGAAAAATAGTGATATACTGCTTTTAGAAGTCTACTATAGCTGTGAAATTTGAGTGGAATTTTAAAGGGAAAGCAGCTGTACCAAATTTCCAAATCCTACTTCAAAGTTTATATACAAGAATACAAATTTCTAAGGAAAACCTTTTCAACAAATTTACATGTGAGAAAAACCCCACAGCACGCTGGAAAGAGCAAACATCATACTGCCTGTAGCACATTTGGGGGTTAGTCGTTTTGTCTGTGAAACAGTCAAGGTATAGCAAGAACATCTCGTTGAACAAACAGCCCTTTCAAATTCAATGGCACCGTTACATGAAATAAAATTAACTGGGTGAACAAGCGTATCACTTTCCAGCCTCTGGTCACCAAGTTTTCCAGGTAGCAAGATCAGAAATAAGAGCCTGAAATAGGTTCAAGCACATTTATCCAATCCTTGAGGTAAGCTAGTTCAAAATTGTTCAAAATCACTTAAGTAAAAATATACCTACATGAAAGCTAATTTTAAAGATTAACTTTATGCCTGCATTCCCTTGAGTTTTAATAAACAATCGCCAAGTTCTTGCAAGGTATTAAAAATGCATGGAAATAATACAATATGCCAGCACTTCATGTCATACTATTCTTCACATCTGTATTACAGTGACTTGGCCTTTCTACATAGCTGGTCAAGACTCTCAAATTAGTTCAGGATACCACTGATCTTTCTAGCACTTCCAGATTGTTCTTGGAAAGCCTAGCTTTTGTTGTCTTTATTGATTACTGCATGGATCCTTTATAGCAGAAAAAATTTGTCATCATTTGTGAGGAGGTTTACAGAACTTCAGAAATACTACCTTGGAATAGTTTGATGAAAAAAGATATCACATATAAATAATACAGACTTAAACATCAACTGGTCAATTTAAGTACTAATCTAACCTGGCTGGTTGTTTGTGCAGGCAGGTAGAATAATGGGTGCTGCTGCCACTAATGCAAAATCTCTTGACAGACCTTTCATTTCCAGTCTGACAGAACATAGAGGACAAATCTGTACAATTAAAAAAAATACAACTGCTTTTCTTTGAGTCAGTTCTCCCTCTTTTTAGGAAAAAATTCTTCTCCATCAGAGTCATGCAACTTTCTTCTTACTGAGACAGAATTTTCATTTATTTCATGAACATTATTAGTCAGAAGTTAAATCAAGGGACTAGGCCTAGCACATTGACATTTTTTTGCAGAACAGAGACAGCTACTCTTGTAGGTCCTTAAAGAACTTGTCTACTCAGGAGGTATCAGCGGACTCTTCATGTCACATCATTTGGTCCCTTCACATAGGAGGAGAGAGTCTATGCCCTAGAACAACCTGAGCTTTTTCTTCTGAGGCCTTACAACCATGCAAGCTCACACAGACAGAAGACACCCTGAACAGGTAATACCTGAAGGACTGACACACTGCATCACAGCTAGGCACTCTTCCTGCCCTTGTTACACATTTCTGTTTTCATCATCTGAGTTTCCTGCTGAGATATAAGACAAAGTATTCTACACAATCAAGCTCCTGAAAAATCATTGCCCCAGGGCATATCTAGAAGTATCAGAACACAAATAAATTCCTGAGTAAGGCGGGACTGTGCAGTACCAGACAGATAGACAGGATGCATTTTCCAGAATGACACGAATCTGCATAATCACAATGCACCGTACTCTCCACAGCATCTAGTGACACAAGGAATTCATTACTGGGGCCGTGAGAATCCAGATATAAACCCTCTTAGACCCATAACGAAAGTCTGCCTTGGCAGCAGGGTCAGAAAATTCCACCAGGCTTCCACTTTGTCCTGGCAGATATAATTTCCTATAGTAGAAAGAGTTTAAGCCTCCTGATTTCGGGGATATCTTGAATATTTATTTTGGCATACCTAGCTACATCATCTGAAGGACTCCACAGCCTGCTGTACTGTGAGAGCAGGCTCTGCGCTCCCAGTGAAGCCGCAGTATTCCTCTCAGTCGTCTTAAATGTTCTTTGTCCAATGAGCCAGTAGAAGCTGAAAAATCAGCTGACTCTCCATACTTGGGGGCTAAAAGGAATCTGACAACAGCTCCCTGTTAAAACAAAAGTGGTTACATAGTATGCCACCCTCAAAGGCAATCCCATCAGCCTGCAGCACTGGTGACGCACCAAAGCCAGACAGTTCATTGAGTGTGGAGAGATCAAGTCAGAATCTGACTTGCCAAGCTTTATCAAAAACAACTGGGCTAAAGCCTTTGCTGTGCAACTCCTTCTTTCATCCTATCCCACAGCTCTCCAAGTATCCAAACCAGTTGTCTAACAAGCACTTTTGCTTTTCAAGAGGGATCTAAAACTCGACTGTTTTACCTCAACTTTGGAGGTGCCCAACCCAAAGCTTCTCCCTCCGCAATCTGAACTTCCTCTCGGGATACTGCAGACAGATTGGCCCCATCTGCAGCCTTCTGCTGCATTTGACATCCCTGAAAACATAAGGCTAGTTGTGATATTATGGACTTCACAAGCCTTCCCAAGTTTCAAAAATTTGTCAAAAAACACCTCGGCTCCATGCTGTTTAGCCATCAGGCAAATTTCATAGTCAACTCTCCCAGCATGCTTCAGACCCTCGCTGGGCCCTCCTCGCCACCTGGCTAATAGGTTGCCTCGCGTGGATGGAAGCAACAAAAATGTGATCACTTGGCACACAGACCCAGAGGCGTGCATTCTTATCATAATACTGATCCTGGGAATGCTGCCCAGACTTCAATTTCTCTCTGAAAAAAGAGCCAATGAAATCTAGCTTCTGCCTGTGCCGCAGGACATATTAGACCACATTTGATAGGTGATCCTCTTCTCCCTCCCCCTAAGATGCCTGCAAAAGGTCAAGTATTTCTTCAATTTGTCTTTTTACAGAGTAATTCAAACGGTGAGAAACATTTTCAGGAATCCCTTGATTTAAAAATTTAAAAAAAAAAAGTTCTGCTACAACTTTAAAATCCCATGGTCTTGGGCACTATAAAAATACCATAGAGCAAGTAAGACCCCCAAACTGCACTAATGTTTTATCACATTGACTTATACCTCTGTGTGCATGTGTAGCATTAACGTTTGGTTTCTTTCATTTTTAAATTGAACCATAGCCACACAGAATCGTATTAAACACAGCTTGTGGGGTGGTTAACTTCTGACAAAGAACACAGGTGACAGGAACACATAGTTGGGAATGAGAAAACCTTTCCAAGGAGATCACTGCCTTCAGCAAACCAGTAAGTCAGAGCCATCATCTCAACAGCTCCGAGCACATGGAAGCATGACAGCATCTTTAAGGAAATCAGGAGACACCCCACCCCCCAATGGTTAAAGGCCTTCACCATGAGCAGACTTATCAGGTACATAAGATTTCCTACACAAAATGACACGGACTACCCTCCTAACATTCAAGAGAGTAAAATAACGCTCCTGGGGGAACCAACACAACATGTGCTGGAGCTCAAAAAATGGCTACTTTTTATTCAGATATCAGAATACAAACATACCTAGATATTTTTGGCAGTTTAAACAGACTTTAAGTACTAAGAGTTCTTACAATTAACGTTCTTCTAAAAATCATAAAAACACTTCTTTAATAGCTCAAAAGTGTTCCTCCCCAAAAGCAAAATAAACATCTATGTCTCTGTCATAACTTGGTCTTTCACAACAAAACACTCAAAGTATGAATGCTTTCCCCTATGGGATCTGACAGACACAAAACAGTTGAAGGTCAGTCATCATGCATTTTAGTTGTCAGTGATGACAACTATTTAAAAAGAATATGGAAACCTTAAGATCCAGAAGTTAGCAGCTGGCACAGAGACAGAGTTGAACATTTTTTTTTTTTTTTTTTTCCACCTGGAGCTATAAGAAAGCACATATTTGATTAAACAGCTTGTACTGAAACCAAAATCCTATTGGCATTAGAGGCACAAAAGCAGCAAATTCTTGCCTCGCTCAATAAAGTATAAATTCTGCTAAAACATATACACACACACACTATATATAAAAGTTTGGTTCCCAGTAGGCTCATCCGTATTCCCCAGAATATAACCTCATTTCTGTGAAATAGTGTCCTGGTTTAGGCCAGGACGGAGCTAGTTTTGTCTCCAGCAGCTACCGTGTTTTGGATTTAGTGTGGGAAGAACGGTGATAGTGCACTGGTGTTGCTGGTTGCTGCTAAACGATCAAGGACATTTTGCAGTTTCCCAGGTCTTGCTAATGTGCAAGTGCAAAAATTTGGGACGGGTAGAGTCAGAATAGTTGATCCAAACTGGCCAAAGAGAGTATTCCATACCATAGATGTCATGCCCAGTATAAGTGGGGGTTGGCTGGTGGGCCACTAGCTTTTAGACCCTTAATGTGCCTTTATCCTTAAGCTCCCCTTTGGGTTGCTTTTTGTTTCCCTGGGTTTCCTTTTTGGGTTTTTTGTTTGGTTTTTTGTTTGTTTGTTTGTTCGGCTGTTTGTTCCCTTGCCTGCTCTCTCTGGAACTTGCTGTTCTGGGATAGCTGGGGGGGAATACCCCTGCTCCCTGACTGATGCTCGGGACGGGCTGCATCAGTCATCGGGTGGTGAGAAATTGTGCATCGTTTGTTTTATATATTCTATTATTCTTATATATATTATTATTGTAATTATTAATATTTTTATATTTTTCCTTTGCTGTCCTGGTGAACTGCTTTTAACTCAACCCATGAGTTTTCCTTTCTCTCCGATTCTCCTCCCCACCCCAGCGGGGAGGAGTGAGCGAGCGAGCGGCTGCGTAGTATTTCAGTCACCATTTGGGGTTAAACCACGACAAATAGTGATAGGGCATTTGGAGAATAACCAAACTCCCTAAAATGTCTTTAGAGGAGACAACCACGCAAAGGAGCCTTTTGCAGACAGCAGCTTTTAGCTAAAGATAAAAGACAGTACATCCAGTCTCCTGCTCTCTTTAAAGTCACTAACTACACAATACTGTATAACAAAACAAAGAGAAAGGCATATTAAAAATATTTCAAAGTATCCTAGACAACTTCAGAATTCATTTGGTCCAAGTGTAGTATGTAAAAATTAGGTATTTCCATGATCTATGCATAGATCCTTTTGGATAAAACTTCAGAAAGTCATAATCAGATATTCTTCTAATGCACAATGTTCTGGCTTTCCGCAATTAACTGATGTTACAGAAACAACTGTAAGTCTTTGGTAGAGAAGATACAGAACTAAAAGTTTTACCATTTTCATAACTCCATGGTAGAAAAAAAAATCCTTCTATATATTAACCTTGGTAGTGTTTGATTGTACCTGATTCAAGTGGACTGAACTTTCCTTCATTCAGTTTACAAAAACAGAGTGTAACTTCCTGATACAGTAAGACTGATTTTTTATTCAGACAACTATTAGTCCCATTCCCCAGAAAACACAAGTCATCTTTTTTGCAAAAGAAGATTACACATTTTAATATATATATATAACAACTCAAAAGAAAGCTATAATTATGGATCAGCAGTCTTTGATTAAGAAGTCTGCACTAGGGACTTACTCTTGCACACTTGGTCCCTGAAATTTCTTCAAACACTGTTATTCAGAAAAAAATTAATTATGGGGAATTAGAAGAAAAATCCCAAGTAATAAACAAACTGGATAGTGCTAAAGTATCCTTTACTCATTAGGATCTTATAAGATATGACCATAAAAAGAATTTCTACCCATACCACTTGCATGATGATATGGAACTCAATTTGCAAGTCTAAACTCAGGCCACCATGGCCTCAACTTCTGCTGCAGCTGAGCCGAAGAGGTTAGAGTACGGCAATGCTGCATCACATAGAAGTAATACACATGGGTAAGTCAGTGTAGAAACTAAGCTGCTCAAAAATTCTCAGCCATTCAGCTATTAAGCCTAAAATTATACATTCAGAATGCTGGAAGGTTATACTGCCTGTAGTTCTTTGGACACCAATCATGGAACCCTTGCACTTGGACATGCTGTATAGTTATCTAAATATTCTACTCTGGCCTCTCGCATTTCCTACCAATTTTACATATCAGTAGTAACGGTAAAGAATTTCAGTTCATCTCTCTCAAATTCTCTTCTCCAAATGCACAGGACTACTGGCGCCCTCATCAAGGATCAGAAAGAAAACAAAGCTTTGTTGTCTTTTTGTTTTGTTTTGTGTTTTTTGGTGGTGGTGGTTTTTTGTGTTTGGGTTGTTTTTTTTTGTGGTTTGGTTTTTTTTTTTTTTTTAAGAAAACCCACAATGAAAAAAAAAATGTGGTAAATACTGGTGACAGGCCCCTTAGAGAGAACAATACAGATCTCTTCTGGTTAACTGCCTGGGAACAGTTTCATTTTACATAGCAAAATGACCTTCTGTGAACAAATACTGTAAAGATGGGCTGTATCCTGAAAAAAAAAAGACTTTAAAAAGATGGCTAAATTAAAGTCCACGGCAGGATTTAGCACCATAGCAGGATTACCTGATGCGCAGCTTCTTTCAGCCAGGGAGAGGTTTTGTCACAAAGCTACTACAGGCACCAGGGTGTGCTACCACCGGAGCAAAAAACCACCCATCTGCTTAAGCCTGCTGAGAACTCCAACACACTGGTATTCTGCACGTACCTTTAACTCCTCTGACGATGCTGACGTATATAACAACCTAACGACAGACTTCCCTTCAGACACATTTTAATATGCTAATTCAGAAGTTAGAGCATCATCCTACAAGTTGTGGATGAACAGCATGTTCCAAGACAGACCTGATGAGTACAAATGATCATTCTCTGCTGCACTTGCTAAGATATGACACTTTACAGAGAGGAGCACAAGGCTCATGGGAAGAAGGGGCAAAAGGGAGAAAACCGGCATAAACTGTTATTTAGCCAATTAAGCATACTTGGGGTGTAGAAGACTCCTGAAATATGACCACACGTTTTAATTCATGCTTTATAGCAAAATACACTCCAAACGAGAAGTTATTTTACTCTTGGGAGGTAGAGAAAGGTGATTGGAACAGACAGTGAAGTCTAGAGTGACATAAAGAATAATATAAAAGCTTTCCATCAACATTGAGAGACACCATCAGGGAATATGTACCTTTGTGATAGTTACCTTGTTCAATAACGTTTTTGAAAATTTCATGTTTATTTTAGTTCTGGAAAGTTTGTCCTGCTGCAAGAAACTTAAGATATTGACATTGTTGCTTTAATGTGACTTCTAATAAAAAAGGAAAAAAAAAAAAAAACAAACCACAAAAAACCCAGAACTCTGCTGACACTAGCAGCTTTTTCTTTTTCATGAAGGCACAAGAGAGCCAGCGGCTGACATTTGAATCTCATCTAAATTCAAACAGGAAATACACTTTAAAGAGTTTCAATTATAGACTGATTCACCCATGACTGCAGTGGATTCTCCATTGCTAGAAGGTCGCTAAAGGCACACTGGATATATACAGCTAAGTGCATTTACGGCACATTGGGGTAGGCATTTTTGTGGGTTTCCTTTTGCCTTGAAGTCCCATGAACAGAGAATAATCTCAGGTAAAATTCCTCAAACTTGAAAACACCACACACACCATCTGCTCAGACTAACCAACGAGAGCTCCCCCTGTACAGGGCCACTTTGAATTTAGTGGAAACAAAGTTTCCATTGCACGGAACATGGACCATCACAGGAGATCTCTTATCTATCCAGCACTGTCCCATTTGTTACTAAGTAATAATATTTAAACTTTAAAAAAAAAACAAAAAAAATCTTCGGAAAAAGGTGGAAGTAGAGCTAGTTCAGATGTATACATTATTACACCCTGTAACACACATCTTTTAAACAAAAGCTAAAATAAATTTTACAGATACACTTTAAATTATTAATTGCCCTAAGTAATTGCTGCTCCATTATTATTTTCTGGGATATTCAAGAGAAAGGAAAACAGAGCATCTCCGCATGTTCCCTTAACTTAGGTATTTCATTTCCTACCCAAATAAGTGAATAAAATTCTTGAAGAATGCAAAAAGGAGTTCAAATATAGAGGTAACCTCTGTCCCTCTCTACACTGAGAATCATCTGGATTCTATTAAACTGTCAAGCAAGTACCAGGGTAATAGAAAGAGAAAGAAAAGAACCAGCAAAATGTTTAACATTGGTAGCTTCTTTATAGACTATGCTAAAGCTCTGTATGAACCTCAGCCGATTTTAGAGTTCAAATGCATAACATCTATTTTATAAAATTACACAGACAAAACTGCAGCTAAATATTTTTACCTATTATCCTAGTCTATAGAGCAGCTGCCTCCTCCTCCTCCTCAGCAACTTACAGAACTATTTATAAAATAGCAATCAATACTCTGAAATTCAGAGGAAGGCAACAAAGACTTCCATATAAGATTGTCAGATTATCTTATCTCATATGTTTCTGTGTTTTAATCTTACATAACACAGAATACAGACTATACATAGCACTACTCAAAGATTCAGCAAGAAACAGGCCCGATTGCAGACGAATACCTCCTGGGCTCTAAAGAAATTCAGCCTCATCCAGGTGTACACTCAAGTGACAAAACTTGCATATGACTTACAAACCTCACCAACAGGAGCATTCCTTGGAATACTTTCATACTTTAAATAGATAATAACAATGCAACTGAAGCGTCAGTCTTCAAGTAGGCCTTTTCAGGCCTAACATCATTCCTACTGAACCAGAAAGCCATTGAATTTCCTTACTCCTTGCAGAAACAAATTTCGGCCCACTAATGACTTACTGGAACTTCAGCATTCCCTGCTTGACAAGAATGCAAGACACTTGCGACACTGGACAGTTTCCAAGAGTATTCATTGAAAATAGAAAAGAATCTCACTTCAGGGTAGCAGCTTCCTTATTCAGGTGAAGAAAGGTGAAAGGCTGTTCAAGAGCAAATTGAAAGTAAACAACAGAAAACAGTCAGTTTTTCCTGAAGTGTTTAAGGATCGGTTATTTACATTTTGCCTCTGTTTTCTTTTTACTGCAAGATCTATCAGTTAAAACTCCCATATGTACACCATGTAATTAACAAGATCATAAAAGGAAGAGACATATACACACTATAGGGACCATTTTTGCTTGTTCAATCTGAAATGCAATTGCTGGAACAAACAATTGCAGGAAAAACGTACAGGTTATGGATTTAAAATTTGTAAGATTACATGTCTTATAAAGCCAAGACGGAACAAGTTCGATATTCCAATATTTTTAAAATGTAAAAGAACATAAAGAAATGTTATTTCTGTAGCCCCTTCCTTATAAACCACAGAATGTTCGAAAGGATGAAACAACCTTCCACCTTTTTATAAGTAGCTTTGAAAATGACTAAATGGACACAGAATTACCTCGCCATGCAGCAGCAGGCTCTGTTCACAGGACTATCTTTCACACTGCCCCACAGAAGTACACAGCTTACCTAACTATCAGCCCTACCAACTCAACCTAGGGTCAAAAACAGGTTAGTTTTCCTGGCGTTGCATTAATGGTGGAAGACTCTGCAAAAGAAAGTATGTACCCCAGATATGCCCCTGCATTACTTCAAGTGATTTATTGAAGTATACATAACTGCAAGTCAGGAAACAGCTTTCAAGCACACGAGGAAGATTAGAAAGTCTGACTTGGTTCTGCTGGCTCTAGAAGAGTCACAAGATAAAACAATGAAAGTTACTAAAGTGAGCAGAAATAAATGAATATGTTTAAACAGAAGTTCTGCTGAATAGAGGCAGTACTCTTGCACATTCCTTCTCACATTAGTCTATTCTCAAAACTAAAATAGAACAATATTGGAGTATATTTAAACAGAACCACACAACAACTCAATAACAAGCTTACAGTTCTTTATATTAAAAAGAAAACAGAACTTGAAAGATCTAAGCAATGCAACTAGATCTTGATCAAAGAAGCATGCAATCATATTCTGGCAGTCACTAGAGCAGATGCCTGCCATTAGTGTAATATAAGCATCTCCATAACCTAACTCATCCTTATTTAGAAAGAAAAAGAGTATCTGGGGTGAGAACCAAAAAAAAAAAAAGTAAGTTTGAAGTTACAGGAAACCCAGTAAAGGGTGAGCTCAAGATGCCGTAATATATTTTGCTTGTGTATGTATGCCTGGAAGTCAGGTGAGACCCAGAAATTCTGACGTTCTTTAAAATACAGGATGTCTGTCTCTAATAAACCAGCATGTTATATGATAATTCCGTGATCTTAGATTAAATGAGTTTTGAACTGTCAAACCGCCAAAACCCCATGTAGATGAGACTACAGGGTCTTGGCCTTTCCTAAAATCGCAGAAGGGAGTGGGAACATAAGGAGGAAACAATGATGACATGGGACACAGATATGCATGATCCAAAACAAAAACTCCTAATAGTGTCCTTGAACAGGACTGCTAACTCTTGCCAAGGCTTGCAAAGGCATAAACAGCCTCAGGTTATTTTGTGTTTCCTGAGCCAACTTGGGAGGGAGAGGGGGCAGCCCCCCCAATATATATTCTTCAACATACAGCTCAAAAAGCTTAAAGATTCAAGCATTCACGAATTCTTCTGATGAATGAAGAGCTTGTGGGCTTTCCTTGTCTACATGCTCACTGAGGGGTAAGGTTTATCTCCTTGTCAACAGAACCCAATGCGCTGCAACTTCTACAATGACAGTATCAGTTCTTCCATGCACAGTCCAGTAAACTGGTTTGGGGGAGGTAAGATCGTCTTGGCTGGTTGTGGGGGGGGTGTTTTCTTTTGCTAAATAAGCTGAGACTTGCCCGGAGTTCCTTCTTGTTAAAAGTAGCAAAATATTTATAAGTATTTCAAGAGGAACATTCTTAGATACTGAAAAATAGCAGCAGTTCGGATACATAATTCTTATCACACTACTTGTAACTTGATCCTACAATTGACAAACTGAAAAGCAGCTTCAGAACCCTATTACCTGCCTCTGGGGTAAAAGAAAGAAAAAAAAAAAAGAAAAAAGACACCTGATCATTGAAAACTGCCTGATCAAGATGCTCTTAAAGATACAGAATATGTTAATCCAAACACAGGAAAAACACTAGCAGGATGAAGCGATACCCCCTCTGTTCGAGTTGATAGATGAGACTTTCAAAGGTATATCAATTGGAGGAGGAAGAACAAAATTTCACCTTCCATCAGCTTCAAAGGTCATAACAAAGAAAAGTTTATCAGCAATGTATATAGGAATGTGTCTTAAATAATTGAATAACTGAAAATATTTATACTTAAAATGGGATGAAGAAGAGGGGGACTGTTTAGGCTAATGAAAGAGGTAAGGAAAAGACGTGGAGAGAGAACAGCTTTTTTAGCTACTGCTCCTCTCCAGACATAAGTTAAAATACTCCAGAATTCAACCTAGCCATACAGCGAGGGAAGTACTCACCCCAAGCTCCTCAGCCCTGCCATGCTGCTTCAGGGGCACTGACTCTATAGAGCAGCATCTGGTAAAGCCAATTGTCTACTACTGCACATGAAGTAACGACAAACAATTTTTCCGTTATTGCACAGTAATAGTACATTATTTTTCTACAGGTCTTTCAGCACCTGGATTATTTAAAAAAATATTTTCTACATTTTTTTAAAAACAGTAATTTTGGACTTTTACAATTCTTACAGTCTTTAGGTAACTGCTCTTTCTTCCATGTGGTCGTAAATGTTACAAGTTTTCACAGCTTAAGCTCTAACTTTGTATCTAAAGTTGGATGCATTTTGATGAGCTACAAGGGCTTTTTTTGCTTAAAAGCATGACAGGATACGACACTGAACAAACAGAAAAGCCCATTTAATACTTTGGACTGTTCTGATGTTATGTTTTTAGGACAAATAATTGTGTGAACTGCCAATTATACAGAACCACCAGATACGCAGCGACCACTGAAAAGCAGATAAAGAGCTTTCCAAGCCACTGTCAGCAACAGTGAAACTAAAATAGTTTATGGAGAATCTAGGAACTATTGAAATCATGATTTCTGCTCCTCCAGTACTAAGAAACACTGCACAACAATTACAATGGGAAGTTGCCTATAATCTGGTATTATCTTTATTACATTTATCTTACTATCTTTATTTTATCCTCCTTAAAAAGGCTTCCTCTGATGCTATCCAGTTTATGTGCTACTAAAATAATTTAAAAAGTCACTTCTTACACGACAAAATTTTCAAGTACAGCTGTTACAAAGAATATATCAGGGGAGGAACAATTTTCACTTCTTTCATTAGCTAATCCTCTGCAAGAGCACTTCTACTTTCTGACAGTAATGATATTTAAATTTAAATGATACACACACACAAAAAGAAACCAAAAGACAAGGAAGAAAGCCCCAAATTCCAAAGAATTACAAGGAAATGGACTGCTTTTTAAAGCCTTAATTAATGCAAGCGGAAAACAAAACAAAACAACCCCTCCACCTAATGAAAAAACATAGTTGTATTTGCCTGACATTTTCTTGATTTTTCTTTGATAAAACTACAGACATATTTGAGAAAGCTTTCCAATTCATAGATCCATTCTATTTCTTGTTGATGTTGCAATAAAATTTAATTAAAAACAGTAACAAAAAGGAAAACATCAAATGCACTGTTTTAAATAAAAGCCAAGAAAGGTACTAAATGCTTGTATTTCCACCTTCTAATGATGTTTGGAGGGTAAAAACAGGTGATAGAAAAGAGTAACAGTTGCACAATTGCTAGCAATGCACAGTGTAAACAAACAAAAGAATATTCTGGTTTTGCGCTTAACTCATACACACCATCTTACAAGTAAACATGACTTGCAAGCTAACACTGGTCCTTTGAAGTTATCTTCATACATCTAGATATGTGCAGAATAGAAATTGTCATTTCCAAACAGTCAAAATTGAAAGAAGTAGTAACAAGGGGACAGACTAAGAGACCTTACTTAACGCCAGTACACAGTTGATATTTGGAAAATATACAAAGAACAAGTGAAAAAGATTCTTGCCTTTAGTATTTGGAGAATTTTCTCTAGTTTAATCTGCCTTAAGGTTTCTGGTCCTCCACCAAGTTCCAACATGGTTTCTTTAACAATTTGATTTAAACGTTGAAAATAAAAAGGATTCTGTGGAGTTGAGTGATAACATTCACATTTGATAACATAGCCAAGAAAAATCCAACTGGAAAAAGAATGTAATGATTTACTTGTGCAAGACTTGCAGATAGCCAGAACACTAATTCAAAACCTGTCAGAGTTTATTGCATATTATTACAGAAATGAAACTGTTGTCCTTTCTTGAGTTTGAAAACCTGATGTGCATAAACTTACACTGAAAAAAATTTTCTGTCCGTTTTCAATTATATCTATTCAAAAACAATTGCTTACAGGCCAACAGTTCCACCTATAGCCATTTCATACCCTACCTCACAAAAGGAAGGAAGAAAACTACTTTTAGTTTGCTTCAAAGTAAATGCCCCCCTTCTAAGTCCTACAATAGGGTTTTAACATTTGCAGAAAAATCATGGACTCACAAGAAGTACGTTAAGAGTTACTCCTTTCCTGGCAAATTGTTTCTCATGTTTGTGAACCACTGCCAAATCTAACACTGACAGAAGAAACGCTTCAGAACTTCAACATTTTTTAAAGTCTTTCCATTGTTTCAAATATGTTCTTAGAAACAAACAACATTTAACATCCATCGTATTATGTTCTCTTTCCCAGGTCACAAGCACCCACAATTTAAAAAAACCCTAAGTAGTAACTGCTGTAGCACAAGACTACGTACAGTTACTTTTGCTAATACAACTGCTAAGATTTAAAATAAAATAGAAGCCCAAATCTGTTTAGACAACTAAGCGGTCAGCCTAAAAAAAAAAATGCTAGGCATCCACCCAATAGCTCCCACTGACAAAATATTCAGATTGAGATTTTCAGATAGCCTGTAGCACTAAACCATTTGGCAGCTCTCCTGCCTCAGTTCTCTGTATAAAGACAGACTTAAATCAGGGAATAGAAGACTACCACAAATGGGGGATAAACAGAATAAAATAGTCTACATAGTTCTTCATGCCCCAACCTAGACCTTTCAAAAGCTAGAAGTCAGGCCATCTGAAATAAACAAACCTTAGTTACAAGTAACTAATTTTAGAAGTGAATTGGAAAAAAACCCAAACAAACACCAAAAAACCTGTCAAGTCTCCGTCTAAAGAAAGATGTACTAGAAAAACCCACCAATCTGACCCTAAAAAAAGGGCCATTACTCGGTGCCACATCTATTAGCCGAGTTCTTCCCTCATCTGTGAAACAAAACGAAAATGGTGGTACACTTGCAACTATACACTGAAGTTCCAGTTTTATTTTAACTCCCTGATACACAATACAAATCAAATTTAACCACTGCAGCCAAACAAACTAACACTGCTGGTGTTGAACAAGGTCAAGCAATTTTTGCTCCTGTCCTCCATTCACTAACTCAGTCAAGTAAAATGACGCCAATTAAAAAGGACCAACCAAGCAACCTATTAGACTGGGTTAGAAATCAGATGAGAGACAAATTGTCAGAGCTCTGGAGGAAGTCAAGGTGACCACTTCACACGAATTGGCAACCCCACACATCCAAGTTGCTGTCAGATAGAGCCATCAACTCACAGAGGTTGGAAGAGACCTCTAGAAGTTGCTTAGTCCAACCTCCTGCCCAACACAAAGCCAAATTCAAAGTTAGGTTAAGTTGCTCAGGACTTTGTCCAGTAATATCTTGAACATGTGCAAGAATGGCAGTTCTGCAGCCTCCCTCAGCAACATGTCCCAATACCTCACCATTCTTTTTTTTTTTTTTTTTTAATCCGGTAAGAAATTACCTTGCTGTGACTCGTAACCACTAATTTATGATCCTTTCAACATGCACTCCTGGGAAGACTCTGGCTCCACCTTCTCTAAAACACCCATCGGGTAGCTGAAGACAACAAACAGATCATTCCTCAGCCTTCTGCAGGCTGAACAAACGCATCTGGTGCTTGCAGCCCCTCTGCTGCAGGCCACACCATTGCATCAGTCTCGCTTGTAGTGGGGGACCCAGACCTGGAAGACCAAGCCTGCAGCCTGCTGGCTATCATTTCTGTTCTAATGCAGCAGAACAGTGAGCCAAAACCAAAAGGTTTAGTCTTGGTCCCACTATTCTCCCCCCAGTTGTAGACCAGAGCTAGTACCGCACGTAACCAAAGGATGAGGTTCCTCAAATAACTGATGCGATGGTTTTGGTGTTGGGGTTTTTTTTGTTTGTTTTAGTGTGGTTTTGGTTTTTGATAGGTTGGATTTCTGACAGATCAGGACAATGAAATGACTTAACCTGGTCACCACAATTGCTACCCGGAATATAACAAAAGAACTGAAAGGCACAGAACCACCCATTATCTCACTGCCCTATCAGGTGAACAAACAACAGAGTTTTGCAGCGAAAGCAACACTAGAAACATACAGCATACCCTCCATTTCCAAGGTTGTTAGCTCAAATACCATCTTATTTTAGTGCCAAAATAATTTTGTTGCTTGCCACGGCAGATTAAGGGAAGTGCTTTTATGAAGATCTATGCAAACATTTTGCAAGGTAAGCATGCGTGGGCAGAAGCAACATAATTCAGATATGTTCGTTGCTAACTTACAGTGTGACTGCAGCTGCTACACTCTATTTCAGCTAAAGCACAAGTTGGGTGTTGGTGATACAATTTTACCCAGAGCTCTGCACCTATTAATTTACCCTGGATCTCAGCACAGGAGCTTCACCATCACAGTTAGACTGCTTCAAGTTTCTGAACTGGCCCAAGTACCCAAGTAAAATACATTATATGTGCATTTATAGTCCTTTCCTCACTTCTAGGCATTATATACACAGAGATCTCATCTTGAAAATGATGAAACTATCTGAACTGCACTGAAACCCACTATAAGATGTACATATTGGAACAGAAACGAAAAGGTGGGTTTTTTTAATATCAGTTACCTTTATATATTCTCAACAGCAGCTGCATCCACTGCATACTGCTTTTTGGGAATAAACATTTTTTTAACCAACACTACACACATTTTGAAATATAGCATGGGACACTGAGTTGAGAAAACACTGAGAAGAATTTGGCTAAAGAGTATATGAGGTGATCAAGTAATTTATTTTTGCTATATATAGTCTCACTAAGACAATGAGATACAGCATCCATTTTCATTTTTCCTCTTAAGGTCAATTTTTATTGACCTTAGGGTAAACTCAATCTTCTCAAAAAGTTTATGTTCAGGTTTTAAACTTGTGGAGCAGACAGTAACCAGTCGAGACTAGATTTCCCATGTTCAGGCTGAGGAGAAGAAAAATTCTCCAACCTGTACCAGAGACACTTCTGCTCGGAGAGGTAAAAGACACAAAAGACTCCCTGCAGTGAAACTGAAAGAATCGGTTTGATCCCTTTGGTTTGGGGGACCTCAGGGATAAAGCAGTAGCAACTCTCAGAAAGAATGTTCATCAGAACAAGATACTCTGTGCGCGTGCTTCGTGCTAACTAAAACAACTGCAGAATTTTGACATAGGACTCTCCATTTCAGTGGGTGATTGCTTTTATTTGCGGGAGGAGGGAGGGGAATAAAAGGAATTCCTTTGACAAGAGAGCTGTATTGCTAACCACAACCAGGATCATTTTACCTCTTTTGCTACAAAGAGGTTATATGCCATGAAGAAAAATCCCACGATCTAACAGCTTCATATTATTTTACAAATAATACAACTCCAGTTGCTAGAGAAGATATTTTTGCAGTTGATTTGCTTTGTACATTTCACAGCACTTGATAGACAGTATTTATCATTTAGGCTCCAATAAATGTGGTATCTCATGCCCCTGCTGAGTCTTCCCATGAACAAAGCTCTACTTAGCTCTTGAAGGAAATCTAGAGTCATTATTTATCTCATTTTTGTGATATCATACAGAAAGCAGAGAGAAGAAAAAAGACCACAGTTACAGACACCTGATTGGCAGAATGATTTAATTTACAACTGAATTAAGGGGGGGGAAACACACCAAAACCCACAACACAACGTGGTCAGAGTTTGAAATCAAGATTTCCTCCTTAGTTTCTTTCACCTGAAAATATTTATGCAGCCTCAGAGAAGTACACAAGACATGTTAATGACCCTACAGAAAGAGTAGATATAAGCTGATGTTGTTGTATCTTTGAACTGTAACAACTACAATAAATGTTCCACAGAGCATTCTGTTCCAAAGTCAACTCGAAACTCTAAATACAAACACAGTTCTATTATAAAAAGTCTTAATGATATTCTCCTGCAGATTTTTTTTAATAATGAAGGCTTTAAAAGGTGTGCACTAAGTACACAACCATTGTTCTGCCAAGGAACAACTGAGTACTGCTGCAGTGCAAACATGAAATGGAAATTATACGATCTTTAAAACACATTACTTCAAATTGCTATTTTGTATCCATGGGAAGAGACGGGCAAACAAGCAAAATACACAAACCTACATCTCCACGAAAAAGTAAATATTTACCTATAATTTACATAATGCTGTAAATATAGGTAGCAACTTGAAAAATGAGAAGGAAATAAATGCATCAGGTAATTAACTTTCTAGCTCTCAAAGAAATACTTTAAGCACAATAACCTGTTTCCAGAAGTCCTTATAAACACTGTTACAGCTAAGTAAAATTAAACCGAGCCACACGGACTTCTGATACCTAAAAGTACTTCAAAACCAAGTTCTTTCCTGCTAAGTTCTTGCGCTTTCTCGGAGCCAGCCCCAAGCCCCGAAATGCTCGAGAAATGCAAGACACTAGACGAGCCGGTGTCTCTCCCATCTGGAGCGCCTGCAGCGGGAAGGCCGGCCCCCAAGGAGCGTGTGGCGGCGAGCTGCGCTCCCTCTCCGCGGCCCCCGCGAGGAGAACCTCCCCGGGTCTCGCCCTGCCGAGCGGGGCCGGGCCCGCGGGGCCGGGCCCGGCGCGCAGCGGCGGCGCTGGAATGCGAGCCCGTAACCCGATCTCCTCCCGCCCCTCCTCCCGCCCCGCAGCGTTTAGAAAGTCGCTTAACCTCTTAAAATGGCATCTCGGCGCTGCCTAGCAGGGACCAGAGCTGCTCGTGTCCTCCCCTGGAACAGGAAAGGAAACTCTCCATTTTCCGTTAAATACCTCTTCCCCGAGGTAAGGCGGGGCTGCCAGCTGCAGCCGCGGTGCCCGGTTGCTGCCCCTCCACGCCGGCCTGCCGCCAGCCAGCAGCAGCCCGGCCCCCAACAATCACCTCTCGGTTCAGCCATGAACGTCGCGTTTGTTCGGTTCGTCTCTACCCTGACTCAAAATTCACCTGACTTTCGCTAACCTCAGAAACGAATAGATCTTACTCAGAAGCAAGGAATTAGTAAGAACAGCTCCTTTTCATCTAAAAAGCCTCGCATCTCAGAACCAAAACATTCACGTATGTCAAGTCAGAATTTCATTCAGAATGCCACGTCATAAACCCAAATGGAAGGGACAATTTTGTTACGAATTCACTTAATTTTTCAAACTATACACACAGAGTTTATTCAGGATACAGCATTACAACGTTTATGTTTTCAGCTTAATTATGTACATGCACAGAAATAACAATAAACACAATAAAGTTGCTCCTCAAGATAATGTATGAGCTGATCTTATAGATACATAAACTGTCTCCATCTATTTTCTCTAAAAGATAATATTTCTGTAGCATGAAAAAATGCTGTTGCAATTCGGAACAATTAAGTACTTTGCTGTAAACAAAGTAGCCAAGTTTTTTACTGTTCCAAACATACTGACATTAGTAAGATACCATTATCCTACTAGGTAAGAGATACAGACTGGGAAAAAATAAGTTATCAATCATTCTAGTGATAGCACAGTGTAAGAAGAGAGAAAGAGTAACTTGAAAAACATTTTTCCAGCAGTAGTAATTTTACTCATTAAACACACTCTACCAAAGGTATTCTATCAGGAACAGAAAAAAAGCGCTCACAGTATCTCGGGAGGATACAAGTCTTTAGGGCATCAGTGTGGCCACGAGGAGCTCACACAGACTTTCTCTGGTATGATTTCCACAGGAGGTGGTTTATACTTTTGTTGGCTTAACTAAACAGGACACTGCAAAACACTGCTAGGGCGGCCATTCTTCTCCAACTCTACCAAGAGGAGACCTTTGGCCAGTGCACACAGCATCAGTAGAATCACTCTGTTCATGTAAAACACATCTCGCCAGCAACAAAGGCTGCCAGAAACTCTTAACTGTCATCAAGTTTTGGGCCTAGATTTTTAAATATATTTAAGAATTCAACAACAGAAATTCAGAGCTAAGGGATCTTTAAATATAGGATCTTTTCACTCACACAGTTTCTCCTATATTGGTTCCCAACTACAAAATAGGAATGAACTCTAAATGTTGAGATGTTGAACTGAAGCAGTCTTTTCATGCCAAAACCCCAGAACCCAGTGAGGAAGGTCAAATACCACTATGATGAGGGCTTCCATAAGACTAAGTCTGGAAAAAAACCCTACAGTAGGCAGGATTATTAAAATAATCACCTTTATCAATATTCTAATACATTTACCAAAAAACCCACTATGAACATTTCTTAACCTTGGTTATTGCAGGTCAAGGATCAGAAGAACTAACAGCTGGCTACTTTACTCTTACGTACTAGGCAAAGTAAAGGCAGTGTTGGGTTTTTTTGTTATGTATCACAACAAAAATCCTACTCAGATGCCTGTGTTACTTACAGAATATGAGCACTTTAAACAAATATTTTTATTTCCTGCAAATACTGACTTATATTTTCAAGATCCCTTGTTATTTTACAGAATGCAAAATACAGTCATTTTGCACGTATGCATCATATACTCGTATGCATCATATACACGTTTTGTCTTTCAGATTATGCAAAACTAAGTCTTAAATCTTTCCCCAAAGGAACCTCTCTTATCTGTTACTCATCTACAGAATTTATTTCTGGATCTTTTTTTTCCAATTTATAATTTGTATCGGATAACCAAAATTCAAAATAGGATCACAATTTCAAACTGACAGTATTTTCTGTTTTACTCGATATTAACCTCAAGGTAACAGAAAATGCTCCAAATATTCTAACAAATCATCAAGTCATTTTTCTTTCAAAATATATTTAATAACACTTACTCTGTTGGAAGAAAATTTATTCAAATTGTTGGTTAGAAGTGGAAGAGCAAGTATGTTTACACTTCAAAACTGAAGCTCAAACACCATAACATGATTACCTGACAGCTATTAAATGGCTTGCAAGAAGTTATTAGCGTTGGTTCTCTTTCAGAAGGCATACATAACAGTTCCACCCTTAGCATCCTCCCTATAGTTGTAACTTTGTTGCTGTTTTTTTTTCAACGTAAACTTCCCCCTCACTCCCACAGGTTATGTTTTGGTCTCAAGGCCTATTATTGGGATATTTCACACAAGCGCTATATATAAAGAAAATTAAGACAGCCCTAAAATACAAAAGTAATCCCGAAGGCTTCAATGGGGTCAAACCCACTGCGCTTACAAGGAAAGAATGCATACATATTTTACTGAGAATTCTCTGCTAATGCACTGCTTTCCAAAAGAGCAGATAGAAAATATGACTGTGATGTTTTATGAGGACATTCACAAATGCCTTTAGTCATTCAGTTCAGCACAAGTTTCATACCAGCAAAGATTACAACCAGTCACGGGGGGGGGGGGGGCACAGGGGAACAAACCCCAACAACAAAAACAACAAACCAAACCCAACCCAACCAAAAAACCCAACAACCAAAACCCAAACCCCTAAACTCAACATTGTCAATGGAAACTAATTGTAAGAAATGAAAAGCAGTGTCAGGAAATATACCTGCTTCTAACAATTTTTATGTTCTCACAATCACAACCTTCAGGTACAGACCACGTATTCGCATGGCGAAACAATGCTTATCTGCAGAAGAGACACAAAATAGATAGAAGGACTGTTAAAAAGGAGTACTGAAATGGAAAATCTCCTCTTACTTCTTTTAATTGTACTACTCTTGGGTGCATGAGCAATACAGAGCCTGACAGGTGTCATTCTAAACAAACCGTCCTTTTGAACACACTTCATATTTCATACGAGAAATGTGACTGTGAACATTACGGTTTTAGCAAGTGCCACTTTAGACACCGATCTCTAACATAACTGTGCACAAGCAGTCCCACTGCGCTATAACTGAACTCTGAGTCTAGCCAAATGAAGCTATGCCTACGTGTTACTGCTTTCAAGAGCAGAGAAACAATCTTCTGAAAGATGTATCAAAATTACTGCTTTAAATAAAGTTAAAGTATACTTTTAGAAACTTGCATTTTAAATTAAAATTAAAACCTCAACAGTATTGGCAAATTTGTTTGCATGAGGATAAAATATTTCCTAATATACCTTCCAAAAGCACAAGTTCAGGATGATAATGGTTCCTACTGAAAAGAAAATTCAGTGCAAAAGAGTAGCATTCAGCAAATGCAGCATTTTCAAAAACAAGTAAACTTGCAATAAGCAGTTTATACAGAATCTGTTTTCTATTACAGTATAACGGGTTCAGTAGGTGGAGGAGTGTGGACTGCATACATACTAATACATAAACACGCAGCTGCATCGGTACTCCTATGACCTTGTCAGACATTTCAACACTGTATTTTTAGATTATTCTCTCATACCAACTGCACTGTTAAAATGGCATTTAATTCCATTATGTCTATTGTCAAAAAGCTAGTCTTCTGCTTCAACTGCAGCAGTTCTTTGAAAAATACATTTTAAAAGACTGTATTTAATTCTCAAATATATTTCCCCATTCATAGCTGTGAGCTGGCTTCATGTAATACATAGAAAGGAGCATCCACATTTCACTTGCTAGATGCTATGTCACTTTAAGCTTCTTTTGACCGACTCTGTAAAACTCCTTGGATTTGGGAATAGCATACACGTTGTTATATCTGTCCCTGCTATATAAAGACTTTACTGTGCCTTCTCTCAGTTCTACTAAAGCCTAGGTTACATGAGGAAAACAGAAGAAAAAACTTAGCTGAATTGATCCCTTCTGCCCTGGCAGTGATGCCAAACAAACACCTATGGTATTTCTGGTTCTTATACCCCAAGTGATTCTTTCATCTCAAATTTTGCTCTTCATTCAGGGGAAAAAAAAACCCAACACATCACACATCAAACAAATTGCACTACAAGCAACAGACCTAGGAAGGCCTGGTTTCCTACAGATTTATGTGCTATTTTGGTATATAACTTTTCCCAACGTATTTGCCCCAGCTTTCTCCCTATATCCTGTATGATTTCACTCTCCCCGTCCTTTGCAATATATCCACCTCCCCACTCACACGCATATTCCTCTAACCACAGTTCTCTCTCCCTTTCCCTCCCACGTCCTCTGGTGCCAAACAACATGTCTCACTGGCCGGACAGTATGTGCACATTGACTTCCCCTTATCAGGCATAACAAGTTTACTGAACACTACTGATCATAACATCCTTAAGCTCTGGGGACATTAACACAGCTCAAGACCTTTGAAACTGAAACAATGTGACATCCACTCCATAATCTTACCAAACATCCAATCTTCAAGCCTGCTGATACACGCAGCTTGTCTTTGAAGTTTTAGGTATTAGGAATCTGCCAAAATCCAAAACTTTACATACTACATGAGACAGGAACACTTAACAAAACTACAAAACAAAGGACACAACTGCAAAAGGAGAAGAGCAGAGAGGAATGTGGGGATAGCAAAGTAAAGCTTTTGCTTTGCGGGGGGGGGAGGTATACTCAACACACACTAAGAAGTTACATGGGATCACTATTATTCAAACTAATGAAAAAAAGTGTTCCAAAACAGGTAACTCCCAAACGACAGCCTTACCCACAAGCACGCTACACTGCAGCTAATCTGCGTCTGGAAGGGGCACTCTTGCTCTGTATGCCAACACTGGCACTTGGTCTGCCCTCACAACCGCAGCTAGACTAGCAAAAAGTGAAGCCTATTAAAAAAAAAAAAAGGGAGAGAAAAGAAAAAGCAAAAAAAAGTAATTGGCTTTCAGCTAGTTTAAATGCCTACAGCATCAGAGGAGTGCCAGTGCTGCTGTAAAGGAAAAGGAAAGGACGCAAATGGGTGGCATTAACAGGAGTAGAACTGGCCCTTCGAGTGTACCCGGCTGCTAGGCTTGCTTATCTGTAGCACAGAACTGCCCTCTTCATCTGCTAGTTAGTTATTCATCTAGCAGACTTTCATTGCAGACATCAATGGAAGTCTACCTGGCTGCACTGCTCCAGTCCTTAGGAAATTACATTATCAGTCTTTCCACACTAAGCAAAATAAAGTACCTGAACAGAAAATGTTCAAGATAAGGCCGACACTAAAAACATGTTACTTCACGTTTGATGGCAGTATCATTAAACCAAACCCAACGAATGTGTCAATGAAGGCATCTAGATGCCAGTGCAATTTAAAAAAAAAGTTGTAGGTGTTACACACACTACTGAATGTAACAGCAGAGGAGCTGACATGCCTGGGTGCGTGTGGGTGTGATAAAAGGCATACGAATTAGCCTACTGCACTGTAGCAGATGTCTAGCTGAGCACTCTGCTTGTGACACCGCCTGCTATCAGACCGGTCGGGAAAGAAGGAAGAACAGAGTCCTCCCTTGCTCCATCCAGAAGCCTGAGTAGTTCCTGACCTGTAACTGGACACAAGTCACTGTGCTATTGCTATCAACGGACACATCCTTCAACAAATCTGTGGGATCGCAAACCCACACAATACCTTCATCCCCAGCCACATATTCTGGCAGTGACTCTTCAACGAAATTATTCACTGTGAGGAAAGAAAGAATCACCACATTTTACTGTGCTTGTAATCTGCCATTCCCTTACACCGGGGGAAAAAAAAAAAAATAGTGGTGAAAAATTATTCTCTATCAGTTTCTTAATTTCATTTAAGGTTTGATAGATTACCATCACGTTTCCCTCTCCGCTGTTTTTCTTTCCCTCACTCAAGAAGCCCAAGTCTATTTAGTACTGCATCCCATTTGTACTGCTGGGGGAACAAAACAAAACAAAATTACCTTCTAGTTTTAATGGGACTGTGGAAATTGTGTTACCAGAACTACATAACATGCATGTCCATATATAATGAATGTGTACAGCTGCATAATCACATTTTTAAAAAACTTACAATTACTCTATAAAATGCTGCTTCAAAATTGGCTTAAACTCATTTAAGACTGTGCTGATCGTAAGAAGGGAAGTGCTGCCCCTCCTCTCCCCTTACTCCTCATATGGTCTCACAGTGACCTGGAGCTGCTGAAAACCCAAGGGTTTTTTATAGGGTTAGTCTTCAGCCAGATTAGCAAACAAATCCAACATGTCACCTGGCCACAGTTATACAACTACAAAAGTGACAGTGGAAACACACAGCCAAAGGGAAGAAAGAGAGAAAAAAAATAAGTTTTAAACACCATAAGCAGATAGGTGCAATCTAAAGTTGGAGCTTCACAGCAAAGAGCTGTTAGAAAACTATCCAAGATCTCCCCAAGTGTTAATACCTAATTTAGAGTCTATTACTGTTTTTCCTCTGTCCAAATTAAATTACATTGCACTTACTGTACCTCATCTGATATTTTATCATCCAGGCATTCAGTACTGCTACAGCCAGTTTACAACACCTGTATCAGCTACAAGTTTCACCACCTCACCATCCACTCCCCTTTCCACACCATTTCCAAACACACAAAACAGAACAGGCCCTGTCACTTGCTTCCAGCAAGGCTGTTAGCACCTCTCTGCTGCAGGGGTACCTCCCCATTTCTTCCTGGGAGCCCAGAACTGGCACAGGCCTTCCAGATGTGTCTCACCAGTGCTGAGCTAAATGGCATCATCACCTCCCTCAACCTGCCCACAATCCTCTCCCTAACACAGCCCAGGAGGCTGCTGGCCTTCTTTGCTGCAAGGGCGTGTTTGCTGGCTCACGTTCAACTTGTCCAGTATGACTCCCAGGTCCTTTTCTGCAAAGCTGCTTTCCAGGCAGTCAGTCCCCAGTCTGTACCAGTACATGGGGTTACTCCTCCCCAGGTGCAGGGCTTTGCATTTCCCTTTGTTGAGCTTCACGAGGTTCCTTCTCTGCTCACTTCTCCAGTCCATCCAGGTCCCTCTCGGTGGCTGCACAACCAGCTGGCCTATCAAACACTCCTCCCAGTTCTGTATTGCCGACAAACTTGCTGAGAGCGCGCTCTGTCCCATCATCCAGGTCATTTATGAAGATGTTGCACTGTACTGGAACCCAGCATCAATCCCCGGGGCATACTGCTAGTGACTGATTTCCAGCTGAACTTCATGCCGCTGATCACAACTCTTTGAACCTGCTAGCTCATCTATCTCACCGACCATTTGTCTAGACTGAACTTCCATCAGTTTGTTGATGAGGATGTTACAAGAGACACTATCAAAAGCCTTATGGAAGTCAAGATAAACAATATCCGCTGCCCTCTACTCATTCACTGAGCTAGTCATTTCATCGCAGAAGGCTATCGGACACCCACCAGCATCACTCGTGCTGACCTGCTGGTAATCCCAACCCATAAGCTCTCAACCGACTCCTCACCCACCCAAAAGACAGAGCTCCATGCATTCCCACGGCTCTCACAAAAGCCCCCACAACACCCTGCACCCCTTGCCATCCCAGCCTGTCCTTCCTGGAGAGCCTGTAGCCAGTCCTCCAGCCACATCAGCTGTCCCACTGCATCTCTGTGATCTTAACAAGATTGCAGCCATGCAACTGCATGCAGACCTCTGATTTCTCCTGTTTGTGCCCAGTCTTTTCCACAACATATGGCAAACAGAGTCAAATCCAAATAAAGTATTAAACTTGGTCTGTGTGGAGGGAAACTTTGTATTGGCTACCCTTTAATAGCTGGAAACCTGATTTCACACTGTGACAAAGTTACAGACACTGGAGGGAAAAATCAAAAGTGACAATGGAACAGTAACTACTTGCGGAAAGGAAATGTATGGATAAATATGGAAAGAGGTGCTACACAGCTATATACAGAGAAAGGAGATACACAGTTCTGTAGCTCCCATTCCCAGGCAAGAAACCCTGTCAGAGGAGGGCTCTGGTGAAGGATGAGTCCCACCTCTGCCCAGCTCGCCCTCCCTGCTACACTCCAGTGCTCAAACCCAGCAAGCCTTCCTCACCACACCACTGCTCCTCTGCCCGTGCTCCCTGTCACCTGAGCCCATTCACTACCCTGCCCCAAGCCCCATTTCTGCTCTTTCAAATCCTCAGGAGACACTACCATCTGCATTTGCAGCACACCCACAGCTTCTCTTCTCACTGAAAGTAACCTGAAGGAGAATTATTTTACCTTCAGTCGTTCCAAGTACACATAGTAAAAAATACCTTCCGGTAAACAATTACTTCTTCCAAAAACAGATACACTTTGAAAACGATATTCAACGTTGCTGAAAACCATAACATTTATCTTACATAACCTCAAACTTTAAAATTTTGGCTAAAATTCTTTGACGCAACAGTCATCTTGGTTGATATCTTTTTACAGAGCAAAAATCATCATAGGCTCTTACACTAACTAAATCACCATTTACATCAGCACTCAAACCAACTCCTGCTGAAAGACCTGCTCTAGCGTATGTAAATCTCAGTACCAACAGGTAACTCTGATGAACACCAACACCGTCAAAACAGTACAAAGAAAAAAAGAACACAAAGGAAAATGTAAAATTACACATTTTTATAACTTAATAGCTTACAGAGATTTTTTCTAACTAAAATGGTTTAACATTTTAAGATACTGTAAAAAAAACATGCTGTGGATATATACTTAAATGTATTTAACGTGCATTACAGTCTCAACTAGCTGCTGGTTATTGGGATGTAGGAAGAAGCTTCCACAGAGCGGTGTAATTCCACAGTTGTCTGCTGCAGACCGTCTTGCGCTTTCCTCTGGAGCAATACTGCTGGCCATTGTTGGGAGCAAAACACTTGAGGCTGGTTTCTTCATTTATAACATTCTTTTCTCACTAGTGCACCCTCATTTAATATATTTTTATTTGGTTATTTTTCCTGTAACCAACCTCACCTCTGAAATTAAGTCAGCATAAATTAAAAGATACTCGTAAAGAACCACCAAGAAAGAAAATCACAGAATTTCACTGCAGCGAACAACCATACATGCTGCAGATGCTTAAGGACAAAGAAGGGAATTCTTACATCGGCTCACCAGCTCTTCCCTTCACCGCTATTCTCCTGCTCATCCCAGGTTCCTGAGACTATTACTGAAAGTATTACAGAGAGATGTAAATATTATACAACAGCATTTGCAACTTTGAGAAAAAGTTGACTAATGCCATTTCTGCAGCAGAACCTCTGGCTAAGGAATGCACAGCTGCCGAGCAGATGTATAATTTCAGCATTTAGATTCCATTATTTCAAGGGTGATTTTTTTTTTTACTAGATGTTTTCAGATTTTCTATTTCCATCTGTTTTTTGACCTCCCTCAGTTTAGTCCCCTCCTTTCTGTTTTAGTTCATTATGCCAAAATAATTTTCTAAATTAGAAACATCTCTTTATTGAAAAACTTGTGAATTTGAAGAGAGATGGGGGAGTGAAGCAGGGCCAGGGGCGGAACAAAAACAGACAGTTCAACAGAGGCTTGGGTTTGAATAAAAACTGTCCTGTCTGGGTCGGGTTTTATTTTGCAGTTCCTGGTTTAACCCAAATTGGCAAGCCTCTAACTGCATTCCTTCCATGAAATTTTAAGAGCAGGAAACTGAAGAATATCAGCTATACGGGAATGTTCCTACACTTCACCAGAGCCCTCTGCCCCAACTTCTGAGAAGGACAATGTTCCAGGTTTTGATTCTTTCTTTTTAGAGTCGTATTAGATTATAGTTGTAAGCTTAAAAAAAATTAACTCACCATGTACCAAAAGAGCTTTACAAAACATATAAAGATAAGTGTAAACCAGTATCAGGGGTTGTCAACTTAAATCAATTCAGTAAAGAATCGATTAATGCAAAAGCAGTAAAAAAAAAAACAAACCAAAAAAATTAAATGGAGTTAGCATTGTTCAAAAAATTTCTGTTCATCTGACCGAAGTAGAATACTAGGTCATACAATATTGTCTGTCTGAAACTTTGGTCCACACTATGAGTTTTAAAGAAGAATTATCAGTAGTAGGCTCACTGGTTCAGCTCAGCAAATGTGACAGATTGGCTGCAAAACCTATCGAATTTTTATTTTAAATTTTAAGCTCAAAATAATAATTTGCCCAGGTGAGGAAGAGCACAATCTCAATCCTAATGAATGGCATACACTTCAGAATACTCCTACAGAAAATTTTCTATAGGATATTTTCACAAAAAAAAGATTAAATGATTGTGAACTAGTAAATATAGAAGATAAAATTAGAAAAATACATCAATACATAAAAACAAAAAAGCACTTTTTCATTCTGTGAGATTTATTGTTTGCTTTGTCTCCGAGAGAGGAGACATTCAAAACAAGCTTTAAAAAAATACTTTGAAGTAATACAAATAAAATGCCTAATAAAACTTCCCATATCCTCTACCATCAGGGACATTTCCGCTTAACACTCAGTATCACTACTGAATTTTTGATTATTGCTAAAATCCCTTCAATAATCTGAACAGAAGATAGATTTAACACCCAAAACATGGACTAAGAAGAATGGCTGCACCTCATGAGCTGGCAGTGCCTTCCTGTGCCCTGTCCCAATCCCGTCTTGTAATTAACTCTCAGTTGTCCAGACCTCGGACAACACAGAGGAGGGTACAGGAGAGTTTCTGAAACCTTCTCCGAGGCATTCTGTAAAAGATTAATTTCTCTTCCACGAAGAAGGATATGCAGCAAGGAGGAGCACGTTTTACACAGCTTTCTGGTTTTCTTATTCACTTTTCCAGTCACTGAGGTTCACTCTGTCTTCTTCTAATAAGCCGCTCTTGTTCTCATACTCCTCTCCAAGTTCTTTCATTCCCAAGCATAGGGGACAAGGGGATGATACAGTATTTCCTATTTCCAGTATTCATTCTTCCTGCTAAACGATTCCTCACAACTTATCTGTTCATGCTTCCTTTTCAATCCCTCTATACCTCTGCACAACAACATGGGACAGTGCCTATGCCTCTGCATCACCACCGCACTGTGAGTTTCCAACAGAACCCAAAATAGGAAAAAGAATGATTCATTTAGAAAATTATATTTGAGCTTATTCACCACTTCTATATCCCTGAAATTCTGACTCTGAGCGCGTAATCTACTCATTTGCACAACAAATCTTTCATTAGCAGAATATTAATTCTCTACAGAAGTGAAATCTCTGATGACCTCAGTCCTCCAGAAGTCATCTGGGCTCTGCCCACTGATTTCCAGTCAAGTTTGGGATCAGGCTCCCACAGAGGAAGTGTGAAGGCCTATGAACGTTTTTAGCTTTTTTCAAATCAAGAAAAAGTTGTTAATAATTAACATTATAAAGGCAAGAGACTTAAGGAAAAGCAAATTTAGACCATTTCAACAGCTGCAGCAGTGAAAAGGAAATCACTTCCATGAACCAGGTCTGTATCCTGGTACGTATCTTCTGTGACTTTCTTCGATACTTCTCCAACTTGCCCCTGCTACATCTGCTTGCATTTTTATCACCCCAAACATGGCAAGATTGACAGTTTTCTCTTTAAGATGGTGAACTGAGGGAATACCGACACAAAGAACTGCTAGTTGCTTCCATGTTTTATGCTAACAAAAGTTGACTGAAGACATCATGTAAAGCAATTATCTGAGGAGACACTGAGAAAATTTAAGTGATTTCAATTTTTTGTAAAAAGCATTGCTGCTGTTATAACATATGATGCAAATTAAGCTCCAGTACTGCAGAGCTGAGTTAATAATACTGATTTTTTCCCCCTTTGAATGCACAGTAAACTCACCACATACTAAAATTACATTTACACCTACTATATTTTCCTCTGTATTTTGGGAAATTCTATTTTGGGGAAAAAATGAGCATCAGAGCATTCAGCCACATGCTGCAGGTACGCACCCTGTCAACTACTACTTCACAGATTTTGTCTTATCAGAACTTTTTAAAACATTTAAATAAAGTTCATACCCTTCATGCTACTCAAAACGCTTTCCCCCCCCCAATGAGCACAACCACCGGTGAATTCCATACCGGTAGCAGACTTGGCGGACGACTCGCAGGAAGAGCTCCATCAAGCCAATCACTTTCACTGCAGAAATTCTGAGGTGGTAACACACTGGACCTTAAATAAGGCTTTGCTGTTGCTTCTCCTTTCATCATGCATATACAACCTATGAATATTATCACAATCATGAACTAGAGTTTATTTTCCTACTTTAATACTTATTTTGAATTTTATTAACCAGACCATCACAAAACAGTAAACCTAACTGAAACACACAGAATTCAAATGAAACAGGAAGGCAACTACAAGACACTCATTAGAAAAATGGCAAGAAATAAAACTGTCGGGATTATAAATCTGAAATAGAACAGCCATATTTTTCATACCATTTGTGTACAGCTGAAACACGTTTCTGTGTCATAATCAGAAATTCATGCATCTTATCACTACCACAACATGAATGAAGTACGCGGTCTTCTCAATATATCAAATATACGACGACCTAAAATGCTTCAGTGTCATAAACCTACTACAATGAATTTCAAAATCCATATTGAAGATACATTGAAAAGCAGTAGAATAATTGCTTTGTTTTGCTTTTGGGGGAGAGTGGGCATAAAATACACATACTATGCTCTGTAAACACACCCGGTGAGGTGCTGGAGAACCAATTCACAATGAAGACCATTCTGGCAAGTCGGCAGCTTGTCCCCTAGTTGACTGCCTGGTCAGCAGCGGGCCAGCTATTTCTTTGTATCAAACTAACCCTCTTGAGGATTACGTACCCAGAGTACAAAGTACTGAGCAGATGTTTCTGGACTGAATCCCTCACAAAATCGCTATTCCATATATCTTCTCAATAAGAGCAGTCAGAACGCTAAAATGATGTTTTCTGTACAATGAAGACAAATGAGGTGACTATTTCAACTTTTTGTCCAATTTCAAGGATCACCTATTCCAGTCTCCATATTATTTTTAAAGGACACAATATAGTGCGCTAAATTTTACGTTTGTTTTCAGTTTTAAACATTTTTCAGAATAAGTAGAAATACTTTATGTCTGAGAATATCAAACCCTCAGACTTCACAGCCACTTTTAAGGGATTGCAAGAAAACGAGGCAGAAAGAAATTCCTTCCTTTCCCTTTAAAGCACTAACCATTGTGGAAGGCACAGAAAACATCATCGTGACTGGGGACCATCAGTACGAGTGTGGTGGGGCGACTGCAGAGGGTTCTGCAGATCTTGTCCAAGAAAGGAAAAAATGGAACCACTAAATCAGCAGCAGCAAAAGGAAAAGTTTGCTGTCAGGCTATCAAGCACATGCACTCTGCACGCGCCCCCAAGTCCTGCATTTTGGGAATATTACCAACTGAAACAAGGCTTTAAGTACTCCATCTGCACCCACATACAACAACTCTGACGTGATACATCTTTAAATTACTGAGTTGCTTCTGTTATTTATTTACAGATGACCATAAGGTAAGTGAAGAAAATCCCAGGCACTGAAGATATGCCCTCTTTCTACTGAGGAACCAAGAAATACCAGACACTTCCCCAGATATCCAGATAGGAAGGACAGATCTTCAACTGATGCCTGACATAAGGAAGGGTGAAACATACACATTTGTAACACATTCCCTGCCACATACTGTCTGGTCTCCTTCATCCATCTACGCTTTTCAGCAATTTACCAGCTAAGTTACTGCATCTCCATGTGTCAGACCTTTACCTGCTCTTGGAAAGAGATACTGTCCTCATCATAAAAGTTACCAGCCACAACGATGAACAAAAAAGAAAAGGAAGGGTGTTGTGGTTTTTTTTTTTTTCCTTTGATTTGTTTGCTTTTAAGGGCTTTGGAGAAGGCGAGTTTGTTTCTCTTGGAAAGCTTGGCTATACCAAAATTAGTGCAAGTACTAATATCCGTTCTTTGATCCCTTCTGTGAAGGGGATGTACTCGGATCCTCCTATCTACACGTTTGTGCCCCACTACGCCTTGGAAAGCTGTGGAGTTCTTAGTTACACAGACTGATGCACAATTAAAGAGACATTCCACTAATTCAGAGTTATTTAATATCACTATTTTCAAAACACAGTTTTCTTTTAAAATCTGAATATAGCCTGCACTGATTTCTTATTATAAAAATACAATTCAGTGAATATTTAGCAAGTCCTTCCCTACATTTTTTTTTTTTTTTAGTATTACATAGCCACAGAATCTGTATACTACTTCTTGGAGAACAAATAAAACATTACCATCATTCCCAATTTTAAAACTAAGAAAAAAAAAATAAGAAGAAGATAATAAATAAATTAAAAAAAAAATCAATTTATCCATCAACTGCTTGCCTTTCAGGACTCTGGGAAGTAGACAAAGCTATCTATTGCTTCTTCAAAATCCTTTTCTCTTTGCAGTGCAATACTCCATGACATTTCATACAACAGTAATGCTCATCTATGACAAACACATATCCATTTTGAAAGAAGTTAGCAGACCTGGTTTACTGTGCATCTGAACAAGCACCATATTCAATCCCA
Organism: Phoenicopterus ruber ruber; assembly: GCA_009819775.1. Lineage (NCBI taxonomy): Eukaryota > Metazoa > Chordata > Aves > Phoenicopteriformes > Phoenicopteridae > Phoenicopterus > Phoenicopterus ruber. The sequence goes on along the minus strand of CM020221.1, from coordinate 10,344,888 downwards.
AACATGATCAAAATGTTGTTAGCCCTGAACTGAAGTAGTTCAATAAATACACTAACTACTATAAAGAATAATAACTTTGGTTACATCACTTACACTTTAGATCCTCAATTCCTGAATGTTGGTATCCAGAAAAAGCACATATATTAGTTACACACTCTACCATATTCAGTATTTTTAATTCTCATAACAAAGCACACAATTCTCACTGCGAGGATCTTACAGAGCAGCGTCAAAAACATTAGGATTTGGGTCCCACACATTGACTTTAAGAAACTCTATGCACTAGCTACATACTGTTCAGTAAACATGTATTTGATCAGTGAATTTCAAGTAACATGCTATTTCAAGCTTGCAATTTACCAACAGCTTTCTTCTCTAATTTGAACAGGGGCTAGACGAGATAACATCCAGAGGTCCCTTTCAAACCTAAATTACTTCACAATTAAAAAAAAAAAAAAAATATTCAGATCCAGCCACATATGTTCATGGTCCGTGGAACAGAGCAGCCAGCGGGACATACTAAGGACTGGCAGCTGAATCTTCCAGCTGTGCGAGAAGATCCTCCACAAAATTTCAGACGAGAACTGAAAGCCTACCAGACGAGAACTCAAAGCCTACCCAGGTTATATGTCTCTACATAAACGCATATAAAACACACACACACTCGTATAACAAACGAAAGGTGGTGAATAACCTAAGAAAAAGTTACAAAAGGAATAAAAGTACAAGAACAATGGACAAATACATTGCCAGCAAGAATTTTATCCAGACTCTACAAATGCCACAACATGGAGTATTTCTGGCTACAGACTTGATAAAGTATCTGAATATAAATTGCTCTCATATAACTTCTTTTATTGCAGGACGAGGTTCTACTACAAATCATGCAACTTGTTCAATCCAGCAGAGTCTTCCTTGTCTACAAAAGGAGCTTCTCTACTCCTACAGATAACAGGCCTGAACAATCCCTAGGACACTAACTTGATAAAAGAACTCAAAAATAATTACCTGTCTACAGAGAACAAAAAATGTAAATTAGAACCACAATCAATTTACACTGGGAAGAATCATCATACAACCTTCGACACAAAGTGACAGGCGACTGCTGAATGGAAATACCACAACTTACTACCATTCCCTGCTGCTGAATTCACTCTTAATTTTACCAAAAACACCCACCCCAACCAAAAAAAACAGAGGGTGTTTGATTGAAGGGTGGTAGAGAGGCATTCATGTTTTTAAACTCTCTTCAATAGGTTTTGTAATCAGTTATGAAAACACCGTACTTAATCGGTACTCAACAGTACAATCTTTTACCGCCAAGGTACGTGCGATGATTTGGGTTTATTGTTTCTTCAGACAGTTTTTCTTTCGCATCGCTAAACGGCAACAGATTGGGAAGGCCGGCGCACGGCTTTGTTTCCAGCTCGCACAAACGGAAGCCGAGGCACCTTAGTCCTCGCACCCTTCCCACGCCAGGCGCTGCCGCGCACTCCGGCTGGGGCTGCTCGGCACCGAGCCCGGCATTACAACACCAGGGGCGCAGACGCGGGGGGAGGGAGCGCACGGCGAGAGAACGCGACGCGGGCTGCCAGGCGGCCCGGCCCCGCCAGCGCCGTGCCGGCGGCCCCCGTGCCCACGCAGGAAACCGCCGGCCCCGAGGAGCCCCTGCGCCGGCGCGGCGGCCACCCAGCCTCCCGTGGGCCGCGGCCCGACCCCCGCCAGCGGCCCCGGGCCGGGCCGGGCCGGGCAGCGGCGGGGCAGCGCCCCCAGCGCCGTGGCGGGGCAGGGCGGCGCGGGGAGCCGCGGCGGGCGGGCGGTGGGCGCTCCCCGGCCCCCGGAGGAAAGAGGTCGGGGCGGGAGAACCGCTGCCAGACGGGGAAGCCGCAGTGGGCGTCCGCGTTCGACGGCGCTACCCGGGGCCGGGCCGCGGAGAGTGAGCCCGGGGGTGGGAGGGGGCGCAGACCCCGCCGGGCACCGCCGGGGGAGGGACGCCCGACGGCCGGGAGAGACAGCGCCGAGGAGCGCCCCGCGCCCCCCCGGCCGGGCGAGGGAGGGGTGCGGCGGCGCAGCGCGGCGCTGCCCGGGGCGCCCCGACGCTCCTCAGCCGCACGCACGCACGGCCAGGGCCTCCGCGGCGCAGCCCGGCCCGGCGCGGCGCGGCCCCGCACTCACCGGCGGTGGGGGCTCCTCATCCTCCGCGGCGGGAGGGAAGGCGAAGGGGGAGGGGGCCCGCTCCCCGCCGCGCTCCGCAGGCCGTTCCCGGGGCCCCGACGGCTCCGGTGAGACGGGGGCGAAGGCGGGTGCGTGTCGGGAGGGCGGGACGGCGCGGCCCGGGCTCGGCGCAGGCTCCGTCCCGGCAGGCGCTCCCGGCGCGGCGCGGCCCGTCCCTGCGGCGCGCGGGCGGGGCGGGGCGGGAAGGGGCCGGATTCCAATCACTGCAGCCGGCGGCTCCGGCCGCGCGCACGGCGGGGGCTGAGGGGAGGCGGGAGCGCGCGCAGCAGCAACGGCCGCTGGCGGGCGTCCTCGCGCGGCCCCCCTCGGCGCGCGGCGGCCCCTTGGGGGTGACGGGCGCGTGTCCCCCCCCTGTCCCCCCCCCGCGGCGGGGAGCGCGCGGCGGCCGTTGGCGCAGGGGCGACCGTTGGCGCAGGGGCGTCCGCCCCTGAGAGCGGCCGGGCGGGGGCCGGGCCCCCCGGCGGCGCCCGCCTCCTCCGCCCTTCCATCAACACGTGCCGTGGGCGGGAGGGCTGGCGGGGCACCCCGGGAAAAAGTTGGCCGGGAGGAACTAGCCGGGCCTGCTTTTCCTCCCCCGTAGTCCCTCCGCGGGCGGGTGCGCAGGCCGCAGCCAGCCGCCGCCTGAGCGAGCTTGTCGCTAGGCTCCCTGCCCCGCGCGGGCACCCGCCCACCGCCCCCAGCCCCGGGACCGAGACATTATCTTGCCTCGCCGCCGAGAAGGGCTTTCCCAGTGAAGAGAGCGCAGGAGCTCCTCTAGGAAAGGCCAGGCAGGTGTGAGGGCCAAAAGTGGCCGAGTAGGTGTCCTGGAGGCACTGCTGGCCAAGAAGAGGGATCGAGGTGTGAGAAGCAGCTACGGCTGGATGTGGCTGCAGGGCCGGGAAGCTCCATCCAGATGCTGGTGGAGTTGGCGCCATGGAAAATGGACAAGCTGCCAGGATTGACAGAGTAGGTGGGGTGGAGGATTACCATAGCAGCTTTGATGTGAATTAAAGGGGGCCTGTGTGCAAGCTGGGGTGGGCAATGGTGGCAGCAGCATGGGGAAAAATGAGGGCCTCAAATGGGCCTTTTAGCGTGGTGGAAAAATAGTTCTGAAAAGGTTGACGTTGCAGTGCTGTATGAGGGATAGAGTTCCATTGCAAAGGACAGAACTGTTTGTTTGCTTTTTTCCATTTCCTGTATCTCTAAATAAATAAGCCCGGTTAGTTAGATAGGAATACATTATAACTTCTGCAATGAGCTGCTTTGCTCGCTGATAAGGTTGCTGAAGGCCATGATTTGCATTGCATTTGCAAGCTCCTCATCATTAGGACAAATTAGCAAAGTAATAATTTGTCTGTCTGTCTTCAAGTGAGGTCTCCCAGCAGCAGTGCAGAAGGAGCTTTAATGACTATGTCATATGACAAGGAGACCGCGCAGTTCCCACCTGGGCTGCTTTATTTAATCCTTCACTCAACAAAGTGGCAGCAGTTGCGTTGTTGCTGTGGTCTTCCCGTTCGCTTGTCTTGTCGCTTGGTTATTCTGCGTCAAGAACTTTGAACGCAAAGGCAACTATAGGGGGAAACGAAGATCATATGAATCATACAAACCTACTCAGTTTCCATTTGCTGCAGATCAAAACACCCTTTAGGCCTTCAGGACACACAAGCAATTGCTAGTGTCAAGATGCCTGCCCAGATAAACTGTTTCTAGAGAATAACCAATTTGGGAAGCAATGTCACTTACCACTGCCAAATAGCCACATGTGCATATATTGTGGGAAACACGAGCTTGCTTATTTTGTTGACCTCTCCACAGTCTAGCTCCATTTCTGTGTGCTGGTATCAGATAGGACTTGTAAACGTTGTGTACTCCACTCCAGAGTTGTCACCCCTGAATGTAAGATGAGAGCACTGGCTCTGAGAAATCGTTCACATGCATTATACACACGGATTGTTCGGCGAGTGCTTAGCTTGCATGCTATCCTCTATAGCAAAGCAAAAGAGGAAGTATAATTTCAAACCTATCAACTTCACAGACTCCTTTAAAATGTAGGCAGTTAAAGGCACACCTAGTCAGTGTAGGTGGCCAGATACTACAGTGATAGGCATTTAAAAATACAGGTCTCGTCTTACTAGACTTTTAGAAAATTTTTTCCGATGACCATCATCCAGAAAAATCTGTCAGTGTCCAAAACAAAGACAGCCTGCAAGAAAGACAAAATCACAGCTTTCATGCCAAGCAATACAGAACTTGTATGCTTATGTTTATAATTTCAAAGGAAAATATGAGTCTGCTGTTCTTCCACTCTGTCTACTATCAGATTATAGCAACAGAATAGACACTCAATATGGAAGAAGAATGCAACATGCGTGTGTGTGCTCCCAACCAGAACCTAAGCTGTTGGAGCTAGCATCTCCTTAAGTAATAATCTGTGTGGTAATACACTCCTGTGCTTTCAGACGTTGCATATTGGTTTAAATCCAGCATGCATGAATTTAGCAAAAGCCACTAGCCTTGAAATTTATTTGATCCCTTGTGTGAAATGGATCAACTATTTTCATCCAGTTTCCAGTGAGTAAATTTGCACATCGCAAAAATTGCCATCTCAGCTAGTACTTTTCAAGGCACTTGGGCACTGAAGATATGGCAAGTGATAGTCCCTGTCAGGGCAGAAATAGTGTTGCTGAGGATGAAGTTTGCATTGCTGTGGCCAACATGCCTATTCTCTGCATAAATAAGGAGCACTGTGTAAATACTCGTCTTAATCACAGAATAAAGTCAGTAAAAGTAAACTACATTATAATAATATTAGGGCTGCAGGAGACAACTGAATCTTGATCTAAAATGACAAATCATAACAATCTTAAAAAGTACTCAGATTGTGATGGATGTCTGATGAAACATCACATGGAAAGTACTGATATCTTTCAAAACAGTGCAGTACTTACAATATGTTTCCAATTTCATACAGGTATAAACTGTTATTTTGAAACATACGGATTTACAACAAAAGTGTGAAAACAATGTGAGTGGACTGAAATTCCTTATTTACAATCATGCAGCGGTCTGTGTGTGAGAAGGGGATTGTCGACCAATCCTGACATGTGAGATGTTCGACCTGATGATGGAAGAGTTTTATTTACGCACCGCCTGAAGAACCCGCTTGTATTTCCTCAAATGAAAGTAACTGTGGAAGTTTAACCTAAGATTTTTGTCAAGTAAACCACGAAGAATCAAACCTGATTTGTTTTGCTTTGTTTACCTTGCGGGATAGGCAGAGATACCTATTTAAACCAGAAGATGAACACTTTAGGTGATAAGCACTCAGAAAGACACAGGGTTCTGGTGAGCTAGTTATCAGTAACAGACATCTCACCTGGTGAAGATTTTAGGAATCTGCAAAAACTCGGACACATCAGGCTTTGGTAACATGAAGTATTTATTCTGTTAATTGAGCAACACTCAAACACACGGTAGTCTGAAAATCTGAAAATAAACATATGTTCTTTCGACATTTGGCCAGGATGAGATGTGGAAGCCCAACATGAAATATAGAGGAAGCAGTTCAAGACTGACTGTCATGATGAAGAGAGCTGTATTTAAAAAAAAATTAAATCATGAATTGGATAGTCTTCCAGCTGCTTTCTGTGTCATTTCCTCTCCAGGAATTTCTTATTAGTTCTTGGAATCACTTGGGAACTGCAAATCTTAAATATCAAAAGATCTTTAAGAACAAAGAGGTATATGTAGGGAGAAGGTCATACATGTGATAGGACTTTATCGTTGTAGATCCTTCTTCCCTTCAGTCTCTGGAGTTCATATGTCTTAAATCTGTGATCCAAATATATTTTTGAAAACTGTTTGCAATTAGATGAGTACTTCTCTGTTACTGTTACCAAAATAAATATTCCATGTTACATATTAAAAGACTATTACCCTTCAGCCAGGGAGACAATTTTTTCACTTAAAATGACGTGAATTTGGCTTTGTCTTTATTCAGAATTATTTTACTTGAAAGCACATTCTTTTGATTATGAATTTATCCAGCTATTTGTTACTTAGAAATGTCATGGATTTTATTAAGCATTTTAAATGTAAGCATAATTAATTCAATAAGGCAGAATCAAATCTGTGAAAAAAGTGTTTTTTAACAATTTCTGCTAGTGAAGCACTGATAGTAAAAAGACAAAAGTATTCATCAGCACTGCAAGCCCTGGCCAACCTTCAGTCCAACAAGCGTGATGTGGAATTGAGCAGAGTGCAGCACTGGAGAGCACTGTGGAGATACTCCAAAGAGTAACAGCTCCATGTGCAGAGCACAGGCACAAGGAAACGGGAAACTGTTCCCACAGCTTAAGCACTTGGTGTATTTCGGGGTTACTTCTGGGCTTCTGCAGACTGGATCCTTCTTTAGCCTTGTGCAGGTGGACAGGGAGGAAGAAGAACATAATGGCTATACCTGTCACGTGGCTTAGGCAGCTGCTGCAGGATGTGAACTTACTCCTTACTGAGGGCTGTACTAATGGGAGCACTTTGCCTGATGTGACAAGTGCTCTAGGAGACATTTTGCCAGTCAAGAACCAAACTTCCCGGTCCTTTTCTGTTTCTTCTTCCTGTGCCTACTTGAGCTGTATACTTCTGTTTTTCTGGATTCCCAGGTACAAAACCCATATTGTAGTCTTTTCACCAGGCCATAATAAACCCCGAGACAACTCTCCTTATAAATACAAACAAACATTTCAAATTATTCTGTTTTTCTTAAAGCCAATGTTGGGTAGTAAGAACATTAAAAGTCTTACACAGAAAAAGAAAATATTTGTAGGCTCAGCAGAGGCTTCACCTGGGTGCTTTACTCACATCAGTTTGTTTGGAGAATTAGTAATATGTTTTCCCCTAGACGCATGCAAATAAAATCCTGAAAGTCTTCATTTGCTCTGAGATTAAGTATTTCGACTCCAGTGCTGATTTTAAAATGTATATTCTGAATTAACTGTCAGTCTGCAGTGCCGAATGATCTACAAGGAAGTTTTAATTATTAGCTTCTCTCTGAGAATGAGTATATCTAAGATATGTTTGTGTTCCTCCAGCTTTTATTATAAGAGGTATTTGTTAGTTTCTTTTACAAGTTTGAATAATCCTTAGATCCAAAACCACATTGTATTAACATTTCTCCTACTGATGCTGAGGCTGAACAATGCTGAAAGAGGAAATGTTTTTTAAACCTGCTGTTAAACAAGGAGAATTCTTTTCAATACAGAAAATTTCTGTCTTGGTGTGTATAACAGCTTTGTCCTCAAGAGGCATGGATACAAGTGGATGTGTTTCTGGCAGCTATAGTGGGTAGTGTAGAGATTTAAAAAGATGGACATTTATGACACTGAAAATGCTATGTTCTTCCAAGCTTGTTAGAATGAAACAGATCTGAATCCTATACAAAAAAATGAACCAAATAATTTCAGTTAATCAAATCCTTATTTTTTTCTGTCTAAACACATCTTTAACCATGAACGCACTGCTGTTAAATAAGAACAAATGCAGCAAAATACTCTCATTCTCCTCTTTTTTCATATTCTAGCAAAACCCAAATAATATAGGTCTACTAAATTAATAATAAGAAAAGGATATGCTTGTATTTCAGTCACAGCAGTCATCTAATATGTGTGAAAATATGTAATGAAGTTAAAGGCATAGCAATAAAGCTTTTCTCCCTAGTCTGTAAGATACTTGAATATGCACTGGAACTGGAACTTGACAAGTTCAAGAACACATACAACTAAAAGCAAATCCTGACAATAGTCTGTAACTTCCTTTGCTTCCAATGAGAAATTGGCCTGTGTCTGCAGATCTCCGGATTTGGCAGCTATACCTAATTCAGTTTAAACTCCCACTGGCATCAGCAAAAAATTACCTGATTAGGGATGCAGGATTGGATCTAAGATAATAGCATATTAAAATTCCACTATAAATTCAAAAGCTACTAATGGAAATTAAATCCCCAAAATAGAAAATGTTCAAAGCAGTTGAACAGTGTTCAGTGTACATACTCAAAATGCTAAACAATAGTAGCTATTGCATGTGTGACCATCAGGAAACACAGCTGTGCTTCTTTGTGTTACAATTAATTACTTCCGTTGTATATAAATTGAAAGTATTGGTACTCTGGGCGGAAAAAGGATATCCTGATACACTGCTCCTGTTTCCTTACCAAGGCCTATTACTGAATGTTTCACCATTAATTCAGTTACAATGAATTATCCTGCGATGAATAAAGGAAGGGTAGATTGGGTGGTTAATTGTTATGCTAAAAGCTGCATTTTCTTTGCATTTTCACTACCTTACATTTTTATCTCATTTAACTACTTTCACACGTGCCCTCTTTAATAGCAATGTTCACTTTACGTAGTTGCACTTAATAATGAGAGGCTAAAATAAACATTTACTTAACTATTCTTTGACTTAAAGATTGTTCTATTAAATTTTTTTATGCTATGAGATCAGAGAAAGCAGAAGACTTTGTCACTGTCCTTTAAAAGAATGAGTAAAATCTTCTCAGCTTAAGTACTTGTGGCCAGGTTCTCTGAAGCTGGCACACAGAGATGTAATTTATACCTTTCTGTGCCAGTGAATTTCCCTAAGCTGGAGGGGGATGAGGATTCTTACCCAGAGTTAGGGAGGAGTAGTAACAGCCCAGCATTTCTCTGTTATGCGTTCTTTAATTTTTTTTTGGTGGGAATTGCATAGGAGCAAAAATTGTTTGAGGCTCTAGTAACTAGTGCAAATCTGGACCCTAAGGATATACACTGCCCCCAGACTTTTAATATCTACTTTTTAATAACACTGACTCTTTGTTTTTAGAGAACTTCTGAACGGAGAGCAGCTTCTGTGACTGCTTAGGAAATCAATGAAGTCTCCACCAGCCACGTAAGTCTACAAAAAGGTGAATAATGTGTTATATATCTGCTACTAAGGATTTAATCTCTCAGGATGCTCCTCCTAACCTAAAGGTCTGTGGTTGTGTGCCTAGGTGTAATTAACACCACCAGACTCTTTCCAATCCATTCTAAGACATGTAACACAAAGCTGGGTAAGTGACATGGGGGAAACGTGGAGTCCTTTAATGTGAGCACAGATAAATTCTGCCAAATGAACTGAAATCTTTGCAAGTTTGAATTCAGTTTAGTTGGTGTCACAACAAAGTAAGAGAAGAATGGCAACTCAGAAAAGCTCCCATTCCAGAAACTGGTTTACATAATACAGATGGCAGAAAATCATCATCCACATAAAATACAGCCCTATTCTCCTTTTGCTGCAGCAGCTGGCACTGGGAATACAGTCTGAAAGGATAACTATGCTCTGTCATTATTTCGTAATAATGCAGTTTAGATTCAGGTACACTAAATTTGATGTGAACCTGAATCTCTGGCTAGCACTATCACATTTCTTGCAAGGATTTTTTTGGCCAGAAGTATGTGCAGTGTAGCATAGATGCTGTGTAGCACACATGCAGTAAAGCAGAAACTTCCAATTAGTGTTGTATATATTGTGTATCCACAATAAATCTCAGTAAATCTGGTATTTCCAGCATGCAGTAGGCTGACTGAATACACTCACGCTAGCAGCACAGCACATTATATTACTTTTTACCCCACATCGTTACACAGCTTACAAGCATGTGTAACAGTAATTCTGGTCAGGCTTGCACATGTGCAGAAATCATAGGGAAATTTATAATGTCCTCAGAATCGGTACAGGCAAAAATTTCCAGGAAGAAAATGGGTCGGGGAACATGCAGGCCCACCACTGGCATGGGGTACTGCAGAAGAACATTTGGTTGTGGAAGAATACATTTGGTCTTTGTTTATAATGCACAAATAAAATTTTTATTCCTGAATTCATATTTTTTATATGCAGCCAGATTTTTGAAGGTGTGCCCTTCTTTCTGCTCCCACATCTCCTATGCTATCAGAAGTCTAGAGATGTTACCTCATAAAGCACAAATATCTAACATAACAGAAACTAGGTCTCTAGGTGCGCTCAGTTTAATGCTTTATTATTATGCTATGTATAGTAAATGGACTATATGACAACAATTTAGCCTCAAATACTGCACGTATGAAACACATGCACTTAAAGGAAATCAAAGCCTCAGTTCTGAGTGTTTTAATCCACATGTGTGTTCCATATATGCATATAGGAATGCTTGCATTCATCAACATTAAGATTTCTTTAAATCAAACTAAAACTTGATCCCAACATTATTTTCCAGTCTATGTACTATTAGATCTTAAAATAATTAAAATCCTGTAAATCATTCTTTTGTTCTGAAATGAGAGCCTTAATTATGGCTGTAGATATTTATTAAGCTTCCAAAAAATCCAAAACATCTCTTTAATGCACTGTAAGAATAAAACAGTCTAGAAGAACAGCAAGTTTCCTAGCTTTCTTGTAGCAAGCAGTAGTCATTCCACAAGCACTGGAAGGACTATTACCTTTATTCAATTAAAAGTTGTATTTTTATCTATATCTTCTAATTAAAAGAAAAATAAATCATTAATTCAGTTTCAGAAAGGCCTCAACTCTTTTTCAGTAACACTACACATAGTACAACTAAGCAGAAGCAGAAGGATTTCCATAACATCTTTGTCATTAATGAAAAAAATCTGAATTCTAAAGTACTAAGATTAGAAAATACTTTTGTAGTGGAGGCAGATTTATTAATGATACTTTATGCATACTAATTTATTATTCCCTAACAGTTAAAATCTGGAAACTTTTAAAGGAAATCATGTTTTGTTCAAAGTTCAGCTTCGTTTGAAAAAATTCATTCTGCTTGTCTTTATTACACAGAAAAGTCTTGTGACTCAGTCTGACAGTCCTTGTTAGTACAACACACATTTGTTACTGTTTTCTTTTGATGTAATCTTCCTAAGAGGAGGAGGAACTATATTTTTAACAGCTATCTAAGGGCATGTTTTATAGGCATGCAGCACAGAATTTATGCCTGAATATAATCTGAATCTCATCCATAACACTCTGATTTGGCTGGGAGAACAAAGCATTTCATTGTGTATTCAATAATGGTTTCAGCAATCTTATTCACACATTCCTTCCTTTCTTAATCAACAGAAACTGGCTGAATTTAAGATTCGGGGAGGGGGGGACACGACAATGCCAAAGCCTATAGTTTTGAAATCACCATTTTCTACAGAGCAAATCATAATCTCTCTTCTATTAAGAATCTCTTAATGCAACACTTGTCAAGCTATTTTGCACCATGTCCTTTTCTAATGAACTTTGCTCTATTCACTTTTTGCACCCTATTAGCTGGCACAGTGCTATGCTTGTGCTTCTATTGCTTCCACTTCCAACAGCTGAACTCTCCAGGGATCACAGTGCACAGTTTAGGAACCACTGTCTTGTGCAAAGGTTAAAGGTCAGCACAGACAAACTGAAAAACAGCAATTTTGAACTGACAGAAAATTGCATATGTTCTGTTCATTCTTTTGAATTGTGTTTCTACTTATGCACATTGTAAACAGAAATTAGGGCTGTAAAAGAAAATCAAAGTGCACAAAGTTGTGATTCCTGATGCTGTACTTTGTAATGCCATCTAAAGCCAAATCTGTCCATTTATCATGTAACTTCTTAATTAGGTTTGATATAATTAGTTGTATCTTTAAAAATCCTGCATTCCTGAGGGGTGTGGGTTAGGAATGCACAAAATGGCTGTTTTTATAAGCCACACTGTTGCATGAAGATATCCTTTCATTTGGAAGTATTTCTTGGCACTAGAGCTCAATAAGGACGTTTAAAAAGTTTTGTGTATTATTTAAAGTCACTTCTGCTAAGAAATGGAAGAACACCCACCTGAACTTAAGCAATCAAACTTTGTTCTCAGATGCATTGATGTAACCTAAGACAGAATTTACCCATTCCTTATAAAGTTACTATAAACAGTATTTGTTGACACAATAAGGTCTGTGACTATACAAGTCTTGCTAAGTTACAACATGTACTGTTAGTACACTACATCTTTTAAGCATACTAACAGCTGTTTGTTTAAAACAGCGTTATTTGGTTAATAAAACATTCAAGACTGATATACAATAAAGTTGAAACCAATGCTTTTAATTTTATTTGCAGGTCTGATGTAGAGAGTACAAGCTTGTGTATGCTTTCTTATCAGTAGTACATGGCTGAAAGCTGTCAGGTGTTCATATGCCATATTAATAAATATGCCCAAATCATAAAGCTTTAACTGTATTTGCACATTGCTTTTATTACTAGACTCTTTTATTCATGTTGGCACAGATAATCCATGCAAGGTAGTTACTCACACCTCATAAACCACACTACATTCCGTTTCTGAAATAACTAGGAACTTAGGAAAAAACATGTATCTAAAAGCAAGGGCACTTGTGGCATCAAGTCAACATGTCAATATAATATAAAAGCTAGACTTCTAAAATGATCACTGCAGGCAAGAAATCACTCAGTTTCAAATTCTGATGTTTATAAATACTAAACAAATTAATATCTGCTACCAGGAGACAAGTATTGCAAATAAACATTAGTGTGCCCAGCATTAGACACTAATGAGTGTGTTCAGTGCTGTGGACATTCACATTATTAAACATAAATACAAATAATCTTTAACAAAACATTTCACCCAAAGTACTGACCACTGAAGGACCAAAGTAAAATATTTTTCCTTGTTTTGAATTGATTTTAGAAATGTGTAATGTGTAAATCCAATATAGTAAAACTGACTTCTAAAAAAGAAGTCATAAGAGTGAGGTTTTTTCCAGATAATAAAAGCAGTCTTCTTTGGAAACATTTAATTTACCCTGTTCTGCAAAAAGAACAGAAAAAGAGAAAAAGCATTAAGATAATTTTTGAGCCTTTAACTGAAAAGTTACTGAACACTTTTTAATTAGATAAAAGACTGGTCTTTTTATTTGATCATTCAGAGGTACAGTATCTTTGTTTTATTATGTAAAACCCCACATTAATTAGAATGAAAAGAAATATTTAGAGGAACTTAGAACTTGTCCCAGGCATCTATTACAAGACATAAAACATAAACAAGTATGCATTATTCATCTTGCATATTTTTGTACAGCGTTTATGTTCAGTGATAGTTGAAGGGCCCTTTTCTGAATTATATATATCTCTCTATGCATCCTTCCCCCCTCCACATCACAAAGGTGACATGTGGCAGAAGAGTATCAGCAGTTATGTAGTATTCTACCCCTGTGAAAGTTAAAATACTACATTATTATTCTTCACAAATTTCTGGTTCAGATATGTGCAAAAATTGTATCTTAATATAGATATCAAGGGCAGGTAAGTGGATTCCCTATTTTTGGACCACATTATGAAGCAGCACAAGTCAAAACAGGAAATTTATTACATGATAATCCTCAGGGTATCTCTGTTCTTCATTCAGAGATATCACTGTACCTCATATAGCGATATGTAAACTAGCTTTAATCTCACTTGCTCAGACACCAGCTGGAGTCAGGGCATGTGTTACAGTGCAGGTTATCTGTCCAAGGAAATTTTCAGGACTCGTTCAAGTTAGTATGGCTCCCACTGAAAAGGAAATTTTCAGGACTCTCTCAAGCTAGTATGGCTCCCGCTGAAGTCTGTGCTGCTGCATTTTCGCTGTTGCCACTCTGCAAGCTAGCTCAGCTATGCTTACATACATTGCATGCACCTTTCTGCAGTACTGACTTCAAATTTCCTAGATAGGATCCTGTATCCCCTTTGCTCATCCCTTCTATGCATATTCATACTATCTCTCTGGACTGTTGTGAGCTCCTAATATCTTGCCTCAAGCCCTTTCCCTGACTGTAGTGAGTCATCCCGGCTGTTCCCCCCTTCCTCCCTCTGCCCCACCCCAACTATCTAACATGTCAACTTCGTGAAACTGGCCTTACCTAGCTATTCCCCCTCCTCCAGCCCCAGCTTCAGTAAGGGCTTCCCGTCTCCTCAATGCCCCATTTTTTCACACTCAACCAGAGGCGCCCAGAGCCCCTACATTCTGGCTACCACAGGTGCTCTCCCTTCTCTGATCCAAGCCTCCTTTCCCCATCCCACACTGAGACCCCTGTCTCCCACACCCCTGTCCACCCCAGCAACTCGAGGCTGACGTGGGCCACTTCAGCTGGCAATCTGGGCTCCTCTGTGAATGCGAAGAAGAGACAGCCCCAGCCATGCTGCCCACCACCATCTGCACAGACTGTACCCCTGCCTAAGCTGCAGCCCTTCTTCTCTGGCCATCTCCTAAAATGCTTTATCCTTCACACTGCCAGTGAAGAGTGAGCTTTTAGGGACATTGAGAGGGAAGGTGGAGAGGGAGAGAGACACATATACACACACGCACACACACACAGATTAGAGGCGAAAGACCTCATGAAATTCTCCTGAGGCATCACAAACCCTAGCATTTTGTGTCCTCCCAAGGAGTCTGACTCCCTGGTTTGACAGTAAGAGACTAGTCCCAGTCAGTGGGTAACACAGAAATCTGCCTAAAGAATATCTTCAATGCAGTCTTAGTATACAATATGCTGATATGAATTCTCTTAAATAACAGAGAATAATAAACACCACTTTGTTGAATGACATTCAAAAATTAAAAGGAAATCTAGAATTGTCTCATTGTTATGAAAAGGTATTTAATGAAGTCAAATATGAGTGAAAAAATATTTAACTTCCATGATTACAATTTATTCCTCTAGAGAATATTATGAGCCAGATCTTTGGGTTTTGTAATCAATGGAACCATATTCACACCAGCCCAGCACCGACTGAAAACAGAAAATTTGTTTGCTATAGAAAAAAAAGGCTTTGCATATAATGTACTAGTGTTTTAGAATAATTCACGCATACAAAAATCTGACCCTGTAGCGCTCAGATCAGATCACTGCTAAGATCTGTGAGAACTAAGATACCTACTGAATAAATACAGGTCATACATGTCAAAACTGCCACAGGCAGTTCAGGTTGTTATTTTTGTCCAAGATGCAGACTGCCTGCAGCTAACTTCACTTTATATTAGAACTCCAAATTTCTTTTATTCCTCCCCCAAGCTTTAGACAGTTTTTCATCCCTGAAAAGACACACCAATTTTCTTAAAACGGACATTACCCATAGGAGGGAAAAGGCAGACAATGCTATGTCATTCCTTGTTACTCAAAACACAAGGTAAAATAGGGTGCAGATGGCACCAGAATGTGCCCCACAGAATGCATCCTCAGCCTCAGAAATACTAATTCAAAGCTGCCACTACTGCAAGCTGTCAACACACACATCATAATTCTCACTTAAACAATTAATAAAACTTGAATAGTGATCAGACTTTCCATTTTAACTCTATTTTCTATCAGACAGAACTGCAGTCTCCAATACAAAAGTCCTTGATACTTAAAAATTCAAAAGTATTATCAGTACTACAAGTATTATTCTTTTGCAAAAAAAAAAGTTTTATAAATAACTGTTTGAACAACTTGAAAGTTGTTCTTAAAATATTAGAAAAGATGACTGTATGGTTATTCTAATTGTTGGAGCCTATCTACTGTTTCACAATGGCAAATACTACTACAATTCAGGATGTGTTGCATTTAAACTAACAAAAGTAATAAAGAGAATGTGCCTGTGGTGTTGTGCTGCCTTATGAATTTTTAATCAATGTTAATTTACTGTAGGAAAAAAAAAGATGCCTTTTTCCTAACTATATGTGGGACAGAGTAGGGAACTTTTGCAAACTATCGCCCATTTCCTAGCTGTGCTAGATGGATGTGTGTCTTCTGTGTTCATCAATGTGAAGGTCCAGATGTAGACTACTACCTCCCACCAATATCAATGGGAATTAGAAACCAAAGCAACTTTGAGTGTTTTTTTCCACAAGAGGAAAGGGCTACAGAGATGATGAGGGAACTGGAGCATCTCTCCTATGGGGAAAGGCTGAGGGAGCTGGGGCTGTTCAGCCTGAGGAAGAGAAGACTGAGAGGGGACCTTATCAATGCTTATCAATATCTCAAGGGCGGGTGTCAAGAGGATGGGGCCAGACTCTTTCCAGTGGTGCCCAGCGACAGGACAAGGGGCAACGGGCACAAACTGGAACACGGGAAGTTCCGCCTGAACATGAGGAAAAACTTCTGTACTGCGAGGGTGACAGAGCCCTGGCACAGGCTGCCCAGGGAGGTTGTGGAGTCTCCTTCTCTGGAGATATTCAAACCCGGCCTGGACACAGCCCTGTGCAGCCTGCTCTAGGTGACCCTGCTCTGGCAGGGGGGTTGGACTAGCTGATCTCCAGAGGTCCCTTCCAACCCCTGCCATTCTGTGATTCTGTGAAAGGAAAACTGGTTTCCAATTAAAAGCTGGCCTTTCCAGCCTGCTCTATTCCATTCAATGTAAGAGCAATTTGGAGAAAGCCAGTTGTCCTTTTCCATTATGATTTGAAAGTGAACTAATCTACTGTGTATGTATAAGGCAAGTGCACTAGCTAGGTTGACCCAATATGCTTTTCTCAGTCTTACTGGGTTATGGAAGGAGTTAATTCTGTTTCCACTTTATTTTCAAACTAAGTTATGGATTGTCTCCTAGGCTTCCCAGCTACATATGGATTCAAGGAAGACTTCTTATTTGGAAAGAATCTAAAATATTTGATGCTATGAGGTAGCACCACAACATAATGGAATAGCACTCACTTTTCATAAAAGGAAACTAATCTATTCATTTCCCTTTGAAAGCTATGGCCTTTGGTTCTGCAGATTATTGTACATGTGGCACTTACTCATTCTTGTTATGAAAGAAAGTTACTTATTACAAAAGGACTTTTCCAGTTGTTCTTAAACACTAGTGTGTGGTCTAAGCAGTAAAACTGCTGTGGGTAGTTCATTTGAAACTGTATTTGTGCATTACTTTTTATATTACAGTTCTTAGTGAATTTCAATATTTCCCCCTACTGTTGCTCTAATAATGGACTAGGACATTTGATTTTGACTGTTCATTCAGTAGGTTTTTGTATGAACCTTGCAAAAGCATGTTCTGCATTTACGAAAGAGGTTAAATTTAACTTCAGGAGTATCAACTTCCTAGCTTTTACCAAGAGAAATGCTAGCCATGGTTATCAAGTTTATAATTGCCCAGTTAGTCATCTGTTTTTCCCCAGCATTACTGACTACCAACTCTTCTTTTAAACATTGATGGCATGGGCATGCTTCTTGCACAGTGGCTTATCCTTCTTGGAGTAGAATGGCTGACCTTCCAAATTCACATGGCATACCTAGAATTAATAATAAACACAATCAGGAATCATTTAAAAAAAAAAAAAAGAGAGAAAGACGTGATTATCAATTTCAACTGTATTTCTCTTCTGCCCACACATTTCTTTGGCAGAAGTGCATCTGATTTCCTGGATCAAAGTGCATGCCTTGGTAGTTTCCTGCTCCATGTTGAGGTTAGGCTCTGGTTTGCATCAGCTCGCCTCTCTGTATTTTTCTGCCACCGCTACCCACCAAGTTCACTAGTTTCCATTAAAATGAAGTCTAGGTGCACGACCCCCTAGGCAGCTTCGACATGTCCCAGCAGTGCTTATGTAGACCGTCAAAGGACAACGGCACACTCGAGCACATGCAGCTAGCTCGGACTTTTAGACCTAGATTCTGATCCTTGTAACGTGTGATTTTACAAAAGCTCTGGTTCGGTGCCATGGTCCCAGGGGTACCATTCTGCCACGGTACCATTAGATACTCATTCCTATTATTACTTTGTCTTGGTACAGGCGCTTATGTGATCAAGAAGTGAGTCATTCAGACAGCTAGTATCACTGAAAACTAATTACTTATTCTTACCAGGTTATTCTTCAACCCATAGAGTTCTCTGCCTGGCTGCATAAGTGCCGGTGTTGACATAACAAAGCATGTGAGAATGCATGGCTGAGGCAGGGCAGCCCAGCTCTAGATCAGCTTGAAGTGCCCCAGAATTGTACAGATATCTACGCAGGGTAGTGCAACACCACTTGCAAGGTCAGAGTTTACTAGAATCACTTAAGGAAGTCAACACATCAGAATCTAGGAACAAGAATAAACGTTGTCCCTAATGCTTACGGCAGGCTTAAGACCAGTGAGTGATAACACTAGTGATGTGCTACTGCAAGTGGAAGGAAAATCCCATGATAGGCTATGAGGATAGCATATGAGAAATTAAGAGTTATGTGTTTATTTGCATTTGACTTAACCCACAGAAAGAAATAAAGTTAGCTCCTAAAAAAATGCTGTGAGAACTGTGTTAACAAAACTCACCTCCACAGAAAATTGGGCTGCTAATTTAAATAAATACATAAGAATGCAGTTAAATGAACAAGCAAAAAAGAACAGGAAGTATTCAGAGAAAGTGTCTTTTATAAGTGACTAATAGCTGTTAGTTTGTGAAGGAAACTTGCTGTCTTGGTATTCCTTTCTATGTTGGGATTTAAAAAAATACTTCCATTTTCACAGGACACTTTTGTGTCACTCACTTCCATGTACCAATGGCTGGTTCAGCTTTAGATATTTATAAACATTTCTATACTTTCTATTCTTCAACTTGAATTTTAGAGTTCAACAAACATTAGAAATTGTCACTGTCATTTTTGGTGTGGCCAACATACTATTTTTAGCTAATTAGAGGTACTAGATATTATTACTTTCGGAATAATATGTTGCAGAGCAGCACAGCTGTATTAGAACCATATGAAAAGTACTCTTTTATTGTATGGATTTTACTACTTTGTGTGCAGAGTGTGAAAATATGGCCACACTATATAGCTGTATGCACACCACAGATTGATGCGTTTGACCAACTTCTATGCTAATTACTATTCATTCTCTCTAAACAGACTCCTTTTTGCAAGTTTCAACAAGCATTCTGCATGGAAATACAAACTGCACTGCTTTGTAAGAAAGATTATGGCTATACTGTTCAGTATGGTGTTAATTTATTTAAATCCTCCTTTATTTGGTAAACATTGGAAAGAATAACAGCAATAGTGCTGTGTATTATTACTGCATGTACTCTCTAAAACTGGGTGTTTTATTAGAAAGCACTCACTTGTGATGGTCAAATTTAATAATTCTAGTAAAAGTTTACAGAGGAGAAGAGAAATTACTCCCATCCTTCTCCATCTGCAAGTAAAAAATGAAATTCAATCCTGCTGCATCCTTAGGCATATGTTAGCCATTCCTGCTTTCAGGTCTTCTGATGTTACTTCACAATTTATGAGTATAAAGAAGTGAGATAGTATTTGGTATAGAACCTACAGCACAAATGAAGCAGGTGTCATGCCAAGTGTGTCCAAGAGCTTCAATGAATTTATCTCCAGCTTCAACAGGAAAATCACAGCCGTGGCATTTTGTGCTGAACAAAGCAATATAATCTAAAATAAAACAAAAAGCAAACTTAGAACAAACTCTTAACATAATCATACTAAATCCAAGAGAAATAAAAAGTTTCCAGAGGATGAATTTTTGGATTGTTTTTGCTCAGAGTTTCCTACTACATTCACTGAAACACCCACACTGAAATTTGCTTCTTTTCTTTCATTAGTTAAATACCATCTCAGTGCAGAACCCCATGTCAGCATGACAGTTGTCATCACAAACATAGAAACCAAACAATTCATGAAATTTGAAGTTGTGTTTCTCACATTAGTTTTAAATTAGCTGTAATGTATGTGGAAGCTATTCATAAGGACAAACATGGTCATACAAAATGCAATCTAATGGCTAGTAAGTGTTACCTTAAGGGTGGAATAGAAGCATAGTTTTAGTTTCCATGACTAGATTGACATTCTCTATTTTAATGTTGAAACACTATGCTGCTTCTGCATTAAGAGAGAATATTATGGAAACCCCATACTGCCTGGTTAATACATCTTTACTTGATTGACT
Organism: Phoenicopterus ruber ruber; assembly: GCA_009819775.1. NCBI lineage: Eukaryota > Metazoa > Chordata > Aves > Phoenicopteriformes > Phoenicopteridae > Phoenicopterus > Phoenicopterus ruber. Next base: position 10,324,738 of record CM020221.1, on the reverse strand, counting down.
ATCAAGTGCAATTTGGAAAGACTTTACATTGAAAAATATTAGCAGAAATTTTAAAGGTATATGGAATTCGTGAGAGTCATTAGAGGTTATGGCAAAACCTCCAGTTTTAAAGGGTAGGTGCCAAGTCAGTCATGCTGTATGGTTTTCATTCTTCACTAAGAGTTACTCCAATTTGTAAAATTTGATTTGCACAGCCATAAGGAAGGAATCTCCAGAGAGAAGTAGGCCAGAAGCACATTAAATGGACAAGGCAGGGCTTACAGAGGGAATACCACTTAAACCTTAACCTGCTTCCTGACCATGTCGGGCAACTCATTTGCATGGCGAGCACCATTTATTAAACCATATTACCCTTTCCATAGTTTGGGAAAACCTGGCCTTCTCCTTTCTTAGTTGGCAAGCAGCAGTTCATTTGTTGCAGCGCTCAGAAAACAAAATCTGCACTACCATGTGCTGCACATCTGAGCAGAGCTATCTTTTCACATATGTTGGTTGATCAGTTTTAGGGTGATGTAGCAGTATCAGAGGTCATAATTTAAGCAATTTAGTAGAGAGAATGCGGGCAGCAACCCACACATACTGTATAGAAGCACTATCAGAACCTTAATAGAAGAATTTTTCACCCCATGACATGTAGATTTCTAGTGAGCAGAATCTACCAGGGAAGGAGGAGGGACAGAGAAAAAAAGTGTAGGGAGAGAAATGGAAGGTAAGTATCATAATACGTAAGGGAGAGAAATGAGGTAAGGCATTCTGGGACATAGAAGCAAAACACCAGCACTCTGCCAGTCTGTCATATAAAGTGGAGAAAAATACAAAGAGGGAAACACTTGTATATGTGGCGAGTGGAGACAAAATCCATGCTGGATGGGTAACTGGTTTTATTTTGTTCAGCAGTTGCTTTATTCTTACGTTGCTTCTATACAACATGAAGCACATGATTACTGAGCAGAACTGTTCAGTTTGCCATACCTTTCTCACAGTAAGGTTCCCCGTCCTCCATGTGAAAGAGGCTATTCCCAAATGGCATCTTACAAGCAGCACAGACAAAGCAACTTGTGTGCCAAGTCTGTCTTAGGGCATGCATCACTTCCTGCAAAACAAACAAACAAAAATCTCCAGCAGAACAACATGCCCTGCAACTACCTACTGGAGAACAAACACAAGGCAGAGATGCTCTAAATTCTTCCCTTCTCATCAGCCAATTCCTCTCTTCAAAACAAGGTAGTATGACTGAAATTGGGCTCCTTTGGAAAGAAAGAGGAAACAGGGCTGCAGACTTTCTAGAACAATGTATTTGCCAAAATGAAACAACATAGTTCAGCCAGTTGTTTGTATCAACATGCCCAGTCGCTGTTGCAGGAGAGATTCTGCACAAAGATTCTGATTATTTTCTCCTTTGTTTTGATATGACTAGTATGAACTCTTCAATTTTAAAGAGTAATTTTCTCTCTAAGACCAAGAAATGCATGCAGGGGATAAGTGATTTAAGTCTGATGTTTCAAAGCAACTTAGATTATGTACTAATTTCTTTAAGCTTCTCACAAAAACTCTTCACAAACGAATGTGTTTTTTTTTTTTTTTCAAATGTTCTTCGATTTTAACTTATGTGATTAGTGAAAATGAGTCTGCATGTCTGTTCCTAGGCCATGTGTTCATCACAAAACCCAAATTCTGTGCAAGTGATGTTCTCTTGAACTGAGTATCCAGATTTTATCAGCTTCTTTCTTCTGTCCAGTATGGAGCAATCTCTATTACTGCTTCGTTCTTATCTTGTCATACAGAAGTCCTCCAAGTCCAAAAGCTGCTGTACTGAGCTCTGATGCACGGTTACCTGCTAATTTGTCAATCTTACTTGTGCCGAAGATGATGTTTGACAGTGCAACTCTGTCAAACAGTCCAGATTTCAAAGGGCCAGCTGCTTAACGGGTGTAAATTAATTTAATGTTGTTCACTTCAGTGAAACAGCATTGATTTACACCAGCTAAGAATCTAGATCTATTTTATGTTGCCTCCATTTATATACATAGACGCTCATTCTCTTTTAAAGATTATTTTTAATCTCCGTTGTCTATGACAAAAGGGATTGAAGTCCTCTTCCATGCTTTCAATCCAGTGAATAGACAAAATAGTCTAATTTATGTTTGCCATATATCTCATTAGAGAATCACCATTTGAGATTCATTAACTTCTGTTGCTGTTTGCAAAACAACTATCCCTGATAAATAGGTTTGGATCCATTTATGAACCTCACTGAGCTAAGAAGCAAAAACCAGATTGAGAAATCTTATTAATATAAATAGAGGCAGCTGGCATCTTTGCTATTTTCCTCATGAAAATCCATAATGAGGAACTGATTTGTGCCAGCTTTAATTAGGTAAGTTAAGAAAGTACTCTACTGAAAAATTACTCTTACTGCCGCAGTAGCAAACAAGACTTGGTTGGAGCCAGAGCTTTACCATAGATGTCTGACGCTGCCATCCCTAATTGGCAACTGCAGAGAAAAGCATCTAGTCTGTCAATGCCAACATTTAGATAGATGTGAAAAGGTGACAGCTAGGCAGTGAAAAAACAGTGTTGTACTCCTTGCTTCCTCATTTAAGAGGATCATGTCATATATTCACTATAACTACAGGCACAAATACACTGCTAAAATTATCTTATGGTATTCCAGCCTCATCACCATCTAACGTGTATGTAGAGCAAGTTTACTTGTATCTAAGCATGAGTACATTAAGATGAAAGTGGCATCTATTTTTGCCTTTCTGGAATTCAGATCTTTGTAATTATTCTGTATTTTCTTAAATATAAGAAGTCGGCAGAATTCCTCTTGGCAGCTGCGTTGCTAGCTACCGGTGAGGTGCAGCAACAGCAATGGGCCTCTTTCCAAGATCACTGACTTCTCCCTTGAACTTTAGACTAAGTCCTGTATAAGAAAAAAATCCCAGTTCAAGTCTCTTATTATAAATATAAGGAAAGATAGATAAAGTAATACAGTGTGTATCGGATAGCAAAGAACTATCCAGGAAGTGTTACATATTTTACGCTCAAATGGTAATTAGATTACATATTCTGGCTCCGAGTTGAATAAAGTACAGAAATATCCAAGATTTTGGAGAGATAAAAATTATTATAAAAGAATATGTTTCTCATTCTGAAATAATCAACAAGCTGGGAAATTATTATTAAAAAAGGGGGAAATAAATAAATATCTACATTCATTGCTTACAGACTAAACTATTTCATTATTTCAGTGAACCACGCAGTTGGAGAAAGGGCTAAGCTTGTTCTCTTACCCCCATGATCTTAGTGTGGCATCTGGCACAGGTTGGTGCAAAGAACTGTTCATAGCAGCGCTCACAGTATACACTATTCTGCTCTTCCACAAAGCACATATCAGCCAAGGATGTTTTGCAGTAAGCACAGTTGAATTCTTCTGGGTGCCAAGAGCGACCCATGGCTACCAGGAAAGGACCCCTGTAAACAATTGTAATTATCTTATTTGTATTGCAAAAAGATTGAAGGACTCTGATTACAAACCCACTTTGTTAGACACTGCATACATGTGTAGCAAGCGTCCTACTTGAACCACGAAGGTGCGTATTAAAATAAGATCCAGAAGCCTGAACAGAAATGGTCTTTTTCAAGATCATTACTCCAACACTTTGCCGATTGGTTAAAATATTTCATTATTGTTTAGTTATATACATCGGATTTACAGACAACTGTTGGCAAAATCGTTTTCATATCTGCATAGCTATCAGTGGTCTTTGTAAACAGCTGCAAAGACAACAGGAAAAGGCCAAGTGTTGTAACACAGAACATAATGCTACTATTGGAAAGCATGAAAAAGCAGGCAAATTTCCAAACCTACACACCCACACCTCACAATAGCTCCTAAAGTCTCCTGCCTTCTTTTCATCCGAAAGAGCACTGCAGGTGGCATGCTCTAGAAGTGTCAGACTATCAGATGACAACTTGCTGCTTGATTATATGGAAGACACATTAAATTCATTTTGGTGATTTACTCTTGATTGTAATTAGATATAGTGATTATTACTGGAGCCCTCCATTTCAGAATATATAAAGGGCAATAATCAGCAGTTCCACATCACCAAACTAGCTCCTTTTAGTGGGGAGACTGTCATTAAACATGGATTACTTAAAGTTGGTTAGCTGTCCACAGGGTAACAATGGGCACTGGTCCAGCAGAATGAATTGGGAGAGGAGAAGGGAGAGGCATGCTATGAATCACTGGTAATAGAGTGTAGGCATTATCTTTCTCCAGACACAAAAGCAACAATTACATTTGGCTGCTGTTCCAAAATGATGTCTTGTTCCTTTTCTCTCCATAGTCCTCCGCCCTAGCCCCCCAACTCTCCCAATGAAGTCGTACGTACCTCCTTCAAGGGGTACCTTAGGACCAGAAACTTGTTTAAAAAACAAACAATGATTTGCCACAGCATCCATGAAACAAACAATTAGCATGTATAACTTTGCAGTGATAAAAAGTGAACCACACAATAGCAAAATGAGCTCTGGAAATGTTAAATTAATGAAGCAGGCAACAGACATCCCTGCTGGGTAATTTAACTGAGTCTTAGGCTCTGGTACTGTATATTAATGTACAATAACCAGTCTCTCTGATATTTTTTTTCTGCTTCATCCCTCTTCAAAACCTCATGACCTTACCGAATTATGCTGTTACAGTGCCCACAGAGAGGAGTTCGGCTGCTGGCTGGAAAACGCTCAGCCCTCTGAACTGTTCCCCGGGCTATTGCAGGAGCCTGGGAAGAAGTTGAAACTGGAGTTGGGTAAGCAGAAGTTGAGGCAGGAGATGGTACTGGAGCCCCCCTTGGTAGAATGTGCTTTGTGACAGTGGTGGTGGTTTTTCCGGGTGCAAATTTCTGGGAAAAGGAGTCATCCGTTACCCAGGGAGGGCGACTTGCAGGCTCAGCGTTGGCAGGGGTGTAGGAATGAACCGGTGCTGGTGCTGTTTTAAGTATCCCAAAAGAAACCAAGAAGTATGTTAAAGTCTTTTCTTCTGATGGCAAAACAGCAACATTTACCAAAGGGTACTCCATGACATACAAAAAATAAAAGCTTCAGATGACACTTAATTATGGTCTGTCCCATTATTGCTCATTAATTCTGGACTGAAGCCAAGGATATCAGCACAATCACCGACTTTTAATCCACATGCATTACGGAAGTCATTGCCTACTGGCTTTTACAGATTTTATGGAGACCGTTTTCAAGGGCATCTCTTCATTTTCTAGTAGGAATGGATATGACAATTCTGTGATAATTTCAAAGACTGCTATATAATCTGTTTAAGACAGGTTAAAAATAGAAAGGCCAGATCATGTAATAAAGTTTTAGATGGAATTCCCCATACTTTCAATAAGAAGTTAGGCTTAAATTTTGATCTCATTATATTCATTAAAATGCAGCATTTTCCACAGATCTCACTGTTATCTATCATTTGTACGTTTTACTCCTAGGTTTCTGAAGAAAAACAGGCTCATACAGGGAACTGAGAGATAGAGAGCACTGGAAGCAATATTGAGGGAGCCAATTCAGCTCACATGACCAGCAAGACAAAGCCAACAGCACTTAGAGGAAGGCCAGACTTGCGGTTATGACTGATCTCAGTTCAGTTCTTGGCTCTGCCACAGACTTCCTGTATAACTTCGAGCAAAGCGTAGTATCTCTGTGCCTCAGTTCCCATGTACAAAACAGAAATATTATACTTCTTTTCTTCCACCCTTTGACTATCACATAAAATCTTCGGTGCAGACTGCCTCTGTGTTTGTATGCACCAGGCTCTAATCTTGGGTGGAGCTTTATCACATAAAAATAAGCAGAAGCTAGAGCCTGCACATACCAACAAGTTTTCCCATTGCCCTGCTCTTTTCAAAACGTCAGATCTTGCATTGTGTAGGACTGAAGTCACTGCCCAAGAAACTGCCGCACTTTGCCAAGTACAGGAGCACTAAAAGCAGTTTTTCTTTTGCAAGGAAAACTAAGAAGTGAATGATTGTTGGTTTGTGTGAGGAGGAACAGAAGCTTGGAGAGTTGAAGTGTTTTGCCCAAATGAGAGAGCACAGATTTGGGAACAGAAGTCAGTTCTCCTGCAGTCTAGGCAAACGCCCCGGGTAGTAGATCCCAGTGCCAATAAAATGATGACCAAATACAACATTTACAGTTTTAAGGGGCTTGCAGGTAGAAGGGTATTTCAACCAAGAAGAGGGTTCCGAATGTAAGATAGATCTTTCTGGATAATTAAGTGGTGAGAAGATTATGTTCTACTTAACACTCCTCCCTTAGCCTACACCCTGCCACGTTTAATAACATACACCGATTATTGGCAATTGCAGGTGCTTAAATTGCATATGTATCAATCCACTGTGATCGCTGATTTTCTTCTTTTTATTGACTTCAGAGCTGAATCTAATGTATCTTCTTGATAAAACTTTCTTACACTACAGCATCAACAAAGTTTCTGCTTCATAAAACTGTATCCCACCTTAGCTTGAGGCTTCTTTTTTTTTTTTTAACTTGGGAATGGTAAACAGTGTTTAAAGATTTCAGAACAGAGAGTTTATATGCAATCTCTTTAAACCCTGGGGCTGTTGCTATTTATGTATTACGGTATTAAGCTAGGCAAAATTAGAAGGCAATATTTCATTTCTAATTGGTGAGTTCAAAAGGCTCCCACCTATGAGGCTCTCTAATTAAATAAGGTGACTTCTAGCTCACTCAGTTTTGTGAAAGGATTCTTCCTCCCCCAAGAGCCAATACTTGTTCATGCAAAGTACGGCAGTGTATCCCACAGAGGGCCTAACAAAATGGTCAGATACTCAAACCCAGAGTTCCAGAAGTGAGAAACAAATGCAGTCCAGGTACCATTTTTAGGATGTCTTTTTCTATGATTGTCTGTAGTAAATTCATCTTACCACCTCTTAATTTTTCACTTTTTCTTCCTTAATCTCACAATGTTGGTGTTTTATTTTTCCAGTTTGTTTATTCCAACCAATGCAACAGCATATGATTTATCTGGGTTCAGATTAATCTAGACTCCTTTGAAGGATAAACACTGGGGAAGGGTCTTTGTCTTTCAGTCTCTCTACCTTCTATTTCTTATTACTCTCTCTTTTCTACTTGCCACGGTAAAATAAAGCAGCAAAATAATTTTTTTTTTTCCCAGTTGCTGAAAGAAGATACCAGGGGAATTATTGCAAAATGACAAATGTTAGGTGTTCGCAACTGCTCTGAGTTCTCTTTTCAGCCATTATAATTTAATTTTACAGGCTGGATTTATTACAACATATTTTCCCCCTGTGAACAGGCTGGAATTACTATTGATTTAAAATAGTGTCATTGCACTGTATTAGAAAGGTTTCACTAACTTTGAGATTTTAGCTGTTGTTGTTAAGAGGGAATTATTATCTTGTTATCTTATAGCTATATCCTTAAGCTTATATGAACAACACTCTTGTCTTAGTAGCTACTGCCATACAAATTCACCTTGCATGTTTACGTATTTCAAAGTATTCCAACATATACGCAGCAGATAAAAGGAGCTATTTGCTGGTAAAAAGTACTGAGATTCAGTATATCAGAGAACAGATTCTCAAAATATCAGTACTGTATGAGCTGACCCTTAACTGTTCAAAAATGAATACTTTAAATAATTCAGTAACCCAGCCTCTATCACCTTGTTTCTCTCAGCCCTCAGACTCTCTTACAGTAGGAGAGAAAGAATGGGACTATTGTTATCCTGTTGCCTCTCTTAGCAGCGATAGGAACAAGCCAATTCCTTGCTTCTGGGGAATTTGGAATTCTCCCTATCAGCTCTTCATTTATGGTTAATGGATATTTTCCCTCCAGAAAAAAAAGGCGTGTTACCAGAGGTTCATTTAGTAAAGTAAATATTCATATAGTCTCAAATGCCTTAGTCTTACATGCTAGCTCGCACTGTGAAAACAATGTCCTTTTTTTTTTTTTTGTTAGTAGAAGACATAATTGTTACTCTTAGTAATAATTTTCCAGTAACAAATGTAATTCATAATCACAATTTTTGTGATCATTGAGATCATAATCACAATCAATCATTGTGATCATTGCCACATCATTGAAGCCCCAAATTTTCCTGTATACTGTTCCAGTATACAGTAGATGACAGACAAAGCAGATAATGCAACAAGTCCTTTATAAGGAGAAGACGCCATTCTTATTTAGAAGAATTTTAAATGAAAGATGGTACATAACCTGCTGTTTTAGTCTTGAAAGTGCTTGGGATTCAGTGAAAAGTTAATTGAGATCTGTGGGAATCTTTCTACCAATTTCTAAAAGAGGATCAGGCCTTTACACTTGAGCACTTTTACATACATGAGTAGTCCTATTTGGACTTACGGATTTAAAAGGAAGGATCTGCTTTCTTACTTTTAGGTATCATGTTACGTTGTAGTATAAAACTGGCGTTTGGTTTGCTTGGAATATATGAAAGCACTCTTCCAGTCTGGGAAAGCCTATAAGAAAGGAATACACAAGTATTTTCTGCCACCTAGCGGACCTTGCTCAGAAAAGAAATCTATGCTCCTTTTAAAAACGGGTTATGAAATTTACAGGACGGAGAAGGGAAAAGATTACCGAGTTCACAGCTTTCCCTATCGGAATAAAACAAAGCAGCAGAAAATTCCCACCAGAGTTAGGTTAGTCAAAGTAGTACTCTTTCTTTGCTTTAAAGTGTCGACCTACTGATTACTCCTATCTGAGCCAGATACTCAACAAAGCAGTTTCATTTTGAGATTATTTTCAGTTTAACCAAATTTAGCCCCATTATTTTTTTCAATCTGAGACAGATTAAAACAGTCTTGTAAACCCTCTTAGTTATTGATTCAGGTTTCTGGATATTGCATATATGAGGCCATTGATGGGTGTTTTAATCGGGAAGTTGCTGGCCCACATTTTTAAGGGAAGCAAGTCATGTCATTCCCATTAACACTGACGGCTAGCATAAAGGCATTCCTCTTCTAAATTCTACATTGCAGATCCTTATAGTAACCTCCACTATTTTGGCCTTTTCACACAGTGGATTTACAAAAATAGAAGTCTAAGAAATTATTTGCTAAAGTGAAAGTGCAGTTATTGCAAAAGCCTGAGGTTGCACTTAGATTGGAAGAAAAAGACGGATTTTGTGATCTCATATGTCATCATTTGAGAACAGCTGGTCCCCTCAGATGAGGCTGCATTTTACACTGCAGGACAGAATTTGTATGCATTGACAAAGTTGAGTGAGGAAGTTTTCTAACCGTCTTGATCGTTTGTTTCAAAGTACCGTTGATCTTTCCCATCTGTGACAGGAAATGCCGTTTCCTCCATTACTTCCCAAGTGACAATTTCCCGTTTGCTCAGGACTGTAACTGCAACTGTCTTTAGGGCCAGCTCATGTTCCAAAACCAGTATGAAGTGCAACTACATCAAATATATAAAACTTTAAAAAGGTACCAAAAAACCCCCAAACATCTTCAATAAAATATCTTTCTGTAATCTCTTTTGTACCTGAGTCACTTTGGGGTTCAATTACGGAGGTATTTTAGAATCCTTTATTGTATATCTCAAACTCCTAAACAATACAGGGAGACTCACTGTTTCTTTCTCTGCCAACTTTCATGCTATTTGAATTTTGTCTTTGTAATATATCACATTACATATTATTCTGAATTTTCTCCTGTCCTCTAGAGTACATTATATCCTTGCAGTGCCTGCAAAATAAGAATTTTACACACCAGGCAGACAATATATACAGTTGAAGTAAGTTTGTTGTATACATAGTGACATAGAACATGGTTTCCATGCTATGTATTTTAAACCTTTATTAGGAGGCAATGGGACTCAAAACCAGCAATATAAGGAATTGCAAAGAAGATGCCCATCACAGGAGAAAACAAAAGCATTGCCTTTTATTCCGAGTCTAATTCAACAGCCAGCTTTTTCTTTAACAGACAGAGCTACTAATTGGATAAAGCTACTCATTTATTTCTGTGGCAGGTTTGTATATTGAGAACTGGAGTTTATACTTCCCCCAGATGAGCATGGGGCTTAGTATTAATCAGTGTATTTAGGAGATATTTTGACTTGCCACAGTTTGCTCTGTTCTGCATTATGGAAATAAATCCTCTATCTTCATCTTTCCTTTTTTTGCAAGACAAAAATAATAACATTTGCCTTCAGCGAACACATGGTATATGCTGATACGCTTAACCAAAAGCAAACAAGGAGAAGCTGAAACCCTTATTGACTTTGAGACCCTTAAATAGCTTATGATAGCTCTGAACTGGCTTTTTCCACCTTTTTATCTCAAACATCAATCAATTGATCTGTTTGTCTGCTTTATAGCTCAGTAAAATTTCTGCATTGGTTTCATTTCAGTAGATCCAGAGATGGAGCATTACAGAAGATGGAGTTTAAGATTGATAGAATTCTTGGCCTTTTAATATTTACTTGACTGTCAAGATATAAATCAACTTTTTAATTTGTTCATTTTGAAGGTTTGCATTTTGGTCATCAATGGTTTTAGAAGTTCACTTCATTTGTAAGACATTAATACAAAGGGAATTTAAATAACATCAAGGGGCATATTTTCCACATGAATGAATAATCAAATATATTCCTTCAGTAACTGGATCTGTGCATAGCATTACGAAGTACTTTAGTAGGTCATTCTTTATTTCAAATATAATTCAAATCAAATAAAAACTGAGTTTGAGAAGTTCAATACATGGCCTTATCTTTTTTGCAAATATATCCTAGTCAAGTTACTTTTACTTATCTCCTTCCTGCATTGTGCATTCTTAAGCTATTTTATCAATTCTGAAGTGTCATTGGGCTCCTAATTGGGCACACCGGGTTATTTTCCAAATGTATTTCTTTTGAAAAGTCAGGCTACAGATTTTTTTATTAGAGATTTTTTCATTGCTTTTATTCTTCTTCTTCCATTTATTCCACATTTTCACTCCAAAGGAGAATACAAATACAACATAATACTCGATCTTCAGATCATCTGAAGCAAAACTAGCAACTAGCAGCATTTGGTTCCATGTATATACATCTTTCCTGATACGTGTGTGTCCTATTGGAAAATGTGCATTCTTTGCATTTTCTTTTTCTAAAAGAAACGCATATGCAGGTCTGTTCTGAATCCTTTCAGTACTTTTTGTTCTGAATCCTTTCAGTACTTTGAAGTCACCTTACCTGGCTGGTAGACAGAGGGCTTTATGCTGGCAGTAGTAACAACTCTCGGTTTTGAAGTAGCAGAAGCAGCAGGACTTTCACCATAGCTTCCAGAAACTGGCATTGGTGTATATGACTGGCTTGTGTTTCTAAAAGTAAAATGAAGGTATGAGCAAGTTTATCAACAGCAAAAGTTACTGATTATGAAATAACAGATCCGGCAGCTTCCAAAGCACTCCGAGAGGAACTGTCCTTGAGAGCTACAGAAAGAATACTGTGAGATTCATTAGTCTTTATCATTGCTAAGAAAGGCTTGGACAATTCTTTGGAAAGAAAAATTAGCCGAATAAGGATTTTAAATAACACCTAGTTGCTGCTGTTGTCACAGAAAATAGCTTACTGAAGGAATATGACAAATTTATGAAAGGAACTCTCAATTTAACAAGGGATCAGACTTCAGGAACATGCATACAAAGTTTGGGTTTTCTGTCCCTCTACAAACAAACAGGCCTGTTCTTGTCTAAGATAAATCAATGAGGGATGTCTCGTTGACTTAAAAAGATACTGGGTCAGCACAATTACTACTACTACAACAAATACTAACTACTGTTTATAAGCATTGTACTCTTTTCAAAAAGATTGTAGTGACCTTTAAAAAACATTTCTGAAACTAACTCTTTTCCCTATTTAGACTGAAACCACAATTTACATTCATTTTTTCTGATGTTCAGATTCAGCTAACCCAAAAGCACGTGATATCCAATATTATGATGCAATTGCTGCATTCCTAGATTAAAAACATTGGCTCAGGATTCCAAACATCAATAAGAAATCATTTTTCTCTATTTTATGGCTTGGATGATGATTCTCAGTTTGATTATAGTAACACATTGAAATATATGCCTCTTCTATTTGCCTGTTACTTAGGATGACTCTGTTTGTAGTGACTTTGCTTCACAGACCACTAAACCAGCATTACAAACAAAGCAAACAAGAACAAATAAATAAGCACAAGGAAGGGAAGCAACAGATACCGAGATGCGTGCAGTAATAAAAACCATTCACTATCGAACATCATTCTTACTCACCCTGATAACATAGTTTTACTTTCTTTTTCCCTTCAGGTTCACTATCTGCATGAACCAGATCCCTATCCATCTGTGCTGACAGTTTAGGAGTTATTTCCATAGTGGCTTTGTCTATAGGAAAACATTTGTCAGCATAAGAAAAGAAGCGTCCAGCTTTGCCAGACCAGTGGTCCATCTTGACTTGTACTTTCTTTAACAGTGGAAATAGATGCCATCTGGAGAGAACACGTTATAATTTTTACCTATGGCAAACCCAGCAAATTCCTTCCAGTACAGGTAAAAAGCATTCTGACAAATATAAACTTTTGATTTTTAATTTTGAACAAAATAAACCTATCCTCACAACATAGCTTTATGCTACTCTGATAGTGCTTATACTGTAGATCTAAGTTTGCATAGCATTGCTGCCTCAGGCTAATTTATTTTGTCTAGTTGGTTAGACCTAGAAACATAGCTGTTGCTAGAATGACTACAGCTAATTATTTCTGTACCTAGTCTAGGGCTTAGGACTGGATTTGGGTCCACTATACCATGAGTGAACAGGACTCTCTAAGATAAACTGTTTTAGTGTGTTTGTATTCACTGTAAATTCTCTTGTGAACTGTGCTGTGACTTTGTAACCGCCAAAGCTGTTCTAAGTGCAGTAAGACTTTTTACTTTCCATTCTTATCACCTATTTCCTGTTGATACCTCCTTATCTATAGTGCATAAGGACGCACTGTACTCGGGGTCACTGGACAGAGGATCATTGCTCCTACCTTAGCACAGGCCGGGACATTGGCTTCACATACAGCTTTCAAAATGCCTGTAGCTAAACACACACTAGCAAAAGACTTTTCCTTGTTTTAAAATCCACTATTCAAGGTAAACTAGACAGAAAACCAGTAAAACATACTTACCTTTACAGGATCAGTGATCAATATTTACAATGTGGATTAAAAGATCTTAAATCATGTGTCATACAGCCTTAATCTGAAAACGGCATACAATTAGGAAAGTCTACTCCCAGAAGTGCAGGTCCATTGGAAGAAAGACTCATTTGAAGCTCTCTTAATGCACAAAATATATAAAGAAGTTCTGAGCCAGATTAGTGATACTTAGACTGTCATGAAGAAAAATGATTATTCAAAATTCAGCTGTTTCCCAAATTAACAGCATGGTAAAACCATGCCACTAGATTTCCTTGAATGTTCAGGGAATTGAAGTTGAAAAAACCAAAAACAACACACACAAAAATACCGTATTCACAGTATCAAAATCATGGCAAAATTAAAAAGAAGTCAGCTACTGATCTCTTTTTCAAGTGTATGATGCATATGAAATACAGTAAGGAAGATAAAAAGGCTTGTCAAAGAGAAATAAAGTGTTACACTACATCATTAAGGGTTTTAGTGAAGTTAAAAGATTTATCAGAATTTCTGCTGAAGAAAAAGAAATAGCATGTGATTAAAAGAAAGGAAAAAAAAGAAAAAAGAAGAAAGAAAGAAAGAAAGAAAGAAAGAAAGAAAGAATAAAAAGATGTCTTGAGGATCAAAGATGCTTTAATGGAACAGGAAGCAATGGCATCTCAAAAAGCAGTGAAAGCACCCTTACTGAATTTATTTGTAGCAGCCAATGGCATATGACAGGCAGTGAATTAAATACTGGCTCTGAAAACTATTAGTTGTCAGAAAAAGAAAGAGTAAATATTTCTAAGCAGATCATTTTCATGTTAATACTTCACTAGATGCCTACTAGAAGCAATAAACTGGTTTGTTAAGTGCTTTTAAGGTAGAGTAGCTGCACAAAACATTTTTATACCTCTTTGACTGGTAGCTGATGGAGGTGGAAGAATGCCGGTTGAAACTAAAATGAGACAAAAGTTGTATTTGAAAAAAATATACCAAGAAAATTGGGATATCTTGTCCTACAGTGAATTTCCTTATGAATAAGAGGTGCTCTTAAGTGCTAAAGTAAACAACATGTACATATTTATAATCATATAAGATCAGTATTACATTACATCTTGCTTATCTTATTTAAGCTAGGAATCATAGTGAAACCTGAATACTGGTAACATAAATAAGTAAGCTGAGTATATTGCTCCATAAGTCACTCTCATCCAGTTTTGCTGATTCTTTAGTTGTGGAATTCTAATTCAACCACTGGACTGTTTGCTTTGATGTTGACCATTTATTTGTATTAGCAGAGAAAAATAAGTATGACTTTCTTTTTGTCAGTGTCATAAGCTTAAGTTGCAACAAATCTTAAAAGCAAACCTTGAATGAACCAAAGTCCAAAGATCAGCTAAGTTCCTTAGCTAATGAGGCAACCAGGACAACCCCACAGAAAGGACAGGCTGGAAGTAGTTGAAGCAACATCAAGCCATCACGTTCAACTTGTCCCTTGCAGTACCATTCTACTGTTCATTTACTAAACAGAGTCTTAGGTAAACAGGGAGATTTTTTTTTTCTTAGGGAAGCAGCATCATTTCATAACATAAATGATTCATTTATGTAAATACAGAAAGTACTTAAAAACCTGCACAATGTATGATCTGAGAAACAAGAGGATTCAGAACGAACACAGCTCCTGCCGAAATGCAGAGCAGCGCAGGGCTACATGGCAACAATCACATCCCACAGGAGCATGGCCCACATTTGCCAGAATTCCCAGAGGCCTATCATATGCCAGTTATTTTCCCAGCTTCTTGAGAAGAGTTTTTCTTCCCTTTACCACAGACACGGTGCTTGGATTAAAATCCTGGGATCACAGAAGCTACACCTTCCTTTTAGAACCATAATTGTAACTCTTTCCTTCGTTTCTCCTGTTTTTGTATTCCCAGAGTGCTGTCTCACTGGTTGCCCTCCTTTTACCCCCCAGATGGAATAACCAATTGCATAGAGAGCTTTGTAGCTTATTTAAAACACTCCTGATATGCTTTCTTCTTTGTAAGTAAGATCGTTAAGTGAAAAAGCAAGATTAACATTGCAGATTTAAAAGTAAGAGTAACATGATCAGTTAAAGGTTAATGACTTCAAACATTCCTCTTTAGGAACATTACAAAGATTTTAGTCATGTTAGGTGTTATGCATGTGGCCTTTGCTCATGACAGCAAAATCACTGTAGAACTCATCTACTAAGTTTAAAATCAGACTTTAATTAAGGACATTGATCAAGAAATCCTCCTGCATTTTCTTGGTGGACCTTTTTAAGGTATCTAGAAGAAAAAAAAAACCCAACAAACACTGGAACAATCGTGGTAAGATCTCAGCCTCATTCTACCCGAGAATGTTTTGCAGGATGGGAATACTGGTGTAACTAAGGTTATCCATATTGTATTTTGAACTAAAATTATATGAAATGCTGCAATGCTCCAATGGTATATGTCAAGATGAAACTGGATTTTTAAGTCTGTATTTTGGCATGCTAATGTATTGCTTGATTTCTAAATGAAAACTATCAGATGCTCACAAATTTGAATTATAAATGAATTTAGAAGCAAATTTTGGTCCCTTATGTTTGAATACACTAGCTATAATACATGACAGTTTTTAAAGCAAACATGGAAGTAGTGCACAAAGATAAAGAACCTACTTTAGCTGCATCACAACCCTCCAGAAAAAAAACCCCAAAACCCAGACTGAGTTTGCTTCTTGTACTGAATTATCAGGGAACCAATTTTTTACAAGTCCTACAAGTTTCTGATTTGCCTTTATGTCCCAAGGCTCGCTGAATTACCAGACTTCCAAGAGAGGTATTAGGTAAGACAATAACATTTGCCTGCTGATAACAGCTTGAAGTGTATGTCAGCACAATACCTGTGTCATCCATTGGCAAGTAAGATTTTAGGGCAGTAGCGTATGAAGCTGATATGCTCTAGATCTTATATCTTTGACTTAAATAATTGCCAGGTAGTTTTTAGTAGCCCGATTAAAGCATTGCTTTCTGAAATGGACAGTTGTTCTTCATAGGTTCACAGAATCTTTCAGGTTGGAAGAGACCTCAGGAGGTCTCTCATCTAACCTCCTGCTCAAAGCAAGGCCAGCTCTGAGGTCAGACCACGTTGCTCAGTGTTTTATCCAATGGTGTCTTGAAAACCTTCAGGAATGGAGACGCAGAGCCCCCGCAGACAACCTGCTTCCTTTCAAAGGGGCAGGAAAGGGTAAAACGGTCCAGGCCAATCTAATGCAGGAGATAAAATTTACTTCCAATTCAAATGTGTTTTAATATCTCAAGGTGATCTTTTTATCCTCATTACTCGTTAAAATTGTGATTCACACTGATTAGTCCATATTGATACATAACTACAAACAAATTTATAGTTTCAAGGCCTCACACTGGTTCCCTTCTCCCTGTGAAAGGAATGTGAAATTAAAGTGAAATGGATAAAGGCTCAATCAAGAAATAGTGTTATATTAGCTCCAAGATAGCCATGCAAATAGCATCAGCAAATAATAGATATCTTTATATGTAAATTATACATAATTGCTGCTTAACTGTCATTTCCAAGACAGCAATGAAAACAGCTCTTTTACGGAAGAGTAGATTTATCCCAGAAGATAACAAAAGCTGTCGGCATCTAATTCTTATACCAAAAGCTAGCATGGAAATGAAAGCTATGCCAGCAGTTGTCAATTTGTCCCAAGTAACTGCTATACTCTATTCCTGACCAACATAGCTACCATACTCCAATGTGAAGAGTACCTGTTCTAGGATTCAGAAGGTCTTCCCATAGTTCTGTGATTAATACAAAGGAACTATAGCTTCTTAAATTAATAGCCTTCAGTTAAAAAAAGTATGCATGCATTAACCATTTTGTGAAAAGATGCCTTCCACCTACTTGGGCAGCCTTATTTTAAGGATTTTCTATGATGATAAACTATCTGTCTCTGAAAGGTTTCTAGAGTTCTACCACTTTTATAAGTCTGATTTAAAAGCTCACGATGCTACGATTCACATATTCATATGGGTTTCTGAAGTTTTTAGGTGACTGAGTATGGTCTTATAACTCAATAGTCCAATTTTAGAATGGCCCCCCTGACTAGCAGCATTCTGTGTTCAAATCTATGTCTGTCTTCACCTAATCAGACAGCTTCACAGAATAATAAAACCAAAATCCAAATGAAATTTTATTTCTGAAATAAAGCCATTTCTTAAAACTGGAAAATTTGTAGTTTTGACATTTTAAAAGTGTGATGTGTTCTTCAGCCCTCCCCTAGTATCCTCCTATTCAAGATACTCAGAAATTGTCAATGAATAGATTTTTTTCACTCGAGTGTAAAAATGCCTTTCTAATCTTGGATGGACAATAAAATAAACCTGATTAAGATTTTACCAATGGAGTCCTAAAAGTGATATATGTAACGCATCTCTTCTTTTATCTTTCTGCATTCCTCCAAAATGGTTCATTAAATGAAAGTCTTTCATTATCCAATTGCTTTTCTTGAAGGGGAAAAACTAAGGCCTTTTGTGACATCAATGCTAATCTCAATGAAATATGCATATATTGCAGAAATAAGAAGTATTACATGCAGTACTACTACTACATGCAGGCTTCAGAGACCTATTATTAGCAATTACGTACAATTCTCACTGAAGCTCGTAGAATACTAAGGAAACCTCTTATGCAGGTATGTAAAAATATACCTCTTATAGCAAGATTTATATGGGTCCTAAGATATAGACTGATGAAACATGAATAGATGTCCTCTGTCTGGCCAGAGTAGTCACCAAGGCTTTAATTTAATTTCATGTTCTGACTGATGGATACATTTCAGTCCTCAACTGAGAGAAATACTAAAACTGAGTCTTTTCTGTAGCTCAGAACAAATATATAGGTTTTACATGCCAGTGCTATAAACAAGCTCAAATATGCTCAGTTATTGTTGCTTAGGAAGCAAGGGACTTTCCCTGGTTATAAAAGGCTTTTAACTGTCTCCTACAACAACTATGTAGGACCCTCTTCTCATAGAGATACGTGATCATTCCAACTGACTAAAAGAGATTTGTTAGTAAAACAATGAATGAATGAAATAGTATTGGTAACATTTAAAAGCCTAATCATACTACAGGATTGAATGAAAAAGCAGTGTAAGAATTACTTCTGAAATGCACTGAGTACTCATAATGGGAAAATTAGGTCCTCTTAAGCTATTTTATGATGGATACCCACAAATAATGAATTCCCTAAATAACTCATCACATTGGAATTTTGAAAGTTCATACATAAAACTAGATATCAATGGCAGTAAACACCTTTGCATCTGTTCTTACCTTCTATTTTTGGTAATATTCTGGTGACATTCACCAACTTCATAGTTTAATTGAAACTAAAGTTACAATTAGTGTACTTCCACTCAAATAAATAGAACTAGATCAGCAGTTAATTTTACTTCTTATGTTTTAATCATCAGCTCCATATGGGAATTACATCCCCTATGTAATTCCCATGGCTGTAAACAGCCATGTTTACCGCCTAAAACTCAGAACTCTTCTGATCTGTTCTATAGCCATTTCATTTTTGCATTGGTTTCAGTGACATGAAGCCAACCAAAATGCTTTCGAGTATGTAACCTGTGCGTAGCACTTAACTGCTGTTTTCTACGATACTCTTGAGAAAGATCGTTATACTTGATGTGTAGCCTTCAAACTTGTGTGCCTTGTTCATTTCAAACATCACCTTTGGGTGATTCCTAACTACCTTTTTATATGAAGAGAAGAGACATGGATAATTATAATTTCAAATGTATTGCTGGTTCAGTTTTTCATTATTTCTGAAGATTACGTTCAAATAACAAATCTTAAATCTACCGCTTTCTCCTCTGTTAGTCTTGGAAAAGTGTTAATGAAAGCAATGAAAAGGCTTAGCAGTGAGGCAGTACGGCAGCATTCTCTCTTTCTAGTGACAGATGTTACCTTTCCCTATCAGTGGTCTTTCATTAGTCATGATTAAGAGCATAATAAAAGAAGGTCTGCGATTCCTATGATCCTGTGTTTTCACCAAAGGCGGGGGGAAGTCTGTCATTCTCACCCAATGTCACTAGACAAATATTTTCATTTTTAAGATGGCAAAACCAGGACAAACCAACCAACTGAAATACCTTTGTTCCAAAAGGATCTTTTGGTCACATATCCGAAATCTAACACTTAGGTATTTCCTAGCTCAGTTTTAGTGTGAAAGATAAGCAAGAAGGCTATTCCTTTAAACGCATCATGCTTTCCAATAGCCTCTGCCAAGCCAATCTCTTAAGAAGCTGAAAACCTTAAATCGAAGAGAGTAATACAGAATAAAAACAAATTAAGTTAAAAGAAAAAGAGAGCTTACAGATATACCTAGACTGAGATGAGATAGCAGATGAAATAGTGGAAGCTGCTAATGACATGTTCTTGGACCCATGGAAAGGCTTAGGCTGTGAAAGAGAGCTGGGGGCTGCAAGCACTCTGCAGAAGACACATGAAAGCATGTACAAAATAATTTAACAGGGACAAAAATAGTGACATCAGAATCAAGCTTTGTCGGAGTTCAGATACAAGAGGACTGCTGCATAGTTACCAGGAACAGGTTTTCTGTAGCATACATCTGCAGACTTACAGAATAGCACAACCAAGCACATTCCTACAGAACACAAGACAAAATGCACACATCATGTAAAAATCGTAAAACCAGAGTCTATTGATAATTAAAAAAGACAGTATTTCAGGACAGGACTTTTGTCAACAATACATGTTTTTATCTGCAAGATCTGAAGATGTTTGAGTCTGAATTCAAGCTAAACTTTTTAATATGCAAGCAGTACCAGACAAAAGATTCTCCTACTTAAAACACAAGTCATTGGCATGATTAGTTTAGTAGAGGCATTTATTTTTGAAGCATATATTAGATAATCCATTTTCTTCATGTTACAGTTTCAACTGAGGGATAAAAGTTACTTAAACTGCATCATTATTTCATGTGAAAGTGCCCTACAGCACAGTTCTGAATTACAGAATAATACCTTATTCAAACCTCCTTTGCTGGCTGGATGATTGATTTTCTTGCACTGGAATAAAAACACTGGAGTTGGGTAGGTCACAGTTAGGTAAAAACTGACTAAAGTGAGAAACTAAGCAGTTGGTATACATAAGTAATTTAAGTCAACTGGCAAAAATTAAACAGAAATAGAGCAAAGACAACATTTCCAATTCCATTTGCACACATCTAAGATACGACAGACTACATCTTAGGTCTCAATTATTTAAAGTAGTTTACATTACTGGAAGTGTGTTTTTCCTTGGATTCTTAGAGCATGCTGAAATATACATCTTGTAGGAATATTCATGTAGAAAAAAACTAAGATAAAAGAATAATATGCACCAAAAGAATTCACATTTACTATCCCCAAAACTTCTATAACGTGACAGCAGTATAAATCCCATGCATTTCTTCACAGACTCTCTGACAACTTTTAATATACAACTGTAACTCCTACTGTACAAGTGTTGTGAATGCATACCTCCTTGAAACTCAGGTTAGCTCTATAGCTAAATCTCATTAGAAAAAAGAGAGCAGATAAATCTAATAGAAATGAATTGACTTACAGAGCAAGTCAATCACCAAATGCATGGTTTTATTGACATATTGCTCATTGTCCACCATGTTCTACTGACATCTGCTATAATATGGTAAGCTCAATCATGTGAGTAAATGACATTTTCTAATTTTCCATTTCACGTCATACTACAGAAACACTATTAAAAGAACCTTCATTCAACCACTGTAACTGTTATGAGGAGTTGTTTTGGATTTATTACAAGTGGTGAAAAACCATTTCTAGTTTTAACCCTAGACTTGCTTTCTGAAAATGTAAACTGTATTGCAGACTTAAAGCTACTTTTTGTTATTTTTTAGGGCAGTTTTATTTTGCAAATTCTTTGCAAATGTGAACAACGTACTTCAAAATAAGAAAACACACCAAAATAAATAAAAGCATAGAAAATAGGCTACAGCTTTTACATACTACATTCTTAAGTTAAGAATGTGTATGCAGCATTTCAGAGCCAAACAGGGGTATATCTGCGAAAGGACAAAGCAACGAAGCATTACCTTTGGAAGGAGGATGAGAAAGACTCCTGCACTACTGAGGTGGTTGCCGGTGGTGTCATCAGACTGGCTGTATTTTGAGCAGCAGTAGCAGGCTGATGTGCTGAAGCATGTGGTGCAGGAGCAGAGGCAGAACTGGTAGACGCTGGAGCATGCTCAACAGGGGTACTAATTAGAGTTAAACTGAATAAAACAAGAAGCATCTTAAGAAGGTGCATATTTAAATGTAGAGCATAAAACCTACTATGTTTGAACCTGAAGCTGCAAACATAGTAGCAGGCTGTGTTACTGAGGGAAAAGCACAATTATGCAAAGAAAGACAGATATTTGTTAGGCCTTTTTGGATGTGCAGTTAAGACTGTAATGCAGTTTTTGTCCTGCTTGACTGAAATTTATCCCAGGTGTTATACAGCACTTAAGTCCTGCTCGCTCTGCTCCTACCACTGAAGTAGGAAACGTGGCATGCAGTTCTTAAATGGTTGCAAAGAGCCTCTCACAAACTCTTTGAACTCAGATAAATTTCACCCAGTATTTACTCCTGGAGCTGAAATTTACGTTAGGAGTAACCTTTTTAATTAGATGAAGAAAAGCAATTTAAAGGATATTATCATAGTCTTGTATCAGCAGGTTTCGTGCATGTTCTGATAGTCTAGAAATCTAGTCAGCGCAGTTTTGTGTTGAGTTTAATCAGTTTTGTGCAATACAGGTAGTGGAAAGATGTTTAAAAGGAGTCATTCATCTCTGACCTAAATTCACCTTACATTATGCTGGCCAACTCATCAAACAATAAACTGCCTTTTTACACATAGAACGGTAGGCAAAATACAAGGGGAAGTTGTAGCATAAAATTTTACTACACCAGCTTTAAAACCACTTGGGTGATGAGCATGAGTTGTTATCCTTGTGGCTCTCTTGTGCTATTGTGGCACAGATAACATGGAGCAGAGAAATATTAATGTTTAATTCATTTTATCTTTATTTGATTGCAAAATAGATTAATTGAAAGGAATAACAACAATAAAAATCTAGTCTTGTATACTGTGGCCATTTTAGTAACCTGCTGAACTACTAGTGTCTTTCACCACCTGCTATCAGAGCACCCAGTGCTCATTATCCTATTTCAGCCTTGCAGTCTCACTCAAATTTGGAAAGTATTACTTACCTCTTACAGATAACTTTGCCACATTTGTCTATCTATTAGACAGCTTTGCAAGATAGTTTAGTCAAAGCCATCTGCTGCTAAGAAGTGAACCAATCTTTTGGGAAGTTCAGTTTATTGTCTTCCACTAGCTCTTACATCAAATGAAAAAAAAAAATCATGAAATGGACTTACAAGATTCAAGTTCTTTGCTGACTGTTTCAATGAACTTAATATCAACAAAAGAATAACAATATGTACATTCATTATTCACTTGTCAACAAACCTAACAAAAATCCCTAGGTCATTTAAAATTAAAAGGGGAGGAAGGAGAAACAAGAAAAGACAAAAGCTTCGTTTTTGTGTTTAGGCAGATTTTACTGTGGATTTTATTAATTATTATCCACAGAACAAATAAGCCACTGAAAAACAACTAATTGCAATTTGATTTTACAGACTATTATACTATTTTGGGGCACAAACTTCAGTAACAATATAAGCATATGTCCCCCACGCATAAGGGATATTTTTCTTGATGCTATATTCTTGTGCTGTAGATTCATTTTCTTTAGTAGTTATCCTAATACATCTATTTTTTTTTTTTTTAAATCAGGGAATTACTGTACATGACATAGTTTTCTTGGCCACAAGCAGTGGTATAAGAACATAATGGATATATTTTTACTTCTTTTGACCTAACTCATAAGTATATTGCCACATCTCTGGGTTCCTACAAATGACTCCTATCAAGGTGATGGAATTCGGCAATTCTCTTGTGCAACGTACGAAAAATGCCTAAAATATTCTTTCCTGAGCACAGTAAGTATCAAATAACAAAAGAAAGCTTACAGTTCCACAACTGTTTTTCAGCCAAATGTTAGCCCTCAAACATTCCTTCTCTCAGCTTTTTTTCCTATGCAAATTTGCCATTGGGCAAATATTTTCTCTGTCTTCTATCTAATATTTTCTTTTGCTTCTCTCAGAAGCACTGATTGAGCAAGTTGTACTCCTCAGGACCTAAAATGAACACCTGTTACTTCAGAATTGGTGATACCCCTTACTCTTCAAGGGACTGTCCCATTTCCCCTGTCCTCCTCCTCTTCTCCGCCTTCTTGTATGGCTTAGTAGTCTAAATGATGGTGTCTTATTTCAGCTGAGTGTTTTACCGTTTGATTAGCTGAAATGGAAATGTGGTTGTTATGTCCACCAATTTCAGAGTTGAATACAACCCACGACACAAGCAGAAAATCAGTACTTTCTCCCTTACGAGTTTCATCTTCAATTATATACATAGCAAGTGAGCTCCTGAAAATATTCGCCCTGTTTGCAATTCTGGCTGTCAAATCATGACACCGAAAGTTTTGCAACAGTTTTGCAAAAGTTTGTCCATCACAGTATGCATTTGAAATTCAGATCAGTTCTTCTATCTTCACGCATTTGCATTACGATGTAAATTCTTCCACTTAGCTCATACAGTATCAATTACATAGACTATGTAGCAGAGTAGCTGTATATTGTACATTACAGCTATTGATCACGGGCTAGTCTGTTACCGAGTTTAAATACAGGATTTTTTTCACCCTGCGCAACAGCGGGTACTGGAATTGTCACATTAAAAGGCGTTGAGTCAAAATTTAGTACTTGCACATCTCTGATTTGGCAAACAGGAAAGGACTGAAACTATACTGCACATAAAAACGGAACTTAATACATGTCCTAAAAAGAAACACAAACTAGGATTTCACCTATTTTGTCTTTCTATTTTCACTGAAGTGAAAGGGAATTTGCTACAGATTTCAAAAGAATCAAGACTTCATACCTTGAATAGGAAAAAACAGTGAAGTTACTTAATTGTTGTAACGATCTCCAAAATGTTAACCAAAACACATACTCAGTGATAGATATTTAAAAGAAAGAAAGAAAAAAAAAAAAGAGAAGACTATGTGTGGACATAGACCTGTGTGGAGACAGATTTGAACCGGACAAACACATATAAATAAAATAAATGCAAATATACTGGAATACCTTCTAAAATTTAAAAGAAATACAAACAAATTCTATCTTGCATGCTGTTTGTAATGGCTCTTCTTATGTGATTAAAATGTTAGAGGCTTGATCACCTTCCTGCAGGGTAAAATATATTAATTATCAGAACAAGGAATTGGAATAAATATAAATGAAGTAGATATAACCTTAAAAATCAAGGTGATCTGGTTACATACATACATACATTATACTCAGTTTTATAGAAAGAACTCAGACTAACTTAACTGTTTTTAGTTTAACCACTATAAATTTTAAATAATTTTATTTAGCTATTCAAATAAAAGAACATAACAATAAAATAACTTCTTTTGCCTCCTTTCTAGATTTTCAATCTTTTTTTTTTTTTTTTTTTCCTTTTAGTTCTTTGGGTGCAGAAGAATTTTAAGAACTGATAAATGTGAATGCTGCTTTATAAAATAGATCATCTATTGTAACAGCTTCATTATTATGTAACTTGGGTTTTTTTAATACAGTCGTTCTGTACACTTTTAATCTTTACAGTATTTTGCATTTTAAGGAAAGTCAAAGGAAATGGATATTCTCAAACATCTCCATATTTGTGGTAACAAACATAAAATGCACAATGATGTGAGTAAGTTACATGGATGAAAACAAACACACATATCTCTTCTCAGCTGATTTTCACTCATG
This sequence comes from Phoenicopterus ruber ruber, assembly GCA_009819775.1. Taxonomy (NCBI): domain Eukaryota; kingdom Metazoa; phylum Chordata; class Aves; order Phoenicopteriformes; family Phoenicopteridae; genus Phoenicopterus; species Phoenicopterus ruber. Next base: position 10,299,516 of record CM020221.1, on the reverse strand, counting down.
AAAAGGAACACAGATCAGTAGAGGTTAAGAGGATAATAATGGTTAACAACCATAATGAGAAAACACAGCAACAAATGCACTCTGACATTTAAAAATAAGTGCAGATTACACTTCTTTCTCTCAGTAAAGTCCTAAATTCTGAGACTTTCTGTTCAAATAACAATCATCGGGTGGATTACTAAAGCAGTATTTAGTCCCCTTTATGTAATGCATGAAGTTCTTTTTGTTTGAAATCCTCCAACAGATCTCTTGTAAAGAATTGAAAATATAGGGAACAAAAGTAAAAATGAATAGGCAAAAATTATCTCTTATTGTAGCATTTGTAGGAAAAAGTGCTGGAGAAGGTGTTTAGGGAAAGACATAACATGGAAGAGTTTTGCATTTGAATATGGGAATCTTTGTAGAAATACAGTGAATATTATCAGCTGCTGTTTCTCTGCAGAAGGTGCTTAATGACTGTTGTCTCTATATCATAGGCGAGATCCTTAAGAGTGCTGCTTAAAACATAAAACCCACATGAACTAGAAGTTGCTGGAATTTGTACAACTTAGACATCTGCCTTTTAGGCAATGGGCATTTCCGTCTGAAGGAGTTAGAGGTTGTTATTACCAAACCATTCCAAAGCTCCAAACCAGGTCAGTTATGCAGTTACACATCACGGTGTACCTTTGGTTACTGGATGAAGTAAGAGGGACTTTCTGGCCAGTAGTGATGGAACCGGCCTCCCTCTGACTTGTACCCGCTCCAAGCCTCACAGACCCCTTGGAGGCCACTGGCTTAGCATTGTCAGTGTTGGCATCCATGGTGCATGATTTAGGAGGATGCCAAATACTTGAGGTCACATACTGTGGCGCATGCGTAGTAGCTGTAGGCCTGGGTAACAAAGATTACAAGGGGATTGGTAAATGAGGTATTTATTATCGTGTCACCAATTTCCTAGGTAATAGCAGGTTTTTGAGGGAGAGACAGAATTCCAGCCACAGAAGCAGCTGGTAGTTTAACAGAAAATGTTTTTTTCGATTTCTTGGTTTTCAGAGACATATGTGCTTACTGTCTACCATACCAAATAAAGCAGCATTTTAGAACGCTAATACCTGGCCCTTTAAGACAGCAGTTGTTATTTATATGGAGTAAAGCCTTCAGGAAAAAAAAGACCAAACACAAACAAAAAACCCCAGAAGTGTTGAACCTGAAAAGCCAAGTTAAGTCTAGGTTTAATAATGAAGGCTTCATTTTTCTGTCTTTTCTTTTTCCTGGAAGAAGATCTATATCTGTGAATATCCAATGTCCTCTTTTTGTATCCTCAAATTCCTTATACCATAGGAGATCATCATGATACTGCAGATGAAGTCATGACAAATCTTGATAGTTTATTAGTTTATTACTGCTTAAGACCAGGAAAGGCTTTAAAAATTAAAAAAGGTACTTTGTGTTAAATCTGGAAACCATATTGCTAGGAATATCAAAATAAGGCACATAGCAGAGCTGTGATGATAATGGAGATGGAGAAAAGCTATGGTATGACAAACCATGCAAGATTAAGGCAATGTAATATGACACTAATACCAGTCATACATCAGAAATTGTTCCTGGTAAAATAAAATGAAATAAAATAATTTAAAAAAAAAAAAAAAAAAAAAAGATTTCAGTGGAGCAGCTGCATACCCCTGTAGATGATTTTACACAAATAAAACTGCTAGTGAAATGCTAATGTGTTACTTGTTTTTTCAATTTATATACAGTTGTTATATAGGAATCAAGGGGTTTATTTCATTCTTTTGACATAATTAATTTAAAAATAAAAATCAATTTTCCCTACTGTTCCAAGTGCCAGTTGCCATTGCTTGTGTCGTTAGTAATGATAATGCTTGCACTTGGATTTTAACTCTATGCAACCTTTGTTCAAATATGAGCAGTCTTATAAAAAACAAAAAGTAGTTGCACATTGTTTAGGCAGGAATCAACAAGACAGAGGCGAGCAATGAGACAGAATTCTTTTCATGACAAACTAATAAGAGGCATTTCTTTGCTCCATTAAGCAATTGGTCAGATTCACTCAAGAAGTACCTGTGTTTCAGTACTTGTGTGTTTTAGTATATGAACTACTAGAAAACAATACATTTCTATATGTAACTGCAAAATGTGCTGAGATTCTTTGGGAGAAAACAACTTTTGAAATAAAAGAACTTACTTACTTACAGAGATACTATGTTTAGAACCTCATAACCTATCAAGGTTCAATCAAGATATGCAAGAATCTGATATATAAATGTTCTTAAAATACGAAAAAGATGATCTTATTTAGATTTTAAAAACATCTTGAACAATCTAGAAATAGTTTAAAATGGAAATTGCTCTTAAAACTCCATCACAAACTGACAATACTCCATTTCAAGAATATTTGATAAAAGCTTCTTATTTTTCAGGTTTCTAAGTTCTGAGAAACATGATCCCCGCCTGCCCCATCTCACAGAGCTTTTTGAAGTCTACATTAGAAAGAAATGCCAGCAAACCCACTTAGTTGAAACCTCTACATTCATCATCTGCTCAAACAGCGTACAAATTTCATGTTTTCGAGGTAAGAACAATATGGGGAAAGCGGAGGTAAACTCTGAATAGGAGGTAAGCCAAATGCACACAGCAAACATTACCTGTTTTCTGATGCTGCAGCAACATTTTCCTTGTCTCTGTGAAAGGAGGGGATACAGTATGAATAAAGTAAATGTAATTGCCAGTGGTGGCAAAAAAAAAAAAAAACCAAACCAACAGGGAGAAAGAAGATGGGTTGAGGAGAAATGTTTGGTTGCAAAAAGCATCCTAGAGTGGTTGCTCATAAATATAGTTGCAAGAAACCTCGTCAGCTCTCCAAGTGAAACTCACCAAATATGCAAGTTTACTGTATGCTTCTTCTCAGTTGCAAACAACTTTGTTTCAATATTAAAGTAAAATGAAGGAAAATTAACAGTTACAAATTAGACATTGTATGTATGTATATAATTTCAGGCATAGTTTTGACTTTAGTAAGTTCCCTCTTAAAAGAAAACTTAAAGAATATTCCAGCGGAACATATTCTGATGCCAACTCCAAGTGGTAAAAATAATCAGACTTGGGCAGTCCTCAAGAATCCAGTATTTTGAAGTGATAAACAGTTAAATGGTTAACAGAGACTCATACAAGATGGATTATATACGTCTGGCATCACTTAAAAATTCTCTGTCCTACCCAAGTAAGTACTAGTTTTCTCAATCTGAATTGGATTAGAAACAAGTGAAATTATTCCTTCACTGAGGTGAGGAGTAAGTCAGCCTGAATTTCAGTGATAGAGAATTAGGCTGTTATTCTGTAAACACACATACATGCTTACAAAAATCACTGATCAGTTTAAGTGCAAGCAATTGTGTATCTATGTAAGAAGTTAAGACATAGGTTATTTTCATAAAGAATAGAATCCTTTAGCCTTAGACTCCTAAGTTTGAAATCCAATTCAGTAATTGAATAGTCTCAATATTTAGGAATTTAGTGGGTGGTTGTGTCCTTTCCTATTGAAGGAATTATGCTGGAATTTCAACACGTTTAAAGTTGAAATATGCCAAGTGAGAACATTTTTCTTAACTGGGATGTTAAATTACAAAACGCAAAGCAAGCGTCCTCATTTACCCAACTGAACCTTCTTTCTGAAAAGTCCTTTGAAAAAAAAAGAATACATATATTTATTTATGTGGATTTGTTGGGTTCCAGTCATTACCTTATATTATGTTTGGAAGGCTATTCTTAATCTTTTCCACATTATTAGTAGTATTTCATATATTTCTCTCTGTGTTTATGTATGTACACATATGTATATCTGTACAGTCACATACTCTTTCCATAGTTTAGCTCCAATATATTTATAAAAACCAGTCAAGGTTACATCAGCAAAGGTTTGGGCATAGGTGTTCTCTACCAATTTTTAAAACCTCTAACTAAAATATAACCCCTAAAATACATGAATTGAAGCCAGATTTTCAAACCCAGAAGTAGACCTGAAATGACCCTCAGATGTGGCTGTCTGACTAAGAATGTTATTATGGTCAGAATGGAAGAACCTGTCTTGAAAGGAAATACCCCAATAAGATCAATTGGTTCACCACTCTAAAGCAATGAGAAACCAAACACTATCTTTGTGGTAACCAAGCCATGAGTTCACTGGAACATCAGGTATAGGAAAGCCAGGATGAAACAAGGTAGAGGAGGATGGATTAGAAACTGTGCATGTGTTGGGGGAAGTGTTAGTATACCAAGAGCCATAATCATGCGAGAATGTTAAAAACCACAGTCACAGCCTGAAAAGAATAAAGCATTGTTTATTTCCAGTGTTACCAAATATTCTATGAGAAATGATAGTCAAGACCAAAAGGCAGGCAGTTGGGGTCAGGTAGAAGCAGCATTAGGCCTCTGTTGTTACTATTAATCTGATCCAAACTTTTCTGCTCCACTAGCTGTGGCTAAACTGAAGAGTGCAGAAAGACATCACTTGACTTTGAAGGTCAGGATTTCATGAAAGCTTTTTCCATGAGTGTACAAGTGTAGGATAACATTGAGTGACGATGGCAGGGGAGTTGTGAAGGTTAAAAAGAGAGAGAGAGAAGTATAGTAAACATACTTCCACAGAATAAAGCAAAGGAAAAGGCAGAGAGTAAAGGGAAAGAGAAGCTCAAAGGCACACAATACTTCTTCATGGTTTTACTTCCAGGAACTATTTCTCTTCCCAGTCAACAGGAGTAATTCCTGTTTGGCTAACAGTGAGAAAGGCTGAAGATCAGATGTGTCTGTTATTGGCAATTCTTGCATTTTGAGGAACAGACCATTGGATTTCCAGCCTTTACAATCAAACATTTTTTGCTAACTAAATGCAGAATTAATTTTACTTTTGAGTCAAATACATCCCTGGGGCAGGCTCCGTGAAGTCAATACCTTCACAACATGAAAGAATTTGGCTCAGAATATTATGAGCAGTTTGAATCTCTGTGGCTACACAGGCTGCTCAAATAACTGACAGTAGCGGACAGTAGTTTTGAACTATCTGGGAGAGATTTAATATTGATGGCTTTTTATCTGCAGCCCTTTTAGTCCCTAGCTGAAATGGCTTTTGATAGAAGGGCCTTAGTCAATGACTGTTCTGAGAGAACAGTGCAACTCCCACAGATTTTATTAAATATTGGACATATATCTCAAACAAAAGTTATTTATGCAATATACTGTCTTCCCAATTGCACAGTGTATCATACAATGGAAATTATGCAATGTTTCCTTCTCGTAAAAATATGCTACATGATATGGTCATAAAGACAGAGTGAATGGAATGATAGAGTCTTTCCCTCCCCCACACTAGCAAGAATTATAAAAGTTTGAGTAACAAAATGTTAAATTCATTTGCAAGTCAAGCTAGTGTGTGCTATTCGATCCTAAAAAGAGCCTGAAGAAACTTCAGAGAGTTTCCAATAAATGAGTGTTGAATCCGAACTGTATGTACTGGACATTGGAATACTTTCCCATTCTGTTTTATTTTTGGAAACCAAATATAAAAGATTCCCAAACAAACATGTACATGTAACGGGCGACCTGAGATGTGGAGCTTGTGCACCTTCCATCTGCCTTCTCCTTAGAGGATAACAGATCTAGACTCTCTCTCTTGAATAGCTCCTCTCTGTTCCGTTAAAGTACTGTACGGACAGAATCATTTAATCTGTAATGAAGATCTGATGACATAAGGAACGTTAGGCATCCCAAGAGACCACATGGTGCTTCCATTCTTCTCTGTCTTTCAGTACTGAATCAGTAAGTGAACACTATAATTGATTTTTTTTCTCCATATTCTCATGGAGCAAGACTATATTTCTCATTTTACAAATGAGGAACTAAAACTTAATAGAATTGCACATGGTCAAAAAGAAGGTCCATGGCAGGGCAAAGTACTGAAATAAGCTCTCCTGAATTGCAACTGAGTATTTAAAATATCAGCTCACTCTCTTTAATAAGAGATTATAGATTTTTTAAATACATATTACTATTCAGTTTATCAGTATTTTCCCCTACTGATCATCCAATAGTCTTCTATAGAACCTGACAGATATATACTGGCCTTTTTTCAAAGAGGAAATAGTTATTAAGACTTACAGATTATTAGGGTCTACATCTACTGAAATTAAAAATTCTGTTTTTCTGGTAGTATATTGTGGACTTGCAGGAGGTGTCCTTATTAGATTTAGAATAGCTTTCATCCTAACATGCACTTATATTTACATAAACATATTTGCCTACAAATAAAATTTCCTTTTAAGAAACAGAAGTCACAAAATAATTTTTTAAAAAATTCTTATAGGGCATCTGGGAATAAAGTTGTGTGAAAGCTATTTCATAATTGCCTTCCAAACATTTTTGTCTCAAAGGTATGAGATACTGACACTGTTGGAAACCGGACACTGAGCCAGATTAACTGCTGTTCTGATCCAATGAGACTATTTCTACCTTCCTGTGTTTGCAGCTGAGAATTTTTCCATGGTCAGATGAATATAAAACTATTGAGATTGTTTATCCCCCCCACCCCCAGCTATATTTTTGTTATCTTAACAAAGACACCATAAGACACACAAAGAAATCATAGGCAGTTAACTGGAGAGGACAAAAGACAACTATCATGCTAGTTTAGTTAAACTTTAGCTCAGGATCAGAAAAAAAGGGGTAGAAGAGCTAGTCTCTCTTTTTCAGCCACTGTAGTTAAGAATGTGAGCAGCCCACGCCAAAACGATTGCAATATATCCTACTAGTATGTCTGCTTTCCAAAACAGGGAAATACATTTCTCCCAGAAGATATCCTGGTGTGTGCAGACAGTGCCACAGAATAGGAAAAGCATTATCATATATTCAGTGGAAGAAAAAACAACCAGCAACTCATTCTCAACAAGTAGTATGGAACTCAATCAAAGCAGCTCAATAAAATCAAAGCAAATACCTCCTATGGATGCATTTTAGTGGCATCTACTGGTATGCTGTTATATGTAACAGTCACATAATAAATGCAGCTGGAAATACAGCAGCATCGGTGTTGGTGAAAGTTAACTCTTTTCCAAGATTTACATAGCGATATTTGGCATGCAAGTAGATGTACTCCAATTTATTGTATTGGTAAACACATCACTTTAATAAGAACAAACACCGCAAAATTCTGAGTATGTGGAGCAATTTGAGCTGGGATATATTTCAGATAATTATTCCCTATCTTGGCCTCCAGTGTGCAATTGGATTTATCTGCATGGTTCCCTGTAGCTTTTCATAGCCCCACTGGTAAAGCGCAGGCATCTGCCACCAGGCACCTGAACACAGGATCAGGACTTTCAGTTTGTATTTGTGACCATTATAGACGAAACCAATGCACAGCAAGTTCGGGTATTGTACACCAGGAAATTATTCCCCTTTCACTGAAGTGTTCTTTCTCATCGTGACTTTACTTTTCTCCAGGGAATCCGAGAGAAAAATAAGAACCCACAGATCTCAATTTCAGCTGGTAGGTTTTTAGAGATACTTTCTAATTTGTGCACATCGATGATAAGAAAATTCATACTTTCTCTACATGGTATTATCCTAAGTTTGACGCTACATCTGAAATATATTAATGTGTCTTTTCTATTCAGTTCCTGAACCAAATAAGTAAGTGGCATGAATTAGAGCAGTTGTCATTCTTTCAGAATATGGATTACATTTTATTTCATAAATTCTCTTAAGGATTTTCTTACCTTCCCGCTCTCTTATTTGTAATCATATAACATTCTGGGTCAACTACAACAAATGCTTATGTGGAAATGAACTATTAGGAAGTTATTAGTATTTAGGGCAATTTTGCTGACATTAATGCAATTTAGAAGCAGAATAAAAGGAAGCAGTGCTAGTGCTATGCTATCAGCCAGTTCTCCAGCTCACCCTAAAGAAAGCTCTGTGAGCCAGTCTGATGATCCACAGACCACAGCTGAGTACTTCTGGGTTACACGTGCTTGTTGGAAAGCCTGCTACACGCAAGAACTGCTTTGTCCTTGTTGGACTGAATGCAACGCAAGGGAGTAGTCAGAGAGGAAGGTAGCATTGTACACTGGTATCTTGGTTAGCCATCTACATCGGCGGAAGGATGCACATGAGAATCTTCAAGGTTGCACAGTAGGAATGAAAGCGATGTTAATTTCTGCCTGTGCAAAAGTTAAGTGCTGGACAGGAACACGCAGAAGACTGAGATGGTAAAGATGAGATGTTAAATATAGGTCAGTATACACACACCCACACCCAAAATTTAATCTTGAGCTTTAACAAGCTCTGTTAGCTTATGCGTTACTTCCTCTATGGACTATTTTGAGAAAAGCTTCATGGTATTTGCTAATTTCATTTGGAGGCCTCACTCTTTCAATTATAAGTGAGTACATTCAAGTGGATACACTATACCTTACGGTCACCATCTTTGATCAATTGGTTCTACAGAGAACTGGCTTGAAAACAAGGAATTTATGATCTCTAAATTCATTTTTCCCACAGAACTTCCAGGAGTATTTTGAGGAAGACAGACATTATATTTGATCAATTTTCCCATCTGGTTTCACTCAGAATTCCATAGAAACAATTGAGTTAATTGACTATTCCTACGTTTTTGTCACTCTTTAGGTGCTAAAAGTTAAGTGGGGATCAGAATATACTAAACTGAGGTGCTTATTATTCTTTATTGCAGTTATGTTCCTTAAATGAGAAAGCTATCTACAGAAGTCTGCTTTATTTCATGGGCTGTTGTGGAAAAATAAGGTATACCAAAATCCTTTTGAAAGATAATCTGATTAGTGTACAGATAGGAAGTTTTTGGCAATAGGGCAGGTCAGCAATGCTCATCATTGGAAATTCTGGCAAACGAAGGAAGGGGATCAAGGTGCCTTAGCTTGTCTTGGTGCCATCAGATGGCTTTGATAAGCAGAAGTAGAACAAAGAATGTTATTGTGCTTGAGAGCAAGTTTTAGTCAACTCATTTTCGTGTATATTGCAGAAAGCTGTTGATTAAAGACTAACTGATTAAAGAAAGTCATTATCTGGTACTACCATGTACCATACCAAAATTCTAGCTTTTTAACTTTGCAAAATTTGTGCAAGTATCCATGTATTTTCTGATACATGTAATGATAGTCCCAGTCACTGAAACTCATGGTAGACACTGCTAAAGAAGCCACAAAATCAACTTAGTCCCTGTGGGAACCTGAGTGCACAAGTGAAAAATTGGTGTCACCTCTTCTGCCCCTGAAGAGGCTTCAGACAGCTCTGCGATATGCAAAAGTTGGACTTTTCAAAAGTGATAAAGTAGTCCCTAAAATACTCGTTCCTTGCTACTGAAGATATACTCCACACAGTTGTGCATAATGAGAGAGAAACTGCAATGAAGAGAAAGTGACCTCTGTATTTATTACATAGCAAAAACTTACTCTCCTCCCCATGCAGGCAGGTGTGAAAAGAGGGAGGGAAGGGAAGGAGCCACAGAACCTTTCTCCTTTTGTAATTTTTTCATGCATAAAAGGAAGAGAGGTCAAGTTCTCATGCCTGCTTTCCTAAAGTCACACTCTAGCCACGTCCCATCAGCACACACTGCATGCAGTCAGTATTCCTGCTGCAAACTAAGCACCGTAGGAGGTGAGGAGGAGACCATTTGAGCAGAAGGGAAGGCAGCAGTATGCAGGAAACAGGTTAGTTTAGATCAAACGGTCTTATACCACAGCAGAAAGTGAGCATTTCCCTGTGTCATAACCAGACAAGCAGATTTACCTGGAAGGCCTTTTGGTTTTGATTTCCTACTGGCATCAGCTTTGCTGTATCTTCATTAAATGCTTATAACGCTATGCTTTACTGACAATATTGGGAAGGGCAGGGGGTTAATATCACTATCCATGTCCTGTGTTTAACTTTATTTTTGGCATGGAGGCTATTTATAAGACAGTATTGTCATCAACCATTGTCCTCTGCTCAGCAGAACAGTCACAGTTCAAAATATATTCAGCGTGGGACAGATATACCTGCCTATCATCAGTGCTATTTTAAAGAATTACATGACTCATCAAGTCTTCAATCAATCAGGAACCTATTTTAAGCCTCACTGTCATTAACTGAGATTAATTTTCCTAGGCAAAACAGCAGACTTCTGCAAACGGTCAAGAAACACTACAAGATGGGGTTGGTCAATCAGAAGCAACATACAGTGACACAGGCCTGGACGTATTAAAAATAGGGCATAACCAAGCCAGACTTGACCTTTAGCTAGAGCAAAGCTACTGGTTGCTCAAAGCTGTTAATGATTTCTCATCAGGCCTAAGTCTCTTACAGTCTCTAGCAATGAGGTATAGTAGAATGACAAATCCAGCCCCAATTTCTCCACCTTACAGAAAAAGTCTGCCTCCTGCTCAGGAGGGAAAAACAAAGCCTCTTCATAGTTATAAGAGAAAGATCTGTAACATTCATTTTCTGGGCTTGAAGATCACCATGACAACATAAAAGCAGATTTTTGAGGAGTTAGAGTTAAGGAATTACTAGTCTAAATATAAACAAGAAACTGGATAGAAAAATTTGACTGACAGTTTAATTAACAAAGCCCATCACTTGGGAGATTTTTTGAGAGGGACTGGACTAAGCAGTAGAAATATGCTGTAGTAAACAATCTTGCCTTAGGGATTAATGACAGCACCTTCACAAAAGGTCTTTATCGTTGCAGAAGTTCCAAAAGTTACCAACTATTGAAGATTTTTTTCTATTACTTTTTTTCTGTGATTACATAAAGAACTGAAATTCTACAAGCTTGGAGAGTGTTTGGATTCTGGTTTATATCCTCCAGGAAAAAGGATTACAACTATTTCTCCGATTACGTGGTTTATGTGCATTGAATTTTTGTCATTAAATCCACTGAGGCAGAGCTAAGGGGAAGGGGTACCTTAATTACATCTGCATTAATTTCATATCTGATCAAACTATGCTTTTCTGATTATTAAAAAATACCTTTAAAAATAACATTTAGTATAAACATTGAGATACAATCTACACATTTTCTTTTCCATTATAGTACATGCACTAGGACTATTTGAAACAAATAGTATCTGTATTATGTTCATAAAACATTAAGGATACACAATTCCTATTTAAGTGAAAACACTGTATTATTACGTATTCAGAAAACTATTTAATTTGGTTGAAAATTAGAACTGGAAGATTTTTTTACTTAGGTACATTTGATGTTTATGAAAAAAAGTTAATTGCCTATTGATATTTTAAATTCTATCAAAATTTCCCACATATAAATAGAATTCACCCACTCTGAACCAAAGTTTGATCTTAGCAACATTCAGGAAAAGTTAAAATGTTGCTCTTATTTCATGCAGTTATGCTGATTTTCCACAGGCACTAATAAGATGGTACGATCAGAATCTGTTTGCGTTCCCGTAAGGAAAGTATAAATGAGTGTTGTGTATTAAATGGCATGCTTACTGAATTGCTATGGTAGTTATCTAAGACAAGTGAGATGCATTTTAAAAGGAACTAGTGCTCATGTACTCTTAAATAATACTCAAAAATTACTATTTTTTTTAAAGTATGATAGCTAGATGATTTTTTTTCCCTTTAAACACTCCAGTATTTGGTTGATTCATGCAAAATCCTTCATGAACAGTAGCTTTTCCTTCCTTCTATAAGACAGAAGAACAACGGGAGTTTGAATGAACTTTGTTCTTGTATGAACTGCTGATAAATTCAAGACGTTTGGAAGGAGCAAAAAGTGTAAGAGTTTCAATCTAATCTCATGCACTAATCTCTTTGGTCAGAATTACTGCTACCAGATAAAGGTACGTAATGTGCAGTTTGTAGAAGTTAATGAAAAAAAAAATTATAGAGGGCTGTAGGCAGGGCTGCAACAGAGTCAGCCTTTGGAGGCAGAGACCAGTGTTTTATCACCAGAAACTTTTGCTTCAATCAATGCTAAGGACTCCTAATGCAGATTGTTGAGGGCTAACATCAACTGTTTCTACGGAAACCACCACAAACAGTTTAATTTAGTTGCATTTGTCATTTCATTTAGTGATTAGAGCATACACTAGAAAAGGAAGGGATGTTGCTCTTGGTGTATTTCAAATAGAAGACAGAAATATTGGTGGGCCTTTGGTATAGGTTTGCCATATCTTGACCGCCACAGCTTAAAAGCAAAGCATTGGTGTAATGTTGAAAGAAAATGATCCCGTTCTAAGCACCAGCAATGTCTCAAGCGCCTTCACCATGGGCACAAATTAATACATTATTGCTAGAGAATGCATATTATTCAAATGGAAATACTAAATGATATTATCAATAGGTTGTCATCTAACATCTATTAATTATGCCTTGTTTTCATTCACACCTAATACAGTATTTGTTAATTTCTGTTGTTCTTTCAACTGCTTTGTCAGGTTTATTCTAATTCAGATAACTTAAAGGTCAATAAGAATTAAAGGTAATAGGGGAAAGCTTTTTGACCAAGTTTTGTATTGTGGAAAGAAAAGTTGTCCTTCTTTCAATAATGAGTTGAAGCTGTTATTGTTTTAAAACAGAATAAAGTACTGTGTAAAACAGGCACATAATTATTTTAGTTTTAAATCCTTTTATTTCAGATAAAGCATGCTGCTATATACAGAAAAAATGTGGGTCAAAGCAAGAGCAATACAGAATGGGCAATATATTCCTTAAAACTTACAAGATACTTTAAAAAACTTCAGTGCACCAGTAGTACTATATATCCTTCTCACTCCTAAATCACCTCTAGCGAATGTCATTTCCTCACAGATCCTTCACAACCACAGCTATCTCTAGCTTCCATATAATGACAAATTCAGGTTTCCAACAGAAAACTTACAGCAATGATTTCAGCAAATGACTTCTACCACTGTCATATATTGAAGAAATATAACTTCACATTGCTAATATCTTATTTCAAACAGCATCATTCAACTATGCAAACTAAGTATGTTGTACATTTAGCAAAGTCTAGGCCATGCTCAGTCACTTTTCCTTTTCATCTCTCTCTGTCCTACTTAATTATCTTTACAGCAGTAAAAAGTCTCATTCCTTTTCCTTCTAAAGAAGCACTGTCAATAACTTCCCTCTCATTTTCTTCTAGAATTAAAGTCAAGAGAGTACAATAGTGATGTTTTCCTGTATACTGAAGTTACATTTGATATAGTAAAGGACAAAAGCTAATCTACTTTATAATGAAGAACATGAACCGGTTTGTATCATTATTTTTACTTTTGGTGACAGTGAATGGATACCAAGCTAACAACAGAAATCTACCGAAGACAGGCACTCAGAGAAAGGCCCTAGCAGTAAGTCTTTCCTGTGTGTGTGACACTCAGGCTCTAACTCAGGGCAACAGTTAATTTTTTTTACTGTAATTCTCTGTCTCATATTTGCCTGCTAAATGTGAGCTTTTAACTTTTAACATTAAGGATTTGCGCCGATAGGCCGTGATGCCAGTTGCGCAATTTGGCAAAGCGTGGGCTGTTACGTTCCGTTTCAAACCTTTCCCTGTGGCATGAAGAAAAAGAGAGGAGAGAGAGAGAGAGAGAGAGAGAAAGACAGAGACAGAGAGAGAGACACAGAGAAGAAAGAAAGGAGGGAGAAAGAAAGGGGTTAGGGACCATGGCTACCACTCCCCTGCCTTATAACTAAGGGCAATGGCAATTTATTTGGATTTTTTCCTCAGTTTTGAAATCAGTGCAAAGAACGCTGGGTGATCCTTTTTGGACCGTGTATGAAAGGTTTTGCAGTTGTTCATTTCTAAGAAGTAACTTGATATAATTTCACATTCTTTGACTTGTGCTTGGTCTTACAGGGCTGCTTTTGCTAGAAATGCAGTGTAATCCCATTGTTTTCCTGCCAGCAGATTCTCTCGGCTTTTCCCTCCCTCCCCCCCAACTGAGTAGTCAGTGAAAGTTAACTCCATACAAGAGCAAAATTAATGCAAATATTTTCCATTCTGTAATACCTTGGTCAGCCTATATATCTATATATATCTATATATCTCCTTCTGTCCTTCCTGTAAGGACTATCAGCCACAGGTTTCAGCAGCACTTTTCTATAGCTTTTCTCAGCATAAGTGAGTATCAGTGTTGACATTTGCATAAATATTTCTGGTCATTTGTGTCAAAAAGCAGAATAACATGGGATTTTCAAAGCACAGTCCTGTGACGTATTGGCCACCTCCTGCGAACACCCCTAGCTACCTTTGAGTGCAGACTGGGGCGCTCGAGCAAGCTGTAAGCAATGATGTTCAGCACCTCTCAGTATTTAATCTTTTCTAGATGTTCTCTAGTTTAAATTCAGGTTTTGTAAATAAAAAGGGGAAGGAGGAGGATGTGGGATGAGAACACAGTCAAGGAGAAGTATATCAAACAGAATGGAAAATAAAATGTTATTTGCAAAATGTATTTGATTCATTGCAAACTAGGTATTTTCCCCCTCATTATTTACACCCGAAATGCAAGACAATTGTATTAATGCAGCGGAACTTGAGAGTGAAACCAGCCGAACAGAAATGAACAGACTGGGCTGGTTTTACTCCTCAGGCTGAATAAAGCACAAACCAATAAACAGAGTAAATGCCAACAAATTCACTGATATTTCTAAATCTTCTGTTCCTAATAAGAGTGTCATGCAAGTAACACTCCTGAAGGAGTCTTGATGTATGACTTCTCAAACTATCTTTTATGCTTTTAAGATATAAAGTATTCCTAGCTGAAATGCTGAAACTTCATGATGGCATTTTTTCAAGTTACATTGGAGCATACTAGCTACAGTGGGTCTTACATGAAATTTAAAAATTCCCTTACTGCTTTAAAGATACACCGCGCCATTCAAGGAAAAGGTATTCAGAAACATGTTTGGCTTAAATGGATACCATCTTTCTGGAAAATATTCCATAACAATCATCACAACAGCAATGGAAAGTTTTTCAAGCAAGTTATAATCTTATGTGTGCCTTCAAAATAGCAGTAGCATGAGCAAAGGACAGTCATGCAATGCGCTCATTAATATTAACTGGAAGGAATATTCTACCACCTGAAAATTCCCAAGCTTTATGGGTTCTGTTCAGAGCATATGTCATGAAGTTAGAAGCAGCAATCTAGAAGTGACTATTTTTATGTAAAACAGTTCTGCCAAAAATAAACTACATGTATTTTTTGTTTTCAATTTTTTTCCCCCAAGTGTTTGGAAGAAACATGATGCCTATTTCATGCAGTGCTTGCTGACTACACTGAAGAGCTGACACAAAGAGACAAGAGAAAGCACCAGAGATTGATTGCTCACAGCATGCCCTGAGACCAAAATTCCCCACACTGTGAAATCTCTGGCACTTTAAGCTTTGGAATATGAAGGATTTTTCCCGAATGCCAGCACAGCATAGGATTAATGCAACACTGAATCTGGCAATACTCAGGTTCCACAGTTCCATGGAAACCTTTTGCTTTCAGGAGCCCAGGAAGCCTTTCAGGTGATCCCAAACTGTGGGCATGGAGAAAGGAGTGGTTGTACAGGCTGTCTGGAGTAGATACTGAAGAGTATCTCCATTGTTGCGCTGGAAGAGTGGAGTTAAAGTGTGGATTCTGTGCAGCTGACATAGGTCCTTCCATCCTTTACAAAATCAAAAGTGGCAGGGGCCTTGCCAAAAGATTAAGCAGAAGGGGTCCAATAGGCCCAAAAGAATAGTATATGATGGATGCATGCATAACCAGAGCTGTTTGCTACCAAAGCTGCAGTGGAGTGCGTGCAACGTTTGGGGTAGGTACCAAGACACCAAGATGGGGCAAGCACTATCAGTTAGGTAGGAAGGAGACCCCGTTTCATTCCTTGCACCAGAGCTCACGCCAAGTGCACTGTACTCGTATAACTACCTAGTGTATATTCCCTTCTGCCTCTACTACCAATGAATGCCCTTAAACCTCTTCAGGTAATACAACTGTGCCTAAATATATCCATAACTGTAACCTGTCCTTGTGAAAAAAAGGATAACAGTGATACCTCAAAACTGCAGAAAATGTGCAAAGCACAGTGGCTATAGTCACATACTTTAAGTTACACTGACTAGAACGTGCAATTTACACATGTTGATGCGTTACTAGATAATTATTTTCAACATATCTGATACCATGTTAAGTTTCCAATATCCTGTATTTTCCAAAGCCACAGACTACAGCTAGAAAGATTATTTCTTTAAAACAACATATTACTCTCAGATGCGTATGCGGGACAGTTAAGTTCAGCACAATGCTTTAAATCCCATCATAATAAGGATTTGGATGTGTGCTATTACATCAAAACAGATAATGCACAATACATTTAATAAGAATTAGGCTTGCACATTTGAGGGAAGAAATAAATCTGTGAGAGACGTAATGTCAAGCCTGATGTTCAGGCACCTAGCCATGAACTTTGGTGAACTGCAGTGGAAGGTTTATAGCAAACATAAACTGAACACACACTTATTGTATTTTCACAGGGAAGATGACAGACATCTTTCTCACTGATTCAACGTTTGTAACTTGCACTGTGATCAAAAGTTCAGAACCTTTGTAGAAGCCACATGGCAGTAAAAAAAAAAAAGAGGAGGAGAAAGTGCACTGAGTATCAAACACATCACAAACCCAGCCAGTGGCTTAGAGTAGCTAACGGGATACAGGGATTTGAAGTACGCAAACAGAAAGTCAGGCTGGCACGCAGGATGCTCTGATTCAACTGCAGTTTTTAAGCTCAAGATAAGAATCTCTAATAAATCTATTTCCTGGCTATGCAAGACAACATAAGATGATGACAAATCTTTAATTCCTTATTATATCTCTGAACATACCCACTTTTTCAGTGTTTCTGGTAGATCATGTGAAACAAATACATTTATTGCCTAGCAAAAGCAGTCCTGTACTTCCATGTTCTAAAATTTGAGTTGTAGTTATTCCAAACAAAACATAAGCAAATGATTATGGATATGGATGGAAACAACTCCCTTACTGTACCATTTCAGGAGAATCAAATGTCAATCACAGGGACATCCAAATAAATTGCTTACAAGTTTCAGTGCTATCACAACATGATATATTTTCATCCAGTTACACAATCAAGTAGTTACACAGGGCTTGGTCTTAGGAACTCATTGCATTCACACACCTAGTAAAGTACACAAAAGTTGCATGTGCAGAGAGCTTTCAGATTTGAACACACACTTCAGGAATTTTGCACTGTCTTTCCTAAAAACATGCTAATTTGTTATCCTTTTCATTCAAATGCCTCTCACTGACAGCATTTTAATTTTAGTGATTTTTAAGTAAATGCATTAGAATATTTTAAGACAAAAAGATAATAATGTACGTTCATATTAATGCTGTTTTAAAACATTATTTGGTTATCAGTAAGAAGAAAGCGATGTTTTTCACAGGGAATTGCCTACCTTGACCTCCTCAGGGCTTCTTCATCTGGATCTTGCACTGCAGGCAAAATAATGTTTCAGTTAAAAAAGAAAGAAAGGAATTGGCATTATGATGAAATTATAAATTCTTTAGAAACATATCAAAACCTTATCTAAAGGTGCATTCATGCTGACTTTGCAGCTGTGGATTTTGTAAGAACAGCATGAAGAGGAGCAGTTCCCCAGAGCTCGTAAGAAGGATGTTAGGAGGAAAATAGCTATTACAACTCCTTTCTCATTCATTGATTAGCAGTCTTTCACAGCTGTAGGCTATGATTCTACAGAGAGGGCCTGCTGTTTTGTAGGAAAGCATGAGAGGCAGCAGCAGATTTATATGAGGAGGAAATACTAAGTATTTCCCCCTGATGTGGGAAAGGTCTCTGAACTTCCTTCTCTCTAGATCAGAAGCAAGCTCTGAGGTTAGTACCAGGTGGTCAGAAAAACATTTCATAGGCAACAGACAACAAATCTCAAGCTCCCATGACATTCATAGCAGATCTAGGTTTAGGTAACAGGGCTGATGATAGAGAACCATAGGTTCAATACAAATGGTGATCCATGATTTTTTTTGACCTCCGGAAGTCACTTCTATAAAAGACTGTTACAAAAGACCTAAGTTGTTTATCTTTTTTCCTAATGAATGGATAGCTTTGTATGTGTAGGCTGATGGAAAATGAAAGATTATGCTGCAGAGATTTGATTTGTAAGTCAGAACTATGGGGTCCCAAATGCCCTTTTACTGTTTACGTCTGTTATATGTTTATGCTGAGACCCCTGGCAGATCAAAGAATTTTCCTCATAAAGCATAAGGTGAGACTGAACACTTTGATTTCCTAGTTCCCTCAAGCTACATCCAGGGTTCTCCGATCTTAGCCCTCGCTGACAGTGACTACAAGCTGGACATGAGTCTTCCTTGAGTATCAGTTGCTAATACTGGGGTAAGCAAAGACATAATTCCAAAATCAGGATGAGGGGGGTGTTTTGTTATTCGACTTACTGTACTCCGTTCCAGTCATCTGGGCAAGGATGCGAAAAGACCTAGACTGCAGATTGGCAGAACGGCGACTCCAGTCTTCGGTTTCATCTTCAGGCTTGTTCTGAGTTTTAAGCACAGCCTGATACACCGGAGAGGCACTGTCTACGTGAGGATCCTTAATGGGAAGGGTACTGCAATTCAGAAAGTGAAATGTTGTGAAACAGCACATGGTAGCTTTCATCCCAGCCTCTCTCTGGTCTTACAGTTTCTCATCCAGAGTAACAGCAATCCAAAACACAGCTTTGAAAACATCACTTAAAAAAAAAAAATCAATTTTATGTGAATTAAGAATGTTATGGCTCATTCTGTCTGTGAAATGGCCTGTTATCATTCAGATCTGCATATTCAAAATAGTGTGAAAATGCTTGGAAATGTCTGTTCATGATTCCTCAGCCAATGCAGCCACAAGCTTATGGTGGTTAGAGTAATGTGTGGGGATAAAGGAGAGCAGGCCAGGCAAAACCATTTATTTCTCTGAGCGTTCTTGTCCCGTATTATTTCTTACAAAAACAGCTCCATGTCGGTACTGTTTTATGTTATGTCTTATTACAGTTTTGGGCCAGTGTATTTTAAGGTTGCAATTAGAAATAAGAAACATATTTCATTATAAAAATAATGTGATAACCTTTCATAGTTTTTTCTATAGATGATTATTCTTTGCCAAACTCTAAATTAAACTTCCAGCTGCCATAACTCTGGATTCATTATCTACTAAACATGTGAAGCATAAGAAGTCTAGACTTGCACTCAAGACTTGCATATATATTTTCTATCTGAAATCTTTAACAGCAGAATGTATCTCAGAGTCTTATGACATCTCGAATCACCTTGCAAAGTGATATATCCAGGAAGAAACTTCCAATTTTGCACACCTAAAGTCAAAGCTAGGAAGCTCTGTGGCACAAGTGAGGTACCCTCTCTTTGATTTATGATGGAAGCTTGAAACAGACTTAGTAACTTAATAGCTTTTTTTTTTTTGCTCCTTGCGAAAATAACTTCTGCATAGCATACAGTTAAAATTAAATATTAACAGAGCTGCAGAAATACACACTGAGGGGATGAGTGTGCTTGGACTAACTTGGCTCCATGACTTCTCTAAATACAAGGTCTATTTTTGAAGCAAGTGATTTATTGTAACAGCTTTAACATGCTATTTCATATAGAGCTTTGCAAGCAGTATTCATGAAAATTGAGAAATGGCTCTCTTAAAAGTTAAGGGCCATTTGGTCCAACTAAGTCACTGCTATAAAGTTCCGGGAGCAGTCACCTGCTACGAAAGTTGCTTCCTTGGTTCAGGCTCAAAGTTAGTGTTCTCTAAGATACCATTGCGCAGAGAAAATCTACAGAGGAGTTGGGTTTGTGATTTGAAAGCCCGAGAAGAATCATGAAAAAGTGAAGCAGCATGTCTGATATCCTACATACAGCAATAACATACACTGTAATAAAAAATATTACCAGGTGGTGCCTTAAGTATCAGTGTTTTCCAGCTGACACACTCCTCTTCTTCAGCAGTGCATAATATACGCTGTTTTAATGGATTTGCACCTAACAATAGCATGGGATGTGTTCTTCAAGCAAGGTGTGTGTTTATATATGCTATGGACCCAAAAGCACCCCATCTCTTCAGGATTTTTTTTAATTAGAGGAGTATTTATGTTCTTCATAACCTCCAGCATATGCAACTTCTCACTTTCTTGAAGACCCAGCAGGGTACAAAACCCAGGTTTTTTTTCTTTTATATGTTTCAGTACAATCACCTGTGTGATGGAGCATAGCTTAGAAAAAACCTGACTCTTCAGTTTAAGCTCTGCCACAAAACATAAAAATTATGTAGAAAAGCCCCTCAGTGTGGAAGATGCCCTGTAGGAGGAAGCAGCATTTTCCAGCTCCTTTTTTAGCTCATGTTTCCTAGACCACTATCTTTCCAATATCTAAACACTAGCAGGTATGGAAGGCATAATGTGGACTTGTTTATTTTGGGAAGGGTGTGCCATCAGTGGCTTCCACTGGCGTTGCTCCTGTGTGCACCAACAGACAAATTAGCGCCATATCCTTCTTCAGATGGAAGAGGGGAGAGCGAGCAGTAGTCTTCCTCTTCTGGCCCTTCATACACGGCAGAAGGGCTTGCTGAGGCAGGGAAGTAAGTGCAGTAGGGAGTGCTGCCTTCTGCTGCCTTCATGCAGAAATAGTCTTTATATGGAACAGAGACACTCTGTAATACCAAAAGTAAGTCAGCAGCCCCCTCGTCACCATTCTGCTGCCACTTCTCTCTCTTGGCTACGTTGAAAAGTTCTGTCACTGTAAAGGGTCCAGTTAAAGGTCCCCAAAAGGTGACCCCATTTTCAAGTTCCCAGACCACTTCAGGCCTATGTCTTAGTACTGACTAAGCACACAGTACCTTGCCCTGTATTACTGTCACAGGTGACCGCCTGGTTCTGGCCAACAGTTAACTTTATATCCCCAGACTTACTTTTTAATCCTGCTGAAGCTTAAAAAAAGCTGTATATGATGATAGCAAATTTCACAGCTGCAGAGAGTTGTAGAGTGGATAATAAACGACTGGATAGATAGTACTGATTTCAACCACGGACTACTGTGGCAATAGCGGTGTGCAAGTCATGGACAGTTCAAATTCCTTTGTTGAAATCCTCTAGCTGAAATACTTTGTTCTTATATTATGACCAATATACAAAAAAGCAGTTTAAAAGGGTATGTATAGATATGCCATTAGCTCAAAGGTAGTTAAAAAACGCTAGAGGCTGGGCCACAAATTTCACAGTAGCAATGTGTAGCATTAATATGACATATTAATATCCTTATGGTAGATGTTTAAGGCAGGAAATGGAGCTTGGTGAATTAACCTTCCCTAGCAGAGTGAAACATGTTCGTATAAATTGAACTAAATTAATGCAATACATTGGAATATTTCCAACTCTGTCTTTAATGCAACAGGCCTTTTTCTTTTTTTTAAATCATAATTATATTGTAGATGAGTAACTAGGACATATGAGCCACTCAGCATGGAAGTGTAAAATAGAGCGGATCGCTGATTATGAGCAGTTCATAAACCTAAATGTGACAGTTGATTCTTACAGACAGCCTAAAGATGCACATAACCATGTTAATACCTCCGTTATACCATTTCTTAATTTAATTTTTTTCCATCTGGGTGTGTATGCGCAGAAATATCATGCATCTTTAAGCATATTACTTTAAATTGATGTTACCGAAAAAAACTTCTTCCCAAACGGGCTAGAGCTTTTGAGGGTTTTTCGTATTATAGCCTAAGGTATTTTAGTAGGATTTAATACAAAATTGTCCCCCTTTTTCACATCATCATATGAGTCACATTATTAACATTAAAACAAGCTTTAAAGACAGTCAAATCTCTTTGAATAAGTAGCAATGTGATTTTTTTTTTTCTTGGAGTTCATTATAAACTATGGTTTATGATGTGAATCATTCCCTGGAGTCATTATTCACATTTAATTTAAGTAGATAATAAGTAAAAACTTAGGAACACTGCAGTGTTCTACCCCTGACATGGACATACAACAAAATATTGTAACTTCAGATATTAGACTGATTACAACTATTAAAAAAAGCTCCAAGAGGTAAAAAAACCCCCAACCACACAGTTCATGCAGACTGGTAAATTATCCAGCCAAGTTGACTTATTGTAGAGGATACAGGAGACTTTAGTTTGTACAATCACATTATTGATTCTGCTCCTAGAACTATTATGTCTTAATCCTGATAAAGTTGTTCGATTTTTGTCTACTTACATGACTTGTGAATTTGACTAAAACTGCATAATGGAATTTAGAAGAGGTTTGACAGAAACGTAGTTGAAATGTACTGACCACATGGTTTTACTGCAACCAACTCTTGGTTCTTGGTATATCAAAATCAATTAAAACAAAACAACATAGAGTGAGAAAAGATATAAAGTCAGGGCATTCAAATTTTTCTGCCTTTAAGTTCCAGCATGAGGTCTGAATAACTGCAGTACAAATAATTTATATGCTTTCCTTTGTGTTTTTCATGGTGATCCAGTAAGTGTGGGTTATTTTCTAAGTGACATGGGCCTGATTCTGATCTCACTGACTTAAGTTAAAACATCACTGATTTCAAATGGTCAAACTAGAAGATTAATTCTTATCTTAAGCCTGTCTATTCTTCATCACTGATAAAAGAAGTAATCAGTGCTTCCAGCTATTGTCTGCCAAAAAGAACAGAAGCCCTTTAGATCTGCAGTCTGAGTATGCTTACCATCTTAGATACACCTTGTGGCTTCAGGCCTTATCTCTAATGCAAAATGAAGAGCCCAGAGAAGAGTAATTAAGTGCTGAGATGAAATTATAGGCAGAGAACTGAGACAAAATGTATCAGTACACAATTTGGTCTGCTTTTATATGACAAAATTCTCACACAAATATTTCTGCATTAAGCATAATCTTATCTCAGACTTGATCAACTAAGCAAACTAAGGAACATCCTCAGTTTCCAGAGCAAATTAAAGTTCAGAATATCACAGAGGTCAAAGCAACACCCTAAGGAAATGAGTTACAGGTTTAATCGAATGAATATCAGTCAATGGGTAGGCCGTTGTTGTATCAGCACAGATCTTGCCTTTATATCTAGATTAAAAATGCTGTGTTAATTGTAATAAAACAATCTACTGAGAAAATTGTTCAGTCATTAAGTGTTACGAGTTTAAAAAAAAGAAGTTACAAACCAGGCTGTAACTCACAGCACAGTAGATTTAGAGAGTCCCCCGCACCTGACTGCACATAGGAATAGAAACATTCGTTTCTTCTGGGGCCAGGTGAATGGCTTAGGAGTCACATTCCAAAATGAAGGAAAAGCTTAAACAGTAGTTTATATAGTGGATCTTGCAGAAAAACTTTTTTTGCAACATTACAGGGGAGAACATAGTCATGGAGTGGTCTGCAAAGAATAACGTTCCACTAGAACTGTCTGATACAAAAGGATTAATGGCAATAATCATCTCATTTCAAAAACACCCATGTGACAGGTGGATTCCATGTTCAAAATGAGAAAAAAGTTAGAACAGAGCTTTTGCTAGTGGCGTTTAACACAGCTCTTGCTGCTACTGGTGCAATGACTCAACAGTCCATAAAAATCTATATTTTTATCTACGTATCCATTCATTTGGCTCTTTTCAAGATATATGTGTATACTAATATAATTCATTAGCACCTTATGATTTATGAGTCAAGCCTCTCTAACTATTCAGATTCTTTACTTCACAATTCTACATGTTAAGACAAATCCCTAACCCCCCTGGAAAGTGTGCTGATCTGCCAGTTCTAGTTGCACTCTTTGGACTTCTCTCACCCTAGCTGGGATTTTCTAAAAAGGGCACTTTCCTCTCCCTGCAACACAGTGTGTTTTGATCTCTTCCACAGGTGGGAAAAGACGACGATGTTTTCCAGTCCAGCAGAGCCACTCCTGTGATTGGAACTGCATTTGAGAGATTCTTTTAATGACGTGCTGTCGATCCACATGCTCAGCAGTGAAACTTTATAATCATCTGATCATCTATGCAGGTAAAAATTTTAAACATTACTATTTGCATTATATAATGTTACAGCATTTAGTAGAAAATGCCAATATATCATAAAATGTTTCATATAGTTCATGCCTATGAAAGATGTGAACCATTATAAAGAACACAGATAGAATGAACTTCTTTCATTGTACTTTGCTAATTGGAAATAGGAGTCTGCTTACACCTGTGGAGATTCACTGAGTCATGGTCAAAACCAACTAAAGGTATTGTGTGGGATCCATCATTAGGGAGAGTTGTGATGAACAACAGCATAATATTGGTGCAAAAAATTAATGGGGAAAAAAAGAATTTAAAAAAAAGAGAAAAGAAATGGCCAGTAAAAGGGAGCACAAGCAAATACATAAACCATCTACACTTTGAATAAGCCTGCAGCTAACATACTGAAAAGAAACTATGTTAAAGTGTGTTGCTATACCTATATTTTGTTTCCCATGAAAAGAAGGTAAGTTCTATTTTGGGTAGAAAGATACCCAATAAGAGAGGAACCTGTCTACATTCATTGCACATATAATTTCAGTTAAGTCATAACAATTGTGGATGAGTTTATCAGATAAGATTACCAGAAACATGCACTGGAAAAGCAGAATTATTAAAGATCAATGGATTTTGCCATAGTCCAAAGGATTTGCGTAAGACGCATGTACAGTATGGAAACTAGGGATAGGGATAATACAGCACAACACTCCATTCTGAAGAATAAAAGAGTAGCCAGTACTAAATAAATATTTTGCATTCTTCATGTATCAATAAAAATTCCACTCCCCCCTTTCCCGTTCTTTCTGAGTTATGCATATAATACAGTGGTTATTACAAAGCACGGTCATCATAAATGAAAAGCCATCCAATGTCATATACAGGGCACTGGATATATTTTTGTGAGGCTTACCAGTTCTAGGAAGAATACCAAAAAAGAAATGTTACACTTTCTAACTATCCATCCTTTTAACTTCAAAACAATGAAGTGCTTTCAAACACTGTCTAGGATTGATTTGTATTTTTCACGTGTAAGACACTCCATGAAAAAGAGTCCAGGAAGAGCTGCCATGTCATGCACGTAGGGACTGTTAGATGTACCATGCAGAGAAAGAGCATTCCACACAAGGAAATAACCTTACCTAGCAAATTCTCCACCCTGGGCTTGTGCCTGGCCGGCAATTGCATCCATGATAGCATCTTGGGAATACATGCTGATCGGGGTGTTATACTGGGCGTGAATGATAGTTGCCTTGCCGCCCAGGCCTTTCACCTCAATGGGCTTGTGCGTAGACAGGGCAGAGTCCTTCAGGACATTGGGGTTGAAACGCTCCGTGAACTCCGTGCTGGGTTATGCAAGAGTGAGGTTCGACAGGGAAGGGAGGGGAAGAAAGGAGAAAGGCGTGACAGTTAAGTGAAAGAAAAAGCACCAACAGAGGAGTGTGCACGTCTGTTCATGGCATCTCACCACAAAAGCTTCTGGCCAGAGGATATGAGACAACATAAGTAACAAGTAACAGTTAAAGCTGGCTGCGCTCACGGGTGACATTTTTGTGTTAGCTCACAGATATATAAAGAGAAAAAAAACGTGAAACAGTTGTCATTCTATAAAAAATCATGACAAATCCCTAAGTATTTACGTGATACTTACATATATTAAAATTCTATTCTTACTTGCATACATACATATAAGTATATACAAACATATACACACGCACACATATATATGCATGCCCATGGACGTACATACATACTGCAGAGAATTCCCAGTTTATTCACTGCATACATTCATTCTTTCAAAAGGGTCTTAAAAAGTGCTAGAAAGTGCAATGGGGTGAACAGATGTCAGGTCCTCTATTATTTAGAAGGTTCCAGTACTTTCTGTTGGGATTATTAAGCATAGTGAAATTTAGTACCTGTGCCTTTTAATCTTCAAAGCTTTCCTCACAAAGAGTGAATTAATCTTCCCCAAATCTCTGTACAGCTGGCCGTAAGTGTTGCTATAGCATGACAAATGCTCAGTCTCAGATCAAAATATCCTACATTGCAACCAACGGGACAACTGCAGTTGGAAGAGCAGCCACCATATATTCCAGTGGCTCCATTTATGAGGAAGGGGTTTTATTTGAGAAATTGAGGCATGAGCAAGTTAACTGACGCTCCCCTTGCAACAGACCGAGTCAGCTTAACGTCAGGCTTCAGGTAAAGAGCACCTGGCTTCCTTGTAGCACCTACTTGTACATTGTTCTAGTCCTAGAGTTAGGACTGAGCATTGCCTGGAGTTTCAATGAGCAAGCTAAACCTCAGCTGTCAGTCACTGAAGTAGCTGCTCTTCTCTAACCTATGGGAGATCAGATGGTTCTCTAGCCTGCTGTCCCTGCCCTGCCAGCAGCAGGAGGATGCCAGCAGTATCGATTCTGTATGCTCACCAACCTGGGCAAAACTGAGAATTGTGTCCTTTGGGAAATAATGGATATTTCACAAAGGTTTCATTTTGAACTGAGCCCAAAAGCTGGAAATGGATGTATCTCCCCCCAAAACCAAATTCTGAAAAATGTAGTCCCATTTGATTGGAACAATTTTCCTTTTCAGTTTAAAACCATTACACCGTAAGTTTATTGGCTAATATTAAAGTCTTTCGCTGAATTTTCCCATGACTGAACAACAGCTTCTCTGGTTGGCAAGGCACCAATAGTGTGCCTGTCTGCCGTGGGCTGGCCACAGAGGGTGTTTGAGTGTTAAACACGAACCCTCAACCCGGCATGGAGGAAAAAGGAAAATCAGGTAAAGCTGGCAGCCATCTGACTTAATCTTCCAGAGATTATCAAAGGTGATCTGCCACCTCTGAACCCAGCCAGGGGATTCCACTCTGTTTTCAGCCTTTTGTTTGGTGGGATGCCCTGACTGAAGATAGGCAGCAAGAGAGTCACACATGATTCAAAATACTTGCTATAACATGAACAGCCACATGCTCAAGGAACAGAGACGTAAATACGCACATGCTGTATTACAGCCACAGCCTTTAGTTACACACATCAACATTATAAGGGAGGGAACTGGGAAGCTGCATTATGCATTCAAAAAGTGAAAATCATCTTTTTACAAAGACATTTGCACATTTAAAATGTCTCGCCATTAACTATTCATCAACTCTGACAATATTATTATTATACTGACATCATCTGTTGAAGGGTGACGTGCAGAGAGGTGCAGGTTGTTACACTCTTGACTTTTCAGCATGCACGTGCCTTACTTTAACAATGGTATCTCTTTTCTTTGTAATACCCTGAATGATCACATGATAATTAGGAACACACAGGTCCTCGAGATCTTGAATTTAGTGTTCTCCTTCCCCCACACCGTTAGAAGTATTGAAGAGATTCTAAACCCAAGATCTGAGAAGACCGTGTGAATGAGAAGACAGAGGTTAAATATGCCACTTTTAAAGAATAAAGTTCAAAGCAATTGGTTTCCACAATCAATTACAAAAATAAAAGCTAGTAATCTTAGAACGCCCTAAACTTCTCTAACGGTAGCAGAAGAAGTGATTTAGGCTTTCACTTGTGGTATTTGAACAGGTTCAGTGACGTTGTACAAGGCTTTAGGCACATTACACATACCAAGGCAAAACCTTCACTGAAGTTAACAGGATTCCCATAAAAAAAAAAGAGAAAAGGGTACAGATTTTCAACTGCAAAGTTTTCTTTGTAACTCTGGAAGTGAACAGAAGATATTAGTGCTTGCAAGGGGTGCTGTGCTCTAGGACAAAGTGGCAGAGGTGAGACCCTAGAGACAGCTGGAGCACCTCTGCAAAATGAATGGGATTTTTCCACCAAGCTGGAAAAGAATCAGGAAAAATAAATCCCAAAGCAAGTAAGATTAAAACCACCCCTATAACGTAACTTCTGCTTTCTAAGACAATTGTAACAGAATAATTATCAGTGTAGATTGGCTAGAGTTTCACCACTCCAAAGGAGCTACATTATTTGCATGACATCACACCCACATCTCATTAAAATGCCAGATCAGTGTAAATTATCTGCATTAAATATTATTTCAACTTTATGTATTCTACTACTTCTAACCTTCTCTTGTCAGTTTAAATTTGACATTTAACTAATATAATTATTTTGTTTTATGCTGAATTTAACCCAGTCTCTCCAGTAATCTCTGAACAACACTCAGGTCAGAGACAGAAAGTGGGAACTTAGAGACAATCCTCTGCCCTTAGAAAACAAATGATCAAAGCTGAGGACTCTGTGAACTTTCCTAAATAAAGCAGATCAATCACATTTCCAAATCAATAGCTGCTTCTTGTTTGGGCAATACGCTTACTAAGGTAAATTACTTTTTAGATCTTTTCCATATCAATATCTCATACCAATCTAAATTTGAATTTTAGTGGAGTGGGACTTTGGAAATTAATTTAATGTGGAGGCTAAAAAGACATCACTAATAATACACCAAAAAAGGCTCAGATAAGGCTCCCCAAATCCTGAAGGCATGAAGACTACTTAAAGAGTTAGGAGGAATTAAACCTGGACTATAGAGATGAAAACATCTGAAAGCATTTACAAGAACTGAGCAAGCTCAGATGCTACCTCCATTTGCAGCATTAGAACATCACCAAGAAATGCCAAACGTGTGGCGAGCTTAGAAGGGAGCACCACTGGACACCAGTGGCAGTGCGTGACGCTTGCCACGATTTTTTAAAAAATACTTCCACTTGCAAGCAGACGCAGCAGGAACACAAGGGATCATGCTACCCCAGAAAGCAAATCTTCACGCATACAGCATAACACAAATACTTGGCACTATATAGAAGTGATACTAACTTGGCAGCGGTGTTGGTTATGACCTAAAGGAAGAGAAAGAGAACAAATAACATCAAAACCAACCAAACAGAAAAAGTCAATAGTTTTTAGCGTGCAAAGGGCAAAAGGTATTTACAAAAGCTTTTTTCAGACCATCTACAAATAAGAACAAAAAGTAAATATGTGCCTGAAAACCCCAACATGATTAAGAAAGGAAAAAACGTAGGGATTATAGTTGATCCACTAGGACTTAGTAAGGTACCATGGCATTTTGGCTGACCCTTGAACATGATTTTATTGCTGTGCATCCCTAAAAGTACTATTATCAAAGTGTATGGGGGGAGGGAGCAGAGGGAAGAAAGAAGCATTTGCAGAGTATATTCTCATCTCAAAATAGCAAATGAGTGGTAGAGATTATATTCTTCCCTCAGATACTAAATATTCAGGGATGAAGTCTGTTCTCCTCAGGCCACCCTCAGAGCTGGTATTGCAAGACTGATTTTTTGGTCTTTTACGTGCTGAAGAATATCCAAAGAATATATTGGTAGGTGTTTTAAATCTAAAACTAAGGAAAATGCCTTTGTATTTAATGAACTATCAGCCTAAATCTGACTGTACCTACATTATGCCAACAGTGGTATAAGCCAATTAATTTCAGAATAGTCATTCCTAATTTATTCCATGTGAAATGAAGCATTATGTGGTTTTTTGGCTATTCATATCAGGATATTTTATTCCATCTGGTATGTACACAGTATGAAAAAAACCATATGTTCATGCTACATCCTGCTTTGCTCCTTAAACAAGGAGCAACGGTGGCTTGCACAGTAATTCCAAAGAAACACACTACAAAACTCAACGCAGGCCTTATGCGGGCCAAAGCCGGGAGCGATGAACAGACAGTGTGCTCAGACTGTAATATTATATTATTTGCTAATAACTCTTTCTGTTGGTTGCACAAGTAGCATTAATGGGCTATGACATTTATTTTGACTTAGTTTTTTCAACGCTTAGAATACCCATATTTTGCTCTTATATTCTTGGGTGAAGAGTAATTCATCATAAAAAGGAAGAGAGTCCAGGATGAGTTAATAAACATTTCTTCTTATTTAGCTGCACAGAATGCTGTTGACAGAACTGGGCATTGAACCTTCCAACTTGGTGCTGTAACATTTCTGGATCTGGGATTGATACAAAATACCGGACAGCAAAGTTACACTGTTAGAGTGACATTCACAGTGGATTTGTCTCCTGCTGCTTTTGCCTTGCGGAACCTTTGATATTACTGCTTCTTTTTACATACAGTCCTTTTGCATTGGCTCATCCAGCTGCCTTTTTCATGATCAAAACCACTCTAATGAGCCAAAGCTGTGGTAAAGGCTTTGCACTTCTGAATTTCCACGGAAAAGCAATCACAGATCACCTTCTGCAGTTACTGTTCTTCAGACTGTCAGATTCGAGAATATTCTTCTAACTTTATAAACCCTACATTAAGCCAAATATATCAGTCTGTTACAGGAACCAGGAGGGATATATTAGGAACAAGCTGTAGCCTGTAAGCACATCAGTGATCCTATATCCATTTTAGGTATGTGCAGGACAGCTGGGCACTCATTTACAACGAAACATAGCGTAATAGTATCATTTTCTGAAGTGGACTCTGAAGCCTGCTTTAATCTTCTAATCCAGGCCTCTGCCTTACTCATAAAATAATGTTTTAAAGGCAGAACCACCATCCCTACAATACACCTTAGTTAGAGGAACCACTTGTTTGCATATAAAAGTATGTTCAAAGATAAAAATCATTATGTGCACACATTAAGAACAGCTCAGCAGCCACAAGTCTCAGTAAAGATTTTTTAGGTGTGAAGAGGCTACTATAGCGTTCTTCAAAAAGAGTAAATCTTTACTTCTCCTTATGTCTAGTGTGAGATGAAAAATCCTCTCCAGTTCAGAGCCACACATTATTTGAGCTTGATTCTAAATATGGACATGTATGAAACACCCAACTTGCTGCTCACAGAGGTCACACAGCACGAAGCTAGTAACCCAAGCCACCTGGCACGTACTTGTGGGACAGGTATTTACTGCCCTTGACCTACAATGTGAAAAATAACTTACACTGGAATGAAAAAGAACCACGTTACAAGCTATGACTCACTCTTCCTATTTATTAATACTCCCCTTTCCAGAGCTTTCAGCACATCAAGTTCCACGCTCTTAACAGGCCACCTCTATTTTTCACCCTGGGCCAGGGTGATAAAGCTTTAATGTAAAAGTGTATCAGAGAAACAGATGCTTTGTTATTCTTCGTAGATTGAGGAAATAATCTCAAAATTAACTTTAGCTTTCTGTTAGGATTTTCCAAAGGGTTTTAGCTAAACCTCTAACAGCAATTCACACAATTAAGTTTAAATGATTTGGTGAAAAGGATACCAAATCGAAATATGAAATATACCTTAAGATCAACCCCCAAACTTGAATTTTCTTATAGTTTTTTACCATACTGCTAAGTGCATGTTCATGAATGCATAATAAATTCACAGTTACGGAGCACCATAATGTCACAATCTTTACACAGCATCTCACGTTATACTGTGTGATAGTCCAGAGCCGATTTTGCAGAGCTCACAGTGCTTTCCTTGTGCACTCTTTCACACACATCCACAACGAGATCAAGACTGTCATGGGTGATACCAAGTCGCAAGGTAGTTACAGGTTCCATGTTAGTCTCCACAGAGCAGGAGGAAAGATGCCTCTCACTTCATGGGTAACACTCAAGAGGGAGTCGGAGCGACAGGATTATTGAACTCTGAATTTTCTCTGCATGTAAACAGAGGTGTACAATTCTCTGAATCTCAGAGGAATTACCTGAAAAGACACATGTACTTAGTAGCTCTGGGCTCTTTCATCTTTTCAGATTGTTCCTGGGCTGCAGGATAAAGGCTGATTTTTTTTTAACAGAACATTTAGATGATTTCTCAAATTTCCTTATTTGTTCATCAGTGCTACAGATATTACAGGCAGATAGACAGCAATTCCCTAAAATTTTGTTCAAAATAAAAAAAAAATAATCTCAGATGGTTGTTCTAAGATAGAACCTTGCTTTGTAATTCAGTGCACTGCCACAGGCATGCACTAACGTGTACATATAGAGGAGACAAAGCATGGAAAACCAGCAGAGTGAGGACAGTGAAGTGTTTTCTGCAGGTACAACTTTTTTGCACCCCAGCAATCACTGTCATATTATGCAGTCATAGCGCAATGCCCTCTGGAATCAATAGCATGTTTCACATGGACTCTGGTGAGTGATGGATGCAGCTGTGTTGTAATTTTGATAACAAAGAAATAGTCAGAATGCTGAGCCATCCAAAATGCAGCTCTTTCACCCTCACCCTTGCAGATGTTAAGGAGGGTTGTGAAGATAGGGGGAGAAAGATAGCGAGAAATACTCCCAGGAAACTCTGCATATTGAAATAAGACAAGTATTAGTTTTCCTCAAGAAAACTGTAAATTAAGAGAAAAGCATTCTGAGGTTTGTTTTGCTGGTCTTGCTTACTAACAAATTATTTTCTTTTAAACACTAATTGCCTTTCTTAATTATCCAGTATGAGAAGGGAGGATAGGATTTTTCGGTAAGTTAATTAGGATTGTTAATGCCGAGTGCTCAAGAGAGTTACAATGAATCATCTGAACCGCTTGAATCATCTAGAACATGAACATATGCTCTTCTATAAGGATAAAATAGCCTTACTTTGCTACAACTTAAACCCCCTTGGTTTTACTCTTGCAAAGAGCTTCTGCAATGGGATATAAAGTACTTGAAAACATGCATTTCCTATCAGACCTCAAGTGGATTGTCTGAATTTTCCATTTTTCGTCACATAGCCAAGTCCCTAGTGTCAAAAGCACACTTTTTCCCATATTCATGATAAGAAATTTATCTCCATTTTAAATAAACTCAAAAAAACAAATTAGAGATTTGCTTGCAAATTAATACACGAAGGCAGAAAAATTAGGAAAACCTGTTTCTCATTGCTTTTTCTCATGTATTGTAGTCCAAGCTCCTCACTTCACAAACCTACTAATAAAACAGTTGATCTGCAATACAGTAACACTGAAAACCTTGACAGCATGGGACCAAACTATCTGGGTAGAATCTAGAGATCATTTCTTGTTATGTACATTAAGAGCAAAGCTAACAGATGTGAGACAATGTTCAAACCAGAGGATTCAAAATATTGCAGTTTTGACTCATTTTCCATAGGAAAGCCAATACATTAAGGCAAGAATTATAGCGGGACACTCCAGTAGACTAGCATGTCAGATTTGCTGGTCAAAGCAATTTCTCTTTAGGAAAGTACCAAACATCAATTCTGTTTTATAGCAGCTTCTCTAATGGCCGACAGCGATACTTGGTTCTATGAGACTACGTGCCTTAGTTTAAATCACTAAATGCCAGAACCCCGAGATGATCACAGTTACTCCAGCCATAGTGTTCCTCCGCATGGTCTGGTGACTATCGCCAATCCATATTGCAGTTCAGATACCAAAGACCAAGAGTTATGCTGTAATTGGTACTGTGTATATGTTTTGGGGGGTACTGGAAAACTAAATGATTGTTCCAGACCTTAATCGTGATTACCAGACAAATGCACGATAGGGTAGGTACCATTACATTCATTTTTCTGCAAATTCATTACTTATTGAAACATTAAATATTTTACCGTGTTACCTACCCTCTAGGAAGTCCACCTTCCGAAGCCCTTCGGTTGAGACTTAATTTATGCATCTCAGCCATTTCCCTTAGAGTCTCTGCTGAGTAAAGGCCAATAGGGTTGTTATACTGCCTTGCAGGGCTCAGCTGGTGTAAAGGACTATTGCCATCAGTCAACACAGGGCTTAGTTTTGAACCTAGGTTACTCTTTGCAGGTGAAATGTCAGGAGTCACAGACTGAGAGGACATGGAAGATCTAACTGTGGTAGTCTTTAAGTAGGAAGAGCTATTTGAAAAGCTGATCTCTTGCTTGTTGAGGTAGCCTGAAAACGTTCCATTGGTTGCTAAAATACTACCCACGGGCCCAGTCGCCGTGTTAGTTAGAGGACTGAAGGTTGTTCTGTTGCCATTCATTTCCCAAGCAGGTTCCTGTAGTAGCAAACATGCAGGCCAAGAAAAGAAAAAAAAGAAAAGAGCAATCATAGA
This sequence comes from Phoenicopterus ruber ruber, assembly GCA_009819775.1. Lineage (NCBI taxonomy): Eukaryota > Metazoa > Chordata > Aves > Phoenicopteriformes > Phoenicopteridae > Phoenicopterus > Phoenicopterus ruber. The sequence continues at coordinate 10,265,373 of CM020221.1, read as the reverse complement.
ACACATGCAAAAATAACATATCTGCAATTACTGCTTTCTAAACATATCGATAAACTTGCAATAAATAGATTGGGGCCAAAGCATCCAACCTTTCAGGGAAGATTTTCAACAAAGAAACGCATTGTTTCAAAATAAGGGAAGCAAAACATACTCAGGCATTTTTTACTGGGTTTTAGTTGAAATCCACAAATAAAGCTTAACATTAAAAGAGCATTTGCTACTAGTCAACCTCATAGCAATAATTTTATATAAAGACAACACTGTCCATTAATTTCTAGGGTAATTAAGAAATCTTAAAAAAATGTCTTGAGGTCAGAATCGTTTGAGATAATATACAAACATAAAAGTCAATGCCATTATTATAAAAACATAATGATTCTCAACCACACCGTTCTGTTTTCCACGAGTACACTTCAAGTTATTGAAGCCCACACATTGCATTGCTTTCAGAGGCTCTGGTTCATGCTCATTAGGCCATGCAGCACGGTTAGCAGATAGACCAACAGGACTCGAGAACAGGTACTGCTCAACAGACAGGGTGCTTCTATTCTGATCATTTCTGCGTAATTTCCACTGGAAGGAATGTGTGCATGAGTGTGTAGATGACAAGTGCATGATCCTACAGTCATGTCCCAGATAATATTCCTAACTAGGACAGCAGGATGTCTTGTCTTAGCTGAAGTCACAGGAACCTCTCCTACAGTAGCTTTACCCATTAAAGACTGTGCTGGTGCTAAAATTAGAAACATTCTACCAAAACCTCATCCTGGAAAAATGCAGTGCTATGCTTCAGTTTCATAAATGATTTGCTATTAATGCAGCTTAGTGAAACCAAAATAAAAGGTAATATCAAAAAAGAAAAATACAGCTTTTACAGCAACACAATGCAGGAGATGAGTTGTTGCATGAGTTCCGAGGAAGTTTCATATAAAACTCCCGTGCTCATGTTGCCTAAAACACCCTGTCACTGCTTCAAGCTCATTCTGGTGCAACACCATCTAAATCCCCAGGGCTGGAGGGTACTCAGTGCTTCACAGGACGTGCAGAGCACCCTTAGGGTTAAACTGCCTCATTTCCTTCCAGCTACTGGCAGCACATAGAGACCACAGCTCGATGCTTTTCAGAAGTCTGCCTACCTGCAGCATGGACAATTTTATCAAAGAGGAATACAAACTTCACTTTCAGGAGGGTATTTTATACCTTTACTCTCAGTTTTCCTATTCTTTAACTTCTAAAGGCTCAGTGACTGGAACCTGAATAGCAAGATTCTTGTATTGATTATTTTTAACATCTCTTTAACGTTTGCCTTTTGAACCTAGCATCCTGAGTGCTGGAACTCATCAGCACATGTTTTAAAATAATGAATTATATAGTTTCAAAAGCTGTTTTATTCTTCACTTTTGTTTGTCTATAATCATGTGCTTTGGATAAAAAAAAAAGTCTATAGCTGAGGTACCCAACAAACTATTTGAATGCTCGGCAATTTACAGATTTCTCTAGAGCCACAATATCAATTTGTAGTTTATCTCAGAAGCTCCTGGCTCCAGCCTAACGTGGGCGACATTGCTTTTGCTACAGGAGAAGGACCACTTCAGCCTCTCCCTCTGGACCTGGATACGCTGCAGCCATAACTGGTACCCAGATGCCGTGATGCTCACAGTTAAGAGGCCCACCAGTAATGCTGGCAGCATGCTGCAGTCCAGCTCTGGGGGGCAGGGGCAGGCAGGGGACACGATCCTGAAGAAGGGATGGAGCCCACAATCTGCCTTCAATGAAAGCCAGCAGAGGAGCAGGCGGTAGCCTGCAGTGACATTTTGCCTCCTTTGGGCTGGCACTGCTTTAATTACCATCTTTAACATCTTACACGCATCTCCCCCAGAGCCTTGCATGAAACATAGAATCATAGAATCGTTTATGTTGGAAGAGACCTTTAAGATCATCGAGTCCAACTGTTAACCTAGCACTGCCAAGCCCACCACTAAACCATGTCCCTACGCGCCACATCTACACGTCTTTTAAATACCTCCAGGGATGGTGCCTCAACCCCTTCCCTGGGCAGCCTGTTCCAGGGCCTGACAACCCTTTCGGTGAAGAAATTTTACCAAATATCCAATCTAAACCTCCCCTCGCACAACTTGAGGCCGCTTCCTCTTGTCTAGTCATCTGTTACTTGGGAGAAGAGACCGACCCCCACCTGGCTCCAACCTCCTTTCTGAGAATAATCTGGCCTCTGATCTTCTACTTTTGCTAGTATTGATTATCATTAGTGTAATTTACTGATTTTAAGGTTCACTAGAAAGATAAATATTTTATATTCTCCTCTTGGATTTTTCTATATTGCATATTTAAGTTTAGGGAGATTACATTTGAAAAAATCAAGATAATACGGCCTGATTAATTAAAATTAATTGCAAAAACACCCCTAAAGGTCTAAGGATATAATTAATCATAACATTAAATACATTTAAGATGTTTTGAATCAAAACTGTAAGGCAGATAAAATGAGAACATTTTTCTTAGTAATAAACAGGAAGAGATTTTAGCTGGCATTAATAGCTGCCTGAGGCTGTAGAAATAGATAATCCTAAAAGCATTTTTCAGACTATGCCTTTTTAAACAAATACATTTGAATTACATACTTTAGTCATTATACCCTGACACAGAAAACAGCAAACAACCTTTAAGTGGCCTACTGCAAGCTTCCAAGTATCATTAAACAAACAGAGAACAGGGATTCTCCCTAAAGAGGTGTTGTAAGAGAAGCACAAAAGCACAAGGCCATGTTCATAAATTAAGTCACCACTTGTGCAAATGCGTTTTACATGCTTGCAGAGAGGGACAAAACAAATCTTAAAAAAAAATACAGAGGCAATACAGAAGAAAAAGGATATGCCAGAGTTATATTTGTTTGTTACCCTGAAAGCTTAGGTAAAAGCCACAGAGTTAACTGTGGGTTTCCTTTCTAAACCCCATAATAAAAGGACATGCAAGGAGATCCAATTATAAAGTATCAGTTTCAACTGCTAATGAGAGACATGCCAGCTATTTCCTTAATCCTAGGGTGTGTTCATAGTTTTGGTGTTATTGAACACTAACAGTAGGCAAAGGGAAAATTATAGGACTGCCATAAAAAAATGACAGTTGATGATTTTGCTCACCTTTATGACATGAATGGAGTTTTGGTTTCACTCCTCAAACAACTCCTAGCTGGAATACCAGCATGCTGGTAACTCAACACTACAATTCCTAGGAACGCAGCAGTGCCAGGTTAGCGCTCTCCATTCTGGGTTAGTACTCATGGTAGTTTTAAGGTAGTTGTTTTCCCTGTGTTCGGGGGGAAAGGGATGAAACAGGAGGTGTCTCAGAGAGCAGCTGTGTAACTTCTGCTAAAGAATTGCTGCCCAATAATCTTAATAAGCTTATTTAGCTCTTTCCTTTTATGACTGACAAAGAATCTCATTCAGTTTATTCCCGGTAGGATATTTTAGAATTTTTTTTCTCCAGTTCAGTGGCAAAACCAGATCAATGTAGCGTTTCTGAAACCATTTCTGAATGTGAAGGTCAAATTTCTAATGCTGAGCAGCAGCGCGGCTTTTAGCATTACATCACATGAAATGCAGCCAACGGTAACAAACGTTCCCCTGTTTCCCATCTCTCTCATCCCATTCTGTTTCAGCCTCTGTGGCTGGAAAAGCAAGCTAACATGTCAAGCTAGGCAAGCCTGATGCTGCCCCTCAGCCGACCAGAAGAGGAGGCTCCGACACTGAGCAATGGGCTTCTTCCCTCAAGAAAGATGCTGTGATCCTGCAGCCATCCCTTACTATGAGGGGAAAACGGCGTTTTAATTTCCCAGTGTAACGTCAGAGCTTAAAACTGATAAATGTAGAGGTGCCTCAAACATTTGGGAATAGAAGGAAGCTATGAATCAGCTCAATTTCCATTCTGAAATATTATTATTATTTTCTTTATAAATATTCAATGTCTCTGAAAGGCAAATGCTCCTTCTTATGTAAGTCAGAAACAAATTTATATTGGAAGACAATACCAGTTTTTCAGGTCCTCTTCCTTTGACAGCCCATGGTCTATTTATCTATTGCTATGACCGTACAGTCTTTATTCACCTTTTGCACTTGTAGGAGAACAATTTTAATGCTATACAAATGAATTTGACCTCCCAACATGCCCAAGAAGCAGTTGTTGCTTTAAACTTTTTATAGAAAGAGGGAAATGGAGGCACCATGGCATTAAATGACTCTGCTCAAAGACATCCAACAAATAGCTTTTGGCTCAGCCAGCTCTTCCATCCTATGCTTTACTTAAAAAGTCAATCATCTCTTCATCTATTTTCTCTTAGCCACATAGGTTCCCAATTTGGCAGGAAACAAGTCATAAGCATTACGAGATCCTCACTGGGACTCTGAAATAAGTGTGTTTCAGTACTGCTTCATTAACATATTATCATATTATTAAAATTAAAGAGGCTGTCTTAATACCTTTGTGCAAAGGGACAAATGTTAAAGCTATGCTTGGCCTTAAAGCTTCAGCTTGGACATTTTGAACAGCACTGAGCTGAATCTTCACCTGTGCTGTGCCCCCCCCGAAAAGCTGCAGGAACTCGCTGACTGATGATGGCTGAGTTTCAGTCCTTGGACTCATGCTTATTCTTCTTGTTGTTTGAATGCTTTCAGCATTAGTTATGCCCTTTCTCCCAGCTATGCCACACCTGTGCAAAAGACTTGACTAAATCTTTTGACTAAATCAAAAAGATTTGACTAAACTAATTGAAAAATGTTTCAAGTTTGAGGTTAATGTCAGATAAGGAAATAGTGAAACTGCAAACCAGTCACACTTTCATTTCCAATAGCAGCCTTACGGCTCAGTTGATGCCATACTTATGGTTGCAGAACTGTATCATCCATAACATTGATCAGCTCAAGAAAGTAAGGAGAGAATGTATGTTACTTGTGGAATGTAGAAAAATTTCTATCATAGTGAAGAACTCTGGGGTTTTTATGCCTTCCTTACATCTTTGTAAAAGAACGTATGCTTATTTTTCTAAAACACAAAACCCCACGACCATAGCAGACAAAGAAGAAAGACATGCTTGAAAATTAGTGGAAGCTGCAATCAGATCAGCAATACTGTACACGAGAATTTATGGTTTAAACTAGACACTGAACTTGCACATGCAGATTTTTTCAGCTAACATTGCCATGCCTTAACCTTGACTCAGAAAAAGGCGAGAAAAACTTCTCTCGATGTTTGAGGACAACACTGTCGTGACTGCCTTGTAATGTAGTTTTTTGCTGTTTTTTGAAATGCAACTGAATTCATTTCACGTGAACCATCAGAGTCTAAACACTGTCAAGCAGTGATGTGGAGGTGACAGCTTCTGCCTATGTGTCACGGAATTCTTCATTTCTACAGTGATACTGTTACTAGAAATAATAAAGGGACAAGCAAAGAAACCTTAATTTTTAAAGTATACTTCCTGTAACATACCTTACTGCCACATCCCCATACCACTGTTTGTATCAGAAAGACTTTTTATTCTGGATTTTGAGACTTCTCCAATGGTTCAATGCCTTCATTCCCTTCCAAACCACCATCAGAGAAGAATTTTTCTTCAGTTAAAAATTACTGTTGCCTACTCGTTTATACTAGTGACACAAACGTCACTCCTCTTGACCTGCAAACGGCCCGCCACTCCAGCCCTCTACTGCTACCTCTTCCCCTTGGGCCAAAGACCCTACACCTAAGACCACTTCTCTGAATACTGCCAGATACCCTGTTTCCCACCATACCTTCCCCTAGATGCCCCCCTTTTCCTCCAGAAAGGGTCCAGTGAATCTTTTCCAGCTGCAAGTACTGCCTGTAGCCCGTTCAGAATAGGCTGTCTCCAACAGCTCCTCTAAACCTTTGCTAAGCACCGATGCACAGAATGCTCAAGTGTGAGACAACATGCTCCTGAAAAAGGGTTGAGTCCTTTGATCCTCACCTCTCTGAAGGGTTAAAATAGGAAATGTAAAGTGACTTTATAGCTTTCATGCCAAAGGCACTTTTAGGACCTTTAAAAAAATCTACAGTGTGTGGAGTTAACTTTTCTATAGGGTAGATAGTTAAGGGAGAAAAATGTTTTGTGTGGTAAAGAGCTTTGAATACCTATGGCAGTAATTTTAAAATCGACACTTGCCAGGGAAGAAATGCACCTAATACAGAGTCACGAAAATCTGATGTATAAAAGCTTTTATGTGCCTATGGTGGAAGTAGGCAAATCTGTCATACCTGCACAGGTGCTACTGAGGGTCCCAAAAGACAGTTGTCAGTCTTGTGTTGGTGAATAACTCTGAAGAGACACGTCTACTTGCTGCCTTGAAAACTAACAGCATTCTGTGTAGTTCTTGAGGTAAATTAAGTACTCTCTCCCCCTTCCTGCCCCTATTACTTTGCTGGCGCAGTCGAACACCAGTCTAACTAAAAGAATGATCCATTGTTTTTGTTCTAGGAATTTCGCAGTACTGTTTGGTGACTCTTCCAATAACTTTCTCCAAGATAACTTTTATAAAATCATGACATAAGCAGAAACAACTCTGGGCAAGACCAATTCTTGGTTTCATCTTCCCTTGCCAAAAAGTTTACAAGATCCGGAGTGAAATAACATTATTTCTGTCTCAACTAATAAATGGCCAGACAGGTTCATTTAAAATTTGACAAAATAAAATTGAATCAAATTATTCTCCCCAAGTGCGTTCTCTTCCATTAGTTTGAACATATTTGCAGCAGTTCCAGGGATGATGTTACCTTCTGAGTTCTAAATTTGGAAAGCATGGTGTTTATAAACATTGCTTAAAATTTATCTATGGAAGTCATAACTGCCAAAAGCAGTAGAACATCACCTAATTCCCCAAGTATTTTGATCTTCAGTGTTTCTTATTTATCCTACATGCTAGGGATGAAACTGGCACTCATAGAAGGGGTAAAGTTGCAGCAACGAAGATTTTACCTCCTCTCCATTTATCCAATCAAATGCCTCAGCAATACAAATGTCCTACCCAGTGCTCGAGCCTAAGGATATATACCATCTTTCAGGTATCCTTGCTCCTCAGTGCCTCTGAAGATACAGATGATGAGTTGCCAGGTACAGTCAATGAATGCTGTTTATTCTAATATGAACATTTATCTTATGGAAGATGACGAGCTTTGCCAGCAGAAACCAAGCCATCCGTTTCCTCTGCCACTTGCTGTTATTCATTAAATTGACTTATCCTCTTTATTTTTTATTCTCATGTCTTTTGAATAATGTAGCAAGAATGCAATATGATGCAAGCTTTCAAATGCCCTAAGGTCCTCTCTCCAAATCAGTGTCTTTTCAGTTGTAGGAAGGATTTGGATACACTGAGGCACAGTCTAATCGTTTTTCCCCAAGAATCTAAAAAAGCAAATGTATATTTTGAGAAGCTTTGGTATCCTCCTGCAGCCTAGAGGAAAACAAACTGCTCAGAATGGGTTAGATCAGATCACATCAGAGGACAGCCGGATGCTTTGGTTCTGCTAATCAGAAATTAGCAAACTACAGACCACTAATACATTGCATTGTGGCAGTTTTGCTGCCTGTGCATTCATTCAATGTTTACTTATTTGGGGTGGGCAAAAGCTGTTTCCTGTAGTAGGTATTTACCTTCGCCACAGTAGATAAAAACGGTATTAACTTTGGCCAAGGAGAAATGTGTCACATACCTTCTGGTGGGGAATTACAGCCCTGGGAGAGTCAATTCTGGGCGCTGTGGTTGAAACTGGCACTGGACGTTTAGATCTGGGGACCCCCCAAAAAAAAAAAAAAAAAAAAAAGATTAGCAATCAGAACTCCTATTTTTCAGCTCTAATTTCATGCAAAAATGCTGCTTAATCAGGAGTGAAAGCTAAGCATAGCCTAGACTTTTTCTAGTGATCATCATGCTTCTAAATCCTCATTTACAAAGGTCTTAAGTGTGAGAAAAATTTTGATATAGTTTCTCTGAATGATGAAAAGCCACCAGTTACAGAAGCAGCCTCTGACGTGGGAGATTATCTGTTTTCCAGTACCTTGTGACAAACTGCATTTTCATAGATGACAATCAGCCACAACTAGATAAATGCAGGTTTGGGCAGCACTCTGGAAAAAGGGACTTAGAAGTGTCTTAAAATGCGGAGACTAAACTTCGGTACTGAGGCATCTCAAGATCTACTCCTCAAAAGATTATTATTTAATAGGTTAAACTGTATAGCAACTGCCATAATTCAGACCTCTCTGCAGGAAGAAACATGGGCTTCATTTCAGACAATTTAGTTTCAAAAGGAGCTGATCACTACTGAATTAACCACGCTCCCCTCTAAATGCCCGCCTTTCACCTGTATTTGCCAAATATACATAGATGATCATTTAAAAAACAAAAATAAACCCCACTAAAATGCTTTCAAAAGACACAGTTTGCCCTTTCATTGGAACATAACAAAGAAAGCACAGCGACAAACGCTAACTGAAGCACTCTAGGATGCTCAGATAAGTGAAGGTGTATTTGTGGGAGGTGTTGCAAGAACCTGCATAGCACTGAACATCTCCCTGAAATCTTTCCAGTACATACACGTGGGACCACCAGAGAAAATGAAATGAAAAATGTAACAATAATCAAAAGAATCAGAATTACACAAGTAATATCCTATTGCCAACCTACAGATCAGGATCATGCCTGGAATTCGCATCTTTAAAAAGGACATTGCAAAATTAGGACAGGTACAAAAATGAAATAAAAATACTTAAAAGCATACAAATCAAGAAGAAGTGGCCGAGACATTTGGAAGTGTTTGCTTTAGACAGGAGATGAATAAGGGAAGACGTTACAGAGGCTTAGAAAATAATGAATGGTAGAAAAAAGGAAATAAAGCTACATTCCTGGATGTGAAGTGAAACTGAAAAGACAACACACAAAATTGATACAGGCAAACATTTTTTCCTAGAGTACTTGATTAACCTGAGGTGAAACTCATTGTTACCAGACATCAAGACTACGAGAATAGAAGGATATCAGAAAGGATTAGATATTTATACTTACAACAAAAAAACCCAACAGCTGCTTTAGATTGGGTAAAAATAAGTAACCATACAGATTCTCATTTTTCATGGCACAACTTAAAAGACTGATAGTGGAAGACCTGTGTGAGGTTTGTTATTTCCTCACGGAGGGCCGTGTTGCACTTTCCTCTGAAACACTTACCAGCGGCATCTATCAGAGACAGAAAGCTGAGCTAGACAGAAACTGGCTCATCCATAGTGGCAATCCCTGCATTAATACCTAGCTTCACGTTGAGCTGCGTATTTAGCTTCAGCTGCCACACATAAAATATTTCCATAAGCAGGAGTAAACAAAAAAAAACAAACCTAGGAAAAAGGAGTAATCCTTACAGGAACTGGAAGATTTCCATAGAGAAGATATGGAAATTATGCTCCTTTGAGAGCTGAAAACAGAGACGATACAATAGATGCCTACCTCACAACGAGATACTATGAAAATGAGCACAGTTTGAGGAGGCAATGAAACTGGCATTTTGTTAAACAACAGGTAATTAACCCGTGAAACTCACTGACAAAGTATTCCTGAAACAAGAGGCTAGAAAATTGTACAAGGCAGTAACGTTGATACTCACAGTTGGAATATATCACAATATACTCCCTAAGGCATAATTATCTGAGAAATATATACCTTCAAGTTCTAAGAACAAGAGCTAATCACTAACTGCCTAGAACAAACTTTCCTCAGGCGAGTTACTAACTCATCTTCCCTCAGGAGGGAGTGCCGTACCCTTCCTCCAACCATTTTAGCTTAAAAAGAGAAACAATAAATCATATTCATGAGACAGGCACATGTATCATGAAAGACAGCAAAAAAGAGAAAGAAAAAAAATAAATCAGCTGCAGCCCAGAACACAGAGCTGCTGACAATTGACTGTGACAATTTACGAACAGACCAAGATTTAGGGGGAGGTTCTGATCCTCCTTCCATTGGTGTCATTTTGGGGTACACCCAGGTATTTCTGCGAAGTTATGGGGGGGACCCGGGCATACTCAAGACCGCAGCTGGGCAGAGCAGACACCAGTGTCCCCTCTGCTCTGCTCACTGATCATGAGCTTTAGTGCCAAAGGTGCTCAGCGCTGTAAACGTTGTTTGTCACGTACAGAGGTACAGCGAACAACCACATACTGCATGTGTGATGCATTACTGGAAAATATTTGTGTTGCAGCAAAGGAACTGATTTACCAGACTACCCCATCACTTCTGTTGTTTATTGTATGTCAATTTTCCTCGCTCATTACCTGACCACAGAACATGATGTTAAAAAGCTGTATTTCTTCCACGTTACTGATAAGCTACATCTATTATTCAGTGCCATCTGACCAAGATTTTTATTTCACGCTGACTTTGAGGTTTCAAGACGTTACTTTAAAACAATGAGGTTCCTACATAACTCTGCCCTGGATGTTTATAGCTTTGATATTTAAAAACAGAATGGTGAGGCTTGCTAGATTTAGGAGAGGCTTGCACCAGAGAAAAGGGCAGAAGAGGTGAAGTCAATTTGTGGAATGAAAGTGTATGCACTTACCGAATAAAGTGATTATTTACATATGAGCCATTACTCCCCTAGGAAAAACATCTGCAAGTTCAGGACATTTTTTTTTCCCCTCCCTCTTTTGCTAGATGAGTCAAATCCCGCAGCAACACAAGTTTGCTTTTCAAGTGACGATGGTTGTAAACGTGTGTGTCCAGGTTTACATTTTAATCCATTGATTGCAAAATTATTTTATTCCAAACACTGAGGGAGTGTACTTGCTTAGCAGGGCTATGAGGAGGATGAAAGTCCAGATTTCACAAATGACTGATAATTTTAGATTTGATGTTGAAATGTTGAATCAAGATTGTTTTTCTGAAGCAATTAATTTGATTTCAACTTTTAGGCATTTTCTTTGTATTTTCAAAGTTAAAAATGGAAACAAACCCCTTATTTCAAAGTGAAAACTCAAAACAGTTTTAATGATGACCCAATACATCATTCTGGTATTTTTTTAATTCTCCTCCTTTCCACAGATACATCTCCCCTCTCCCTCAATACTGGTTCTCTTTCTTAATGAAGTTCTAAACCAAGATGGATGCAGTTTTGCAAAGCAGTTCAATTTCGATAGCACTGCTGATATGGCTGTCAAATTTTCTACTTGTTCCCACCTACCTAAATATATCTTTCATTGAAGAGCACTCGACTTCAATCCTGGTATCTTTGCACTCACAACAAAGGTTCATTAGGAGTCAACTGCATGGAGAGGAGCTGCCTAAGGAAGGGCTGCAAGAGTTCTGGAATGCACCATCAGCTTAACCCGTGTCCTCAGGGGAGCACAGTACTGTACATGCAGAGAGGTGACATGATCCAAGAGATAACAGCTCTTTTTCATCTTCATGTGGCTTTTTTATATTTCATATCTTCACCAGTCAGTGCCTATCTTCTCTTTTCTAATTCTCAGAACAGCTAAAATCAACATTTCTTTTCTAACGTCAAGCTTTTGCTTTCATTTTATTACACGTGAGCACTTATTTATACCTTGTTGAGCATCTTAATAATTGCATCTTAATATTTCAACCACTAGAAAATGAAAAGGGGTCAAGTGCACGGAAAGGTAATAAAACAGATTAGTGTAGGGTAAGAAATGCTTAGAAAATATTTTACATACTTTTCTTATCACCTAATTGAAATGGAGTCATTCTGGAGCAGAGCAGGATGCAAAACAATATGGCATGTAGAACTGGGCTTCTGATATATATCTGGTTTAATGCAATAATATTCCTGACAATTTGGCGGGGGGAGTGGGAAGGGACATAAAAGGGACAGACTAAATATTACTTGTGGTTATCAATTTGAGGTGTCCATTTAGTAAGTGCCAAGATCAGTAATGCTTCATGTAAATCTTGAGCTAAACAGTGAATTAAGTAGCCAAACAGAAGGTGCTTCTCGTTTGTAAGTCTTGCACAGAAAATCTTGAGCCTCGCGATACCGTGGTTTAATTCCCTAAGCCCTGCCTGGGACATCAGCAAGCAGTCTTAGGGACTCCAATGAGAATCACAAAGACAAAACCCTGAACATTTCACGGTACTTCAAATACAGCAGCGATCACTTTGGGGCTAGGGGGAGACCTACTTTTCCTCTCTCAGGACATCATCTGTGCCCGCAATAAAATTGAAAAGTGTTTCCATCAGCAGTTTTGCTCTCTCTATATCAATGCAAATATTAGCATTTGGCTGAAGACTGATTTGTTAATTATTTCCCTGCATTGTGCTGCACTCGATTGCAAGACAGGCAATTACGCTTTCCAGACCTAATGTTCATACCCACAGCAATATACGGACAAAAACTTCTTATGCATAAATGGCACCAGCCTAAAGGGAAGCTGCTATCCAAAAAAAACTATAAAAGAGAATTTGTTTGGAAGCATGCAATACCCATTTTCCCTTAGAAGGGATCTGAGTCAGGGGCAGCCACAAACGTTATGGGATAGAAAGAGAAAGAAAAAGGGAAGAAGCCTGGGAGGTTTTTGAACTGCTCCACATCCTGCCCTCCAGCCTGTTCCCTCCTGAATGGAGCAACTGGCTACCGATGCCTCCATCTCCTCTTAGTTGACTCAGTACCAACCCTAAAATTCCTCCATTCCAGCAGCTCCTATGGGCAAATGCCAGTATCCCTGCAGCTCTGCTCTGTGTGCGACAGTTCTCCAAAGAGTACTGAAAGTGTGGACGCTGAGCACACGGAGGGACTCACCCAACGCACATAGTAAACTCTACGCTTAACCTCCATGGAGCATGGACACCTTTTTTTCAGGCAGGTTATTTTTCTTGCTGTCCTTTTTTTCCTGTCTTTGCACTATTTTTAAACCATTTCCAAACCTTTCCTCTCCTTATCACTACCGAAAACTCAGGTAACCCATAAAGAAATGTGGGTTCATTCCCAGGAAATTTCATCCAGTTACAGAACTTGTTTCATAGAATCACAGAATGGTTTGGGTTGGAAGGGACCTTAAAGATCATCTAGTTCCAACCCCCCTGCCGTGGGCAGGGACACCTTCCACTAGACCAGGTTGCTCAAAGCCCCATCCAGCCTGGCCTGGAACACTTCCAGGGATGGGGCAGCCACAGCTTCTCTGGGCAACCTGTTCCAGCACCTCGCCACCCTCATGGTGAAGAATTTCTTCCTTATATCCAATCTGAATCTCCCCTCTTTCAGTTTAAAGCCATTCCCCCTTGTCCTATCCCTGCATGCTCTTGTCAGAAGTCCCTCTCCAGCTTTCTTGTAGGCCCCCTTTAGGGACTGGAAGGCTGCTAGAAGGTCTTCCCAGAGCCTTCTCCTCTCCAGGCTGAACAACCCCAAGCCCCATCCCTCTGACCATTTTTGTGCTCCTCCTCTGGACCCACTCCAACAGGTCCATGTCTTTCTTGGTCTGAGGGCCCCAGAGCTGGACACAGTGCTCCAGGTGGGGTCTCCCCAGAGCAGAGCAGAGGGGCAGAATCACCCCCCTCGACCTGCTGGCCACGCTGCTTTTGATGCAGCCCAGGATACGGTTGGCCTTCTGGGCTGCGAGCGCACATTGCTGGGTCACGTCCAGCTTTTCATCAACCAGTACCCCCAAGTGCTGCTGTCATGGATTGAATTTGTATGTAGAGGTGTATTGCCATCAACACTGTTGAAGAACTACACTAATTTATATCAAATCCATAATTTTGTTTCTAAGTAATAATAAGTAGATCATAAGAATTTGAAAATGAGCTTGCTTTAAATGTTGAATTACCAAATAGATCACTCAGTTACACAGCGATCTACTGTAGCTCACAAAACCTTGTTGACATCACTATATTATCATTCAAATCTCTCACACAGCTAAGTTGCTTTGTTTTAAGCTCAAATATGATATTTTACTAGTTTTGCTTGAGACCACTCATCCATAGATTATAATCACAATGCTACTTACCTGAATTTTTAACGTTAACCCAATCCAAATTCACATTTGACTTCAGATATCATTACAAGAGTTTTGCACAGCTTTTCTAGTTATCCATACTAACTCAATTTGAATAGCATAGGATTCACAAGTAAAATACATTTGAACTAGGCTGAAGCAAGATTCTATTGGAGGGAGAATATGGGTTCTTTTTACTTTCTACTTTTCATTTACATGTTTTCTATGGCTATTACTGATCAGATGAAAGCGTCAGATGTTCCTCTCAAAGCTTGCTTTAAAATAACAGCCGAAACATTAAGATGAGTAGAGGTGGCACTTTTAGCACAGTGCAGGCAAAACCACAGTACTTCAAATACTCAGAAATACATAAACAGGTATTGATTATAAATAGGAAGCCCCTATTCTCACCTCAATAATAAGTCGGCTAAATGCAGAATTTGGATTGCCTAGCTATAGAGAATGGTGTTACAGAATCAAAAGCGAGAGGCTGAAATACAATCAAAATTATCAGAGACGGATCAAAGCTTAATGGTATATAACCTTCATATATAGTGTCTCACTTGAAATCTCTAAGTTCAGCATAGTTATTTATTATTAATGATTTCATTATTATATTGATTATTTATAATCACTGAGAGATGTTAAAAAGAAGTCTATTTAAGGTAAACATACAAATAATAAAATAATTTGTTAGTTTAAGAAGAGCAGAAAAAAATCATTTTGGTTATGAAAGGATCTAACAGTGTAGAGCAAAGAATTAGCTATTATTAATAAAAAGCAGAAGAGGCACTGAGTAACGATTCAGTGCTTGTATGCAGCCTACAATACCCTGGCCTTGAGATGCGACTCTACTCTCCCCAGTAAACATAATAAGTAACGATTTTGAAGAATCAAGTATCAAATATTTATATAAGTTCTTCAGCTGAAAAATATCTGAAGTGAACCATAATGATTTCCCCTGTTTAATTTTTGCCTACCATGCAGATAGCGTACCTGAGACTTAGACCACCCCCATTCAAGTATCATCAGGCTCCACTTCAGTCCTGCAACTCTTGGCTTCTCAACAGCTTCCTTAAGGGTGAACGTCATTCAGGTACAGATTTCAGAGCAGCACTGGGGACTGCTGTAGAGTATGTTTTCATGCTTCAAAGATGATGATCTTTGAAGTTTCCAAACTTCAAAGATATGATGATGCACAAAAAAATAATATAAAGCTTTGTAACTGCCTTCTGTTCATATAGAGGAGTTCAAGTGTTGTCCAGATCCAAAGAGATTTCTAATACCATGCAGATGAAGTCTATTTTTCCTCTTGCCACTCCAGATTTTCTAAAAGGAAAAGCCTAACTCGGGCTACTATGAGCATCCTGACCACAAATTACTTTATTTAGTTTCCTGAAGCTGTTAATGAAGCATATTTACTTAGCTGATTTTCCTGTAATTCCTCTTACTCGGGATGTGGACCTTACAGTGTGCCACATGGCTTTTAGAGCCCTTCTAATTGACATATATGGGAGAGAAAAATTAGTGAACATGGATAATTAGATCTTAACTACAGTCTGCCTCATTTAGGCCTTCACTTTTTCTGTTTCCAAGCTAAAACACTTCAATGAGCTTTCCATTCATGCCTGTATCTGAGAGACTTTGACTGGAAACATAACTCTATGTCTTAAGACTGCTAAGTCAAGAAAGTTAGCCAGGATTTGTCAAAAGAATTTGTTTCCCTTCGAGGCACTCAAGTACCGTTTGAAGTTGTCATTACAGTAATGCCGAAACACCACAGGGCCAGCCTGCGCCCAGCGCTCAGTATTGTCACGCTGCAACAGGCGCCAGCAGGGAGAGCACAGACACGAAGAGGTGGCCAACCCCTGAAGATGCCTGAAAGCCGGGCAAAACATTTTGAGTAACGTATTGACTTCCTTGTTGCAGAATGCAACCAGTAACCGTTTGTCTGCAAGATTACGACTGTCATGCGTGTTTAGTAAGCTGTGTCACGCGTGTTTAGTAAGCTGTGTCAGCCCATTGACTCTGGTGAGATGTGCCCATGATACCCATCTTGACCTTTCCATGGTGAGTGCAATATAATATGTGAAAGGATTCACATGGAGATTATCTTTAGCTCATCCAGAGAATATTTCTCAGACAAATAAACTGATGAGTTTTAACCTCACCTCCAAGCTGGTATTTGGGGGGTGGGGGGGGGTGGGGGTGGGAAGTGATGTGCACTCTGAGGACAGTTCTAATCCCAAAGCAGAATCTTTTTGTAATGAAAACTTCATTGCCCTTTAAAGCTTTGGCATATATCCAGTTTCCAGGCTCTTTTCTAAAACTAACAAGGACAGTTTATGCAGTGAGTGTAAATAGCAGTCCACTCAATTAAACTGCTCATGTAAGGAATATATTTATATTTATTGCAGTGACGGACGTTGATATTTTATTTCATTTTCCATGGAAAAAGCTGCTCATTAATTTTAACAGCATTAAATGTTACTACTCAGAGACAGTAACTCAGCCCTGTCCAAATGCTAGCCTGACATCTGTTAAGAAACCCTACTGTCCTCTCATACCTGCGTACAGAGACAGCTGGGCATGCAATGGGATTCACCTCTATTTCACGAGGAGTGAGGGAGGACCACCTCTCTCAGCTCACAGTAATACATGGTAGCTTCCTTAAGCCACTAGTAGGATACATCTTTTTTAATCCTCTGAGTGCACAGCATCATCAGAAGTTTGGGGAGGAAACCTTGGCTATTGGAGGCAGATGGCTCTCAAAAGTGCTAGTCACATGTCAAAGCAAAATAAACTAACTAGTATCACATGTCACATCCACCATTAGCGTTCCTCTCCCTTTTCTACTAATCTGCTTAAAATTTTGAATTTATACACGTTGTGATTCAGTAAAGCACATAAGCAGCTGTTTGACTGCTCTGCTTTTCTTATCTTTCCAAAGTTAGATTTTTGTAATCTACCTCTCCTGAGCACAGGTACGTGCAGTTACCTACAGACTAAGGTGCTCACCAAGTGAATTGTGGAGGGCTCCAACACAGACTGGCCACATGGTCACAGATCTCAGTACTTGGTCCAGGCTAGATGATAATTATTCCAGTGAACATCACATGGAATATCTAACATTGCACCAGCTTTGAATTTATTTCTTTCTGATATTTAGCCAGTGTTTTCTTAATTTAACCTTTAAATCCTGCTAAGAATCATACTGGCATATTTAAACATAATTTCTGTAGAACTCGAGGGAATGGATTAAAGGGCAGAGCTTCATTTTTTAATTTTTTCTTTTTATAGTCTTATTTGATTTTTTAAAGCATCATCTAATTTCAGGCTATATTTCTATGGCAATATGAACGTATTTGTACCTGAAAATATGGTAAGAGTCCACAACTTCTAGTGAAACGTTTTATCAAATGCAAATGGCACATCTTTGTCAACACTTAAGGCTGAGCTGTTGAACACTGTGTTCTGATAGGAGGCAGGCATTCATATCCTTAATCCAGTCTGACAGTCACAACCATCTCACTTCTGCTTCCAGTAACTCAGAGATCCTTACTGGACTCTTGATGTGGTCCTTGTTCCCTAAACTGAAGTGCTGCTCCGCTAGCTATGAGTCCCAGGTGGGACTCCTGAGTGTACAAGTGGTGCTGCAGCCTCATTCATGGGGCAATCATTTGGCACTGGGCATTCAGTTCCCATCGTTTTAAAGACTGCAGTCAGAAAGGCAGGAACAATCAGGAAAAACTTAGTCCAAGAATGGATTTCAGGAGGTATATTCACAATGCTGAACATGAACACTAGCAAGTTATCACTAGCATTAGTGTTCCTTTCAAAAAAAGGGTCACATTCATATGGGCTCAGATTCTACCCCTAGTATGTAAGCAGTCCCTGAATGACAACACCATTAGTCTGACAAATGTAATAGAATCATTTAAAAAAGGGAAAAAAATTCCAAATCCATATTTTCATTTCGTTTGTTTTTACTGATGATCTCCTACAATGCTTTTAGGAAATGTTTCTACAGAATAGTCTGAGAACCACTATTTCAGACCGTGCTTTCATCAATATTGTTTATATAGTTTTAATTTACTCTTAAACTGGGATAGATGCCCTCTTCTAATTGTTCTGAGCATAAACGTAGCCTAAATGCAGTTCTGATTTAAAACGTGCCCATCAGCAGACCTAAAACATGCACAGATTTGGTTACTATTCACAGCTTCAGACAAAAGAAAGCAGTTTACAATAACCACTGAATTCCCTTTGCTTGCAGTTTGCTGTCACCACATGCTTTATTTATAGTAGGCCTGAAATAAATACTGCAGGATCAGCCATCTTTTGGTGCTGCACGAAAAAGGAAAGCTATTAAATATTTACCATGATTCTCTCATAGCTTTGCCTCTGACACTTTCCTTCTCACGAGAGAAAAGGACTGTCTAGCTCATGATTTTCCAGCAAAAGACAGTCGATGGTGACTGTCTGAAGTGAACGGTAGCACCATTGGCATGCCCTGGGAGGGGGAGGTTGTGTCAGCGCACAGCAGGCACAGAAAGCCTGCGCCTCCCCTGCTCCTCTCCAGCAGCACAGGGTGACGCCAAGGCAGGAGTCAGAGTGTCACAGGAATGTTTGTGCCAGCAGAATGAGGCGCACTCATGTTACAGCACTTTCCAAAACTAAGCCAGTACATTTGGTGAATCCTTTCCAAGGAAACTGATCAGGTTCCTTGAGTTAAGATCAAATGAATGTTGTGGATGCTCCAGTGAAACGTGTTGACGAATAATACTGCGCTCTCGTGCATTGCATTTACTGTGAATTTAAAAAAGAAAATCCATTTGTATGAAATAAAAATAGGTTTTGCATGCATTTCGTTTTTCACCTGTGAACTGAATACTGTAGGACAAGTTTATGGCCTAGTATCTGTGGGACAGCCAGCCAGTTAAAGATGAACTTTGACTGGCCCAGAACTAAAATGCCTGGGGGCAGCTGTGTAGCTCAAGTAACTGATTAGAAACTGATACTGAAAAATGACTGAGAACTAAACTCCAGGAGGTCACAAAAAGATTAAAAGCAAAGCAATGTCTTTTTCCACCACAACCCAGGCCATTATAGAGCATGATCACAGCCTTCCATAGCATTGTCGAGCAGAACTAGCACCAGCCCCCCTTCAGTACATCTAGAGTAACGTAGCTTTCTAAGGAACGAGCTGCATCTATGTGAGGATCTAATGTTTTAGAGCATCAGCCTTGTTTGCCTGAATACCATCATGCTTCATGGAGTTCTACTGAGTAATAGCACACAGTGCCAAAGAAATTTCTTTCCTTCTCCCCTTGCTGCTGCTCTCTTTTCTTCAGCAAAAGAGAATTCACTTCCTAGATGTATTTTGTCTTCTAAACTGAAGGAAGCAGAGCTGGCCTGGAGGGTCCCATACTTTTCCACACCACTGATCACAGGTCTCTTCCTTCAGGAATGGTCCAAATACTTCCAGCTCCCTGCCACTTGCCCGTCTGCATCCTTCAACTGCCCAAAAGCAGCACAGGGAGGCACGCTGCAGGCTCTGGAGAACTAGGCAGCCACACATTGAAAACCAGCCATCAGAAAAGGCAGCGTTCCACTCAAGCCAGTAACAAGACAAGTTGTAGCTGCCTGATCTAACCTCTGGTGTAGCTGGCGAGACCTCCACCCTAATTTTGTGGTTTCATGTGAAAAGAACAGATTTAACAAGGAGTTTAGGGAAGGAAGCTGTCAGAAAAAAACTTGACGTCCACAAATTCCTGAACCCATAACAGGATACCTACATGACTGAAACATGGAGAATTCCACTCAGGCCAGCCCTGCTCACTAAGCCCTCAATGAAGAGCTACGTTAGTGTACCTTGAACAGTGCAGATTGATGGTACTTGAAGAAAAACTAAATTTGTATGGCCAGAGAAGTGCAGACTCGCCTTGTTTAGGCAGGCAACTACAAATGGGCATTCTTAATGCTTCCCTTCTGCTACGTTTGATGTCTTGCAATTTGATGTCCTGCAGAAGTGCTGACACCATGTACAGCTTTTCTTGACAGCCAAATAAAAAATAACCAGTTCCGCACCCTGAAAAAAGAAACCCCACAGGGAACTTAAGTGTGATAATAAAAGTGAGTAGCAGCAAACACTGTCTGAACTGTCAGGTTATAAACAATGCTCATGAAACCTTCATGGCCAGGATCAATAAAAGGAAAGGCCATCGCTCTTGAGAGCCAAGAGCCATTAGAAAAATAAAAAGCTTTCTGTCTCACAGCATTTATGTCTAGATTTCACGTTCCACTGCTTCTTCCATGGCCTTATAGACTAAACAGCAAGTTCACGTCTACTTCCAGAGCTGCAACAGTGAAACCAAGCCACAGATCGCCCGGTAAGGCATTCCATGACCTTGAAACATATTCTGTAGAGCCACGTGACTACTTCACATAAACGTCCAAGATCATCAAAATTTAGGGCTTAAGTTTTCCCATCACAACAGTCAATTTCCTAATGCACATGTATGCCTTTTCCATTTGAAAGGATTCCCAATGTTTCCAAAGTTTTATGTAAATTAGATAACAGAGTACCCACCTCTATGATCTTTATGGAAACTAGCTTTGTTTTTCTATAGTAGCAGAACAGTTCGCTCCAGTTTCATTGCTGCAAGCCATGTCTAAAACAGTAAAAATGATCTCTTCGCACAGTCATTTTTCTGGTAAGCAAGTCCCAGGAGATTTTGCTTTTCTCCCATTTTGTTCTTATTTGGTTGAAAATTACTATCACTAGTGACTGCTCCCATATTTTTCATGTTAACTATTCTTCTTCTCACTAATACAATCTTTGTAAGATTATTTTTGTTGAAAAAAGTATATTTCATTGTAAATTTTGGGCAGGTGACTGAACTGCCACAATCTTTTTGTACTTAGGTAAATTAACCCATTTGTGCCTAGGAAAAATGATTTTTCAAGGTGAGCTTAATCTAACTTCCCAAATAGTGTGGGGATGCCTTTTGTTCAAGACATTGGGATACTGGATCTTTAACAGTGTCCTATGCATACATCGGTTGGCTGAGATCACATGCTGATAGGGTTTAGCGTCTATAAATACTGAATTGTGCAAAGCGAAAGCCTGCTTAATGTCTCTGAGCACAACTTTTTGAATAACCCCTAATCATCTAAGAAACAACACTCTTAAAAAAACAAATTACTTTTCAGTCTTTGTTATTTGTTTTTCCCATATAACTCTAGAGATGCTGAATGGGCCGCCAATGTGAACATCAAAAAGCAACTGTTATACCAATATTCAGGAAAATTAACTCCAAATGTGCAACAAGCCAAAGCACAATAAGAAACATTTTCTCTCAATGTAAAAACACAAGGATCCAACAGAAAAGCAGACAGAAGTTCTAAAATAAATTATCGGAAGGGATTTTCCTTAATTTTCAAATACAAAATAATCCAGAACAATGTAAATATTAAAATAATATCATACATATATTCGTAATATCACTAGCATTCATTAGAAAGGAGCAAAAGGAAGCTGGGTGGGCCACAGGATGAGCATTTAACTCCATGCATCAAGATAGTGCCCCATCTTCCCTCAACAACTTTGGAAAACTGTTTTCTTCTGGCTTCTGATACAAAGCCCATTTCAGTACATTTAGGATTAGGCTCCTGGTCTCTCTTTAATTTTGGCTGAAGACCTTGCCTAAGCACACCAGAGGCACACGTGCACATCATACGAGGGGGCAGAAATTATTCCATGCATCTCCCTACCTCCCTTGCATTCATTGAAGCAGCTAGGCCACGCCCTCTGACAAAAAGCTCAAAGATTTTTCTTTGAGAAAATCTGGAACATCTGAAAATCTGAAGAGCTTTAGTTTAAACTCTTTTCCAGGAAATATATAAGTTATACATTTCCAGGAAATATTTAAGTCTAGTCAGTGTTCTCACAGAAGCTAACAAATATGTTGCAATTTTGTTAGTGTATAAAATAAGTACATGAAGTAGAAAGATACTATCTGGAACACCCACTTAAAGACAAACTTGAGAGTTACAAAGTCATGGGAAACTGAGCCATGCATTTTGCTTTAGAGTACCCTGCTCTGTCTTGGAAACCTCACCTAAAGATCTTTTCCCCTTAGGAGTTAGTCTGTTCCTGATACTGCTGAGCTGTACTGCACAGCCATGTATGAGATCTTCCGGCATATTCTCAGAAATTGTACTTCCACATTACAAGCTGCTTTCTTTACCAGTCTTGGCCTAACCGATGTAAAAACCGATGTAAAAATCTTCTCCACAATGCAATAAAAATAGCAGTTACCTTGCTTTCTGTAATTATGGAGCTTTAAATTTTAATACAACTATTACAGAAAACCTCTGTGCAAGATTATCTGACTTGAGAACAAGTTTCCTTGGAAGCAACATTAACTAGGAAGAGTTAAGAGACCTGTTACATGAAGAGAGATTCTGCTTTCTCAATGGCAAGACAACTTTTATCACATCTCTGTGAGAAAGTCTGCCCTCACCATGTTCTACTGACTTCCATTCCTGCACTCAGGCTACACCTTTCTTATTCTGTCAGATGCAGAGAGGCCGCTTTCACACTCACAGGTGCCAGACCATTAACACAAATTCTCAGCCTGCTGCGATTATTCACTCTGTGAATGACAGGTTCCTCCACGTGCTCATTACACTCCTTACGATGGTTGTTTCTACATTAGCTGTTCATGAATTAACCAAACAAAACTGTGCGTTGTCCCCATGGGAATAAGCAAAAGAAACATCACTGTTGGGTTTACTTTTTAACAGAAGCGCGAAAGGATATGGGATTGCACCTGTATTCAATAGGCTAAATTCAACATAGATACACTCAGCCTACCAACCATACTGATTTCTATAAGAATCCATGCTGATTTCTACAAGAATCAGAGCAGATTTCGACTTTCCATCTCATACCTGTGCCATGAACCTTCAAATAAATCTAACAGACAGAGATAAAACACTTATATCCCTTAGTCACAAGTTTCATGGGGTGCCCTTAGGAATGCAAAGGCTTTAACTTATATCAACGTACTTCTGAAGAGTGAGGCTCAGGTTGTGGCTGGCTGACTTGATCTTGTTCTGGGCCTCTAAGTGGGTCATGCTGTCAGCGTTGACTCCATCAATGGCTACCACAAGGTCCCCTTGGTTCATCTGTGACTGTGCTGCCTTGCTGCCAGGGGTGATCTGTGTGGGAAAAGAAAGTAAAAAAAGTCGTATCAGGATAAGTCATTCTGTACACAAAGCACTTGGAGAACTTGTCCAGAATTATAATGAGGAATAGATACAGCAATAAATACAGTAATAGATGCAACACTAGCTGTATTTATTATTTTATGGGTGGAACAACAAAATTTATGGAAATTAAACAAACTCAAAGTTAACTCACATTTCTGCAAAGGTCCAGGACAACATCTCCTTGTCATTACTTCCATTTTGAGAGGTTAAGCCCAATGTAGTGGTTCCCTTACCACATATTATCTCGTTCTCAAGGGGATAATTATCACTATTTATATTGGAGTAGTATATAGAGACATTACTCAGAAGCAGAAAACTAATGAACCATTATCTACTGCATGATTTTATTGTATTTTTCCTCCTAAAAGCCATTTTCCCCAAATTAATTCGTTATATTGAGTGGACAGAAAATGAATGTGTGTGAGGGGCCTTGGACATGCTTTGCTTCTTTTATAGCGAGCTTTATAGGAAATCATTCTGCTTAACCTTACCCACACACAACTATAGCTGCATTACCAAGACAGATTGCTCCATACCTGAGATGACCTCATCAACCTGTTGGACCTGACACTCCAAAGACAGACCAGCACTTTTGGAAATGAGAAGCCACAATGCTTCAACTACAAACCCAGCTACTGAGACAACAATTAAGACATTCTGGTCGTTCACTATGCCACCACATTTTGTTAGCTCCAGATGCCTTGTGAACTGCATCTTCTCCGAATGGACGGTATCCTGACCTCAATTTTACACAGCCCTCTCAGATCGCATCTGGATGACATTGATACAGTACAGCTGCTTATGAAACTTGACTCCATTAGGGAACTCCAACTAAACCAGAAGAGCCTTCACGTACCATCAGCCAGACAAATTTTAGTGAGCACATCAGAGTTGTCCTTTGCTTTCAGCACTCAGTACTTAAAGGGTACGGACATAAGCTACAGGTCTTTGCTCTTATTTTTAGGTACTTACTTCCTTACATTCCTCACTTCTAAAAAACCCCAAGGATAATCTAAAATACTACAACAAAGGCTGCAGTCAAAAACTCTGTTCCTTCAGCACGGTGAACGTAAAAGAAAGATGTGTCCGATTATGAGCCAAAATTCCCCTGTGAATTCAGCCAGGCTGAAACTGTGAAGTTAAATTCCTGGGGAAACCAAAACCCAACAAAAATGCGAACACTTTTCCTCATCAAGTGCGAAGTGAAATTCCTTAACTTGCCTTCCCTAATATGACCTCAAAACACTTAAAAATATGTACATACTCAAAACAAAAAAGTCCTTCCAAAACAATTCCCTAGACTGCTTGTTTGTGCTCTGCCACTGGCAAAGACAAAGAAGAAAAAAGGAAAAAAAATCCCTTTCTTAACACTGCGTTAAAGGTGCTCAGTATTGAGGCTGGCAGTCTAATTGACAGCACAGTCTGACAACGCGAGTTGTCAATTTACTAGAACACGAGCTCTAGTATCAGGGTGCTAGAACACAGCACCCTCAATACTCAGACATTCTGCTTAAAAATAGAGATTACTTTGGAATTAGGCACTGTAAATAACATCCCAGAACTGATCTGACTGGAAGAGACATCTTTCCATACCTTCTCATTAGAGATAAAAGCAGTAAGAGTTCTATGTTTTCCGAGCGAAGGGCAGCCACAGACAGAACGTTCTCATGCAAAGCAGAGCTGACTGATAATGGCAGTGCCATTCCCTGATGCCTTTTTCTGGTGTTAGGGAATTGAGGGGTGGGGGAAATACTTCATGGTAGTTTCAATGATGGAGTTTTATTCTGCAGTCTAATGCACCCTCATAGAAAGATTAGTAGAAACAAGAGATTCATGGTACAAGCATAGTTCTCCTAACCTACCATACAGACGTTAGCTTCTATGCATTTCATTGACGTGCATTGTGCAAAGTACATAGAATCTAGAAGCCTATAAAGAATATGGGTTATTTGCATACCCACATGTACTTGTGTAGTTACTGAAAGACCCTTCCTGCTCAGTCCCCCAAATATGTCAAGAAACAGAATCTGCAATAAAATAAAAGGTCAGGAAAAGGCAAAATGTGAACAAAAGCCAAACTCAGATAAATCAGTCAGTAGACTTGAATTCAAGTAGGACACTTCAGTCTTTCTCAATTTATCCTTTTTTTCTATTAACATAAACTGTTTGCCAGTCAGGCAGACACCAAGGCTTGAGCCTTCTTGATAAAGATTTTTAAATAAATAACCTTCACACATCACTTTTCTAAGACACCACTTTTTACCTCCCCATGAAACATGCAAGTTCTTGCCACAAAACGTTAACTGCGTGATGCTGATACTTCCAGTCTCCAGACAGCTGGTTCCAAATGCTGGGAACTCCCTCTTTTGCTCATCAAGAACAAAGACTAGTTTTTGAACATCAACCCAGTTACTGAAAGTCAAATGTCTGCCCTAATTTGGGAATTCTCACTTAACATATACATCCCTCCTTCCACTCCCCAGTGATGCTTCAAACAAAATAAGCCCAGAGAAGCGGAGTTTTCACAGAAAGGATAAATTAGTCCCAGATCTAGACTTCTTTAAGATAGCTGTAACATACTGACTTCCCTCTCAGTTTCTCAGATTTCTGCTTTTTGCAGCCCCAAAATTAAATATTATATCTTAAAATAAATATACAGCAGATAACAACAACTGTCCTAGAATTAGAGTCAAATTTAGAGGGAGGGGATGTTTATAACTAGTGACTTGATTTCACTTGCTCTAGTGGGATATTTTCTGCCTAACAGTTTTAGAAAACACTACCTAAATGAAAAATATATTCTTCAAAGAATCTATCAAACAAAAAGTGCTGGGTAACTTTGAATTTGTGATTTATATGAATTTCTAACTATGGCCATTGCAAGACCCTTTCTGAGGCAAAGGGCTACAGGAGAACCGTACTGTGAAAGATAAGGAAACGGTCTCAATCATGCCTTACCAGCCAGCGTTCCTTTCTAGAAAAGGAAGTGAAAGGGATTTGTCGTCATCTCTTCAGCCATATAGTATGGCAGTATAACGGTAACAAATTCTGGGCTGGATTCCTTCATACAGCTCTGCCTTTCCAGTTCCCATTTCAGGGGCCAGCACTCCACTGATGTCACTTTACCTCTAAAATTCAGCTTATCCTAGCTTCACAGACAGTGAGACTCACAAGTATAACAGATGGATCTAGTTTATTGTATCTGTAATTCAGAACCATAATAAGTATCAGGAAAGAGGTACTTCTTCCCCCAGTCTTCCCACTGGCTAAGAACATGCTATGTAGATTATCTGGTTCTGTAGAGCTTTATACAGAAGCCATTATTAAAGTCTGGATGTATAATCTCTATAAAATATTCAAATCAAAGTACAAAATTGTACCTATTTTAGTTAGAAGCTAACAGGCTTCTCTGTGAAGCTTTCAAGTGAACCCACAGCGTGCATTTACAGCAGACATTGAGAACAGTCAGTAATTGTTGGGGACAAAATACCAGTGTACAGATGGAGATACAGGGCAGCCAGATCTGAAGTGTCAAGGCACATTCAAGACTATCTTGTTCCCATTTTTAAAGATCCAGCAGAAAGGAATGGAATGCAAAGTGTTTATCTGTTGGTATTTTCCTTTGAAAATTCATCTCTGATCTACTAAAAATTTACTAAATATAATCACAAACAGAGAAGATCTCACTGTGTCTTTGGGAAATCTTTAGGGATTAATTTCTATTTGAAAAGGTTTTTTAAAAAAAATATTTTTAAATGAAGGGTGAATGTTAATTAACCCTTGGAATTAGACTGCAAATCCAGATCTGTCTACACAGTAAGTTCTAGTTTGCCTTCATCTCAGCCTCTCTTCTATTAACACAAGTAACAAAAGTAAGGAAATATAGTTCTGTCTAGACCAGATACGCATTTTTCAATTTGACCATGAACATTTTTTTCTTAAAATGTCTTTGGGCAAGGTCTAGACAGAACTATTTCAGAAAACCTTTGTAACAGTCTTAACTCACTTGCTCTGGATTACAACATAGCTTTCAGATGCTAGGTGTTGCAAATGCCTTTATTTAAGGCTACAGTGAGATGTTCACAAGAGATTCAAGGTGTAGCTATTTCTGTCAATCGATTTACAAAATCAAAGCCAGGGTACCACTGACAAATCTAATTTCAACAGTATTTCTTTAGCACCTCAAGCCCAAGCACAGACTTCATCTTGAAAAGCCAAGCATCTTTCACCCCTCAGAAAAGCAGAGGAACACTTGCTGCGTCAGAGATGTGACTTTTCAGCCCTCACAAATTTCCTACGAGGCAGACACCTGACTGCCAATATCCCCAGCTTAAAGCAAGTGGGCAGGCTGGAAGTATCACATGTTGCTTTCAGTGCACTACAGAGAATTCTTACTACGCTCTGTTGTGAGCAGATCTGTATACTGGGTGAATATATAGTATGGCAGTGACAGCTGTGCCCTGTCTGCGCTGGGCTCAGAGTAAATACTGCTTAGCGGGAGCTCCAGGAGGCAGCGTACAAAGTGCAGCTGCTGCACCACCTTGAGAACAGCACGTGTTCCCATCCAAGCCCCCTCGGCCCCACTCCAAAGGGGGGGGAGAGAGGGATCAGGCAGCATTTGAGTGGCTGAGTGTTAAAATACTAATGAGAATGCTTGTATAAACAGATGGATGGACACAGCTCTCCTACCCCAAGGAAATCCTAATTTACAAGGCAGATAAAAATACATAGGGAGGCCTATACAACTGAGAAGGTGTTAATATGGTAGCTTGCAGCATGAGCCAGGGCCTCTTCTTTTTCCAGGACTTGAGCTATGCCTGACCCCAACCCCAAAATCAACAAGTTCTATTCTCCTCTTCTCATTTAAGAGCAACATTTCAGAGAATAAAATATTGACTAGCACTAGAAATATGCTAAAGCACAGGGAATGAATACCCTTTCCTCTTCAGGGTCTCTGGGACAGAAGAAAATATTAAAAGAAAATGCTCCTTTCCATAGTCAGAAAGGCTAGAAATCAGAGACAGGACATAAGCTATCGGTTACCAGAAACTATCATATACTATTACAAGAAAAGAAATGCACAGACACTAAGGATCACTAGAAAATAAAATGTGTTTCCTTTATGAAGAAAACAGCATTTAAATCTCTGTTAAATTTTTTCAAGTGGGTTTTTGTATAGATGCTTCCAACAAGCCTTCAAAGGCTTTGCAAGCACAGAGGCTCACAATGCCTGGGAGCGGCAGCAAAGCTTCCTCGGTTTGCGCGTAGGAGCACGACCTACTGAAAGGAGGAGAGACATGCTCCAAAATCCCACCGCAGAACAGTTGCACTGAACTGGTGAATGCCCATATGAATCCAAGTGGTTATCTCTGGATTGGAGACACCAGTTCCTCTCCCATTGTGAACAAGTTAATTGAGGAAATTTATATTATTATTTCCTAAATGAGTCACTTTCCATTGCTGTCCCCACAATAAATGTGTAACAGCTCCAAAGGGAAAATCATGGATTTTCTTAGAAAATAGAAGGCAATTCTGGACAAGAAAAAACAGCAAAGAAAAGAAATAAAATCCACCGGGATAAGTCATCAGGCAGAAATTCACCATTTCATTCGACACAATGCCAGAAGGCATAAAATAAAACAGGCACAAAGAAAGAAAAAGCCTAGATAACCTACACCATAGAGCAACTGTCTTCGATGGCTTTTATACCTTTCAGTGTCAGAGGGGAGAGATGAGCAAGACCGATTAAATGTAAAGACAGAGGACTGTAGGAAACTGGAAATGAAAGTCCTTGCACATATCACTAACTAAACCTAAAGAACATTCCCTTTTTGCAGGTACCATTTTCCTGAAGAAAACGTCTCATTGTTTTCAATTTACTGCCAAGCTTTACTGGTTTTTTTCCTTTCCATTTTTAATGGGACAACAAAACTTGCCTTAAATGAACACTGAGGGCATCTGCAAAATGTGCCACTGACACCTTGAAGAGCTTCCATTTATATTAAAGAGCCGAGCTGGCAAGCCGCAGAGACACTCTGAAGTGGCCTCTCAGGCTATGCTTCATCTGTAGCTAGGAAGGGAGATTACAATACATGTGAGAACACCTAAAATAGCTTTAATCTACCTCTCTTGGGTACCAGGAGTCACAACGCCACAGCTACACAGAGATTTTTAAGCACTTACAATTCAGGACACCCTGTGCTGAAATCTGTACCGCAAGACCAGAAGGGCTACTGGCACTTGAGCCACCCGCTTACCCCAGGCTCGGGTATGCCAGGCCACGCCGGAATGATACCACCTCAAGTAACACCAGAAACTTTCCTTCTGCTTTATGCCTTTACGAGGCTGCTGTTCATGCACAATATATAGCCCCTTCAAGGAAGAAAACAGACAGCGAGCCCTTCTTGCCAAGCTAAATAGACCCAGGTGGTGAAAATAAGCCAAATGTAAAAGATTTGCAGCTGGGAAATGAAAGGAAGCGTATCGGCAATGCTTAGAGGATTGCCCTAGGCAAGGCTTTGGGGGATTTTTTAGTGAGTGTGAATGCTCCTGTCCCTGGTTGGAAAGAAGATCATTCTGTTCCCTGTCTCAACTCCACACTATCAGATCGAAAAATTGTTAAAAAAAAATAAAAAAGGAAATATTTTGGAGTTTGCAGCTTACCCTGTTAGAAGCATGACTAGCCTATGTATACCAGCCGTACAGATGACAGTCAAAATGTGGATGTGGCTTTTTGCTAGGATGCGTTGGCATAGCTAGAAGACTATGCAGCTCTCCAAATCTTGTATGGTATGACTAATAGTAATCTCTCTTCTCCCGATCTTCATCTAAAAATAGCTGTTAGATCTATTCAGTCTATTCTCAGTTAGCATCACGTACTGTGCCAAGATAGCGTGTGCTATGTATCTTGCAGAAATGAAATGGAAGCGGAGAGGTGAGTCATACAATCATAAACAGATTGTTTTGTTACGACGGCAGTTTTTAAGGAACAAGTCAGTAAGTTCTTCTTTGGTATCAAAGAGTTTAATAACCTTACTGCAAATCAAAACTGAGGATATAACTGAGGTACTGATCCTCAGTATTCCGGCAGCTCCGTGTGTGTGAGCAGTTCTGTCGACTTCCACAGGACAACTCCCTGGAGCAAAGTTATGCTCAGCTTGCAAGTGCTTGCAGGATCAGAACTGCCAAGTTTCTTCAAAGGTTTCCCTTCCTCTTCCCTACTCCTCTTTTTCAAATTTTAATTCATTTTAAGGCTGTTTTATAAGGTGGGATGTTTCTTTGTGTTTCAAGTAGACGATTTCAGTTATCTATATGGCCTTTCACATTTTCACAGCTATCGGCTTCTTGAATTCTACATTTTGTGCAGTTTTTTGACCTCCTCATACAAACACAATTTGTCTTGTCTTCCCCTACAAGCATTAGCAATAAACTGAGGTGTTTGTCTTTTGCTATTGGCCACTATGGCAAGATTTTCTTTGTTTCAAAGTCATTCTGCTTAATGCATTTCATTGTATATAACTGAGACCACAATGCTTTATAACTTTGAAGGGCTTTTGATGGGCTCAGCAGCAATAAGGCCTGACTAAAAGGGCATTTAAGACAATACTGAGAGTTTTAGTTTGGCAGTTAGAGGCCTGCAGCCACTTCTGATATCAAGCAACTTAAAACAGCTTTGACTTTGAGTAAGTCCTGAGGTTCCAGCAGAGATTTGACTGATCTGTGACTCTTCTGCTCCTGCGTGTTTGTTAATTAGGGTACTTAATACATTGATGCAGGCTTATATTTAACTGTTCTTTAAATGTGCGTTTGTTTATCGAGTTCTTTTTGTTTCTGGCCACTAGAGTACCACGGGAGTAATTCTTACTCGGATCACTAAAACATGAGCTGCCAGTT
This sequence comes from Phoenicopterus ruber ruber, assembly GCA_009819775.1. Classification (NCBI taxonomy): domain Eukaryota; kingdom Metazoa; phylum Chordata; class Aves; order Phoenicopteriformes; family Phoenicopteridae; genus Phoenicopterus; species Phoenicopterus ruber. Next base: position 10,234,175 of record CM020221.1, on the reverse strand, counting down.
TGACATAGCAAATAGCAGTCCTGTCTCTAAACCAGAAGTATGTAGTATTCAACTCCATACTTTGCCTACAGACGCTAGGATAGTATAGCACACACAGAAAGGCATCTGTATGAAAGAAGACGAAATGTAGCACATGTCCACAGAGACAGAGATGTTGAATCAGAACTAAATTTGCAGGAACTACACTCGGTATCATGCCATTACTTTTGCGGCTAAGGTTTTAAGAGGCCATATCGCCCAATGTGAATCTGTTTCAATCAGATGGCCCAGCATTAACCACCCACCATATAGCATCAATTACTCATTAAACGCTCTTCTTATCCACAAGCATAACTGTTTTGTACCCGTAGCATTCATCCACGCTCTGTGAGAGAATAAACAAACGCACAGGCTCCGAACTTCAGAGACTGAAGAACTCCTTTTAAGATCCAAGTGAATAGCAAAGAACAGAAGCAAAGTTCCCCCGAGAAAGCGCAACGCAAATTTCTTCTGTAATATGCTGTATCATGTTTAGTGCATAACACGACACCCTGCCAGGTATCCCAGCAGGATCCTTGGAAATTTAAAGATGTAGCAGGTAAAATACAATCTTGACGCATTCAACAGATATGTAAACTGCTGGATGTTTCAGAAGGCAAGGGAAGTTGTAGATACTGAGGATGTTTCTTTTACCTGTTAAAACATAATCGCTATAGCTTTGTTTTCCTAGCTTTTCAATCGAACACAGAGATGCCACTTCCCTTGTGAAGCCACAGGAACCACATTTGTTTAACAGGAAATAATTTGAACATATTGATATAATCTCAAATCTAAAAGGGGAAACTTGTTATGTTGAACATTGTCAAGACTGACAAAATAATAATTAAAAGCAACACAATCTGAATTTTAAAAAAGGAAGCCTCTTGTTTTACTGCTGCTTTATCTTGACCGAGGAGGGATGTGGCAATTGCTGAGGACAAGGATTGAACTTTATTTATAGAGTGATGATGCCAATGCTGGTTTTGGGTTTTAACCCGCTGAAGAGGTGGGTACAGCAATCTTCAAAAATTTCCCACTTAAAGCTTGCAGAGTATAATAAACCCCCCCCGATTTTATTTGACAAAGTAAAGCCAGTGACATATATGGTTTTCCCAAGGTAAAAGCATCCCCCTAAGTGAATTTTACATCCATCAGCTTTATAATTCTCTATTGCATAAATGTAGCTGAGTACCTTCCCACACATCTCACAGTGGCTTCAGGGCACGTAGCAGTATTAAGCTGAAAAGTTTTCAAAATGTGTTCTTTTGTCTTTTTTCCATATACTAGAATATTTTCCATGTACTCTACAATAACAATTTTTTATGTGACTTTAGAATGGCTTCCTGTTTACAGACAAAATGAAATAATAGAAATGACATGTTTTAACATACTGGTACTGTCTGCAGCTAAAGGCTATTTCAGACTCAAAATAAAGAAAAGTATCAAATGAGTAAGATGGAAAAAGTATCATTTATTGAGAAAGATACAGTGATTTTTGTTCAACTACTAATGCAACATGGGTAGATTCGGTGACCATAACAGTTTACCTCCCTGACAAACCATCAAGCTTGTGATGAAACAGGAGGCCAAGTAAACCCTGACAGAGAGGGTCCTACATTAATCTAGAGCTCACAAGCTTGTTTAACTTCTGGTCAGAAAGAAGTCAGATCAGCTGGGTGTGCTATACACCAAGGTAACCTGGACCGATAGTCGTCTTTCCGGCACAGAGTACTGCTTCATCAGCTCCCCTTCCCAACCTGCACCATTTCTGAGGGAGAATCTGAAGTAAAAATCTTTTACAAAACATTACACAAAAGACAAAGATACTACGTTCTGAAAATTTACAGAAAGTCTTCATTAAACATCAATATTATTTATGAGCCAACACATCCCGAAAGGTACAACTGAAAATACTGCTAAGTTAAGAAAATGCCACATCAAGAAGGGCGCACTGAAATAAGGCTTTAACAAGAATGTCCCATAAATTTGAGAAGCCATAAGCTGATTTAGAAGCAGGTTATTTAGAAAGAGCTTTCAGAAATGAATGACCTCAGCTAGTTAATAATAATTTGCCCATGGTGAATGGCTCTTCATTGAAACTGACCTGTGTTTGACAAGCCAAACAATGCCACTCACCTTCATCACACCACATCTTCTATTTTTATGCCCAAGTTTTGGGCTGAAACTCGACCCCAAAATTCCCACCCACTAAAAGGAAAGCTGTTCTTGGGGAATTTCCATTCCAGATAAAGGCAGGAGTCTGTGATCTCCTGATTCCTAATCCAGCAGAGCGCATAGTTCAAGCAGCCTCAATTATCTTTGGATAAGCTACTGGGTTTTTATTTTTTTTGCAGAGGGAAAATTATTTACTCAAACTCCCAGTCCCTCTAGAGTTCTCTAAAATGGTAAAGCACGTTTACTTGTCCATCCCACTCAGCAGCATATTCCCAATACTCACTGTTAGAAAAACAGAAATACTTCCACAATAGGAAAGCCAGAAACTTTGGCGTTCACAGAATAACTTCCTTACTTAGTTGTTGTTGTGACAAGGATGACATTTGGACCCCTTGCCAGCAGTAACACCAGGTGTACTACCTACTTTCTCAACATTCACGCACCAGCACTCCCTCGTGGACAAGCTGATCGCTTGTCTCTGATGACGGGTTTTGAATTCCCCGAGGAGTTACACAGCACGTGTGTGTGTGTAGGGGGATTTCAGTGTGCAAAGACTATGACCAGTAACTGGCACTTGAAAAAAAGGTATTAAGGCAGGAAGAGAAGCCTGATCAGTATTTCCCACCCAGCTGACATGCTACTGTGGGCAGCCTTTCACCTTCTGAGCTGCTCACCCCGGTGAGCAACAGCTGAGGGTTAGAGAGCTTTCAGTTTGCATTGGGAATGCTAAGTAAGATGTATCCCATCTTAATAAATTCTTCAACTGTGTTTGGTACTACATTCCAGAGGGTCCAATGAAAAATCTCCATTGCTTTAATTACAGATAGCAAAGCAGGCAACCATCAATTGTGAATGAACGCTTTCTGTCTAACCAAAAGGCCCCTGCAAAACACAGCCTGCAGATTTGCCTGTGATACCGATATTGCTGGTTAGTGATACTTTTATCCATTAACCTGGGGAGCAATGTTTCTGCCCCTTCCTTTTTGGGTACTCTGCTTCTCTCCTGTTTTATATCTCATCTAGATCTGGTGTTCACCATTTACTGGTGTAAGCAGCACCAAGCTAAGGCAGGATTATTCTTCCAGAGCATGCAGGTTTTAATAGAGTGTTTCAGGCAGGGCCCTGAAGCATGCTGCCTACATATACCGCTCCAACTCTCGCTCCTCTGTACATTCCTATCTCTTTCAGGTAGTTAATTATACTTGGAAGGCAAGGAACAGTGAACCATAAAGATTTCTGCCAGTTTGGCAGTGTGATCGGTGGTTTAGGAGCTTAGGGTAGATTTTTCAAAAATGGCTTACATGTTCAAATCTAATAAACATGCTCAGGTAACAAAGGTCAGGTGCATAAATTATGTGTGAAAATCATCATTACCCTGCTTGGTATATTCAGCTAGGCTTTATCTAGACGAATGTGGTTCCAATTCTTAGTTTAAGATATTCATTCATCCTTGAGTCAGAGCAAGGCTCCTTATGGATCATCAAGCTGTGTAACTCACGCATAGCTTGGGCGTAACAGACTTACTCTGCAGGGTGCTTCACTTTCATTTCAAAGCTGTACTTTTATCTTTCATTCCTTCCTTGATAACTGCAGACATTTTTCTCAGAAGCACTGGAAGCAGAGGTTGTAATGAGCCACACACCTAGGCACGACGAGTTTCAGAATTCTGCATGTCCAAATGAGGAATTTTCCTCTCCTGGTCCAGAGTAAATATGCTAATTATGATAATCTGATTGCATATTTTGTTATGGAATAAATGTTCACAGGACATCTATTTAAGTCCATGGAAGGAATGCAATCAAGTTCAGAATTTGGCTTAACAGTGTTTTCCTTGGCTGCGTTAGACACTAACTTTTGCAGTGGAACATGTCAAAATAATTGGTTTGGAAGAGGCAGCAGGAAAGTTGTTGTTTGACCAAGAAAGAATTTCAGAAAGTCTAAGGTGGTCTGCCTTTCTGTGCCCGGTTTGTCTTTTTTCCATCATCTGGTACCAAATGTATTGCTAAACAATGAATTGTGTGGATGACAAAATATGACAGTTACTTTAATAGGGATTCCTGCTGCTAGTAAAACCATTATTTGCCTGATACAAATGAGGAATGAAAGAAACACGTAGAAAAAAGTTAACCCTCCACTTTGATCTCAAATGAGAATTTAGCTAAACTGCAGGACAATGAGCTTCATCACTCTATTTTGTCATCAAGCGAGCTTCTGAACGGCTAAATTAAAGTGACATTTGGACTGCATAAAGCAAAAATGTCTTTAAAGAGATTGACGTATTCCCTAATACCAACATGCAAATCTCAGATCCAGACAGAATTATGACTGGTGGAATTATGAAAGTTCTGTGTTCTAGGCAGAGTTATATTTACAGTAATTTTCTTCAGAGCTGTACATCCACGTGCAAACAAAATCTGTAGGCATTTTGGAGTTTTAATATGTTGTCAGAGTTTGATCTTGGCCAAGTTTCTCTAAACCCTCTTAAATCCAGAGATTACTTAGTGGATGACTGGCTCCCACCCTCCCTAGTTTTTATTTTTCATCTGTTTCCTTCTTTTACATCCTCCCTTCTCTCACAGCATCTTGTTCAGTAACATTGCTTAGGCTCATGAATCATGTTTGCAGAGAAAATATTTTAAAACTGTCAGCAATGGAACTTTGATGTGCTCCACATCAAGACTATGCCCACTGCAATGGCAGCAGAAAACATTTCTCACATTGGATATGCACCTATTTAACAACAGGAGGCTTTTACTTCAGATACCAAGAAGCGGAAATAAATGAAAATTAAGAATGCTTGGATGGTTATTGGGCAGCTGGGGAGATTCCTGGGGCAGACAGAAGTGCCAAATGGAGCTGTATTAGTAATCTCTCTTTATCCTAGGATGGGTCTTCTATTTATAGAATTATACAGCTCAAGAGACTGTAAGATTACATACATATATGATATGGGAGCAACATATGCATTTTACATGTAACTGCCTAATAATGTTTCAAGATGCTCCCAAACTTTTACTAGACATATTTGAAATAGTACCACAGATTATGTCCATCTGGTTCTCTCAGCTGGTGACAGGCATTTTCTTCTGAATGGTTTTCCCCTCTGCCTTTTTGTATCATCTCCAAGACTGAAAGAAATTCACCCTCTACCTTCTGCTTCTATTTCCTGTGTATCTATCTCCTACATAAAATCCTCAGAAAAGAGCTCCTTCACAATTCCAGATCATACCAATGAGTCTTCTGGGTCATACCCAGTCCAGCATACCTTCAAGTAAAAGTAATTTCTATTCCACACAGTGACATTAACCTCCTATTCTGTATCTAGAACGCAACAATTTCATAATGATGCTATTCTTCAACAGCTACCCAAAGTCAGAACTAGAAAAAGACTCTTATTATTCAGTCTTAACATTGAGTCACTACTGGAAATAGCATTTTACCAGCAAAATTTTATTATCAAATTGGAGAGACTTACAAGGCTGCAGAGGGAAATATTAAGCATTAACAGTAGCTGATATTAAAGCTATATGCGTCAACCACACAGAGAAAATACAAATGTAAGCTTAGATTAATCTAGCCATCTGTCTTGTCTGATGAAGAGACACACCAGAAATTTGAGGAAATTCTCTGGTTTTAAACAGTGAGGCATTGACCTCTCTCTCCCCCATATGTACAGCGCCTAGCGTAACGGGGCCCAGACCTTCCCTGGCCTCCACCTCAGGGCGACACAAGCATTGCGAATGAAGAATCGACGTGTTTCACAGAGTGACAAACAAGACATCAAGCAGTCTTTTGGGCAAATGATACAGAAAACTGGTGTAAAGAAATCATCCAGGTGTTAAAATGAGTTCCTAATAAAAATACAAATAGAAAGAAAGGAGAAACATTAGAAAAAGGGAACTTATTTTATAAGATTCTGGCTATGCCAGAGAAAAACAAGACACCATCTTTGCTCTCCACTTCAAAACATCTAACATCATCTCATCTACCTCTGCTGCTCTGTGTGGATACCACAGACAAACAGAAGTGACATGAAAGCATGGATTTCAAGCTCTGCACTACTCTGCCCTGTAGTCTAGGCAATAATTCTAGCATCTGTTGCAGCCTCTCTGAAGAGATTTGCAGCGACAGTGCAGAGGTAAAAGCTCCACAGACAATAAGGTATCGGTCACGTCTTTTTGGAGGCCCCTTATCCTTTTTTATCATGCATGACCCTGTAAGAATGTGCAATGCGATAGTCCAGAGAGAAAAAGCACTAGGCTGTCAAGCTGAGCTTTTGCTGGCTGCAACTCAGCTATGACACAAAGTCATGCCCATCTTATGTAAAGACTGATAAGAAGGCGTGCGCTGTTTATGCTAGATCAGTGTGCAATTAGAAAGTCTTGTGCTTGTATTAGTAGGTACACTGATAATCAGCCCTCAGAAAAAAAACAGAACGGAGAACTGAAAGTCTGAATATCAAAAGTGGTTAAATCCTTCTAAAGGAGGAAGGGCAAAGAACAGACCCGCTCTAAGAATAACAGCTTTTGAACCAGCATGATTACAAGTACCTTCCCCAAGTAGGGTGTGAATCAAGCTGTTGTGGAAGTTAGTGGGTCAAGGAGTCTCATGCAGGAAATGAATTCCATTGTGCATGTTCCTCCTGCGACCCCAGCCTGGTTGCTTAGAGGACCAGAGAACTTCTGTCTCTTGCAATTTTGTTTTTCTGTCTTGTCTGTGACACATTATAAATAAAGCTTTAGCACAGCAAAAATATTATGGTCCTAATTCTCCATTACTTAGCACAAAGTTTCTCTCTTCAGTGCAAATGCAAGTGTTTCGGTTTCTCTGTTACCTGCTTTGTAGCACTACAAAGGACTGCATAGCTGCATGGCAATGGTAAATCAGAGTTTGCATTTTCACCTCAGGCAAAATATCAATGATTTCTTCTCAAACAACATTTGGAACACATACCTTTAATTTACAATAGGGTTCTAAAAGCTCCTCTATTCCCCCTACAGTTTTATGTTAATGTTTGTTGGTTTTATGAATACAGAAGTAAAACTAAGGACTGCGGGCAGCCTGGTGCTCATGTCCCTGTTTCCTTCTGTCCCGAAGAGCAACCTCCCTGCTCTTCTTATCAAAAGTAACAACTTGTAAGCTCATCTCACCTTTACACTTGAGAACCCTCTCTGATGACTACGGCTAGGGCCACAGCAAACTCACTTCACAAGAGAGTGCGCTGGCAGGGCTCACACCTGACGTGCCACCTTGCAAAGCCGATGTGTAGCACACCCTCTTCTTTGTACCAGACAGTCCTTTCCTCCTCCAGAATGTGAACGCTCAAAGCACACAATCTTTGCAATCTTTTGCATGACATATAAACCTAAATTACAGAAATTAAAGTTTGAAGATGCCTGTGTTGGCAGAATGCAGACAACAAGCCCATGTTTGTGGCAGAAAGTCAGGAGAATGGTTCATAGGATCAAAAGGATCCATCTACATTTATCTGCAGTTCCCTTAAGCAACTAATTGTCAGGACAAACCTATGAAACATGGAGACCCATTAAAAAAAAAAAATACATATAATGGATTTAGGAGAGATTGGATTTTGTATTTGAGTTGCACACTTACCTTAGTGGGAAGAAGGGATGACTACAGAAACTTCTGAGGTAAACATGAGTTAGTTCTAAGTAACTAACTTTTTTTTTCTCCTTTAAAAACATCTTTTGTTTCCCTTTATAGCTTTATGTAAGAGATGTAACAATCAACTGGGAAACATCATCCATATGTAGATAGTGCACACGCTCAAATCCAGTCATAATATGTAACGTGCCAGAGAGGCTGAGGCATCTGTATGTTTTTGCATAAGCTATAGAAAAAGTATTTGTCAATCCATAGCACAGGTATTTCTATAGTGGACAGTAATATTATAATACACCATTTTGTTAGCCCATCATTTGAACTACGTTGATATTAATAAAGGAAAAAAGTTTAATCTCTTTTTGTTATAAAACTTGTAATCTAAGCTTTGATAGTATTTAGAAATACAGCCTGATGTTTCCCAAAGCCTGACTTAGGAGCATTCAGTGCAATGGCACATGCTAATATATTGACTGTCTTAGGTTATTTTTTTAAAATAGAGTTTATTCGTAACAGAAATTGTTTTGCCTTGTTAAAAATGAAAAGTACTCCTATTCTATATGAGGCTTGTACTTACATACATGGCCCTGTTTCATGAAGGGCACTAATCCAAACTATTACAAGAACTAAATGCCAATTAATTCTCCCTTATGAGTTATGATAAATGATTATTTTAGGGTGAAGCTATACATTTTCCAAAGGGTCTTTATCACAGCTATGTTGACAGGACTTTAAGTATGGTGGTATGCTTAGTACTACCCTAAAGTAGCTGAAGTATGTGCCACAGCAGGTGCCACAAGTAGAACATAGATTTGCTTTGACATTAGAACGTAGGGTATAGAGTGAGTGCAGGATTGTTTGATGGATTTAGAAGGAGCATATGTTGTGAATGGTTTGGAAAAGCAGGGCCTTCGGGGTATAGCATTAGAGTCAAAGCTAACTGAATTTGAAGAAATCCTGCCTCGTCATGGCAACAGTTGTTTGTACTTTATGATCATCAGGGTATCTGTCATTAAAGAAACATTTTGCCACCTCTAAGGGAAAAGCTCACTGAAGTGTAACCTCTTGGTGAAAGTAAGACCACAGTATTAAAACATGTTGTTTGAGCTTTTAGAGATATATTTCTGCCACAGAACTGTAAAAATTGTAATTGCACTTATTTTACAAAATATAAAACATAGTTTACATTTATTTTACATTCTTGATAATGCCCTCTTTGTAAAAACTTAATCTTGAATTTTTGCACCGAGTCCCAGCGTCACAGATGTCGGTAATCAATATACTCCTAGTCCTTCAGGCCAAGCGGCATAGAACATGGCAGCTTTTACCAACCAAAGGATCCCTCTGCATCTAGGACTGTACGTCCTCAGCCTAGATTGATCAATTCACTCCAACAAAGTAGGAGATAAAAGCCCCTCCTTGTTAGCCATAGCTACACCTCCTTGCTGACACACATACGCTTCTTGCATCCGTAAGCATGCATATACTCCCCCACTTTTCACAATGATTTGGAAACAGTCAATGTGATTGTGATCTGTGCAAAGTTTCTCCTATAAGGAATTTTTCACAGCTTCTAGTAGCTTTGGCCTTTGCAATGTCATTCTGCAAAGACATTTATTATTCCTTTCCTAATACCTAAGCAATGGTACAACAGTATCTAGTTTTCATTTTCACAAATTACGCCTGACTTTCCTTGATCCATCTGCAAAATCAATTTATTGCTTTGTATATGAATTAAGGTTACAGATAACTTGTAAAAATGAAGTGAAATATCTAACCAGTCTGCTTGATAGTCAGTTTATAGACTTGAGGTGTGCCAAAACTAGCTAAAATTAAAGATCTGTGAAAAATAATGGAATCATCCCAAATACTACTAGGAAAGCAGCCTAAGCAGTGTATAGGTTTCCTAGATTAATCCTAAGATACATACACAGCCAGAAAACCTCAACCTCACCTCTGATTAAAAAACTGGAACTAGATTCTCAGATACTGGAAAAAACACCACATTCTGTGGTGTTCAGTCTCCTTAATGGAGTTATGCTGGTTTATACCAGGTAAAAATATTACTCTTATCTTAGTGAGTGTAGCATTTCTCTTACAGAAGGAATTTTAACTTTACGTTAAATGATATTTCTTCCAACCTCCTTTTATACACAAGTGATTGAGAACAGCAGTATTATCCTTCAACTCATAAGGCTCTCTTGACAAATATATTTCCCCTGTAACTTCATAGAACTAGTGGAATTATACCAGGAATAAATCTGTTCCAGTATCTTCAGTTACTCTATTTGGAAACCAGTCATTTGCCTGACCTTCAGTGCAATGCTAAAAACGGAGTTTGTCTGTCATCAAGAGCCAGTGAGATTTCAGATAAAACAGAAGTCATGGCTCCTGCAATGAAATTCCAGGAGTGTCCATCAAAGGCTTGCCAACAATAGCATCTCACTCAGTCAATACTTTCATACTTTGATAAAACTAAGGGCGGGGGGGGAGATTTGACATTTGGAATTGGGCATGTCACAGAGACTTAGTTCTCAGTCCGAAGTATGTGAAACCAAAAGAATTCTTTAATTATATTCTACCTAAACTTTTATGACTTGAATAGCTTTGGTTCTTTAATGCCCCAATCATTTCTCACACTATTGAGAATTTACTTTTGGTTGGTTGGTTGGGATTATTTTTACCCGTATTGGGGAACATTCCTTCTTGCTACCAACACCAGAATGTATTTAAAATAACATATAGATCAACACAAAATAAATCATCTTTGTTCTAAACCCCAATATAAATATTGTGAGCAAGCACTGAAGCGGAAGCAGGACTATTTATTCCCCAAGCTTCCAACTTCCTTGTTTAAATTAAAATAGATTAATCTTGTGTTCATTAGAATAGGAGGATTGTTATAGAAGGATAGCTGCCAGGCAAGACTTCAAACTTCTTCCTTATGGTCCTATGCCAGTACGTAGGCTTACAGTGCTCTCACTTCTTTCCGACTTGACCCTGGCATTTCTCTTGACATTACTCAATCCAAACTTAAACCTCAATATACTATCCCAGTCCTAGCAGGATATTGCCAAATACTTCAATAGTGAAAGAGTGGGATAGCAAACATTACATGCATCCTAGCTATCGATTGGTACACACACAGCTTGCTGACAACCTCACTATCTTGGAATATACGCTTACGCATCCAGTAATTGTGCAGTTTGTCCAGTCTTGTAGTTACTTCTTACTTGGTTTCTACTTAGAGGATAAAACAGCCATGTTTATGGTAAGACTAAGGATAACAGTGGGTTGGAGTGAAGCTAGCAAAAAAGGATACCACGTCATCTTTAACATGGTGTTCTCATATCATAAAATGGACCATGTATATTTTAATCCAAAAAATAAAGACCTGTCTTAGTCCCTCTCGCTCACTAGTCTTCGCAATGAAAATTAGTCATAAAAAACAGAAGATGGAGGTGTCAGAGGTAAGAACAGAAAGGAAAAAAAGACAATAAATTTCGAGACAACGTCAGGCATTACAGGAACCGAAAGCTGTATTTCAAGGCTAAGCAGAGGTTAAGATTCATACTATCAATTTTTAAGCGCACCTTATAGGCAGCACTCCTTAAACATGAGGCGATGGCACTCTCTGTTATGTTATCTAATTAAATTGAGAATTGTCGCAGTGCAACCTATTTGCAATACAAAGTGATACAAGTCACCAGAGGAAGAGAAGAAAGTGTCAAGAGACACAGCCAAACCAATGGCTCTTTGTCCTTGATGCCACAGCAGTGCCCAGAAGTTCAGTCGGAGATGCTGAGCCTGTTGGGCAAGTTTTGCAAATTCATCCAAGAAGAAAACATCCACAGCCAGCAAAACTGTTGTCTAACTAGGCAAAGTGTGCAAAAAGATTAGCAAAAAACCAAAGCACTACAGTTGGGAGAAAAATCCAAGCCTCCATGTTTTTGAATACTAAAGGAATGAAACTGGATGAAAAGTAAAAAGATACCATCTAGATTTTAGATACCAGCCTAGATTTTTACTTATTCTGGTAGCAAAGCAAGATATACTGGGCAAAATGTATGTCATGGTGTGACAAATGACAGAGAAAGGACACATATATATTATTATATATATCAAGAGTACCTGCTCATCACAGGCATACAAAAAAAAAGCAGGAGAGATCTTTCTACAGGCCATTTGTACCCAAAGATAAACACACAGGTCACAGGCAGTATACATTCAGGAGGGAAAATGGGGAGAACACTTCTTGCGTACCAACCAAAAATGTAAAACTAAGCTCAACTAAAAGTGTACCAAGGGTGTTGCAAGTCACTGCCGCCTTCATCTATTCTCAGGATTTGATATCTTTCTACACAAACGTGCTTGATTTCATATTTCCTTTCTTTCCATTTCTTTTTTTAAACAGAAATAAACATAGGGATTTGGAGCTTTTAATATTATGGCTTTACTCAATAAATTTATGAAAATATTCAACTAAATATTAAGAAACAATTAGATATTTCCACTTCTCCTCTTCAAGGTGGTCACCATCAGCTCTTGTAGGGTGTTAGAATTTAGCCAGAAAAATGCTTTTCTCTTATGACACACTGAGAAAACTAATTTTTACTAAGTATCACATTAATGTAATTGTAGTAATGGTGGGAGGGTATGAACAGCTTCGGAAGATGGTGTGCACCCTCTTCTTTTTTCAGAGAGACTGTGGCAATTTGGGGGCTTTTCTTGCTAGTTCCTCATCCATGTTTTGTTATTGTAAAATTGGGTTGTCTGCAGCGGAAAAAGATAGTATTTTAGAGAGCATTTTCTACACATCTCTCTTTACAGCATTAGTATACCCCAGGACAGTCTCATACTAGTGTGGATGTACGGGCTAGATAGCCACTACTCTCAGGCAGTAGCCAAGAGCAGATACTTTAGAGGAAAACTAAAATTAAGGACTCCTGGCATCCAGGTCAGAACGTTCACTGTGGATGTTCTAAAATTAAATGTCACCAAGGAAAGTTTCTTCCTAAACCCTTTATCTGCACATTGAACAGAGAGGCTTAACAATCAACTACATGGCAAGAGCTCTTCCTTGGCCTCCTAAGCTTGGAGATGCATTTAATATTAGGACCCAATCCAATTTCTGCAAAACCAGTGGATGAGGATCAAGACTTAATGTAGACAAAAAAGTAGTATTGTTTATAAGTCCTCTTAGCAACGCTTTCCTCAGATGTTAACTAGACATTTGATGAGTTATAAGGCAAATAATTGTAAGTGTTAAATTATGTTAAAACTACACCTTTGCGCTGTTTCCTGGCTTATAAAGAGTTTTAATAAAACAAAAAAGTTACAGAACAAATTAAGTAATTGAGCTAAACACTCCGAGTGGCAAAAGAAAGAGACATCTACCCATATCATCAAATAGCACGAAACTCAGATCCAGCTTTGAATTCCTTCCCCATGGGAAGGATCAGCATCTCACACTGTACTTATAAAATATAATACTGTACAAGAGAGTGTCCTGCCTCCTTTCCAGGTTGTCTTTAGGACACATGAACTCCAGGGAATCGTGGGTGGAATGTATAAAAGATCTCATTGCAGCTGCTTGTACTGCACCTGTTCAAGGGATAAATAAAGCAGCTAAGTTCTAGTTTTGGTTTCATTCGCTGCCAGTCCCTTGATGTGCGAAGAAATGATACACCACCTCCTCATCTTGTCAATCACACTGCAAATATGTTTTCAATATTGTGGAAGTGATGATCACTTTTTTTTTTGTTGCCAGGAATGTTCCCGCAAGCTGGGATAACCTCTATGACAAGTCACACACACTGGGAAAAACCAATGGCTCTTCACTTCATATTCGTCCAGACAGCAAGCAACCCTGTTGGTGTAAATTATCAATCCTTAGATCTCTCCCCATTCTTACCAGGAAAGGAATTAGAATTGGGCCTAGATGAAACTGATCTGAAATGAAAACTGAATTAATTCACAAATTGTCTAGAGTTTACAGAAGGTTTATTCGGCTTTCTTCCCCCCCCACCCCCCCTTTATTCACCTCAGACTCCCAAAGCTAGAAATGTGTTATTATATTGTATAAAAGAAGAAATACTAGGTCTGTGTGAGTTGAAGATCCAGACCTTTTTGATGTGAGTCATTGGGGTCTTTCCATTGACATTTAGGACACACATGCACATCTTCACAGGGCACATTTTCCACAAAAGCTTGTTGTTGCTGTTACTCTGCAGGGCAGGGTTTTTTGTTTGGTTGTGGTGTTTTTTTGTTTGGGGTTGGTTTTTTTTTTGGTGGTTTTTTTTGGGGGGGGGGGGGGGGGAGGGGAGGGGCGGCGTTTTGGTTTTGGGGTTTTTTTGTGGTTTTGGGTTTTTTTAACTCTTTCACTCACTTGCCTATTTCTTTAGGTCACCTAAAGAATGTTTTCTAGAAATTCCACGAAGTAAATTATGTTAGCTTCAGAAGATACAACATGGGCTTAGAAAAGATGCACACATCGCTGTGTTTTGCCATGAAGAACTTCTTAACAAAATGTTCATAACCACTATCTGCTTGTATTTTTTTTTTTAAAGAAGATTAATGTGCCCTATTTTTGCTCAGCATATTTTCTTTACAGAAAAAGTTGGAGATTACAGTCTAAAATGACATTTTGCAGGGTGAAGCAGCAAAGCTCCACAGAAACTTAAGCACAGAAACGTAGGAAAAGGGAATTGCTGATGAGCAGGACAAAAACATCGTTTTGTGGGCCATAGGATGTGTGGTTGTAAAGGGAGGAAAGTCTCTCCCAGGAATTCTCAGTGGAGATATATACTCTATTCTCAATACAGAAATTATATTGGTATTAGTTGCAGCTTGGGTTCCCCAACATAGGGTAAAGACGACTATTTAACACAGCAACGCATGTAATCAGAGAAACGGGAAACCCCGCAGCTACACACAGAGCAGCTGTGAACCTCCATAAGGTACCTGTTTAGCCAGCTCCCTCCCGCACCCTTACAGCCTGCGTATTCTTTCTCTTTCCCTTCACTGTTCTATAAGAAATTGTAACACCTTATGGAAGGGGCTGTAACTTTCACTTCCCAAATGCAGCCTTCATCCCTCTGCTCCTCCACTCAGTGCACTTAATCTGAACATCATCGAAACCTGGGAGCAAAGGAAGGATGGCAGACTGGAGGGAGAACGTGCCGGGTAGAGCAAGGAAAGGCGGGCAGGGGAGGAAGCCCACATCAGCATCCCAGGCACATGGAAGAAGGAGACAGCAGAGTACCACCCCACATGGAGCAAGGATGAATGCCAAGAGCCAACGTTACGGATCTCCCACATGACCACAGCAATATCAGTACTTGTCCTTGCAGCCAGCTGCTACGACTAAGGCATACAGTTCTCAAGTGTGGGATAGCTCCTCCCTCAAAAGAGAGGGCAGTTTTGCTATGCCTCAGGATGAAACAGCCAAACAATTCTGGCACCCTAATAATCTGTTCACTCTTTCCATCAGGGGCTTACCTCAACAGCCTGCTACCCACAACTCCACCACTCATCCTGAACTACCGACAACTATATGCCAACACAGCATATATTTTAATTTTAGAAACATTACACCAAAAAGCAGCAGTACGGAACAGTAGGCATTTAAACTGCTCCAATAGGTTTGGTTTGTTGTTGTTCAAACCAACCGTGACACTTAGACTTTGACCACTTCTTGTCATCAAGAAAGCAAAGCAGACACGTCATAGAGGGATCCTCATCTGCCCCACCCCATACAGTTGGCAAAAGGATTTAATCTTGAAAAGTTTGTTAGATGATATAAGTGAGACAAGAATCTTCCAGACAGGAAAGCAATTTTGACAGTAGGTCAGGAGGGTACTTGTATTTTGCAACTCCTGTCAAAAAATTAGCAGAAAGACTATCCATTTATTTCCTAGCGTAGCTAATCTTGGACAACTCTGATGAAAGAGAACATCTTGTTTCGGCTGCCTACTTCTTTTTTAAACACCTGCCATAGTACCAACTGCCCTTGGCCATTTTTGAACCAGCTATGACTAGGTAAGGAGAGAATGCTGACATTTTCAAATAGAGCAGGATCGTCCCAGTGACCCCCAGGATCAAGAAAAGGCAGCCCAAATTCACCCTAATACCAGAGCATTCCGATTTGGCACTATGTACCAGAATCTGGGGTTACATGTAGTATTTTTGGAGTTTTGGATACTATGTCCCATTCCAGAAGCTTGAGGTAAATGTAGCATTCGTTCCAATTCAAAATAGCTTCCTAAGTTACAGGATGCTTTAAATATAGCATGAGAATCCCACAGAGGCTTCTGAAGAGTGTGCATGGCACCCTAACCAGGTATAATAAGGACTACAATGCCTTACAGTTATTTTTCTTCATGCCACAAAGACTAATTGTCACTAATGCTGGCTTTAAACTGAAGAGTCATAAATTGGTTAAAGTAAGTGTGTGCCCTTAAGCCTGTTACCTTTAACAAGAATACGGGTTTGTGTGTATTAACACGTATGGCTAACCAAGTGAGGGAGCCAAAATAGCCCAGCAGCTGGAATTTGGACTCTGAGCAGGGGAAAGGAGGGGATATGGTACAAGCATATGAAAGGCCGAGTTCTTCCTAATCCTCAGCTGCCATTGCTACAAATCAAGTGTATTTGGAAGGATTTTGGGGAAAGGTTAAAACCTATTTATGCACAGTGTCCAGGCACTGAACACCTGTGGCATAGATGATCACAACACCAGCTACGCATGTGGGAGGTGCAGAAAGTAACTCTACCCTTGCCAGGGGATTTGCACGCCTTTAAGACATTTGACCCCTTACATCTTCCTAAAAGGAGAGCAAGATCTCATTGACTTTCTGGAAAAATGGCTGCTAGCCACTGCTAACAAAAAGAGGAGTCACCTTGTATGAAGCACGTTCAAGATGTCACCTGGAGCCATTTGTCAGCTGGAAACTAATTATTTTCAGGGTACCTAATTCCAAAAAACAGAGTGCTCACACTCGAAGTCAGTGGGTGGAAAAAAGAAATTCTTTCTTCCTCTTATTTATAAGAGCTGGGTGCTCTTGTTCCTGAAATCTCTCAGAAGAACACAGAAACAGCTTCACATTTTTGGGGAAAAAAATTATACTCTTCATGGACCTGAAAATGAAAGTTTTTAGGACTGTTCCCAAAGGATATTCAACAGTAGGACTGGACTAAGCTTCAGGGCCAGCTTCAGGCTGATGGCTCATATTTTCACTTAGGCCCTTAAGTTATGATAGCAGCTAAGTAAAATACATCATTTTTTTTTCTCATCTATGCAGCACGTTTTGAGAGGTGATACCCGTTTGCTTTTAAATATATGATATTATGTAAATTATGGGTCAACACAATGTGACTGAACAGCACACTTGTTAACATCCTTGTCCTCACTCTGTACTGGCAAGAATTAAATTCTTTATGAAGTGCCATTTATTAAGTATACTTTTATCAAATTACGATTTAAAAATTTAGACAGTTGTAACAAAAAGCCTATTCTGAGATTTCGCTCTCAGGTAACCTTTTTATTAAGACTTTAATTACACTACTACAGAAGAAACAGCCCTTTAACATGCTGTATAAGCCATCCTTTTTCAATTAGCATTATTCATTTCCAAGCATACCACAGCTGATGCTGCCAGACACTGTTTTAAATTAATTTCTTTCCTCAAGACTTGCAAGTATTGATTTTTACCATGTTCAGCAAAAATTTCCCTCCTCCCCCTCCCCTTCCTCATGATCTTTCTATGGGGATTAATAACTTACCTGCACATCGAGCACCGAGCTCTTCCTGCAACAAAACCCAGTGAAAGAAGAAAAGCAGCATCTCATCTTATATTGGACACTATTTAATGCTATATTATGCATTAAAATGGTGGCATCTCAGGTACCTATGTGCAGAAACTTCTAGTTATGCACTAAACAAATCAACTATATCAAATCGTGTTCTCAGCTAGCTCCAGTCCACTATGAATGCTAGGTTATAAAGACGACCATTGCATTTTGTACGCCATTTTGATACTTTCAGAGTGCTGCTGAAGGGGGTTTGGTTTTATTTTGTTGTTGCTGTGGGGGGTTTTTTTGGTTGGTTGGTTGGTTGGTTTTTTGGGTTTTGTTTTTTAAAAACTCACATTTTAGAGTTATAAAATAACATATTCTTTATGCTACTAATTAGACAAGAGTGGCCAGATGGGAACTGCTGTTGCTAGTGTAGACAGTTAACATATTTGCAGAGCTCATTTCCCTCTTTGTGTTCCACTTGCTGGAGAACATTTTGCAATAATGTATTCAGAATGGAGCTAATGACAGGGTTATCTGCTGTGTTACGAAGGCAGTCATTTACTGAGTTCAGACATCAGACACTGATAAAAAGTTCTACCTGAAAAAAGCTCATCATGCATTTTAATTATAAAGCACTAACAGTTCAGCAGCTTTAAATCCATAATTTAATGGTTACCTCCTACTGCGTTTACTAGTTCTAAATGATCTGCAAAGTTATTAACTTTGATAATAATTAAGTAAATCTGAGGACTTCCTGAAATACTACATCAACTATATCCTCAACTAAATAAACTCTAGGTCAAAGGCTGAGCAGTTTGTCAGACCAGAATATCCAGTTGCTAGGGAACATTGTTAAAAGTTAAAACAAGAAAAAAATTAACATAACTCATTTGAGTTGTGAACCTGTTTCCTTAGGTTAAGAAACCTTCTCTTCCTCCTCCATAAAGACACAATAACTATGGTTATCCCCACTTGTGAACTTCTCAGTTTCTCACAGTTAACACTACGCCTCCTGTTCAAGGGAAGGGTTGTGTTCCCCTCCCTTCTGCAGGAAAGAAAGCTGCAAAGTCACCATGGAGTGTTTTTTTGGCACGAGTAGTAAATCTAGCACCAAGAAGTACTGACAGTATTTATAACTGAGTTGGTAATTGCATAGATGCCATTCAGTCCAATTATTTTATACACTGAGCTCTTTTCACAGATAATGCCACACGAGCATTGATGATTCAGATACAATCACACCCCAATGAGAAAAGTTGCATTTAGCAGTTGAGATAAAGAAAGGGCTTCAAACCCACTGGTTATGTATTACGTGTCAGAATAGTCAGAGCAGCAGGTTTGATGATGTAACATCATTTAAGCCAGTACCTCAGCTATTACAGCCCATTATTCATATTAATCTGGCCTACATTCTAACAAGGCTAAATGTTTCTCCTGAAATTCAAAACATAGACAGAATTGAGAAACAGAACCTTAAATAGAGCTATGCATGATGTCCGCACAGACACTGTGCAGAGTGCATAATACTCCTTATATACATCTGGCCTTCAGCAGTAAGCTTAGTACTTAGTGATTACTGTAATCACACAAACAGTTAAGAGGGGCTGCCTTTCAGTTCCAAGCATATGCTTGATTTAAAGGAGAAATAATTTGACCAAGAGCTGTAGTTAGCTCCATATCGTTCCTGAAAGTTATTTGGTCGAATACAGTACATGCATTCAAATCACATTGCATTATGATGCTAAGATTTAAATAAAGATAATAATAAAATTACTCTTCCCCCCAAAACCCTGAGTTTAAAGATACAACAAGCTGCATGGATTTTTCAGAATGTTTTCTGCAAGAAAACAAAAGCTTCTTATATCATGATTGTTTAACCAGAAAGGAAAAAAAATAGTACATCTTGTGCTGGAACTGCTCTGTTTTACAAAAATCAGGTATTTGTTGAAATCAAACCTTCTCTTAAAGTGTTGGCGGCATAGGCGAAACATCCATTGGGATTACTCCTCAGAGCTGATATGGTCTTTTTGATCGAGACAAGGAATGTTGCCTACCTCCGAATAACTAATGCCTTACCTCTTAGACCACCTGGACAGCCTAGTTTAAACCTGTTCTGCTTTATTCAGAGCAGAGACTTGAATTGAGTCCCCAGTATTCGGGGACGTTCTGATCCCCAGGCCCCAAACCCCATCTCTTTCTCTGGCCCAATAAATATTATTTAAAAAGAATGCAACTAGAGAATTTGCTCCCTCCCTCTTTGTCCACCATATACATACCACTTGTGTTTGATGAGAGATGCAACCATATCATACAAATACCCTATATACTGAACTGTCATTTATAGTTTAGATGCTGACTACTGGAACATCTCAAATAACCAATACCAAATCACGAGGTTTAGGAGTTACTTGTAGGGTTCAGGCTCACAGAAATGCAATCATTTCTGATAACTGTGGCTGTAAACATACCGGGATTGGCTTGCAAATTAGTTTGAAAGCAAAGATATCATCTAAAGTAACTAGCAATCTCATGATACCGACACATCCGTACATTTAACAAATGGCTGCATGTAATAACATTCAGAATGCTCTAACTTTGGTTGGTGTGACTCTGTTGCTCAAGAAGTGATCTACAAATTAAGCAGATTATCCCAAAGCAATGCTGACGCCCACAGAACAGTTGTTTTATCAGCAACATATAGTAAAGTTTTGGAGTGTTCTTAAAAGTTGGCTTGGAAGTATTTAGTTTTCCTCTCAGAAAGAACTATTATTTTGAGTTAAATTGTAGATGACTGGAAGAATGTGAAACCACCCATGCATAAGAGATTACTACAGTTTATCTAGACATAAAATGGTCATTACATGAAATAGCTCACTCCCCCTCTCACAAGTTGAGTCAGTGTCATTTGAGTTTTGGGGGAAAAAGGAAACATCTCTACTGAATAGTAGTTAAAAAGGCAGGCTTTTAGAGGACATGAGACTTACCTGTCAGTTTTGTAGAATAACAACTATTATAAATACTAACCTATGGCTTTTAGTATTGTGAAGGACTTCACATCTGGAGATGAAACAAAACTTCTTGAAATTGCAGTTATAGCCGTAGGACAAATACTCAGCAGTTCGATTCACCAGAGATGGATGCTTAACAGGTGATGGGGAATCAGCATTTCAAGGGAATTTGTTAAATTTCTCCAGTTCAGTCAATACAGGTACACTTCACTCTGATTACAATTTATGTACAGCACCACACGGCCTTCCAAACAACAGCTGCAGAATGCATAGTGCCTGACCCAGATAATCTGAGGTTTCCCTGCCTTCAAGACTAGAAGAAAAAAGCCAAGAGGGACCCCCTTCGCCCATCACTTGCCCGTTGTAAGGCACTGATACCCCACGGGCAATAAGGGCAACAGGAAATGAATACTCTCACAGAGCTCCTCTAAAGGAAAAGCAGTCACAGCCAGAGATTGACATATATATGCTAGGGAGTGCAAGAGAGACAAGAAGTGATCAGAAGATGATGCTGGTAAAAGGAAAGAGCCCAACAAATGTGAGAAAAGCCTTCCTGCTCCTCCAGAGACATGGACTGCAAAATGCTAGAATGGGGGGCAGGGTTCCCCCCTGAAGAACTGTTTCAGGCTGCTTGTATCAGAATAAGTACACAGATCAGCTAATTTCATTTTTTTTTCCTATTAGTGTTTGCCATTTCCCCTCATTGCACTTATGTCATCACCAGATTTCAACTTCTTCCTCACTTAATAGAATAAAGCCAAAATAGTTCCCTAACACTTTTGTTTTGTGTAAACACTGTCTCCTTCCGCTTCAGGATCTGGCTTTTGATTTGGAACCCAGGAAACATTATAAAACCCCTCTCCATAAACTGTACAAACAAAACAAAACTGTACAATCCGAACAAAACTGTATGGATAATCACAGAGTGAATATACCACTCATGAGTTACTGCACTGTTCTGGATAATATTTCTGCCACCTCAGATGATGACAATTTTTTGCGTACTTCTCAGCTCATTGCATCACCTGCAGGCCAGTCTGTCTCACTAGAAAAGCTTGCTGTTCAGCAATCATCACTCACAAATACATGAAGAGGCTCTGCTATTGCGTCCATCCGTGTAAAATCGTACCATCTTAGGTAACAAGGCAACACAGCACTTAGATAATTAACTATGCCTAAAAGCCTTCTTACAGAGGATTAGGTCTATAAAATTAATGAATT
Source organism: Phoenicopterus ruber ruber (assembly GCA_009819775.1). Taxonomy (NCBI): domain Eukaryota; kingdom Metazoa; phylum Chordata; class Aves; order Phoenicopteriformes; family Phoenicopteridae; genus Phoenicopterus; species Phoenicopterus ruber. The sequence goes on along the minus strand of CM020221.1, from coordinate 10,212,333 downwards.
CTGCTTGTTTCCAGACAGTTCGTGCAAGCAGTCGGAGAAGATAACCTGCTTTGCTGCCCACGTCAATTCGGAAAGACCAGATGTATGCATACGATCACGCCACTGGTGACAGCTCTTAGCATTGCCAACAAACTGCAAGTCTCATTCATTTCAGTAGGACTGACAGACGCTCAGCTTTACTGAGTCTGTCAATACTGTTTTCCTACTTCTGCTACCTGCCCATGACATCTCATGACAGAATTTGTTCTAGAGAGTAGGATGGTCTGCAGGGTGGGGACTGTAAAAATATTTTTAAAATCTTCCCAGATTATTTTCTAATACCATTGTTAAAGGAGTGTGAAAGCTGCAGAGTGACCTTAACTCTTCTCCACTTGTCTGTCTCCTCTTTTCCTGTCCCCACCCCCCTACATTAGTCAGGCACTTATTTTTAGGTAAGGAACAGATAAGCAGAACAATCCATTTCAGGGGAACACATCTTCACCTGTCACCCAGCTGACTGACTGTGACTCCTGTGTCATATGCTGTTGACTACTCAGCAGTGAGCTGATCACCTGGACCTACCTGAAGGGAAGAAAATACAGTGTCTCAGACAGCATTTTAAAGAGTCCTCTAAAACTGAACGGTTGTGCCAAACGGCTCTGAATAATCCCCTTCCTTGACCACTGTTTTAAGAGCATTTTCCTGAACAGAAGCATTAGCAATGCCACAATCTTGTATTGTGCTTTTGCCAGTAGGCTTCAAAGACCTGCAGGTTTTCTCCCCTGCTTCTCAGGTGGAGAAGTGCAAGCTGAGTGGGAATTGTATGGGGCTGGCTGACAGAGTGCAGGTCAACGGACAGCTAAGCCATAGCTCTAGCTCCTAAGTCCAGGGTGCCCACTTTATGTCTAGGTGTGGGCTAGCTTCATACCGGCACAATACCAGCTTCCCCTTCCAGGAAGGTCCTTGGAAACATGCAGGCGTAAGACTGGGATGAACAATCCTGGTGTGGTAGACTGTTGCTGTCATCTTTCTCAGGAGCTCAGAGGCAACTCTCATGGCATGACTTGCGGCATGACAGAAGAGCACAGAGCCTCTGTGAAAAAGAATGAATCTTTTTTGGTCTCTGTGGCGCACCCACAGTCTTATTGCTTGGGGGCAGTTAGAGTATAATGAGCATGCCTGCATGTAAACCCTATCTGCCTGCATAGAGGGATACTACGCATATGTAGGCAAAAGGGCCATGGCACATCTGGTATTAAAAGCAATCCTAAGACCCTTTAAGTTGAAGTCTTTGGGGTTTAGGACTCATCTTGCACATAGAAAGTCTAATCGCATCTCAGGGCAGCTGTGAATGAAGACCAGTCCACAGATAAGTGTATGGCACCCACTGGCAGCATTTAGAGCTGTGTGCCCTTCCCAAGGGGATTTTCCTCACAATTATCTTCCCTCCCCCACTCCCCCCCAAGAATATCTTGAGAATGTAAGTGCAGCTTTCCTTTTGCCCCATGGTAAGATTGCAATTATGGCTAAGTTCACAGCTCAACTCACTTATGACTGCAAATTCCTGATTAAGGGGAATATCTGATCTGTTTGGAGGTATATTTATGTGAAAGATGATGATAATATTCTCAAAGTCTATTTTTTCTTTATCAAAAGCCATGTATTACACTGTGTTCCAATTAAAAAAATATCACAACCAGCAGGCATTCCTACTCCTATTCCCAGCTCCCCTGAAAGAGGCTACATTCATTTCTGTGTGCCTGCTTTTCCCCTCTAAGGCAGGCTACAAAATCCAATCCCATCCCAAAGCAATTCTCCCAACTAAAACCTGGGCCTCGCTGGGGAAGAGTTCAAAACATTTCACAGGGCTTTCTGACACTTCTACTGCTGGAAATGCAGCCAGCCGTGTGAAGAGGTAATTCCTCCGCACCTCTGGGAATCCAGCCATTGCAGATTCACTCCTGCTCGTCATACGCTCTCAAAAGCCCCATGAGAATCATATAGCCTTTGGGCATATTGAGTACACTTTAAGAGATTATAATCTGAGACAATGGGTTCTTTGCGAAACAATTGGTTTTTCATTTCTGATTGTCACATACAGTGCAAGTGCCACAGCCCCAGCCCTTGATGACAGCCTCTAGGTATAACTGAATTACTTATAAAATAATAATCAACACCATGCAGTGCAAATGCCTACAGAAATATGTTGGCACCTCTCTGTACTTACCTTGGGTGGCATAAGAAAAGAAATACCAAAACTATTTACCATAGTGAAATTAGTATAAGTTTATGAAGTGAGTTCACTTTTGTGGGCAGGGGTTTTTTGGGGTTGTTTTTTGCTTGTTTGTTTTTAGTAACACTGACAGAACAGCCTTCTTTGCAATTACTATGCTGCTTCTGCAAAAGGGGTTATGAAAAGTTCCTCTTATCATCATAGGACTTAGTATTAAGGTGAATGCAGCTCCATCTTCAGAGAAAGGAATATTGTGCATAAGAATAAGGGAGATCAAATAATACAGAGCTTTACAGTATGAATATGAAATAACACAGTTAAGATTTCAGCAGCTCACTTATGACTTTGAATCGTGATTGTTGCAGGGATATCAATTTGGTACCTACAACTTAACAGGCTATTTTTTTCATTACGAAAAAAACAGTTTTCAAAGTAGTGTACGTGGCTTTTTTTTTTTTGCAGTGGAGCAGACCTTTTGTTTGCATTCTATTTGTTTGTCTGATTAAATCATTCTGGTATTCCTTTTAAATGCTGTTATGTAAGTAACCTCTCCTGTCATTGCACTGCAAAATAAGCCTTCTGCAGGTGATTTGTGGAGGAACCAAGATGTCTCTGAAAAGATCTGAACATTCTGGAACAGATTTGAGACTGTCAGAAAGAAAAAAAAAAAAAAAAAGGAAAAAAAAAAGAGGAGGGAGCTGCAAGAGGTAGTAGAAAACAGAGTTCCCGAACCAGAAGTTACACAGAACTATCTAGTTTGATAAGAGAAGGGTAGGTAAGGGAAACGCTTACAAATTTCCGGAAAAACACCCAATGTTAGAAACTTAAGAAACTGAGCTAATTCAGGTAATAAGAGCAAACCACTGCAACACCTTAAAATATTGCTCTTAGGGAAAAAAAACCCAAAAGATGGCTAGGAAATAAATAGCCTAATCTGTAATTGACAGATACACCAGGTAATTAATTATTAAATCACATGCTGTTTGTCAGCTGCAAATGGAAGGCTTCTGCATAATTTAAGACCACATTTTAAGCACTATCGAGTCTTCTGCTTGACATGTCTAATTTTCCTCTAATTATTGCTCCCCCCCAAGAGAGGGGACGTGTATCTCCATCTTTGTCCAGTTTTAAGACCTAGACTTCACAAATTTACAAGCAGTTTACATGTTTATTTTCTAGAAATATAATTTTCTATTCCCATTCATAGTTGTTCTACTCCCTTCCCCCCAAATAGACAGCACCAGTGAGGCCCCTGTCAGCAGAAAAAGAGACAACACTGTACAAAATAGAACTGGAAGCTTATTTAAGAGAAACAGTATTGTCGTTCTTAAAAATATACTAACTAGAATTGCCTTCCTGAGGCATCATCAATGCCAGGTTGTACCTGGAACTGGTATATTTGAAGTCCACGTTATATTCTCTTTATTCAGACCTAGCTGCAAAGATCCCCTATTTTGCTAGGCCAGCTCAGAGTGTACATCTGACTAGTCCACTGCTATTTTCCAACCTAAACAAGCTCAACGAAGTTTCTTTGCTCACTTACTCTGGAGATGGTCAAGGGCATGTTGAAGTCCTTGCCCCCTTGCAGTCGAAAACCCCATGGTCCAGGTCCATTCAGAGTCACGCTGTAAGCCATTTTGTACCTCTTTCACAAGGCAACAACAAGGCACTGCAGAACAGAAGGATGGGGTAGACAGGGAAAGCGTGAAAAAAACAGAATGAGAAAAAGGGAACAGTTTTATGTAATGAAAGCAATTCTCTTTCTGCCTTGCCTGTTCAGCCGTGCTGGGATATCACCTAAGAATAGATGGGAGCTATAATGCAGATGCTGATATCCCAGCTGAGTAGGGCCCATAAAAGGTTTGTAACCAGACACCTACTATGCAAAGACTTCATGACTCAGAGGTCTAATATAGCCCCCAGGGAAGGGGACAGATCTTTCTAAGCTTCTCAAGCCCCTCTTCATGCTCAGTTACTTTATGGGCAAAACACATTTTGTAATAAAACTAGCAAACAAAATCCCATGCTAAAATCCCAAACACCCAAATCTCTCCACTAACCTGTTAACAGCTACATAGCCATTTGTAACTTCTGCTCCAGAACATATGTTTATTGCACCATGATATATAATGTACTACAAACAAGTTCTTTTAACATAGATCTTTCCATATGTAGCAGAAAAGGCACCAAAAAAAGTGTTTACGTTCTTTTGCATTGGTTTGTTAAACTGAAAAAAAGTATACACTACATGCATTTAGCATCACAAAAAACCCCACAACTTCATGTTTGGCTCTTGGTTCCATAGCCCTTGCTTTCTCAAGGGAAAATTAAAATTTATTCTCCTTGAAAGCAGATGGAGGTATCATGGGTTATTTCTAACCAGCATTTAATTTCCGTGGCAAAAGCACTGTTTCACTACATACCTGTCTCATTATTTTGATACAGGTCTTCTAAAGGCACAACACTTAAGTGGAAGGCTAAGAATACAAATAGCTGGCTAACTGCTTTCTTAATTCATTCCTTGATTCCTCATAGTTTATATTCCACTTGTTAGGTGTTCCATAAAACTTTATAACCCTTGTTCAGTAATGCTAGATAGCATTTCTGCCGTAGATTGGGATTAGGTAAAATACAGAGAACAAGAGGGAAGGGGAGAAGGGGTTGGCAGAACTACAGATACAAAAAGCTTCTGCTCTCAGGTTAAAGCTATAACCATTAAATAACGTTCACCCCTTTCAAGTCATTAATACGCACAGGGCCTCCAGAACCACTCTACTGAATCTCCACAGCACCCCTGCCTTTACTCTCCAGTTACAAAGAAATTCTCATTACGTTAAGGTTAAAAAAAAAAAAAAAAAGCATGGGTTCTACTCTGATAATCCAAAAGACAACCAAACCCACATAACGCACTAGAATGAGGTAGCTCCCTCCGAACATCGATAATAGGTCACTTTGCCCATACACCTACCTTAAAACATGATAGAAAAACTGATGGGGAAACGGCAGAGAGCAAACACTACCAGGGCCTCAGTCTTTATCTGAGGAGATGGTCAATAATTTTTCAAAACCATGAGGCAATATAAGTGTTTGTTTAGTATTCACATTGGCAGAAAAGCCATTTGTACAAGGGAATAATTAAGCTCTGCATAGACACTAGGCTAAACCACATAACCATATTTTTTAGTCAGTGGTCCAAATTAAACCACAGCAATTCACATGGATTTGAGTGAAATTTGCACTAAGCCAGCAGAACTGGCCCAAACCAAAACCAAAGCAAATAGCAAGACACAGCTTGAAAAGAAAACTGATTTCTGATGTCTCACAAATAGCTCTAGGGCACACTTAGATTAACAGCATTTGTAACCTACCCTAAATGAGTCCAGAACCAGTGACGTTTGGATGATGACTTTGAGGGGAGGCAAAACTGACTTGTTGCACTTCAAATGACAGTTTTCAGGCCTGTCAGTTTATCCAGTAGGTCTCTTCCTAAACACTGGGACTGGATTTTTTTTTTTTTTTTTAAAAGGTCACATGCACACACAAAAGATTGAAGGTAAATTCTCATTGCACTATTCCTTTCCTTTCCCTAGGGATTCACTGCTGTTTTTTAGTGCCCTTTCTTGGCTCAATTTCAAGGGTTCAAGAGAATGGAATAAAAACAGGAGTAAGATAAACATAGCAAGTCACTGCTTCACTAGTAAAGATAGTATCCCAGAAAGAAGTATTAGAAGAGAAGTTATGTTTTTATGGACTGAATTCTGTGCACGTTACCTTCCTATACCTAAATCTTCAGTCATTTGTGTAAAAAAAAAAAAAAGAGGGGGGGAGCAAAACCCAGAACAGAATAAAATTGCACAGCAAGCTGAACAGAGCTAAGCATTAAGAAACAGAGATGCTGCTTAATCAAACACTATGTGCTTCTATCCTACTTTCACATGAGTAACATGCCATTTGCTTATCAGTTTAGGACATCCGAAAGGGTCCATGATATCCTTCAGACTGGGTGGTGTGCTGGGAAACTAAAATGGGAATCTCATTAGGGGCACTGTCATTTGACTTTAGTGTTAAACTGAGGTCACTTGTTCCTACTCCTTTGGTTTCTGTGTTCGTATGAACGTTCAGCATAGCTTGGCACTTTTAAAAAGAAAGTGTAGGGGATATGCCAGTGTCCTGGCCAACATTCCCCTTCAACACAACAGGACCACAGCTCTTTCACATGCCTCCAGGTGCATTCTGGAGTAAAAATATTCCACAGTGTTCTTTCTCTGGGCCTAAGTTCTTTCCTTCCTGCATTTGTTTCCCCTCTACCTGCCTGGAGAAAGCTCTGTGCCTAATAACGAAGTGCAAACAGTGAAGAAGCTCACAGCTTCGTTAGCTGGGGACACTGTTAGCACAGGTCTCGCTTGTCTTCTACAGACTTTTAATACAAGCAGCCTCTAAACAAGCAAGCTGGTGATCACCCAGATGACTATTTCAACCCTGCCCTGTTTTCAAAGGTGAGAGACATGGGTGTTCTCACCGTGTCAAACATCCGGAGCGAACCCAGGAACTGGACTGGCGCAGCAGGTACAGTGCCATCACGGCTACCAGCTCAAACCTCAGCAAAACATTCTGGGAAACCTGAGGATGAAATAAGCTGTGTGTACATAATAGACAATCCCCTTATTTTCAGAAGCTTGTGATGTTTAGATTAGGTTTTAGTTGCTTTACATAACTGCCTGTTAGACTGTTCCAAAAATCATTTTTTGTTTGCTCAAATAACAGTATGTTGTTTCTCTTGGTGTGCCTTCCTCCCTACATTCTCCAGCTATGTCAAAATCCATGACTTGATTATAGTTCCCCCCCTTCAGACAGAAGCTATGCTGAGTCAGATGAGGTCACTGGTGTAAGGAGTGATGTTTAAAGGAAAAAAAACATATTCCAGGAGCAGGGTGACATTTTCTCTACAGATATCAAAACAGGGAATTGTCCAGACCTCATCAGGTCCCCCCAGAGCTGTCCCCAGCTGACTGATGGGAACAGTTGTGAGGAAGCTGGATGGGTACCAGGCTCTGCGGGCCCTGCAGCAGAGGGGAGTGCTGCCACCTCCAGCAGATGCCTCGGAGCCTGAGCAGAGCCGTTCTTCCACAGCTACGTCAGAGACGTTACACTAGTGGAAATAATTCACATATGCTAGGAGACTATGTTGTATTACAGTGACCTGCCTTTAGGAAAGCTACAACTGCATGCTTGGGAGTGCATAGCCATTAAGTGAATGAAATAAAAACCACTAGTGTCAATGCTAAATTAAGGTGGAAGGAAACAAGTAATGGAAATTCCAATTGTTCAAGCTGCTACTACTTCATTAAGCTGGGCACATTACTCATCGGTTATATTTTAGCTGCAGCAGTAGATGTGCACATAGAAGAGCCTTGAATTACTGTTACTACAGCAACAAGGCTGTATCATTTGTATCATTAAGCATTTCAGCAGTAGATTGCTTGAAAGTTTGTCTTCTGATCTGCAACAGACTATGCATTTTGGGCATATAAAAAGATGCATGCAAGGTCATGGTTTCAACAACATTTTATGTTTTTCTTTAGGCAAGTGAAGGACTTGCCCTGCAGAGGAATAAACTATCATTTCTTCTTTGATAAAAAGATCTTCAACAGGCCGGACAGACATTCCTTTAAAGAGCAATCAGCCAAAAATATTGGCTGCCTTTGTTTCAGTCTCCCTCACCTGAGGGAGTGATGGTACGAGAAGGCAGCATTCAGCTTTATGACAAACACACCCTTTTTGTCCCATGGATTCCTGCCCTGTTCCCAGTAAGATCTACACTCGTTCAGAAGAGTGGAAAGGCGAGGAGAATAGATCAGGAGCGTGTGAAGAAACTACTCACCTAGACGTATGCATGAAGAAAACCTAAGCTTCAAACCAGATGTCCGATATATGCAATCCTAGAGTTCTCCAAAATTTTGAATCAACCCAATGTTCATTACATTCCACATGGAATAATGAGGAAACAACAGCTGTATTTGGAGACTGATCTTCACTGCAATCCACAGGACAAAATAGCACATATTTACTATATTTACTAGATATTGGCTAATCAGTGCTAAAGAATTTGAAACTGACACATTAGAGGTGCAAAAGCTTTTTAGCTCTGAATTCCTACCTTGCCAATGTCAAATTGAATATAAAATTACTAAGAGCAGATTTTTTCCCACAAGTTCAGCACCAGTTCAATATTGCTTCCACAGCAAGACTACTCTACAATGCAAAACAGCTCATTGCCACCTCCTTTCCTTCACTGCTGAGCTCTGAACTAAGTCGAGCTAATCCTACTTGTACTTCCGTGTACAGCTTTGTTTCACCCATTTAATCAAAATCCTTCAATTCTCACAGAACTTTGTATTTCTGAGTTCCTCTTAGTCCCTTTACCAAGTTGTCCTAAGTCCTGTATTTTGATCTTTCTTAAGAAGCTAAATTTTCTGTCACACTTGGCTTCATCAAATTCTGCTTTGTCAATGCCTTTTCGTAACATGGTGTGTGGGTCCCAACAGAATATTCCTGGGGAGATATGCTACAGCAAGATAATGATGGAATATCATCTCCCTTCTCTGTAATACAATGCCTTCAGAAAGGCAGCTCAAACTGTTTTCTGTTTGGCTGTTGCTGCTGCCAGTATCACCTTACCAATTAATCAAATTCACTGTTTACCCTCACCTCTAGATCCTTTGCCATGAATACATGGCGCCATTACAGGAAAATTACATTTCACACTTTTTTCCCTGTTAGGTGGCATTTTTTTTCCTGCCATGACCTCTTTTCACTGGCACAAAAGACTGGCTATACACCATAGAGTAGTCAGACTTGATCTTCAAAAGATTTCAAGATTTTTGGTAACTATGTTAAACTGGAAACCATACCTGTGGAGAGACAGGCTACTGAGGGAAGGGAAGAGGAAAAGATACCTGTCCAGACTGTTGAAAGACTTTTTTGCCCCTGTATTACAAAAAGACTTAAGTGCATGTTACTAAGCTCTCACCTTACCCGTCTTTCAGTCCTAGTTTTTAAAGGCACCCACCACAGCATATAATACTTAACACTTCTATGGCACCTACCTTGCCAAGATATCAAATTTCTTTAAGGTAAAGAACACCTGAACACCTGTTGTTGTTACCGTCTCTTTTTTACATATGTAGCCATAGTCCTTAGGTTACCAGCTTTAGGTCACAAAATGAGCCCACAGCAGCAACAGGATTAAAATGCAGGGCTCAGTTTCTAAGACAGGTACTTGAACCAGAAAAAGAAGGCTGCAAAATGCGTTTCCATTCTGGTTTTAATCGTTCTTCCCCAACTCTGGGCTGAAACCAGGAAAGTTTATAGCAACCCTGTGACTACTGTAATTTGTGCCTTGCTGTTTTGGCTTACAGCAGAAAACAGCAAAAGAAAAAATCCCAAACAAACCCAAACGCACACAAAAAATGCCTAAAGAGGCTATGTGCAGATCATTGTCAGCTCCGCATAGACCAGGGACTGAGCTATGACATCGATGTCACCAGAGCTCCACAGTGTTGGCTTGCCTTCAGAGAGCCTGAGGTTTGGCACGGCGCAATGAACATACACCAAGGCTTCCTGTGCTGCCAGTGCGATTTCTCCCCTGCGCAGATTCCTCAAGGATCGCTACACGCTGATATAGCGGTGTGCCCTTACGCATATGCCCGTATGCACAAAGATGCAAGACTTAATCTTAAACTGAGCAGACTCCTAAAAGTCAGATTTCAGCCAAATGACTGACCTACTCATTTCTGCCTTCCCAGTGAAGGCTTTACTGGGTAACATTTTCCACTAGAGAAACTCTTCAAACCTGCCGGGAGACTTTTAAAGGCAGCAAGCGGCTCCCAGCCTGCAGCCGCCTCTGGCCAGCACAGCGTTCTGCCGCCCGTGAGGCTTTCTGCTGACCTCTTCACCGGAGAGCGCTGCCAGCCTGCTCTCCCTACGCCGCCGCAGCCCGTGGGAGGCGGGCGGCCCCCGCCGCCCCGGGCCCGGCTCCGTGTGACAGAGCTCGCCCCCTCGCTCTGGCGCCGGCGCCGCTCCTTCCCTCAGCGCCGCGGCGCCACCCACCTTGCCCACCTGCAGTATCTCGAGTAGCGCAACCGGCAACTCTAGGCCGACCGGGAGCCCACCGCTACCTCTGGCCACGCACCGCTTTACCGTGTCGCGCAGCAGCCGCAGTGGGTGGGTGGGTGGGTGCCGGCAGGCGTGGGACGGCCGCTCCCCCGCGGCCAAGCCCCCGAGCGGACCGGCGGGCGGAGGTCCCCGCCCCCGCAGGAGCCGCAGCTGCCCTCAACGGGCGGTGCTTGCGGTCACACGCACCCACGGACATTTCCTTCCCCCCCCCGCCGGGCCACCGCCCCCGCAGCCAGAGGGCGGCCCCGGGGAGGGGGGCTGAGGGGAACGGGAGAGGCGGCAGCGCCACTGACACCGCCCGCTCCCGAGGCGAGGGAAGCGCCACTGCCCCCAAGGTGGAGCTTTTAAAGCGCCCGCGGCCCTTCCGGGCGCCTCCGCCGCGCGTGGGCGTGGCGTGCCCGGGGCGCCGGTGCCCACCGGGCGCCGGCAGCGCCGCGCTGAGGGGAGGCCGCCCGTCAGCGGGGCGGCCGCTTCCCCGGGGCCGCCGCGAGGGGGCGCTGGGCGGGCGAGGAGGAGCGTGAGGGGATTTGCCGCCGCGGGCGGTTGCGGAGTGACCCCTAACCGAGAAACCGCTACCTGCGGGCCCGAGCGCTTTTAGAGCATCCGTGCTTGAGCGGAGGCCGCCTCTTGGCCTCGGTGGCAGAGCAGGAAGGGGACACAAAGCTGTGGGGAGCGGTTCGGCTGAGCGCCGGGGGAGCAGGTATCCGGGCGCGCCGGGCGTTACGCGTCTGGGTGCCCTCAGGGCCGCGGCCAGGGAAGAAATGGCGGCTGCGGGGAGCGGGGGGGGACCTGCGCCGTCCGAAGCGACCCGGAACGTTCTGGAAGGCGGCGCGGGAGGCGGGTGCTGCCCCGGCTTCCCGGCACTCCCCGCCAGGGGCACGGGGCTCCTCGCCTGGCAGCGGTCCGGCGGGGCGGGCGGGAGGCCGGTGCCCTGCCCGAGCTCAGCAAAAGCTCTTAAGCATGTGCTGTAATGCTTTGCGAGCCTGCAGCCTGCAGCCCTCACCCGCCATGTGCTCACCGCCAGAACACATGGGAAATCGGTGGTTTTCCTTACGAAAAGTGGAAGTGGAGGGTTTTTTCCCCCAGTGGTTCACTGGTGCTGATAGGCAATGGTCGTTTTAATTGAGGGGAAAAGTTAAAACGACAGCCCAAGAGGAGAGAAAGGGTCTGCAAGACAATTTTCAAAAAATACAGAATGAACGACGTAATTGCCCCCCTGAATTTAAGGGAGTTTCTTCCCTTTTTTAACACGTAGCCTTGTGGTAACTTCATACGACCGCTGAGTTTTGTCAAGATCCAGGCTACCCGCTATGTACAGCCCTCTATTCAGCACTGCTGTGTGAAGTTCTTATAGCCTGTTCCCAAAAGTGTCTTCCACAAAGGCAGCTGTTTTCTCAGTGTGACGACTGAGACACTGCTTTACCAGTTTGCTTTCTTAAAAAAAATGCCTGTTCCAAGCGTTGAAACCCCTGGACCCGCGCGGTGCCCCACCTGAGCCGCCTGGGATTCGCTACCCTGGGCTGGGGAGGCTCCCTGCCGCGGCGGGCGTTGCCCTCAGCTCCGCTCCAGGAATCGCGCCGGCCTTCGCGGGGCGCAGGGACAGGGCTGGGGGCAGCCGGGGCGCTTCGCCGGGGCCGCGCTTGCGGGCCCGCGGCGGGCGGCTGCCCCGCGGCAGGCGCGGCGGCCCCGTCAGCACCAGGGACAGGCGCCCCGGCCCGGAGCGCGCCTCAGCGGGCGGCGCCGGCGGAGCCCCGCGGGGCCTGCGCGGAGCGCGGAGGCGGGGCCGCCTCCCCGCGCGCGGGGGCTGCAGCGGCGGCGGTTCTCACAGCCCGTGGAGTGGGGGCGTCCGAAGGTGCCTCGCAGGTCGTCTGCGGGAGCGAGTCCAGCCATGGCGTCGCTGACACGCGCAACCACCATTTTGAGTGCGTTCTCAGCGCAGCTCGAGCCTGCGTAAAAGAATTGCAGCCGAGGTTTAGCATTTCTTGTCTTTCGGAGCCTGAAGTCCCTTTGCTCCACACGTGCACTGTGCCCGAGTACTGGCTGTGCTGCGCTTTAAGTGGGGTCTTTCGGTCCCATACACAGGATGCACAGACCAGGCCAGGCAATCATGATCTAAATTATTTCTGTGTTTATATTTGACCAAAGTTCATGTTCGCATGGATTGTGACTTAATGGTAGTTGCAAAAATATTCCACTGACAAGTGGGCTTACATCCCCCAAGGAAACATTTTGCATCTTGTCAAATGCCTGAATACGTTGCTTTGCGCGAAGCATTAAAGTTATCAATAATTACTACAAGACAATGCAGTTTATATGAAAGGTTTGTCAGATCTAAGGCAACGTGCAAATACAGCAGATCAGTTTCACCATGGATTATAAAACCAAAATCCTTGCAACTTTCTTTTTCAAAAAAAATATGACAAAAACAGAAAATAATGGGATGGTTGCTGTGGAAGGAAGAAAAGCATACCGTAGCGTTGTGCACGGTCAGTTTTATAGATCGCTTACTGTTCAACAGCATATTAGATACCACTTTTTCCAAAATTTGTTCATAGCTAAAATTATACATCTCATTAGGGAAAAAAGTGATTATGCTGGCAGCAGTATACTCAATTTGTCTTTTAGTAAAGAAAGCAATTAGAAAATTGATTTTAAAACAGCTGATTGTGGCTACTGATGCCTCGAGCCATGGAAATACCGAAGTATTTTTTTAGAGTTGCTTCTTATTAGACAGTTATCAGAACTAGGAACCATTGCCTGTTAGATTAGTCTTGAGGCAGCAGTGAAATTGTATGGTAAAATGTACGAAATTTACTCAAATCAATTTAGTTAAACTTTGTGTATCTTTATTTACAAATGGTGATGCCAACCAACTCTGATGATGATAGATAATTCTATATCTACCAATTAATGAAAATAATGGATATTTGCAGGGGGTAACTGCAATGAGGTGCTTTTCAAATAAGTGATTATTTGGTCCTGAAGTTTGTATAACAAAAGACCTAAATATCTTTTCCTCTTCTGCCAGAAAGCTTCAGACCTTCAAGAGATATTTCATTTTTCAGCTTTGAATAATGATTTTACCATGCTGTAAGCCTCCCTGTTGCGCAAGTTCATACTCTGTTTGCATCAAGGCTATTTGATTGTCTTTAGGAAGATTAGGTGGGAATAAATGAGGGCAGAATCTGATTTGACTTTCTGTGGCACATGGCTAGGCACTTCTTCTGTGTGCTCTGTACTAATTTCATCATATGCTGTACGCATGTGCATTTAAACCCCTCCTCAGACCCTCAGTAGTGTGTTTAAGGGGTAGGAATTTTGACTGCCAGAGGCTTTTCGCAGTGGGATCTGTGTTAATGAATATCAGGATGAAAATACATGCTTTGTTATCCTAGGAGTTAGCTGTAGCTCTTTGTCATCCTTTGAATTCCTCATCGACTCTGCTGTCTCTTAGATGGCCTCTTTAAGTAATAAAAGCTGCAGAATGACCACAAGTAGTTCTCCTGCAGATGGGCGAGCCTTGATGATTTAGGCTGGAAAACATGGTCCAGATGGAGGGAAATTATGTTTCTTTTATTATGAATAGGGTGATGATCTGTTAGATTATTCCATTCTACATGTGATCGAAAAAATCATATTTAGAATTAAAGACTTATAGCTGAACTTTTACAAGGCCTTTAGAAACCTGATTTTCTGCTCCCTGGTAAACGCATCAGCAGGGATGACTGCAAATCGGCCCATAATCCTGTTCTGGTAAGTGGCGGATCAGTTTTGCTTCAGAATTTGTTTTTGTTTGAAACAGAGTGGAATCGACTAGCTGGTGTGTTGCTCATTAAGTCACTCAAGGCCAGAGAATTTGAAAGTATGGGAGTTCTACCTGCTCAGCATTCTCTAAAAGAGCCTACAAACTTGTTCCCAGAAACTTGTGCCTGTCTTTTGGAGGGACGAAATCCTCTGTCCTCTTTTTCTAGCAAGCACTAGTGACAGTATTACACTTGCATTTCAAATAACATTTCAAAAATACATTACTGACCTACCAATGGCCTTGGAATAGTTCTGTGAAACACCTTCAGGATCACCACTCAGTACAGAAAGCTGAAGAGTGAGACTGCTCTGGCCGGGCCATCCTGTGCAAACAATCCTATTTGCTTTCTGGAAAGTAGCTTGCTGGTAGATCTGGCTGTCCATTTTTCTCTGTGACTCACTCAGTGTGATTTGCTTTCGACTCATGAATTTCATTCCAGCCTGGACAATTTCCTTTCTTGGGAAATTCGGTTAGTTCTGTCAAGGGCTAATTCTGGGTTTCCCACAAGTCTTTCTGCAAGTCTTTTGTCCTTTCTTCTAATCACAACCTGATCTCCGCAACTGTTGCATTAGCTGTTCAGCCTCAGATCAGTCACAGATTGTTTTCCTCGTAAATAAGTCCCTCATTTTTCATAAATTTCTGCAATATGATTTCGTTAGGGTTATGAGGCATTTTGGTAAGCTGTCTGCACAGCGTAGTTGCAGTAACTGTAAACTGAAGGTACAACCATCACGGATGGAAACATGAAAGAATGATTGCTGCCCAACCAGGCTGGCCTCCTCAGCTGCTGAGGGGTTCCTCACCAATGATGGTGTTAGGAAAATTAGAGTATAAAATACACTGCAGCACAAAATATGGATGTGCTTTCTCCTGGGATAATGCTTTTGACGTCTGCTCTCATTCCCAGCCCAGCTGCAGGGGTTACAGTTCCAAGTTCAGAAATGAACTAGTGATGAGTGTGGCTTTCTGGGAGCCTCTATTTGATTACGACCAATAACAAGATATTACCTTTGGTTTTGATGGGCTGTGTAGGTGTTGTTTCTCTGTGGTGACTTTGATGTGACTGTTCAGGCAGAAGTGCTAACTTTTAGAGGAGTGCAGGTCTGGGGTTCATTTGCACTGTCGTTTACCCAAACTATAACAGCTCCAGTAAATGAGGCCTTTCCATTTGTGATTGCTTATGGCTTAGCAGGTCTGACTTTGCACATGCTACGTAAGGGGACGGGACATTCAGTGGTCTGTGCCTTCTGCCATTAGCGAATGAATGAGCAATTTGCAAAACAACTCGCAATTTTCACTTCCCTTCTGATAAAAGACTGGAAGGAATTTCTTTAAAATTAGGACTATAGATACATCCAGTTAACAGTCTGATTCACGTGGGATAGTAGCTTCATTTCTGGCATTGGCAAAAAAAGCTGCCAAAGGAATCTAATATTTTGTATCTTCAAAATTATTTTATTTTGAAGAAATTTTACAGAAAATCTTAGGGAAATGTAGCAAGCACAGCTCAGATGAGTCATATTTTTAGAGTGACTCTACTTTGGTAATTTTACCCTTGTAAGACAGAGCTTCATCATTCCCATTTTAAGTCTTATCTTACCAGTTTTGCAAAGTTCCTGATGTTGCCCACGTACAAGAGCAAACAAACAAGCAAACAAAACAATCAAAATGTCACGCTGTTACATAGAGTTCAATAAAACATTGTGAATTGCAACTCTAGGGTTTTGCTCAAGCGTAAAAAAGAAGGCTGTCCATATGGTAACCTCCTTGGACTGTTTCTGTCCTTTCCCTGAGCTACATTATTAGCATAACATGCCTAGTACAGGGTAAAACCAGCGTTATGGCAGTAGGTAATTCAAGATGGACTGTCAGCAGGATGAACCCCAGCAAGGCAGCTTGGCTCATAACCCAGGCTGCTTTCATACTTGGGACCAATCCAGCCTCAAAATGTCAGTGTCGGCTACACAATATCCACTAATCTTGTGCTCTGATTTTAGGCAGAAGACAAGCTGGAATTCTCTTTAAGTTTAAGCTTGATCTATTTTCAGTTAGTTTGTCTAAATAAATGTTGGCCTCTTAATTCTAGCTCACTGTCCAACTGTAAGTATTCAGTTGTAAATGCGTGCTATTTGTATGAAGGGAAAAGTATTGTGAATCTCTTCACACCTGTTTCACTCGATATCTCTCTGCATCTCTCAGTTGAAGGCTGATTAATCCATCATTGCGTCTTGCTTAAAACAGGCACTGCTAATCCTCTGAGTATGGAAAAAAAGTTACAATTTGCAACCTTTATGCAAAACCTTCCTAATTTTGCCTTGCAGGACTCCAAGAGTAAACAATATGCCCAGTTACAGATGAACTTGGGCACTGCAGTAAATTGAATTGTCAAGGTCACAGAGGGAGTTAATGCCATACTTTGGCTCAGAACGGATTATCTTTGATACTTACCACAAAGTAGTGTCAGCTGAGTATCACTCTTGTTCAGTTTGATTACTCAGTGCCTTGATCTGATGATTTGTTCAGTTGAGCCTACTGATTTATTGAAACAATTTTAATTGTGACATCTGAAGACTAGGATAAACTTAGCTGAGAAAACTGTGAGCCAGTTGGTTCTTCCAAATATGGGCTTAACTCAAGCACCACTTTTCCTTGAGCACTAAAAAATTACGTGAGCTTTAAAATATACATTCTCAGAGCCTTTTAAAAGAGGTATTTACAAAGGGATATATGACCTCTAGATTATCCAAATGAAGAAAGACTGCCCAGCTCACCTACTTTAACAAACCCGAATTAACAAATATTTTGCTCTGCTGCTGATATACATTCACTGCATCAATGCAGTAAAGGAGGAGCAAAATGACCCACATTTTTCTGAGAATTTTTCATTTAACTCTAAATAGAACATGTGAACTGGCTCAACAACTTTTCCCACAGTGGCCTACAAGTAATACTTTGGCTACTTTGTAGTTGCAGGTAAAGGTAGTGATTTTAAAATAAACTTGGCGGCCACTGGAGAATGACTGCTGGTATATGTTTTTTTTCAAAGGGTAGGATCTCAGTGCCCCACCTTTCAACATCCCACAGAATTTTTCCTGGCCCTTCAAGCATAAAGTAAATTTGTTTAACACCACCACCTTGACAGATAACCTGGAGTAAGTTCTTATTGTAGCAGTAAGTCTGTTAAAAGTGAAATAGAACAAACTAGACTGAAACCTAAGCACACCAGTTTTCATTTAATACATTTATGCTAGCAGTCAGTCCTGCCAGTTACATAAATCTACACAAGAGAATATGTGCAAAAGCAACCATTTGCTACTCAACATCAGTTAGGAGACTGTAGCCAAATGCTCCACCAAAATACAGTGACAGAACTGCTTCAGATGAGGACTTGGCTATTTAGTAATGATCTAACCAAAGTCGTCTCAGTTTTCAGTCACACATTCTTCCATTCCTTTCGTAGTGTTTTTGGTTGTGCTGGGAATAAGGGAGGAACTGAACTCAAAGCAAGAAGGGCAGGGTGAGGGCGCGTGCTAGCTGACTTAGCTTGATTCTCCCAAGTGGTAGTTTTTTCCTATTTGAAAGGTGTATAGGAAGATTGTTTCTCAGTTGAGAGGAAGGAAGATCAGGAATGTCTTGATGGTCAGATGTGAAATGTACAACTGATGTAAGATGGGAACTGACACATCGGCTATGTAATTTGCACTTGCAGAAAGTTTTCATGCAGAAAGCAGAAGGAAGGACTGGTAGAGAAAGGCACACCATGTCAAAAAAAGTTCTTGACTACCTCCGTTCAATCACAATAAATAAAATGCACAAATGAATTTAATATGTAGTTTTATTGGCAATTTCAGTAATAAAATGTTTGTTTAGGATCAGCCAAGCTTTCCAATTGAGTTTCAGTGGCCTAGGGGAGGACAAGTGGGATACAAATTCAGGATCCTGATATATGAGTAACCTGATTCAGTTCCCCCATGTTTAGCGGAATGCACGAGTTGAGTTAACAAGAACAGAGCTCACAGACAAGTCAACAGGAATGTCCTATTCCTTATTCCATTTATCTTATTTTGTTCCTAGGCCTTTTCTTTACAAGTTGGATATTAGTTGTAGAGGGACTGGAATGAAAGTTCCAATGAAATGTGTGCTCTGTGGTGAGCTTTTTTCTTTTGATGAGATCTTGCAAATTGAGATCAAGTAAAATAATAATAGTAAAACTATAAGTCAAATAAATCCACTGGAACCAGTGTTTCTTAAGTAGAACCAAGCCACTAGCTCTCGGAGGGAGAAAGCAGAGAAAGACAGGTGCCTACAAGTTAGTCACATGTTGAAACACAAACATCATGGTGTCCTCTTGACTTGTCAAATCAACCGATATTTTGAGTGTAATTTGCACTGAATATGTAATAGCTGGGACTGTTGCATTAGTACTTAGGCTGGGACTTCCAAAGAGTTTCAGTTGCTGAAGTTCAACTGAATATCCTTTGCACAGGCAGGATCGTTTTTCAAATCTCTGGCTCCAGTCCTGGGAGATCCAAAACTGGAGAAGAAATACTAGTATTGTGAAAATCTTAAGCAAGTAGGAAGCTAATCACTAAGACACAAAGTGCTTAGTAGGGGATGTTGCTCTATTGCCATGGAACTTTTTCTTTTGGGTTTTTTTTTAACATTTTTGACTGACAAATTCAGAACTGATTTGATATCCCTGAGCAGTGGTTTAACTGCCATGGTTTTCTGTTCAGAGAATCCTCCTTAAATAGTGGATGAGAAATTAGATCTCTCTGAAACTCAGTTTCCATCAGGATCTGCCTCATGTGGCTGAAGCATTATGCTCTAAGTCCTTACGGGTATCACGCCATTCCTACGTGTATGGCTGTTCTGGTAAAGCATGTGGCCCTGGACTTCTTTTGGCAAAAGAAATGCACTGATCTTATCTAAACCCAAAATCCTAGGTTTCCCAAAAATAGCTTCCAATGATGTTGGACTGTCAGCTGTGTTATTTTGAAAACTCCTGCAGTAATTTTATTTTTAAAAGCTGGAATTCAGGCAGCTCACACTATCGCCATGTTCGTGACCTGCTCTAATAAGCAATTGCCTTTGTGCTGTGACCCAGTAAAAATGGAGCAGGTTCAGCTGTGATGGGGATACTTTCTATTTCAGGAAACAGCACAATGATGGGAAGCTGCAAGATGCTCTAATGCATGCTGTGGCCTCCTTAGCCCTGTCTCTGAAATCACTATGGTCTGGCTCCTACACGTGAGAAAAAATCAAGGAGGCTTGAGTCAGTTAAAGAAGCAAGGAGAAATCTGACAGAAGATCATAACTCTGAGTTCCTTTTCTGATAGTGGCCCACAACAGGAAAGAGAAGAGGCATGTTTCATATGAAGTTGTTGTGTTTTGCAACCCTTCAGGATTCCCTAGCTTATTTACAGTCACTTTATTTTGATGCAGTGCTAATGGGTATCCTGAATAGCGTTTTCTTTTTTGCTCCCTTTGCCTTAGGCCATCCTCTACCATGACAATTTGCGGTAAAGCAAGAATTAAGATGGGTGTGATTTATTGAAATGGAGTTTCACATGATGTTTCATGGAGTTTTCATGTTTTTAATTCCTTCAGTTGAAATAAATGGTCTCTGCAATGCCCAAAGAGAACAGCTTTTACTGCATGAAACTTATTTCTCATCTGACTGAACATAATGATCCAGGACCTGAAAGATTGGTGTGTTTTTTTCTTTTTCAGAGGAATGATTTTCAGAAGGAATCTATGCAGTGAACACGACCAACCACTGAGCTGCCTGATGCTACTACCTCAACTCTGTCCTTCATCAGATTAAGTTCTCTTCTTACTTCACTGAGCAGCAGCAGAAAGTGAGTTTTAACCAGTGCATCTGGAAAGCAGCACTTCGAATAAGATGTATCAGTACACATTAAGGGTTCTGCCATGTGCTTCTGTTACTCAGAGACTTCAGCTGAGGGCAGCAGCATCAAAAGGATTCATATTTTTAAATAACAGTTGGAGGATTATTGTAAACCCAGATTCCATCTGTTTACATGCTAGGGTGGAAGCATACGTGGTTTCTTTAAAAGCCAGGAGGGAGCTGTTTTTAATTAATGCTGGCTTTGGCACCTGAGGGCTTTGGGGACTGCTTGGAAAGGGGTACTAGAAGTGTGAACTAGTGAGAACTAGAAGAAGATGGTGATACTGCTGGGAGGGCTTGAAAGCTGGGCTGCTCCAGGACTGTCTCTGGGTTGAGTGACAAGGAATGCTTGACCGCAGGATCTGCCTGGTAGAAGGGAGCTAAGACCTGGGCTTACAGGCACTCAGGAGATCAGGGTTACTAAGAGAAGTGAGGTGAAAAACAGCTATTTCGTGCCAGGTCCTTGGAAAGGGTAAGCGAAGGCCTGCCCTCTGGCCCTGTGGATTAACTAGCAAAGAGTTGAGTGGTCACTCACTGCCAGGACTAGGGAAAATGAGAAGAATCTCTAGGAGATGTGGACTGAGCTGAGCAGGCTCTCTCAGTCTGCACAACAGGATGAATGTGAGCAGCGGCATTGGGGAAGAACTTCTAAATTCAGATCTGAACCTTTGGGTTAAAAAAGAGAAAACCAATTTTTCTTGGTTTGTTTTTAAACCTGTTTTTCTTATTTTCCTCTTTTTTTAAGTGAACTTGCATAGCATGTCTAATATAGACAAATAAAGGGATAGGTATTACCCACAACATTGAGGTATATTCTGTTCTCTGGTTATGTGTTCACAACTATGACCAGTCTAGTGTATGTTAGTGCTACTCGAAGTCTGATGGAGAACTGATGTCCTCAAAGTCACAGCGCAGCACTGCGCAGTTACCTCAGAGAATCCAGCGCTCTGTGATAATAGCCACATGCTCCAGGCACTAGAAATGCTTCTGTAAGTTTTTAAGAATATAGTCTTATTCTTTCCTTCATTCCTTCCTTTTATGGCTGAGCCTCACTTAACACTTGTTGGAGTTCAAACTTTGGTGAATTGCCCAACTTTAAATCCTTTGCCATTAACGGAGCTCTTTTGTGCATGAAAGTAGAAGTTGGCCTTGAAAAGGGTAGCTCCTGTCTGGACAGGACAGAAACAACTATGTGATGTTCAGAGCAGGCTGCGCTATGCAGTTTTCTCTGATCTTCATTCTAGGCAATATCCAGGGAAGGTTGTAAAAATCTTGTTGGTTTGATTTTGTGTGCTTCATCCTGTTAACGTTGCCCTTGTTTCCTGGATGACACTGCTGGTCAATGACTCCCTTCTTCCCTTGACAATTTTTGCCCCATTAATAGAGCAGAAAACCCTAAAAATGATTGTACTATCTGTTTGACTTTGCTGACTTCAAGGGACAAACCTTACCTATGAGGTCTCAGCCCTCTCTCAAGGATCCCTCTCAAATCATCTCCTGTTAATTAGTTGCTTCTCCTCATAGATTTGTTTCAGCACCTTCTCCACAGATAGTTTTCCTTTTTGCTTATGTACCATAGAGCAAAATTTGATCCAGTGATTTTTAATATTCCGCTTCCTCAAGGGAATACATTATTACATATCAGGCTCTTTGATCAAAGAATGTACACAATTGCTTGATAGATATTTTTATTGGTTACATTTTACCATTAAAATGCTGGATTCTACTTGACTCATGTTACAAAGTAAAATATACCTGTAAATGATAACTGAGGTCAGCTTGGTGGGTAAATTATTTCTGTTGAGTAACTCCTGTTGAGAAAATTAATCACTATGCATCCCTTAACCACTTTAGTAACAATCTCTGACTTTCATATGTAATAGTATAGTTTAGACTTTCTGATAACCATACAGTAAAGGAAGAAAACGTGAACAGTGGAAAAAAGAAATTATATTTCCAGTTGTGAATCTTGGAACAAACTGCAAAAGCTAGTTGAGAGTAGCCTCATGATGATGAAGAGCGTATTATCTCTATTTTTACAGGTAAAAATACTGAGATATGAGAAGATTAAGTAATTTTCCCAAGGTCACACAGAAAAGATGGAAAAAAAACCAAAAATAGAATCTTGAATGTCTGATTCTGACTTTTGTGCATTTTCTCAGGACTCTCCTTCCTCCTCTTTGTAAGCGTTTGCTATACCAAAGTACTGCTTTCTACATCAACCACAGTCGGCCTAATAACAATACAGTTTGCAGCCCAGCTCATCTATCAGTATTAACCTTGGCTTTAAAAAATGTGAAACTCTTAGGAGATTTATTAAGGTACAGTTCCATGGAGTTAGCAGCAAATACTAGACTGGAAAAATATTTTAAAAATTCAGTAACTTTTAGAACTGACCTAACATACTCTTAACTCCTTCATTTCAGTTGTGTGTCCTGAGGGGTTTATGCGCATGATTAACTTTAGGCATCTGAAAAAATTTATAAAAATCAATTATACCAATCCAAAGGGTGCATCTGGGCATGTGTAATACATTTTTAAAGTACTGGGGCTTTTGGAGGAAGTGCTGTTACATTAGAGGTACAGCCACTTTCTGTGTGACCCTTCAGGCATGGCACTGTGTGGAAGGGTATGGATTTTCCATTCTGTTTTTTCAGCCAGTGGAAAACATATAGCAATTGTAACTATGCCCGTAAGTGTCCTTGCGGCCTATTCAGGAAATGTCCTTTATGAAACTTTACATGGGAGAGCTTGTGCTATCCAGTGATGTAGTCTCAGATTTTTGTGTATATTTCTGAACCATCTTCTTGTACGCATGTGGAAGTTGCAGTGAAGTCTAAATGTCGAAGGAAGTGAATAATGGCTTTGTTTTTACATTGTAGGTAAAACACGGTTTGCAAAAGTTCCCCTTAGCAACTTTTTTACATATGTGTCATGTCCATTTTTTTAGTGGCTGAAGCTAATTATTCGTAACAAGGTAGAATGCTCAACTTGGCTGATAATACTGAGAGCAAATTCTTTGTGGGGAGAAAGAAACACAAATTCATATAATGCAACATATACTGCAACTGCACTATCATAAAATTTCCCATTACTAATGTAGGAGATAACTATCTCCAGGATAAACTGTAATATTAGAAAATCGCATATGACTCCATAAATGAAAACACCAAACAATGATGGACCAAGAGGCACATGATGAGCTTTACTTTCAGGTTTTGTCTGTGTTTGATTGTGTACTGAGACAGTTTAACCTGAGCTGCAGCTCACTCTGCTCTATAGCATACCTAAGGCTTGACTCAAGCCTGATAAAGTTAAAAGGGGGGTTTCTACAAATTCTACTTATCTTTCAAGTTACAGTCAGCATCAGAAGACCTACTTAGGCCGTCTTTGCTGTGAATTTCTGTGCTTCTCAGTTACAGATCTGATGGGTTATGACTGAGTATGTATTGTAGTAGCCGAAATGAAAGTGGGTCTTTCTTAAAAAGGTTCTCCCACATAAAGTCTCCTTGGCAAGAGTTGGTTAAAATTTTCCTGAAAGCGATCAAAAAAAATCTTTTGTACTAAATCTGCATCAATACTGCTGTTTGTGTAAGTTTAAAAATAATAATAAAAAACCCCCCAGAACGGTAGGGAGGAAAAGTTCACTGTAAAGAGGGATGAATCCGTTTTCATTCTTCCCAGCCACTAGTCCTACTATTTACCCCCAGTTTCAGGTGAATCCTAATCTTGAGAGCCAATTTCATCGCCAAAAAGTGTTTGTAGATAATATGCCAACCAACCACCATGAGGCCAGCTTTGTAGTCTAATATCACAAGATCCTGACATCTCTATACACAGTGAGGTGATATCAGTGTTTGGAAAATGTACTAGCATTTTCCTACGCTGACATGACTCTTGCAGCATTTGCTTTGCTCTGCGAGCCAGGTACATAGAATTCCTGTGCTGTCTCTCCAGCAGAACCCTGCTGCTGCCAGGACTGCTGTAACGAAAAGCAATATTTTCCTACCAAAAAAAAAAAAATCTTACTAATGTTTGTGCTTTATATTAGACTGTTAAGGCTAGATTTGCTCTAGAGAAACTTTTCTGGCTTTATTAAGCTTACACTGATGATCTACTAAGTCTACTGTCCTTAGAAGGGATGTAAATAGGACAACTTATAAATCTTGACAACTGTGAACTTCGTTTGAAAATGAGCATTTAGGCTGTAAATTTGATGGGATAAGGAAGGTGTAATAATCTTTTTGTTCTACGTGAAACGTTTAGTGTATGGGATTGTGGCCTATGTCTAGGGTTGCTAGGAATGACAGTACTAATAATTTCTTTCTTTGTTTTAAGACTGCTTTTATATAAACTTATTTATAACATGGGGCTCCTCACATTCCTATGACATTAACAACTGCAAGGCTACTAGCACAAGTGTTTGAACCGAGATACCTGTTGCTCAGCCACTGAAATACCGTTGTCTGATACTAACATTGCTTTGCAGATAAGGGCCCTCTCTCAACAGAGCCCTGTGGAACTAGCGGTTTCAGAAGCAGAGACGGACAGATGTCCTGTCATAGTTACTGAGATGGTAATGTCTTTCACTGAGGGATCAGAGGATGAGGGCCACATTGCAGCACTTCTTGGAATGGCCTAAGTAAGAAATGGCACCAGTCACACTGAGGAGAATAGGGACACATGCGACTTACCCATGGTATGCCCTAAAGAGCGGTAGAAACACCCAAAAAGCATTGGAGATGCCTTTGTTTTTTTCTGAATGTCAAGCTTGCTGTTGGTTTTGCATATGACTTCCAGAAAAATACTTTGCTACTCTGTCTTACCTGAGAATGTATGAAAATTTGCTTGATGTCACATGCTATGATGACACTTTTTAGTCCAGTGGTGGATGCAAAACAGTTTCCGAAAGTATGGAAAATGAGGCTGTAACCTGCAAAACATAGGGACTAAGATCCCTGGCAGTATGTGAAAACTGGAAAGATTGGCAACTTGTGACTGCCGCCTTATGCAGTACTTCATTCTTGACTTGCAACAGCCTTTTATTACACTGGCTCCTGGCACCTTCTTTGCAGGACTACCAGTAGTGACCAATTGCTCAGCAGTTCTGCAGAATTGCTTGAATGATCAGATCAAACATTTTCACTTGTGACCCAGGTCTGAATTTGAGCTCGAGCCCATGGAGGTGAAGAGCTTGTCTGTTAACTCTCGGCACTGCTTGCTATTGCCTTTGCCAGCAGGCTGCTCTATGAACAGCTGCTATAGCACAAAAGGCCAAAGGGAAGCGCCTCAGTTTTGCCCTAGTCCTTTCACACCTCCAAGTCACTGGAACGTACCCAAGTGCATGGTAAACTACAGGCGGTCTCTCCAGTGCAGAACAGGCTGTACAGTTGACTTTAACTGAAACATGAATCATCTCAGTCCTAAATTATTTTAATCCAATCAGTCATCTGTGTTAAAGGGTGTAAAGAGACAGCAAAGCGGAAAGAATGGCTGCCAAGTAGAGGATACAGGACACAAATAAAGCTGCTAAGATGAGATGAAATATGAACTAATAATGATTTATTCCAAATGCCGCCAGGGTTACAGTGTGAATCGCTTAGAGAGATATTCAGGTGAAATGAATTTTGTAGGCTTTCCCCTGAATGATTTTTATAGTCTCAGCAGAGGTGAAGGGAAGGCAAAGCTGTTAGTTACACAGGGAGTACACACAAGAGTTTTGAAGTGCTCCCAAACAACTTCTCCCTAATTAATATGTGCTTTTGAAGCCTCTTGCAGATAGACGAGCACGAACAGCTGTAGTTCTTTTTATAGATACAAGCTAATCACTAGTACATGTTGGAGTTGAAGGATGTAGAGAACAACGTGCTGTGGATTTGTAAGGCTTTCCTAGCCATGGAAGTATTCTTTTTATACCCTCTAAAAGTGGAAGGGAATGCCGAAGAGTGCAGAGTATAGTCTTCAAGAATACTACTTGGGAACAAAATCATGACAGGAGCAAAGGGTCTAGCTCTTAAGGATACATACCGTGCACTTCTTAACACATGAAACAGCACGTGTGAGTTTTGACCTATTTTCTTGACAGGTTGCCTTTTGTGACCCGTATGAAATGGGCAGCATTCACTAGCATTTGTTCCTGGTTTTCATT
Source organism: Phoenicopterus ruber ruber (assembly GCA_009819775.1). Taxonomy (NCBI): domain Eukaryota; kingdom Metazoa; phylum Chordata; class Aves; order Phoenicopteriformes; family Phoenicopteridae; genus Phoenicopterus; species Phoenicopterus ruber. The sequence continues at coordinate 10,186,082 of CM020221.1, read as the reverse complement.
AGTGTGAATGGCCTTCATGACAAAGGATGGGGAGAATTACATGCTTCATGGTTTTAAATAATTTTAGAAGCCTAAGCAATAAGTCATAATAAAATTCCTTAGACTTGATGAATATGTTTGAACATACTTCCTGTTTGAAGACGATATGTTTTCTCCCTTCTTTCTCCTTACTGCTAGCTGTATGTATTATCAGTTTAATATTGTCCTCTGCCTGGAGACAATATCCAGTCATAGTAGGTGAAGGGAGGAACTGTAATAGCTCCTTCCCATATCCTTTCTATTATGCTAAAGTGGGGATGGTGTGGATTCCACATATCTCTAGAACAACTATTTTTGGAGAACTAACCCTTCTCCTCCCAAGATTTACTTTAGAAAAGCACATCTAAAGGTACACCACTTTGAAGTATTGGAAGGCAGATGTATTGACTTACCCATAAGACATTTCAGTATAAACATTGCTCTGAATTCTGCATTCTTCTGATGGAACTTGCTAAAGGAAAGTTGGAAGGAGCTTCCTAATGCTTTCCTATAGCTCTGGGGAGGTTAACTAAGAGGGGGTTAAACTGGTCTCGTAAGTGACTGTTGGAAAAAGAAGCTGAGTATGGAAAGGACCACAGCCTTGCCCTCAGTGTTATTCCTTTCTCTTTCCCCAGAACCTCAGAAATTAAAATAAAGATCTGAGACTTCAAATTACTGCTCAAGTGCGTTACCTTTCAATTGAATTGTAGAAGAAAATGAGGGAAAAATGTGTCATTAATGAGAGAAGGGAGCAGTAACTGTGTGATTAAGTTTTCATTTGGTTGAGGAACTTCACAGTAATGAAGAAACCATCTTCAGGAAGTAATGCATGTTTTCCCCCAAATCTCTCAGCTTTAGCACTGTAATAGCTTTGAAGTTAAACTACACTAAGTGAACAAAGGCCAGTTTTGAATCTCATACTTCCCTTTCCTCTCAATTTAATCCTAGGAGGCTTGTAGGTAAGATCCATGCAGTGGCGGAATATACCTGAGCAGAGTAAAATCCAAGGGGAAGGAATTGTTTCATGAGCTGCATAAAGAAGAGATAATAAAATTACAATGATGTGACTCAGATCAAGAAGTGAACCACTGCAGAGAGTTCTGATGCCGAAAATCTTACTCCTTTTGGTTCTATCCTTGCTTGTCTTGTGTTGTGTCTTTGTAGGAGCATTTCAGAACAATGTAGGAAAGTATTCTGGATTCAGCTGGTCCATAGTTGTTCCAGAGGTACTGGCTAAGGTGACATTCTGGCTTGCACCACTCACTTAGCTGTTGGACTTCTTGTTCTGCTTGTGGCTGTTGATGTTAGGGTTCAGGAAACCAGAGTTGTATCCAGAAAGCAGCTCTATTCCTTGGGCATGGCTGTATGTTACTGTAATGCTGGGTATCTGGGCTGCAGATGGTCCGTGGTAAGACTCTCCTTTTCTTTGTCCAATACCATTCAGGCTCTCACCTCTCTAAAGGATGCAAGGATTTAAAAGAAATGGAAAACACAAACATCTGGAAGGAGATCAGGTTGCATCATCTATGAAAAAGTGGCATATATTTAGATAAGCACTTTGCCGATCCCCATGACTAACTCAAAACCAAATTTAAAGGATGGAGGAAAAAGTAGATCTGAACATTTTTCGAATGTTTCATGAATAACTTACGAGAAAAAAACTGTTAAACCAGTTAATGTACTAAAGCACAGACTTTGCATTTGCTACTTAATAGCTGGTCTACTTTGATGAAAGACGAGGCTAATGACAGCACATTCGACTATGAACAAAGTGCTGTGAATATGCTCAGACAGTCTTATGAATTCAATGAAGTAAGGAGTCCCTCCATAAAGAGGGGACTGGTTCAGTTCATTGGGGCAAGAGGTGATGTAAAATGTAGTGATAACAGCATGGATAGTTTGAAGGGGGAAGCAAACTAGAGAATGAAGTAAAAACAGGAATTGAGGGAAAGATTAATTAGCATTTTTTGACAATAGTAATGTTAGCAGTCACTTGCACAGGACCCCAGTTCTGGGCTCCCCAGTTTAAGACAGATGACAAACTACTGGAGAGAGTCCAGCGGAGGGCTACAGAAATGATGAGGGGACTGGAGTGTCTCTCCTACAGGGAAAGGCTGAGGGAGCTGGGGCTGTTCAGCCTGAGGAAGAGACGACTGAGAGGGGACCTCATCAACGCTTATAAATATCTCAAGGGCGGGTGTCAAGAGGATGGGGCCAGACTCTTCTCAGTGGTGCCCAGCAACAGGACAAGGGGCAACGGGCACAAACTGGAACACGGGAAGTTCCACCTGAACAAGAGGAAAAACGTCTTCACTGCGAGGGTGACAGAGCCCTGGCACAGGCTGCCCAGGGAGGTTGTGGAGTCTCCTTCTCTGGAGATACTCAAACCCCACCTGGACGCAGCCCTGTGCAGCCTGCTCTGGGTGACCCTGCTCTGGCAGGGGGGTTGGACTAGATGATCTCCAGAGGTCCCTTCCAACCCCTACCGTTCTGTGATTCTGTGAAAAAATGGGAGTGTTAGGATGAGGCTAGCAACAGGTCATAAGGATAAACAATAAAGAGATGATTTAAGGTGTTTGTATTACATTGGGGTTAATACTGCAAAGATAAAACTGTCTTGTTTTCACCTGTCAGCTCTTTTCTCTTATTTCGCTGTCTGTCAAGAATTAAGGCAAGTTGACTCACTTGTGGCAGATGCCAAAAAAATTTTATCAGTATGCCGTAGCTTTGTTACATGGAAGAATAAATAGACACTCGCACAATATCTTACTGAATAGGTGATACGGCATGTTTCAGAAACTTACCTGGATTTCCCCAAAGTTGCATTTTTTAGATGTGTGATGCTACCCAAAATGGAGAACATTAGTTAACAATGTCACTTTGTGCAGCAGTACTTGCCGCAAGACTATGGCTGTCTCAGAGGTACAGCCATCGGAATGGCTATCTCGGCTTACTGTGTACATTATTCATATAAAGATGGCACAAAATTAATGCTTCCATGCTCCACTAAGGAAATCCCAGACCTCATCAGGGGACCTACTGAATTCAAGAAAATAATCAGGTTCCTCGAAGAAGTTGGACATAAGGAGAACCCTGTAGTACAAGTGTTCTCCTTCTGCTTCGTTTCTGCAATGATCTATCCTTTGTGGTCATGTTTTCTATATTCTGCTGGGAGTATCATGTGATTTTTGCATCTCAAAAAATTACTTAATTTGTGCTCAGAGACTGGGATTGTCATTAGCTTTTGTTCCCTCAGTTAGTTAGACCCATGCCAAATATTAAAATAATAATTCTTACAGTAGGTGTAGCAATGTACTCTGTGACATTCAATTCTACCATGGATATGTCATCAGCATCTACAGCTGTCTGAAAAATGAACACAGATAAGAAAGACATAAATGACATATAGCTATGTCACAATATTTTACATACATGAAATGCAAAGTATAGGAAAAAGGAAAAAAAGAGGACAGCAGAGGACTGACTGAAAAGTAGTGATATGCTAAAGATAGCCTTGTTTTTTACCTTTCACCATATGTGTTCATTTGACTGCAAATGGCAACACAACAGAAAGATTGACCAAGTAATTTGGACAGTGAAATACAAATATTACTAAATACACACTTAAAACCAAACACAAGACAACATACCATTCAGATGCTAAGTTCACTAAAACAGCACCATTGCTTGTCAGAAATGCAACAAAGACAGCTGAATAATGAACCGGGGTGGAAATAAAAAGCTGATGACCTTTTACAGCCTCTAAGTCATTACTCATTGTGTTAACTCATAGGTTATCCCCATCTTCTTGGCAGGAACCTTCATGATTAATTATGGTAAAATGTGTGGATTTGTTAACCTACCAGTTGTCAGAGAATTTAGATATTACGCAGTCTGTTACCTTCTCACAAATCCCAGAATCACGGCTCTTCAGTTTAGGTTTGGCTCTTATGTCACTAGTTTGAATTGTGTCTTTACACGTTTCATAGGAAATCTGTCTGCCAGCAAGCCTGGAGAACATACTGGGGGTATCAGTTTCTGTGTCAGTGCAGCCCTAAAATGGATACAGCAAAAACAATCACTTTAGTTTCCTTAGACTTCCGTCCATTTTGCCCCATGAGAATCAGTTTTACCTAGACATAAATTGTAAAAGAGACAGACATTGTATAAAAGACATTTCACAAAAGTTATGCCATGTATGACTTCATAAAATCTTTGCTTACAAGAGGTACAAACAAAACTATCAAGTCTGTTGAGTCTAAAATTTGGTTTACTTTTTTTTTTTCCCCTGCACAGGATGCACTGCAAAATTTCAAACAAAATAGTGTTTCGTTATAGTCTAATGTTGAAACGTCTCTGATGCACCTCGTAGCTCTGAGGAGACAGTGTTTCCATAGTAGTACCCAATTAGGAAGCACAGGTGTTTGGAGAAATTAGGGCCAAAGTTTCCAAAGCAGCTTGGGTGGAAGCAGAAATAAATAGAAGATGATGTCTGGGGACTGCAGAATCACTGCTTTAGAAACATTTTGTTCCATGAAGGAGGCCTGATTCTATAAACTTTGTTCCAATTCATGGGAAGACAAAAACATAAAAACACAAAAAGCCCCAGCCCACCAGAATTTCCCAGAAGTCAAAAATTCTGTTCCTTTTCCTCACTCTGTCAGCCTTTTCACTACAATGACAAAGAATCACAGAATTCCACAGATCGTAATAAAACAATGAAACAGCTAATGGGGTTGTGATGAGCAGCTCATGGCAAACCAGCCTGTTTTCTGTTTGACAGTGTACCTTGCCTTAAAATGGGGGAACATTAACAGTGTGATATACTTTCTTAAATTTTTTCATGCAGCGAGGGTTTTTCATAAGCAATCTACGTGCTTTGGATGTAGCTTCCATCAGATGAAAGTATATAATTGCTTGAAAATACTCAAAGCAATTATTGATGCTTTCAATATTTCATACTTTCAGTTATTGATACTTTGATAAACTTTCCCCAGGAAAGAAAATAAAAGTAAGAAGGAGCTGTAGAAAAACATGAACTTCGATGAAACTGGAGAAATTGGCCTGATGAGTCTGTTACTATTAGGAGGGAATCCCAATTGATGATGCTATACTAGAATTTTAATACATAACAGGTTGATTGCTACATTTTTTCTGTGTAACTATGGGGAAGGATAAGGGGAACACAGTAGAAGGGGAAGGAAAAAATAATTTAATTTGGAACGGTGATAATCAAGATTGTATTTTCAGAAGCAGCTTTGTAACTATTGGGGAAGCAATGATGAAGATGAGTCTACAGAGTGAAGTGTCTCCAGACTGAAATGTCTCCATGGAAGATTTTTTAGAAGAGCTTAACAAAATGCCCAGGAGGACAATCTAAATGTATGTTTTCCTGCTGAAGCACAAGAGGATGGGTTAGGCTATTTTCTGGATCCCAGCATTTTAAAAAATGTGTACTGTGCTTCCCATTCCCTGCATAGAGTGTATTAGCACTTACAGTCCCATTTGATTGAATTTTAAAATGGAAGCAACTTGGTTCTCTGAGCATCTGTTCCGGAGCTTGGCTCCTTTTCATTGCAAAGAACTAACTGGAAATTATTTCTTTAGGATTTTCCAAGGCGCAGAATATCTTTGCATCCACAGGGGTACAAAAAAAATGCATAAAGATAAATTATCAGCTCACAGTTTGATGACCAGCCTTGACATAAAATACATGGCAGCATATGTACTCCCTTTTTGCCTTGTGAGTGTATGTCTAGAAATCTTATAGCTTAATTGAGCCACATATGGTGCAAAAAAAACCCCCAAAATAAATTATCAGTGAGCATCGAAGCAATTTTGTTTGTTTTAAAGTTGAGACCTTTCTGCTCTGTACGTCAGCTAAACTGATATTACTTACTAATAAATCAGAGTATTCTATGGTCAAATCAAATAGTTAAGGGACACATATTCTTGTCAGAAAATCTTGACTCTATCATTGTTCTGAACAAGATCCAGACTTACTCATGGCTTATAGAAAATTCCAGACTGAAGCATGCCAATTGTTTGGAATTTTTAAATTTGGGTAATTTTTGTTCTCCATTCCACTATTTTACCTTGAGTATTAAGAGTTGCTTTCCTAAGCAAAAAGAGTTTTTGAATTGTTTATATGGTTCCCCTTCCCCAGCACTGACAGTAGTACAAAAACACAGAGTCTGTTGGGGTTTTTTATTAGCCAGTTTTAAAACATTCCACCTGAATGGTCTCTTCTGCCTAGTAACAGACGACAGGACAAGAGGAAATGGCCTCAAGTTGTGCCAGGGGAGGTTTAGATTGGACATTGGTAAAAATTTCTTCACCGAAAGGGTTGTCGGGCACTGGAACAGGCTGCCCAGGGAGGTGGTGGAGTCCCCATCCCTGGAGGTATTCAAAAGACGTTTAGACGAGGCCCTAAGGGATATGATTTAGTGGGGGACTTGGTAGTGATAGGTTAATGGTTGGACTCGATGATCTTGGAGGTCTCTTCCAACCAAAACGATTCTGTGATTCTATGATTCTATGGTGGCTACTAGCCAGAAGAATTTCATTTTGATTGGACCGAGAAGTCAAAAGAATATAGAATGCAAAGAAATTGAAATGTCACTGTTAAAAACAACTGTCAGAATTCAGCACTTGGCTGGATTAGATACAATGACTATCTTAGCTATGAAAAAGAATCACTGAGAAAATTACGGCTTTTCATATATTTGGAAATTTCATTTAAAATAATTGCAAAGAACTAACTAATGATGTGCTTAGTTACTTAGTAATGTAACTTTGGGTTGCAAGAGAGAGCCTGGGATGCCAAATATTTGCCCTGTTTCCAGCTGCTGTGCAAAACATTTGGTTTCACTTAGACTGGCAGCAGCAAGCTGTTGAGGTCTTCTGTGAGAATGATTCTGTAATGGATTTACTGACTTGTCTAAATCTGATGATTAATATGTTTCCAAATACAGCCCACTTCACTTTCAGAAAGCATTATCTGTTTCATTACAACCTTGCTTTCACTAGAGAACTATTTAATGACCAGCAGCTTCTTTTCTGTGTGTGTCCAGACTCCAAGTCTGTGGTCAGACAAGTACATCCTAGAAGTATGATCAGACTTTCAAGGGTGCTCTGACTCTAAGCTTCCCTTACTTGCTAAAATTCCTGTTGTTCCATCTTTCCACTCTTCTTCAGTGTCACAAACCATCAAGAATACAAAGATCTATGTTCTGCTTTTACACTTCAGCCTTCTGTCTTTTATTTCACTTTGTCCCTCTACTTTCTTTGGAGCTCTTGTAATGAGCACTGTAATGCATTTCATCTAAAGAATCATCTACCACTTTGAAGGACTCTATATGAAAATGAATTACTTTGCAATTAAAAATGGATGTATGGGAAGTGTCTCCCTTACCGATTCACTGTCAGAGAAAGAAGACAGTTGCCTTTTTCCTTTCTGCGGCCCACTTACTTACCTCCGAAGACTGGCTGGTTACAGTTGCTCGTCTGGAGGAGAGATAACTGCTGAAAGACCGTGAGTCTTTAGAAGAAACTCTCAGCAGGGATCCAAGGCAAGGAACATATGTTGCAATGGCTGTTCTAATGGATGAGAGGTAGAACCAGTCAGATTTTTTCTGTTAGCACAGAAATTCAGTCATCATAAACAATGCATTTATTCAGAGAGATGAACTAATGTTCATGGACTGGAAAATTACTGGGTACAAAAAGAGTTTTCCAGATATCCAATATCTCATATACAATCACCCTGCAAGATCACTTATTCACAGTGTTCTGCAGAACTCAAATTTATTGCTTGGCAGGGATAAGGGCATTAAAGTATAACTCTTCAAACTGAAGGGAGCTATTAAAATGATGTTTTATCTGCTTTCGGCTTAATCAGGGCAAAAATAAAATTCTGTCCCTTTAAACTGAACCTTGCAGAAGTACCACATAATGAATTATTTTAATCTTGCCCTAAGCAGCTATTCTATCTTCCTCTTACACATCTGTTTGCCTGGTATCTAGCGTGGCACAAAATGCGCAGCTATATTACAGTAGTTCTTTCCTCATAGGCAGTGTAAGGAAACTCTTTTGCCTAGCTTTCCTCTTCCTCCCAGCCTTCCCCACTTAGATGTTCATGCCCACCTCTTCTCTATCCAGTTCCCCAGTACAGGGAAGAGGTGGATTGACTTACTGAATCACATCTCTCGCTGGCCTGGGTAATTTAACAAACTGCTATTTGCAACACTGACAAATGTCAGCGTCTCTCATGAAGATAGTTAGAAAATTTATGGTCCTTTCCTTTGGGGTGGGAAGGTCTCTACCTTTTATCATGTAATCTGTAAATACAGATCAGTATCCATAAACATCTTCAACTCCCATCTGCATTTATATGGCATTGAGAAGTTTTCTTGGGGAGGGCGAGGCTGTCTTGCAAAGGTAAAATGAGCAGATGAAGCAGAGTTCAGGTACTCGTCCTAAAAGTGACAAAGTTACTGTCTGATTTTCTTTGCTATATTAAACATAGCTTGTAAGAGTGAACTTACCTGTATTTGGGGTGAGTGATGGCATAAATGATGGGGTTATGGATGACAGAAGCTTTGGCAATCACAGCTGGTATGGAGTTCATGAAGGGTGTTAGGACGTGGGAGTACCTAGAGTAATGCAAATGCATTATATATTTAGTATTGAGTTCTATATAGTCTATGCAGTTATACACTGAGAAGACAATGCTTTATTAGTGCTCCTGAGGGAGTAAAAGGGGGAGTTCTGTACCCAGTGAGAGAACAAATTTTACATCCTTTGCCTGTAAAAATCAACACCAGCCTAATTGCGTTTCTGAGAAACAAGATTTTCTTGGGGCTTCTCTTGCAGGACTTCACTACTATGACTCGGGGTGGTGGTAATTCCCATGTTGTTTACCCTAGGGACAAAGTCAGCCTTCAATAAGGGAACGTACATTCATCAGAGTATCTATCTGTTCCAAACTCAGCAGATATACTTGCTGAGTAATATGTCAGTAAATAGATGTGCAGAATGAGGCATTATAGGGAAAGGTAACTAATAAATCTATTTTCCTATTCAAACTTTATTTTTTGCCTGATCTGAATGAAAAAGTGAAGGAGAAGTATTTTTCTGAACTAAACAGTGAAGGGGAAGTATTTTCAGGTGTGATATGTTACACTCGTGTTACTGTGACCATGCATATGTGCAGGTGATGTGACTCTAACAGATAAAAGAATTATGATTGATGTCTATCTGCCGTGCTGCTGTCAGCCAGTTGATTTTTGAAGATAGCTTGAAGTAGCCCATAAGGTCTTGGTCAGAAGAAAGTCAATAGAACAGCTCAGAACACAGTAACAATAACATTTCATAGGCAGTTTCTGCCAGGCAAATTCTCCATAGACCTGCTTAGGGGCTATGAAAACTTCTTCCTGCATTGCTAGAAAGAATTCTAAGTGAAATGGCCCAGTAAGTCAGTCTTTCCTCCCAAGGATAACATCCTTTCTTTATCACTGCTCTTCTTCCTGAGAAGACGGTCTAAGCTCCACCTTTCCATTAAGCTTGTATTCCTATAATATTACAGGAAAAAAACAGGTTTTCCTCTCAATCTTCTCTCAGAAAGAAGTCTCTCATATGAGTGCTGCAAACAAACAACGAAGAGGATTGCATAAGTAGGTGGCAGCTCATCTTCCTGGTGAAGAAATTTTTCATCATACTATGGGAATATTTATGCTCTGTGATGAGGTGGAAGTGGTTTGCCAATGGTAATACAGCAATCATTTTGTCAACCACCTGAAGGTTGAGATGCCATTTCACCTCTAATCTAAGGCTTTTCTCTGATAAGAGTTGTCCAAGTAGCATGTTCTCCATATACAATTTTTAACATGGTTTCTCCTAATCATACTTTTAAAGCATTGGTTAGAGATGTAATTCTTCACAGTCTGGAGTCCACACAACAGTGTGACCTTGCTGGAATGGAGTTTTTGACCCTGAGATGAGAGAGGGAGTGTTTTGGTAAGACTGATGGAGAGTTCAGCTAGCAGAAACAAAGGGTGACAAAGGCTTTTGTTTAAGCTAACCACTCCCAGAAAACACGACCTGTAGACCAGCAATATTAGTGAGCATGACTATATGCTAGCTCAGTATTCCCCATCCAAAATATTTTCTAAAGGAGTTAAGGTTCTTCCTTCATTTTGTGTATGTTGTTGCTCTGTCAAATGAGTCGTCTTTAGTCCAAGATTATAGCCACAGACTCCGTGTCTGTCTCCCATATGTGGCATGCAGTGATTTTCACAGAATCACACAGTTTTATCTGAGTTCATTGCAATAAAAGTCCACAGAAGGCCTCCAGGCTTAGTCTATTAATCTCTGAAAAATCCCAGAAGGATTGCCTAAAATGCATAGTTCAGAAATGGAAAAAAAGCCGAATGAAACTGTGTTGCTCACCAGATGTCTTCATGAGCAAAATTTGCAAATGCTCATTTGTCACATACTGTAGAGTTATAAAATTGTCCATTTGTTCAGATTTTTGTCAGTGTGAGACATGGGCTAGAAGTCAAGTTCGGCAGGCACTTGATCATCCTAAAGTAGATGCTGAATTGTATGGGACAGCCTGACAGTTCTACGTAGCTAAAATGCTTAGCTTAAAGCATCTAATTTTTTTGAGGTATTGTAGAGCAAGTAGTACAGCAAGGTGGCTGTGCTGCATTTCTTTGCCTTCTTGCTCTTCCTCTGTCCCTACCAGTGGTGGGTGCCCAGTACCCAAGTCCCCCTGTGACGCTGGCACACATCCCCAGCACTCGCATTTCTGAGCAAGGAACCTGTTTACTTTCATGGAGAAAATGTTTGCAGCTTCTTGGAATTGCCCCGCTGGATACAAAGGGGCAGAATCCTCTTCTCTTAGCATTTTTACTTCTTAAGCATAAGATTTTAGAAGTGCAATGTCTAGGAAGCTGCATTCCTAAGCTGTGTCTGAGAAGAGGCCCTGCAGTGGCCTCTGCCTTAGGTGTGTAATAGCAATCACCCCTGCCTCCCAAAATGCTCCATCGTAAGTAAATTTATCCTGTGTGTCAATTTTAGGAAGACCTACTTTTTATTTCTGACTTGAAAAATACAAATAGAAGTGTTTTGTACTGTCAGAGGAGTCTTCCACTGGAGGATTTGCAGCTGACAACTTTTTAAAGCAGATAGATAGACAGACCCATTTTTCAAAGGCTGAATTGAAGCACAGGAAAATTCACGTTAACATGGGAGAAATATCCACATAGAGCCAAGGCATCCAGACTCCCAATCCGCTACTTGTACCTGGATTGTATCAACTATAGTCTGGTGTCAAGCTGTGTACAGATACTGTATTAATAGTATCATGCTTTTGTTGAAATCACTGTATAAAATGCTGACAATTAAATAGATGAAGAACATGCTTAGATGATTTACATTTACAATCTTTTATATCCAACATCAAAAAGCTCCCCAATGCAAGAACGTACTAATTTCGAACTTGCTTATACATCTAAGGAATTTCATCAGTATGATGTAACACAAGAAAATGAATAGTCTTTTGTAAGTAAAAGAAGTGGAGAAAGAAAAGAGAATCAACCCCTGGGTGGATCTTTTTGGGCCCCTTATTTAGCATTTTGGTGCTAAATGAAGTTCAGATAGTTCAAATATCCTAGCATAGAGAATCTGCATTCAGAAATCATCAGCACAGTAATGTTATGTTGCCAGTAATAACCTTCCTGTTTTCTTTTTCTTTTTTTTTTTTTTTTTTTAAGTCAAACTAAGAAGAAATCTGCGTCAGTATGTGCCTCATTTGTTAAATGTCACTCCTAAGTGTGTGAATGTTTTGGATGCACTTCAGGCATTAAACTTGACAGGTAGCTTTGACTTTCTTCTGTCTTTTACAATTTCACACCTTTTGCTTTCACGGAATATTCCTTTGCTGATACATTCATAATTACCCAGCAAAAGCTACCAGAGCAACAACGGAGTATGGTGACCAGGAAATGACAAAAAGCAAGATGACAATTAGTGCAATTTTGGCCATCTTCCACTCATTTTTCATCCTCTGATACTGTTTCTGGAACTCTTTATTTCCATGTTTGCATCCATATGTCTGAATAGACCTAGGGGAAATAAACATACAACAGCAAAAAAAGTAGGTAGGGAATTGAGCAAATAGCTTCATAAAATGGGGCAACAATTACTTTTATGCTAGTTTATGCTAAAAGTCATGCAGTTTTAATGTGTATTAATATATGTATGTGACCAGTCCTTCACAGTTCAATGCACTTTTGTTGCACTAATCAATGGCAAAATTCACATGTGCTTCAGTAAAGAAAATAGTCCTGTACCAGAAGAATTTCCATATAAATCAGGTATTCAAGCCAATTGAACAATGCTATATTAAATATAGTTAGAGAAGTCTTTGCTTCCCTAGGTCTGATTTTGGTACTTTACTCTTGCTCTGTACTTCAGAGCTATGTGACTAGATATACTGATATCTACAGGACAGATATCTACAGATTACAAATGTAGTAGCAGACATTGGCCCCTATTTTTACAACAATAGTTTTGTTTCAGAGACTGTGATTAAATGTTTTACCTCTTTTTCACCCCTTGTCAAACATGGAATTGGTAGTTCTATTCCATCTATTCTTCTGTGGAATAGTTGTTGATACACTGTTGTTGGGTATCTATCATCTCTGATGTTCCTTTAGTATTTCTTTTGGTTGGTTAATTTCTGTAGTTCTTTCTCATCCTTCAGATTTCTCTTGCTGCTACTCATACCCTTTTCCGCATCATTAGACAATATACTGAACAGCTCTGGCTTACGTTTAGGAGTGGCCCTTCTAAGGATCATACTTCTTACTATGTTGACTATTGACAGCATTCTTCTTTGGTTTCCTGTCTCAGTCATTCATACAAATTAAAAGTGAAAAACTTCCCAATTTTCTTCTGTTAGCCTTTGTTTTAAGAAAATAAGCAGTCACTTAAACAGAAGGATAAAAACTTAAGACTGTTGGCTCCTTACCTGTTGGCCTTCTTGATAGCCTCAAATATAAAGACATAGCTGTATATGATGGCAATCAAAGGAATGAAAAAGACGAAGCAGAAAAGCAGCATCGTGTAGGCGCGGACTGATGGTGTGAAAGTCATGTAGTCCCAGGAACAGGATGTCAGCAGACCTTCGGGAACATACGCACCTAGACAGAAGGACAGGGGAAGGCATAAGGCATGAAGTGATGCTTATTCTGAGTGCAGAAGTTAAAGATAGTGAGAATGACATGTGATTTAGTCCTCTTCTCTTAGAAGGAAAGAGAGTTTAAAAGGATACACGGTTCTTTGTTTAAAGCACCCCTTTTTATTTTCTTTCACTCTGTTGCCCTATTGTGTTTATATTTAGCAGTCTAAGGCTTCAGATCGGAAAACTGAATATTTTGTTTCAGTTCCTGAATATTGTTTAAAGCTCAACATAGTCAAAGGCCATTCCTCCAAATACTTCAGTGGGTCTTGGATCAGACCCGTATTGTTTTTAAATATCTCCATTTCCTGTCAAATTGCTGTCTTCCCAAGGAGTCAGATCAAACTGTTTGATTGCTATAGCTACCACTTTTTTAAGCTTGTGCAGATAAGAGAAATATACCGTGCAAAGGAAAGAGATTTATTGTGCGGGTCGAATTAATTTTGTCGTGAAGTAAAGTTGAGTACAAGTAAAAAAAAATCATACATACGTAATATTCTGCCTGAAATAAAATATACTCTCCTTAAAGGCACTGTGTCAAACTGTTAAGTAAAGAAATTGTCAACAGCAATGTCTTTTTACCTTTGTATTTTAATTTTCACTGTTTACAGTGATATTTTCTGTTGAACTCCTAAAAATATTGCACCAGATGTGCTCAGATGCATCTATTTACTATATGAGAGTTAGTACTGTGGTTACTATTAGAATCTAATTACAAGATAACAACACCCTTCAAGCAATTATTCCGCCTTCTCCAATTAAGAATCTAGAATCTAAGACTATATTGTCATTTTGTTGTTCTAACAGCTCCTCATTCAACTAGAGGCTGCTTCTCCCAGTATTGCAGTTTGCCTGCTTAAACGTGCTTCATGTTTATGGGGGACCAGAATGACAATAATAAGACAATAACAAAAATCTGCTGAAATTCTACTCGGTAACTGAGTTGATTGCAGCATCCTTTGGGAAGATCAAACACTGCTATATTCTCACTTCAGCTGAGCTAACACATTCTCTTCTGGAATTAGGGAGCACAATAATGGGCTGGGGTTTTGAATGATGAGTTCATTCTAACTTACTGACTGAAACTGGTGACTCATAGGAAACAAATTAATGGTAATGAGGTGGATTCAAATGAGGAAGAATGACAGAAAGTCTCTTGTTACAAGTTGCAAGGATCAAGATGCTGTACGTGTGTTCCAATTTGCAGGCATAAAATTCACATTTACAAAAGCAAATTAGTTAGAATCATAGAATCATAGAATTGTTCTGGTTGGAAGAGACCTCCAAGAGCATGGGGTCCAACCGTTAACCTATCACTACCAAGTCCCCCACTAAATCATATCCCTTAGGGCCTCATCTAAACGTCTTTTGAATACCTCCAGGGATGGTGACTCCACCACCTCCCTGGGCAGCCTGTTCCAATGCCCGACAACCCTTTCGGTGAAGAAATTTTTACCAATGTCCAATCTAAACCTCCCCTGGTGCAACTTGAGGCCATTTCCTCCTGTCCTGTTGTCTGTTACTAGGGAGAAGAGTCCGACCCCCATCTCTCTACAACCTCCTTTCAGGTAGTTAGTTATTACTAGATGCCATCCTTATTGGAAGCCTTAGTGAAGATACCAATGGCTGAATGGAGAATGCGACCAACACCTAGTGCAGTATTTGCCCATCTAGAACACGGTCAAGACTTATGGAAGATGTACTTGCACAAAATACTCGGACTGTGTTCTTCTTCTATATGAATAAAGAAATTTATATTGACACAACTATCTCACACAACACCTTTGGGGAGGAAAAAAGTGATCAGAAAAAACACAAATACATTTATTTCACTTTTATATTGTTGCATTTGGCTCAACAGAAGTAGGTGTGGGATAATAAGCAGGCGTATCCTTCATAAATTTTGGCCTTGATTTTATCTACTGTTCTTTATTCAGCAAGTAATGAGCTTAAGGAAGAGTGCCATTGTCATGTAATACGCTGTAATACACACTGGATTTTTTTTCTTTTGATTAGAGATCTTCAGTTTCAATACGTATTTTATCAGTTTTCTTCAAATTGATTTATGCAAGCCTAATATACAAGCCATTAATTCAACCCTCTTCTATACCTCTAACCAGTCTTTAATCCAATGCTACGAGGGAAAAAAACCTTTTATTCCATTTCACTTACTCCATCCAAAGAAGGGCGGGAGGCTCCAAGCCAAAGAGTACAGCCAGACTCCTACCAGGATTATTAGGGCCTTCTTCTTAGACGTCACTCCAACAGAAGCCAGAGGTTTTGTGATGACAAAATATCTGTCCAAGGCAATCACCATCAAAGTGATCATAGATGTAATGCCAAAAAGAGCTCCGCAGAAGGCATACAGCTCACAGCCTTTCAATGAAGATGACAGAAGTAGCAGTGAAATTAATCTACCCATGCTAATTAATTTCTGGGAGAGTTCAAGTCTGTGTTTCTTGTGAACTAATGCCGTTGGGAATTTGTGAAGCAATAGAACTTCAGTTTTCCTGCAGTTGTAATGCTATTTCAAAGCTGCTGTCTGTCTTGCTAATTACATTATCCATGGAGATAAACTTCAAAGATTTTGTTTGCTTGAATTGCTGGAGACAGGGATACTTAACATATTTTCCCTCATTGATTTCTGATGTTTCTAGTGGGATCATTTCAGCAGTCATTAATATCTTGTTTAACTCCAGTTTTACCACAGTTCCCATAGAAACAGCTGTTTTGCTTAACAATGATAAATACCTTGATATCATGGAACCATATATATCTCAAGGTCAGCATAACTGAAGTAAACATGCAGATTATGAATATATTAATGAGTGATTTTAATTATTGAAACAATCTAATGATTAAAAGCAGGGGGTTGGTTTGGTTTTTTATTTTAAAATGTATGCAATTGAACACTTCATGGAACTAAAAAAACCTGTGGTTTTGGTCATCAAAGGTCAAAATAGCAACATTATTTCTCTGACCTTCCTCTCTGCCAATACCTGTTCAAGAGGCAAGACTAGTCTTCCTTTTACTACAGTTATATGGGAAGAACGAAAGCACCTTCAGTCCACATTTTCTTACTGCACAGGAAATGTTCAGTTAATATTTCTGTTGCGAAAACTCACTTTTGCCAGGCTTTCTTGCCTGGGGTGCACGTCCCAGAGCAGGTTGTTCAGAAGAGCTGTTAAGCTGGTGTGTTGGGGGGTGGTGCTGCTTTGTCATAGGACTCTGCCGGTAAGTAAGTTATGAGACGATTGGGGAAGAATGCTGGCAAGAAGACTGGTCCTGCGCCTTACTTTGCCAATGTCGCCTTTCTATCTGTCTCATGTATGTAATTATTTTCCTCTCTGTGGTGGGAATGTATTTATCACACACAGACAAAAATGTTCAAAGAAACATTTGTGTCAACATTGAAACAATGTTGAGAAATGTTCTCAACTTCGCAAGTGTACCTGAGGATAAGGAAATAGGAGATTAACTGCCACTATGGTAAGAACATACTTAGTGATATCTTAGAAAGAATATATACAAACCTTTCTCACCAAAAATCCAGCGTTTGTGGAGACTGTTGGTGAAAAAAACTGGAGACTGCGTAATGGACATCAGGAAGTCACTAATAGCTAGATTGATGATGAATAGGTTGGCTGGAGTCTGAAGGCTCCTACTCCTACAAAGATCAGAAGGAATGTTGCTAAACACTGCTGCACTGTTAATTATGTTGTTACTCTTTGCTGTGAGCATTGGCAGCTTCACAAGTACCAGGGCATGCTACATAGTGAGCTAGAGCAGAGTGCTTCTCATTGCCCTCACGAGAGAACACAAGCAAGGCTCAGTTTTACACCCTTATACTCCTGTGCACTTTAGAGGATTGTTTAGATAACCAGCTCAGTGATGAGGATAAATCATATTGTTCTTTAAATATTCTGACTCAGTGCACTGCATGTCCATGATTAACAGGAAATTAAACTTGATGTACTCTATGGATTTGCTGGATATAGGTCGTGTTAAGCAGGGGGAGGGCAGCGCATTTTCCACTGCTGATAAGATCAACAGTGACTTCCAAATACAGGGATTAAGCAAACTCACTATGTACCACATCAAGCATTTTGTTTTACATCAGTTCTTCTCTATGACACTCATTTCACTGGCCCAGACACTGACTTTAAAGAGAGCAAGAGCCAACCTTCAGTGTATCTTGCCTGTATATGTTATTTGTAGTATTATAGTACAGTGTTTTAAAGGGTATACATAAAATCTGAGAGCTCCTGAGTTTGAGGCTCAGTGTAACTTTTTAGCTCCTTTCTCAAATTTTCAGTCTCAGACACAATTCAAAAATACCAGAATAAATGATGGGTTCTTTGCACTGATCCAGGATCAATCACTAGGACTACTGTCCCCTATCTGTCAATTTAGGAGCAAGGAGATATTATTAGTAGATGCTTATGGGCTGCTTGTATTTGTTCAGTAGTCTGCAAAGTTACTGAACGTATTTCTGTTTCAGGCAGCTGACTGTCTTACAGTTTGCCATTACTTGAGATGCCTTTGTAGGCATCTGATGTGTTCTCCGAACTTCTGATGTACTTGTTACTTTGCTATCAGTCTTGATAACGTCTTCGAATGAAGACAAGCTGTGTCCTCCAGTGGAACTGCAACTGTCATGACTGGATTTCCTGTATGGGACCAGCCAAAGAGCTAAGCTCGCTCATGTACTTCATCCTCATATATCTGGTCTGCATGCCAACACCTTTGCTGTTCTTAAGGCCATGTCATTCACACTTAAGTGTTGGTGTCTACTCTGAATGCACATACTGAAACCTACCATTTAACCACATAAATACAGGCTTGAGACCCAGACTACTTTTGTCTGCACTTCAGTGACTTAAGTTAACACAGCCAAATTATCATATAATTGCTATTATTTTGGTTTATTACAGTAGTGCCTAAAGACCAGTCATGACGTAGAAGCTCACTGGCCTGGACATCGTGCCAATGCCCTGCCCCAGTGTGACAAAACAGAAACAGGATGAGTGAACAGGAATGGTGAAAATACCACATTGTTATCAGAGATCCAGTTTCCTTCAGATATAGAAGTTGGAATGTAGCTTTAGTTAAAAGGAAATAAGCCAAGTGGTAGAAAATGTGAAAACAAGAGACATAGCCAGTAAGAAACAGAGGGGGAAAAGAAACTGAGTAATAAGCAGCAGGAGGAAGGAAACATCTAAAATAGAGAAGATACGTGGGAGACATAAGTACAAAACATCCCTTCGGTCCAGTGCAGACACAGTTCAGCCAGCAGAAAACAATTCACTGGAACGTTTCTGCTTTCGCTGCTTTTCTATTGCTTGGTATATCTGGGTGATTCTTTGCAATTTTACTAACAATTTTGCTATGGCTGTGGTTAATGGGAAGAAGTCAGAGGGAAATGGCAGGTTGCCACTTTTTTCCCTACAGCAATGTCTCTTGGTGCATTTTACTATGTCTGCACAGTGATCTGATAGTATGCCTGTGCTGCATTTGTAGAGCACAGTCAAGGTACTGTTAAAGTTCATGAATCTGAGTATTTTAAAAAAACATCCAAAAGAAAGATACCTGCAGAAAGCATAGATGACCAGGAAATTACCCAGAGTTCCCGTGATCCCCACAATAAGAATGACTACTCCAATTGCATAATGGGCATGGTCTGGGACATCCACTGTAGGAAAGGCAGCAGGAACATCTTGCACTGTCATCTTCTGTGGAGTAAACAAGAGGTCATAGGTATATTGTCAGACTTTACTGAATAAGCTGGCATGTGCTTCTCTAGAAGAGGAAATGGTCAAGAATGCAAAAAGCAAGCAAAAAAAGTTAGAATAAGTTAATTGCTTTCAAATTACATTTACTGTTGATCATCATCATAAATATGCCATCAGCAGTGCAGAGGTCAAAGGGCATTTTATATGTTTACTGTTGATTTAGAATTTTCATGAACTAAAGCAAGACTAGAGTCTCTCCCAAAAGAAGGATAAGCACATAGAGGAGAAAAAGAGAGACAGGATTTTTATTGCATCTGACATCAAGTAATGCAGTACCTAACAACGAGTAAGTTTTCTGTAGTTTTCATTTCAGAAAAGTTTCTGTACCTGTCATTTCTGTTGTCCTCTGACATCACTGGCTAGACTTTTCTAAGTAGAAATGCTCTTCTATGGATAAGTATGCATTTATTCCTTTAGTAGCATGGCTATTTCATTTCTCCCACTGAATAACACTGAATTGCGAGCTGCCCTCAAGACGTGGTTACCAAAAGCCTGACAGCATTGAACAAGAGTCTTTTGGAAACTAAATTAAGGATCAGAAAAACTAAAACACAAATCTTTTATACCTTATGCCTGGTTTCCATAGCAGTTCTGTTTTTGCTCTGCACCAAATGAAGGAATTTTGCTCTCTGTAAAGTATGTGATAAAGCACTTGGTGAAAGTATTTGTGTCTCAATCAACTAGTAACTCATAGCAAAATTCAGCAGCCAAGTCTGAAGACTACAGCATTTAAAATAATAATTCAAAAACATTTTTAAGTTAAGTATCATCAGGAGCCACAAACACATTTTAGGTCAAGTGACCCCAGATTAGCAATGAAGCAAACAATAAGGCTGCACCCAGGAAGCAGGATGGCCTGATAGAAATTGGAGAGGAGAGAAGAACAGCTGTCCAAACCATCACTGTTCTGCTGTCTTTTGATAGAAGGTCAGGCAAGGAGACTTAAACACTCACCTCTGTGCAACTGCCACTGTCCTAAACGTGTCTTGGCATCAGCTCCAACCAGCTAATGTAGTCATGAGAAATACCAAGCCCCATTCTTATTCATCTGCATGGACAGATCCTGTCTCTTCTTCATAGCCAGGCTTTTCTCATCAAGGGTGGCACTCACTCTGGAATGGCATGCCATGACCAATGCTCATAGCTCAAGCCCGCAAGCTGCAGCCATGGCATTCCTCAGCGACTGAGCTATGAGAATCGCACCAGGGTTGAGAAAAGCCCAGGAAATATTTTGAATTGTTTGTAGCCTGCCTACTGTGAATACTGTCAACTTGGCTGTGGCCTAGGATCCAGGACAAGGGAATTGCCTGTACCAAGGTCTGTGCCTGTACTAAGCTTAAATAGTGCTATGAGGCTGGATATGTTCTTTCCAGTCACAAGTACTGGCAGGTGGTGGTACAGCTGTCATATGCAGTCATTCCTTCCCAGGAAAAGGAAGGTTGCTGGGAGGAAAGGCGGAAAGGGCACAAAGGTAGATAGGAAGTTCTTCCTTTTATGCTACGGTTGTGTTAGTAGGTGGCATTCGCCGTTAGAGTGCGACTCAGAAATGCCTTTGACAACACCCTAGTTATCAAATGAAATGGGTATTTTCAGACAATAGAGGCAGACATTGCTTATGAATACATCTGTGAGATTAGGCTGAAGTTATTACAGACAGTGTGTATTTAAAATCAATGTGCCAGTAGCAAGAGGTGAACCCCAGGAGTGTCTGGAATTCTGGAAGAAGGTTGTCTTTGCTTGTGTGCTGAAGATCTGCCTGCAGCAATCCTCAACAACTAGAGCGCGCTCCCTGGGTTTCTACATTAGCAGCAATGAAATGCTGGACAAATACTCTGATCTTTTAGAGAGAAAATGTAGCTCTGGCTGTTATTGTAATTGGAGCAAAACGTTAAGGTTGATATACTCTAACTGAATGACAGTTTCATGGCATTTATTGTTC
Organism: Phoenicopterus ruber ruber; assembly: GCA_009819775.1. Classification (NCBI taxonomy): domain Eukaryota; kingdom Metazoa; phylum Chordata; class Aves; order Phoenicopteriformes; family Phoenicopteridae; genus Phoenicopterus; species Phoenicopterus ruber. The sequence continues at coordinate 10,165,087 of CM020221.1, read as the reverse complement.
AAGTTCCTGCAGCAAAGTGTAAGCTGACGTCACATCATCAGCATCAATGGGCATCTTGCCTAGGTAGAAATTGCTGTGCTTAATGCACTGCCAGTAAAATAACAAAAAAATCCCATGCTAATAGCAAGTGGAGAGGCAGAGTCTGAGATAAAACTGTTTTAAATAAATGAGATCAGGTGTTCTTTGGTTCGTTTGTGGTTTTTTTTTCCTTAGCCTTATGACTAGCACATTTTTAAACTGCTGTTCTACAGAGAGCTAGTGACGATTATTAATGGAGTGGAGATTTCTGATGTTTTCCCCTGTAGCTATCCATTTAATCAGAACTGGATCAAAGTGACAGAAATGAAGCAACTAAAGGAGCTTGTTTTGGCTACAAAGAACGGATTAAAGTTTCTTTAAGTTGAATTAAATTTGTGGAGGACTAAGGACAAGGAAAAATTTAAAAGCTAAATATAAAGACACAGAGAAATCATAAGAGAGGAAAGGTTATTTAAGGGACAGTAGAAGACTTTAAAATTACTTATTCAGGAATGAAACAAGGTCAGAGTCAGTAAAAATGTCAAGTGTGAAAAAATAAAGGAATGATATTTATATTGGAGCAGTGATAGGACTTAAATAATAGTAAATATATGGGCAAAGAAAAGGCCTGTGGCAAAGAGGAATAAATTCACATTTTAGTGTGGACTTCCTGTAGGCCTGGGATTTTTACGACAAGGTCCAACTCTGGCTGTTCTCTAAGAGGAAAAAGTCAATTATTAAAACAAGTCATTTCGCTGTTTTTATTGGAAATACAGGTCTGATTCAAAGCTTCTTTAAGTCAAAGAAAGGTACTAGTTGACCAACGAGGCATTAGATCAGGCCTAAGCACTTCAAATTCATCCCTGAGTTGCATACATACAGCTTCCTTGCTAGAAGATGAAAACAGGTGCCTGTATCACGTTCAGCTCTAGATCTTGTAAGGGAATTGTACGTCAAAAGAAAGGACGGGGAGAAAAAGATAGTGCTTGAGGAAATCAGGTCAGCAGGATAATCAAGAAATCAGACAATTCCCAAAGCTTTTCTCTATTCAGTTTCTCCAGCAGATTAGCCTTGTTTAGTCTCCGTCTTCTCTTGTCACCCCACGGTATGAGTACTTGGTTGGCAGGGGAGAATAAAAATCCCACTGTTGCAATCCCCACTGTCGCAATTGTCCTTTGAGAATACCCTGAACAACTATTTCAATTGCATTGATAATACATAGCATTGTTGCCTTGCATGTTTTTCTGTTCAGCCTTCTTTCTGTAAACACCTCATAATGAAGATAAAAAAAATTAATGGGTAAAACCAGCACTTCATTATTTCTCTTCTAAGTGATGTGACAACACACTTTATTTAATGTAACATGGTTCAAAACATCACCAAATGCACAAAGAAATGGAACTGGAAGCTAAGAGGTTGGACATTTTCCAGTGGATGGACAATGGACTACAGCTTTCCTGAGTCAACAAATAAAAGATGCTCGTACCTGAGGCTCTGGACCACTGGGTACCAGTATACCCACAGGCCTACTGTGCCGTGGGTGGCTTAGATCGGCATGAATCCTGTAGGAAGTAATTCATGGGAAGCACCAACTTCCTGACAGTCAATATAAATATTGCACCTTTCTCAAGCAAGCAAATAAAATGGTCATGGAAGCTGTGGAGGACATCAAGGTAGTAACCGCAATGTAACAAAATTTCCTCACAGTAAGTACTGAGGGCCAGTTGGAGAACATATCTTCTAGCCAAGGACGGCATTTCAGTCAACCTTAAAAGCAGGTTTTATAAAGTTGTTTGAGTGTATATGAAAACGGGCCTTTCGCTAGAACTGTAAAAGAATTTGTGGTTTTAATCTCTGATAGGCATGGCATTTATTATTTATTATTTATTTACACTATAGTTTTGCAGAATCAGATGGATAATTTTGGTATGGTAGGGAACTTGGGAAGTGCCACACTGATTCAGACCAGCATTCCTGACAAAACACTAGCCTGCCTTTAGCCATGACTGGGTGTTTCACAGAGCTGCGGAACGTGCATCATGAACAGTGATGTGGGAATTTCATTTTCAGTATAGAGTCTTAGCAGTTGGTTTGTACCCTAAAACAGGGTTATTATCCCTTTGAAAGGATAATCTTAGTGGAGGATATTTTTATCCTCCATATATAGGTATGATCCTTTTCTAAATCTTACTCTATCATTCGCCTCAATAGAGTCCGTGGCAAGAAGTTACGAAGTTATGAAGTTGCACTACATTAGTGTATTTCCTTCCAGCAGGCTTAAGTGTGTCCTTGTGGAAGCACTAGACTACAGGGAAACAGCTAGGTTTAATGCAGTCTGCCTTCTTAAAATGCTCATTGTTCTCCCTAAAGGAATGCTTCTCTACTGCCTACAACAAAACAGCTAAACCAGAACTGACCGTGTTGTCAGTGCCTTCTGCTAAGGCTTGGTGCGAGCAGAGAAGGGGTAAAAATGAATCAGCCACAGAGAACATCAGTGTAGGGCAGAACTTGTATTTCACCATGAAGTTTGTCAAGACCCTGCAAGACACTGGTCTGAAGAGAGTTAAAAGGATAAAGGAATTTTGCAGTCCAGGACAAAACCACAATTTCTAAGTGATTTACCCAGGTTAGAAGGAAGTCTAGATCAGATATAAAACCCAGGAATATTTGATGCCTGCATCTATTCTGTCTTGGGAATCTGTTTATTATATACATTTTCCTAAAGAAAGGTTTTCTAAATAGTTATTTCATAATTGATTAAAAAAAAAACACCAAACCAACCAAACCAGCTCACCTCTGAATAACTTCTACTAGAAGACATATCATTTTTGAAAGTCCAACCCTCCGCGCCCTGCCCGTAGCAGGAGGAAAATATTTGTGTATAAGTGAAAAAAGGACAACATGCAAAGAATACAGTTCAACTATTATTGTGGAAAAAATCTGTTCTTTTTCAGAGTAAGAAAAAAATCGTATCACTTAATATGATATGATATGATATGTTCACTTAATATGATATGATATGTTAATATGTTTACTTGGAGATGTTGATTACTGAAGTCCTACTAAAGCTAACAGTGATGATGGTGGGAGCAAGGCCATGCATGTAAATACTTGTACTGAACATAAATCATATTTGATATAGCCCATTCCTCATATTCTCCCAATGGCAAGAGTATAAAGCAAGGTTTAGTTTATACTTACAGAGAAAGAAAAAAATCCTCATAAGGTCATTTGGGGATTTGAACATATTTCAATGACGATTCTGACTGATTAATTGATTTATTTCTGTGACATTGTTTCAAAAGCCAGGAACAGAAAAGACTAGGACAAGGACGTTTTATAGCTGCTTCTGCCTGGAAATCAGATGGATTGTATCTAATTTGGTGTAAAACAAGACAGGGAAAGCAAATTAGGGACTGCTGTGTCGTTGCTTTTATGAATTCATCTAGCTTCAAACTGTAGTCATTGGTTTTGCAGAATGACTGTTTTAATGGAGTAGAGCCCAGTTCCAAAACATTCCAAGTTTTGGCAGTCCCACACTGACTTTGGCAATGTATCAGGTTCCTTTGTTCTTAATTTTCCTACAAACACAGGTAATGAAGCTGCTTATTTACACAGTATGACTTATACAACCAATGGTAGTGTTAGGCCTTTTACATTACAACAAATCATATAGTTTAGAAAAATTATCAGAACAGAAATACTGTAATTTCCCAGGGTTTCTAGGTGCAGTGTTTGTACTGCCTACCTACAAGAGGCCTCAAGCAACTGACAGCACTTGTTTTTCTTCACAGTCCCTTGCTCTGATTTCTGAGCTTGCCTCTGTAGGTACTTGCTCTGTGATGACAGGCAGCTCAAAGAGGAGTGTAATCCACCTCAATTATGGTTTCAGCAGGGTGACGCCAACTGCTAAGCCCTCTTTCCAGTAGGCAGCAGGGCTTTCCATAGATGATGTTTGTCCTGTTGAGCAATTTGGATAGCAGATTTTGTATCCCGTCTTCCGGATTTAATCTCAACCACAAGCAGCACATACTGCTTTCAGTCCTGAAACTCTCTTAAACCAATCTTTGTGTCAAATTAAAATGCAAAAATTTGAAAATACAGTCACTTGACTTAGGGAGAGGAAACGGACAGCTAATTACCTCTTTCAGCAGAATAAGGAAAAAAATCCATTTTTAATTTTCCAATGTAAACCACTCTGCTGCCAGCATCCTTTTTCATTTTGCCATGCGCTCTCCAGTCCCTTTTCTCCCTCCCTGCTATGTTCTACTATCCTCTTTCATATGTTATCCATCTAATTTAGTTTGTAAGCACCCTGGCTCAGGATACTTCTCTGTTTATTTTCCTGTAATACACTGTGCACATCCACATTTTATTAAAAAAAAATAAACAGACTGCATTTTTACTATGCAAATAATAAAATATTTACTGGTCCTTCCTTATAAATTAGGATCAAACTGAAACACCCAATCCAACATACTATATGCATAAAACTTTTGGAGCATTTGAAACTTGCACACAATTTTTAAGTGTCCACTGTGTTATGTGGGCCATGCCAAAATACCTGGTGTGACCACATCAAGGTTTTAAGTTGAATTTCAGATTTTACTTTTAAACAGAGTTTTGTATAAAGAGCAGGTGAACAAAACTTTGTAGTCCTAATAGTATACTGAGATACACAACCAGGAAGAGGACTTCTGAACTCCTTTGGTTTGGGCTTGTGGGGTGGGATGGACAATATTTTTAGTATGCCCAAAGAAATTCCATCCTGAAGTGTCATCACAACAGATTCTCACCTTCACACTTCCAAGGAAATTTTCTTTCTGTTTAGTATTTAACAACTGAGAACGAGCTTCGATAGAACTTACCTGGGAAAACCTTCTGAACATCTCTCTTGGGTAACTGCAAATAACAACTCTTTAACATTTACATAAGCACTCCACTGCACTTACAAATTATTACAGAAATGACAGGGATTTCCATCTTGAATAATAACACAAGAGAGCATTGTGTTTGAACTGCTAAACAGCTGTTTAATGCACAAGAACATCTTGTCTTGATAGTTTGCAACATATTTGGTGTACTTTGCCATTAGACATTCCTCCCTGTCTTCTGCTGAAAAACACTGCTTGTACAGTCCTTTCTGCAGTAAATAAATAAAGGAATAAAAAGAAGATTTTAAAGTTTTCATTATGTTGTTCATTATTGCATTACAGCATTAAATGTGTACAAGCACCTTAAATGTCCATTTACAGTTCATAAATGCCAGCTGTGCCAGCAGAACTACTTGCTGCAGCTTTTAGTGACAGAAAACACTTACTGTTGGGGCTCTAAGAGGCAGGTCCATCAGCGTGTAGGCACTGGCTTCCGAGTCATTCCATGCATTGAAGGACTCCACAATTTTGGTGCTGTTGGGGTCCTCAGAGGGACAAGAGATCCGCCTTTGAATGGGCTGATTATTCAGGTGAACAAAATCTAAGCGATAACAAAGAAAGAAGAGCTCTCCTCTGAATTTAAGTCAGCCAATTTACCTTTTTTGTGCATGTAAAGCAGATTGTCAGATTCTCTGGAATAATGTGAGATCCAGTGCAGTTTCTCAGTAGAGCTTCTGATTGCTTCACTCCAGCTTAGCAAAGGGCAGCAGCAGCGGCTTCCATTTAAATATAGGAGACAGCAGGGTCCGCACATGCCCAGTTTGAAGCTTGTTCCATCCAGATTCCAGCTTCACTTTAATGACAGTATAAAACTGATCCTCTCTTAAAAGTGCTGTTATCTTTTTTGCCTTTGACAGATTTATGTCTGAATTTTAATGCTATATCCACATTATCCCTGTATGAAGACAAAGTAGTTAAAGTTGACTTTACTATCTGTCTTAAATATTAGACCTTAATGTTCATTTTCACCGTATTGGTGAATTAGTTTTTTGTAGTCTGCTTTTAAAGAAGATTTATGTGTACAGTTCTGCTGAAATTGTCTGAACTCAAATAGATTCTGATATTTAACAATGTGCTTGTGTGCACTTCTGTCTTGTAGAATTTAGGTCATGGTTATTTGTTGGTCCACTTCTAAAAATAAACAAAAAATAGGGATAAAACCCACTGACATCATCCTTTTCTGCTCTTCAGTTTAAAAAAAAAAAAAAAGCACACAAATACCTTAGGCAGAGAACAGCAAATAACCACTTCTTCCAAGAGTTCTCTGCTTTCTTTTTCAGCTGTGTTTAGTTAGGGTGTACATGAGCAGATTCTTATTCACACAAATCTTCCTTTACATTGCGCTATGAATTGCTGTATTCCCGGTTGAAGGCCCATTACTGTGGTAAAGTGAAGTTTAATTGCAACAGAGTGCGAAAAAGCTGTTTTAGCAGGTACTGCAGCCTGAATGTCACAGAGTTTAGGCCTTCCACGCACCGTCAAAATGACCCTAATGCAAGCTATTAGCTTCACTGCAGATGGTAATAAAAATAGATGGTGTGAACTGTTTCTGGAAAGCCTTTTTGAGAAGGTTGTGATAGTAACGGTGGGAATTGTATTCCCTCAGCTCTGTGCGGATTCCCCTTCTCACGTACCTTTCCTTAAATTAGCACTTGCAGTACCTAACCTTAAATTGAGGGAAAAGGGATCGCATTTCTTTGCATGAACAGGTGCCTCTACATCAAAGGCACTCACCTATAGTGCTGCAGATTCCCTTTCCTTGGTAGTCATTTAAGGAAGGTAGCGTTTACCTTGTGTCACCAGGCCACTGAACATTAACCAGAGGATACACTTTGTAGACTCTACAGGCTCTCAAACTGTGAGACTTCAAAAATAATTATTAGCACACCTGTTGTGAAAGGCAGAGAGATTTGAGCGAGTATCCCTGCCCTGCAGTGTTAGGTAGACACAACCAAGACAGATTTAAACGAGCTGTGGCAGAACTGAGCTCAGAGGTGGCTAATCACCTGACAATTTTTAACTTTGTCAGTGTCTGAGATTCTATGGTCATTTTCTAGGGTGTGCTCTTCCCCTCTTCTCTGTGTGTGACATCAGACACAGGAACATCAGGGCAATGGTGGATGTGGCATTAATGGTACGAACTTCAGAAGACATTGATGTGAACTCCAAATCCATCACTCTATGTTCTTGCCTACACGGTGCTTGCATGCAGCACCCTGTAGGTATGAGGCAGCAAACAATGGTGTTGGACATTTTGAGGGACGGGACCTTTTTGGAAGATAATTTTGCATTTTACTACTAAAAAGGCAGGAGACATCATCACAGAAAGCCACAACATGAAACTGACAAAAGCTCGTACTATCTTCAAATAAAGCTTATCAAGGAAGCAGAGCAGAAAGTACATTTTAATGATTGAAGTGGAGAGAAAGGAGGGAATGGGAGATCTCCCGTTTGTGTGAACTTTATGTTCAAAGAAATTGCGTACAGTTACATCTTGCTCTTATCAAACTGGTAAGACATAAAGTTTGAGACACATAATCTTCAAGGACAGGCATAAATACTAGATCAGAGGTGTTCTTTGACTTGGTATTCCAATTTTCTTTGCTCAAATCCTCTTAGTTTTCTGCTTTATGTCTTAGTTTTGCGCAATGCCAACACTCAGTCTGTTTACATACAGCTTGTACATTAAGTTTTTCTTTTCCCTGGGCCACTGATAACATTTTTCTTCCTTCTTATTTCCTCTCATCTTAATAACAAGTCAACTCACTGAAAATGTTTCGTTTCCAGTTAGCCTGGATGCATCCAATTCTTTGGCATTTTTAGGGGAGCCCATAATATGTTTGGAATAAATGTCTTTTTTAAAGTAAATCAGGCATTATAGAAACTATGTGTCTTCTTGCTTCATTAGATTCAGTGGTTTTGTAGCTGCCTTTCCAGATAGATTGATTTGATGAGTTCAGCTTTTGTGAATGCTAAGCACCTGGAAGCTAGGTGAAATTATTTCTGAAAGTTGGACCCTAACACTAAGATCCATGTCCAATGGAAATGTTCTCAGATGATTACAGTTGTCTGATCCTGTGTTATAGCCAACTGCTATAGGCAATTCAGCTGACTTATTTTATATGCGATGCCTCAGCTTCCATGGAAGGAGAGGAGTCATGTCCTAGAACTGCACAAGGCGTGAAGTATGAGGCATCTCATTTTCTGTACCTAGGGCTTGGGAAGTCAGACAAAGACATATAATAGCAAATCATTCACAAAACTTTTTTCTCTCAGATTTGCTTCTGTTTTATATGCAGTATTAAATCAGAGAGAACAATCCAAAGTATTTTACTGAGCAATAATTGTTTTTCTTTATAGGTAAGGCTATTTCACTTAAAGTCATCAGAACGCTAGACTTAGGGATCTGGAGGGAAATTTGCCCTCTATCTCTCCCTTGTTTATTCTCTACCAAAAGCTTACCTCTGTCGTATCCTTGGGAAGCTTAATGGAGGAAATCTATCAGTTCATGACCCCAGGTACTTTCTAAAGCCATCCTGCTCATCTTTTTCAAACATTTCTGCCACAGTTTTGTATGTGAAACATGATGGAAGCCCACCTGGCTTATGGCCTAGGTCTGAATTGCCCTCCAGTCACTTCTGGAGAAAAGAAAACCTGCCCAGAATTCATCTCTGAATTCTGTCTCATTGAGGTATGGTGAGAACATCCTTCCCAGTTTGAGAGTCCTGACTTTCACCTGCACCTCTTGCTACTGATAATTAACTTCTGTTTGTAGCTTTTTATAACTACAGGCAGAAATAGCAGAAAGACCATGGACTCTGGGGCCCTTCCATGAAACTGAGAAAATTGTCTAACAGAACAAGGGAAAGATAATCATAGAATCATAGAATTGTTCTGGTTGGAAGAGACCTCCAAGATCATCGGGTCCAACCATTAACCTATCACTACCAAGTCCCCCACTAAATCATATCCCTTAGGGCCTCATCTAAACGCCTTTTGAATACCCCCAGAGATGGGGACTCCACCACCTCCCTGGGCAGCCTGTTCCAATGCCCGACAACCCTTTCGGTGAAGAAATTTTTACCAATGTCCAATCTAAAATAATATAATGCATGGGTAAAATTTAATTAAAGTCCAAATGATCATAGGATTTCTTTCACAATGAGTGAAAGGGAACAGTGTCCTCTTCTTTGGCCTGGAGCTCATGTGGAATTAGGTTTTAGCTCATCTGCAGGAATGCAGAGTGGACTGAAAGAACAGGTAATCTGCTGCTTAGAACATAAACAGACTGCTGTTGGGAAACACCAGGAGAGTTAGAAGACATGGGGAATGGTCAGCCATGCATTAATGTCCCTGAGACATAGTTACAAAAGCTCACTTGGGCTTCCTTGAACTTTACAAAAGATCACCTAGGTTTCCAAGGCCAACATGAGGAGAAAGGAATAGACTACTCAGTAATGGGAAAGGTAAACTCCCACTCTTCTTTGAGTGCAGATACAGTTCTGGGATTTGAGTTACCACAAATGAGGAACGCACAAAGCAAGGAAATTGGGTGTTTCTGAGGCTTGCTAGTAAGTTGTGTGATTTTTTCCCCTTGTTATGATGGGGAGAATCATAGCAATAACCCCTGCAAAACATGCTGGGGATAACAATGCTGCTCTCAAAATATGGTTTGCTTGCCCTCTAAACACTCTAGGTCTTCCTGTAAGTGATGGGACAGGGCGAGGAATTACTGATTTTTTTCACTTGAGAGCCCATCCATTTTCAGTATCTGCCTTTCAAAAGACAATACCACACTATAAAATCTGAGTCCATAGCAGCCTTCCTTACGCAGTCCCTCCTGTATAGAAGTTGTGAGCCCTGGGTATCCGATGTGGTATTGCTTGTCAGTGGCTGCAACATCTGAAAACACATTTCTCTCAGAAGCGTTCTCAGAGGCCTACTTTTGTACTGGTACCTGCAACAAACTATCTCCTTAGATATGCAGGTGAAAACTGGTTGCTCATTTTAGACAGAGATCTAGTTTCCACCATCTGTGTTCTTTTTGTCTTTTAACAGCTAAGATCCGTCAGGTGGGAACTCTCCCACTTCCTAGCTGTTCCCAGACAGCATACTGCAATTTTGGCACCCCAAATAACAAAGCAGGGAGAGAGTTGTGTAATATATTATCTTCTTTGTGCTCTATTAATCATGGAAATTAAATTTAGTTCTTCATGCCTGGAGTAACTTGGCAAGGGGACATGGAGGCAAGAACACTCTTTGTAAATAAAATTGTTAAACTGAGTACCAAGTTCTGTATGGCCTTTTATGGGAGCACACTCTTGGGACTACCCCAAAATCAATAGACAAAATAGAAAACAGTAAATCCAATCAATATGGTTTCTGCTGAGCTGTAGAAGTGAATAATTCACCTCATAGGTTGTTCTAATTTTATAGGGTAGCCAAGATCTACAGTGAACAGCAAAAGCACAAACCGCAGGGTGCAGCCAGCAAGCGTGTAACACTGCAGAGCTGTTTAACCCCACAGCAGGAGAGTGACAATCCCAGGGCTGGACAGAAGGGCCGGACCAGAAAGGATGGTTTAGAAAAGTCCATTCAAACATGAGTTTTTGGCAGTTCCACGAGACTTACCCCCCCCCCCCCAAAACGTCTTTTCGACTGAGATAAAGAGATTATACCAGTGATCTCTTCAACAGCACGAGTTTAGCTCTGTAACATGGCATTAGACTGCCACTCTATGGCAAGACACAATCCAGCAGGTGCCCTGCCTTAGTTTCCCCAGTAGTATTTCCAGCTTACTCTAGTGGCTTATGGCTTCAAGGCCAGGTAGCTTGAAAAGGTCAACCCTCCTCTGTCCCTCTTGTCCTTCCTCACAGAGTCTGAAGACAAAGTAGTCACACAAAGAGCTCTCCAGACCAGCCAGGTTGGATTTGCAGTGCCTCCAAAAAAAGCTTCCTGCCTTGTTTTGTGGGCTGAGCTCTCAGATTCATCCTTCCCTGTCTCCTATGGCTTAACCTCTGTGCAAAGCCTACCCTTCTCCAGGGAACTCTGGTTAGCCAGACTCTTCTCAAATAATCTCATCTGGAAGCTTCCCTACTTCCAGTTCCCAAATAAGAGCTCTCACCTTTCCAGCCCTTCTCACATTTGTGACATAAAGCTGATTTTGCTGGTGCAGTTTAGTGCCTGCTGTAGGCAGGAGCAAATCGTATTTTAAAAACAGTAGAAAAGTTGCTGTATCATTGCAGAAAGAACAACCTCCTCATCTTTCAGGCAATAATTAGATACAAAACTTAAAGGAACCTTCCCTTGCTACTCTCTTGCCTGTAATAAATCAGGTCTGCAGTGGGCTGAAAGGTGGGGTCAGCACATGGTGGTCTCCAAGCTGCCTTATTGTCTTTGCTGAAAGCAGGCATTATGAAAGATTTGCTTATGCAGAGATACAGCAGAATAGTGTGTTTCCCAGCTAGGGTAGGACTCAGATGAAAAAAAAAATTATTGGTAGAGAAGAGGTGAAAAATAAAATTGCAGAGAAATTCTATTTATCAAGCATTTTCCGCCAGTCAAGTACAGACTGCCATTAGAGGTGCACACAGCGGCCAGTGACAGACAGCAGTGCCAGGTTTGGGGCAGCATTAATAGAGAGCTTGTACTGCTTACAGGAAGAACAATTGGTATCATTTGTTTTTTGACTGTTTGCTTTTTAATCTCATCTGCTTATGTAGTAGCTAATTCTGAAATAGAAAGAACTCAGTGACTCGAGCCTATCATGGGGAGGGGCTGCAGAAATATCTTGATAGGTAAGATAGAGGACAGTAATGGAGACAGCCAGGTCTCTGATGAAAAGACTAAGGGAAGAGGAACAATAAGGAGCAATTTGTACCCACACACAGCAATCAAAATGAAAACCCTGGTGTTTGAGAAATAATAGTTCATGATAACCAGAAGGTAAAAAGTGTGGTCTCATTTGATATTAAAGAATTATCATCTTTCTCCTTAGATAATAGCACTATTGTCTTCAAATGATCTGCAGAGAATACATATACTGCCCTGATGGTTATACAACTATTTTTCCTGGCACATACTGTCTTGTCTTATAACATCTCTGTGAAAGAAATCCTATCCTATACCATCAGTGATTCTGGAAGAAAAAAGAAAAAAAAAAAAAAAAGAGACATGGTTGTCAACCCACTGGTGGGAGAAAATTATGTTACTGCACTAATAAGCAGACAGCTTTATCACCGACTGCAGCTTAAATCTCAGCAGCTCACAGCTACTGCAGGTGCCCTGTGTTTTGCTGTTCCAGACTGTGCTATGCCCAATGCTTTCAGGAACTTGGGCAGGATGAGGAGGGAGAAACAGACCACTCATTAACATCACTGAATTTTCAAAATCTTGTATTTGAATTGTTTCTGAAAACAGCCTGAAGAGTGAGAGCAAATTAAAAATAACAGCGTATATTTTAGCCAAGTCTGTAAGAGATTTCACTGACAAGTATCCTGCCCAGGACAAAATGGCCAGCTGAAGCAGAAACAGGATTTGGCTCAGACTACAGCAGGGTTCAAAATTTGGGCAGGATTCTGTCATGACCACTGAGAACAGAGACATTGTGAGGAGTTTCTCCCTGCTGCAATTTGAAACCTTTCACACAAAGTCCAAAATCAAACAGACCTAATGCTTAAGCTGGAAGAGAATCCACCACAGTTCTGGAAGTGTAAAGCCATATGCCCATTTCTTTATAAACTCTTCTGCTAGGGCTATCATCCAGCCTGTCATCACCTTGGACTCTGACTTCCCAAGTGTTCACATGAGGCCTCTAAATGAACAGAGATTCTTCTTTAACTCTGCAGTGTGGCCTTTATTAATAGCTACTCTGCTAAATGCCTCCTCTGGATCCTCACTGACTTCTCTTTCAGTTGCTATGACATCCTTTTTCTCCGACCTTAATTAATGGAATGTACAGGGCAATTATCACAAGGCTGCAGACAGGATGCAAGTGTGCCAGTGTGGCATGTCCAGCTCAGTCTGAGCCCTTTTCATCTTGATCCTGTCCTCTCCCGGCCCGTTGCTTTGACTGTTATTGCCATGCATCCCCCCTTCTTTGACACGTCTCCCCCCGCCTTTTCTATTAAATCAGGTGTATATTGCTGGTCTTTACTTCCAAGGGCCTTGATGGATTCTCTATTGTCTCCAGCTAACCTATCATCTCTCAGACAGCATTGGCTTGCCAGCTCTCACATCCTGTCAGCCAGTGATGCTCGTTTCCATCATTCACGGAATGCAGTTTCCAACATGCATGATTTGCTTGTCTTCCTGCAGTTCCTCATGCTGGTGGCAGCGGCAACAAGAGACACTGACAGTAGCTAGGCTGCAGGCACACGGAGCCTGCTGGCTGCATTGTCAGCGCTGACCTATATTGTCTTACTGTTACCTGCCGCTTTCCTGCCAGTATGCCTCCATTTCTTGTCTCCCTATACTTTGATAACAGGCTCTTTGGAGCAGAGACGTTTTATTCTGTGCTGGTATAATGCTTTGACTTGCCTAACATTTCTAGACATGAGAGCAGTGCAAACATGGTGGGCTTCTATTCTCAGGTAATGTCATGAATTTCCTTAACAAATATACTCTGCTTAAATTTTTTGGTGATGAATTGGTGAGTAGTTCAGTGTGGTTACAATAAAAAGTCAATTGAAGGTCAGGGTTTTGTTTTAATAAGAATGTGGACTTCTGTTTGAAGATTGTTTTCAGAGTTTAAAAAGCAAAGGAGAAAGCCTTCTGAATAAACAAACATCTCAAAAGCAAACCTATATGAACTAAAGTGATAAACACTTGCACTGATCCTCAGAAAACCAAACTATTATTTCTCACTTTACTCTACTATTATAATTCTGCCTGTTCCCTACGGAACTGACATTCCTGTTCATGACTTGCAGATGATGCTGCAAATCACGAAAACATAGTTGAGTAGTAATTTTGCAGCACAGCAGACAAACATAGACAAACATGTAATCTCTACTTCCCGTAAGAATTTTTCACTGAAAGAATATCCTGAAATTCATATATGTGATTGCGAAAGCTGGGCACTGCATTCTTTCTGCTCTTTTGAGATGGCTACAAATATACTTGAAACACCAAAACACATTAAAAACATGCATCCTTGAATATGGACTTCATTTCTGGGCCTGATTCCCCAAAGCAGTTGAGCTATTTTGCACACCACCATACAGTTTCCTTCTTGTACAAACTGAAACTTAAGAATGTCAGTGGTAGGAAGTGACTGACCTCTCCCTGTATAATAAACAAGTGGATCCCATGATGAGGGACATCAGGTTTAGACAAGCCTTATCTCACTTCTGGGTGAATGATTCAGATGCTTCTTTTCCTAGTAAGAAAATCAATGTGCTCTTTTCTAAGCAGAGTTTCAGTAATGGGACTCACGACCGCAGAACACCTCGATAAAGAATGGACATTTAGAGGCATTTTTCCCTGATTACAAAAACATTTTCTTTGTGTGTTTTTACCCCTTTTTGCAGCTTTAGTAACAAAATGTAATTTACTAAGAGTAAAATTCTCATCCTCTCTTGCTTCCTCCCCCTCCTCAAAAAACTCTACCCAGCCAAAAAGTTAAGCCTTTGCCCTTACTACGTAAAGAATATTTTACTAAACAATTGCATTGCTACTGCCTTTGACATGAGAGGTGAAATTGCTACATTTTTTCAGTGTTTATTTATAGTAACTAATTGTCAGGGAGAAGAAGTAATGAGAAATACAGTCACTTCTGTCTTCACAAATTTAAGTGATGATAAGTTCAAAAAATCCTAGCCATGCAACCAGTACAAACTGTTGCTATTATATTCCTGACTATGGACATACTTGACAGTCTACTCAGTCTTTTTGTGTTCAAATTCATTGACTCGTGGTAGAGTTACTTTCTTGGATTTCTTTTAAAGTGAGAGAACCGGGCTGTTCATTCGCAGAGAACGTCCTTGTGCAGCAATCGGAACTAGTTACCATCATCAGGCAACTGCAGTGATCTCAGTGTGCTCTAGTGTCTTGCAGACAGCAAGTCAACAATGATCATGTTGGTTCCTCCATAAAAACAATAGAAAAATAATCTTGTGGCAGCATTCTGAACTTAGATACCAAAGAAACTCAAACCTATTTTCTAAGCTTGAACATTTCACATTTAAGGAACAGTATACCTGTTAGGACTCAATTTTACAGTTCACCAAAATAGATATTCCACAGAACACACAATAAGCTTCCAGGTCTAATCACCCTTACAGAATTAAGCAGTTTTGTACTTTTATCATGGAGCTACTCCTCAGACAGCGTAAGTCAACATGGCTCTACTAACTCAGCTCTTATTGCTCAAGGATCTGGGCTCCCCAGATCAACTGCAACTCCCCAAAGCAACTGCAAAGCTAGTATAAATTGCCCAAGGAAGAATCTGCCACAGAATAAGTTTCCAAGCGCCGTACAGAAGCCAAAGCATGTTCCCTTCCTAGCAAGGCTTGTTACCTGACGGACTCTAGTTTCTGGACGAGCCCTCCAGAGCTGCTTTACAGCAGGAAAACAACAGAGATTTTTTTCCATTCACTCTACTGATTTGAACACTACAGGACCACATTCTCCAGAGGAACTTCTTGATGGTTTAACAAGTGACTTGAATCCATTGCAACTCCAGTTCAATATCTGTAGCGCAGAAAGAGTTGCATCTTTTCTCCTGGGGATGTTTTCAGACGGTCAAACAGTCAGGTGTTCAAACACTAAAGCAAACAAACAGAAATTGAAGTAAGAATAAAGAAAAGCAAGAATTTAAGAATGGAATACGAGTGTTAGGCTATATCAGGGAAGAGCAAAGGCCAACTGCTCTGTAGGGGCCACGAAGCAGAGGATGATAATAAACCAGGAGGGCAGAAGCCTCACCAGCCAGGGCACTGTCCCCCAGCACACGAGCGAGGTGAGCCAGGCTGCCCCGGGGATGGCGGCCAGGATCAGCCGAGAGCCTGGGCCATCAGGCAAGCCCGTGCCAGCAAAGCAGGCCTGAGGCAGACCTGGAGCAAAAGGCAGCAGGTCAGAGCCGGTGACCGTACCCAGGGCCAGATCAGTGAGACCCAGGGCTGGGCACAGGCGTGGCAGTGAGAGGCTCAGGCAGGGAGCACAGGGCCAGGCTTTAAGCTCAAATGCAGCCCTGGCCCCATGGGTAGAGGGGGCTGGTGGGGGTGTCAGGCGAGGCTGGTCAGGGCAATTAAGACCTATTAGTGCACTCAGGTTCCTGACAGACCCCGAGTCTCAAATTCTTATTAAATTCTCACTACTAAATTCTTTCTGCTAAATTAAATTCTTAATAAATGAGCACATTTTCTCAAATACAGAGTCTTACTACTTTGCACTGATGTCACTCTAAATACCTGTTTACCATCTAGCCATTTACTTTGGATCTTGAATTTGGATTTGGAATCTTCTGACATTTTGGAAGTTTAGAGCAAGAGATCTCATGAGGGATTTTATTTATTTATTTATTATTTTAAATCATCTGTTGCATTAGAGAGAGATGTTGATATTTAATAAGTATCTCTAAGAACAGAACAGTATGAGAATGGCCATTCTGAGTCAGTCCAAAGGTCTGTCTAACCCAACATCCAGTGGCTAAAAGCAGCATGCCAGGAAAGAGTGCAAGAATATGGTGAGATTTCCCTAGGATACTCTTTCAGCCTCCAACAGTATGCAGCTCAGCAAATCTGTGCCTCTCAAACCATATTTCAGTGATCTAAATCAAACACTGATGGGGCTTTTGTGGGTTTGTAAGAGGATTCTGGCTGTAAGTAAGAATGTGGTTTCAAGTTGTCAACATAAAAGTCGGGGAAAAGAAAGGCTGCAGTCTGAACCATGAAGTTATTTTGGTCCATGCCAAATTACTCTTTAGCTTGAGCACAAGCACAGAAATCTGAAAGCTAACGCATCCTCTCTTGGAAAGCTTTGTATAATTTAAAACACAGTCATACTACAAAACCAGTTTTCATCTCAGCTCAGCAACTCTCTTCATGCTATGCAAGTGCATTTCAAAAAAGTTGCCAGAACAAACCAGCTGAGACACAAGCTCCCTTTACCTCCTTTCTCCTAATGATTGGAAGATAAACCATTCCTCTTAAAATGAATTTTTGGTTCACAGATTTTAATGCAACATCTTTTTTTTTTTTTTTTTAAAAAAAGATCCTAAATAGCCTGATTAAAACCTCTGATTTTCAAGGTTTGATGATCAGAACTCTGAGATTCGCATTCCAGAGAAGTGTCTTCAGCCCAGAATGACTACCTGAGGATTTAGGAACATGGTTTTTGTATAAGAATTAGGCTTTAAGAACGGAGAGGTTGAATAAAACCAGAAATCTAACAGAGTAATGCAACATTAACATTCACTATATTGGGAATAGTTTCTGATCGCTGCTGTTTCTCAGGCTTTTCTTGTGATACTTTGATGGTGCTTCTGCTGAATTTCTTACCTCCACTCATTAGACATTACTGCAGTAAAAGGCTCTTCATGATTCACTGAGCGCAGAAAAATATTTTGCATTCCCCAACCATTCCACTGGGGCTGAGTTCTTAATTTTTGGTAACCAGTAGAGTTATGAATATATATATTCCCAAACTGGAAGGTGTTTGGCAAGTTTTGCTTAATGATCAGTATTGAGAGGTCATACTAGAGATCATTCTATGAAAAATACTCACCCACAGAGAGCTGGGTATCTTAGTCCTTTAATGATCATCTGTGCAAGTGCATTTTGGAGCCCTGGTTCTGGAATTTCACCTGTATACTTTTGAGGTCACTTAATGCGCTTTTCTGAAAGTGCATATGTAGATGCTGTGGTCTTTTGTGCAGGGTACTTATCTAACTAAACTCTGAGGAATTATTTGCAATTTGTTTTTTGTTTTGAAAGCTGCTGCTTTTACCTGCCCTGCCAACTTGTTACCACACATTAATTTGTGTGTCTAAAAAACTAATTTTTCCAATTATGCCAGTTCATCTAATGAAAGATATTTACCTACAGAGCTTGCACAGCCTGTCTTTACACCAGAACAGTCACAGCAAAGTACCAACAGAAATAAGGGCGTGTTTTCCTGACTTGACAACATCCCTCCCCAAAATTCATGAAACTACACCAGAAACATAAACCACAGGAGCAGCGTCATTGAAAACAAAGTGTGTGTTGGGTGGAGAAACAAAGGAGAGGGGCAGCTGTAATCCAGCCCACAGATATCATTTGCAGCTGATTTTCCAGTGTTATAATGAATTGTTTCTACATTGAACTTGGGCCAGCTTCTGGAGGGACATTAAATACAATAATAGACAATACGTGTGACAAACAGGGTAAAGCACAAACCATTTGGCCCTCTATAAGACTAAAGGCTTGTGCTTCAACAGAAGTAATGGGAACTGGAAAGCAGGGCTTTAGGAGACTGGGGCAAAAATTTTGAAAAAGGAAAATTCCAGCTTTACTATGGAATGGTAGATACTCCATATCCCAGTGATGGTACATTTTGCTTTCTATCATCAGTTCTAGGTTTCACAAATACACAAGTACTTTATTTCAGTTGAGTCTTACAAATTGTATCTGGAATTCAGCAACTGAGCTGGATTATTTAAGGTTTCTACCATTTCTCTAGGAATAACAGTTATCAGTTACATGTAGCTAGCAACTTTTATGACAATGTATGAGCCAAGATGAAACTCAGCAGTTTCCCTTGATCATGCTGCCTCTTTACTGTTAAAAGGATTTCAAATATCAGTACTCCTGTTAGCAATTTACATTATGAAATGTAACAATAGATGTGGCATAAAAATGCTCTTTTAATGGAGTTTTTTTATTTTTCCTAGCTATAAATGTGTTTCAAAAATGAGTGCTGTAAAAGATTTTCCCTATGACATACTAGTGACTGGGCAGGACTGAGTACCAAAAAAAGTCTGTAACTAACTCAATATTTCTAGCTGCTACTGGAAATCAAAGGAACAGACACCTTTACCATATGCCTGAATAAACATGCTATTTTCCCACAAGATTTCACCTGAATGTTTTTGTTGATAGTTACGTTACTATAAAACTTTACTAACCTACTGCTTCTGAAGAACTAGATTTAACTTGGTTGAAGGCATTTGATTGCTTAGAGCAGCTGTTCTTGAGATAAAGTCATTATCAGAACAAATATTGTACAATGAAAATCTTGTTTCAGACTTTTTGCTTTAATACGAAGAATGAGGTAGCAGGACAAGAGGCAAAGGGCACAAATTTAAAACCAGAAATTTCCATCTGAACACAAGAAAACACTTTTTTACTGTGAAGGTGGTCAAACGCTGGGACAAGTTGCCAGAGAGGTTACGGAATCCCCATCATTAGAGATATTCAAAACCCAACTGGACACAGTCCTGAGCAACTTGCTGTAGCTGCCCTCGCTTGAGCAGGGGAAGCGGACTAGATGATCTAAAGCAGCACGGTCAACCCTCAGCTGTTCTGTGACTCTGACTGTAGGAAGGAAAGTGAATTCTTCCGTGTTGACCAGGGTCTATTAGCCAGAGCAGCAGTAGGAACACCACAGGGGTCAAAAAGTCTAACATGAATAATATGAAAACAACAGTTCCGCCCTCTGATGAGCTGAGAATGCGGCTTCAGGGAAAAAAAAAAACACCAAACCAACATATCTTAGGAAGATGAAAGTCTGAAAAATCTCTCTCCTGTCACAAAGACCCTAACCCAAAAGTGAACGTTGACGTGAGGAGTTAACCACGTGGATATTCTTTCACAGACTATGAACTCCTTTAATACTTTTGGAATAATATAACTCAGAAATCGATAAGATTTGGTTATAACTCATTGACTTTGTAGACATGAGCAAATGCTAACCAAAGTATATTTTTCTCAGAATATTCCCATATACTAATACCTCATTTGCGGAAATAAAAATAACCTATTTAATTTGATTTTCAGTATTATTTTCTTTGTCCAGCCATTTGCAAGTTGTTTTCCTGGTCTGGTACTTGAGAAATCACAGTGAAAGCACTTTTTCCCCCACACCTGTTAATAAAATCCAATTTTAAACTCATTAGTTTTGTCCATCTGACAGACATAAGATTTCATTAGTTAAAATAAATGCTCTTTGATAAAATTAATATTCTGAGTTATGAGGAGTGTCTTTATGGATGTTCTACAGTCAACAGCAATTCCTCTCCTCCTCCATATAAAGAAATATATATCCATGTATTTTTATAGTTTTTATTACTAAGCAGTTCTACTAGAAGTTTATTTGGTTGATGTTAACAAAAGCGTATGTGATTATTTTGGCTGTGGTATGTTATTCTGGAACAAGATTGTTGGCTGCCCAAGGAAACTCCTAGGATGCTGAGGAAATAGCCGTGAAACTTCTGTGTGCTTTCGGGGCATATGGGGCTCATTTACATGACTTTTATCAAAATAACCATGTCTGCTTTAACTGAAGCCTTCTGCCAGTTGACGCAATATGCAGATGTTCTTGGAAGCACGGGTGTCCCTCTTCAGCTGGGGACAATAATTATAGCATGATTGTGATTTAAGATTTACTATTTTAAGACAAAAAGAGTAAGAGTATATATATTGGAATTGCATAGCAAGAGATGTAAAGTAAGAGCAGTGCAATGATTCTTGTGACAATTTAAGCGCAGATCAGCACTTAAACTGTGTTCACTGTCAAACTGAACCTGAATTTCGGGTGGGTTGTCCTCCTGCAGCACCCAGGTTCCTGCAGGCAAGGAGCATGTCAGTCTGGCAGTTTGGACTTCTCCAAACAGGTCCATGCAGCCCTGGCTGTGCAAGCAAGCGGTGATTAGCTTCCCAGGCTTTTCATCCTTCTCTAAACTATTTCTTCAGCATCTGATGCTTTTGTCTTGATTGAACTGGACAAAGAAGCCAAGTTCCCTCTTTGTCTTTCCTTTCGTTAGGAAACAGTCACAGGTCTTCAATTACACAACAGTCCAACTGTTTAGAAACTTCTCTCCACTGGAGGGTTAAGGCAGAAACCTTTCTTCAGGCTACACTGCAGTATCTAGAATTCTACCGAAGATTTTTGTTTACAACAGATGTTTGCCATGTGTTGCCAAAGGCTTGAACAGTTTACAGCTTTTCCTAAACATCAATTGTTAGTACAAAAAGCAGGTACAGAAAAGCTGACATTTCTTCTGTCCTTTTTCAACAAATTGGAG
Organism: Phoenicopterus ruber ruber; assembly: GCA_009819775.1. Lineage (NCBI taxonomy): Eukaryota > Metazoa > Chordata > Aves > Phoenicopteriformes > Phoenicopteridae > Phoenicopterus > Phoenicopterus ruber. Next base: position 10,143,910 of record CM020221.1, on the reverse strand, counting down.
TAAAGAACGTAATTTGTCAGCTATAATGTGAATTTCTCATTTCCCCTTTACTGAATTTCAGAAGCAAAGTGCTGTGTTGAAACTGGTCTCCAGTGAAGTATCTTTTGAGAAAATGGTGGTGCTCTAAATACAAATTTGGAATAATGCTAGAGGGTTTTCAACTGTGACTTGGGCAATTTCTCACCAAGCCTAGATGATGGTTTATTTCTTTGCAATGTGTTAAACAGTTTGTATTAAACAAAAGGAGAGCAACAGGGAAAGTAATACATATTACACAAGATAGTGCTTTCTCAGTCTCTGAAGTTGTTGTGGTCAGATTTAAAGAATTTTTTTTTTCCTCTGTCCTATTTTACTTTTCTATTATTGTCAGCAAATTTGAAGTCTTCTGCAAATTAAATAATTTATGTCCTTTTGACGTAACTGACCTCTGTATTGTAAGAAAGTATTGTCTGCCAAATATGACTCATTGTTTTAAGCTTGTCTGCAAGCTGTAAGGAGGCATTTACCTAGCTCATATGAAGCTTTCACATGGCTTAATTTTTGTCTGTCTTACTCCGTGGAAGAGGAAATCTCCAGCTGGGACCAGCACAGACACTAATATCTGATACTATGGAGCATACCCACTGGAAATTCAGAAGAAAAATCAGCTCTCAGACCAAAAGAATCTGTATCCACATTAAGGACAAATGTTTGGACATCTCCTAGGGCTCCTGTAACAGCCTCCCAGTGTTGTAAAAAGAATTATAATCACAAGGGATAAAATTGTCATGATTGACAGGAAATTTTTATGCAGAGATAATGTATACCTTAGAAAAGTGGGAATTCATCTTAAACAGCCTCAGCCACTGAAAACTTAGTTGTCTCTTCTGAACTAGCTGTGTGCCCTCTTTAAACGCCTCCATCAAGTGGCTCCTCCCATTCTGAGAGAGGTGTCTGAGATCAGCCAGCACAAGCCACCCTCTAGGGCTGCCTGTCTGTCTCCACACTACAGAGACAGCACAGATGACCAGTAGAAACAAGGTGTAAAACTCTTGCTAAGCTTAGCTGAGTTGAATCTGCCTTCAGGATGTAGCTACAGGAGAGATACAGCACTGGGGAAAAAAATTCATTATGCTGGGGTCTGGCTTTTTTTAACATCTTTACTTTTTCTGTTCACTAGTACTAGTGGACCCAAGAAACAGGACCTTGAATTAGTCTTGAGCTTTCCATTATTATTTGGACTATTTCACATACCACTCCAACAGTAGCCTCTTACTTAAATGTTGTACATTCAAACCATACAGGAGACTGTGCTCTGTGTATTGAAGGAGATTCCTTTTTAGGAAACAGTGTATTAGAATGGTACATTAAAAAAACAAATCTCTCCTTAAATACCTAAAAACCTCAAAGTCTTCATGATGGGACAGTGACAGCAAAAATAAATTGTAAGGGACTTACCACTGTAGTGATAGATAATGCAGGAAAATTACTGCATCTGTTCCTAAAGTCATCTTAAAGAATCTTCATGTCTGCAAGAAAAATTAGTAAAAATCAGCAGTGCTGGAGCTAGTGAAATAATTTCCAAACAGTTCCAGTAACAGGATTAATGCAAATACAGTGTCATTGCACTGTATCATTTGAAAGAGTTCCTTGCTTTCACTCCTCTGTTTTCATGTTTCTGTGATGACTTATTTCAGTTATCTATAGGAATGTGGTGTTACCGAGTCTAAAAACAAAAGCTTCTACTGCTGGAGCTAAAGAATGAGGTTGATTAACTTGCAGGCATCAAGCCAGGCTAGATATTAGGGAGGGACAAAATGACCCGTGTCATAACTGGCAGTGCAGTTCTGACATGGTACAACCTATTAGTAAACAAATGTGCAAACAGATCATTTGTCATAGAAGCCCTTAAATTGCCAGAGGTACTCCTGATTTTTAACTGTATCTTTATATCTCCCATTCATGGTCAAAATCAGTCTATCTTTAGTAGGAGACAGGGAGGACCATTTCATACTTGAGTTTCCCAGAGGTCAGCAGAGGCACTGGGGTACAGCTTTCCTGCTGTGGAAGAGGACAGTTCACCATGTGCTCTTCAAGAGAGCACCACAGCCCAACATTTGAAATTTGAATTCGCCTGAGGGTCTGACTTTCATTTATGGTGACACACTGTCTTGTCATACAAGGGGACAAACCAGGTTTGAATGAGAACAGATCCTTGTATTCTGGCCATACTACAGAACCCCTCTGCTTGACCAAGGAGGAATACAATGAGATTGGGAGAAAATCAGAAATGGTATTTCAAGTGTCATGGAGTTCAAAAGGCTTTGCACTGATTATCTGTGACTTCTTGGTTTAGAATAAGCAAAAAGGAAAGCAAGAAATAAGGCAAAAATAGTCCTAAAGGAAAGTCCTTGTAGTATTTCAAGATTTCATTGGAGTCCTGAAGTCCAAAATGTCTCAAGCAAGTGACAGTTGTATTTCTAACCATACACCTAGAAATACATTGCTTTGCAACCATATAGCTCTGACAGTACATGCTAAGTAGCTTGTATACTTAAAGACACAAAGTAGTTTTAGACAACAATCTCTCATGGGTTGCCACTTATATGGAAACAGGGTGCCTAAATGTCCTCCTGTGTATTCTGAGATGTGTTGTAAGGTCCAGAAGCTGGGGAGATAACCAACAAGGGGAAGAAGTTAACGCTAACAGAAATCAGATAATAACCACTCTCCCCCTTCTGTTATGTAATGTACTATCATTAGGTGATGAGTGACAAGAGAAAGTGTTAATGCCAAGGAAAGAATGAATTAGAACTATATGAGTCAGGAGATTGACACTGTTTAAATTCAGGATACAACTTTACGCTGACTGATTTATTTACCAAAAGATAGATACTACTCAGTTGATTTAAATTAATTTCAATCTTCTTCCTTCACAGTCATTACCAAGAAAACCTTTTTAACAACCTATCGCCACCTGAGGAACTTCCTGCTCCACTTCATACGGAGTGCTTGGCTCTCAGTCTCCTTGCAGAAAAATAATGGCTATTAGGCAACAAGGTCTAACAGAAGACCACTACCCAGACATGTGAAACCAGGTACATTTAAAAACTTCTATTCTATAACTCTTCTTTCACAACCACCTGCACTATCTTTGATATCAAAGTCCCAAGCCTTGATTTACATAGGCATGTGATCTTTGTATTGCTGTCCCACAGCTGATGGAGGTGGCACATTCTCATTTTTGGGAATTAGGTGACTAAATCTTACAGGCTTTTGATAACCTGGTATTGAGTAAGATTTCCCCTAAATACCATTTAGGTACTTAAAAAAACTGGCCTTGAAATATGCTGTAGATTATCAGTGCCGACAGCCTAATATGAAGTCTAATTATTATAGCTGTGCAACAAAAATAGTGAGGGACTTAAAAGCGCAGGTGATGAGTTAAATACTATATTAATGAGCAAAATGTCTGTGGTCTACCAAAGACAGCTATCAGGCACCTGTAGAATAGCATGCAGAAAATAACCAAAGATACATAGTCTGTACTGAAGAGAGGTGCTGATGACTGAAGTGTATGTATTCAACATACAAAGTAATTCAGAAGTGCAGGCTAGGAGATGATAGCTAGAGGAATATGTACAATGTATAAGTTACTAGTTAAAAAGATAAAAGGAGCTGGAGTTTGTAGCCTTTGAATTCAGGAGATGGAAGAGCTGGATCTGGTTGTATAGGGCTTGGTCACAAACCCACAGCGCACTGTACTGCCCTGAAAGAAACGTGAGAAATCCAGTACTGAGTAAACCCACATACCTGGGCACTGCAAAGAATCTGGAACCTGGAAGTGGTGGGATGAGGAGCTGTTGCAGTGCCTGAGGAGCCTCCACAGTGCCAGCAGCAGCCTGTGGTCCCTGGGGAGCAGCAGCAGCCAGGGACAGAGCAGCCTGGGGCCAGTGGCAGAGTCAGGCTCCGGGAGGAGCCATGAACATGAACCACCACCATGTTACCTTGGAATAAACACTGCTGCACATGCATGAGTTTTCCATTTTTGTACTACCTTGTACTTTCCAAAGTTTAGTGCAAATTCCTCTTACATGGAAGATGGATGGGAAGCACCTAACATTTAACTGAGTATTAGAAAAACATAGTCAAGGGGAGAACAGTACAGTGGCACAGGGGACAGACAAGAGCAGAGGAAGGGAAGGAGACATAGCAAGGAACTGACTAAAGCAAGCAGTAACATACCATTCCTCTAACAACAGTAACAAGAGGTGCCAGTCCTTTAGTCTTTAGGAGCAGAAATAAATCTATTTGCAGCATTAATCAGTAATGCTTGAAATCAATAATACATAACAGACTAATGGATCTGAAAAGTCATTAGTGGTGTGTAGGAAGCTTACTTCCTAAAAGTAATCTGCATGAACATTAACATTAGAGGTAGTCAGAGAATGGATAATCTTGCCTGTGCAAAAACTGATATATCTTCAAGTGATATGAAAAGCATAAATTCTGATCTTTTGCATGAAAAAAAAGTCAAAATAAGTCTTTTGACAGGTCCCTTTCAATATTTTTGCATGAAGCTTCTAAAATAAAAATATGTTTATTTCAAAAACATTGTGAGAGAATGCAGATATTGAGGGTTTTTTCAGGATTGCATCACTAAGGTACTGGAAAAATATCTAGTTGAACTGTCCCTTACTAAGGGATAACTATTTAGAAATTTTTTAGTAAAGCTCTAACTAGCACCAGAAGTTCATGATGTGGGAAATAATGAAATACAGCAACTATGCCATCTTGCTACCTTTCCCTTTAGCTAGATAAAAAGCCAAATAATTTTATCTATTGTATCTAGACAATAAAAGGCTGTTCCATTACAGGAATGTTTTGTTGCAGTTTTTTTCTTATTCTTTAGACAGAAGCAAAACAACTGCAAGGGCTGTGATAAGACTAATAAGTCAAGTGTATTTTTTATAAGGAATATTTACTGACACCAAATATGTTGAACTTACTAATGGTTCTGGCATAACATTTATGTGAGAGGATTACAAATTTGTAAAGCAAGTCTGTCACAGCAATCATCTGTTCAAAGAAGGGACTCCTCTGGAAGAGCAGCTGTACTTAGACAAGAATGGCCTTTGAATGCGCAAGGCAGATGAAAAAGGGCCCTTCCAGGCTCTGCTCACCAAAAGACAGATATTCCTATTAACAAGTAGCATAGAAACAGAATGGGAGGAGGTATCTTTGTCATGCCCACCACCCATGAAGGGGGGGGCAGGGGGAAGAGAGATAGTTTTCGGGGGGGGAACAACCAAAACCCACAAACCTGAAATTCTGTGTGAAATATTTTCAAAAACAACCAGCAGACATTTGAGACCTCCAAAAGTTAACACAAATGCTGATCATATTACTTTCCTCCTCACTCTAAAGGAGGTTTAGTAACTTCAGGCCCCACTACTAGTTTGCTTTCCTTTGTTTTATCCCTTTGGTCCCTTTCTTTTCGTTCTGTTTGTGCCTAGAAGTTGCTGTTTCCTTGAAAGACAGGTTCAAAACTGAGTATAAGCTCTAGCTGGAAATAACAAATGAGGTTAAATTCACTTCTAAAGCAAATTCTATTAACAAAATTGGTTTCTGAAAACTGGGCAAGTTTCCAGAAGTGTTTATAGATAAAAAGGTATAAAATAAGAATGCAGAAGGTCTGTAAGAACCAGTGTGATAACTTAATATAACTGGTATCTCTTAACCTCTATCAAACCTGATAAGGACATGAAGCTTATGGTAACTAAAACTAAAGCATATGCTAAGTCATATTGATTTTAATGGTGTTTATGTGTGTGGTAGATTAAGGCATGGTTAGCTTTAATAGCCCCTTTGTTGGTTAGCAAAGTAAATATTGATATGCCCATTTCACTAACATAGATCCTTGCTAAACAAGTGAATAATTTACAGCACCCAAACCCTAGAGGTCTGGCTATAGTCCTCTGAACTGGACTAAAGCATACTCTGAGGTAAAAACAAAAACTCAGGTGAGTTCTCAGTCGTAAGAGCTCCAGCCACCCCTGAACACATACGTTAAATCCCATAATGGTAGGCATTGGAGGGGGGTGTGTGTGTGTGTGTGTTTTTAGGTGTAAGTATATGAAGAGAAGAATCACTTTATATAGTATTGTACATATCAATCTATGGGTTCAGAAGATGTCATCCTAAGGGTTGGAGTCCTCTTGAAAAGAAATTGTGAGTATAACTGGAAGAAATTAACAGTAGGATGGCCTCAAAAAATTACACTCAGAATTATTTAAGTAGTGTTCTGTGAAAGCTTGAGAGTTCAAGCAACAGTTCATTTACCTAACTCATGCTGTTCTTGTTGCACTATAAATATTGCCTTAGTGATGAAGTAATTTCTTTTCTCACCTTTTTTACCTTACTCAGTTCTTTTTCACCTTCACCCGACATACTGTTCTTCCATTTTCCTCCCATCCTTCATTTCTTCCTTCCTTTTTCCCAAGCCATGTCTCTCATTCATGCCTTTTCTCTTGCTTATCCTTTCTTCATTTCAAATCTTTCAGTCTCTGTGGAAGAAAAAAAATACTTAGTTTTGTAGGAAATTGGAAAAGCACAAAAGCAAGCTATTTTTCTTAACAGGGGAGTGGTGGACCATATCTGCAGCAAACTAATCTCTGGGAGTCTTAACAGTCATTGCTTGGAATAATTCAGAGTTTCATATCTGCCAGTCCCACTCTAATTTTGTGTTCAAGAGTTCTTTGCCCACCCAGCAAGCTAACAAGTACACAAACTTTGTAACAAGACCTTTAAAAAGCTTTCACTGCAATATTTGGCACAGACTTAGGGACTTTTTGTTAAGTAATGAAGGAAGCCTCCACTGTAGAGGAGGATGTTACCTAAGATGAAAACAAGGAAACGTGGTTTTCCCCCACAGTACAGGCATATTACTGCATGTTGCTGCATATAATGCACTAGTTGAATTACAATCATTTGGAAAAGCCTATGCGTACTCTGAAAAATAACCAACAGTTTAAAAAAGGTCCACATCCAGTGCTAGAAGAATATAACTATATAGAAGTTATTTCATAGATACAGCTGTTTTGTTAAATAGATATTGACCTGGTTATTTGTAAATTAGTTCTAAAATAGTGTCATTCTGGTTTTAGAAGACAGATAAGGAGAATGGAGGTATTTTCTTTTAACAGATAGCCTTAAGTTAAGGGGAGCTTTGATGGTACTTAGTGAACTACTACAGGATCTGTTTTACAGTCTAATACAGTCTATTGAACACTAAACAATGAAACTGGGTTTGTGCACGTTGTTCCTTCATTTGATTACATTGTTCAAGCAAATGCAATCACAGCAAGATTAACTACCTTCTGAGATAAGACACAGGGCTCAGCCTGAGGCAGCTGGTAAAGTTTCATATCTGTTTCACAAGCAGTTGACTGGTTTCAAGCAGCAATATCTTATAAGGAAGGGGTGGGGATAGCTTTTTCTGCATGAAACAAGAGGGCAAATTCTGATTTCTTTGAATAGCTATTCATTTTTGATTTGAAAGCATTGACAAGGCACAATGCCTTTATTTACAACCTATTTTAGCACATGACAAAACTACAGTGCCTTGTCTCCATCTCTTCAGCATCAGGATATCCAGTGTACATTTGTCACATTATAGGAAATAATCTTTTTTTTAATTGAAATGGTAGCTCCAAATAAGAACAACTTTCTGCTATAGTACAGCAAAAAGTATTTTAGCAAAGAGCACAAGTCTTTAGAAAGACTTCTTGCCTACTTGTTCTTTTGTTCTGGATCTCATCCTCTGCAGTCACCTTTCTCTTTTCTTTGTTATCAGCTGTGATGAAAGCCATACAAGAACCTTCTGTATCTATAGAAAAGTAACATTCTCCTGTTGGACCTGTCCTTTCCCGTAATGGAACCTGTGGAGGTCCAGATTTCTCAAACTTCTCTCCCTTGGTTCTACTTTGGAAGTAATGTTTGATATCATCTCTGTTGTATATACCTCTTTATTCCCCTACTATCACTTGGTCTGAGCAATTCTCAGTGCTTGAAAAGCAAGTTACACCATGACTTACCTACCATTCATTAATACAATTAGATTATATTATCCGTTAGACTCTGACTAATCACTAAGTAGATCTCTAGGAAATTTAATTTTAAGAGAAGCACATACTGTTTCTGTTACTTCTTTGAGCTACCTGCTCTAGTGCAGCTGGAAATGGTTCAGCTATTATGAAACAATATCATATGATCACATATGTTTTTCCTAGCCAGCTTATCAGTTTGTTTATAGCAAGAGGAAAAAACAGCAAAATAATTTCTTAATTATTTGAAAAAAAATTGACTATTCTGACAGTACTGATCAGGAGAGCTGGGACTTAAAAAAAATACCTGCAACACGAACCACCGGTGAGGAACACCATCTCAGAATCACTCACCCTTTAAGGAAGTTCCTCAGTTGGGAGGTGCAGCAAGATTCATGACACCTTTATGGACAGTCTGGTTCAGCAGAGGAAGGCTGAGAACCGTTGCTGTAATCCTCAGTAAGCATCAACAATTGCTTCTATTCCTTCTCATAATATACTACAGTATTGTCCCGTTTAAACTGCAAATTTTAATTAGCAAAGAGAGTGCCAGTTAGTCTGTTTGTCAGGGATCCTGGAGTACTGTCACAAGACTAGAGCTATAACAAGAGAGACCAATTCATGAAAAATTAAGTTTGAACAGAAATAGCTTTTCCTAAACAGGGCTTTATTGCAGGGGCTCAGACTTCAGCTCAAACAGTAGAATTAAGTCTCAGTTGCATTTGCCAGAAGCAATTTTTAGATCTAATAAGTCAACACAGGATAACATACATCAGTGGTTCCTGCTCCATATTTGCCACTTAAGCTTACAAGTTGAGAAGACTTGTACGTACTTAGTGAGCCCCATTACCTTCCTCTGAACCCTGAAATTCAGGGCCAGTGACTAACTCAGGGAGAGTTTGCTTATTCCAGTCTTTGAGAGCCTAAGGATCACAGGGGATGCTGAGGGTATTACTCTAGTGCGTATAACAGGATGGATGAAATTGTTTATTTCCTCATCACTTAATAGTGGATACCCTTGCTTTAAGTTATTACAGAATTAATATTTTACATATAGGAAAAGGATTAACACCAATTTGAGCTTCAGATAAGAATCAAGTGCAGTTTATACAACAGTGATTTGTAATGTGAATAAGAGCTTCATAGATACAGAGAGAGGAATGCTTTGCTAATGTCTTATTAACAGAATTGAACATGAGGCTTTAAACAAAAATGGAGTTAGTCTTTTTAACAAAACTGGCTGCAATAGTCCAAATTAGTCTTCAAAGGCACTTAGAAAAATAGTGGAAGTGATAAGCAATCTCAGAGGATCAAGCTCTTTTCACATAGAATGTTTTTAGGCATAGTTCACCAGTAGAAGTATTATTGAATTAAGCCCATTCATGAAAGTCTTATCAAATTAGTGCCATTCATTTACAAACATAAGAGAACAGGAGAAGTACTTCACTCAAAATATGATTTTCAGCAAGTGAAACTGGTGCAAAAAGCTTTGTGCCAGGAAAGAGCAGGGACCAGCAGCTCCCCAAGGGGCTGGAAACCAGACACAGCAGCATGGCCAGGAGAACAGGGACCTGCACCAGCCAGGGGCCAGCCCCACGCTACCTGAGAAAAGCAACCAGGAGCCCAGGTCCTCATGCATGCCTCTGAAGATGATGAAGCAGATCTGAAGGCAAGTTGAGAAGCCATATCAGGATCAGACCTACCAAGGATAATAAGGGCAAGACACCATAGGGAGCAGGTCTAAAGTCAAGCCAAAAAGCCAGAGCCAAGACCAAAAAGACAGACAGAGCAGGGCTGGAGCTACAGACCAGCAGCATGCCTGCAGGAAAGCTCTAACAGGCAGGGAGCATCCAGGGCTGCACTAAATAGAGCTCCTGGGCAGAAGGGGTGGGGGAGGCAACAGGTGAGGCTGGTCAGGGGAATTAAGGCCTGTTAGTTCACTCAAGGCTCTGACAGTTCAAAAGCACTCTTGCTTTCCCTGAGAGTGGCTAATTTACTAATATCTACATACCTATTCTTTTGCCTTTTCTTGCCAGACTTGCCAAAGTAAAAAGAAAGCATCTCTTTCAAAATTGCAATTTGATTACACAGGCTTGAATTACATTCCCAAACATTCCTCACATCGCATTGAAGTTCACCATGGTTTCTCTTCAAGTTCCTGAAATGAATGATATTTAAGTGATTTTCAGCTTCTCTTTTACTCTCCATAAGTTGGACTTTAACAAGCTGTCAGATCAAATAGACATGAGGCTGTTCATGTTTCCACTCATTTTATCAATAGAGCAAGAGTACTCTGAATCAGGGAGAGAACAGAGGGCATGTCAACACCATACAATGAGCACCACGCAGAGATGCTAGTTTGGATTGTGGAAGCAGAATGGAGACACCGGTATAACAGTTCTTCCCAGCTAATTACTCCTGCTGAGCATTGCTTTTCAGTAATGTTAACTATTCTAATCGTAGTGCAGTGCTAACTTTGTTCCGTAACTTCTTTTGCTACTACTAGCTTCTCTGCACAGCACAATAGCACATGGTATAGGCACACTAAAAATAAAAAAAAAAAATAATAAAAAAAAAAAGATGGGGATAATAGTCAAGAATCTGCACCACCTTGTGCTCTTGAATGTCCCTGTGTTGGGTACATAAAGATCCCCGATATGGGGAAGGTATACATGTAGCATGTTCTGTGAGGCACTTTGGGATATTCTTTACAATAGCAGTTGAAGGGAAAGAGAACTGGCCACATTGATTCAAGGCACATACTGCAGGGCTCCTGCCGTTTTCCCAACAGTGATCCCAATGGCTGCAAGTCAGCGCAGGCAGGGAAAAATGTTTTGAGCTGTCACAAGGCTGTGAGGAATGTGATCACATGCTGTGCAGGCACAAGTCATGTGCAGAGCCAGCTGTGCCAATAATCACTTGAAAATTAAATTGTAAGAGCAACAGGGCCTGTGTAGTCCTGCGATACCTGTCTGAGACAGTACAATTCCTCAAAAATATCCTGGGTTTGTGCAAATACAGTATTTGTGTAGCTGTGGATTCTCTGAAGAATTGTGTTGCCTTTTTTTTTTTTTTTTTGCTTAAGATAAATGAATTAAATGTGTCAGGGCCCTGAGTGACTAGGCCTTAATGACCCTAATCAACCTCATCTGGGACCCCCACCCACACCCTCTGCCCATGGGCCCAGGGACTCTACTTAAACTCAGGTCCGAGCCTTCAGTATCTAAGCTCTGCTGTAGGAATGTTGGTCTCCAGCTTAGTCATAGTCTTATCTGACTATTGTTTCTAGTCCTGACACACAGGCTGCCTTTCTAGCTTTATCTCAGGTTTGTCTTGTCTCTATGGGGGTCTGCTGAGTGCTTAATGAGCTATGTCTGACCCTGGCTGTTGTTACTGGACCAGACCTGATCTGCAAATCAACTTTCTGGTTTGACCTTGGACCTGCTCCCTTGCCATAACTTGCTGGATAACCTGGATACTTGATCCAACCTGGCTGCTCCCTCTGGGTCTGCCTTGCTCAGGTACTGTGGGCACTCCCAGCCTTGTTACTGTGCTTGGCTCCTTGTCTATTAGGGAGCAGCTGGTCTTTGCTGCACCCTGACAAAGTGAAGCTTAGCAGCTATAGAAATGATCTGTATGTCTTTCAGGTATCTTCAATGACTATATTTCTATTCAATGTAAACTTTCTTCTTAATGCTACTGTTAACAATGCCTTACAGCTTACAGAAATCCTCCTGCTTGTTCTCCTCAACTGTCCTTCAGACTGTTCTTATAGTTTGTCATTTATGTAATGTATTTTCATATTGCTTCCTAAAGGCATGGTTCTTCCTTCCTGTGAAATGAGCCAGTTCAGAGAACTGAAAACAAAGTGCAGCAGAAGTGAGTATAGAAAACTCACGGAGGCTGAGCATGAGGGATGATACAGCTCTATTCTGGCTCTTTAAAATACACTTATTAAGCTACTTGTAGTCTTTTTCCTAATGGTGCAGGAGTCAGAGGGTGGCTTTGGTTGCTTTTACTGCTTCTGAAAGCAATTACAGGGCAATTGTTTTGGTGATGATTTCTACTTTATTTGGTGCTTGAGGTAGCCCCTGTTGTCAAATTCCAGGAGTAAAATAATGACAGGACAATCTATATGTCACTGGATTACTATGTGAGCGTTTTGACTTCGTTTGTCTTATCTTAAAGATGTGAGAAGGCAAAGGTTTGTTATGGAGCAAACTGTTACGGGCCAAACTGCAACTTGGATGTGACCACTCCTCTTGTATCAGTTAGGTCCTACCACACTTTACAAGGGAGGCCTGCTAGGCCAGATGCTGTTCTCGTAAAGCAGGCTACTGAGGAAAGGGAAGTAATAACATTCCCTTCTCCCTGGTGCAACACTTCTCACCACAGAATGAACTCTTTTTAGTGAGAAGCTGTAAAAACTGCAAGGCTCAGCAGGTTTGTATTCTAAGAGTATTAAAAAAGGGAGTTTCCTCACACCCAAAATCACACAGAAGACAAAAAAAGGCAGGAAGGCAAAAGTAGTATCTTCATCTTGTAGTTCAGAAATTGCACATGAAGCGAGTAAGAGTTGTGTAAAGCTGTTCAGGAAGTCCATAGCAGAAATACAGGCTGCCTAAGTCCCAGCTTCATCTAGAAGATGTCTGTCCTTGCTTACACAGGAGGCTATATTTGTCTAGAAAGAAAAAAATTCTGTCCCATGGCTACTACCAGGGAGGATGTTGGCTGTTCAGTAGCAGAGTCTGTATTTGTGGGTGTGAATTTGCTGAGGGATGAAAAAACTGAAGGCAGATCTGTAGCTGCTGGTTATAACTGCCTGGTGGCCTGGGAGTGGTCTGAGGAGGCAGCAGGTACAGCCTAGTCAGATGGGGACTATGGCAGCAGAAGCTATCTCAGCTGCATCATTATGCAAAACAGACCAGACACTGTTTACAGCATGTGGAAATTGTTTATTAACAGAGATACTAATGATAATAATCTTAGGTGGTGTTATAGGAAACATTTGAAGTGATTTAGTCAATCCTGTCTGACTCTACCAGATACCCTAGGAAGGGAAAGAAAGGAAAATCATATCCTCATCTTGCCTTCTGGAGATACAAAAATCTGCTTTCATTGTAGGACTTGTGTATCAGGTAAGTTTCTTTTGTATCAGTGTGTAGAGGAGGATCCTGCCATTAGGCAGGAAAATTACTCCCCCCTCTTCTGCAGTTCTCACAGCCTTAACATTCTTCTACCTTCCTCTTCTTAGAGCCTGTCTGCATTTGGTTGTTAAATCACTTTTGCTCCACAAGGAACTACTTTTTTCACAATGTTCTCTGTACTGTTTACATGATAAGTAATTTGTCATGGAACCATGGTCATGGGAATTAATGTTCAACCTAAATCACCAGTTTTTCTGGTATGTCAGGCTAGTGTATCTCAAAGGATACTGCTTTGCACTTAACCTTCATGCTTTTCTCTACTTCCTTAGAGCCTTTCTTCAACCCTTGCAACCTTTTAAAGGCACCAGTGGCCTTTGGTGCTCCCCTTAGGGAGGCAGTGCAACAGTCTAAAAGATCTGTTCACCTGCTCTCAGAAAGCTTTAAAGTCTTCTGCTTTGTGGGAAACACTTTCCTGGGCCCTTCTGCTCCCACAATGCCAACAGTCCTTGGCAGAGCAGGGCCCAGGCTTCTCTCCTCTTGCTTTCAGGCTCCGATGCCTGGTGCATGGGGTCTGGAGGTAGAGCCTGTGCAAACCCTAAATGGTGCATGGATGTGACACAGCCTTGTGAAGCTGTATGTGGAAATACTAGTTGAGGCAGGAGGCACTGTAGTGAGACAACTTTCAGGCCTTGCACTAGCATGCTCTGTTGCACCAAATTAATGTATGTAGCCCTGTCATAAGTCTCAGAAGGAATGGTCTTGCACTGACAGAGAAAAGGATTATGCATAGAAGAGGTGCAACTCTTTTATCTTGTAGAACTTCAGGTTACAGGTTGCCATGTTGAGTTTTTTCCAAGGAAGGGTGACAAGAGTATAAAAAAACCACTAAAATACCTCTTAAGGAATGACAAGTTGGGTATTAACTTTGGCTAGTAGCTTTTATTTAAAGTGTGTAGGAAAACCTAAGCTAAAAGCATGTTATTTTGTCTTCACAGCTATTTTAATCTGAATTAAGAACATTTCTCTCTTTTTCTAGTGTAGAAAAACCTCTAGATTCATGTGTATCTTAAGTGCTTCTTAATTACTGATGTATTGTGAGCTATCAAGTAAATATTAAATATACATAGACTTTTATATAAGGGCAGACACTTGCAAACAACACATGGTAATATTCTGGCATGTCAAGGCCTGTTTACAGAGGAACTCTTAGGTACACTTGCCTAACAGAGCCATTCAAACCTACTGAATAGAAGTAATTCCCACTGATATTTGGAGCTGTTATGGTTTTATGGCAAGACCTACATGGATGTTTTCCAAGCCACAAACTAATAACCAAAGAGGTTGGGAGCAAGCAGTGGATTTAGATATTCAAAGTTATCATGGCAGAATACACTGTTTATAAGGAGATGAGTGTAAATGCAATTCTGCAGCAAAGGATTGGCTGTGCTCCCTCTTGAAACATAATTACTGTAGTTAACTCCTCTCCTGAAAGAGAAATCAAATGTTGTTGGGAGCCTCTTGGAGGTGAAAAACGTTTTTGATTAATGTAGAAATGTATTGTCATAAAATGTATGTTTTTTTAAAGTATAAAGTAATGTTTGACTCAGTTGCAGTCATCTAGTGATGAATACCTTCCCTGAGGACTGTTGGTAGGAAGGTGTAAGCCAAGCAATGTGGTGGTGGTGTGGCATGTGGTGGTGTGCACTGGGATAGTCTTTTGCTGCTGGGGCTTTGCCTGTAAGGAGGGAGCAAAACTCTTTAGACTAGTTTAGTTAGTCACTTGGTTATGCATGCTTCCCTTTAAAAGAACTGAACTCCAGTGCCTTAGAAAAACCTAAACTGTTTCTACTGATTTAGCCAAAGAGTAAAGTTGTGTCTAGCTGGATGGAAGCTAAATGCAGTGATGGAGAAATAGGATAGTTGCATTATTGTGCCATCCTCTCTAGGTCCATCCTTCCTCCTCTTAAACATGTCAGAGAAGCCAAGGTAGAAAATACAGAAGTAGGAAAGGAAGAGAAGGAATGTGGTAAGGAGAGATGGATATGGATGTGAAATGCCAGAGGAACAGTGAACAGATGAAACAGACTGAATGAGGAATGATGATGGGAAAGACTGCACACTTTTTTTGCCTAAGAGTAATGGAGAAGCATCTGGTTTGCTAGTTTTCACTCCCTGTCTCCATGATGATTACACTGTGACTGTGCAGAAGGACTGACATTCTGCAAGATGCTGTATGACCTGTCTTCTATAGCTGCTGCTCAGTGAAGATGCATATGCTTGGCTGATCTGGGAGCCTGTAGACCTTGTCTGTAGTTGCTGTATTTGATGTCTGTTTGGTGCTCTTGAACCTGTGCAACTGCAGATGGACTTTGTCATGCAGTCTGAGGGATGTCTGTGCCAGCTGTACTCTGAAGCCCCAAGTGAGACCACCTAATGTCTCTGGCTATCCTACTCCAGCACAAGTCCCCAGAGTCTCTGCTTGCTAGGCTCAAATTACAGCTTTTGTAGCAATATTAGACAGCCAGGTCTGACATATGGAAAAGTAGATCCCTTTTTGTTAAAGAACAGCATCTGCAGAATTTCCTCAAGCAGGCAAAATCAGGAATATGCCTTACACAGTTCTTTGCAGGACTAGATCACCTTTGATCAAATCTTCAGAATTTTGAAAAGACACTGTTGCACATTAAAAGGTGAGCATAGGTGGCCAATCATCATGTGTTGCTCTGGACTTGCTGCTTTTATGGATTTTCCTATCTCTGGTAGTCCTTTTGCTCTGAGAGAGCTGTGAGTTAACTGAATGACATGTTGTGTTGAATTGTATTGTGTAGTGTGTTGGCAAACTCTACAGTGAAGTGGGACCAATGGTGCCAATAGAGCAGTTCCCAGTGAAGTTCTATTTGAATTCCTTGTGAAGTGCTACTGTTGCCTCTGCAGGATTCAATTTCCTTTCTATTTTTATATCATTTTCCAAGTCTGTAGTTAATATTAACTGACAGGGCCAGCTGAGAATCTTGGGATTTCCTACTACAGATAATTAAGGAAAATACTAATTCATGTACAGACAGATGCCTTGTGGTAAATTGCACTGCATGAATATCATTGCCTTCACTGCTAATTCTGTTTCCTACAGATTACTGAATCTGGCTTCTAGTATAAGGTGCTAGAGGCACGCAGCAGGTTTTCCAGCAAGCAGACAAGTAAAGAAAGCTGCAGAGAAGCTCTAATTCTTATTTTTTTTCTGAAGTGTTGCTTTTATGGGCCAATTGTCCTAAATTGTTCTGTACCTAGAATATATGAGAGCTTGCATTTTATGCTTTCTTAATGGAGACTGGAGAAGGACCTGGGAGGGGGACTTGCATTCATCAAGGACTTTTCTGGTTCACCTGAGTTATTACCAAATGGGTGTATGGATCCATATTAAGTTAGAATCGAGCTTCCTCTTTTGTTCAAAAGAGATATTGCTATCGGGGAGCAGCAAGAGTGGGCTGCTCTGCAAGGTAGGCAAGCCAGGAACTGAGGATGACAGCAAGGCAGGTGGAGGAAGCAGCCTCACCAATCCCACAAGACTTCTGCAGTAAGAGCAGAGAGAGGCCAGTGGCAGTGACCAGGGGTGGCTGCAGTCATCACTAGACAAGTCTAGCAATGAGGCACATCCAAGGTCTAATGATAAAGCTGAGTCAGGGTCCAGATCAGCAAGGCATGTCACACAGTGAGGCTTAGCTACAACATAGCTCAGGGTTAGAGGCTACACTCCAGACTTGCTCAGCCAGACCAATGTGAGGGTCTGAACTTAAATGCAGCCTGAAGTGAGGTGGAGGAAGCACTAATGAGGCTTCTCACAGCTCTTGCACATGAGCCTGACCCAGTGGTGCAGCTGCACTGTATCTGAGCTGGCCTTGAGCACAGGGCACTCAGAGGTAGGGGTGGCAGGCTGCAGAATCTATTGGTGCACTCATGCAGCAGTTGTAAACTACTACATGCTTGCCCTGTTCCTGAGCTATTTCCTAGACAGGAGGTAGGTTATTGGGTTAGTTGGATTCAGTCTGATGCGGTGCAGCCGTTGTTATGGTAATGTGTTAAACATTTCTGGCCTCAGTAATCTTAATTTGGATGTAGAAGAACAGGACTTCAAAATTCAACTGAATGAACTGCTTCAGGTTGAATATGTTTGAAGTGTAATACTTTTGTAAAATAGTATTTCCTTATTAGTTATCAGCATAAACATATAACACAGTATTTGAACAAGCAGTAAGCCGTGATCAGAAGTATGAAGCTGGCTTCTTTAACATCTTGTGGAATAGATCTGTTTCCTGGGAGACTAGCTTTTTATCTTGTCAGTGAGAAGATCTGATAGCTTAATCCCTGTTCTCTAGGAAAGAATGTGCTGGAGTCTCCTGACTCATAACTTATCAACAAGCAGAAGGGTAAATGTTGATTGTAACATGTCTGAGTACAATGAAACATGAGCAGAGAGGGAGAAGATGTGTGCTTGCCTTTCACCTTCTCAAGTGTCTCCTGCAGAGGGATATGAGAGCACCTTCACTGGAGTCACACCAGTTTGCTCTCATCTGCCCACACTGGGTACCACAGCAGGGACACTATGGCAGGTCTGGCTTTTACAGTCCTCTACATGATGAAGAGCTAGTTTGTGTGTGGACTCGGGCCACAAGCGTCCTGCCTGCAGTACAGGTGTGGTCCCCAGCTAAGTCAGCAGAATTGCTACTTGGGGTGGGGAGACTTTCCAGTTTTAAACAGATAAAACTTCATCTGGAATCAAGGAAACACACAAGTATGGCCTGAAGCAGATCAGAGGTTACACTTCAAACCTGCTTAACCAGAGGCAGTTCATTCAGTTGAATTTTGAAGTCCTGTTCTTTTATGTCCAAGTTAACAATTGGAGGGCACTTTGGATGAATCAAAGCTACTAGTAGGCATGCCTAACACTAACTTCCTTGTGCTGTAGAGAAAAATACAGACTAGATTCCTGGAGTTTAGCATGAGAGATGGGAAATCAGTACAAATAAACAGGATGTAAGTTTAAGATAGCATGAATGTACTTGGCTGAGGTTGCTGAATGCCCTTTAAGACAAGGATATGGCAAAGCTCAGTAACTGGATTTTGACAGACTCCCTTGCAACAGCTTGCTTTTCTAGCCCTGTTGTGCCTCTGCTTTTATCTAATTTTATAAGTTCATATCTCAGCATGGTTAACTGATTATGGTCATTCTGATATCTATTAAATGAACTGCTTTTTACCAAGCTTTGTTTCCAAGACCCTTAAACCCCAGACACTAGGGTTTGCTATTAACTAGTGGCAGAACAAAGGCAATCCACGCACCTCTAAATTGCTACTAATTCTTTATCTCCTCTCCCTTGGAATAGTGCAAAAACAATGTCTAACCACACACACTTTCTATTGAAAAGTTGGACTGACTGGGTCTTCCATACCTTGTTTTCCTAACAAGTTTTACACATCTTCCTCCCCTGCGATCTAGGCATGATTTGTGTCTGTGGTTGCTGCTGCTCATATCTTTGTAGAGCAGCAAAACCAGCATGAAATTGATGTGATCTTCTTTCATTGCTGCCCAAAAGGTTCTGAATAGCAGCCCTGGAACAGAGTGGGCTTGTTGACTTCACTCTGCAGCTGCATGACAAATCTGCCTCTAAGCCTGCAGCTTCAAGAAGACAGCGCAGCATCTGTTCACATAAAAAATAGCTTTTGGCTTGTCTTTATTGAAATAATGAGAAACTTAAACTACTGTGTTTAAATGGAAACTTAGAAACAGGTGACTTGGGCTTCCCTCACTTGCCAAGAAAAGCTTCCCACTTATCTTTGACAAAGGACTGGATGGATTATCTTCAATTTCAAGTAAATATTTTTGTTCCACATGTGGAGAAATTAACATCTAATTTAGCAGAAACTTTAATCCTAGTGTAATAATTATGTGAGACTGTTTAGTTGAGGTATGAATGCAGTCTTTGATTTTTATGGGCTGGTTCTTTCTCTGTGCATCTCTTTCTATATGCATTTGCTTGTCACCATGACAACTTCCTATCAGTTTGTCTGATGCTGCACTTCAGAGAAGTTACAGTTAACCCAGGGCCTGAATGCAGAGCACCAGGGAGCAACATCTGAGCATCTGGTTTCCATGGGCTCATGCATAGTTCTGATCTGCTGAAGTCTGATGCATCCATGCATGCAAGTTTAAGAACAAAACTACATTATTTCACCAGATCTTTAAGCGGCATCATACTGCAATTTCTCCAATACTTTTCATTCTAATTATGTACACAGGCTTGTAAAGCCAAGATTATGGACATGTTTGTAAAAATCAATGTTTAACTATCACTTAACAGATTTTTTTAGTCTGACTTATCAAAATGTCTCTATATTTCCTTTAGAAATTATTCTCTTTATAGCCTAGCTTAGTTTTTATTATTGAGTACTGGGATCAGCACTTAATTGACAAGTATTTTATCATAGAACTAAGCTGCCTTATACCTGTCTCTATCTGCTTTCCAGTAACCTAGAAAAATATTCCTGCCTGTGCAAATCTGGCTTATCTGCTCTGTCAGGAGCAATTTTTCAGCTTAAACTTTGGTACTCAAAAGATCTGTGCATTCATTGATCTGAGATGCCTGGGCTGATACTTTGTGAGCTGTGCTGACTTGTGTTGCTGGGTGGTGGTGGGTGCTCGTTGCCATGCTTCCTCGCAACTCCATACAGCATGTTTGTTGTCTTGGGAGCGTTTGTACTGGAGACTGGCAGACTTTACCAAAATAGGCTTTTGGACAGGAAGCTTCAGTTTCTTCAAGGAAGGATTTGCAGGAAGAAGAGTTGAAAAATTTATTTGGGGCATGTAGCTTGGTTCAGCCATATCTGAAAGTGCCTCAGTGTTAGAGGTGAAACTGAGACAACTCTAAGCCTGCTAGAGGTACTAAGTGCAAAGTTTCCTAATTAAATGTGAATGGCTAGACTTCTATCAGTCATGTTTATTGCCAATTGTTTGGCAAGGCTGTGGTTTAAAAACCTTGCATATGTTATTTCCCTGTCAACCTCAGAAAACCCTCAATCACAAATTGTCTTAAACAGAAATACTCATGCCCCTACACTGAACTAACTCGCATAGTGGAGCCTAATGGTAGATGGAGAGTTTAGTCTGCTGCCCAGAGCACGAGTACTGCTTCTGCTTAATGCATTGACTCTGCATGTTCCAGCTGGCAGCTGCTGTGTCTCTGAATGTACATCATGCGTATTGCATCCATTTTCTGTGTGTAAAGCATTGCATCACGTTTGGTTGTTTGAAGAGCTGTAGTGGATAACTTGAAAGATGCACAGGAATATTCTCTCTTCCTAAGCAAAATATCTCAAGTATCTGAAAAGGAAATTTGTTACCCTTGGCTGCATTATCTGATCAGAAAGGCACGTAGAAATGTGACAACTATAAGTATTTCCACCATAGAATAAGCTGCTTGTTCCAGCTTTTGCTAAAAGGCCACTGGAAATACCTTATTTGAATCATGGCCCTAGAGATGGGCTATTCCTTCTGTTTTACCATTGAAATAAAGCCTTCCAGGAGGAGCTCTCTAGACCTCATTATAAAATCACACAGTAAGAGGATAAGAAAGTTGGGTTTTGTATGGCCTAACAGAGAAAGAAGGCACAAAACACTTAACAGATGGGGAAAAAAGTCTCCAACTGTCTCTTAGGGCATTTATTGGTATTTATTATTTTACAAGTGCTGGCTGAAGTTATGTTCAGAAATATCTGTATGACTTACAAGACTAATGCAGCTGTGACAAACCAGTTCAGCACTACAAACAGCAGGGATTTGTCAGAAGGAAACCCATGATCTCAGCTGGTTGTGCTACTGATGAGATTTTAACTTTTGCAATCCATGCTAAAATGCATGCAATTGAAAGCAAATGAAGATGTATTAAATTATTTTTTGATTATAGTTATATTGATGAAATGACTAAGGAAATTGTTGGACACGTGTCCCAGTGTACTCTAGTAAGCCAAAAATCCACTGGACTATTTTAACGTACTGCTGCCAATAGCAAAATGTATGACCTGACAATATCTTTAGAGTGATAAAAATGCAGTTCCAAGTAGTTAATAATCAGAGGGAGTCAAAATCCTATTTTGAAAAATAAACACAAAATGTTTTAACTATAACACCGAACTGTAACATAGTTCTTAGCCTGAGCTGCCAAAAAAATTTACTAGTCATCCTAAGGGCCGGTGCATAAATTAATGCTTCTACATTTTCAAGAAATGTTTGGTAACTTCTTTATTTACCAGTAGGTGTCACTGCGGTCTAGCAGAGAGCTATTATTACTTTAAAACATCTTTTCTGCTTAATCGAACCTTTATTTTGTACAGAAACATTTGGTATTTGTACATGTTGATATAGATCCAATAAAAATGAAGAACTGCAATCAATGCTCTTTCAAATATGTTTTTTCCTGTCTCGGCTGCTGATAACTGTTGGTGGATAATTCAATGGATTGAGAAAGAATTCGTGAGTGTTTTTTCTCTGCAGCATGCCTGAATCTGGTCCAAGCTGATAATGACCAAAGTGATTATTCGATGCAAAGGTGAAGCCAGTTAGCAGTGCTTGTATGATTACTTGCCCCTTGCCCAATCTTCTGTCGGGGGGCAGGGGGAGTTGGAAAATCAAGCCAAAAGACCTAAATCTTCAATTTTTTGGTACCTGTGCTGAAAATTGCAGAGGGTCTGGGAATTGAATGGGACAGGAAGGACCTGTCAGTCACAGAGCAGCTCTCTACAAGACTGAGAAAGCATTTAGGAAGGAAAACTAGTGGAAACTGCACTTTTGGTGTCTGTAGGTACCTACCTCTGGAAATAAGCAGTATGGTCTTACTGATGTTGGATGTGTTTTTTCCTTCAGTCTCAAATGTAAATCACTTCCAAAGAATACAAAGAATCTATATAATCACGTGTCATTAGTTTTATGCACTTTATTATGTGGATGTTTCTCTGAAGATCTGGATCTTGCTTCTTATACCTTGCATTAGAGCACACAGCAGTATGCTGAACAAGACTACTTGGGATTGAGCTGAACTAGAACATGGAATGATTTTTCTGTTTTAATGAATAGTTCTTGTCTGCTATGTGTTTGCTAGACAGGTGATCAGCAAAGGTGTTTTGACTGAAATGCACTTTCAGGTATATTCAGGTACTTCCTATCTGAAAGGCACAAAAAAGTACCGAGTAGACACTTGTGGCTACTGCATAATGTTCAAGCCACTTAGTATCATACAGCAAAAGATAAAAGGGGAGTTAGGTTTTGTGTTCCCCCAGGTATGGTAAAAGGCTTATTCTGTCTGAAAACCACTAGGGAGACATTTTGAGTTAGTTGAAGCAGTCTTAGTTTAAACCTAAGCTCTTGCATCAATACATTCCTCCAATCTCTTTCAAATCTTTACCAAGAAATGATGGTGCTACACATAAACATCTCTCTCGAAATCAAGATTGCACATCCAGTAGAAAACTATAGCGTAAGGAGGCTGCTGCAGGCCAACATATTAGGATAATAATGTGCTTTTGGACAGTAAATGCACTGCCTGTTCTGTTGCCCTTACATGTGGCTGGATCTGGTAATGAGTCATTTGTTTATGTCTGAAGAACCAGCCAATACACAGGTTGCTTTTAGCATTTTATCTTCTTTAAATACATTTATGAAGTACTCGGCCACCACTTGTTAAGGGACCTCTATTGTATGCTGTAGGATGATCTTTGACCGTTTCACAGAACATGGTTATGTTATATGCAGTGAACCTTGTTAAATGCGGACAGGATTGCAGAACTGGCACAACGTATGGCCCTGGAGGTACCAGGGTCTTGTGCAACAGGCAGAAGGCATTACAGCTTTCTTCATGGTGCTGCACTGTAATTTGAACAAAGGTGAAAGTAATTAGTTTCCTGCCAGAATACAGCCCTGAACAAATGAAGTTGCTAACTGATATTTTGTTGCCTGCTACCTTCCCATGAGGAAATCTTCATTTATTTTTTTTAATTTTCATTTTATCAGCTTGATTTGCTAGACAGTATGTTAATTCTGCCATGATGTTCAGGGACACATCCATCCAGTCTTCCTTAGTCCCACAAGTTTTAATTCTCTGTGGACTTTCTTTTCCAGTTGTAGTTTATGTTGCTGTTCTTTGTATCATCGCACACAAAGGCCACCCATACCGCTCTCAGTGCAGCAGCTTAGTTGTTTGACCTGATATTGCTATGGTTTAATGTTTGTAACTGCTGTAGAAGTGCTTAGTTACTGGTGAAGTTCTACTCTTTCAAAAAGTAGAAATGAGTACTTGGGAAATACAAAGATGAAAACAATCTTGCAAATAAAAACTCAAAAGGGAACTGTGTGATTATAGCACCTGCATATGAGCCACACACAAACCTAATAACCAAAACTAAGAGGACAAAGGAACATAATGTATAAGTGTTGGTCATGTACATGCCCTTTTTAACTGGTGAAGGAAGCAAATTAGCAAAATAGCCAACAAAAATGGCTGCTACCCTATTGCAGGAGGAGGAGGAATAGAATAGGACAATGACAGTCCCACCAATGAACCCTCTATAAAAACAATTTAAAACACCAATTGTTTGTTGCATTCCCGTGTTTTTCTTTCCCCAACAAGTGTTATGTTGGTGCATTTTGGTAGATTTCCTTAAGGGCTGCCACCATAAAGACAGACATAAATTCAATAATCATGTGAAACAATAAGTTCTTAAAAGAAGGATTTAAAAAAAAAAAACCTTCAGGGAGAGGATAAAGTTAGTATTGAATCTGGTCCTCCTATAAGGCTGCAACAGATCTCAGGCATTTGAGAGAGTCAGCCCCCTTTTTATTCCATAACAAAACAATGGAAACTTTACCTGACCAAAGAACCTAGACTTTCCTTGCTGCTTTTAAAGTTAGGCTGTGTCCTCGCTGCAAATGAGGTGGTTTTTTTTCTCCTGAAACACCTTGGCACATTGTAAAATCTTCATGGGAAACAGCACAGGTGGTTACTTTCTCAGCAGAGCTTGCTGTGATAAACTGCATGGCAGAATAAAGTTCTGACCTTGACAATTATAACAAGGTGAAAGCTACTTTGTGTGTTTCCTACTAGTATTTCACCACAGGTTTTTCCAGTAGACTTGCAGGCTGATCACCTAGGGAAAAAACCTGCACAGAACAACCACTGAGAATTTAGCCGTAGGTGAATGACTACTGTTGGCTCATCGAGTAAAACTAGTCTTTCCAGAGGCTTTTACATTGCAGACATGATGCTGCCTCTCACATGATTGCAACAGATGGGTGTGCAGGCTAGAGAGAAGGTGGAGTTGTGCATCTTTTTCTGCTAGCTACCTGGGTCTGATTCATTAGTGCCATGATCCAGGGAATTTTTTTTTTATCAGAGAGAACTGGCCCTTTGCTGCACTCCTGTAAGTGTTCCTTTGTTCTGTCCAGTGGTGCTTGTTTTAATCTTTCAGTTACTAAACTTACTGATCATGTCATATGAGGAGACAGCTGCAATATGCTGCAAATACTGAAAAATATGATCTGAAACTGTATAAAGATCCCCTATTTGAATGCCTTTCAGTCTGTCTTCTCAGGGTTCAGTGTCACAAATAAGCAGTATGCTATCCATTGGAAATACCTCACTAAGAAAAGCCGTATTCTTGACAGAAATCACACTTCCCTGTACACTGGGTTGCAGATCTCCCCTCCCTCCCCACCCCTGTACATTCTGCTTTATGATCTGCTCTGATCCAGCCGCTGCAGCTCTCGGTGCAACCCAGCTGTTCTCGCCCACTCCCAGGCTGCTGCTGGCGGTGTTGCTGAACTTCCTTCAGCACGCATTAGTAGCGATACTAATGTATAAATGACTATTTTCAGAGCTGTTTCAGAGAGGTTGACTAAAGCATGGTAATTAGTTACTTAATGTGTCTTTTTACCCTCCCTTCATCTTTGCTATGCAAATAGCAAGGGAGAAATTCTAGCCCCACTGAAGCAAAATGGCAAAGCCCTGAGTGTTCACCCATGCGTGCTGCGTGACACTTGAAGGACAGGAACAGGAGGAGACTGATATTTTGCAAAGATAAAGCAAAACACACTGAAATGTTTAGCATTTTAAGTGGCCCTAATTGGGACATGAAAGCACTGCAGCAGCTGTGAGTGCAGCAAGAGCAGCAGGACATCCTCTCTCCCCCATCCCTTCCCACCTGGACAAGGGGAAAGGAAGGATGTAGTGTAGGAAGCTGGAGAGAACTTGGGAGGCAAATAGTGACTAGGCTGAGACACAGAAGAACAGGGAGGAGGCAAAGGAGAAGATGCTGAGTGAACTGAGGGGCCACTGGCTTTCACGGTTCTGAGGGGAGCGGCCTGGGCATGAGCAGTAATGGGGAGAGCCTTCCTGTGAGTTACTGTTTGCTTCTTGGGCAGCGCTTCGCAGGGAAGCAGGGCAATAGGTTGCTGAGCTGCTTCTCTTTTGTGGGAAAAGGAGGGGAGCAAGGATGCATTATGCTGTTATTTCATGTACTTGATATGAAGGATACCTGGCACTGTGGTCCCTTTAAAGTCTGTTTGTAGCCTCACTTTAAGCTGATATTACTGTCAAATGCTAGTTTTTGTCCATAAGGCAGCACTGAGAAACCTTCCTGACAGCTTCTGGAAGGATATGACTGTCTTCATCTCCCCCCAGAGTACCTCCTGCATGGGAAACATTCTGTTTTCCTACCGTGTTGCCTTCACTTTCTTTTGGAAGAAACTGAAACAGTTTTAAAATATTTTAATGGCTGCCTCAAGACTGGATTATGTGAAAGGCTCCGTACTAGGCTACAGCTCATTTTGAAAAGTCTGTTGTTCCCCCCACAGAGATCTCGGTGCAGAGCCTCAAAAAGAGAACTGGGAGGGTTCTAGAATGTATTAAGATGTGATGCTTCCACATAACTGTTCTGTCCTTCTTATGTTCCTTCTACTGTTATACTTTTACCTCTCTTATCTCCAGCTTTGATGTATTTGAGCTGGGTTTTTTTCGTGCTTTCTGACATTATTATAAATAGCAAAGATGCAAATTTCTCTTGCAAGGGGGAGTAATGGAATGCAATAGGAAGCTGTAGGACTCACTTTGGCTTTCCAAGAAAAGTTTTTCAGATGGAAAAGCTAAAGCTGTAAGATGGCTGCTTACCTCCCACTGCTGTTCTCCTGGAGGCAAATGCCAAACTGGAGTGTTTCGTGTGCTGCTTTTTTGTGAAGGGTTTTGTGTGATTGGGTTTTGTTTGGGTTTGGTTTTTTTTGTGAAGGGAGATAGCAACTATCAATAATAGAATTCCACAAAAAGCATAAGATGCCTGTTGAATTCCACCCTCTTTGAGAATTAAACTTACCTACTGCCGAGCATAGATGGGATTTGGCTTTTATTTGCTCTGTCTTGGTACTTGCATATTTGAGTTAAGCCAGATGAAAATGGAAATAGCGAAGCTTAGCATGTCAATTGCCAAGCTTATTAAGTTACAAGGGGTGAAATTTTCAAAAGTATCTAAAGTTAGGTGCAGAAAAAATGGCCCATCTCTGCTGTTCTTGAACATAACAATGTTTGTTTTCCATCATCTAAGTAAAAGGTTTTATTAGACTTACAGACTTCTGCTGATACCCAAGATAGGATAGGCAGCACATGCATTAGTTTAACTTATCCCCTGTTAGTCATGTGAAATTCCATCATGACCATGAATCTGCTGTGGTTTAGATTACTCTGTACGGGGATTCTACAAAGACTGAAAATACTGTTGGAAATACAAAGCTAGCGCAGGGGGTATAGGGTGTGTGAGAGCTTTCAAATTACACCCAATTACTATCACTGTACTGCAAAATTCTCTAAATTACTGTTTAAGTGACTTACGTAGCCCAGGCTTTAAGTTAGAAAAGTATTTAATTTAATTTCAACTCTTAACTTTATATCCAAATAGAAACTATTTCCAAATAGTTTCTTGGTGTCACTTCCTTACTCTGGCCACATTCTTCACTTTTTCTGGTTCTCAGGACAAACTTTTTTAATGTTATAAAGAATTCCACAGAGCCTCAATGTGTATTTTGAGCTCTCACAGTCCTGTTTTTTCCTCTTTGTCTAACAGATCAGTCACCAAATAAGACTTTTAGACTCATGCAATAGTATGCAAAACTCAAACTGGTTTAGCTATCCATTTTACTCTTGACATTTAAACAAGCTAATTAGTAGCTCTGAGACAAGAATATTCACAGGAAAAAGTATCTTCTCACTTCTTTGTATTCAAATTATGTATTCTAAAATTTGTGACCTGTTTTCAGTAGCTCTTCAATAACTGAGTCAGGTGGTTAGATACAGATAATCTTGTAAGCCTTCTTTGAAACACAATGCAAACCTTAACCGTATCTCAAATCAAGCTTGTACATCTCATCACAAGGCCCAGTCTATTTTCACTTTCTCTAGCACCTGTTGCATACTGGCTTTAGAGAGCACTTTCAGAGTGTGTGTGTTCTTCAGAAGTAATACCTAAAAGCTACCAGCACATCAACAGGTATCGGGTAAAGGCCAAGCATCGATTTACTTACAGGGTCACTAGACAAAACCATAGTCTTGCATCTCTTTATTGAAAGCCAGTAATTTTGCATTGGGTAAAGGTAAAATTACGAAAAAAGTAATGTTTCTTATCTAGAAGTATCGAGACAACTCTAACCTCTTCTGTGCAGTGAAATCAGCCTCTTAATTTTTTTTATTTTGCATTTGGGACCTGTATTTTAAAACCTTTCCTCAAATGACAGATGGTTAGTGTGATCACATGTTGTGAAACCATTTTATGTTTCAAGGTTGTAGAGTGTTTTTGTTTTGCTTTTGCTTTTTTTCTTTTCTGATGCCTCACTCCTCTTAAAAATTACCAAACTACCTCTGGGAGTTGTGATGTTCTTTTTTTAATGCACTGCTTTTCTAGTAGTGCATCCTTAGTTTTCTATTCCACAAGCATTTTACGAAATACTGCTTACAAAATGTAAAATAGTGGATTTGATGATTGTTCGATGCCTGTATTTGTTGTATGGCACAATCTCTATGGAGTATTTTTTCACTCCACACAGTGTATCGCTAATTAAAGTCTCAAAGGTGTGCATAAATATAATGTATGTGGGTGGATGTGTAACTGCTTTGTATAAGCTAGTGCTTGTGGAAGTAGGAGCCTGTGAAAGCCAGCGTTTCACAGTCTGCACTATGTTCGTTTCATGGGGCTTCTCTGCAGCGCATGTTTCCTCCCCGGAGCGGATGTAAAGGCTGGGGACTGTGCCACCACTGTGAGTACGAATGAAGTGCTGCGAGGAGTGGCGGGGGCTCGCTTCCCCTGGGTGAGGTTGCTCGCTGCTGCTTGGCGTAACAAACTTTCACTGGAGTCGACGTAGGGCTGGTTCAGTGCCCGCTGCGTTCCCAAACTCCTAAGGAGGGTTTTGACCTTAGCTCGGGCCGCCCCGGCTCCTTCCTGCCGCCGGGCCGCAGCCCGCCGGGCCGCTGCGCACCGCGGGGCCGGCGCGGCCCCGAGAGACCCCGGCCCTGCGCGCCGCGAGGGGACCCTCTCCGCCAGCCGCGGCCTGCTCGGGGGCCCGGCACCACCGGGGCTGGGCCGGGCTGCCCGCGGCGGGCCCCGCTGCCCCCGCCTTCAGAACCGCAGCGGCAGCACGTCCCCCCCGGCGGCGCGGGCCCGAGCGGAGGCCGCCGCGGGAAGGCAGCGGGTCCCGCCAGGCCGCGCCGTCCCGGCCGCCTCAGGCCGCCCCCGAGCGGCTGAGCCCCCGCGGGCCCGACACAGCGCGGGTCTGGCGTCGGCTCCCTCGGGCCGCGCCGTGGCCTCGCGGGGCCCCGTGCCGGGAGGGGCGTCCCCCGCTCGCCCCTCGCCCGGGCCAGCTCGCGCCGGGCTGCGAACTACAGCTCCCAGCAGGCGCCGCGCGGGGCGGGCCGGCGTCAGCGGGGCGCGCGGGGCGGGCGCATGCGCGGTGGCGGCGCGGTCGGTTGAGTAAGGCGGGGTGCGATTGGCTGCGGGCGGCGGCCGGGCGTGGGACGCGCAGTGACGGAAGGAGCGGGGCAAATGGCGGAGAGATGGTCCCGGGCCCCGTCCCGAGAGCGGCGATAATCCCGGCGCGGAGGAAGCGGCGCCGGAGGAGGCGGCGCCGGGGGCCCTAACGCCCGCGCCACCCCGGGAGGGTGCCGCTGCCGCCGCCGGGGGAGGGGCGGAGGTGTCCCGTCGGCGAGCGCCTTTCGCAGGCGGCAGATCGGCGGCCAGAAACCGCGGCGAGAGCCACATCCGCGGCGCCGGCCGGAACGCGCCGGGCCCGCGCCCGGGACCCGCCGCTGGCCCGGCCTGCCCCTGCCGCCACGACCGACGCCGAGGTAGGTGCCGGGCGAGGAGGCGTCTGGGGGTGGCCGCCCGGCGCCCGAGGCCTGTGCGGGCCGCGGAGCAGGCCCCGGCACCCCGGCGAGCAGGAGCCGCCGGCCGCTGCCCCCAGCGCCGTCCCGCTTCCGGGGCGGTGGCGGCGGCCGCCTGGCGGGGCGTGGGGGACAGCCGCGGCCGCCCCCGGCCCGCCGGGAAGTTTTCGGGGCGGGAGGCGCAGGACTTTGCTTGGGGGAGAAGTGCGGGCTGGGGCCGGGAGGGCGGGGGGGTGCGGCCTGCGAGGCCGGCGGCTGCTGGCGGGCTCGGCCGTTCGCCCCGGGCCCGGGCCCGGGCTGCCCCGCGGCCCGGGGACTTGTGTAATGGGGGTTGGTTTTCCTGCGGGGCGGGGGGAGGGGGCCGAGGAGGAAGGGAAATGACATCAGAAATCGCCGGGCGTGCACGGTGGGGTGACCCGGTTTCGCTACCACCCCCCTCCCCCCCCGCCGCGGGGGGAGGGAGGAAAAAAAGAAACTGTCACCGTGGGATTTCATCAGCTTCTTCTGCCTCCGTGCATTTAACCTATTTTTCTTTCCTTTGATTATGTAAGAGCAACGGTGTAGAGAGGAGCAATGAGCAGGGATGGTTGATGGGCTTGCTGGGGAATTACCGGGGATTTTACGTCTAGCTTGTCCGCCGAGTTAGCTCTGGGAAATGCGGGAGAACTATGTTTCGGTCTTTTGCTGTATTTACATTTCTTGGACCGCTCGAAATATTGCAGCGCAATGCAGGAGAGAGAGGCAGGGAGTGGAAACGGAGTGAAATTGACCAAGTTGTTTATTTTGCACTGAGAGAAAAGCAAGGGAGAATTCTGAGTAAAAATCCTGTTCTGTTGATGTTCTCCTGTAAGGAGGTACATAGATATTTCCTTATTTTTAATCTCCGTCTAAGATACGAGTTTATACCATAGTGTATTTATATTTTCCTGATACTCATCTCTTAACCTGTTTATATCACATTGAATATTTGAGTTTTGCCATTTTGATTCAAAACTCCTTATGAGACGGTCTTAATTTTTAAACTTATAAATAGGAAACTAGATTGAGGAGCTCTACTTTCTGAAAATGAAGTTGTCTTGACTACAGGAATCTTCTCTTTAAAACTGCAAGCCACAAGTCATAATTAAATCTGCCGTTATTTTTTTCAGACGCTGGAAATGTAGTGTTGGAAATACTTATTTGAGTCAGAGTTTAGGGTAGGAAAATGTGCTGGTGGTGAGTGATTTTTTTTTTTTTTTTTTTCCCCTGTAAGAGTTGTATAGAAACTGAGTTATTAATAAATGTTTCACTTTAATTTCTATAACTCTAAAAGCTGGCCTTTCTGGTATAAAATATTTTGGTGGCTGTTGCAAGTATTTTCAAGCATCAGCAAAATAAAACTAATAAGCTAGATTTGTTTTGCTGTTCATTTTCTAAAGTATGCAGGGAAGTTATAGTTTTGCTCTTGGATGGAAAATAGGAAATTAGAGCTACTTATAGGGGAGCAAAAAAAAAAGTTTGGCAACGATGTGTTTGGAGCAGCACGGAGTAGGCCGATGATGCTGGGGGGGGGGGGAGAGGATGGAGATGGGGTTAAAGAGTAACATCTACTAGGAGCAAGCAGAAGCAGTCTGCAGAATGGTGTTTCACAGCAGAATTCTGGTCAGTAGATAAGCATGTGCCATTACCATCCATCTGCTGAACTGCTGGGGAGAAGAGTGTTTCCCAAAGTGGTTGTTCCTGTATCTCTTCTGCGTTGCAATACCATCTGTCTGGTAAACTTCTGAAGTTCAAATTTGATACGTTTAATTCACTTAAAATTTGCTCAAACATAGACAACCCGATGCATTGCTCAGTTCCTATGATAAGTGAAGGCTGGCCTGGTCTGATAAAGGGAGACTGTTATTAGTGAGACAGTCTTGCTGGAGTGAAGTAATAGAATGACATTTCTGGAAACGAGTCTGGCGATTTTGGCAGAAGCTAGTCTAGCACTTCAGGTTGAGAAACTGTGAGTGTTGAGATGAAAACTAAAATACGGAAGAAAGACAGTATAGCACATATTCAGGGGGATAATAATAAAAACAGTTGTCTCAAATAGATCATGTGATAAGTTTATTAACAATGATTTTAAGCGCTATTTTTCATATCCTTTATATATATGAAGGCAGTTGACACTTAAAGTTGGATTTCTTTGTTTCTGTAGCTTAAATAAATTTTTTAACAGACTTTTCTCCAGTATGGAGAGTAATTTCAGAGGGAAAGATGGACTTGATTAGATTCAGACTGACTATAAAGAATTCCAATTTCCTATTTGTGTTTTGGCCAAACAAAAAAAAAGAGAGAGTGAGATGCTGGTTTACAAAACAGATATGATTGTTTTGGTTTTATGTTGTCATTTGTCTAGTAGTTGAAGTATTTGTTTTGGGAAAAAGAAGCTAAGTGGTCTGTTTCCTTCTTGAGTTAACCAAAAGTGGGAATAGAACACATGCAGGGAACTGCTTAAATGTGTCCGTGTTTAATCTGTTCATATTTAAACTTTATTCTTCTGGGAGAGCAAACTGTGAATTGGGCTACAGTTGTAACAGCCAGTAAACAGTCATGGTTTATGCTGGTCTGCATAAGGTTTCCTTGATGTTCTTGGAAATGGATTGAGAAGTGTCTCTTTGTTCCTGTCCCTTGATCAATCAGATTTACTCGTGGGGCATTGCTATGGACCAGTCTTGACCAGGACAGTGCAGATAGCATAAACCACATCATATTTCCAAATAATATGCTTGCTAAGCAAGTCTGAGTGTGCGAGAAGAGCATGGGGTGAAGTTGTCATCGTTATTTGTGATTAATTAGTATTTAAAATATCTATAGCAACTTGAAATATTCTGACAGTTTTTTTTTATTTAACTACAAAGAGTCTTTTTAAAGCTATACTGTGTTATTGGACTCTAGCAGAGAGCTGCATGTTCAGATGTGGTGAAAACATTGTTTAGGTTTCTGCTGATGTTTCATGAAAGCAGTGCGATCTATGCTTGAAAATGTAAAATTAGAGCAAAGCAATACCAAAAATAATGTATTCATAGCAGATTTTTCTTAAGGATCCAGTGTGCCATTGTTTTTTAATTCTGCAAGTAACTGAATTTTGAGTTAAGTTGGTAGATATATTACTTATTGCAGAAACTTTTGACATAATGACATTCATATGTAAATGAGTTAGTCTATAGAAAGAAGCAGATGATGTATCTGTTGCTCGTGTGAAATGTACATGCCTGGTGCTTGTAGGCTCAATAAAGGATGGAGCTGCAATTACTTGTACTGAAAAGTTGGTGAATTAGTTTCTTCTTTCTTTTCCAACAGAGAATATGAAACAGGAGCCAAAATGACATCCCGATTTGGAAAGACCTACAGCCGGAAAGGGGGAAACGGCAGTTCCAAGTTTGACGAAGTATTTTCCAACAAACGGACCACCCTTAGCACAAAATGGGGAGAAACCACCTTCATGGCCAAATTAGGACAGAAGAGGCCCAGTGTCAAACCAGATATTTCCGAAGTTCCTAAAAAACCCAAAGTTGAAGATGAGGTAACAGAGGATCCATTTGGATTTGACAGCGATGAAGAATCTCTTCCTGTGTCTTCAAAGAATGTGTCACAGGCTAAAAGCTCCTCTCAGCTGGAACCCGGTGAAGTTGCTCAGTCTGAGGACTTCACTCCTCTACTTGAAGCTAACAGCAGAATTAATCAGCCAGACAGTGGAGAGCACGTTGCATCCAGCAAGTGCATGTCTTTTGACAATACTGTTCCTCTCTTAAAAGAAAAGAGCACAAGCAAAAACGTGGAAGATGGAGAATGCAAAGGCAGCAGTGCTAAACTTGTAACTGCAGGTAAGTTTACTCAACTGTCCAGATAGTTCTGTTATCCTCTGATTTTTACTAATCTACATTTAGACTTCGTGTTTTCAGGGGTTGGTTAAAATGTTCTAGTAAAACTGTGGGGCAATTAATTCTTAATTGTAAGAAATTGTAAAGGATATGCCATTTAAAAACATCAGGAAGCATTCTGCATTTTACACATTGATCTGAGATCCTCGACACTCTAATCTGTATGTCTGCAAATTGAGGTACAGTGCTTTAGATTCGACATAGTGTGTTAGTCCACCTTCAATAAAATGAAATAATAATCTTCCTTTTCTAAAACTTGTTCTAAGCTCAGTGCATTTGTGGTTTTTTAGCATGTAGTATTTTGAAGAGTGATGAGTTGGTAATAATAGAATGTTTTATTCTTAAGTTACTGGCTTTAATTTGGTGTCGGTACATGGTTACTGCCGTGCAGGTGCAGATACAGGTTACAACCTGCCTTATTTAATTATTTGGATGGAAAAAGTATTTTTCTGGACTTCAGTTGCAGAAGGCTATGTTATTTTTTTTTAATTAGCACATCTTTATCAATGTGTATGTAAAAAACTTCAGACCTATGAAACAGAATTCTGTCGAACTTCTTTTAGGGGCTGTTTTCAGGCTCTGAAGTATTTATAAGATATCTTGGTACTTTTGAGAGGGAATTCACAAACCCCGTGGAGCTGAACATGGCTGTAATTTTGTTCAAGTCATTCTTAGACAAGATCAGATGTTATTATATCTCATTAGAAGTTTTCATATAATGGGCTGATTAAACTGCAGCTTCTAAAATTGAGCAGATCACACTAGATGAACCTTGATGAAGATGGCACCTACTGACTTGCTCTGGTTTATCATAATCAGCTTTAATGAGAAGAACTTACGTAACTTTGAATTCTCAGATATAGTTAACTTAACCCTAGGATCCGAAATTTGAGTGGACTCGTTCAGTTGTAATACAGTGGACAAGAAGATACTGAATAGTGGAAGATTTGCATAGCTCAGTTATTTGCAAGATAATTTTATTAGTGATATAATACAAGAAAAAACAAGAAATGTTGATTTGAACTGTAGTTTGACAGATGCATTGGTGGGACATGTAGTTATGTTTTGATCTTACTCTTATTTTTGCTGCTGAAATATTTCTTGTTTTCATATGGTTTTCTGCAGTTTATTTATCTGTATTATCCACCTTCAGTCTGGAAGTACAGTTCATGTTTTGCTAAGTTTGAATATAGTTTTCATAAGAGATTGAATAGATTCATCCCCAAATTTACAAGTAGAAGAACTAGTAATGAGTTTCCTTGGTTGTTAATGAGAGATTGTAGCAGAGCAGGTTTTACAGTGAAATGTTTCCATGTAGAAAAGCTTTGTTAGAACAGTGTTTTTCAGGTTGGAAAAGAAAATGTGGGAGCTGTAGGGAGAAAATGTGATAGAGCTCTGAAAATTCATAGCGCATGAAAGACCAAAAGGAACAGACTTCAGCAGTTTCATTGGTTGCTTCCTGGTTCTAGTATTGTGGAAAATAATAAAATACAATATTAAGTGCAGAAAACTTCAATTTGATGCTTATTTCAATTCTAGAACTCCTTGTTAGACAATACTATATATACCATAAATATATACAGCTCTAAAAGAAAGGAAGCTGATGAATCTTGGTGGGTAAGTCCATCAGTGGCTGTTGAGTGTGGTGGTGGTCTGGATGCAGAGGGGGAGGTTACTTAAACAACGGTTTCCTGAAGGAATTGTGTTCTTGCATGCTTTCCTGAAATATTTGTTACTGACTGCGCTTCAGCCAGTAGTAGTGAAGGACAAGGTGGATCTTGATCTAATGATGCTGTTCTTTCAGCATCTATTACATTCTGTTTACACCCAGTCAAACGAAGATAAAACCCCATTTCATAGCTTTGTTCAGAAATTAAATTCAACTGAGAATGAATCTTTTCAAAACATCCTAGGAGGGTCTTTAAATAAGGGTAAGGAAACCAAGACTGTAGTTTTGGTGATAGTGTTTATTTTGGACAGTTAGTGTAAATGAAACTTTGATGGTTTAAGCAGCTATTATGCTTGCGTGTAGAGTGATCCAAAATAAATAAAAATTGTCTCTGAGTACGTCACTCAGAACATTGAGCAATTGGAGATAGTGGTATAGTTAGCCAGTGTAAATGTAGGTACTTCAAAGGCTTCTTTGCTATATTGACTATTAAGTAAAGTTTGATGGTATGAGACTATCTATCAGAACTGGAGAGAGTTAATTTTATTGATTCAGGGGTGGAGGTATAGGGGAAGAGGGAGCTTGGGGGAGAAAAACTGAGTAACAAGACAAAGGTTGTTTCTTGTTGTGTGGTCTCCTAAGGTATAGTGTAGGTACTTACACTGTTTACATGTCCTCACCCTCTCTGTAATCATTTTCCCCTTCCTGGTAACTCTTGAACTCTGGTTCGACTGGATTTGTACAAAGGGCTTATAGATCCTTGAGACGGCAAGCTCTACTATTCCTGAAGAGGAAAAAAAGGGGGGGGGGGGAGGCAAGCAGATAGAACAATATTAATATTCCCAGTGTGAAAGAGACTGCAATGTGAGCTCAACCTTAACCCACATACACCGGTGTATCTCTAGGTATAGGAAACTAGGCTGTATTGGTACTGATGTTCATGAAAGTGCTTGTTAACTTGTTTTAAGTGCAATTTGCTAATCCTTGTCCTGATACTGACTAGACAGTTCATGAATTAGGCTCTCAAGACTTCCTGATAGCATGTGCCATCATTGTATCTTAATTCTTAACCTAGGTGAAATAAGGTTTAGAAATAAGAATTAGAATAAGGTGAAAACTGTGACTTAATGTGGCTATGGGCAAGCTGAGAGCTACAGTTTAGCCTGCTAATTCTGCTCCAAATGTATTATCCTGCCATTTCTTTGGACATTAAAATGAAGGTGATGCAACGTCAGTTAATTTTAACTAATGTTTAGTATTAAAAAGCAGTCCATTTTGGGGGTTGTTTTAATGGTTGTGCAACCATGTAACACAGCTGAGGATCTGTATCTTTTATTTAAAATGGTATGACTTACTGGTCTCTTTTTTTTAAATAGCCTCCAGCTAGTGCTTGTAACAGTCTCATTGCAAAGGCTTTGAGAAGCTCTTAATGTGAAAGCTTCTCATAATCTTACCCTAATGTTGCTTGATCAAGACTTAATACTGTCAGAAGAATGTTCATGAGTAATCCTGTATGTAACAGGTAATTTACAGATAGTAGGAGTTCACGTAAATTAGAAATAGCAAAAGAATATTCAGTATTAATAGTTACTGTTAGGTCACTTTTGTTAAGGTCGGAGGACTTGGTAGCTACCAAGTAAGTTGTGTTATTGGAAAAATATCATACTGGTAATTCATATCAAGCAAAAATGCAACAACTTAGTAGTTAGAAGGTGAGCTTTTTTATGAGAGTCTTACAGTAGGATAAGGTGACAACCTGCAGAGCAATACTTACTTGGATTTCTGAAACACCTTGGTGGGTTTTTGTTTATTTGGTTTTTTTAAACTGTTAAGCTTATTCTGTAAGGCATAATCCTAAATAGTGTTTCGCACTGAAATCACCTGCACACAAGCTTTAGTATAAAAACACTTACGGCCTTGCAGAGCAAATTGTGAAGTGGTAGTTTTAAAATTTCTAATAACTTTGTTCTTAGAATATTAGCTTGTATGTTGAAATTAATGTAGTACAATTTCTCAGGTGAAAATTAAAGTCAAATCTTGATGAATTTTAAAAGATGGTATGGCATTTCATAATTATATTAGTGTATGACTATGTTTCAAATTGGATAACTACTTTCCCTACTCCAGCTATTTCGGCTTAGGGAAATACTACTTCTGGCATTCTTGTGTGTGAGTTTGCGTTTTGACTCTGGATGTTGTGATCGCCTGCTGTGTTTTGCCTGTGTGCCACAGTGCTGAGCTCTGCAACTCCAGCCTTTGGAGGGTCTAGTCCAAGGTCTTGATGCTGTTCATCAAAGAAGGCACTCGGGTCGAGAGACATCTCAAATGGTTGGATGATGTCTCTCATCTTTGCACACCTCGTATTCCTGTTTGTGGACTATGAAATAATATTACTTATTTCCATTAATTCTAAGTTAAAATATTAGGTATTTAATGGTGCTTTTAACCATGAAGTATTTTAATGGTTAAACAAAATTATTTGTTTTAAAGCCTATGAGTTTATTTCTTGAAAATGTATTTTGCTTGCTGTGGAGAAATAGAAAATGGAATGACTTAAAATGTCTTTTCAGAATACAGAGCAGTGTAGGAATAGTACCCCTTTCTGCTGTGTTGTGATGCTAAGTACAGATTTTGTGGTTATTGTCTCGGCGG
Organism: Phoenicopterus ruber ruber; assembly: GCA_009819775.1. Lineage (NCBI taxonomy): Eukaryota > Metazoa > Chordata > Aves > Phoenicopteriformes > Phoenicopteridae > Phoenicopterus > Phoenicopterus ruber. The sequence goes on along the minus strand of CM020221.1, from coordinate 10,105,993 downwards.
TGCCCTTTGAGGCTTTTTAAGATTAAAAGGACAAATTATTGCACGTAAGGTATTTGTGATACTTGCTTATTTTTTTTCCTGACATTTAGAGTAATTATGAAAATAGCTATTCTGTGTCTTGTCATTTGTTACTACGTACTGGTATTCAAACAAGTCTGTCTTCTGGAAGTAGTTTTGCTCTTCGTGCTGTAAGGAAACATTTGCCTGTTGTCTGCTATTCAATTCTTTTGTGTTTCTAGGTAGTTCTTAATGCCCTCGTTTTTCACTTGGGGCTCACGCACATATCGGTAGCAAATCAAAACAGCAAATGCCATCCTGCTTAATAACTTGTGCTTAGGCAGCGCAGGAGTGAAGGGATACAACTGTGCTTAACCACTTCGCGACCCAACATGCAGAATCTAGTAGCATTTGGTTGCTTGAAAAGCATAGTTGGTGATTAATTTGCAGAAAATGGTTGCCCTGAAAAGAAGATAGTTCGCGCCATCAGGTCTGTTCCTGACAGAGTATCCTGATAGTACCTTAGTGAATGTGTCTGCAAAGCCTCTGCATCCTGATTGTGTGGGTGGGGGAGCCCTATCTTTAAGTTTCAACTTCTCAAATGCAAGTTTGTTACATAATTACATTTGACCACAAGATTTGTTAGGGTATTCCTTTCGAATTGTTCTAGAACTTCTGTGTAGTGTTTAACGGTGAGGTAGACATTTGAGATAATAGTTGGGTCTGAGTAATCTTATCTTTCTTCTTCTGCAGAGTTGTTGAGTGTCTTGAGGAAGAATTTCAGTTTAGTCATTTTCTGTCCAAAAATGGAGCAAAAAGTTGGGGGAAACTGAATGAGGTCCGAGCATTTGGCGGTCTTAGGAGACAGCTGGCAGCAGCCATGATTAAAAAGAACTGCAGCTGTGCTCTGGCTGGATCAAAACATTAAGAAACTGATAGTGGGGAAGGGGAAAGGTCTGCCAGAAAATATGTATGCCCGTAGAATTTCAGTGTTATCAGGTTTGTTTAGATAGTAGTAGTTATGCTGGGTATATAGATAGCTGGGGTTTATCCGCAAGTCCTCTCTTCTTCAGTTGTTTTTGTTATGTTTCCCCCTTTTTAAGATATACCTTCTCCCCTTACACACAAAATTTTCTTGCTGTGTCAGTAGCCCCAGTTCAAACTAGTGTGATAATTGTTCTCAATTTTTTTTTTTTTGCTTTGGTATTACTCTGATACTTTGAAGATTTGGTGGTGGTTTTTTTTCTTGGATGTTTTTCAAAAGTCTGAAATGACTGAAATTCTGTTTAAATTTCAGTATTTATACTGGTTTGCCAAAATAGCAATACAGGAAAAAGACCCCAGTATTTAGGAAGGAATCTTCTGATTTCTGCAACGTATTTTTCCTAATGACAGGGAAATGCATACTATGTATGTCAATGTAGAGAGTACACGAGACTTCTTTCCCCCCAGTCTGTAATTCTCATTTCCCAAACAACAGTGAGATTCTCGATACCTTTTTTGGAATCCGTGCTTTTAAAATCATTCTTTCTTTATGGACTTGTACAATGAACAGTTAGTTTTTAAAAGGTCAAACTTTTGACTGCTTCTTAACTTCTTTCGTGTTTAAAAAGTTGAAATAACTGTGCATTCAAAACAGTTGGTCAGTGCTTGTAGAAGAAAAAAACCCTGTGAACGTGCATATGTCTTAAGTGGACCAAAGCATGCAGGAAAGCGGAAAACAGTTGGTAAGGAAGCCATTTCAGGTTCAAACTGCCGAGATCTTATTAACTGTATGGAAAATGTTTTTGAAGTTCAAACTTAGCTCATATTTTCTTTTAAGAAACTACTACTGTATTCAGTAAAGGGTTTCAACATATTTGAGTAGTGTCTGAATTCAGACTGACTTAGCCTAAGGATACATTTGTTTTGACAGTTACTAGTGCTGCTATGTTATAATATACTTTAATACTTTTTTCATAAGGGCTCACACTACAAAAGCCGGTGAAAACAAGCTTTTTTGGCATGTGCCAGCTCCTTGTGTTGCCCATGACACTGTGTCTTGTTTTTCCTGCAAGGGGTTAGTAGTTAGCTTCCTGGATCAGCTTTCTCCTGCTGCTCTGAGCAAATGATGTCCCTCTGAGCTGCCAGTGAGGAAGAGTGTGTCTGTTCCACTGGACTCTTGACCAGAGGTGAATATATGATACAGCTAGTTCAGACTCTGACAACTCTTGTATTACAGAGCGTAGCAGCTCTTCGGACCACTGGATTTGATGTTGCACAATTTCTTGTCTCTTCAGGACTGTTTTATTTTTAGATTTCCGACCAAGTAGTCTTGCTTGCAGTGTTGTAGAGTTCTTCAAAGCTTAATTCTTTGCTGGCAGAAAAAAAAAAAAGTTTTCTCTCTGTAGGAAGGGGTTTCAGCATTGTTTACTAAAACTGCAATTTGTCTTTCATTTGAGAGGGTTGTGGACTTTGCATGCGAGTTGGGTGTGGGCATTGATAACATGCTGCATGGTATGTTGGGTTTTTTACATAATATTGGTGTTTGTAGAGTCACATTATAATTTATATTGTTATGAATGTGGATAGATACAGACGTGAAGCAATAAGTTAAAAAAAGTCGCATTTTTCTTGTAAGTATATACTCACCAGAAGAAAAACAGACTTTAAATGAGGTTTTCAGAATGTTGTAGAAGAGTTTTAAGCAAGATTAGAAAGAAGAGTGAAGGAGGAATGATAGTTATTCCAGCTGTGAAAGACAAGCTGTAAGACTATAGGTGCACCTTGAACAAAAATACTTACCTGGGAAAACAAACAAGGTTGAAGTTCAATGGAAGTTATAGGACTTTGATAGAAATTGAGAGGCTGGATGTAGCTGATGACAAGCCACTTAGGTTATTTTTTAGCTATATTTTAATTGGAGGAGGAGATGCCTTTAGTAATAATGGAGTAAATTAGTAATTTTGAGATTTGGTGGTTCTCCCCCGAATGTTTGCCGGGAAGGCAGCTGTGCTGAATATGGCACTATGTGTGGTTTGGCCAGGTAAGTGTGCATGGATTGGTATGAAGGTGGTATTGAGATATGCAGTGACTTAAGATACAATGAAAGATCAGTGATCAGGCAGAATATCTAATGATTGCTAGCTGAAGAAGTAGAAAAAGAGGGGTAAAGCAACTGGATTGTTACTTCAGAAAACATCATCTTCCCATACCATTGAAAATTGTGCCTGAGATAAAGGCAAGTGATTAGCTCTATTGAGTATTTTCTGCACAAGAGGGAAGGTGGTCGTGTCATCCTGTACCCTTGTGAACAGCTTCCATTTCCATTGAAATACAAGGATTTAAAAAAAAAAAATTGTACACTGGCTGACAGGAGGTATCATTTTTGCACCAGCGTAAGACAACCTTTCAGAATGCCTGCTGGTAGCATGTTTTCCTAGTGGAAAAAAGTCTATGAGGAATTACTTCTTGTGGCTTAAACAGGGGTCCAAGGTGAGAAGCAATACTGTGGTGGTCAGGGTTCAGCCCTTCACAGGGTGGAGCCACAGCACGGCAGGGTGTTGTGCTAACGGCAGCACACCATTCGTGTTCTGAAAACATGGAAGTCTGTTAGGTTCATGGAATGAAAAAAATGATTTATTAGAGATGCTGAACACTGTGTGTTCACTGTGTGAAAGGCTGCATCTAGGTGATTTGAGGAAAGAAAAGGTGTCTTCTGTCTCAGAAGCTGTATGTTTAGAATAGCTACTCTAACTGAAATGGAGATGTTATGTGATTGAGAACTTGTTTTGTACATGGTCTTAATAAATAATGAATTCAAACTTCATATCAATTGCCTTAGAATTTTGATATTTAGGGTGCAGGAAAGGAAACAAGGAAGGCAAACTATTCTTAAGGAAAATAGTTCTGTGATGGCAGTAAATTAAATCTCATCATTTTAGGTTTTTCTGTGGAATTCTTCTGCAAAAGAAGATGCCACTTAAAACATCTGCAAAGAGGCAAACAGTGTCTATCCAACCTGCATGCAAACTTGTTGGGGATTCATTTTGATTCAAAGAGAGTAAAGAACCAGAATTACTTAAGAAATTGTAATTATCGCTATGGATGTGGTGGTTCTATAATTTTAGCTATTTTAGTAATTGTCAAGCATGAAACTGATCTTGAGAGTCTAATCTGAGGCTCTTAAGCTTCTTATCTTCTGTTTATGCCTGCTAACAGGCATTGCTTTTCGAGATCTTATGGGCATCAATGGATAATGATGGATCCAAGTGGTAAATTTTCATGTTTGTTAGAATTGTCTAGTTTATATCCATAAGCTTTTTTCTGTGTTTCCCAGCTGTTGAATCATAGGCAGAAAATGGATCAAAGGAGTTTAGTCTGTAACCTTTTCTTCTTACCAACCAAAACATTTGATTTCCAATGTAGAGTAAGAGAGAGAAACAGTAATGAAATGGCTTCTCTGCAGTTGCTGGTTTTCTGTCCAAAACCAGAGAAGACACTGTGTGTATGTCTCGTTTGCGCTCTCTTCCCAGAAATGAGGAATGTGATACAAGCACCTGGTAAAGATTTGTCTTTTCCTTTAGTTTGGTTAACTTCAAGTTGTAGAGTAAAGTGATGTGGCTTTATGCTTGGGAACATTGGTGGTGGTGTCATGGAGCCGTAATAAATGTTTCCGAGTGTTCAGGAACATCAGGCAGAGCTTGTAGCTCATAATGAGCTTAACAAACCGTTTCCTACATCCTGTGTCAGTGGTGTGTTCATGAGCTGTAGCCTGTTAACGTATGTGCTCGCGGTAGCTGGAGGCATCTGAAGGCCCTGGATATGCTTTTTCTGCCTTCTCTTCCTTGATGTTTCATTTTCTTGCTTTTACATCTGTCCTGGTAGTCAGGTGCCAATTTGAAGAGAAATAGAGGAATATAAAATTTGCATCATGCCACCTGCCTACACTTTTAAAGATTTCATTGCTTTTGACTAATATTATCTATACATTTGCAATGAATTCTGTGAATTTGTGTGGCTAATACTAAAAGAAACATAGTTTAAGTTTGTGAATTTGTTTCCTGTGTATAATAATTCAGTCATGCTCCTTTCAGTATTAAAATGAAGGCTTCATTGCTGTGGTACCTCGCTGTAGAAGGGGCATAAGGTCTCATGCTAGAAAAGCTATAGAAGGCAGTATGTCCTTCATTTGTAGCTCGAAGGGTGCTTTGGTTAGCATTCATCAGAATTGCTAGAAATGAGAGAAGACTAACCTGGAGTTCAAGTTAGTAGGGCTACCGTTTAATACTGGCAACTCTTCCGTGAGTAAATACAAGAAATAAGCATTTATTTTGCGTATGTGATAATATTTTGACATCTTGGCACGTTTTCTTAGCATACCAAGGCTAATATTGATTGTCCTTTTGTTTTCTTCAATTTCCTAATAACATTTGTATTTGTTAACCAGTTTTGATCAAACTTTGAGTGGTAAGGAGAGATTTCAAAGATACAATGCTATTTCAAGTGTCATGAAAAATGGTGGAGTGAAAAACTGAGTTGAATTGATTCATCTGTTCCCTTACCCCTCTCTTGTCTGCATGCTGGTAAGGGTAATGCAGTTATAACTGGGTCCCTAATCCGTTTTAAAAGGCAGCAGGAGGCTGGCTAGCCAGCACGTGTTGCTGCGCATGATCTGCAGCGTGTGCTGTCTCCTGCCCAGTCAGACAGGTTGGTGTTGAGGCTGCGGGGGGTGGTGGTTGAGTTGTGGGGCAACGAGCTTTGTTTGCTCTGTGAGCCCCGAATCTGTTCAGGACAGAAATTTACACTAAAAGACATTGTTCTCACAGCCTAGGAGACTGCTCTGTGCTCAGAGTAACTTAAAAATAGCAGATAAGGTACGGCAGCTCCGTCGCTTACTTGTTAACAAAAGTGTATAGTGTTTGACTTTTTAGGCAATTATTGTTAGACCATTAATGATGATTTGATTTTTATGGAGCTGAAAATGATGTTTTCAAACTTAGAGCCAAACAACTTAGTCTTGTAAGTTAAATGGAAATGAAACGAAATGAAATTGAAATGGGGACTAGGTTGGAGGACATATTTGTTGCTAACTGGGTTTGGATTATGGGTTTTTTTTGCCAGAAGAGCATTCGATTTCCTAATGAACTTTTTCCCTTGACTTTGTTTTGGTTTCGATGTTGGTATGTGCTGTACCCTAAGGATTAGGGTATGAAATTGTTAACTCTTGCAGCTTTGGTAGTTGATGGTGAGTGTTATCTTGTCTCCAAACGTCAGTGTTTCCTCTTTAAGTAAGAAGGCTCTGTCAAACTTTTAATCTCCTGTGTGAAATGATACGAATCGTTTTTATGGCTTCCCCTTTCTGCATTAACCTGCTCAATGCTGTTAGGCCCTGCGTGCAGCAAGTTTTAACGAAGTTTGAGTTAATGCAATGGTAAATGCCATTATGGTGAACCTTGAGCAGGAATGAGGATGGTTTCTTGTAATGTGTACTCAAATGCTAAATGTGTAATGCTAGGTGATCAGTCAATCATATCAATATAGTTTCATTACTGTAAATATTCTAGTATGTCATCAGTGATGGTATGGGAAAATACCAGTTTGAGCTGTTTAAAAATTTTTGGAAAACTCTGTGAAGCTGTCCAGGCAAAAAGATAAGTAGCTCTAGTTTGACAAAACTGAGCAACTTTGTCAAGATGTATTACAAATCCTGGAAAAACACTTCAGGCTCCTGGGACCACTTGTGCAACCTCTTAAGCTCCTGTGTCCCCCCAGATATTTACTTTCTCCTCCCTTCTCCCCAGGTGCTGTCAGGTAGCTTCTGGTGTTCTCTACCTGTATCTCCTTTCAAAATCACCAGTAGGAAAACTTGGCGTTAATTCCTCCTTGAACTGTTTCGCATACCAGGCATCTTTGCCCGGCCGCCCTGGACTCTGCTGGGCTGTTGCAGCTGTAGGTAACACAGCTGGTTTTTGCCTCTTCCTTTTGGTGTCTTGATGCTTATTTCTAGGTCCTGTGATCATGCTGACTTGTTTCACAGAAAACTGCCTCGTACTTACAGAGGTCAGTCAGTGGCTGTGGCAGCTCTCTGTTGCTTGTGACAGTAACGTCCCATTACGTGTACTTGTCATTACTAGAGATGAGAAAGTAGTAATGAATGTGTTCCACACCACTCCAAGCAGAGGGCGACAGTCAAAGGTCAGGTTTAGAATTACTCATATTTTTGCATTTTTAAAAACTTTATACATTATCTCTGTGTTCCTTTGCATTTTGTATACAATATGAAGTGACGGGAATCGCGTAGCCAATTGTGGCGATAAATTGCCAGATGGTCTCTTGGTTTTTCTAGCAATTTCTTTTTCTTATTTCATCATGAATCTAAAAGTGAAGTTTTTTGAGCCAAATGAATAGAGAGATTAAGAAATCTCCTTTTTATATTCACTGCCTGTGCTAGAAGACAGCTTGAATTAGTACCAGAGGTCCTGCTCAACTGGTCTAGCGTGGCTTTTGCTCTGGAAAAACTATTGGCCTTCGCTTCTTCTGTTCTTTAAGACAATATATAACTAAAGATTGAAGGTAAGAGGCATATTGGAAGCTGCCTTTCTCTCTTCAATTAGCAACTTACCTTGTTTCCTTTCTACATTCAGTTTAAAACACTTTATGAATGGCATACAATTAAAAAAAAAAGGTGCTTCTTCTCACTCTGTCAGTTTCTGAAAGCCTTGCAATTTTTTTAGACCTTTCACCATCTCAACAAATCTGTAATTATACAGTGTCTTTTATTTTTACCATGATTGAACTAAATGTTTTGTGGGTGGGGAGATATTCCTTCCCCTTCTCATATAGTACAATGAAGAAATAGTAATGCTTCTGAGGGCTATTTGGGAGTGCATTTTCAGGTAGATATTAGTTTCTTAAGAAGAAAAACCTTTTAAAATAAGAGTGAGAGGTGTTATGGGTACTTAATGAAAAAATAAAGTTGAAATCTGAGGCATCTTAATGTCAATTATCAGAGATGTCCAGCTGAAGGATGTAGGTGTCTTATCTCTAAAGAAAATACATTTCTCTTTTTTAAAAAAAGTCTTTAAAAAGAAATTACGTCTAGAATTGCATTCGTCATTTTTATACATGATCTTAAAAATGAAAAGGCAAGAGGTAGTCCCACTATAGCTACTTGTGGTAGCCAGAAGGTATTTTCTGTTCTGTTGCATAAATAGAATAGCATTTGTTCCATCTAATAAGTGAGTGCTTATATTAAATATGTATTTTTAAAAAAGATATAAACAGAATATTCTCTTTATATCCATCTAGACTAAATGATATAGTAAGTCTAGATGTGCATTTGTTTAATGTTTAAAGGTTTATTACCAAAAAAGCAAAGGTTTATGACTGGAAAAGTAGTGGGATTTTGAGAACTCGCTTGCATTCCCATTGAACGTTTTCATATATCTAGAGGAGTATAAACTATTAACCTTACATAAATTGAATGTCTTGCAGTGTATGAACTTGAATTTTTGTCTCTAACTCAAGCTCATCTTCCGCAGCTGACCGGGAGAATAATCATCATAATCACTTAACATATAGCCTTGTGAAGTTTGGTTGTGTGCATCTCTGTGTGTGAAAACATCTCAATGTGTTTGGTAGGAAAGAGTAGAAGTTCCACTTTTTTTATTCATCAGCAATACTTAAGGCATCCCTATCTTGCTAGTCTCATAAACTAGAGCATAAAATGAAGCAGGAGGCTTGTATAAATGTGTGGGTGTTTTTCTTTATCAGTTAGCATTTAATTTAGACCTGCCAGTCATATAGATTAGTTCTCTCATACTCTGGTAATTAAGTTCTAGAGATTTAAACAGAAAACAAATCATGATTACTACAGAAGATTGTTATGGTTCTTAGGAATATTGTGCTAGTACCTGGAAAAAAAAAAGACACTCTGGTGGATTATATAGTTATATACTATTGCTGATCTGAAATTACTTGGGAAACTTATTCTAGTATTTGAGCCCCAAAAGAGCCTACTTGCAGTTAAAATTGGGAGGAGAAATTACATGACTCTTTTGAACTACAGAATATCTAATAATTCAAAATTAGTTCACTTTCTCGTATTTTCTGTTTTCTGTATCTGTAAATAAAATTATATGTTACATGTTTCCTAAAGTCATGCTGCTGTAGTAGTTACTACAGATAACCTTGATTTTAAAAATTACTGTATTTATCGGAATTGCTGGTATTGTACACCTTTGGGCAATTAGCAAGTGATTTGCAGTAATTTCTGGTATAGAAACTTCAGTCTGACAGCTATTGACCCACTGATGAAACGAAAACAGCGGCTTGACAAAATATCCTTTGAGGAAGTATTCCTCTAAATGTCACTGCTTAGTTTTCCACTAATGCATTACGATGATCCAGTTTTAAAGCCAGACTTTCTATCTGGTGTACAGTAAACAGTTTACTGGTTACATTTTCCATCAGCCTTGCTTATTATTAGAGATGGAAAAACCTCCTTGCTGCAGTTACTAAGACTTTGGAAGTACTGAGTGGTTTTAAAATTTTGATGTGTGATAGGCACAAAACGAAGGAGGAGGTTAACTGCCACTTCTTTGCTGTTTAAGAGTAACTTTGTATGCTGTATTAAATTACTAGCTCAGAGTGAAAAATGAGATGTTAACACTTGGTTGATAGTTGTGGAGTCTTTTCAGAGACAACTCAACATTCTAGGTTGCTTATGCACATACTTAAAACAATGCATAGCTTACACAAAGGCAACAGAAGTCCTACTGTGGTACAGAAAGAGCTGTTAATGATGAGTGTTTGGCTTTTAAGATCATTTCTTGGAAGTGTAGTAAACCAAGCACCACTAAAGCTGTTTGACTGGGATGGAATGGATTTGTTATTTATTAGTCAGCTGAGCTGACTGGAGAAAGTGATTTTACTCACATTTACAGATGAAGAGAAACAAGGAATTCAAGGATGGAAGGACTTAGATGTATGGTGATACTGCCTTAACCCAGTCTGATCAAATTTTACTAATATGCAAGTGTACTAATGCCTTGAAGTACCTGTGCATTTTTGGTGGTTCTCTTGGAGGTGGTGGAGGCTGGCACTGAGGAATTAATAGCTAGCTCAGTTTCCTCAGTTTTGTACTTGGGACTGTTGGGAACGAGCATGAGAAGAGCCAGCAGGTTGGGCAAGTGTGAAATTGGAGGTGAGAATAGGAGCCACTCTGGGAAAGAAAAAAAATGTAACAACCTCAGTGCAGCAAGTACAGAAAAACTGAAATTGAGAAAATAGATGTGAAGGATTGTTCTTGTCAAGATGTATCTCTCAGTTGATGCTGCGGTTTGTCCAAAGGAGGCTGCTGCAATAAGGGAGTAGAAAGTTTTGTTCCCTTAGCAGGTCACAGATAACTAGATGGGACTGTGTTGCTTGCTCGGAGTCCTACAAACATTAGGCTAATTTTAGCGCATTCTAAAATACTCTAGAACAATTTGTAGAATAGTTTTTCAGTATACGTAACTACATCATCAAAATGAATATTTTCATTAAGAATGAATTTTAGTTATCTGTTTGGATTTGTTATTACTTGGTGAAATATCTAATGCATGTTAGAAAAACTTTTTAAAATAAAAGTAGCACTGTAGTTGATGTAAGTGTCATAAGGATCATCTTTCTTACAAAGACGTAGTAGGTGATGGCTTTAACTCTTGGTCACTGACACATAACTTCCTGGCAAGGGACTGAAAAGCTAAAGTGGTTTCAGCTGCTAAACACTGCTTCAGAACTGATGAATGAAGAGAAGAATTCGGGGAGTATGTTTTTAGATGAAGTGATCTGAAGTGAAAGACTTAAATATGCACTCCATGAATATCTTTTGCTTTTTGCATATGAAAAATTGGGAGTTTTAAGAGAACATATGTGAAAGTATGTATTGTAGGGTAGTCACGATTTTTGTGATGTGCTAGTAGCAGGGAAAAAAAAAAAAACATCACAGACCTTTTCAGAATAGTTGATTAGCATTTTTTTGGAGACAGATTCCTTGGTAGTTTTTTTCCATTATTTTTTTTGTCTATGTGACTCGTATGTATGAGCTATATATATATTTTTATATATCATTGGCCTCTTCAGCCTGTTTTCCAGGCTTGATGTGTTGATCATCTTTTCTGCTTGAGAGTACAGACTGTAGCTGAGATGATAATGATTCAAGCTAAGACAATGTAAAATTAAATTTCAGCTTTTTTCATCTCAAAACAGATTCCTGAATTATTTGACTCTTGGGCTGTAATGTGCATACACACACATGTATTCTTTTCCTTCCCCGGGAGGATGAGATTTGGTTTGGTCCTGGTATGAAATGCGTCTCTCTAAAATCCCAGACTTCCTTAGGATGGGAAAACTATTCCCTTTCCAGATACAGATACTGAAACTTCTTCCTAACAATTCAGTAAAGTATTGCTTAGTAAGCCAAAACAGGCATATTTTAAAAGTACTTATTTTAAATGTTACTTAGACTTTATTAATTCAAGTAAATCTGCACTCAGATATGGAACAGTAGTGGTGAGGCTGCAAAATAGCGTATTTTAGCAAGGAAATCTGAAAATTTTTTGAGCTTGATTTGCTGGTTTTCATACCTAAGCATTATGGTAGTCTTCAGTTGCACAATAATATTAAACATATGGGGGGGGAGGAACATATTGTACACTGTCAAGCTCGCTCTTTGATTACAGAAAGATTAATTTTGGTTGGGCCTCTTAGATTACCACAAGCACGAGATTGAAATGGGAATGACAAGATTTCTTGTGCAACGTATTGATACTGAAAAAGATTAAACAAGATTCCATCACTGAGATGGCTAGGACTGATGTTCTTTGGGAAATTTAATTTTGCATTTCATATAATCTGTGAAGAGCTTTTTTTATTTCTAGCTGAGTATGTAAACTTCTATGACAGACCTCAGCTGGACTCCCAGAAAACTTAGAGGCAGTTTGTGAGATATTACATGTCCTGTCTCCCCAAGGAATTTCAGTTTGGATTAAACCAATTTCCTGCAAAACTTGACTTGGTAGTCATTTCTTTTACTAGAATTTTCTGCGTGCATCTTAAAGTTCTTTTATAAACTATATGTGCAAGGATGGCATTTAGATGGTGCTGTTTTAATTTGAAAACAAATGAACAAAAGTCCCTGGAACAGTACCAGCGCTTGCTTCCCTCATCAGGAAGGTTGAGACCTTTTGGTCAGTGCTATGAAACTTCTGTGCCACTTGGGTAAATGGTAGCTGATGAACTTTAATCCAGTCAGGACTAGTGCTAAAGGACGCTAAAGCCTTCATTTTACTGGTGAGTTTAGGAAGCATTTGCTACCTAACAAATTTGGACCTTAGGGGTTGCATTCTGCCAGTGGAGCCTCTTTTACTGTAACATTCTGCACCTGTGTCTTCTAAGCATGTTCTCTTCTAGCATTTTTTCTTCTATTTGTCCCTGTCCCGATTGCTTCTGTTTCTCCAGTTTATCTCACCATGTGCTACTCTTCTATGCATCAGGGTCTTCTGCATTCCAGTCCAACTTCTTATCTTGCTTCTCCTGGCCCAGGCAACCAGGACAGTGAGTGTTGATAGTAACGGTAGACACCTTGGTTCCTGTGTTTGGTTATACTGTCACACAGAAACTTCAAAGAAACTTTTGCTCATCTTGTTTCCAGGAAATAACACGTTTGTATTTCTGGGTATCTCTGTGTGTGTGTGAGGTGCAACAACAGAGTATGGCAGTTCCAGACGCAATCTTCATGAAACTCTGATACCAAATCCACTGAGCTTTTGTTGGTGTTAAGGGAAACCAAAGGCAATGGTTTCCCTGCCAGTTTAGAGGACAACAGGTGGAAGACTTAGTACTGTCTTTCGTGGCATTACTATGGTGTGGATGCTGGTTGGCTGGAAACAAATTTTACAAAAACTGGTTCTTACAGTGGAATTTGTTCTCTTTGACAGCATAAGATGCAAGTGTGGCTATGGGTTGGAGACATGCATGACTAACTTTTAGCAGCAGCTCTTCTCCAGATCTGTAGAAGTTCATTGTAAAAACCTGCATTTCAGAAGTGATTTAATTAAAAATGGTGATGAGAATTGCATTTTCTGTATTTCTTCTGGAAGTCCAAATATTTTAATTTGAAGCAGCAAAATAAAATAACAGCTGCTGAAGTTGTGTGCAGTTCTGTTCAGGGTACATTGACCAGAATTTATGATACAGTTTGTAACAGGGACTGTAGCATTTTTAGTACAGATATGTTAGTGGATTACTTTCACTGGTTTTAGTAGCTGTACAGTTACTGCGATAGGCAGTGAATTACAGGATAACTTCCAAAGATATACTTAGCTTCATCGGTAGGTTCTGTGGCCCATGCTCATTTTCATTTCGCCTGTGATGATGCCTCGCTACTGTCTAGTTCTTAGACCAGGAGTATCTGAAGGAGCAGCTGTAACCTGCCCATGCTTCCCCTTTCCTGACTACAGTTGGCTACTATAATGCATCTTGTAGTATTAAATATTAATATATGCAAACTTAGCTAATTCATTGATTCATGCCTGTTTTGTGTTTCCAATGATATTGCCTGTTCTTTTTGCTTTTGCATGCAACTTGAAAAGTACTTAAAGTAGGCCATCTGAAGCAAATTGGGCACTAAAATCTATATCGCAAAACTTTCATGTGAAACAGTAGTGTAGTTACAGTAGCTTGATGTACACAAGGATTGTGGGCGATATGTTTACATAAGAATAAAATACAACACTCAAGCTATGTACAGGAAGGAAATTTTTTTCTTACATAATTATAAATTGCTTTATAATTGCTCTTTATCTCTAATTATTCACTGTAAGTCACTTGTGTGAAACATTGAATGGTGCTTGACTTCACTGAAAATTTTCTCCTTTTTTGTGTAGGTTGTATAGATAAATAAGTGGTTGTATTTAGGGTTTACTCTTGTTTTTTTCACGATGCACGTGTTTTCAGTGACGCATTTCAAGTTACTGTATTATTTTGCTAGAAATGGCGAGAAGACTTTATTATAGCAAAAATTTTTGAACTGATGGGCTTAAAAAGTATAACAGCATAAACCACAAGGATAAGGATCTCCTTAATGTTTCTTGTCATTGAACTCTGAATGTTTGCTGTTATATTGTGACTTTTCAAAGTTGCCCGCAAGGGTGATTATTTTTTTTAATGATGCTTTCTAGTAACAGATTTATCTTTTCTTGTAGATAAAATACAGAATTTGAATGAAGATAATGAGAAGAACAGTCATTTCATCTATGAGAATGCTGAAGACAGTAACAAACCCAATGCTGAAACTACAGACACTTCTGGATACAACATTGAAGCCAAGGACTTGCCTGATTCTTGGGACTCCCACATCGGAAAAACAGCAGACTCTCCATCAGAAACATCTCAGACGAAGGGGCCATTAAGAACTCACTTGTATGAATGGGAGGATGAAACTGAAGACACCAGAACTGGAGAGTATATATTAGATTTTGACAATGAACATCTCTCAGAGATGAAGAGCAAGGATGAGGAGTGTGATAAAGAAGATACTGAAAATCCAAAGGAAGCCATTAGCGAAGAACTTGTGCAAACTATTCCTAGGCCAAGCAACTGTAGGACATACTGTCGATCCAACAAAGCAAAGCCGCAGGGGGCAACAAATTTTGACAAGCTAATGGATGGCACTAGTCAGTCTTTATCCAAAGCAAACAATGAGTCAAATAATGATGGTCTGAACCCAGCAAGAAAAGTTTCTTTAAGTAGTGGGACCAGTTTTAGAGGGACGGTTGGACGGACTAGAGACTACACTGTTCTACATCCATCTTGCTTGTCAGTTTGTAATGTTACTATACAGGATACCATGGAACGAATCGATGAATTTACCACAGCAACCCCTACTGACTTGGGAGAAGCTGGACGCTTAAGAAAAAAAGCAGACATTGCTACTACAAAAACTACAGCCAGGTTTCGACCAAGCAATACCAAATCCAAAAAGGATGTCAAACTAGAGTTTTTTGGGTTTGATGATCAAGATGAGGGAGGGGGAGATGAAGGCGCCTCTAGAAGTTCTGGGAGTTCCAATTACAAAATTAAGTACTTTGGGTTTGATGACTTGAGTGAAAGCGAGGATGAAGATGAAGAGTGGCAGGTAGCAGAGAGGAAAGCTAACAAAAAACGAAGTAGAACTGCACCGTCGTCTTCGCTACAGTCAACCTCTGACGGCAATGAAAACTGTTCCCAGGATAGCCAACTCAGTACTAATGCAGGTAAGCAGAACTCTTCTGGAATACATACTTAACGTTTAAATTTAGTTCACCTTTCTGTTTTGCTCTTTTTGCAGTATACCTAGGAGTTTGCTGAACAGTACTACCGATTTGGAAACCTAAAAGTTAAATTTGTTTATTTGTGCTGTGGTCCTGTCTGGTGTTTCGTAGCTGTCTTGAAGTATGCTTTATACCCCTTGATCTCTTTCCAGAGGTAGAGTTTTTTCTTTTTGGACACAAGATACTTACCTTTTCTGGTGTGTTGAGCATACAGTACCTATGCCTGGAAGGTAGATACCTTCCCACAGAAGCTCCGCATCAACCCAGAATTACGGAGTTAAGTGCAGACATTTAAGTAGCTCTGAGATGTGAAATATCTTCATTTTTGTGCTTTTGGACATGTTTGTAAACAGTTTGGACCTTTCTCAAGTTCCATCTTATCTGAGGATGCATGGCTCGAGGGAGAGGCTGGTATGCCAGTCAGATGACTGGCTTTGGGTGTGCCTCTGCATATTGATGTATTTCTGCTTTTGCTTCCAGTTTTCAGCTATCTCCATCTTCTCCATAGGCGGTACGTGTGTGTGTATGTATGTGTACACACACACACACATATGAGTAAAACCGTTTAGGCAGAATTTGCTGAGCAAGTTCTGGTGTTTGAGCGCTTTTGAAAAATTAGACTTGCTTGGTGGTCGGTTGGGTCCCGCATAATGACTTTGATCAAGGTTGAGGTGTGTTGGTGAAGAAGAAAAGGAATAACTTTGGTGAAAGGTTTCTCTTAGCTTTTTCTTTTTGAAAAAGTCTAATGCCAAAGAGTCATGCATGTTGGAATAAGTATTTCAAAACACTGCTGCTGTTCTAGGGAACTTTTTGGTCCTCTGTTTTGGAGCATGAAGCATGAGAAGTTTTTATCCATTCACTGAAGTTGTTACATTTTTAAGACTTTGGCAAGATGTATTTAATTGTGATGGGAAGAGGGGGGGACTCAAGTCTAGCCTTGCAAATGTTGGAGAAGCTGTTTTTTCCTACAAATAGCTTCTGCTAATATAATCCAGAAATAAAATTTCATAGGAAAAAATGTTCATTTCTCTGTTCTAATTATAGTGGTCTCTAAAAACAGAATTGTCTGTAAGAGTTTTAATCAAAGGTAAATGTAACTGCTGGGGTTTTTTATAAATTCTAAAAGAGCCGAATTGATATTGGTGTTATATGAGAAGATTGTGTGTTCAAACAAAAAAACCCTTGATTTGTTTTCATAAAATTTAATTATGATGAGACACTTGCATTCCAGCCTCTTTGGAAAATGGGTTTAACTTACAGGGCTGCTTATGAAATGCTGCATCTGAGTCCCTTTCTCTGACGAGTCTTTGTTTGTTCAGACATTTATTCCAAGGAAAAAAATCCCTTATACAGTTAATGCAGCTGAGATGCTGACCCATCAAATAATCCTTTCAGCTGCTGTCCTCTGGAGTCTCAAAATATCTACAGTTTGCATTCAGCACTACATCATTCACCAAGGGGGCCATTATACTTCGAGGTATCACAGATTATTTCTCTGAAATGTTTTCCTAAGAGATTTCCATGGCACAGGTAGATGTAAATTTGTGCTTTATTAGTTTAAGTACACTTCTCCACTTCTCAGGTAAGAGCTACCTCTCAGTGCCTCCACTGAGAGATGCTTCCCCTTTATTTTGCATCTCCTTTACTCATTTGATTCCTGTTTTGTGCTCCTGTGGCCAGGTGAGATTTGACTTGCATTTTTTCTTCTGAAAATGGAAAGAGTGACGTGAAGTTATTTCCCTAAGTTGCAGCACATTCCCTAGTTCAATCCTGTAGTGCAGATTATAAAAATATGGAGTCTGATGTTGCCCTAAAATGTGTAGGACTCCTTGATAGATTTCATGCTGTCTTCTCTCAGACTTTTCAGAATTTTAAGCATCATGATCACCTGGAACAGCCATATTAAGGTCCTTAAATATAGTGATGCTGAGTCTGAGAATTTATCAAGGACTTCTGCATCTAAGTTTGAAGTTGCAGTAAAATATGTGACATTGCTGTGAGGTATCGTCTTTACATACTGAAAAAAAGTGACTTCTGCATCCATGGAAGATGCTAGTTTTGAATCCAAGCCTCAGAAAAAGCTTTCAGAACATCTTGCACAATAAAACTTTGTCCTGAAGTTACAAACAGTACTGAGAGGTGCTAATGCTACCCGAGTTCTGTGTGTGCTGTTCTTTTTTTCTACTAATGAATAAATCCACAGAGAGAAATCCAGTGTTCCCGTTCCAGGTTGACAGGTGGGGTGCCAGATTGCCCCTCTGAATTTCAGCCCCGGAAATTCCTAAGACTGATTTTGACGTTCTGTGCATAAAGAATGTTATATGGCATAGTCAGTTTTTCAAGAGATTTGATGTTTAGTGTTACAGTCTTACAAAATTTTTGCC
Organism: Phoenicopterus ruber ruber; assembly: GCA_009819775.1. Lineage (NCBI taxonomy): Eukaryota > Metazoa > Chordata > Aves > Phoenicopteriformes > Phoenicopteridae > Phoenicopterus > Phoenicopterus ruber. The sequence goes on along the minus strand of CM020221.1, from coordinate 10,088,277 downwards.
ATATACTGATTTGGTTACTTACCATAATCTAGGCCTATTTTTATGAAAGATATTTTGGAATCTTAGTATAAAACATCATGCAAAGATTTTCCTAACTGAACTGGAAATGGATTATTCCTTCCAGTCTAGTAGTTCACAGCTGGGGGAAAGTACGTTTAATAATACATCTTTAAATGTTTCTGCAAATGAAACTTAAGGAAGCACCGAAGACTAGATGGACAATATTGTTAGTGCAGGAAAAAATGCAAAGTAGATAAATTTAATTTTAGTTAGACTATTTCACTGAAGTGTCTTTTCTGTTGTTCACTTGTACGATAGGCTTGCTTGCTGAAATGGTTAAAAAGACACAAAAAAACTCAAACAAAAGCCAAACAAACAAATCCCCCCAGGCCCCCAAACTACGAGATGCTCTGGCTTTTAAATTCCTAGATGCTGTTCACAGACTTTTCTTTTTAATGAAGCTACTTCATAACTTTATGAGCCTGAGAATTTTGGTGAAGCTTTGAGTTCTGGTTTAACCAATTGCCATTTTTAACCAAGTTTAACTTGGTTTTAACCAAGTTGCCATTTTTTTGCCGTTGCAATGTAAAATTCTCTCATATTAGTCAGCGTAGCAGCCCAGTGAAGCAGAAGCCCCTTTCACTCCCAGCTGTAGTCTGCCAGAACGCCAGGGGCTAAAAAGTACTGATTCGACTTTACCTGTATCATTTCATGAGCCAGAATACAGGATGACTCTAGTAAAGAGAAGCTTTTAATACCAGAGGAAAATGACTTAATTGCTTGACTGTATTAATCAATGGGGAGTTGTATCCAAGAGAAATATGAATTAATGGCGAAGAAGAGTAAGGCTTAACCAAAAATAACTTGAAGCTTCAGTTTTGAAGGGCAAACCTGTATCTTTGGGATGGTGTTATACTTCCGGAAATAACTATGCTATCCATTTGTTTCTGTCTTTTTCTAAAGATCCTGCCATGACTCTCAGTAGTTTGGGTGGTCACTAAAATTTCTAATGTATTTAACTCTTGAACTTCTAGTCTCAGAATGCTTTATTTCCCACCTGTTCAACTGGGACATCTAGGACTATGTTAATGCTTGTTTTACTGTTCTTCATTTTGGCCAATGACAATAAAATTATTACAGAAAGTGACAGGCATTTAAAAAAAAAAGAGAGAAAATGCTGACTAAATTAAACATTTCCATAGCTCTATGTAGATTGATATAAACTGAATAGAGCAGTTGCCCTGAAACCTTCTGCTAAAGGAAGGTATGAAGAACTAACCTCTCTAACATGCTTATTTTTATTTGGTTCATCTCTTTCACTATATATCTCATAAGCAGTATAGTAATGATGAACCACAGTATTCTTGATTTAAGTTATAGTAGCAGTTATTCTGTTATTGTAGTGTAAGTATCGCATCTTAGCCTTTTGCTTTGTAAATCAGTTCTGATACACAGCTAAACCCTTGTGTCATGCATTCATTTTCCTTTCAGTCATCAAGATGAGATTCGTATAATCTTTTTGGATAATAAAATAGCTTTTGTATATCAGTATCTAGCACTCAGTTCATTTTGGATGAGCAACTTGCCCTATTTTTTTTTTTTCTTCCTTTGCATCTCCTCAAAAACTGAATCACCTTAATTGGGTGAATATTTTTAGCCAGTTAAGAGTACATCAAAGTCCTCAAAGGCAGGGTCCTGTTTGGACTTCAAAATCTTCTGCAGAATTACCCTCAGGCGCTAAAACAGAACTGGGTTGGTTTTCCCCAGGAAATTTACTGTGGTGTTGCCTTCTGGTTGGTCTTTGAACATCTTTCCAATTTTAGCTGAGACAGGTAAATTATCTCAAAGACTAAATGCCTGGAAAATGGTTGGATAGAGGAGAAGAGGACTGACATGCTCCCGTATTGAGAAAAATGTCAGTATGCTCATCTTTCCTGTGAGGGAGAGAAAAAACATCCATACAAGAGACAGCCAGTGGCAAACAAACTTCATTAGCGTCACTGCTTACCAAACTACTTGTGTCTTTGCCCGGCTCAGTTAATGTTAACAAAAGACTTCTCCCCCACACTCTATTTAATTTAGATTTGAAAATCTGGTAAGATACATATGCAGAGTGCTTTTAGGACACCTAGAAGGCCTTAAAGAGCATTACTCAAATAAAAGCATTCCAGATAATCTTACGCAACTAATCATAAAAGTGTCCGATACACTTGCAACATCAAAAAATGCAAAATTATCCTGTTGTAAGTAGGAGTTAAAGTGTTTTTATCAAGAAGTTTCTTTGAATTTAAAATTACATAATTTAAATGGGATAGTTCAAGATCACATAGGAGTAGAATTCAAACAAAGAAACTTAGATTATTTTAAAATTGTGGCTTAGTTGATACAGAGCAGTATTAATCATTATTAACCACAGTACCAGCTCCAAGTCTTAGCACCAGGCACAAATTATTGTACTGATTTGGTGGGTGAAGACACATCTTGCATTTCTAGAGTGACTTGCATGTTTGTAATTACTGTAGTCAAGTGAGTTACTTTTTAGCTTTTAATCTACAATAGGAGGGTCCAGTTCTGTTGCTTTGACTTTCTTTGGGAATTGCATTCAGGGCCTGGCTGCTTCAACAGTATTTCAGGATTTGTGTATCAAAGTGTATCAAAGCAATTTGATTTGACTCCTTTAATTAGTAAGTTCCAGCAAAGGACTAAGTTGACTTTTGTATAGATTTGGAAGTAGTTTTGCTTTATTTAAGTTAATGAGAATTGGTCTGTAACGTTTCTCCTCTGTTAGACTAATTTTATCAAAACATCTTTTAAAGTCAGTTATTTTCAGAGGGATTGTTCCTGTTGTGTTCTTAAGCTCTTGTGCAGACATCGTACAACTAAACTGAAAACCAGTGGGCTGGGGTGCAAGAGGCTGGTTGGGAAGTGTGTTAAAAATTCGCTTGCCTGATTTGCTTTTGATTGCCTCCTTGCCTAGGTGCTTGGCCAGTCCTGTTTACTGGATGTGAGTGCACTTCAGATTAGAGTAACCGATCCAACCTGCTTGTGTTTTTGCAGTGCAGTTTTCAAATAGCAGCAGCTTCTCTGGCATAGATTGGTTTTCTAAACTGTTCATCAGATGAAACAGTGCTTCCCTGTGCCTGTCTTTATTTCTGTCTTGAAATTTATGGTAAATTCTGGTTTGTGCCAAGGAAAAGAACATAAGGCGATCTCCAAAGGATAATGTTTCAAATACAACACAAGTTTAAAGAAAAAAAAATAGGACAAGGATTTAATTAGATCAGTCAATTGCAGATTTACAGTCCGAAACTGAGTACTAGAACTACTGGCAAGGCAAGTATTGAATACATTGAAAGGCCATTTCAATGCTGACTCCTTTCTGAGCTCATGACTATATTGTTTAAATACTGTTTACAGCAGAATAAGCAAATATAAACAGGCTGCCTTCATGAGAAGTGAAGTAGGATCAATTCTTCAATCCTGTAGCTGTAGTGGGAAGTATTCGTCTTCTAAATCTCTTAATCTTACAGTTTTGGAGAACCCCATCTACTCTTTAATTCATCTGCTGCTCAGAGCTGTAGCTGTAAGCCATAAGTAAGCACATATAAAAGGTAACCTGGGATTCACAGGAGTATAAAATGGGAAATAATAACTTGAAGCTTAGACAATGGACAAGAGGTGCCATAATAATTGTGACTGTGTACCTTGTAATGTATCTTCTATGTATTATGACAGTCCTATCAGTAAACCCGAGCTCCATCCAGAACTGTGTGTGGCTTTAAAGCTGATTTTTCTGATGAAAATTGTTTGTTTATTATATAATTTCAGAAGCTATACATGTGGAAGTGTCAGATGCAAGAAGCGCTCTAGCAGTTCAATGGCTTTCAATGTGGTTGTTTCATGTCTATATTTACCTTTTACAGATCTTCTGGAGTTTTCAGAGGATGCATCTGGTGTGCCTGAAGGCAATAAGAAATCCACAAATAAACAAGGTGATAAATCTAAGGAAAACACCAGGAAGATTTTTAGTGGGCCAAAGCGGGTGAGTAATAATACTGAGACCAAGACAAAGTTCGTATTTTAATTAACTCTTCAGTATTGATGTTTCTTCCTATATATGTAACAGGGCTTTTGTCCCAGTTTGTATCTGCTCTTGAGATAACTTGTTGGCTTTTAAGATTATATCTGGAAACGTAAAACCTTCAAGTGCAATATTTTTGTATCAGTCACTGGGAATTTCACTTTTCAGATGCAAGTCTGGGGTTGCGTGATGATAACGCACAATTAGGTGGATTCCCTTCTAGATGATTGTTAAAGCAAAGCACCGTTAAATGCTGTGTGGTTTTTTTTTTCTTTCTTTGCTCTCCCAAGAAATATATATCATATTATAGGATTGAACCTTTCTGAAAGGTTCAAATTTGTCATTGGTATAGTCTTTTTAAGGACAAGTGCATTTATAGCATGTGGAAAAGTGACATTTTCTTTTAGTTAAAAAAAGAAAAGCAACCCCAGATGCCACCCCCCATATACCCCAGCTATGTAGTATTCAGTATGAATTTGCCCTTTCATACTGCGAATTGAGCTTATTCATTTTGTTGGTGCTAGGTGTGGTTTATCTTACCTGTTATTATAGGTTACTCAGTATTTTGAGGCTTTTCAAAATGTGCGTACTGCAAAAATTGTATTTAGCTATTAGGTGAAAGTTTGCAATAGTGGGATCCATGTAATCTCTGTTAAATGAAGTTTTTACGACTTAGAATCATAGAATTGTTCTAGTTGGAAGAGACCTCCAAGATCATCGGGTCCAACCATTAACCTATCACTACCAAGTCCCCCACTAAATCATATCCCTTAGGGCCTCATCTAAACGTCTTCTGAATACCTCCAGGGATGGGGACTCCACCACTTCCCTGGGCAGCCTGTTCCAATGCCCGACAACCCTTTCGGTGAAGAAATGTTTCCTAATATCCAATCGAAACCTCCCCTGGCACAACTTGAGGCCATTTCCTCCTGTCCTGTTGTCTGTTACTAGGGAGAAGAGTCCGACCCCCATCTCTCTACAACCTCCTTTCAGGTAGTTGTAGAGGGTGATAAGGTCTCCCCTCAGCCTCCTTTTCTCCAGACGAAACATCCCCAGTTCCCTCAGCCGCTCCTCATAGGACTTGTGTTCCAGACCCTTCACCAGCCTCGTTGCCCGTCTCTGGACACGCTCCAGCACCTCAATGTTTTTCTTGTAGTGAGGGGCCCAAAACTGAACACAGTTCTCGAGGTGCGGCCTCACCAGTGCCAAATACAGTACTTGATTGTCCAGGATACCCATTTCTAATGCTTAAGGCCTTTTCATATGCTTTTTGTGTAACACGTTCCCATTGTCTGGTGAAGAGAGTAGCTGTCTCGCCATCGGTGCAATCCAGAATTGGCGTAATAAAGAGGGAGCAGGAGAGGGAAATACACTTGTATTTCTCCTTTTCCTTTGAGTTCTGTAAGTTTTGCAAGACCCAGCAGATGCATGTTAAAATAGAAACTGTCTTTTATATATGTTCAGAATGTGTTCAGCAGTCTAACAGTTCTCGGAATTTCTTTAAAAATTATTTTCCTTGTTGTTTTTCCTAAACAACTGTAATGATTAAATCACACTTCAGAATTTCTCATCAAGTTAGCTAATTACTTGTGTTATATGATAGTTTCACTTGAAGTAATTTTTTAAGTTTTTTTTTGGTTTTCCAGAACCAGAAGACTTCTTATCTCCCCAGCTGTGTTGATACATAGTCATTTTCCATTTAAAAATGTGGATTTGTGGGAGGAGGAAGGAAGACAAATTTGTTTTATTTCTCAAAACATACAAGGGAGTATTTTAATTTGGGGGACACATGACCAATAAGTACTGTCAGTGCTAATGCCCTTTTGAAAAGAACTATCATTCCCTGTTGCTTTGTGACTTTGGACAGAATGGGGAGCTCGTAGCTGCGAACTCTTGCTTCCAGAGTTTAAAGTCAGGCTATCTGTGAGTGACGAGGGGCTATCCAGAACTGACATAGTGTTTCTTGAAGATGAGAGTTCCTCAGCTTCTGCTGATTAAATAATCATTTTTTAAAAACCAGCTTCCTAACAGTGAACGTGTTCCAGTAGACTGAGAAACAGAAGTACAGGGTATGTAAATGTAACTGTACCTTTTTTGCTGTATTTTTTTAGCAGCATAAAACAGCTGTGGGTGTTCTGGTAAATATGGAGTATTTTTTTAATGTTTAAATATTTATATGCTTAAAATACTATTCTATAATAGCATTTTGTGTGTTTAATTTTTATACTTGAAATACTTGAAGGTTTATATGAAAACTGTTTTAATTAATTTTCAATATATATCATGAAATTATGTGGCGGAAAAAAAACCTTACGGCAATATCATACTGTATGAGAGAAAATGGTTTCAACTCTAGAAAATTCTCCGTTGGGAGTAAACTTAATTCAAGTGGGAAAGGTGAGAATTAAACAGCCTTTTTGACCCTGTAGTGATATAATGGACCTAGAAGTAGAAATTGCTGTAATTGCAATTCAGATTTTAAACTTTAATGTTCTCTAATCATATGGCTGTTACATGGAGTTACTAAAAAAGCTTGTAAAGCTTGTTCTGATGGTAATTAGAGATGCTATAATTATCTTCCTAAACTATAGATATAGACTCTTAATCTCAGTTGCATCTTAAGGGAATTTTCATTCTGGGAATGAAAGAAATGAACTAAAAGTATTAACCTGACCATAACTACATGATCTAAAAAAAAAAAAAAATCTGGAATTTCTTGCACTGTCTCATCACCATTTTTTTCTTATAGAAACTAGCAGATATAGTATTAATTATTTTCTGCTAGGTGGTGATGTAATTATTTTCTGCTAGGTAGTGATGTTGGAGGTATGGCACTTTGCATCCCACTGAGCTGAAGAGCAAACAGCTCTGTTACTCAGGAAGCAACAGGTGGTATTGTTAAACTTCAGTAGGTCCAGAAAGCTGAAGTATTTTCTCCAGTTGGTAGTCAGCAGGACTCTTGCCCATGTTTGTGCTTTTGAAACCTGACCATTGTACTCTAATGTTAAAGTCCTGTTCTTGAAACTTTGAGCATATGTGTAATAAAAGATTAGATGTTATTGACTTAGTTTTTAGAAACACTGTTATTCACTGCTTTTAATGTAAGGAGTCTCACTGAAATCACTGACTATTCACACACATAATAATGAGCACAAAAGTTGCAGTAGCGTGTACATATGATTGGTATGTAAAGTCTCAACCAGAATTCTGCTTTTAAGTGATTTCAATCTCTTTATCCTGAGTCTGAGTTACAGGGGGAATATTATGTTCCATAGCAACATGATTATGTACTTAGAGTACATAAATATTGGCATTACTTGACTTGCAAATTATGGGTGTGAAGCATACATGAGTAACATCTGCAAAAGTTTGTTTGCAGCTGTTTACAATTTTAATTCAACTGGTTCAGTAACTCGTGCTCTAGCATGTAAGTTTGGGAACTCTATGGGGCTGTGATGTGCCCACCTGCTGGTCCCTTTGAGCTTAGTTCCTCTTCTACAGATGAAACTAATTCTCAATTATCAGGCAAAAAAAACCAGTAAGGTATACGAGAACTTTTTTGTTGCTATGGTCCAGATCTACTCAGACTAAAGGCTTGAAAATGGGGACCATAAAAATTCTTTCCTGAGATTTCTCGCTCCTGCCTCTCTCACCACAGATTTGGGCTAGAGTCAGCAAATGAGGAGAATCAGTATTTGTAGGAATACTCTGGAACAGTTCTCAACGGTCTTATGCAAACTACGTACATCTCTAAATAGGAACCTGGAAAAAAAAGTAACTTAGAAATGTAAGATAAAGAGAATTAGTCTATCCCCAAACTTAATCTTTTGATTGATTGGTCCTAGAAGTTGATGCCTGTGCCTGGTATGTTGTGCCAGAGCTATACTTTTCAGTTCAGTGTTTCTGTTGTCCAGTGTGTCGTTAAGGACCACCAGATGCTCTGAACTGCAAAGTGTTTCTGGGATGGCCATCCGCTCTTAAACTCGAAATGTATGATAAAGAGTGACCTGCAAGTCTGCTGATCCTAGTTCTGCCTGTGGCCATAGGAAGCCAACCTAGACAAGGTGAATACTGGTTACCTTTGTATATTCCAAGGTAAGAATGTAAATAGAGTTGCAAATCATAACTAAAAGTATGGGAGCCTTTCACCTTGAGGGGTGAGGGAGAGGGTGAAGACTCTAATCCTTCTGTTAGCGCTCTTCAGTGCTGCTAAGACATGTGGGAAGGCTTACTGTGCCGCATGAAGTGGGACAAAGGCGGTATAACAGATAAAAGCTCTGATTCTTTCAAGTAGACATACCCAAAAGCAGTCTCCATGTTGTGTTTTCTCAAAGTAGCATGAAATTTCAAGGTATTAGTTGAGTGTTATATCAGGATTTTTATTTTCTGTGCCTTAGAATAGCTGAACTTTAGAAACAGCTCTTTTGGAACTAATTTCTTAGATGTTGATATTTTTTTGCACTGAGTATATTTCATAAAGCTTCCATACTGGTATTGACAGAATGCAATTTAGCACCTATAAAAGCCTGAAATTTTCTTGAGAGGATAAAACATACACTTTTCATGATAGATAACATGAGGAAGAAAGTACTCACTGCGTGGACAGTCTACACCAGTGATTTGTGGACTATTGTTCAAACTAAAAACTAACCTGAATGCTAGTCCATTGCTTAGTGACCTCTGACTTCAGTTAAAAATTGTATATTTCCCTTAACTACTTAGTTTTGCAATGAGAATTGAATGTTTATAAAGAAATTTGAACTAGCTTAAATATTCTTTCTTGTCTTGATATGCCTGGAGAATTTTTTCTAAATTTGCTTGTTGAGGTCTTAGCTCTAGAAAACCTGTCTGGTTTGCGACTCTGTATATATTTCCCCACATATACACAGTGAATGGGAGGAAGAACATTACAGCAGTGTGCTTTTTTCCCCCCTCTTGTGCCCACATTGCCTTGTACAGGAAAAGGTATGGAAAAACCTCTTTGCCACTAACATGAGCATTGTAGTGTTTTCCTTTGGGCCACTCACTCAAGTGCTGGACCACGGAGTTCCCTGTGCCAAGCACTTTCCTTGTTTTTAACAGTGGCATTGCTTGAAAGTTATTCCACTACCACAGAATGCATTTGTCAGGAAAAGCTGAGATCTTCTTGTACTATGACTTTAAGAAACAAAACAAACAAACAAAAGGCAAACACACACCACCCCCCTCCAACCTACTGTAAGGAGTGGTTTTGCCTGAAAAAGATAAAAAAATCCTGACAGAAGTATTTGGTGAAGCTGCCTTTGCTCTCCTTTTGCCCCACCTGCTCATTCCTGTTCCCTTGCCCCTTCAGTTGCCCAAGGCTGTGTATTGAACTAAATTGAGGAGCTCATCTGTGTTCAAAAAATAACCCACTTAAAGGCAACATTTAACATAAATCTCAGTCTGGTTCACTGGGAGACTGTAACCAATTGTATCCCCTCAGTTGAGGGAACCGAAGAAGAGAGATTAAGTCGTTTTAACCTGGTTAAGTCAACATTGCAACTGAGAAATGCTCACTAAACACAGCCGGCGTTAGCAGGATTACATGCATTACTTTGATCAAGTGACATTAATAGAGTTACTCATGACAGTAGTGTTGAATACATGAATGAAGTCATTGCTGAGTTCAGACGTGGCTTAGCCAACAGGCTGCTTCTGAACTCTGTGTCCAAGATAAAAACTTGATCCAGTCATAACCCCGTAACTATTTACTGCTTTTCATGTTTTATTCAAGTTTTACAAATAACTGCTGTGTGTTGTGTCCAGCGAGGTACAGAAATTTGTGCAAGACTGCAAAGTGTGGTTTTTGGACAGATCAATTGGAAGGATGTGTTAAAACACTACTGTGTGAAGAGCAGTAATTTGCAGTTAGATTGGCTATCTTAGCAAGTGCTGAACCAGAAAAAAAAATAATTTTTTTCTTCTACATGACTTCAGTTTGATCTGCAACTAGTCCCTAGTTCATTATTTAATTGCGTCTTTCTTGTCCTGTAGGCAGGTGTTTTTTTCCACGAGTAGGTTGTTTTCTTTGAGTTGCCATATTCCTGTTATAAATTTGAGGCACTGTGAGAAACTGTCAATCCTTGAAAATAAAGCTTACATGTGATCCTGTTGTTCCTAATAGGATTTGCTGTAATGCAAGTTTAAGGGTATAACCTATGAGATCTTTTGCAGGTTGATGTGAGCTTTTTCCACTGGTGCTTCATGCTGACTGGAAGAAGCTATAAATATCAGTTTGAAACAAATGCCGTGTCTAAGTTTACTTGAAGTCCAAGTTGAAATACTTGTACCTGATCTCTGAAAGTGTTTTGAAATCGAAGTAGTACGAAACCATGCATGGCTCTTGGTTTGACTGAGTAATCTTACGGCTAATATGACAATGACGTGTGCGTGGGAGGGGAAAGAAACTAGGCTGTGCTGTGATCTGTAGTTTTCCACTTAGCTTGTATTATACTTTACAGTAGATGTTTGTCAGAGACATCCTGCAAGTAACATTTATTTTTGCATGCCTGCAGATGAATCTGCCTTTCCCCAAATGAAATTTTTTAAGTTTTGTGGGTTTTGTTTTGTTTTGTGGGGTGGTGTTTAGATTTAATCTATGTGAAGATTAATCCATCTTAAGTGCACAACCTCAGATGGCTTTGGTTACTTATTTTTCCATTGCTTATTTTAAGTAAATAGTCTTGGAAAAGCAGCAGTGGAAGCATAATTCTAAAGTTTTGCTGTATCAGTCATAGCTCTTTCCATACATTTAATGGTAGGATCAGATTAGACTGGTCAGAAATAATTTTAAAAAGAACTGCTTGTCTTTATCTTGCATAACCTTTAGGAAAAGAGTATCCTACCAAAAGGATGAACAGTTATAACAAAGCATTTTTTCAGTGATATTAAACTGCTGATACTACACATTGAGCTGCTATTTGTATCCTAATTTAGGATGTCAAAATTGTAAATTTTTTTAATAGGAAAGTTTATTAGTTGCCACTTGCTATTTTGACTCTGAGGAGTCGAGCTGAATTTTGACAATCAAAATATTCTGTGAAATGTCTGACTTGTATCAGTTTAGTGCGAAGCCAGCAGTCTGTTTCATCAGCAGTTTGACAAACAGTGGTGGTCAGATCTGACAACCTGTGACAGCATGTTGCTGCTTCTGCGGTACATTCCTTTCATGTATTGGTTGGTGCTGCTGGCAGACGGTCTGCCCCGTCCTGAACTGAAGTGGGTTTTGTGGGGTTTTTGTCCAAAAACTGTTTGTTGGAATGATTCACAAGAGATGAGCTGTTCTAAGTGCTAACCCATTACAAACAGCGTGTGTATTTTAAGCGACTTTTATATTGCTGAAATAAAAATGAATTTTTTAAAAAGGATAAAAGATGATAAAAGGTAAGAACAAATCTGTTTCTTAAATAGTTGATTTGTTAAAAAAGATTCTTCAGTAAGCATATTTGTTTAATATTGGCTTCCTAGTGCTTACCATTTAGGGATTTTTTTTTTTTTTTTCCTTATTATTAATGTAAATAGACCAAAACCAAGTCTTAATTTTTAAGTTTGTAAACAGGATACAAATCAGGACTGGCAGGCTTTTAGATTAGTCACCTAATTTGAAGAGTGAAGTAGCCCCTGTAATTTTACTGAATTGAGTTGGGGCATAACACCTTGAAACCATCTCAGAGTGAAAGCAAATGCCAAGAATTGGTCTAACTTTAAGATAATTGTTTGATGCTGATCAAAGTTATTTTCTTCTCGCTCCTTCATATTAAACCGTGGTGAAGGGTGTGTTTTGATAGATGCTGAGCTGAGATTCTTCCACCTGGCAAAACTGCTTCCTCATCCGTCCTCTGTATGCAACTGTTAGGTAGAACTGTGGTAGCAGTGTTATTGGACACACATTTCTTCTGTGCAGTGTCAAGAAAGATGTTAGCAGTTCAGATACAGCATGTTCTGAGAAAGGTAGGCATGCAAAGTGCAGCATGAAGGTAACAGGCTAAGTCCTCATAGAGGCAAGAGGAACAAATGAAAAATAAGCGTGGAAGCCGTTCTCCCCTTGCGTGCACTTACGCTTTTCAGGAAGTACAGGAGTCAAGTTGAATGGAAAATGCTTAATGTCACAGTGGAAACTTTGTGTTCTATACTTCCAGCTCCTACTGGTATTAACTCCTAGGCAAGAAGCAAAGATGCATTAAAATATTTTTGAAACTAGATTCTCTCTTGCATCTTCATATTTCCCCCCCTACCCCACCTCCCTTGCCATCAGTTGCGTAGTTCCCAGTAATTAACTCAGTGTTTTAGTAATTAGGCAATGCAGGATAACTGTGTAGGATAAATGTTACGCTGCACAAGGCCTCAGTCCTGTAGAAAATTCTAAAATGGGAAAAGCACTGAAAGAGATTAAAATATACTCATTTCATTTGCCAGTGGGAGCTTAATTTATATGCAGATGAATAGGCAAAATTATCTTCACAGCTCCCATGTACTGTATAAGCATGGTTGGTTCACTTGGCTCTGTGACTATATGTACATTAGATGATAGTGCAATGCAACAGAAGAGTTGTACATCTTGAGAGTGAAACAGTTGGTGTTGAGGGCCCAGCGTCCCCATTATACACATCTAGAAGGTTTTACTTTGAATTAGCTTTATGCTGATCTGCTTTAGGGAATGCCCAGTAACAGCTGGTGTGAGGTAGGTGCTCTCTGGAAGAGCATCTTCCAGGTTGTTTTCATCAGAAAGGAATCAGGTCGGCGCACTCAGACTTGGTGATGCAAACCACAATCTTGTAACTGAGGACAGCTGGGAGATTTAACTGAAAAAAGTTTTACTGATGCAAATGGAAATGCTTATGCGGGTGTGCACTCGCGCACCCCAACCATATGACCTCCAGAATTTCATTGCTGTTGTGAATTTGTAAGGCTTTCCTGTTAGTAGATTGATACACGTTGAGTAGATTAGGATTAACGGACGAGGGGAGGTGCAGGGGGATGTGTGTGTGTCTCTGCCTTTATGTAGCAACAAAGTGGGCGGGAATTTTGCCTAATAATTTTTTACAAGGTTGTGTTTGTGCCAGTAGTTACTTGCAGGCAGATGCAGGTTTTTCTCTTCTCTTGATTGAAGTGTTATGTTTCCAGTATTGTGATATGTCTAAACTATTGTACCCTGTCCCTTTTAATTAGTCTTAATGTAGATTTCAGGCCAAATGAGTGACCATAACCATATGGCTTCTGCTTCTGAGCTGACCAGTTTGAGTACACGCAGTGTCAGCAGCATACAGAACACCGTTAACTATTTCTGTTAAAGAATGAGTCTCACCTTTATCAAACTGTCCTGTTTCTTCAAGTCAAATTTTCTTGTTTCACTTGGATGTTTGACCCATCATCTTGTTATGCCCTGTAGGCCTCCTTTTGGGCTTTGAGGAAGAAAAAAACATTGTGCAGTTCTTCAGAAGTCTGATGCAAGAAAAGCTTCAGTGACATTTTCTCCCCCTGCTCATTGTGTTGTCTGCTGCTGATACTCTTCAGCCTTGTCTGGCCAACAACTTGTAATTGTCTAGCTGTGTGCATGCATAATGGTTTTTGTGTACTGCATTAAATGGTATAGCAGCTCACAATTAAGTGGTCCATGGCACCAGAGGTGGTTTATTGGCACAAATCTGCTACTGTCATCCAAATAATGGAGGTTCGGTTCACATTTTGAACGCTGAATAAATGACTTGGTCCTGGTTTGCGTCTGTTTTTTTTAACTGCTGTTGGAAACTGCTGTCTTATCTGGAGTCCAAATTAACTTTTTTTTGTTACATACACATGGCTCAGCCTGTGCTGAATTCATATGCTGTCTTCCTTGTCTTCCTCTTTTGAACTGTAATTTCTTTTTTTTTTTTTTTTTTTTTTTGCTCTGAATGGATGCTCATTCCTTTCCTTTTCAAGAGAAACAGTCCATTATGAAGAGTTCTGTGCTGCATTACGTACCTGTTATCTTTTTTCCTCTTCAAAGTGAGACATGCAGGACAGAGTAGTACTCTTAATGATTATGAAATATTGAGTGGTAAATAATCATATATGTTGATTTATTGGCATTTTTTAACTTAGTTTTGATGAGCATCTGGCATACAGGCTTACTGAATGCCCTTCAGATATAAATAATGCATTTATCAGGATATTGGTTAAAAATGTTTGTGGGTTTTCTTTTGCCATTGTCTTCTACCTTGGAAAGTGTTCTTGCCTGCAAATAGCTGCTGTCTTTCTTGTTTTGCTACTATTTTCAGCATGACTCATGTCCCTGGCTCTTATTTTCTGCTATTCTTGTATCTATGAATGGCAGGCAGTGCTGCATCAGTATATGCAGAGTGCCAACTCTTGAAAATTTCAGCTTTGAGGCTTTCAGGGATGGGAGGTTAAGCATGACCCGTAGTTTGCGCCATTTGAAGATGATCTTATAAAACTGACAGCCCTGTGCATTTTGTAAAATGCCTGGCATTAGTTCTGGTTCTGCATCTCAGTTCACCCCCCAGAACCACATGCAGAGTCCTACAGTATAATATGCTTTATACCCTCAGTGGAATATTTGCACTCTTACAGACATCTATCTGTGTGTAAACAGCTGTCAGTTCTATACATATGAAAAAAGGAAACTCTTCTGCTATTCAGCAGAAGCTCTTACAGCTGATTAATATTGCAGAACTTATTTGCCTTAAGAACACAGAATTCAAAGGAGTGATGTACTTCCACTTGCCTCTGTTCTGAGTTAATCTTGAGAGGAAGAATTCTTAAAGTCTGCATTATTTGAATAATTGCAAGGTTGTCTTTAAGAGAAAGTAAGTCAGTTTCTTAAATTACTGCTGCTTAAATATCAGTGTTGCTTCTTCAGGGAAGCTTGTTATCACAAGCATTTGAGTTGCCTTAAAAAAACCCCCAAAACACTAAAAACAAACCAACCCCTTTGCTTTTGTGATCAAGCCCTTCTGAAAAGTCTTTGTTCACTAGCATTCATTTGATCTTTGATACTTTCCCTGGCTTCAGTTCTGTCACACAGTAATCTAAAGCAAGTCTACATGGTGCTTACTGATTGACCAGGATTGGCAGAGTTTCTTTGCAATTGTTTTGGAAATTCATCTTCGTTTTGTGTTGCAAGGGAAAATGTGAAGGTTGCTTTAAGAGGTGGTTGTAAAGGAGGGATGTATTTGCCATGTCCATGTGAGTTCTAAGAGAGACTTCGAAGTCTGTACAGAATGTGTTAGAACTGATTAGAACATACTTCTTTGGAAAGCAGTGTTGGCTTTTTGCAGGTGTGTTTGGTGGTTGAGCTGTGTGCAACCTGTGAGACAGGATACTGGACCAGACGGTAGGGATGCTGGGGAGCAGCGTCTAACGAAATTGTACTGGGAAGGCATGGAATCCCAGGCGAAATTACTTTGATCCAAAAGTGGAAGAAATTACAAGGGGTAGTGGCTAAAACTAACCTTCCATAGGTATTTGAGGTTTTAAATACTTACCATTTTTGGTTACAGTTCAGGTTCTGTTACAAGAGAGCTATTAAATGAAGATGTCCTCATTTCTCAGAACGGGCTTTATTGGTGGCATTACTTGATTTCTTATGTAAAATGCGTCTGTCTTCTGTATTGCATTGGTAGTGCGTAAGTAAGCTCTAAAGTGCCTTGTCACAGAACACTTTGGGATGCCCTAGCTTTTGATTTAATAAGGGATTAAGGAAAATCAGGGAAGAAAAGCCCATTTTTGCCTGTTAAATAAAAAGGATGCCATCTCTGACTCAGGAAGCCTCTGAGCCCTGAGTATTTAGAAGGAGTTGTCTTTATCTGTTTGCCCTGTTGAACTCTTTCCTACGCATCAGCTGTTGCTCTCTGCTGAGGAAAACACTAATGCTGTGTGGACCTCTTGATTATGCTGGCACAGCTGTTTGTGCACTTTGTTCTTCTTCCATATTGAAGCACTGAACTTGATCTCTGTCATCTGTGCTTCCTTGCTGTATGCATGTGTATGCAGCAGAGGTGCTAAATTTTGATAACGGGGCTGCAGACACTCCTGTCATACGGTCAGCGAGGGCCCGTCCCAACTGCTGCCTCACTGAGGAAGAGGAGCTCGAATGCCAGCACGATTCTGCTCCCCCTGTGCCTGGCAAGGGCTGTGCTTGGTTCCTCACGGAGCACAAGGCCTGAAGAAAAAGGAAGGGGCACAGGCAGAGGCTTTATGTACGGGGCCAGCGAGTATGGCGTGCTCTTCCCTTGAACTTCATAAAAACGGGAGTCCTGCAGCAGCAGCAGAGCCTGCTTTGGTCTGTGCCCCCGTTGCTTCTGCACCGAGCTAAGAGAACGGCGTAGAGCTAGGGTCCTGTCGCCCGGGTTCCGTCTCCCCGCTGGGTGCGCGGAGCCCCATGCTGCTGGTGCAGAGACCTGAGAAGCTTCTGTGCAGCGTGTAGCTCCCAGGCAGGAAATTCAGGAATATTAATATACTTGTATCCTTTAAGCAGGGATAGAATACTATTTGAGACTGTAACTGAGATTTGGGACTATTAAATATGTTAATAGGACTTCTGGCAGCTGTAATGCAAGTACACTGCTGTCAAAATTGTAGCAGCTAAGCTTCCCTGCAAAGTGAAGAAGAATTATGCGTGAGCTGAAACTGATACTAAATACATGCTGTACTTTAATGCTGGTTACTTGATAGAGTGCATTATTTTCTTGAATTATCCTGTGTACCAGGATATGGCACACAGAAACTTATACCCTCTTTTCCCAATCTTAAGTGGGCACTGAGATAATTGGTGGAACAGTTGTGAGTAATTCAAGAAAAAAAGTGAGTGTCTAGAAAATATTCAGTGGTTGTGTTCCATTACAGACATTTGTGAAACATTGTATCTTTTCTGATTAAAAAAGCATCTTTGTTACTAAGTTGTCCTTCATTTGTTCATTGTGAACCCTGACTCAGATTCCGGGTAGGAATTTGCTACTGAGAAATGTATAGGACAAAAGACAGTTAATGTTTTAACCATTTTGCAGCAGTTAACCCTTTTCAAATAAGGATCTATATGACACCATCTTCCTATTTGTGGACAGAGATGTCCTCTCGTAACTATAGCAGTATGAACTTAAAACTAGTTTCTCACTTTAACTTTTTGAGCTTGATGAGATTGTCAGGAAATTGGGCAAGTTAGTGCTTCTGATACTTGGGAAGGTTAAAAATTGAAATAATCAAACCCCTTATTTTGGTATTCCTACCTGTGGCCGTGGTGGCTAAATGTGGCTGCTGAAGGACTTTGTGTATCCATCACCTGAAAATGTATTGTTTAAAAGGGCTTCCTTGGAAAATAGAGAAAACCGTTAAGACGATGGCCATTGTATATTTGTTGCTGAATAGTACATGAGCACTGCTTTAAAAAAAAAAAAAAAAAAATCCAGCTAAGTTTCTTATGACCACATGAAAGCTCACTGTAGGAGGGAAAGAGGCTTTTCTCTTGTCTGGAAACTAAAATGATTTAGTGCTTGACAGGTCTTTTGGGCTCTGAAAACTCACAGCTGAGACTTTCATTCTGCTAATATTCTTTGAAGTTTTGTTAGTCAGGGCTTTCTCTTGTAAAGAATGGAAGGATGTGGCACAGTAGAGTTTTAACAGCAACACAGAAACTCTTAACTTACAAAATCTACTGTCCAGCTTCTGACATGCCAAACCCCTGTTACACTTCATAAAATGGTATTGAATCCATAGCTGGTACAGCCCCGCTGGGGGCTGTACTTGATCCAGTATCTGTTCTAAACAGTTGATATGTTATATTTTGACAGAAAATTATTTTTAATGCCCAACTTATTTTTTTTTTATATCTATTTTATCCATGTTTAAAATGCTATATAAGTGCATGTGAGGAAGTATGTAGTTATACAGTTTACACAATATATGGCATGTTGGAAAATTGTGAAAATTGTAATGGTGTATTAGTCTGGAATATTATTATGCAATTAGACCGGTAAACTCAGATGCTAGAAATATAATTCTGTCTTTGCTTCCTTTAAGAACTATATTGTATTTCCCCAAAATTCAAGGACAGTAAATTTTGATGCATTTTGATTTGCCTTGACATGTTCTTGAGCAGGAAGAACAAAAAGGCTTCTTAATTTATTAATATGGATTAAGGCATTTCATTTGAGTGTTTTCTATTCCTCCAAGCATCAACGTCTATATCAATTCTTCATTTTGAGTCTAAACTAGTTATATTTTCTACTGACATGGTCTTTGCTAACATAGCTGTCTGGTTTTGTCTATAGGAAGGTTGCAGACCTTTTATCTTTGAATAAATTTAAAAAGTAGAAAAACTGAAAAATTTGTGAAATACATACACATCATGTCTTTTGCCATTTGAATGGGTCTGAATGTCTTTAAAACCATCAGATGCTTCGAAGTGTTTCAGGTTTTCTGATATATATAATGTTGAGAACTTGTGCTGCTGGGAAGACAGAAGGGGGAAAAATGAAGCTCATTTTACTTGTTTGGCTACATTATTGCTACAGTAATTTTTGAAGTATATAGTGATTACTGGTAGATTTGATTAAAAAAAAACCTTTTATTTTTATGTTTTAGTCTCCCACAAAAGCTGTATATAATGCTAGACACTGGAACCAGCCAGAATCAGAGGCTCTGCCAGCACCACCGGTTTTGAAAACTGCCAGTGTCCCAGTAAGTAGACTATGCGTTTTTTCTCAAGTTTAGTAAGTCTCCTTTTAAGATTCACTGATATTTTTTGAAACACAAGTTCTTGATATCTGGTAATGTCACAGTAATTCAGAATGAAGTCCACTTTGTGATGTGAGCCATTGGGTATTTGATAGGAAAGAAATTGAGTGGAAAAACTCTAGAATGGGATCTTCCATATCATTTCAATATACAGATACAAAAAAATACTTCAGTCAAGTTATGTTCCTTAATCTGCTGAAGTTAAGCTTTCTAATAATGGACTCCATTTTGTCTTCTGTGAGAACCCCTAGGATTAACTTGCTAATACCCATGGAAATCAGCAATTTGCAGGTCAAAAAGGAGATATAAAAAAGAGAGATATCATTTATTTTTCCATTCTAACGGAGTTAGAATGTATTGTGAATTGCTGACTTGAGTCTTTAGACACTATGAAAGAAACACATTTTCTGTATACGGCCAGAAATGCTAATATGAACATATCAGATATAATCAGGTCTACAAAAAGTAGGCAAGAGGTGAAAACAGTTCTTAAAGTAACTTGTTTGCTCAAAAATCAGTGATTGTTCTGAGGCTTAAGGTAATTGTTTTTTAACTCTTTTGAGACCCTGAGAATCCAGGGTCTTGGGCTTATATATGTGTAAAAGTTGTTACTGATTATGTTAAGAGAGCATTGTACATTGTCAGTAAACTTCATTTCATTTGATGCCTTGCTTACAGTACTTGCCTGAGAACAGAAAATCAGAAAGCAGATATTTTTGCAGTGATAAGTCTTCAACTTTTGTTACTGTCACCAGTTTCAGGTGGTTGGTTTTTTTTTTAATTCCACCTGTGTGTGTGTTGTTCTGATACTAGCTCCTCTTTGATTTGTGGTTGGTTTTGGTTGCATCCTCACAGTATTCTGTTAACTGCACTGCCTGGAAAATGCAGATGACTCATTTTAAAATAACCATTACCAGTAGTGTTTGAAGAGAGAGCAAAAATTTCAGTCCTGGGTTTCTGCTAAACCCCTTTCTTGCTTTAAATTATGTGCATTTGAACTGAAGCTTTTGTTGTTTGCTGAATCTTTGTGTTGATGCTGATTTTTGTGAAGTACTATGATAGCTAACTTAAAGGCAGATTTTGCCTTGAGTCTTCTGAGACAGACTTTGAATATATCCTTGTCAGGCTAGGAAAATGTCTGGATCATTCATATTCAGACAAGCCATTTTGTCTTCTGTCAAACTTCCACTTTAACTGGAACCATCGAAATATTAATTCAGGAATATGGCAGAGGTTTGGCTGAACAAACCAGTTAGGGGAATTTGTTTGTATCTACTTATGTTATGATGGACTTCTGAAGTTACTTCAGTCACTTTTTTTAAGCTTGATTTACGTGTGTATGATTAAGATTTAAGAGTTACAGGATAAATGAACGTTGATCCAAATGTTCAGCGGTAATCCCTGCGCAGATGATCCTGCCTCTTTAATTTCTGTAGAAATTTGTTGCCTGAAGATCTGGATAAATTTGGCTTAGAATTACGGTGAGAAACCCATAGCATGCAAACTGCTTATGCCAAGTCCTCTTCTTATGGCCTCTCCAAGCTCCCTTGGAATTTGCTTTGAAGGGGAAGCTGTTAACCAAGGCTTGGATGAGATACTTCAGTGGATCTCCTGTGTTCACAGACTGATAAGATCAGAGTCCTCCAGTATGTGCTCTAAACCAGCTTTTCAGGGTGGTTTATTAGCATTTTGCCACTGGAGCCTAAGTGAACAAATACTGAAGTGCTGCAGAGTGATAGAGGCAGCATGTAAAGAATACGCTGTTAATATAGCAGGTTGTTTTGGCTTATATTTTAATTTTGACTGTCAATGTACAATGCACAAGAAGGCTTTCTCTCAAAATATCCCCTGGAGTGAGTAACAGTGCATCCTCTATGCCTGCATATTAATTCTATTTTTTTCAGTCACACTTTAAAAAAATTCTAATTTTTCTATGTAAGGAAACTAAGTACATTAGGTTAGTTAGAGTTTGAGGGTGAGTAAATGACCACTGGCATTGGTACTTGTACATTTAGAATTTGGCATTTGGAGGTCTTTCCTGTATGCCTTGTTTGCTGTAGTTTGTCTTCACATCTGGATTCGTGCCAAAGAAGTAATCTGAAGATAAACTGCCACTTAAGCTTATAGTAACCTCAAACTAATACAGAGGAGTAGGTTGAGGAGAAACCTCTAATACTTGCCTGAGATGGCTGGAAGGTTGGAAATAGTTATTCTAGACCTAACATCACATTCTCTACTCCCTGATTAAGTTCAGAATAGATTTTGCTGTATTTTGTGCTATAATATGTTGTTCCTAAAATATTAACACCACAAATATGAATAAGGCCAGTGTATGGAGAATATCATGAATTTACAAGAGCATACTCTACCTGTTTGAGGCATGCACCATGCCTCTCGTTTCTCTGTGTGGCAATTTTTTATGGTGCTACAAAGTTTATATTGGTAGTCTTCTACCTACAGGCAAAAATACATATACTGATGGTTCAGTATAGCAACCAACTTAGTCCTGGAAGCTCCAGTTTAAGGGGGTAAGATACTTGTACATATCAACAAATAATTGTTTTTAAACACTGAACTTGGTTGCTTTACTTACCCTAAAGCTTAATGAGCTAGTGTAAAGGACTTTCTTCTTTTTTTGTCTTTTTTTTTAGTTTCAGAATTCACTGGAGCTTTCCTGACTACTTAGAACTGCTTTTTGTATTTAAAAATGCATATCCTTTCTGACATCTTAAGTTAGTGGTTTTTTTAAGAGTAGGTACATTATCACACAGCTTAGGTACATCTTGGTAGTGTAAGGCAAGGACTAAGTAGTCCCAAAATGTGGGTTTGACAATTGCACACCTGTACTGTTTCCTGATGTATTTAGTGTATGTTTACATGCTCAAAACATCTGCCCATTTTAGCACTTTCTTATTAATAGGTAAGGCTATCTTCAAAGGAGGCAATTCATAAAGATGATGGAGTTTTTAAGGCTCCTGCACCACCTCCCAAAGTGATAAAAACTGTGACAATACCTACTCAGCCCTATCAAGAGATAGTAACTGCATTGAAATGTAGGAAAGAAGACAAAGAAGTAAGTATTCTTAACAAATTTTTAAGATAAAGAATTATTGGTAATCCTAAGTACTGAAGGAACAGTGTCAAAATGAAATTTGGCTTTCCTATTAAAGATAATATTTTTATCTAAATAGTTGAATGGCCTTCATTAACTTCTTAATGTTTCCTTGCACTCAAAACTGAATAGATTTTAAATTGTACTTGTTAAGGTTATAATCAATCCCAAGAGCAACTTACCTAGGTCAAAATATTTGTCTCTTCCAGTTATACACTGTTGTTCAGCATGTAAAGCACTTCAATGATGTAGTGGAATTTGGTGAAAATCAAGAGTTCACAGATGATATTGAATACTTGCTAAGTGGATTGAAGAGCAATCAGCCCCTAAACACACGTTGCCTTAGGTAAGATATCTTAATATAAAACACTGAACTTACATTTAAAATTAAATATTCATCAATGAAATGACCATGCTTTAAAATGTTGTTTGGGTAGTTACCTGGCACTTCTGCTATAAAGAATAAAATTAAAAAATAATCATCAAGATGATATATTGTGAATAATCAAAAGTAGTATGACTAGGAAGATGAAATAGAAAATTGTACAGTAAGAGACATCTTCAACACACTTGTTTTCCGTGCTATAAATTTAAAAAAAATATTTTCTGATAACTTTTCTTTGTTTAGTGCGATCTTATGCGAGATATCTGTTCTTTCTTTTAATGCAAAACTCAATTCTAAAATAAAAATCCCGAAGACTGGAAAGCTTCCTGGCTGTAATCTAGAACTAATGTAATATTGAGATACTGTTTAACTCCAGCCACCTGTTCTTTATCTTCTATTGAGAAATAACATAGCTATCATCCATAGGAAGTATTGTGGCCTCAATATTAATCGGAAGCTTCCCTAAGTTGTCTTGAACTGCTCATTGTACTCTTAATATTCAAGTTACGCATTATTGTGTAGTATCAAAAATGTTGGTCTTGCCTTAAAAAGTTTATGACTTAATACTGGTGTCCATTCCCTGAACATAAAAGTAATTAGAATGATGTTCTGTAACCATGTAATATATATTTTTTTTTAATATGTATATACACTTGTAAATTTTCCTCTCTGTTTAGCAAAACTAAAATGGTAGAGAAGGAAAAACTTGAATCCACAGAGACAGGTGATGAGGACACTTTACTGGAGATTTGACTATGGATGAGAAAAAGCCTTATATATTTTTGAGAGCTATTTTAAAAATGTATTCTTTGTGTTCCTCAAAAACTAGCAATGAATATTGTTGCTGGAGTATAACACAAGAAATCTATTATCCAGTTTGTATGTACATTATGATAAGAATAAATTAATACCATAATGACAGTTTAAGGAGTGTTTTTCATATTGAGTGCACTTAATTTGCTCGTATGGCAAGCTTCCTAAGATCTTAAAATTACTTTTTACTTTCCAAATTTATATCATAGAATGTAACTTGTATAAACACCATACAAAATTTTTCTTTCAGTTAACAAATTAAAAGAAAAGTATTTTTCCAAAGGAAATCAATGTGTAAGGATAGGAATAGACGTAAAAGAATCAGAAACTGGTAGGTAAGCTCTAACTGGTGCTGTTGTGATTGGAGACAGAAAGACCACTCGTTCTGTAAACACCATATCGTATGAGTCTTATAATAAGATTCCTCAGTAGTTACGGCAGACGTGATTGCAGAATCACTCCCACATTACTCCACATTTAAAAGCAATATATTTTTAATAGTCTATATGTTGCACTGTGCTAGAAATGGCAGACAGCTTGCTAATAAAACTAGGGGAAGACTTCCGTTTTTAAAATAGAACTGTTAGGCTGATCACTGACCAGACTAATATATTTGTCAGATTTTTCCTGAAATCTATAGTGTTTCAATCAACCATAAATGCAGCAATAAATATTAGAAGTGTTTGGTTTTTTGGTAAAAGTATTGTCGGGCATAAGCAGGACTAATCAGTCAATTAGATAGATAACTGTTAGATAGCGATGGAAGCTCACATTTATAATTTCTGATAATGCCTTGATCCATAATAAGCTCTCCTGTGCCTGTAAATCAGAGCTTCGTGCTTAATCCATGAACATTTTACTTTCAGTGTAACTATTTGAAATTATTTCAACTTTTGTTTGAAAGAAGCAAGTTCAGGGTACCCTTTCAAATCCTGTTGTTTACCAACCTTAAAATGAAGCAGACGTAGTTTGGTGCTTGCAAGCAACTGTTGCATAAACTGCTGCTCTCTTTACCAATTACAAACTTAGATAAATTTTAGAAGAAATATCCCGAGTTTGTCAGGGTCTGAGGTATATGGTCAGTCCCGTTTGTAGACTTGTTTATCTGCCATTTTTGTAAATGTGTTCATTTAGTAGTTCTAATCCAGAATTAATTTTCTGTAGTGTAATCAGCTTGGCGACAAAGTGCGCCATGCCCAGCTTCCGAATGCATCTGAGAGCACATGGGATGGTAGCCATGGTTTTCAAAACACTGGATGATTCCCAACACCATCAGGTATGGATACATTGTATATTTCATAAAAGTTTGATATCTGTCTACTTTGTATGAATTTTGTGTACATATAATTCAAGGTCAGGCATCCAGTATAGTGTGCATCTGGGATCAGTAGCTCCGTTTTAGAAATCTGTAATGAAATGAAAAATAAGAGCACCTGCATTCCAGTGACAAGTTCCCCTTCTACTGTTTATGTGCTTCTGGGTTTGGAAGTTCTTTTAAAAAAAATCACTTAAGCTTTTTTAAAAAAACTGACTGTGCTTTGGATTGCTATTTTTATCTTCTCTTAAGCTTTCTAAAATAGTTTTATTGTTGTATTTGTAATCTACTTCAAATAAAATACATTTGAAAGGAATCCTTTCTCCTTATATTTAAAGATGGCTCTACATGCTCATCTCCAGACTTGCTTGTATGTGAATTACCACCTTTTCTGTAGCTGTTGTGGGACATTTTTCATGTCCTGTGCTTGTCTCCTTGAGTAGTGCTGTAATTGCAGTTGTAGGGTGCCTTGAGTATGTGCAGTGTTCTATGATAAATCTAGGAAAGGTCAATTTTAACTACTTATGGTAACATGACCTGAGAGTTAAAAAACTGAAGCAGTTTAGATTTTCCTTCTTACCAACTTTACAAGTTCAATTCAGCTGTAATGGAAAATGCTTCCTGTGGGTGATACTGTTTTTCCAGTGGTTGGAAGCTGTGCCTCTGCGGGGTATCCCTTGAGGTATTGTGACAAGACCTGAACATAGGAATGTTACTTGAAATGGCTAGTCGATATGTATATCCAGTTGCGTTTATTACTTTATTTAATAGCTCTAGAAGAATGACATACAGTGCAGAAGGAAACTTTGCACCCACAGAAATAAACATTTAAGAGATTGTATTCGACATCTTACTAGAGGGGGGGGAAGCTGTAGAGCTTCAAGTAACTAATTTATAATAGCTTATTTTCCATCTCCTGCAAAAATTAGCAATGGCTAACTGTAAAACGTAGGAACCAGGTCCAATGCATTCATTGTTTTGTGAGCTGTCAAAATAGTGCCACGTGATACTAAAAATAAATAAAGCATAGTCACACTATTTAGGACAGTTGCCACCACTGAGTTTGCAGATCTGCAGAGGACAGCTACAGTTCCTTGAAAATGTACAAGCTTGCTTGGTGTATTTTTGGCTGTCTTTTAACAGTTACCATTATTCCTTCATTTCAAAAGACTAGCACATACAGTTCAAAGGAAATTGCATGCTATTATTAGTCTGCAGTAACAAAAAGCACTGATTATATTCACTATTTTCAGTATATTTGATCAAGTGCTCCTTTTGTCATGGAAAAAAATGGTAGTTAATGTTTTAATATAGTTACAGTGCATTCTTGGTACAGGTTATACAGTAGTATAAAATCACTAATTTATCAAACTACTATTAATAAATGCTAAAATATATGCTCTAACTATTGACAGCATATGCTTCACAATGACCTTCCCTGTATAAGCTTGCTGTCTTTATATACTACCTTTTCATTCACTAATTATTTCACTAAAATTTAAACTTGTGCAAAATGAAATTTCTTCACTAAATCTCTGTGCAAAGTAATTCAAGAATAATAAATCACACTAGGCTTTGCTTGCATGGCTCAGATCCATTTAAGATGAATAAGGACTGGGGGGGGAAATACAATTATTTTGTTAATATTTTCTTTAAAGTATTTTGGAGGTGGAGAATTGCCACATGACATTGCTAATGGAAACAAATATGAGTGTGTACTGCATGCATTGTACTGATACAATGGCATAGACTGAGAAGGTAGGGGACTCTTATGTTTCCATAAGACATAAAATAGCAGTTGGAGAGGTATTTTTCTAACCAGCAAGGAAAACAAAACAACCAGTTATCTTACTGAGCTACGCTCCAGAATATTTCCATGAAAATTACATGTTCTACTGAATTTTTCTTGTAGATTTGTCTTTAAGCTACAGTTTCAGTTTTTAATTGACTTTGTCTCTTCAGCTATGCTCTGAAGGTTGGGAGTACTATTAATTTTTAAAATAAAACTATATTTTCATTATAGGTGACAGTAGTGAAGCACAGAAATGTGGTTTTGTAATATCTTCAGCATGTGAATAATTTAAAAAAAAAAGTACATTAAATGTAGTGCTGAACTCAAGAAAATAACCATCTGTTCCCACAAGCTGGAGTATAAATAGAACAAGCAAGGGAAGACAGGGATGAGAGTGGGTGTAAATGGTCTGCCGTTTCTGGAGTATATGTTCAACTAGGATGTTTTCCTGAATTCTGTAGAAGTATGGAGCGCAACTCCATAGTTAGATACGCCATAAAATTTCTGTCTAGAGCAAATTCTATTTAATTTACTTTTTTCTCCTCTCCTTATTTGTTTGGAAGCAGAATATGTTTTAAGCATCTTGAGGAATAGAACAGGAGAGTGAAAAAAAAAAAAAGCCCACCTGAAAAACCAGCTTTGCTACCGCAATCCATAAGGGTGGGATTTTGAGGTTTGATTTGGGTTCTTTGGTTGTTTTGGTTTTTTTAGGATATTGATGATAAATCTGTACTAACAATTTTCCCCTCATTCTCAACTCAGAATTCTGTGTACAGTAGGGTGTGAGATAGCTTTCAGACAACATGGTTAACTGGTTTTAACACTTACAGAAGATAAGACCAAAATGTAGAGTTGTTATATTCGAGATTAAACCAACTTGCCTATAGTGACTAAGAAAAATGAGTTTTAGAAAACTCATAGCACTGGCATGTAGCTGAAGCAGGTTTGTTGCACATTATAAGCACCATTCACATTTGAGGTCCGTCCTTTTGCACGTCGCTATTTCCTGTTGCACGTCAGCATTTGAAGGCTTAGTGGCCTGATTGCCTTCTGTATCTAAACTGTTGCAGGAATCTAGTTCTTGTTACACATAGCTACTCCACTCCGTTTTGCTTTTCTGGCAGTCCTCCTGCAGCCTGAAACCTTCTGTATAATGTCCTTAGTTCCCCGCTTGGGTCCCTTCTGATCGCATTTAAGTATCTTAAAACCTGGGTGGAAGGTCTGGAGGGAAGTGGTTGACAGAGCTTATGCGGAGGGAGACCCATTACTCTATAATAGGAAGTCGGTTGGATTGCAAAGAAGTGAGCCTGGGACAGGCAAGGGCTTGGTACAGAGGCTTACGAAATGAGCGTGATTGCCCTTATCAGACTTTGGAGTATCTGCATAGCATTTCTGAGTAGTGATCTAAGAGCAGTCTCTGACTTTTTGAAATGCCTAAATATTGGCAGCCCAGATTATAAATTCAGCAGTTTCTCTCTATTAACTGCTGCATAGTTTCCTCTCCTCCTTTGAGGGCTTAAGCATTTTTTTTTTACCAGGAAGCTCACCTAGGTAATGCTGGTCACTAGAAAATAGTTCTTCCTAGATGTTGCTTTGTTAGGTCCCCCGTTGGCTGAACAACGGTTAGCAGAGTAACCTTTGGTTTCTCTGGAATGCATGTGCTCCTGTGTCCTGTTTTAATAACTGCTGTTCTGAAGGAACAGTGTCTTCTTCCAGGGACCTGAAAATTTCTCACAGATTAAACCAGTTACAAGTAAACCCAGAGTAAACAATTTCTATAATTAAAATTATAAAATTGCAAGGTTTTATTGGAGAAAGTTAATAGAAATTAAGGGAAAACAATGTATACCCTGTCTATGTAATCAAGCTGCATAGATTGCCTTCTGCCTTACATCTGACAAGGCTTTTTTTTTTTTTAACAACCCTGTGTCTCGAGGTTGTATTGATGACAGGAATGTAGATCTGGAAACTCTTGCTTCCTTCCCTTCAGTATTCCAAATGCACCTTTGGTAGTCAGATTAAAATCTTCATTCACTTGAGGGTTTCCTTGACTCAGACAGGAAGGAGTTTTAACATAGCTTTGATAGACTGTCAGCTGCCTAATCCTGTTTGGAAATGCTGATACTGCTTAGTATGACCAGGTATGATTATTACTTGCTTCTAAAATAAACAGAAGCAGCTAATGATTGCTTTGGTGGTTGGCTGAACTCTAAACAAGGTGTTAATCTGTTATGACACAGAAATTCCGCTCTTTCCTGTTGAGCTGTACAACATTCACATCCCAGAATTAAACTTTTCTCCATTTTTAATTTACTTTATACAGAAAAAATTGGAAATAGATGCATGCAGCATGTTGACTCTTGAGAGTTGAACTGAGTAAGACACACACCCCGCCCTCACCCCACTTTTCCTCCAGATGTCATCAAAGGTCTCTGAAAGTTTTGTACTCAGCACAACTCAATTCTCCATGAACATTTCTCCTCTTTACCTTAACTTGGAGCTCACCTGGATGGATGGGTCTCTTGCTGCAAGTGCTGTACTTACCAGCACTAGGGACAGATAGCTTTGCTCTCATCTCTTCGCTGTCATTTGACACCTTCCCGACAGTTGTATTGTCACCTTCTGCCTTTGCTTTTCTAGAGCCTCATAAAGATGAAATCCAATTCCTCCAGCCAGTGATAGGTTCCTATACACCAATTCTGTGTAAGATAGGGATGGTCAAGATGGTAACACTTACTTGGTTAAGGACTGATGGTGACGGGGCAGGAGGGAAGCTGTTTGTACTCTGGCTAATTCCAAAAAGCAGAATTCGCCTGGAAATTAAATGTGTTTATGCTGGAAAGGTTTGGGTAAACTATTGACTGACAGACCTGCTTGGCAGAAATCAGAATGTATGTCACCAGGCTCTCTTTTTTTTTTTTCTCTTCACATGCAAACACTGTCCCTATGATCTCTGTATTTTCTGGTGCTGTCACCAGCTTATCCCATCAAACCAGAATGTTCACCTACCTTGCCATGTACCCTGTGCTTTTTCACTCTGTTCCTCTGCCATCTGTCTCTTCTGTAATACTGTGTTGCTGGAGTTACTGTTTCTTATTCTGTCTGCAGCACTGAGTCCCTTAAAAGTAGAAAACCCTGCTTTTCTACTAGGGTTTTGTAAATGTACTAAGTGATTTATGTCTCAATTTTATTGGTTAGGAGAATGCATTAATAACTTGTTAGAAGGAATCTATGTACAACAGTAAGTACTCATGCAAGTGCTAGCGTAGATTGGGACTTGTCAGGCTTTTTCTTCTGTAGATCTTCAGCTTGTTTATTAAAAATTGTAAAAGGTTTGCCTAACATGATTACTAAAAACTAACTCTTTTTTTCTTTTCTTTCCTCTCCCACCCCAAGAATTTGTCCCTTTGTACAGCAGCTCTAATGTACATCCTGAGTAGAGATCGTTTGAACATGGATTTAGACAGAGCTAGTCTAGATCTGATGATACGGCTTTTGGAATTGGAACAAGATGCTTCTTCTGCCAAGCTGCTGAATGAAAAAGACATGAATAAAATTAAGGAAAAAATTCGGAGACTGTGTGAAACTGTTCACAACAAACATCTTGATCTCGAAAACATCACGGTGGGTATCATGCTTTTATTTGAAAGCCTTGGCAGTAGTGGAATGCTTAATGAAATAGAACTTGTAAGCATCATCCTTAATCTCATATTTCCCAGCTAAGGAGTCACGACATTTTTGTCTACCTTCTATGTATATATGACTGCACTGCAAGTATTTTTGTCTTTAAATTTGAAATTTGCTTTCTAAAAGACTGTTAGTAGGATTAAAGGTATGATGTTCTTCAGCTGTCTGATTCGCCATTCGCTCCTGCTATAAGGGTAGGTAGTTAAAGGTAGCAATTACAAACAAGTAACACTTTAAATAACCGTAAGTTTAAAGGCCACATTTAGATTATTTGACTCTGTTTCTTTGCCTAAATTTTATATATATACATTCACAAATAATAGGGGTTCTTACATGGGAATAATTGTGTGTTAAATTGAAAATGTGCAGGTTCTCTCATTAAAAAAAATAAAAATCTGTCCTACAGAAACTGATTTCTCTCTGCCCAAAGTGGTGGCAGTTCTGTTGATTACCACAAATGCGGAGAATTTTTTTCCTTCCTCTCTCAAACATACTTGTTTTTTTAGAATGTGTCTTCAGCTGCAACGGTGTGAACTGTTTTTGTTTAAAAATAAATTTGGCCATGGTTTGATGCTAGCATCAAGCTAGCTTGAAAAATAAAGGGTAAGTTGCAAGTCGTTTTAAAAGAGTATATTTAAAGAATTGATGACAGATTGACTAGATGAGTGGTCATAGATGGCAAAAATTAGTAATGTGTTTTTGCTTTCACCATATATCAGTATAACAGATGTCAGTATGATCTTAATTTTTTAACATCTTGTAATACATTCTTTTAATGTTTTCAAGATTATTATTAGATTTTTGCCATTCTTCATGTAATACTTGTAGCTGACAGAAGAAGCTTCTGATTTATTGTTTATGAAGTGAACTTTTTAGAGCTTTATCTCTGCAAGTAATGTTTCAACTCCTGCCAGTAATCTGCAGTTAAGATTGTATTCCATTTTAGGTTGGATTAAAAGATGATATGCCTTGTTGAGCTTGCATTTTCTTTTGTAGTTTTAGTGACTTTTTATTGGTTTAGGAAGAGTTTTGGTTGGTTTGTTTTTTTTCCCAAAATTCTAGCTATGGAACAGATAGCTGAATTGGTATGAAAAGTCAGTACTGTGTAGCAGTAAAAAGAGCTGAATTTTGGGGGAAGAAGATATATTGATGACATAATTCTTAACCTTGGTAATCAGTTTGTGGTGACAAAGGAGAATTGTTTCAGAGTTTCAGTTTTAGGCATGTTTCCTACAAACCTATGAAATGTGTAGGTAGGGGGCTAGTATTAATTTTCTGGCCTTTGAAATCTGCAAAGGAAGAATGGATTTTAGATTATTTCTCCGCTTTCAGCTTACTTTCTGAATTCACGTGATACAATCTGAAGACACTAACACAGAATGAAACTTGTTTTCTAGGTGGTGATCAGCTGGGGATTGGTATAATCAGTGTCTTATTTCAGTGCTGGTTTGGCACCGAAGGCAGCTCACGTAGCTCACAGTCTGTCGGTGCCAGGATATCTTTTGCACTATAAAATCTAAGACAGCTCCCTTTATTAAGCATGGAACAGCTGGTACAGGTTCCTCATTGCTAAAGCATCCAGCCACACAGACCACTGTCTCCTATTTGAGCTTTTCTCATATTCATAATCTGAGCTAGCCTGATGGTTTTTATGAACTGTAAGTCTGTTCTTGTGTTTTCTTAGGCATGGGTTTTAAAGGGAGAGGATATATTAAAAGGGACTCTCTCTTGTGAGGAAGTTGTCCATGAGTAGAGTAGTATTATCACAGGCCACCAGTTTCAGCTGGTTTGGGGGGGGGGGGGTTTGGTTGGTTGGTTGTTTTTGTTTTGTGGGGTTTTTTTGTGTTTGGTGTGTTTTGGGGTTGTTTTTGTGTGTGTTAGTCTTTTTTTTTTTCCCCCCTGAGGCATCTCTATTTCTTAAAATGATGTTGAGCTGTTGTTGTAAATGTGTTGAATACTGTAGTACCTCACAGATGGAAACTGGTTCCCTCCCAGCTGCACCATCTAGAAGCCGAGACTATATACTGTTTAGAGAATATATGCAAGCCAAATGAGATGATTAGGTTCTCTTCCAGTTTATGACAGTAGCAGTGGTGAGTTGAGACAATAATGAACTTCATATGTAGAAGATAAAGTTGCTTTCACATAGATCTCTGTCGTGAGATATAATAAGTAATATCTGTTTGGTACCAGATGACAGGCAGAAAATACTAACAAAAATGCAGATCTTCTGGGGGTAAAGAAAAGATCTGTGCTCTTTCAGACTCGGACATATCCACTGAGAAACAGAAGGATTGCAGCAGATGTTTGATAACTCCAGTTTGTGCCTAACCAGTTACACCTTCGGTTTTTTTGAATCTTACACAGATCAAATTAAGATGATCAATACTGCCTGTGTCTTTCCACAGACAGTGTTGTTTGTGTGACTATCTAGAAGTTAGATCTGACTGACTTTTGAGTACTCAAACAGGTATCCAAAGGGTTCTGTTTTCTAGACTGCTATGAACATTAAAAATGTCAACCCAGAAACTGAAAAGGAGTTCTCTGGGTTGAATTTGTTCAGGTATTTTTGCTGGCTTAGAAGATAAAACCTGAAAGAACTGAGCCTTCATGTTAGCAAAGGGCACTTGCCTGTCAGTCAGCATAGCCCTCTGTACCTGATGCTTGCAGCTAGCTGCTCTCTGTCGCATCATAACGAAACCTTCAGAAGTGACTTTCCTTTTCAGTTGGTGAAAGAGTTTATTCTGGCTTTCATTCTCAGCATAAGGCTGGAAAGCTTAAGGGAACCATGTTTTGAACCTTTGGTGTTAAAATTTCATAATAATTGACATAAAATTGGATAGAATGGATTGCTTTTCTCAAAAGCAAAAGGGTTACAAGATTTAATTCATTTTATTTAAAAAAAAAAAAAAAAGGAAAACTGTGTTCTTACGGCCAGTAGTGTAAATATCAAATTATATTCTCCTGCAGTTTTTTGAAGTCTTATTGCCCTTTGGCAGAAAACTAAGCACTGTATTTAAATATTGTGTGGCCTTTGAGCTTTCATGGTGAAGGTATTTAGGAAGTTAACTAAATATTTTGTAGCCCTTAAGATTTCTAAGGAGAGTTTTTAATCAGCTTCTGTCGATCTGGTTTAGGTTATGCATGATTTCAGATATCCATGTTACAATATTTTCAAGCTCAAACTATAAAAGTGAAAGGCATCACCTGAAGAGGATGGGAAAGCTTCAGAGAGCTAGGATCTGTCCAACTGCTGTCTTCAGGTTCTCTCCCCTCCTCTCAAAACGCTTTCTCATTTGGTTGGCTTCAGAAGGGTTCTCCATCCATTGCTTAAAATATCCTCATCTTCTTTAGCATTATGTTTTTAACTTCCAGTTTTTAAAAGTGTGAGGTTTTGGATCTTGTATCTCCTAGTGATGAGATGAGAACACTCTGTAACCAAATGTGTTTAGTTTCCCTCCTGTGGGAAGACTCATGAGTGGCTGTTGGCAATTAAAGATAGTTAGCAGCTTCTCTCGCAGGATAATTGCAGCTTTGTCTTTGTTTCCTCTGTGATGGGAATTGAGATGCTGCTGACTCGGGGAGGAATGACCAATTGTAGATTTGCTGCTGCTTGTGTTCTCTTGTCCCCACAGCGCTGTCCTGACCCAAGGACGCCTCCATTTACATTGGAGAAATGCTGTCACTAACTATATGCTCATCAGGGACAGCGTGCTGCAGAGCTTGCTCCTAAAAAAGAAAATAACTAACTTCGGGTGGTAACTCTTCTTTAGCAAGACTAATCTTCAACTTTCTTTTCCTCCTTGGAAATCAGTATTTGAAAACAAGGGAAGCAGCTGAAGATGTTGGGGGGGCTCATACAATTTTTAACTTAGTTGCCCAAGACAATGGGGCGTTTACTCAAGCCTGGTGAGTACTGTTATTCCCAGGTGGTGCTGCGGTTTGAACTGGTCTCCTGGAACACGCTGCACAGCCCAGAATAAGCACAGCCCTCCTTGAAGCGTTACAAATCAAATGTGTCAGGGAAGGAAGATAACTTCAGTTAACTGGGTTAAATTCAGCTGGCTTTAATGAGATCTT
The DNA here is from genome assembly GCA_009819775.1 of Phoenicopterus ruber ruber. Taxonomy (NCBI): domain Eukaryota; kingdom Metazoa; phylum Chordata; class Aves; order Phoenicopteriformes; family Phoenicopteridae; genus Phoenicopterus; species Phoenicopterus ruber. The sequence goes on along the minus strand of CM020221.1, from coordinate 10,054,261 downwards.
CCAGCTTTTTCTCTGACCTTTCATTGTTGTATTTATGTACCTTTATGAAATTATTAAGCTTATAGTAGCCAAGATTTGCCTTTGCGTTTTCCAGGTGTTACACAAGTCTATACTGGTCACTTTTGCATAGGTGTAAATTTATACATATGTATATGTTTTATTATTAACATTTTCCTTTTATTGGAGGCCTTTGGAAGAACAAGTTATAATCTTGACTTTATAAATGGTGTTAGTTTTGTTTAAAAACATTGCAGAGGATTAACTAAGATAATCGCCTAAAATCTCTTCAAGTTCCATTTGCAGGGAGTAAACGTATCTTTGCTGTTGTTGAATTTTGATATGTATTCCTCTTTTTTAAAAAATAAAAAAAATGGTAAATATAGTAAGATTTTCTACAGTGTTTTAGTTGAATTGCTCTCTTCTATGAATTTAAAATGAAACCACAAAATACTTACATTAGAATCAAATGTATTCTACAAGCAGCAGAGCCGATGTATCTGGAGACAGAGAAGCAGTGTTCACTGTGGCTTTTCTTGGGTTTTTTCCTGCCTGGCTGATTTGTCCATTTCCTTCCCCCACTTGTTTCTTTTGATAACAATAGAAACAGATGACAGGAGGCTACTTCAGTTTTCTAAGCTGTTAATCAAGAAGAAGTTGAAAATGAAAAATACCTTTTTATCAGTACCAAGTTATTTTTTTTAAGATATGCATATTTTTCAATCTCTTCTTGCTCCCTCTGGTGGTTCTTCTACTCAGAACCTATAACTTTGTTTTTATGGCTTTTGTATGATGTGTATTTGTATGTTTTGATATATTGGCTACAGCTGCATATGATGATTTCACTAATTCTGGAACCTAACTCTTTCAGACCGGGCATTTGGCAATGGAGACATTACTGTCTCTCACCTCAAAACGAGCTGGGGACTGGTTTAAAGAAGAGCTGCGACTTCTAGGTGGTCTTGATCATATTGTAGATAAAGGTATATTGGAGACACTGCTTTGACAGTGTGGAAAATTAGTGAATCTTACTAAGTTGTTTGCTTTTCTTAATGTTCATTTTCTGTGGTTAAAAATAGAAACATTATGCGTTTTCCTCAGCAATGTAAAAAATAAAGTACACAATTTGAAATCAGGTCACTGGGAAATATTAGCGACTTTAATCTGCTGCATGTGGGATTGAAAGTAGTTTTAAAGTTAACAGAAAGTGTATAATGTTGCATATAATGTGTGAGACTAAAAATGGTTTAAGCTTAGACAGAATACTGGTTACTGTGTTACATGTCCTCTGTACAGCACACAAACACAGCACACTTACTTACTCTAGAGTAAATCTTCTTCACGGTGCTCTAGAATTGTTTCCAGGGCTGATATTTTTTAACTAAATATCCCAGAGGAAGTCAGCCCTTCAAGAAGAACTGGTGGGGTTTTTGTTTCCTTATTTTTAAAGATATGTCTTGGTTAGGTTATTTGGATCAGCATCTCACAGATAGGAAAAAGGACATTTCTAAAATGAATTCTTGAGCTGAATAAAGCTTGGTCTTAAGTAAGCAGAGGGGTGGACAAGGGAAGGATTGAAGAGATGAAAGCATTCAACTTGCACATGGTTTCGGACTTGTGAAGTGTGGGAAGTGTGCCATGCTGTTATCTTTTTTTCCTCTTCTATAAAACAGTGCATTAGAGTTAAGGAACACAGTCATGTGCTGTACAATCTCTTCATTGTCAGTATAAAATAAAATATACAGATAGGTAATTTGTGGCAACAGTCACAAACTTGTAAAGCCAAAATTGTAAGGATGTTTTGTTTAATTTACTTGGAGAAATGAAAATTTTGGAATGCTGATCATGTCTTTGTTTCCTAGCATTAGAGTTTTGTAAAGTGTAGAACACGGTTGATAGTAGCTTTCTGAGTAGCTAGTTAGTTTGTACACTTGGCTTTTGAAGACCTCTTACTGATAGTGGAAAACACCTTCTTTTTGTTGTTTAGTTAAAGAATGTGTGGATCACCTAAGCAGTGATGAAAATGAAGAGAAATTGGTTGCTTCGTTATGGGGTGCAGAAAGATGTTTACGGGTCTTAGAAAGTGTGAGTATGAGCAGATGCGTTGTGTTTCTGAAAACTGCTTTTTCCTCAACCGGTCCTTTTCAATGTTACATTGTTTCAATATATAGTTACAAAATAACACTATAATGTGTTTTTTTGTTTGTTTTTTTTTAATAGAAGATACTAACTTTCTGATGTTTGTCAGTGTTCCTGGACTGTTTGTTGAAAATTTCTTTTACTGTTCTGTATATATGTACAACTCTGCAAGTTTTATTGTTAAGAATACTGAATGTAACACGATGCTTTTTCTGAAGTTCCTACAAAAAGCTGCTGTTTATGGGTGTTGTTTGAGTCATGAGTTTGACTCTGTAGTATGTGTCTAGTAATAACGCATCATTCTAGAAGTAGTATTTTCTTAGAAGCAATAAATTGATGTATATTGTAGAATTGCTACTTTCAAACATCAGCTGGCTAAGCACTGAAAGAGAAAACTGCCCTGAAAGTCAAACTAGTCCTGTAATCAAGTTGAGCAGGTATGTCGAGATGGTAAATATTTTTTTTAATGAGAACTTTGAACAGAATTAAAATGCACGGTACTTTTGTAGAGCTTAATTGACAGGAGTTGTGAGCATATGCTTCTCTACAATGCCTTGTTTTGCTGAGTTTCGTATTTGTTACTGGTGTTACTCTTTTTGTATTGTGATATGGTAAGCAAGCAGAAGAGTGTTGTGATGTTTTAGCAATACATCTCCACGCATCAGAAAGTGGCATTCAGGTTCAGAGTACAGGTCAATGAATCTTAATGAATACCTTAAACCCAAGTCAGAGGGCAAATAGCTACAGTGGTAACTTGTTTTATTTAGTAAAATAGGAGGACAGACTCAAAGATAGTGTAAAAGTAAGCTAAAAACTGAGAAAGATGAACAATTGCTGAAGTACTAATTCAAGGGTGCCTACTTAAAAAATAACAGCACTTAGCTCTTTACCTGCTTTCTGAACAGTGAGAGAAAAAATTTCAGATGCAATTTCTGGTTTTATATTTGATAGATGGAATTGCCAAGCAACAAAAGAGCCTTGTTTAGTGGCAGAATATTCAAAATTGAACTTCAGGGTGGTTTGTGATGTAGTAAGATCCTTAGGAACTTGCAAGAGACAACAAAAATCAACACACCAAACCGTGCAAATTTGAGAGAAGAACTTCTACCATTTCTGAAAATGGATTCTGAATTTCAGTCAAGGGAATCAAGGAAAAAAATGATTTTTATGGTTGAATGCATAATAAGCTCTCGGAAGTGGAGTTGATGTCAAGTCCTAAAAATAGCATACATATATAATTGTATTCTGTGTTATATTTTATATATGTTACATAGACATATATACCTACACATGTGGGACACTGTAGTCCCAGGTTATAGATTCAGGGTTCTGCTGTGGCAGAACATTCCACAACACGGTTTCTATACTTACTGTATCAGCGAAGATGGTTTTATCTTCAGTGCCACAATTTTGTGTGATCAGTTACAAGGCGAAAACTCCAAGGAAATACTGGACAATGACAAGTGAAAGTTTACACTGGATAATAACAAAGAAATGCGGAACTGAATAAAGGGGGGTGGTAGTGGAAGGGAATGCTTCTCTTTCAAGGAAAAAAAAAAAGTCCTATTTTTAATATTACTTTCTCCTCCCTTTTTTAGGTAACTGTGCATAATCCAGAAAATCAGAGCTATCTGATAGCATACAAAGACTCACAACTCATAGTCTCCTCCGCTAAGTAAGTTGTAACAACAAGACATTTTTGCAGAGCACTGCACGTGATAGGCCAAAAAAATATATTTGTTATGCAAGAAGATTCTAGGGGGGGGGGAAACACCTCACAGTTTCCACTGTTGCTTTTCATTAAGTAATGCTAAAGTTATTTTAGATGAGGGTATGGGTAACTACTTGAGTACTACCAATATGTAGTGCTGCTATTGTTGGTTCGATAGAAGCTGCAAACTGTGGATTCAGCTCTTCAGTACCAAGATAATACGAACACAGAAGAGGGCAGTTGGGAAGCTACATTTATTTAGTATGTTTTCACTATGCTGAAGTGTTTACTGAAATGGAGCATAACAGAATTGACAGTGTAACTAAGAATTAGAATAGTGAAAGTCTGTTCTTGGCTGTTCTTCCTGGCAAAGATGTTTGTACAAACACCTCTAACCCATTTATCAGTCCGGCTGAAGTCTCAGTTGACTGGCAGAGATTGTATCCCTCTTGTACTGCTATTCATAAGAGAGCAAATTAAGCTGAAAATTTGACTCTGCAGACCTCATCAGAAACAATTTCATGGTTGTAGGTTAGACATTTTGAGTATTTCTTTAAATTAAAAAAACACAAAACAAAACACAAAACCCACACCACTGTTTACTATGCTATTTAGACCACTATATATTTTTGACATTTTTAGTTTTGTTTGTAACTGAAATCAGTGTTGTCAGTTGACGTCAAACTAATGTCGTGCAGCAAAATCAAGCCTGTGGTCCAGCAGTGTTATGAGATATTAAGGTTTTACTGCTAGGAAGTCACATCATTTATTTATTTCTTAGAGAATAGCTCTGATGACAGAACAAGAGAACATTTAGATAATACTGTCAGAATAATGTTGTGCCTTGATGGTCAGAGGATATGAGAGGCTGGGTTTGTAGGGAGAGGAGATACCTTTTGTAAGACCATGTGATGAAGTCAGAAAAATTAACCTTTGCTCTTGAAATCTCAAGCTGATAAAGCTCTAAGCCACAAAGCTTTCCTGGTTTTTGTCTTCACAATTCCAGTTCAGCTCATAAAAGATTTTATAGGTGATAAGTTTATTATCTGTCCCTACAGACTGGGCATCTGGGCATCAGAAGAATTCTGCGTAAGCTCTGTATTTGAGGTTTTTTTCGTGGTGAAACGAGTATAAGGGTGGAATGTCCTGTATGTTGTCGAGGTAACTTTGTTCTGCATCTTCTCCCTGCAGAGCGCTGCAGCATTGTGAGGAGTTAATCCAGCGATATAATCGTGCTGAAGACAGTATCTGTTTACCAGACAATAAGCCTCTGCCTCACCAGAATGTAACTAACCATGTGGGTAAAGCAGTAGAAGACTGTATGAGGGCCATCATTGGTGTCTTGCTCAACCTAACAAATGATAACGGTAAAACAAACAAAAAGAAAATTGCATGTTCTGTGTTAAAGCATCAAATAATACATTAATGTAAACCCTCGTCTTATACTGATTATGTTTTTTCCCTGTACAATGCAATAAAGCAGTTACGTATGGTAGAGGCTTGCTTTACGGTAGTCAATAATTTGTCTTTGCAAATTGGATGAGAAATTGCAAGTATTAAGACACGTGCTTTGGCCAGAAGAGTTAGTTGTGTTTAGGGCCAAAAGGTTTTTGTCCATCTGCTTACGATTATGAAAATGAGTACTTTCAAAATTGAGCCTCTGAACTCTTTTTGTTTACAGAATGGGGTAGCACAAAAACAGGTGAACAAGATGGTCTGATAGGCACAGCTATGAATTGTGTGCTTCAGGTTCCAAAGTTCCTACCTCAAGAACAGAGATTTGATATTCGGGTGCTGGTAAGCTATTGTATTTGTTACATTAACATAAAATGGGTTCTAAATTAAGGAGCAGCCTCTACAGTTTTCATTGACCATATATATACTTAACGAGGTACTTAGAAGGTTTCTGTAAGGATATGGTGGTTTTGAGCTCTAACCATTTTCCGTGGGTTTGGTGGGAAAAGTGCACTGCTAGATGAACAAAGAGATTTAGCTAGATAAGCCTGAATTACCTAATTTTAAAGTGTCTCTTCAACTTTAGAAATACAGTGGATTTTATTGTTTGAAATAAAGGCTTTGTCAAATTTACCTCAGCTTATGTAAAATGAGTCTGTGTGGCCTAAATAGCAACAGTGAAATTGTGCATGCGAAAGGGTCTTTTAAGAATATAAGCTGAAGATTGGACACCTGAATCCCCAATCTATAAATGAAATCTCATCTTTATAAACACTGAGAATATTTTTGTGTTCAGAATTGGAAAAACAGAGATTCCTGCATACAAGTTCTAGTATGCAGGGATCTCAGTTTTTTGCCTCATATTTTTTTAAATCCTGATCCCTCTGTTTCATCTGTGAAACTGTTTCATAAAGGTGTGTTAGTAAGTTACGTATCCTCAGAAAGATAAGGCCTAAAGACAACATTTATCTGGATAGATGGTTTTTGCTAAATTACCCTTTTTTTAATGTGTGTAATCCTCTTTGAATTCTTGCAGGGATTGGGTCTGTTGATCAATCTAGTGGAATACAGTGCTCGGAATAGGCACTGTCTTGTCAATATGGAAACATCATGTTCTTTTGACTCGTTCTGTACGGGAGAAGGAGATGATAGCCTAAAGATAACTGGACAGATTGATGCTGTTCAGGCTTTAGTGCAGGTAAGAAATGTGTTTTTCCTGTAATAGTTACCATTTCTCGTTATCAGACTATCAAGGGGGAAGGGAGAACTCAGCAATGAAGATTTGTCAGAATTTTTTCTGTTTAGTTTTTTGAGTAATAAAACATGGTGGGGGAAGAGGGGTGCCGCTCACAACTTTGACTTTTTCAGTGCTGTCCATTACAGAAACAGCTTTCCTGGTAAAAGACAGTGGTGTCATTATTACAGACATCCAAAGGCTGCTCTCATGCTCCATAAAGCTTTCTTGTTCCTATATGGTTTATTTCTAGTTTTCTTATTCCTAAATGGTTTACTTCTAGTTTTGTTTTAAACCAGCTGTAAAAATTGTAAGCTGCTCTTGTCTTACATACTTTGCTTCCATAGATTTTTTTTTAAGTACTATCTTTTTTGGGAGTTTGCAACTTTAATAATAAAAAAGTATATATCATGCTTTAATAAGAGCAATAAAATATGCATGTAATGAATATGGATGTGAAACAGCATTCTTAAATGTTGTATTGACTAACCGGTTTAAAAAAAAAAAAAATCCACCAATAATTTTGGTGAACAAGTTCCACCATGCAAACTAAAATAAAAGAATTGAAAGGATTTCAAATTACAGCCTTTTTATTTCAACGGAGATAATTTTATGGATGCTTTTAGCAGTTCTTCTGTTTAACTATGTGAAATAACTGTCCGGCAGCAAACTGCAACAACAAAATCAACAATAAAAATAATAATATTAAATACCTTAATGTGTACAGCTCAGCAAAGCAGTATTTAAAACTGGTGATTGTATGGTTGGGAAATAATTCATGAGATATAAGTGCACGATATGCGATTGCTGGTTCAGTCACATCCTTGATAAGTGATTTTAAATTACTCTCTCAAATTTTTGCTTTTTACATATCAAGGGAAAAGCTAAGAGAGCAAAGAGGGGATAGCTAGCATGAAACGAAAATGAGGATTGGTAGAGAACAAAACGGACAGGAAATACGGCAACTTTTAGTCTTCGAGCTGTGTCTCAAAGAGAACGATGAAACATTTACGATGCCCAAGAGGAGCCTGCCACTGGTTCAGCGCTGGGGAGGGAAGGAGGCCTTTTCTGTAGAGGCCAGCATTAGCATTGGGATAAATTATATTTTCCTTTGAAGAAGAAAAGGCTATTGTTAAGAAAAGTATTGAAGACTAACTGTATTAAGGGGTGAATTGTGAAGGGGAAATAAACTTTCAAGTATTAATTCAATGTGTTTAGGGTTTAATTTGTAATAGAAATTCTCCTGAAATTTTCCCCGTTAGCTATTTCTTGAGCGTGAGCGAGCGGCACAGCTGGCCGAGAGCCAGACAGACGAATTGATTAAAGAAGCTCCTACTGCTCAGCACGATAAGAGTGGGGAATGGCAAGAGACAAGTGGGGAGATACAGTGGGTCTCCACAGAAAAGCCAGATAGTACTGAAGAGAAAGATAAGAAGGAAGAGGATGATGAAGAACTTGATCTTAACAAAGGTACGTTGTCTGGTTGTGATGAGCTCAGAAAAGGCAAAGAACTCTGCGATTGCATAAATTCCCACCTTGTCCTCTGCTTCCTATCTACATGTGGTCTCTTGGGCTGAGATTTCCTCAGCGTATCCCCCAGGTGAAAGTGTTACAGATCACAAGTAGGAGCAGCTCAAAGCTGAAGCATGAGAAGTGGAAGAAGTTATGCTACTTCTTACTTTCTTCATAATACCTTCTGTCAGTTCCTTCTTAAACAAGCCTTTTTTAGGGACATTCTGCGTAAGAAATATTCTGAAAGGGATGGCTTTTAGGCCTTTAATTTTCAAGGACTGTTTCAGTAGAACAAGCTATCTGCCTTAATTTTGTTTTCCAAGGTATCATGACCCGTTCTTGTTTCATGCTACTTTTAGCGTTTTTTCCTCCCCTCCCTATTTGCACATATTGAGTTCTTCTCACTCCTTTGGTGGTATCTCAGGTGCCTGTGTAATGCCTTGATGTGCTGCACCCTTGATAGTTTGTTCCAGGAATTTAAGTATCTCTAAGCAGAGTTACATAGCTTGTCTCTGGAAGGTCAGAAACATCAGTCCTTCTCATTTAATCTTCTAATAGTAGATGTAGTGTATTACTTCTAATAGTGTTTTAATCTTCTAATAGTAGGTGTGGTATATTACTTTGTCCAACCTTGCTTTATATCCTTACTGTAGCTCCATCAACTGGTGTCTGCAGCTGTTGGTGGTTTGCCAAAAAAATGCTGAGTCATGAGCAAAAAGTGCTGTATGTGTTATCCTTAATACAATAAACTTATTTTGGCGGAAGTCTTACTGGCTTATAGTATCACATGAGACATTTATATTTGTATTTTGGTGTTTTAAGCATACAGTTTACACATTAAAATGGCAAATAATAATAAAATACTATACAATGTAATGAATTGAAAGCGAATGAACGCCATTTTTCTGTTCAAGAATGTGTTGCCGAGTCAGTAAGTACAGAGTTTGTCTGATTCTTGCCTCTGAAGTCTCGGTCCAAAAGCTCATCTTGTTTGAGAAAAAAGAATCCTGAAAAGTGATAATGAAAGATTGTGTCTGAAGCAGTAAAAGATACCAGCTGCTTAGAGAATACAATACACTCGGTTGTCTCTCTTTACAGCTCTTCAGCATGCTGGGAAGCACATGGAAGACTGCATTGTGGCCTCGTACACAGCATTGCTTCTAGGCTGTCTCTGCCAAGAGAGTCCAGTAAGGGAATAAGTCAATAACTTGCTCTTAAGTCCTATATAATTTTTAGGGAAGTAATAATTTGCAGTATTGAAATGGATTTATTAGATTAGGGTTCAATGTGAGCTAGTACATTGATGAAGCTACGCCGATGTATATAGTTCCATGGAAAGATGCCAGAGGTATTCCATCCAAAACAAATTTTCTGAACATCAGTATGTTTATCAAAAACAGTTGGAATTGAATATTTAACCTCTTCCGCCTCTCTCTCTTTTGCTGTTAGTCTTAGCCTGCAAATGAACTTACTTTGGAAAGGCAAAGGAAAACTGGCTTGCCTGTTCTATAATTATAAAAGCTTGCTTTATTTTTCAGTAGTTCCAATAAGCAAGTTAACATCAGACTTCTTTTTTTTTTTATCAGCCTGCTTTATTTTTTTCTCAGTTGAAATGGGGTATGTCCACATCAGTTGAAGATGATTGCCTCAGATTGGAAATACATCATAGACAGCTGAAGTTAAAACTTAAAAATATGGAACTCTTAACAGTTGAGAACTTCATGAACTCACCTGTCAGATATATGCTTAAATGAAAATGAGGTTCAGGCCTGCCTTCAGGCTTGCTTAAATTTACCATGATGCCAGAAACGGTCTTTAACATGCTGTCCTGTACCTTTTGACTGATGAGCTCCATCCAGTTTTAGTGTTTGGAGTGATACTGACAATAAGTTCAATAATTCTCAACCTTTAACAATTCTAAAGGGAGATTCTCTCTGTGTCTGTGTCAAGAGAGTAATGTGGTGGGGTTTTTACTTCTTGATAGGTCCTGGGGAGGTCTGATGGTGGGTAATGATCCTTAATGAGCACACACACCACCACCACCACCCCAAAAAAACCCCAAAACCCAACAACAACAAAGATTTTAGCAGTTGTTGTTTCCTAGAAACATAAACACCATAAACACATGAGTATTGCTTAAGAGAGACTTAAATCATAGAGATGACAGCAAAAGCCATCTTAATAATGCTATGAATATTCTTGTCTCATTGCATCTCACATGCAGAGTAACTTAGTTCTGTCTCAGAAAAATATTTCCCAAATTAAAAGAGATTGTTTTATTTCCTAGATCAATGTGACTACTGTGAGGGAGTACTTACCTGAAGGAGACTTCTCGATAATGACTGAAATGCTCAAAAAATTTCTCAGTTTTATGAATCTTACTGTAAGTAACATATATTTTAAATTGATGCATGTAGATGTTTTTGTAATTGTGTTTTCTGTTAATAGTCCATATATTTTTAGAAGCATTTAACATTTTTCAGCTTGTGCCTTTAGAAGAGCACAGGATGATTTTCAGTTTTTAAATACTGAAACCTGTTTGTCTGTCATTGTTTTGGTAGTAAATGGAATGAAGCTTTTGTTCTGTCTGATTGTGACTGGTCAGGAAAATATTTTGAATTCTCTGCTTGAACGTAATTGCTTTTAGTGATACGTAATTGTAAATACTAAAATTCTGAAATGAGCATAGCTCTCAACTATTTTAAAGAGGCATTACAAATGCTTGTTTGTTACTTGTGTTTTCTATTACATTTTCCAGTGTGCTGTTGGAACAACAGGCCAGAAATCTATCTCTAGGGTGATTGAATACTTGGAACACTGCTAGATACTTAACTTCCGCTGCAGGCACTCTAATGCTGGAGCTACCCTTAGACAAAAGAAGAAGTCATGAAAGAAGTCCTTGAAGGATATACCAAGAGCATTCATCTGTGTCATTCGTGTTCGGATTTTTAAGGCTACCTGGTCTCTTAACCACGCATTCAGCATTTTCTAAAAGACAGTTACTACATCAATCTGCAACTATCAAAAATGAGGGGAAAAAGGTTCTGAGGAAAATAAATAAAGAAACCATGCTGTTTATGACGCAGTGCAGTATTTAAATATTTTTTGGCAGGGTTTACCCTCCCTATCTTTTTTTCTTGCTTTGTTCGTGACAAGTTTCAAGGGGACAAACTTGCTGCTGATAGTGCAACTGCTGTTTACTGTTGAGCCACTGTTTCATGCCAGCCAGGTGCAAAGGCAGCTTAGCTACTGAGGTATCAAACAAATGTTCTAATAAAGAAGTTCTGGACAGCAGCACCGCTCCTATTTGAGTTTAATTTGCTCTTGCTTTTTTATTACTAGATTACTCCAAAATCATAAAATATAAATTTTTAAATACTTTTGTGATTTTAACTACTGTCTATATTTAAAATTTGTTGGAATCCAAAGAGGTGAGGATTGGATAGTTTATTTTTTATACTGTTTTGATCGAAATTAGGTTGTTGAACTATTTCTCAGTTCTAAAATTGTCATGGCCCATGTACTGTAAACTGATAGACCGTAACACTTTGTAGTTCCAAGAAGCATGCAAACCCATCAACACACAAAGCCATTTGAGGGTATGTTATCCACAAAAGAAACAGTAACTGTAAAAAGTTGTGCCCTGTTTAGAAAAAGAGAGAAAGAAAAAAAAATAAATAAAAAAAAGGATATTCAATCCCAGGGTAGTTTACACTTCTAATAAGCAAAAACTTTGAAATGCTGTTTTAATTTGTTTCAAGGAAGCACTCGAGATGTATTTTATAATGCTCGATACAAAGAATTTGGATGTTTTAGGGGGAAGAATTTTAAAGAAGCTAAAACACCAATGGGGATTAATGTTTCCAGCTGACATAATCTTTCTATTTCATTCTTCTGTAGTATGACAAAGTTTAAATGCATACAACACAAAGCCTTAAATTGCTGATATAGCTAAGATTTTGTTCAGTCTGAGGTCTAGTTCACAGCAAAGCATTGTGTTTGAAGACTTAAGTGGAACAAAGAATCCCAGAAAAGACATGACTTTTTTTAACAATTTTTTTCTTGCACTCATTATTCAGACCAACAGAATTGGTAATTATTTTTATTAAGCTGGTCTTGAATATTTGCAGACTGTTCTGAGATCTGCTTCATCGACATTTTTAAATACCTGTATAGGTAGTTACATCATGTTATTCCATTGAATTTGTAAAACTTGAAGCCATAAAATATTAGTTCTATGTATAATGAGGGGGAAATAACAGGAAATCTAACCTGCTTTTAGATCTTGTGTTATCTCCATGTATAAAGTTAAGAACTCGTGCTTTTGTATCCGTGCCAGCTGTAAATTTTTTACATACAGTGGCTGCCTTCTATGTCTTCCTATTTTTGATAATGCAGATTGTTGGGAATTCTGTAAGGAAGTAACTGATTAGCGGCAAAAATCCTATGTTGGTCATACTTTTTTGCGTTTTCTCTCATCACCTTCTAAAACTTAGTGTATCAGTGTAACTTAGAAAAGTTTTTGAGGTTGTATTCCCCTTTCTTTAAAAAACCCTCAGTATTGAGAGAGAGAGAGAGAAGCTGTATGTAAATGATCTACATCAGGAGAAAATTACTGAATATTTTGCCCATCTAGTTTTCTGATTTTGGAGATTTTTCAGTTATAATGGGATTTCAAATTGATTATGTAGTTCTCTGTGGAGAGATGGCAAGAGAAAATAAAATACAGATGTGACCATGGGGGAAAGCAGGGACAACTACCTTTCTTTGTTACACTGGTAATTGTTTGGGAATTGATTTACCTCAGTGTTTAACAGGTTTTTTTTAAATGTAACTAATTGTCAAGCACTGACAAATGCAGATTTTTTTTTTTGAGGGTGGGGGGAGAAATCACCCTGTGAACTGCAGTGCATTTTTGTGTGTTAGACCCTCAAATAACTCTGCATTAAAGGGTACTTGAGGCCAACTTGCAAATTAAAGTTTTAAAGTAACTTTTTTTCCATTGTAAATATTTGTGTAAATACTCTCAATTGGAAATTAGAACAGTAGAGTACTTTTCTGAATCCAATCCTATTTTTATTTTATACAGTATTTCTCAGCTGTGATCTTTGGAGCAAAAGCCAACGGCAGGAAAAATAGTTTGTACCAGTTTCATGAAGTATGTCTTTGGGTTTTTGTAAATAATTTTAACTCAAATAAAATTGCTACTTTCAATACATATCTTGTCTTTTAACATGTAATAAAACACTCCTCTGAGTGATTGCAGAAAGAAGGCAGCGTCAGGTAAATTGTTAAAAGGGAAAAGAAAAAGAAAAAAACCAAAGTAGAGGAGCCTCCTGAAGGTGCTGCTCTGTTTTTCACTGGCGTGTTGGGACAACAAAATTCAGGGCCTGGACCTGAGGCTGTGGTCAGTCAAACCAACTAAGGCTTGAAATTTTCTGGAGATGATGTACTCAATCTCTTGATGCATTTTGGAGTTCTCCACACAAGTTGCTATTGAAGGGGCATGTAACAACTCGGAAGAGCTGTAGTTAAATAACAAAAATATGCTAAAGTGAAGGGGAAATGGGGCTGTTCTTGTTACGGTGATAGTTTTCACATCATGGGGGACATTAATGGCTTCTTTCTTCAGTGAAAAATGAGAAAATTACCATGAGCATTGCTCTGCTGCTCTGTCAATATGAACAGTGCTTTAATTTCAGGATGGATTTTTTCCCATGGATTTTTTCTTAATTGATACCACTAGACACAGGTACAATACGCAATAATTCATAAGCTGTAAAGTGAGTTGAATGCGATGTGTCATCTCTTAATGAGCATCAGCATAAAGTAACTTTATTTCTGTGCTGTAAAGGGATGTTACTGGACTTGGAAATCCGGAGCAGTATGTTACTAGTATGTGGCGCTGCGGGAGGCAAATACAGCTTTGTGTACGCAAATGTGTTCCAAAAAAACCCCATAACATCCGGTAAAAGCATTTCCTCATGGTTATTCTGTCAGTAGATTTGTAATGGAAGCATTATGTGTGGATGCCTTGAGATGACATCAGCATTTTCAGATTAACAGGACAATTGTGAAGCTTCTGTGGAAGATTTGGGAGTCATAGCCTTTCACATAGATTATTTCACTTTCAGACTGGTTTGAAATGCATGATTTGCATAATAACAAAGTGATCTGGCGTGACCTGCGCAGCACTGATTTATCGGAAGCCTAATGTGCAAGCAGGCAGTAGGGCCGGAGGTTTCTCAGGGTGGCCCGCTGGAGTTGTTTTTGTGTTGTCAGCAGGTTGAGTCAGTGAGCAGGAGGCTGGACAGTGATCACGAAGGTATAAAAGCTTCGTTCTTCCCCCTGAGCCGAGCAGCTGTGCCAAGCGTGCAGCTGCAGTAGTGCGGGTCTGCTGGGGAACTGAATAGTCGTGGGGTGGACGAGAAGATGGTGGGAATTCTCATACCCATCTTAGGGTGTTACGTTTTTTAACTTTTTCTGTAACAGAATATTCTTACGGGAGTTCTTGCTTTTAACCGTGTTGTCAGGCTCAAGTACCTCACTGAATTGATAAAGATGGTTTTGGTGTCAGATGCACTAGTGAGTATTCTGTCTTCCCTCATTTTTCTTTTCTGGACTTCAGTAATTCCTTCTTTGAGTAAGCAGAAGTCAAAGCATACTTGGTTAGCTGGGGCTATTACCAGGCAAGCCACAGGGCTTTTTCAGTAAAGTTTTTTTATTAATGTGGTACTTTTCTTGTTTAAATGGCAAGGAAAACAAGAATGTGTATTTGAGTTCAAAAGATAAAGAGGACGTAAGTAGCTGCTGTTCTTCTGCATCAAGCCCTTCTTTATAGGATGGCCTGTTAATTGGGTTTTTGAAGATAATGAGATTGGAATTTGCCCTGAATCCTGCTTGCCAGGTGTTTTCAAAACCAGGCCAATGTAATTCTTGCTGCTGCTTCTCCTCCTCCGTGTAATACGTTAATGTGTCTTTGTGTAAAGGACACTACTGGGTTCTTTCAGCTACGTGGAACAGAAGCCGTTCATGCATATTCATTTTTTACCTGCCCTAAAGGTCCCCTGTCTAAGGGACCGTAACTTACTAAGACATTCGCAGCATCAGTAGGTGCAGATAGTCTTACTGTAAACAAAAGTGAAACCATTATAAATAATGCAACTGCTCGAAGCCCGTGTCCAAGGGTAGATTGATTTACTAACGCCACAAGGATCTTTATTCCGACTGTGAAAACTGAACTTAATTTGCAGCTGTGCGGGTGAAGCCTCGGGTTGCTGCGCTTGGTGCGATGTGCCCGCCTGGGACAACAGGCGCTCGCTGGTGAGGCAGAGGATGCTGTAAGGAGCCCTGGAAAAAGCAGTCGTGTTGGGAGGAAAGGGTCCTACACCAGAGACTGCCTTAGATTTGAAAGACGGACGTTTTCATACCTTTCGCCTCCTGCCTTCCAGACTGTATCTACGTCTCCTAACCCCCAACTTTTGCTACTACATGTTGAACTTCCATTTCACCAGCTTAGAGGAGTAAAGGCCAAAGAATTTCTCGCGATGTGTGGAAAGCTAGATTACTAAATAATAAAGCGTTGTTCCGACAGCGGTACCTATTTCCTTTTATGTCCACTGCGATAGACTCAAAATTCTCACCTGTCTTAGGTGGCCAAAGTTATTTAGAGGAAGGTTCATTGTTGGATAAATATTAATAGTAGGGTAAACTCTTGCAGGGTGAAATTAGGTGATACGGAAAAGAGGAGTCCCTTTGGAGTAAGGGGAAGAATAACAGGAATTGTATTTAGATTTACTGTTTAGTGTGGGAATTCTTTCATTTTCCTGTATTACAACAGAAGATTTAGTTGTGTCTCTGCATTTAATTTTTTAAAAGTGGGGAGGAAGAGCGTTAACCTGGAGTGTGGAGTGGATTAAATGACTTTCATTCCACCTGTAAAGATGACCCTGTGATTGTGTCCCAGAAAAACCGTTCAGTGGTGGCCAGGTGAGTGAGTAATAATCGTGCGTGTGTGTTGCTCTTTTCCCTGAACTTTATAGCTCTGTCACTTTACCCTCTACAGAGGATTAAATGTATTCTCACCACTGAAAGTAAGGAATAAAGACACTGAAAAGAGGATGTTCTCCTAGGAGAAAGGTTTGAGTCAAAGGTGCTCTGCAGTGTTTCTGTCTAATCGTGGACATGAATGTTTACCACCTGGATAAATACTTCTGTTAAAGACCCAAACCAGACTTCTTCAACAGGTTCTGAGCTTGCATTGTTTTCTCCTTCAAATTCACTGATGTTTGATCAATAGAAACCAAAACTTGGGGAAAAGTTACTAGAGCTACAATTTGAAGGAAATTCAAAAAGAAAAAAAAAAAAAACCACAGATACTAGAAATAATTTTACTTTTTTTCCAGCCAGTAATTGACAAAAACGAATGTATTTAACCAGCCTGCCTGATGGGAGAAGGGCTTGTGGCTGTGGTAGACGTCCTAGTGACAGTTGCTGCTGTTTGGTTTCCTTCTGCATTACAGTACTGTACCTGGCGGACAGTATTCTACCTGCTGCAAAGCAAACCTTGATGAAAAATACGTGGGAATGTACGTAGGTGCACATGCACACATATATCTGTATAAATAGTTATTTTTTTTTCTCTGCTGTTACCAGTATCTAATGCATGAAAATCGAGGTGAGGGGCATTTCTGCAGAAGTTTGAGAAAGGAAAGGAAAGGAAGGAGTTGGTTTTGCACCAAATTCGACCATTCAGGAGCCATGCACGCACCTTGCTGCCTCTGGGAACGATTCCAAAGTTGTGATGCTTCGGGGGGTTTTCACGGATGTGGTGTTGGCCTCTTATCCCAACCATGTGGCTCTTCAAAGCGTTTCTGGGGCAAAAATTTTTTAAATGTCCAGTCTATGTGGTTTTCTGATCTGCTGTTTAATTTATAGTTTCTGTTTGAGTGGAATTTAAGTACAAACCACAAGGAAAACTTGCAGTAAGATCAAGCTTTACTCTGAGGCATTAATTTAGGTGCAAAAGGTTTGATATTCAGGTTACTGAGCCTCAGAAAGTAGTTTAGTGATGTGTTATATAAACTGCTGTGTAACATCTGGTGTCATTTTGCTGGCTCATATTTTGAATTTTTGTCTTCCATTCAACAAAGAATTTTAAGGCAAAGCTAGCTTATCCAAATTAAAAATGCCATCGTGTTTGTCTAGGTTCAAGTGCTATAATGAAATTATTCTGTAGCAGCAGAAACGGAGCACTGTAAATTAAATAGAAGTGATGCAATTATTGTTTGTAGTCTCCTTTGCCCTAACTATTTTTAAAACCTGGCAATAAATTTTTAATACGAAAAATTTAATCTTCCTAATGGAAAAATCCGATTGGAATTTGCGTGCTGAGTATTCATGCATATCATATATCCAATTTTAAAATGGAGCTTCATCTTGCAAAACAACATTTTTTATTTGTGATACCTTAGATTACAATGAGAGTCTTTCTGAGGATTTTGCAACAACAAATTTGTAGCTATTTTATCCCAGGTAATCATAAAATTTCCTACTTCTTTATTTGGTGTAGGTTATAATGGTTCTTCAAGTATCATTTCAAACATGAGACAAAACCAAGTATCGTATAGGGCTTCAAATGTCATTTATGCGTTCCTGTAGAACATCAATTAAAACGGCTGGGACAAACCAGTACTCTGGAATGATGTGCTGCTCTATTATACATCCACTCTGAGGCTGTAAATTTAAAAAAAAAAAAAAATCATTCTGTTGAGAGAACTAAATCAATTTTTGTTCCTCACAATAAGACATAAATTTTGGCTACCCGAGTGTTGTCACACAGTGTTAAGAGGTTTGTACAAAGACGAAATATACCGCAACTGTAATTTTCTGTAACCCTTGTGATTAGCATTCAGAAGTTCTCGGGAGAACTGGTTTGTGCTGTTTGATTAACATATTAACGTACGTAATGTAGCTTCAGCTTTTTTAGTCTTCTGAAAATCACTTAGCATGTGCTTTGGTTTTTGAACTTGGCTAGCTGGGCCCAGATGAAGGGGGTCTTGAGCCACGGCTGTCTACACAGTCCTACCCTTCTCTGTGAGGATTTTCGCTGGTCGCAGTTTTCAAAGTGCTGAATCCGAAGCCTGGCGCGGTTAGCCTGCGTCTGTCCTGCGCTACGCTGATGTCCTTTGAAGCTGAGCTCAGTCTACATACCTTTTTCTGGGAGAAACCCTCAGCAAGTGCTCGGTACGTGCCTAGTTCTCAGCAAGACCAGGAGTCCCCTAAGTCAGTGTGAGCGTGAGGTCAGCCCTCGAGGAGGTGGGCTTGGGGAGGCCCCTGTGGCCAAGCCCGTGCGCTTGAAACCCACTGAGCAGGGGCGCGACACCAGACACGTCCGAAGGAGTTGGCGTGTTCCTAGGGGTTTGCTGAGGTCGCTCGCGGTGGCCGTCTCGGGCTCTGGGCCAGGAGCTCAAGCTGTTCGCAGAGGACGAGTATCAGATGAAGGGGGGAGGGTACCTGCTCAGGCTGTTGCTGCTGAACACCGGGTTTTGCTGATGCTGGAACCCCACTGTGTGTTTCCTGGGCCCAAATTCAAACCCCACCCGGTTGCTGAGCCATTGCCAGCCTCGCTGCAGTGAGAGGGGCACGCGGCACCATTGGAACGTACTTTCTCTCCTGGGTCTAGCAAAAACCCCATGCATTCAGATGTTGGAAATGATAAAACCAAAAGACCTGAAGGAGTTCTGTGAGCCCAGATTTCACTAGCTATCGTCGTACGTGAGATTCTACCTAGACTTTGTGAGTGTGTGGCTTGACTTCCCAGACAGGGGTTGTACTCTTAAGAGGCGGAGATCATCTCCCTTTCAAACAGGATTTTAGGCATATGTAAGACAAGGATATCTAGAAGAGCAGGATTGTTCTGCACAGCCTTAGTCACTGTCTTAATTGATGATGTTTCATCAACACCAGTAAATGCCAGATTATTTCAGGAGCGTGTGGAATTGTTGACGGCCTGGAGATTAAATAAACATTCTAGAGATTCAGATGTGAGAAAGAAAATGATATTTGTTAGTGTGCTAGTGCTGAAACTTGTCATCCATCCGTGACCAACAGCGGGGACAGGGAATACCCTTAATTAACAACCTTTCCCTGGGGATGAAATCAGAGCCACAGAGGTCTGACAGGGTGAAGAAGACCCATCGTGCAAGTTACGACATGTCAGAGGCTGGATCAGCATCTGGGCCTGGCCTGGGGCTGCACAGCACTTGCTGTTCTGAAGCGTCAGAACAAGACGCCACCGAGGGCTTTGAGGGCTCCAAGTGGGCCAGCAATTAGCCCGCGAGCGCCTTTCGCTTCCCAAATGAGATTCCAGCAGTACCGCACGCCGTCTAGGATTAGGCTGCTATCTCCCAGCATATTGCAAAACACATCACCTGCAAACAGCTGCCACGCAGGTTGTGTACACTCCTGCACCACAGGCGACTTGGTTGCAACACCGAGAACTTACCCAGGTACAGCTAAGGTCAGTATTCTGCCCTAAGTTCGGCAGTACGCGGTGTAACATCCGCAAGCACGATGGCAGACTCCAGAAGCACGCTGGCACGAGGCTGCCAGGTGCTTTCCTTGGACGCTGCTTTGCCCTCTTCCACTGAATGCAGTTGAAAATTGTAGCACACAGCTAGGAAATCTCTTCCCCCATCTCATTTCAATATCACCACCGAAATAAGATTTTATGAGAGAAAAGTCCTTGTTGTGCAGAAGTACCTGAGAGTTGTTCTTCAGCACCAGGAAGGAACTTTTATTCTATTCTCTTCTTGTTCTAGGGGGAAAAAAAAATCATCCTGATCTACTGAAAAGACTCTTTTAAAATGGCTACAGTTTCAGGATGCTGAGGTTTGCTTCCATCAGTCTAAGGTCCAGGCTGCTTCATGGCACTTGGTTTATGGCCCAGCTTTCCAGTGCCAGTTCCACAGAAACAGTAAGCAGCCATGAAGTTACCAATCCTGAAGTTTTGGATCACAGTAAGGACCAGCACTGACTGGTCGGCAGAGTACCAGGCAGCAGTAGTAGAAAACAGGAGGTGGTTTACTCAGAAGTGAACTCACCAGCCATGATGCCCAATTACAAGAACAGATACGTATGAGAGTGTAACTCCAGTTGTTTGAGATGCTGTGAAAGGTGCGAAACCCCTCATCTCTTGCTGTCAATGTTTCAGAATAACCATCATCGTAAGCATCAAACTGCAAAGGAACAAAAGGAAGATTACACGTTTCTTGCTCTTTTTACTCTTGTAAGGAGAGAACCAGGAGGCCCAGGAACATTCATGACCCAGCTTTGAATGCAGCTTGCCAAAACAAGCTCCTCAAGATCCCGAGCTCAAGAGCGACAAGTATTCCTCTAGCAGGTTTCATGCTGACTCCTTTATCTCTCTAGAAATACAGTAACTGTTGGAGGCACGCTGTGACTCTGCCTCCTCCCATCTCCCCTGCGGCTGGCAATAGCCCCGAGGAATTCTCTTGCTGCGTTCTGTGGCCCTCCAGAGCACTTGAAGGGGTGTTGGAGCACCTCCGATGTCCTGTCCCTGTGATGCTCTGCCCCGTGGCCGTGGGGGAGATCCGAGATCTGCCCCGCTACGCACGTATGAGCAAAGGAGGTGGGTGTGTGCGCGCTTGGCTCCAGAATGCCCCGTTTCTGCAAGGAGCTCTGTAAGTGCACGTGGAGCTTTACGCGGGGGATGCAGCACAGGGAGAGCAGAGGGGTTCGTTCCTACTCGGCAGCTGTCACACCAGTTTCTGCTGTCCTCGTCACGCTGGCTGGGAACTGCTCGTGTTACTGCACAGCAAGTACTGCGCTCTGGTCAGGCTGCAGAAGTGTTCGAAGAAGATCTTCTGAACATACAGCTTGTTGGTAATAGTGTGGGATTTGGGATGGGAATGTGAGGTTTTATGAAAGGCAAGTGAAAATAAGGTGTGAAATTGTATCCTGCATAGGGTTAAATGGATTCTGAAACATGAGAAAAGCCACCACCCCTGCTAGAGTTCACAGTTGAGTTTATGAAGGAGATTGTGCATGAATGTAGGATGTCTTTAGTCAGCTTCCTTGCAGCATTTCTACTTAAACACAAGAGTTACTAAAGAGACATCACCACCAGCGTTCTGGCAGACACGCAATGCTCTAGTCTCTTACTGTTTGTCGCTATTTGCAAAGGATTTGAAGACAGAGAGCATATTGATTAAAAATAGACTTCTTGGAAACTTGGTGGAGGGAAAAGTGTCAAGGAGGTGCCAGTGTCAAAGCGTGAACTGTATAGGAATGAAAAGAGCTGATTATCAATGACTGTCAGGCCCAACTGGTGTGGACCAAGAGCCCTAAAGCAACTCAGCAAATGGCTGTGGTTTATAGCGTGTCACTTGCAGTTGGAACTAGAGGAAAGACTGTGACCACAAGCTTTCAAAAGAGCTTCAGAAATAATCCTACCAACCACAGGCGAGCAAGTTTAACTTCATTCCAAGAGAAATTGCTGGAAGTTATACGCTATAATAAAGCATAGGCAGCTGATGAGGTACTTGGCTAAATGTTGAGGGGAACCAGTTGCTGTAATATTAAGAGAAACTGTAAGTAAAGGATTGCTCTTAAAACTCCAAAGGCGCTTACAAGTAAGCAGACAGGCGTGACGCAGTTAATAGAAAACCCTGCAAGTGCTGGTTGAAAGGAACTCGGGAGACCATCTAGCCCAGACTTGTGCTCAAAGTGAGACGGGTGAGCAAGCTAGTTCAGGTCAGCCCTGGCTTTGCCTAGCCAAGTCTTGAAAACCTCTAAGGATGGAGGTTTCACAGCCTCTCTAAGTAGTCCATACCACTGCTGTACTACTCTCCTAGTGGAAAAAAATAAGATGTACTTGTCAAATTAATTTTTTTTTTTTTAAAGTCAAAGTTTTCGCTAAAGCCTCCAGAGACCCTAAGCTAAGCTATTCATGACAGCCAAAGACAAAGCTGAATGTAAAGAGCTGCAGAGGCTCTAATGAATGATGGCATGATGAAAAGCCCAATGAAACTCATCACTGATAAATGTAAAGTAATGCATGAGAGGAAAAATAACTCTGTACCTACATCAAGTTAGACTACAAATTAACTGTTGCCACCAGGAAAAAAAGAAGTCTGACTATTCAATTTCAGCAGAGGGCAGAAAGACAATTGTAACATTAAGCATTATTAGGAAACAAATAGAAGAAAACAGGAACCATCTTTGTATCACAGGATCTGTCCATGATGTTGCCTTGTTTTGAATACAACATGGATTTTGGGAGATAGCAAGGTAGGGACAGATGATACAAAAACCAGCCTCCTTATCTTCCTTTCTTCTGCTTGGTACCTGAATAACCAGCAATATGGAATAGCCAGAAGAGGTTAAATATCCCAGAATTCTTCAGCTTGAAGAAGAAATCATGACTGGAGGTATACGACTGGGAACAAACCCCTCAAATATGATGTGGAAAATGTAAATAGGAAATGACCATTTCTCCCAGAGCTCTCCTTCATTCTTACAAGAGGGAGCCCAGTGCAATTACCAGGTAACAGAATTTAAAATAAGCAAAAGTAAGTACATTTTAACACAGCACAGAATTAAACTGTGGAACTTGCTGCCTCACAATACTGGGAACTGTTCACTCTGAACGTTTTGCTGCTCAGCATTAGCCTTTGCACACCAGGCAGCTAAAACTCAGAGCAACGCATGAGGGAGTAGGGACAGGTCTCTGGTGTCTACAAGAATCGGTCTCTCCTCTCAAATTTTGCATCAGTCCCCCCGCTCCTTACTGCACCATTAGTTTCTGGCAGCACATACGCTCCGCAGTGCGTACCTGCAGCAGGAGCAGCTTTACGCGGAGCCTAATTCCTCGGTCACCCAGGAGTGCCCCAGACACCGCCGCGCTTCAGGATTAGCTGGGCTTTGGGAGTCGCATCCCCGGCTGACAGTCCTCGCGTGGCAGGCTGGCCAGACCCCGGCTCCACCGCGGGGCAGGGGGACGGTTTCCACCCCCACCGCTAAAGCACTCTCCTTCCTACGGAAGGAATTCCTTGCATCTGCTTGGGTGGTAGCATGGGTCTATTCCCATTTCTTCCATAGTTTTGGGTACGCATTTTCCAGAGCTCACTGAATACCCATTTATCCCCTTCCTGCCTCTCTTCTAGCTCTTATTTCCCTTCACCTCCCTGCTTTCTCCCAGCCTCCACATGCCTACTCAACCTCCCTATAAATAATTTGTATTCTTTTCAGAAATAGTTTGAGTCCCCTCGGAATAATCTGCTACACTCAGATTGCATTTCCAAAAATACTACACAAATACCACGGCCAGCCAGTCATGCCATGGCAGCAGATCTCGCTCACATTTTGACCCTGGGTAGAGTTCCAGCTTCTGATGGCTGGAGATGGCTTCAGTTCAGTTGTCATACGTATCCCCTTGAGCTGTTCAGGTCCCACGAAACCAGGCTGGCGAGAAACCTCCTTAGCCAGCCTTTCTGCTGCTCGGCACATCACACGTGCCTTTCGGGGGAGCTCAGCTCTTTCTTTAATGCTGTTTTCTCTGCGGCTTCCCCAGAGCGACGGGGAGGAAGCTGCGAGCTGGATGCCCAGCCACGGGGACCGGCGAGGGGGCAGCCGGAGCTGCGGGCGCGCTCCCACGCGCGCCACGACACGCTGGTCTCGGGGCAGTCCGTACGCCCAGAACGGCAGTTCGTACCCCCGTAAAGCGGCAACGCGGAGCTGAACCCCTGTGCCGTCGCGCACCGCGTGCTCTGTGCCCCTCTGAGGATGCGAGGGCTTTAGCGCGGTAGGGAAGTTGGCCTTTAAACAGGGCTCCCTAAACTTAACAGCCTATGGAAGTGATACAAATTCAGAGAGCAGCTCGCAGAAACGAATACTGCTCTGGTGTAAGTCCAGCTCTGTGTTAATTATTAAGGAGTGGTATTTTTAGTCAGCATTTGCAATAGATTCCACATGTCTGAAACCTTGTTCCCATGAAAGTTCGTCACAGTGTCAAGTATTTAATTAATTATAACTTTTATGTTAAAGGTGTCACTGCAATTAGTAGAAATGTTTGCAAAAACCTGTTTGATTCCTCTCCTCTCCCCTCCCTGCTGGGAAGGCTAAACAATCCTATGAGTTCTAGCCATGCTTTCTAACATCACGGAGTGCCAAGTTTTCCCAGGATATAAACATAAATCCATAGAAGAGGAGAGGCAAGAAGAGTTGGTTTACAAGAACACAGAGATTCTTTCAAAGAAATGTATAAATGTCTTAAGTTAAATTTAAAAATAATCTCCTATTCTGCCAATAAGAAATGTATACTTTTTAAAACAAGTAAATTAAAAATTAATTGCAACACTTAAAATCTTTCCTGCAGAAAAAAAAAAATCCTTGAACAGTTGGCAGCTCTTAGTATCATTTGCCTAAATTCATAGACTAATTTACATGTAAGAGTACATTACCATGACAACTTTTAAATCTTGCTAAATTCTCTTCTTACTACTTAAATTTTTTTTTTGCTGTACTTTCTTTAAGAAAAGCGATCTGTAGTCTGGAACCTCCTCCACACGCAAGGACCTTCATCCTGCATCTCTAACTGTGAGTGCACTTTGAGTAATACTGCGACAGTGTAGAGTAGGCTTAAAGCACGTTAACCTCAAAATCTTGTTTATGTAGAAAGAGGAAACATATCATATATACAGAAAGCCAAGAGTTTATTGTTAGTAGAATTGAAATCTTAAGTCTAATCTAAGAATTGTTATTAGTCCAGCTCTAATTATTACAGACAAAGAAAAAAACACTTCTGTACAGAAAGAGTTGCAATATTAATAAAAATAATCATACAGTTGACACTGTTGTACTCACACTTCCTAGCTTCTTCCCCCTTTCCTGGTGTTGCGCTCACCCTGCCGCTGCTTCTTGGGGTCTTCAGGCTGGCGGCTTCAGTCCGGCGGTAGGGGTGCTAAGGCCGGTCACCAGCACACGGGGTCTTTCGCTGGGAGGAACGTGATGTTGATGGCCGCATCTTTCTCTCTCTGGGATCCACTTGGGGTCTTTTTTATGTTTGCCAACAGGCTTTCACACCTTGCTGTTTCATCACTGGTTTGCAACTCCACGATACCCAAATTTACCATATATGATGTATCTTGCATGTGCTAGAAACTTGTTCTTTGTTCTGTTACCCATAAAAAGGTGGTTTTGTCTAACTCTAGGTTTATATTTCTTTTTAATGGAAAATAATTGTTGATTTGTTTATAGCTGTGGGGTCTCCAGTGGCGAGGCTGCGCCTCATCTTTTGTCATCTTGTGCCTGTACTCCTCCCCACTGCACCCTGTGTCTCCACCTCTCAAGGCCTCTGCTGTCATCCCAGGCCTGCGTTTCTCCCCGCTACGTCATTATGTTGGTTATGAGCATCCCGTTCTGCACAGAATAACTACTTGTTGCTCCTGTCTATACACAGCTACGGTGGTACCATACAAGGATAAGCAAAAGTAAAAACAAATCATCTATAACCACCTGGTCAGGAGAAAAAACGCTGTTACAGCTAAGCCAAGTTAAAAGAAAACTTGCAGGCAGGTCAGCAAATGTTCAGCCAAAGCAAGCCTGGCGTGACTCCGTGCCGAGGCCTTGCAAACTCAGCGCAAAGCACACGGCCTGTTGCTAACGGTGGCAATGTCTGATACGGGGCTACGGGTTGCAAGCAGGCAACTGTGGCACCAGCAGAATGCAGTAAGCGATGCAGTAAGTAACGCTGCTGTGCTACGTTCCAGCTGCAGTCGCAGCAGTGCCTGCCCTGCTGACAAAAGTAAGGCTGCACAGGTGCGGGGCAGCAACATCTGGGATCTCAATTACTGCTCAGACCATAAAAGAAGCCAGCCTGGCGTTACGGTCTCGCTCCAACTCGGCTGGGCAGATGCTTGAGTGGAAAAATAGCTTACTGGTGAGATCAGCCTGTTCAGGGAAGGGAAGGGAGAAGAGCAGCTCGTTACTGAAATAGAAGGCAAAATGAGGCAATTCCTCCGCTTGTCAAGTAACTGGGTAAATCTTCTCAGATTCTTTGCTCCACGTGCTCTGTTAGATTTGGTTACCACTGTCCTATGAGAGTAAAAAAATTCTTGGCAGAGGGATTGCTGCTTTCACGAGTACCAAGTGCCAAGCTTTTAAAAATTAATACTATGTTGAGAACATACTTTGTTTTTATAAAAAGGTGGTTGAAACAGCCCAAGTTTCAGACAGATTTTAAATAATCCTTTGCATATTTTCAGGAAGAACGCCTGGTTTTCACTGGAAGCACAATGAGGCTAGGTGTCTCTCGGTAGCTACAGATGAACTTTTTCTCTGCAAACAGGGAAGGGACGGGACGGGACGGGACGGTCCCTGATGCACCTCCGGCCGGGAGGGGCTGAGGCGTAGCTCGGCAGTTGGGAGACAGGGGCTTGCGCCTGGCCAGAGGCCTTGCAAGTGCCTTCGACCAAGCGTGTTTGGATGTTCCCCACCCTGGGGCCCTCCAGACAGTTCACCCAAGCTAATGAAAGGCGCAAGGGCAGGCTGCATCAGTCCAAAGATGGATGCTAAGCCTCCGCTTTAGTTTAATTCACAAATGGGCTTGAGTAAAGCGTTTCCCGGCTCTCCCTGGCCCCGCTCCCCAAAGGCTCCCTGCGGTTGCTCGCGAGGGGTGAGCTCAACCGCCTCGGCAGCCCCGCTTCCCGGCCGGGCTGTACAAGGAGGGCCCGCGCGTTCCCTGGCCGCGGCGACGGGCCCCGCCGGCGAGTCGAAAGGCGCTCGGGGGCACCCGCGCACCCCAGCGAGCGCTGGCCGAGCCCCGGCCTGCGGGCCCGGCGCTGGCACGGCGCCTCTCCGCCCGCTTCTTCACCCCGCCTTCCCCCAGCCAGGCGGAGCCGCCGGCAGCCGGGGCGCCGCCCGGCCTCTGCTGGGCGGCCTCTGCTCCGCCCGGCGCGGCGGCCATCTGCTGGGCCCGGCCGCGGGCCCTTGTCCCGCGCTGCGCGGCGCCGCTGCGGTCGGGACCGCCGCCCCTCGCCCGCCTCCGCCCCGCCGGGGCCGCTGCGGGCGCGCGGGGCGGGCGCGCGGGGCGGGCGCGCGGGGCGGGCGCGCGGGGCGGGCGCGCGGGGCGGGCGCGCGGGGCGGGCGCGCGGGGCGGGCGCGCGGGGCGGGCGCGCGGGGCGGGCGCGCGGGGCGGGCGGCTCGGCGCTGACAGGAATCTCCCCCCGCCTCCCGCCGCGCCTCAGCCGTGGGCGCCGCAGGGAGCCGAGTAACTCGTCCGGCAGAGATGAAAGGGAGCGCGTCGGATACGTCCCTGCCGTCCGAGTCAGTTTCTGGCCGCTGCTCCCCCGAGTGCGACGCTGGGCGTTGGGGGGATGTCAGCTCGTATCCTGAGGCGCCACCCGAGCCCTGGGGGGTCCTCGCCGGCTGCAGCCTCCCCTCCTCCCGAAACCCACCCCGGACGGCTCCCCTCGGAGTTCCTCCGGCAGTCCGGGCTGCCGCATAAGCGTGAAAATCAAGATGCGCCAAACGCCTCAGCTGTCCGCGGCGCCCCGAGATGAGTGGCAGGCGCCTGCAGGGTTTGGGGCTGTGGCCCTGGCGTGGCGCTGAGGGATGGGGCCCTGCCGCCCAGAGGGGCTGGCGGCCAGCCCCGCACCACCGCAGCGCAGTGCCGAGTCCCACCATCAGCCCTCAGGGCTGTGCCCGCAGCCCTGCGTGGGCCTGCTGCTCCCCAGCGTCAGCGGGGCAGCGGGAGCTGGAGGCTTCCAGAAAGTTCCTCAGGCAGGTGAGCGGGCAGGGCCCTCGCTGGCCCCGTGGCAGCACTGGTGCTTGCAGGCGCTGGCCAGTGGTTTCTTCCCCTGGGTTTTGGGGAGAGGTGACAGCCCCATGCCAGCACACAAGGAGGAAGGGACTTTGCACTGCCGTGCCTGTGCACCCCGCCAGGACGCGGGGACATCCCCCTGAGGGGGGCCTTGCGGTCAGCACTGCGTGCCAGGCTCACCCTGTGGCCTCAAAGGCTTAAAAAACCCCAGGTGTTTCACTGCTTTTATTTGCAATTAGTAACCACCAGAGGGTGACATGATGAAATTTTAACTGCAGAAATGAGGCATTAAATTCTTTAAAGGTCAGAACTCATGATAAAATTCTGCAGGTAAAGAAGATGTTTTCTCTTGTGAGCTATCGATGAGGTAGCCGCTCCTCTGCTGCTCTCTAGGGCTGTGTTTGGGGCATACTAGCCACAACTAGTTGTCAGTTTCCTCTGGAAACCTTCTCCCTCATGGGAAAATAGTGATTTGTCAAGGTTGAAACTGTGGGAAAATAATTGTGAATTCTGCATTTTCTGATGTGAACGAAAAAAAGGAATTAATTTCAATATAGTTGATGTATCCAGTTTCGCTAATATTTACAGGAATATATTTGTTTAATTTACTCTTCTGTTTGGAAATTTACATCCTCCTTTTTCCTTAGGAGACCAGACAAAGTGAGTAAAACATGTTTCTAAATGTTGACATCCACATTCTGAAGGTTTGTTGTGTCTCCTCCGCCCCAGAGGGAGACCGTGGTCCTCCATGCTGCCGTGTCATGCGTCTCCCTTCAACCCTGCCTACCGAGCCGTTATCTCCCCGTGGCAGCAGTGTTTGATGCCACACAGTTCGCTTCCCCGCACCGTGCACTACACAGTCCTTTCATCCCAGTCGCTGTCCTGTATGCCAGCTCACGGTCTGCTGTCATTCTATGCAAAGCCTGAGGCTGGGGCATATGTCTCTGCAGGAGCAGCCCATAGTAGGACCAGTATGACTGTGGAAAAGCTTGATGTGGCAAGTTAAGCATGAACAATACTGATGGTTTGCTGTATGGCTGAAATTGCTGTAATTTATAGAGGTATAGATGGTGCTGATGTGAAACAGATCGGATTTTGAGTGCCCAATGTTGAAGACTTGTATTCCTGTAGAAATTAGAGAACTTCTGCAATCATTTTGGGCACAACTGGCTACCCATAGTAGACAGTTATGAAAGCTACTTGGAGTCACACGTTACTTGGGAGCTCACCAACAAGAGGATCCATGCTTAATGACATGATCCGTTCAGTTGCAGTTACTTCAGTACTGAACACTGTTGTTCCCGTAGGTGTGAATTCCCTGTGAAAGGACATAAGCATCAAACTGCAAAACAAACATGAAATAGACCCTGGCCCCTAGGGATGCACCAAGGCTGAGGAAGGCACACTCGTATCTACTCTTACCTACATGAAAATAAAACAATAAAATAAAGGTTGAAATGTTACTATTTGGGCCTTTAAAAAAAGATTCTTCATCGCATATGTGCAAATGAAATGATGGGGTACTCAAAAAAAAAAAATTAATAAGTGGCTTTGACTAGTGATCAGCATGCTTATACCATTAAAGATCTTTGCATAAAACAGAAAATGTCCTAATTTAACACTGCAGAAACTAAGCAGGTGATGGCTGGAGCTTAAAGCAATTAATAATTAAGAGGCAGGAGACAGAAGATACTACCTGAGGGGAAAACATGCTGTGTAATGTAGAAGTGACTGCTGAAGTGCATACACAGTGAAGATACGACTTGGATACTTTATTCCTGGGCAGCATTTTGTCAAAATACCCCCATGTTGCAGGTCTAAGACTCCAGTGGAATATACATGAATAGAAAGGGCTCACCTGCAACTGTGCTACTCAGTCTTGGAAGCTTGGGAGGTTTTTGACTTCTAAAGGGGTTTCACTGCCAAAAGTACTTTCTGATGTCTATGGTTAGGTAACTACCGAGATGGAATACATACCTTGTTTTGTGTTCTTTTCCTGATCCTGTGCATTACACAGGGAATGAAAAGGGCTGCAAGTGGTTCCTTGCTAAAATCCAGGCATGCCATTTCTATTTTAAAATTCAAGTGTATGTTTTTATGCTACAATACTGCTGACTTAGCTCTAGCTATACATAGTTCCTTGCCCTCTGTCCAAGCCGTTTTTAACTCCACTGTTCTGTTTTAAAGAAAACTGAATTGGAGAAGAAATATGCTTCCATTTCAGTCTTCTTTTTAACCTCAGTGGAGATGAAAATTGAAGTTGCTCTTGAGGGAAGAGTAGTAGATGGACCAGAACAATTTAATATCAGAGTCATAATTCATGCTGCTCACATCTCATCACAGAAGTACAAATTGTACTGTTCTTGAAATTTCAATGCTTTTCTTTTTTTTCTTCCCATTTAAAACAGGGATTTGATCTCTTCATTTTGTCTAAAGAACTTGATGTCTTTGTTGACTTCACAGTACAAAATCTTCAAGCAAAACCTGGCTTCCCTAAGGACTATGAGGTAAATATTAGTTTGATAGCAATAATTAAAAGCAGAGGTTTTGTTTCTGCTGAGTCACTTCTTTTCTTATCCCATATGTTTCTAGGTAATAAACAGCTTGTTACTAACTTTTTATATGTAGTTACAAGTATAGGAAGGCTTGTGAGTGGGCTGCATTTGAGAAATTCAGCTGCAGCTGAGCCAAGTTCCTAATGATTGTATTTAATTGTTATGATCATGGGCCCATCCCAGTTGCCGTGAACTTTAAATAGACCTTGCCCAGTGGCAGATCCTCAATAGCCTAGTGAATTCAGTAGGAGTTTTTCTTCTAGTGAAAATTATGAAGGTAAAAAAAGGAGGAGGTCATTCTCTTGCAGATGTATGATGTGTGCCAGTTGTACTGCTTCCAATTGTTCATCATTGTTCCCTGGCTATACTTTCTTGCCTTCACAGCGTGCTGTCCATTGACAGCCAGCTGAGCAGTCCCTGTACAACTCTAGTTCTGCTTCAGAAAAAAATGTCAGATTCGCTGTGACCTCAACAAGGCCAACAGCTGGTTTCCTCAACTCTGCCCGTCATAGCTAAGATGCTGGAGCTGCGCTCTTCTCTCTGTTTTTAACTGACGTAATTATGCTGTCAAAATGTTGTTGTGTAAACCAAGCTGCAGTGTATTTGCAACATTAACCCTAACGTGGCCGGTCTAACACTTCCGTCTAATTACAGTTTGCGTATCAGAATTCTTTAAGGTGAAGAGAATTAGTAGGTTAAGCAGAGTTGCTCCTGACCTTGGAGCTAAAGGACATGGCTTCACCTTCCACCCAGCTCCAGAGCTGTCTCAGAGGCTTTCTTCATGGTAAAAGAGCATATGAGAGCCCTGTCAGGATAGTGGCTGTCAGCCTGGATGGATGTGTATGTGGCTAGGAGGAGCATGGTGGTGGTGGAGACTGTGGTTGGCAGAAGAATTGAGGCTATGTGGACCCCCGTGATAGACGCAGTACAGTTTCTTAGCTGCTTTCTTACCTGGCTACAAAGATCCCCCAGAAAACTAAAAAGGCCTCTAGAGCAGGTTAATATAATGACTGTGTTCTGAGATCTGTACTTCAGCACTTCCTGAACATCTGATGCGGTACAATGTATGAGGCAAATACTTTGTGAGGCAAATACTTTGTTAGGCTTGTAGTGGTCATCAAAGAGATTCCTTGGGAGTGGTAGGGAAGGGAAGAGGTAAATACTTGCCCAGACAACATTTACAATTTCTTTTGTGACATGTAGTGCACAGCAGAGAAAGGAACCAGCCGTTTTTCTGTGATAACCATAGATTCTGAAATGAGAAACAGCAGGCAGGAAAATTCAGCCAATGAAAGATAGGAATATCTAGCCACTGTAGCGAGCTTTTAAGCCTCTCAGTGCTATGTCTTCATAACCGAAGTGTTACCATGCATAGGTGTTGTTTAGGAGGGATGTAACTCAAAAGAATTTTTCACTTTGATGATCCAGACTGATGTTCTGCAACAGAGAATGCTGGAGTAGGGAACATTGACTTTACTTCCTTTTTGCTTAGCTCAAAAATCTGCAAAAGCTTTATGTCGTTAAGTGACTCTCAAAATTGTGAGCATCCAGTAGTATTAGGTTCCATAGCAGACTTATTTCTCCTTTCCTAAATCTCTCTAAATTTCCAGTGCATAATTTTTCTAAATCCTTGGTCTAGACCTTTATCAAATCTTAGTTGGGGAACATTAGTGGTTTTTACTTGCTTTGGTACCTGACCATCAACTGCACCTCTAAATGCAGTGATTCTGTGGAAAACAAATGCCTCAGTCCTTCCAACCTCACCCCAACCCAAAAAGGCAATATCCAGCTTTTATGATTAAAATAAATGACAATGTCCTTCTTCAGAGCAAAGTCACTGAGAAGTACCTGCAAATGCACGTTTCCTTTAGCATAAATGCAGCGTGGCCTACAGTTCAGAAGAATGCAGCCACACGGAGCAGTGGTAGCCGCCCGTGCACGTGTCCTCGAAGGCTGGACAGCTCTCGCCAGCTGGCTTTGCTTCTCGCCTTCCCCGTACAGGCCTGCTCCCTGGGGAAGTCAGGCAGATGCTCCCTCAAGAGATCTATTGGAACAAGAATGGAGATGGTGCAGATGTATTTTTGTGTGTCTCTCCCTCTCCTACCTTTCACCTCTTGTCTCTGAATTGCCAGCTCCAGAGCATAGAACCAAGTGATTGTTTTTATAGAGAAAACAGCACACAGAAATGATGCTAAACGAACAAGCTCACTGGTAACCTGTTTGTTTGGAGCAGACGTTGCAAGACTAATTGGCAAAGAAGCATGAAGCAGAGCTGGCTGGCAGGGAGCCCTATAACGCCCTGCACCATGGCCCTTTCTGCCTCGCTTGGAAGAAGACATGGTAACTCACAACCACAGCCTTCAAATTAATCCTATTAGACGCTCTTCTGAAAAAAACCTAAGAGGCATACAGCTTTCCACTGTGATTAATCCAGTGCAAATCTATTGTAAAGACACCCCCTCCCATTGTGCCTCACGTTTCCACATGCTCTTGAATAGAAATGAGCTCAAGACTGTTGGGAGCTTCAACTGTTTCAGGAATCTGGGAAGATAGGAAGAGGCTGTGACAGCTTGGTCTGCTTTGCTTATTCAATTAACAGACCATCCAAGGAATGGAAAAGTTACAAGAGATCAAAAAGGAGCTGTCACTGTCTTCAGTGTCCCCTGGTGGGTTTCAGGTTTCCACAAGAACAAACCATTTGCTCCCGGGGTGAGGGAAAAAGACTCTTCTCCATAACTGAAACATTCCAGCTACTGTTTGTCCAAGCCTGTCATCCTCTTCCTCACACCCTTCCTGAATCAGGTGGATATTCATGGGGATCTCTTCTTGAGTACAGATGTGTTATTACCACCCCTCGGGATAGACACCAGTCTTGCAGTGATTTACTTTCTTCTCTGCATTAAAACAGAAAATCAAAGGGTGAAGTGAAAAACTTTGGTGCCACTCAATGGACTGGGAAGGGGTGGAGCTTTTCTTAGTGAATGTCCTGGTATTAATGGTTTTAGCTTGAGGAAATGAGGTGTGTGCTGTTGCGCTGTCTGTCTGCTCGATTCTTCTCTGATACCATATGAACCCATTAATCGCATTGAGCTGAATTATCTCATAGACAGAGTTTCTGTAAATGCCATGGAAACTAGTGACTGAATAAAGGGGAGAAATACCTAACTGGGTTCTCACACGGAAGGAATGCTGACAGATTTCAGGTTGTCTGTGTTCTCTTTGGCATCAGCCAACTGTGCAGGCAGCACAGGCTTAGTCCTGCACTGGCTGCTCCTTCCTGTGGAGTTATCCCCAAAAAAGATGGAGCTGCTGCTGCTGCTAAGAATGAGGATAGTGGTGGTGGCCCCAAGCCCATAGGAAACAACGTGTTGTTGATTCCACTATTCTTGTTGTTTCTAAGGGAGCAATAACCTATTTTGAGCTACTTGATTTGAGAACTCAAAGTACCTTTAAATCAGCCATGCTAACAACTTGTATGTTTTCACTGTCTAACTCTCTAACTCTCAGAGTCTTTGGAAATTTTAGTTAGGTTTTTTCCCCAGTTTTTTCTGTTGTTTTGTCTGTTGCACATGGCTGTTGTATAAATAAGTCTTCAGAGTTTTCAATTAAAAACATACAAGAATAACATGAAAGAAAAAAGTGCCTTTGAAACACACTCCTAAGTGTGCTACTCCAGCACATAGAGAAACCCCTGCAATAGGAGAAAATACCGAAGAGTAAAAGGAGAATAATCACATTGGGAGGGGAAATGTTGCTTCAGTATTACTGCACTGAATATTAGTAGTGAGACTTGCAGAACCTATGTGTCATTGAAAAATAGCATTTTTTTTAAGGCAGAATTGTAACAACCTCATAGACAAACTCCACATTTGTAATGAAGTGAGAAGAAATTATTTCAGGTTGAGGAAAAGGATCACAGACCCCGCTATACCTGGGAGTTAAAAATAAAAAACTAAAACCAAACCAAACCAAAATGAAAAAGGAACTGCAGCGGCTGAAACTTGATAAATTTCTGAGGAGAGAAGAGATGAATTATTTTATTCTGTAGCACTCTAATCCTGTTCTTCCAGCAGCAGTGAAATGGAGATTCTTTTCCTTTATGTATTCAGCAGAAGTGATAAGAAGTGGGTGTTTCTGCTAGATTTCAGTCCATTCTCATGACCTCTGCTCCCATTACAGTCCCAGAAATGTAGGGCTTGGGAAGAGGCAGTGTTTGTGTTTCCTATTGCCCTCTACAGCATCTCAGGAGTAAAACATCAGCTTAAAAATACGGAAATATGTTGTATTAAACATGAAGTAACAGCAATTTGCACACTATAAGGAAGAAAGCTAAAAAGATGCTAATAAGCATTGTTTACCTCTGAACAATATGATGCTGCCTTTTATGGCTAAGCTGGAAAACTGCATATGTAAGTAACTTATTGATTAAAACAGCTTTTAAATAACCACAAAACTCCACAGTGATCCTAGCTACTTTCTTTTGTCTGGCTATGTTGCAAACCCAGTGATATTCTGTGTTTTGTGAGGCTGGAACAGGCTCAGATTGCTAACATTCCCCTCTCTCCCCTGGCCTGAAAACAGAGTTCTTTTTTTCATAACGTTGCCGTTTGAATCTACACAATTTTGGGGAAATAAGCATATTCCTATCTGTCAAACAGTGCTTTTTAGTGTGAATTTAGCTCCGCTTCTGAAGAGCCAATAACGTTTGAATGCATTCCAATTTCTCTTGTAATTCATGCTTAGAAGATTAGTCAGGCTGGAAATCTGCAGAATAGCTTGGGTTACATGAAAACAAACATTACAGCCCTGAACGGGAGTCCCTTCAAATCAATGGGAGACTTCCTATATAGACCTTGAGTCTGACCGTTACTTGCTCTCTCTTTGGACAAAAGGTTTCAGGCAGCCGCTTGCACGTTCGCATTTGTGTGATGTTCAGTATGTCTCTGCTGGGCAGTTAGAAAGATGGGGCATGACTCAGCTCTGCCTCAGCATTCTTTTCCCAGTATAGGTAGGGCTGGTATTACTTGGTATTACTTACACCAATTTCTGTTACAAGAGTATCTGTTTAGTGGTTTATCGCTCAAATAAAATATTTAGTCTGTTGGGGTTTTTTTGGTGGTTTTTGGGGGTTTTTTTTTTTTGGTAGTAATTTCTAATTTCTTAACAGAGACAACTTATACAGTAGGAATGATGCTTTGTATCAGGGAAAACTCTTTTACTCTATACCCAACTTTGAATTATCAAAACACTGGAGTTTATATATGTTTCAGCAAAGACTGGCTAGAGCTTAACAGCTAAAATTTCTGCCCACATCAAGACTTAGTTCATAAACTAGCTAGTGAGCAATAAATTCACCCCCCCCCCCCCCATTTTGTACTGATGTCCTGTGTAATCAAGCCCTGAATCTGCTGTAAATCATGTTACTTATGAAAAGAAAGGTCAGAAAATAAAAGTGTATTAGAAAAATAAACAAATGGGAAGCTCTAAGCAGTATGCTGAAATGTGATGTCTGTTGGCACAGGACATTTTATTGCTGGATATTGCTATAACATCGGAAGACTGTTGAAAATCAACACTGAAATCAGATCTGATTCCTACCTATATGTTCTTTTATGTTTTGGACTTGAATAATATCTGGCCATTTTCAAAATGAAAATTGGTTGGTTCGTAGTTTTCTTAAGGCAGAGTTTTCCTTTCTCACATAGATGAGTAATTAAATTTGTATGTGCTTGTTTTTAAGTCTCTGAGCAACTGTGTAATACTTTTTGTGTTTTGACAAAAGCTACTCTTGGCATATGGGCAAAAAGGAATAGTACCCATCAAAATAACTGTATCTGTCATGTTGCATGATTAAGAGAACAGACTGATAAAATGTGTCAGTCTTATACCAGACAGTTATGTAGATAAATTGCTGTTGACCTTCTGTCACTTTCAGTGATCCATCCTTCTTTTAGGAAAACGGGTAGGTGCAATTTCTCTTTCAAGAAAGATTTATTGTCACGTAGACAAGGGGCAGGGAAAATGTGAACCAGTCTGTTGCTATTTATTCCCTGGCCAGTTTCAATCCTTAGGCCACTCTATAATGGCTTCGTTATACCTGTTACTGCCAGATATTCATCATAGGATTTGTTTTTCCATTGCAGTCTTCCTTGAAACTCTGATAATGAGTTTATTTTACTGCCTTAATGTCTTCAGAACATGCAAGTTTAGAACTTGCAAGTATGTAATTCAGGATGATTTCAGAAGAGCAATTAAGTTTGCAGTTGTATTTTGGAAGACAGGATGATTGTGTATCTTTTTCTTGTATTGTAATAAGTAAATCTGTGACACACATCTTCCTTTCCACGTCCTAACTGTATTGAGAGTGACATTGGAGATACCATTTAAATCAAAGTAGTCTATAATGCTGAAGTTCAAATCTTAGATGTCAGCTATGATGTCAGGCTCCTAGCACTACTTTGAGTATGCTGTGATAAATTAACTCGTAGGATGAATTCCTGAATCTACCCCAATTTTGTCTTTTTTTTTGACTTCTAATGGTGGAACTGTCTATAGCTGCTAAACCATTATCTCTACGGAATAAGTGACTCTGCAAGTTCTGTTACATTTTGTTCCTTTTATTGACACACTAGTTACTGAAGCTACCGTATAGTGAGAGCTACACTCAGCTCCTGCCCTCATCTATAATCAGGAAGATAATAAGGTACCTTTAAACGCTTGTCTTTCTTTACCCCTCTTACAAGATGAATGTGGATCAATAGAGAATTCTATAGCAAGCCGAGCTGGTTTTGTAATCATAATGGCTACCAGTTGAATCAGGTAAAATTAATTCACTCCCATTGCTTATCTATTGTGGTTATTTTTAAGAATTCTGCTCCACAAAATGCTTCTTCACATGAATGCATTTTAAAGGAAGTATCACAAAGCATTTTGTAGCATAAAATGGGTTTCTTTGGCATGCGGGTGACAGCTGAATGCCATAATGAAACATTCAATAATTGCACGCAACTGGGGAAGCCCTGGTGGTCCCACTGGGATCAATTACCAAGTTCAGATCATTTGCAGATGAGTGGATGAGCAAGTAGTTAATCGGGCATGTACACTAATAATAGGAGACCTCTGTTTCTTGTAGGAGGTTGAGGACGTGTAGTGGGCCTTGTCCCACTTGAATAGTTCTGCCATTAAAATGACTGTATTGCCAATTAGGCTTCTCTAAGCTTGTTTTCTCTTACATCAATATCCATTGTGTTTCCCTTGTCTTTTAATGACCTTACAATTGATCTATTCTCTCTTTGATCGTGGTTAGCTGACCAGGGGCAGGAGGGGGTCAGTGTTCCATTCAGTCACCTACTTGTTGGTTTTGCGTGCTGATAATTTCCTTGGATTCATTGTTACTAATTTCCATGGATTTATTTTAAGTTAGGAGATCAGAAACAGAGTTGAATGTCAAATCTTTGCCAATTAGGAGGAAGATGGAAAAAAGAAAAAAATCAAGTTGAGTTCATGCAATCTGTAAAAGGCAAAATACAAACTGTGACCCTGAAGTAAGAAGTGATTTTATTTTTAAAAAGCTTACCAACACGGGTTGCCATTTCAGGCTTTGTCTTATTTTTGATGCTGCCAGATGAATTTGTTTCCCAGACTACTCAGAGGTGCTGAATTAGTTTTGTTTAGCCTACAGAAAATTTAGACTTTAAGAGAAAGTTACTAATCTGATCATCCAGCTAATCACTCCGAAAGGTAGGTAATGATGTAGGTATTCAGTGTGTATTCATGGTGATTCATTCTGTAGTTATAGGCTCCTTAGGATAAGGTCCTGGCATATTTTTTTACCTGCAACCTTTTGTTGTCTTTGCTTCCTTCACCTACCCTGCCTACAATTTTAACTGGCATAGAGCATAATAATTCTTGAATAAAAAACCTCTTAAAATAATTCTCTTGAAAACTAAGTTACTTTAAGTTTGCATATTGTTCTATTGCCTAAAATATTATGGGAGAGGGTCAATGGGAGTTGTTTGCAATTGCTGAAAAGCTTGATAAATCGTGATTTTCTAGGCTCGAACGACTGTTGCTTCAGCAGGTATATTTCTGTAACACATTTTTTTATTTTAACACTATTGAGTTAAATTAATAATTTGGACAGTTCATTCAATGTTTTTCTAATAAGCGACTTTCAAATATTCACATATCTACAGGGTGTGCTAGAGGATGTTGCTTTGTTGGAGAAAAACAGTTATGCCTCAAGGGGGGGGAAATTTTAATCCTTCTAGACCTAGTCGTGAGCCTGGATAAGCCAGTCTAACTGAGTTCAGTGAGTCTGGGCTGAACTCTGTCAATTAATTTAATTTTTAAACTTAAGACACAAAGGAATGGCAAGCTTCTTCATGTTCCACACTGGGCACTCTGTATGGATGATCCCACTTGAGATCTTTCAGGTTTTCCACCCCACCACACCTGGTCACCATTTAGCCTTGTGCGCTGATGCCACAGCCTTACTTGGTGAAGCACCGTAATGTAGGGAAGCTGAAAGGTAAAAGTACAATGATTTGGCCTTTTCCAGTCTTTTATGATTCACCTCACCTGCCTCCTCTGTATTACTATTCTGAAATGCTCAGTACAGCTGAGGAATTCAGTGTGTTCAGTAGGGTAAATTTGATCCGAAATGCTGCCCCGCTGTGTGTCAGGGAATAAATTGAATGTGGCTAATACTCTATTCCAAACAGTTCACAGTTTCCTCTGATTTATGAGTGGAGATTTAAAACTACCCAATGAAACACTTCTCCCACTCACTTTTGGCTTCTGCTGATCCTTC
The DNA here is from genome assembly GCA_009819775.1 of Phoenicopterus ruber ruber. Classification (NCBI taxonomy): domain Eukaryota; kingdom Metazoa; phylum Chordata; class Aves; order Phoenicopteriformes; family Phoenicopteridae; genus Phoenicopterus; species Phoenicopterus ruber. The sequence continues at coordinate 10,015,003 of CM020221.1, read as the reverse complement.
AGAGTCAGTTTCCTGCATTCTAATGTACTTACATGCGAGCTGGGGCAGCATAAGATGCATAAACATTCTGTTGTGAGTGCTTATGATTACCTTACAGAAGACAATGAATTTTATGCCTGTTCTCCAGGGTTCCTTAAAATGTGCTGATCAGCAAATATGCATGCCTGCAAGCCAGTTTAGTAGAACAATTGTGAAATAAAAACAATAGAACACAAAGGAGACTTATTGTAGGACTGGGGTTTTAGAGTTTTCAAAGCATCTAGAGAATTTTGGAAAACAAATCCCATTGAGAGCCAAAGGGATTTGTATGGTTAAATCCTTCAGCCATTTTGAAAAAACTTCTCCTAAATGAATAAATATAGGGAAACTGTACAACAAATCAGTGTATTCACTCCCAAAGGAAGAAAGCAAGTTCCAGAAATATATAGACTTCACATGACAGCAGGCAAAGCAACCTGAAAAATTATAGATGATAGAAGAAAAAAAAAAACTTCCCAAGTTCTTTTTAATTTTTTAAAAATATATATTTTGCTGTTTGTTTTTTTTTAAGAATACCTATCCTAACTGATGGCTAAAGCCTGGATTGACCCTAAGCGTAACTGCTGTGACTTCTGATGTTCAAATTTCACTCCTGATGTTTTAGGGAAATAGGTTTGGGGCTGGCTAGGGTATATAAATCTCCATTATCCTGCAGTGAATATTGTCTCCTTCGCTATTGCCTTTCATTTGAAGACTATATAACACTCTGTTATATCCAGCACAACCATATAAACTGCTTACTTGGGAAGATGATATTTGCATAGGCTGGTGTTTGCGTGCAATCTGTCAAGTAGAGTCTATCTCAGATCATTTGTAGTCTGATAGATATGTACCTTAAATCCAAGTGTATAGGATGGACCCCTAAAGCCCAGCAGAAGCCCAGTCAAATGACAGTTCACAGTATGCACCAGGTATATTTCTCAAAAGTACTTTCTGCTGAGATGATGCTTCTGTTATTATGTCCAGTGCTAAGGAAATGGCCTGCTCATCTGTTGTGGTTTAACCCCAGTCGGCGACCAAGCACTACACAGCTGCTTGCTCACCACCCCCCACCACCCCCCGCAGTGGGAGAGAATCGGAAGAAAACCTCATGGCTAAAGACAGTTTAATAGGATAGCAAAGGAAGAGAGAATAATAATAATAATGATGATGATGATAATGATGATGATAAGAGAATACACAAAACAAGTGATGCACAATGCAATTGCTCACCACCCACTGGCCAATGCCCAGCCCATCCCTGAGCACCGATCGCTGCCCCAGCTGCTTCCCCCAGTTTATATACTGAGCATGACATCATATGGTATGGAAGATCCCTTTGGCCAGTCTGGGTCAGCTGTCCCGTCTGTGCCCCCTCCCAGCTCCTTGTGCCCCTCCTCGCTGGCAGAGCACGGGAAGCTGACAAGTCCCTGACTTAGTATAAATATTACTTAGCAAAAACTGAAACACCGGTGTGTTACCAACATTATTCTCATACTAAATCCAAAACACAGCACTGTACCAGCTACTAGGAAGAAAATTAACTCTGTCCCAATCAAAACGAGGACATCATCACTCTGAGTTCAAGTGCTGATGGCAGTGTAGGTATGGACATCCATCCTTTATATATTGTTACCACAATGCTGGGAATTCTTCCCCAGTTCAGATGGGCAAACCAATGGAAGTATATTGTACATGTTCTTGGTTATTTTGAAAACAAAACAGCCATTTTTATTGTTTGTATTCCAAGAAAGGTCTGAAGAAAACCTGAGATTTAAATATGTATCTTAGCTTCTCTTTCTGTGCTTTCTGAACTTGTATAATGTGATTGCTTCGTACATTCAAATTTTGTCTCAAAGGCAAGGGGTTTAATTTATTTTTAAATAAAGGGCGAGATTTCTAATGGATGAGGATGTAAGAGAAAAAAACCAGTTAAAAATATGAGAAATCAGGATAAACCTGTCATTCTCTCTGCGTAGACTTGTGAAAGGAAATGTTTGGACTTATTTTTTGCCTTCTGCACAAACATTGCCCTTGTAGCTGTTGTGGTAAGCGAGTCCAGTCAAAATTATACTAAGAGTATATAGATCCCCAGAGTATTATTTTTTGCATGGGGTGTAATGTGGCAGTATAGGGGATGAAAAAAAATTATTATCACGACAGCTAACTATTAGCAAAGTTTGCGGGATATTTTGTGTTCTTCCTTCTTCCTCGCTGGTGTTTGAATTATTTCTGCCGTCTTTTGCTACAAAGAATGATTATTTTTTCTAGTGCTCTGATACATTCATAATTACTTAGATCATGTAATACAAAATAAATAAGCACACACCCCAATTAAATTAAATTACACCCCCCCCCCCGCATAATGGTTACTTGGGAAGAGAGCGCCAACACTCCAAATGTCCCCCCCCTTACTCCTCCTTCCCCCAGCTTTATATGCTGAGCATGACGTCATACAGTATGGAATACCCCTTTGGTCAGCTGGGGGCAGCTGTGCCAGCTGTGTCCCCTCCCAACTTCTTGTGCCCCCCCAGCCTCCTCGCTGGTGGGGTGGGGTGAGAAGCAGAAAAGGCTTTGACTCTGTGTAAGCATTGCTTACACAAATAACTAAAAAACATCCCTGTGTTATCAACACTGTTTCCAGCACAAATCCCAAACAGCCCTATACCTACTACTGTGAAGAAAATGGACTCTATCCCAGGCAAAACCAGCATACCCCCGCCAGCAGTCCCTGAATCCTAAATATTTACAGAGCCAGTTGAAGAAATACTGTGAAACGGAAGACAGGTTCTTCCACCCTTCCAGTCAATAAGCTAGTAGAAGATACATCATATAGAACACACCACTCATTTTAACATTTAAAAATACCCTATTCCTTACCTCCAGAATAAATAAAATTGATAGAATTGATTCCAAGATCAGCAAATCTAGCAGTGTACTGGATGGGGAGCTCTGACACTGTGCAGCCCTCCCATACTGAAGAATAAAAGGTGGTGACAGAGATGGAACAGGGTTACCTTGGTACCTTCCCAGGCATTTACTGCTGTGAAAGCTATCCACCTCCTCTTTTGAGTTTTAAGACAGGATACCTGGCTGTAAAACACGAAATAAAATAGAGCAACTGCTGTCAGAGCCCAGTAATAATGGGAAGAAAAGAATTTTTGAGAAAAAATGATGAAAGGAGAAGGGGAAGGCACTTTTAACTATTGAAATGAGGAAATTGTAACAAGGCAGTGAAGTTCTTTAAGGCAGGTTGTTACATCAGCCTGGAACTGGGAAGTTTTGAGGCCTGGAGTTTGTAGAAGGTCTGTAGGAATTGCAGGCAACAAGAAAAATGGAGGAAAAAAAGCAGAGATGTAAATGTGTCACATCACCTACCTGAGGGAGAAAGCTGAGAAAAGATGAATGTTTTGAGGGAGAGAGACAGACGAGGACTGGGGAAGGATCTTTCAGTCTCTTTAGCTCAAAGGGCTAGTTTCACTCTGAGTGAGTGAATAAGGGACCAGAGAGAGGGCATGATGTTCTAGTTTGAAAGACTGGTCATGGAATTTTAGAAACTGAAGAGACAACAGGAATAGAAATAGTCAGTTGGGCAAAGATAGCTTCTGTTGTGAGGTCTATGAGCTTCCCTTGTGACTGGGAGAAACAATATAGTAGTTTCTGTGCTAACTCAGAAGAGATGGAATGTGTAGTTTGGCAAAAATGAAAACTGGTCAGTGATTAAAGCCACAGAACTGAGCCCCTTGACTGTCACAGAAGTACCCCTATACATGCTCCACAATTTTTAATCTATCTGAATTTTCATTATGTAAGAAAAAAGTTTCTTTAGGACCTGCAGAAGTATGAGTGTGTAAAGTCTCACTTTCAGACACTGAGACACTTACCAAGAGCAAGGAGACCAAGGGAAATGACTGATTTTGACATTACTGGGGACAGATATGGCTGAGGAGCAAAATTTTGCATGTGCATATAGCTGCCTAACTCCACTGTAGTACAAATTTAAAATACAGCTTTTCACTAAGGAGATGTGCAACTTTGAATTTGTGAGAGGGAGAGGCATAAAAATGTGTTCTGGACAATTAATTTGGTGGCACTGTATCTTGAAATGAGCTCTTTATCCATGTGATAGAGACAGCAGAGGCATTAGCCGTACAAACTACCTTGCCTGTGTCTACCAGTATGCCCTTACATTACTGTAGAAAGTGAGAACCTCTCTGGAGGCATGTGAGCGGTGAGTCTTCAGTTCACTCTCCCACTGGCAGCGTGTCTGAGACTGCCAGAAAGATGCTGACTGGTGCCACCTGCTAGGCCTGAGAAGCTCTTCAGATCAGGCACCCTACAGCCAACATCAGGGGACTGCTTTATTTTCACAGTAGCAGTTCTCAGTATATTTTCATTCATGCAGAGGGGATAAAACTCCATTAGTTATGCCAAGAAAAAAAGGTGCAAGGGGTTATTTATCTAAAATTCAAAGGGAAGATTATCTGAATTACTGTCTGATAATGGAGGCACACCGAATTAAAGACAAAGGTACATGCCTATGTACGTCAGACCTTTGACTTTCTAATCCTGCCCAATTGCTGCAGTCAGGATCATAGAGATTATTTTTGTGAGCTATTGCTCAGCAAAAGCCAAACAGATCAACCATAGTTTGTGGAATTAGATCAGCGCTGTCCTGAGGCATCAAGCACAAAAAACAAAGCTTCTGGCAAAAACAGAGAGAAATATAACCAGCTTGTCCTTAAATCTAAGTGAGGAATGTGCATCTGGTGTAGCCATAAAATAAGAAGTGACTTGTTTTAAAAGGAAAAAAAGCATCAATTTGTCATTCTGGAGCTATGTTTTTTGCAGCGCAGAATTGCTGTAGGGATGACAGCAGTCAGGGATAGAGAAAGACTATTAATTGAGTCTATTCCCCTGCACTTATGGACATAATCCCCTGATGCAAATACATGGTTTATTAAGGTTGCAGTGTACTTGCTATGGGAATCAGACCTCTAATAACATCATCCCTGGAGCTCTGGAGGAATAATGCTGCTTCTCCTTAGAAGTGTGTTGTGGATGGTTGTGCACCAATGCCATACACTGGTAAAAGGCATAGACCATGGAAATGAACAGAGCAGTAAGAAAGGCCATTTGAAAGAAACCATGAATGTTCAGGTTATCTGCAGGCATTAAATGCTTTTCAGGTAGGTCAGTATTTGATGAGAAAACTGTGATATGTTCACTTGAGACATGCTTAAATTCTCCCAGCAGATCTTGAATTTCAGATCCCATCCTAGTACACTTCAGCCTAGAGGGGAAAGCTGTGTTCAATGCCACAGAATGTCTGAAGGACAAGTGTGAGAAGAAGATAACAAATTCTGGTGCTATTGGAATCTCCATCAAATAGCTAAATAAAAGACCAAAAGAATAGCTCTAGCAGCCCAGACTGAATGCAGGGAAGAGACTTACAGAGCCGGGTAGTTTTGTTGTATTTATGATGGAACGTAATTCAGTAAAGACTTTTGCCGAGTTCTCTGTCCTCCTCTCTTCTCTGTGGGATGTGGCTTCTGGTCTACAGCTTAGCTGCTAATAGCAGAGTTGGAAACACAGCCATGTCATACGGATGTCTGTGGTTGTATCTGGCCCAGAATTTCCTTCCTCCTCCCCTTACTCCAAGCTTTTGCAGCTGCTGTGACTACCTCATCTATACTAGTAGACACAACGGTAGGAGCACTAGGATACATAAAGTGACGGGTTTAAGCCAATGTGTTTGTACATTGCAGTGCATGTTGAGGGCCTAAGCTCCGAAACCTGGAAATAGCACAACCGCATAAATATCTAACTTGCATTACAAGAGTGAGCTTGTGAAACATGCCTCATCTTTAACTGAGCTGATTTTTTTTTGTCACAAGAGATTCAGTTCATCACAATAAAATTAATTCGTCCTTCACTTACCTGCCAGATCCTCAGGGTTGTTTCACTTTCTTTCTGTTGTAGATGATGTCTTCGCAAAGGCACAAGAAATGCAGCTGAGACTAGTATTTTTGTTTACTGCCTGTTGCTTTACAAGCTCAATGTAGCATAGGACAATACAGAAGAGAAGCCCTGAAATCGGGGTTATTGTTTTTCCTAGGATTTTGCTTAAGGTTTCTGGAAGTTGTAACTCACTCTGGGTTTCAGTTTGACTTACTGCCAGGGCCCATAATCCAGGGAAGAAAGCCCTAACTGTCAGAAAACAGCTCCTGGTGAGGATGTTAAGTTGGTCATTCAAAAATCAAGACACTTAATTGCTGATAATTTTTTAAAATATCAGTCTTTGGTTTAAAGCCTGCTGCTAGTTGCTCACCCATGCATACACACATAGTGCTAGAAATTTTGGATCTGAAAATCTGAAATAGTATCACTTTAAAGCTTTGATGTTCACCTTTTAGAAATTTAGTTACAGTCATTTTCCCCTTCCTAAAATAAACATGAGAGGAAACATCAAATTAATCATAGATACAAAGGCTGCCTGTAGCGAGGTAGCTCATTAAGCTTCCTTTTTCCAAGGGCTGTGTTTCTTTCAGAATTTTATTCTCCATACTATTTTTTTTTTTTGGTTGGAGTGTGTGTAGTATTCTGCAACAATGAAATGCTTTGCTGGATCATTTATCATCCTTTGCCTTGAGGAAAGTCTATACAATTATCTTTGTGCTTGTGTTACACACTAAAGTTTTATAATCCAGATGTCTACAGGCTTCTGGAGCTTGTGCAGTGGAAGATGCACGTGAGAGAAAATGCATAGTTGCTTCTGAAAGCTCATCCTTGGAAGTTACATGGTTACATCCCCTTACACAAAGTAAACTGTTTGTTTTTCCATTGCTGTTCTCTGGCTTATAGCACCACCTACAAGTTACTTTCAAATTGCAGATGCAGGCTGATGATCTTTCCATGAGGTAGCTGCAACTGCCCACTCTTCCGCAGCCTCATGAGAGCATCAGGGACTTCTGCCATAGCAATATGCTGCTGTTAAGGGTACTGTGGCTCAGTGATTTTGTCTGTGTCTTGGGAAGCACTGAACTTCACCCAATTCCGAAGGTCAATACCAGTCCCTGATTCCCATTTATTCCTCAGCTCTGGATTTTAATGAATGAGGGAGGAGGAGGAGCCATGGAAAGGAGTCTTTGTTGGCACTAGGATGGTCAATATGTCAAAACTTGGTAAACTAGTGTAAAAGGCAGTGATGGAAGATCAGGTCCAAAGACAGTCACTATGGGCAACCAAAAGCAACCTTATTGTTCCTTCATCAGGTGGAGCTTCATGCTAAACCATTGGGTTTTTTTTACTTCCACCTCAAATTCTTGTCAATTTAACAAGTTTTATTACTTAGGTTCTGTGAGAGTGAAATTAGTCACAGTCTGACAGAGGGATAACTGAGCTGCACACCCTAAATATCAGTAAGTTATTGCAATGGCTGTAATGGCTTTGGTGGAGTTTTTTCTTCCCTGTCTTTCTCAGAGCACAATATTCCTCATATACTTTCATGGCACTATGCGCAGTTCAGGAAATGTTTATGTGTAGCTCTGCTGTCAGTTAATCCCTCTCTCCAGTGTAGCTGACAAACTTTTACTTCGGTGGAAATTGTGATGATACCCTTTATTCTTTCATTTCTATTTAAAAAAGGGATATTATTTGTACTTACAAAAATAAAAGGCACTTACCAATATGGATGCACTCTACCGCTATCAGAACAGCTCACACACTGCCATTGCAGCTGCTGTCATAATAGAAAATGAAGCCTGGTTTCACACAGGTTCTTCTTGCTGTTGTTGAGCAGAAGAGAGAGGAGATTATTCAGTTCCCTTTGAGGAAAATATTGTTTAAATTGAAAAACTTTCAGTATGCTCCTTAGTTGAACCTATGTTTACTAATTTATCCCATCTGAGCGTTAATTATGGCTTGTTTGATGTACTTTCATCTAATACTTCTTCCACAGCATCCGTAATGCAATCTCATTCAAATTCTCACTGGTTTGATTTGGGTGACAAGGCTATGAGACAAAGAAAATACCTGGTGTGAATATTCCCAGGAAAGCACAGGCAAAATAAAAAATAATTATAAAAAAGTATTCCTAGCAAGAGAGCACATAATCTTTCAATGTAAAAGGAACCATTCATATCCTAAGTGTATTGCTATTAGCAGTGGGTACCTTATTAAACGGATTTTTCTGCCTGGGAGTAGTACTTCATCACACAGACATGAACTTCCTGACAGAGTTACTGACTCCTGCTGGTAAACTTTGAAAAGCATATCGTTGAGCTGCAATTCTGCAGACACTTTTCTTTTATTTGGCCTTCCCTCACTTCATTTTTTTTGTATTGCCAAATACTTTTGCATGTGGACAGGATTCAGTATTTGAGAATTCATAGGCTCCTGATGCTTCTCCCCTGAGTAAAGTTATAACCAACTTGTGACACCAGAGATGGCTGTTGTAGAGGTGGTTATGTTTCAGGTGGGGAGAATAAGCAGTAGGAGCAGAAGAAATGTCAAGTAATTTTACAGGTTTCATATTAGCTACCATAGTAATACAACCAAACCCCACACCTCCCAGTCTCAGCAAAGAGGCAAACTTGTTTCCAAACTGAGAATAGCTCAAAATTGTTGCATATCACGTCAGGTGTTCTTTTGGATTCTGGTAATTTGACAACCAAATTACCAACTGGTAGACAAAAAAAGATTTCTTTTAGTAGCGTGTATTGTGGATTTTACTGAGCTTTTTATTTATGTTACATGTACTTTGCAACATAGTAACAGATGACAACTGTAGTCCAATAATTTTAACAAAATCTGTTACCTGAGAGTAGTGCTTTAGATGTCTGTGGGAACAGCTGTAATAATTACTTAATTCTTTCTTTTAGTAGGATACCTTAGTGTCATGCAGAAAAGAAGGAAGGCCAAATGACAGCAGAATGCCAGATGTGGAAGCTTTAATTACAAGGAAATCAAACAAGGGCTTTAATTTGGGGGTTTAAGATGCTGGCAAAGCTTTCTGTAGAGCCTCTGCTGAGTCAGTCACGTCAGGAGGAAGTCTTGTGCTGTCCTTGCACACGTGACTGCTTGAACAGGATACGTTTTTCTGCCGACACACCCTCCTTTCCTCCCCCCTCTCCTTATTCATTTCAAGAAAAGCAATGGAAGTAGTACTCTGAGGCCTCATTTAGCCCAGCGTCTTCTCTGTCCAATTAGCAAATATCCTACATCACTGATTTTAAGAATTAATGTAACCATAGTCCTCTAACTACGTATCGACTCCATCTTGAACAGTATTAATTTCCAGTTATCAGGGAATAATATATGGAAATGCTAACAAGAAAGTTTTGCTTGCACTCTTCTCCAACTGCTCTTTAAATGAGGGCTCAGTGTTGCATGTTTAGTCCCACCTGATCCCATCTTGTTGCTGATATTGATCTACTCGTATTGCTTAAACTGAATTACTGCTTGTGCACCTTGCATGGACATTGTGTTCCCAGTAGAGTTCTTGAGTTGGTTCCCTAGCCTGCGTTTGAGTACATAGTCCTGATCATAGCAGCTGGGAGCCTTCGTTGGCAGGTTAAGGAAGTCCAGTTAACCTGGATCCTAACTCAGCCACCAAGCACCCCTGTCCCCTTGAGGGACTGATGTACTCTGCTCCATGTCTCAGTTTTGCCTCTGTAAAATGAGGGTAGAATAAATCTACCTGTAAGATGAGGAGTGCAAAGGTAATAAACACTTCAGCAGATAGGAACAGCATCCACTGAAGCCTCCTTCCTTCATTTCCTTCATTCTCTGGGAAGAGTTAAGCTTGCAGGGAAGGTGGACTTCTGAATCTTGTCAGTCGCTGACCTCATGTCTGTGTCACTCCACTGGCCCTTATGCTACTTCCTATGAATCTTCTGATAAATCCATCCTTCCAGTTGGCTTTTCGTGTACTGTTCTAGAGAAGCTATACATACCAGTTACAAATACCCTCTCCTAATATTTCCTTTATTTAGTCTTAACCTAGCAAAGGTTTAGCCCATTGGGAACTCAGGGTAATATCCAACTTTACCACTTGATACAATGGTCAGGATCAGACCATTGATCCTGATTTCACAGCCCCCCTAAGTACATTATGAGGACACTTACCCTTTTTTTATGCAGCAGCATGTAACTCTAGTGATGGGTGTTTCACAGAATACTATGCTCACATGCTATCAATTTAGTGATCCCACCTGCAGTACAAGGTCTTCAGTTTATTGCTTTTATTCCTACCATTTCTTGTCTTTGGATATCATCATTAAACATGGGATGGTCTTCCCTATTTAACTGTAGTAATAGTAATCTCATAAGCTTCTTGCAGCTAAGATAAGAGTTATCCTGCTAGAACACATAAAATGTCCTGGGTATTGGGGGCAAGAAAAGTTGTACCATAACTTTATTTTATTCCTTAATAAGTAGAAGGTGAAATAGGATGATCTCAGATGGGCTGAGCCCTCTCCAAGCTTATTGGACTACTGCATTTGAAATGGAGAAATGATTTTATTTTTCTTTATTCTTGCTGTCCAATTTAATCCAAGTATTTGAAAAAATAGGGAGGTTTTTTTTTTTAAGTACTTGGTATCTTCATTTTGGATATCAGGAAATAGTTCCTACTGTGTATTTCTGGTTTATGCAAGTCATCTGTAAAAAGTGTGAATAAATTATGCATTTGAGAATCACCCTCCTGTATGTATCTATGCCTTTGCCTTCCCTGGAGTTATTGGATTTTTCATTTATTCATGTTACCTTTTTTCTCTGTACCTGCAGTTGCTATAATTTCTCGACATTGCTTGATAGTCACGCCTTTGTCTAGCTGAGTGCATTACCCCTTCAATGGTGAGATCCCCCACTAAGCTGACTCCATCCAAAAAAGCCAAATAAGGTACAGATAAAAATTACTGGTTTCAAATACATGTAAACAAAAAACCCCAAACAAACACAGAATCACAGAATGGCAGGGATTGGAAGGGACCTCTGGAGATCATCTAGTCCACCCCCCCTGCTAGAGCAGGGTCACCTAGAGCAGGCTGCACAGGGCTGTGTTCAGGAGGGTTTTGAATATCTCCAGAGAGAAACACACCTTTAGAGAACCTATGAAAAGTCTTGGACTGCTTGCTTTCCTGCAGAGAGCAATGATGTGGCTTGAAAAATAATATATCTTTCACTATTTTTACTCTACAGCTCATGCGTGGGATACAGGCAAAATCTGAGGCTCACTGAACATATTCATAGCTCTCTATGCACACAAAATCTACAATCAAATTGGCTGTCATCATGCCATCAGGTTCTCTCCTATGGTCATGGCTGACTCAAAGGGATAGTAAATGCCGGCTTTGCAGCTGACTTCTCAATCACGAAAATACTGCTGTCCTTGCATCTAACTGTTCTCACATAATGCAGGCTGCCTCCTCCCAGAACTCAATTTCACTGCCACTGAACCAGTGATAAAACCTGAGCACTGACAGCATGAACAATTGGCATTCTTAAAGGTAAACATGAAACCTTATCACTTGGCTGCTGCTGCTGCAGATTGCGATAGGGAGATGAGTGCTGGGTAGTGACAATTCAAGATGAGAGATTGCAACAAAGAGGGAAAGAAAAGTCTCTGTACTGATAATGAAACTACTTAATAGTTCTGACTTATACATAACTTTGAGCAAGTTGCCTCCCAATCAAACTGTCACAATTAAATACATTTCCAAACTGCTCAAACAACATAAGAACTAACAATATTTTTCATTTTCACCTTATATTAGCTTGGATATTTTTACCTAATGGGTGTAAATGCTGTGAATTTGACAAGAACGGGATGGGCAGGAATTCTAAATGATGCTGTATGAAGGGGTTGTGTTGAACTCTTCCAGCTGTTTCCTTTGCTTAGCAGGTCACAGGTGCTAAAACTTGAGTATTTGAGTGCGAGTTACCTTGCTTTCTAATGAGGGTGGCCTATCCTTTGCTCCTCGGTTTTTGTTTCTCCAGCCCTGGAGAACATATAATATCGACGATCAGATCTGAGGCATACTGGCAGTGCTAGCTATGATATTAGGGAATTTTTCTGTTTACCAATATACCATGTTTTAGCCTGTACAGGTGCTTGTATTTGTGCTCTCCATAGAGCTAATTAATTACCTCAAGTGCAAATTCACTCCTGTGCAATTCTGTTTCTAGTTTCACTTTAGCCAATAGGACTCCTCATCTCCCTCCACCACAAAATCTGTGCTCAGCTGCTGCTTAATCCTGTTCCTGCTTATGCTTCAGAGCCATTTGTAGCTCTGACCTGTGCCACGCATGAACCGCATTAGAATTTAGAACTGAGGATTCTCTGCTTCTCTTGCCTGGGCAGCTGATCTGACAGCCATGCCTGAACTCTGCTGGGGCCTTCCCTTCTCGCCAATTCGTTTGAGATGTTCAGATCTGTGGTATGAGTCAAAGCAAAGATGAGGAGCAGGGACATTCCCTTATTTCTGCAGGTGAGTGGTATTTTAGCCCTTTGGGATTGGGATGACAGAGTCATTCCCACTCTCTGGCCTACTGAATGTTTGAATACTTTTATGGGGTGGACCATCTTCTATATAAGAAATTGAGAGCGTATGTCAGCCCATGGGAAAGTAGAGTTTTAGGAGACAGCAGATCTGGGCTCAACGTAAGCAAAGGAAACATCTTAATTCAGGTTCTTGTACTGAATGGAGGTGAGGCATCTAATTTCTTTTCGGCATTTCCCAGACGTCAACATCCTAAAACGTCCAAAATGCTTCTTTTGGTACCCACCTCCTGTGCAGTCACTGTAGAGTCATTTGGTCACTTGTGAATTCCAGTTAACCCAAGGTTACCTGAAAGTTAATTTTTGTGTTTTGTTGAATCTATGCTTAGTCTTTAACTTGTGAGGGAGAAGAAAAAAGAGTAGGTGTGAATGCAAACCAACACAAAGAAGTAAATAACGCCTGTGTAGTACACTGGGAGTTCATACTCTAATTAGCTAGCAAGGTCCCCTCAAACTCTTACTGGGACAGGATTAAATATCCTGCCCAGTGACGGAGAAAGGAGATCACAGCTGTCTTCTAATTGGGCTGCCACTCGCTATGGGACCTGCAGTGTGTAACTCCCTCAAAGAGGGTAATTCAGACTCACACTGTGTCTTCTAAATTTTACATTATGAAGCTCTTTATCATGAAGACCATTTATTTCCTGGCCAAGCAAGGGTCAGGTGGATAAATGACAGGACATGTGCTGCATATCCAGAGCTTAAAAATATCTCTATGAAATCGGAAAAAGGCAGAGATACTCCTTATGAGGGAAGGGAAAGAGAGCGCTAATTGCATTTATGTTCATCACTTCAGGAGTGTGAGTTGTTGTTAAGGTGTTGATAGCTAAGATAACAAGCTGCATCCCAATGTAACATCCCATTTCTACTTGTTGCCTTGCTTCCTAAAGCATTTGTACAGTGTGTCCTGGAAGCAGGGTTTCTTTCATGAGCTGCTGTTTGTTTGTATGAAAAAGCTAAGGGCAAGTATAGCATTAAAGCTATTTCCTCCACTTTAGTAAAATATCAAGTTTCTGTCAAGGGCAGTAGCGTCATTAGCATGGGCGGTATCCTAGACTTGCTTTGCCGTTGCTTGGGATGCCTGACGCCAGGATGTGCTCCGTGTGGGATCCCTTAGAGCAGAGTTGCTGTATTTGAGCCCCTCATGAGATATACCCAAAGGCTTCAGTCTTCCTTTGTAACATCTCAATATTGTCGTTGCTATGGGTGGCTCCTGCTGCTGTTAATTAATGTGGGTTAAACCTTATTGTTTGCCAAGTAGAGACAGCAGTGTGAAGAAGTCTTGCTGCAGGAATTACTAGGTAATGCACTTTAGTTTTATTGCTGCTGTTTGAGGGGAAAGGGACTTCTGACCTTTTCCCCCAAGAAAAGAAATAGTGTGCTAAGCTTGAAATTATGGAGGCTTATTTAGTGTTCACCTTTAACCTGTGCCAGTCTCTGGCATAGAGGGCCCTGGTTCTTACTCTGAGGAATATTTTACCTTGTAAAGAAAGTCCAGCATTGACCAAAGCTTCAGGTGGGTTTCAGTTACAATCTTTTGTTAATCGTACTCAGTTTGGGAGGATGGGACAGTTGGGATTGCTGTCCAGAGTTGAAAATCTAAAGGAGAATTTCTTAAACTGTTCTGGGAAAATCTGTAATGGTTCCTCATCTTGGAATGGGACCAAGTACATGTAGGAACTCTGTGCTGCTTTAGTTAAATTCTTAGAAGGCTTGTTTACGTTGATAAAGATATTTTTTAGGTAATAGCTGGCCAACTCATATCTAGAATATTGGGGCATCCATTTTCTCTCTCATTCTGTTTTTTATGTCTCCTATATTAAAAAAGCACCATGTTACACCAATGTGAAATGAGCTTTTCACTGCATGGATTACAAGGTGCTAAAGAGTGAATGCGTTGTCCAACTCTGCCTTTCTGAATGTTCTTTACGGTAGTCTTCATGTTCATAATTATGTTATATTAAATATCTTTGTTTAAAATAATTATGCTTTCATGTACAGAGCGTGGCGGCAGAACAGATAATGAAAAAGAATAGACTTTTTTTTCATGTTCAGCGCTCTCTTTCATGGTGTATTTGTGTGCCTATCTGTACAAGCTTAATAATGCCTTAACCTAGTTTTTTTGCATTCACTGTGAAATAAGGTTCATAGAGTCTCCTGATTGCAACCTCTATTTTGAATCAGAGGGGGAGGGGAAAACACACCTTGGAAATACTGCTTTAGACAGTCAAATGCTAGATTATCTTGAGTTATACAGACAAGTCCTGTTTAGCTCTTCCCAATGTGTGTGACTATTTCAGCAAATATAAGCATATAAAATAATCACTGACTATTTGAGACACCTGACCAGATTAAAACAACTTCCAAGTTGCATTGTCACATCGTGAGCACGGTTGAAATGTTACCTGAATGTGGTAGGGAGA